>OZ010787.1:316900147-318395097 GCA_963932465.1 Maratus speciosus | reverse complement strand
CATATTTTTCAGTTTTCTCCAATTTAAAATTGTCACTCAAGTGTTCCGGATAGAAATTGGAAAAGAAAGCCTTCGGATAGACAGTACTTTCTGTGAGCAACGTGAAGATGGGTTTCTTACTAGATAATAATAAAGACAGAGTCTCTCTGTCCATTTTTTTTTCTTTTTCTTTTTTGGTCTGACCAGATGTTTTTCTGTTCACAACAAGATTTGACAGGAAGGATACCTGTATGCCTTAAATTATGCACATCGAAATAGGTTTTCTTTTTATTAAATTTTTTAATTTAATTTTTTTATGCTATTTTTAGTGTTTTTTCGAGCTTTGTGCTTTTTCCCCCACATTCATAAAAGGAATCCATTTTCAATCTATCTTTCCATTTTAGCCGAATATAGTAAAGTAGTCATCTGCGATTTTTGAATATTTCACGAAGTCTTTTATGTAATTTTTAACTTTCTTTCGCATTCCGACGGGATTTTTTTACATTAGTAAAAGGAGTCAGGTTTCGATCTTTTAGCCACAAGTACAAAATTTTGTCCTCTGCAATTTTTGAATTTTTTGCAAACTTTTTATGCGATTTTAAACGCTTTTCCCGTTTTTAAGCTCCTGTGATTAGAAGAGATTTTTCTCATATTTGAAGAAATTTTCGACTTTTGGAAATTTCTAAAAATTTTGATCTTTGATTCGCGACTTTTTCGTGTTATGAAGGAAAAAATATTAATGCGTAAGTTCAGTTTCTAATTATGAAAAGTACAATGCAACACAGTTGACGGAACACTATTGGGATTTGACTTGATGAAACTGCATCTTTATATTGAAAGATGTTGGGTAATTTTTACGTTAGGTTGGTGACTTTCTATATTTTTGCGAAAAATGGGCAAATTAAAGCATTTTTGTGCGTGTGCATGTGTGTGTTTGAACGGAAAAAACCTCCAGACCACTGATTTATTTATTTATTTTATTTATTTATTTAAATTTTATTTATTTATTTTTGAGAATGTAAAAGGAATCCGATTTCAATCTTTTATCCCAATATAGTAAATTTTGCCCTGTGCGACGTTTTATTCGCCTTCCGCCGTGTTTTTCTTTTTGTACATTCCTAAAAGGAATCAGGTTTAAGTCCTTTAGTTCAATATAGAAAGTTTATCGTTTGCAATTTCTGATTTTTTTTACAAACCTTTTATGTGATTTTTAGAGTATTTTTTTAAACTTCCACATTCAATCTTTTGGTTCGATATAGTCAAATTTTGGTCTCTGCGATTTTTGAATTTTTGTCCAATTTTTTATGCAATTTATACCCTTTTTTTAGCGTTTTGCGAAGACCTTTTGGCAAGTTTTTCTGAACCGAAGAATTATCCAGTAGATTTTGCTGCTGTCATGATTAAGATGAAGGTGGGAAAATAACAAATTGGCTCCTGTAGCAAGATGAACGAAGATGCTGGAAAATTTAACTTTTACCTGGAGACTATCATTTTTATGGAAAGAAAAATTACAATAATTCAAGAATCAGATTGGTATATTACGAACGAGTTTACGCTGTTGAAGGCAGTGGGGCCCCCAAGCGGGAATCCCCCCCCCCCCCCCATCCAACAAAAATAGGTTATTTTTTTGAAAAACCAACCCGCAAAGCAAGCGAAGCTCAGCTAGCAGATTTAAATAATTACAATTACAGAATATAATTTATGTATAATTAACATTAGTAATTTATCGAGAGAAGAGAGATGAAACGTTAAAAAAAAAAAAAAAAACCAGCTTAAACATAAGGGGATAGGTGGCAAAGGCATGGCACACAAATGCCTGCTTATTGGGACCCCAACGAGATTAAAAAGCACATTTCTTGCAAAATTTCTTTCATCTGGGCACCTTTAAAAAGAATGGTGGCTGTAGAAAGAAGCCCATGTCTGTTTTGGTTGAAGAAAGTAATAGTATTAAGGAGGTTTTGAACCTGATTGGGACCCCCAACGAGATTAAAAAGTACATTTTTTAAACATTTGAATAAAAAAGTGACAGCTACAAGTTTTGAATCCTGAGTTCCAACTTTTCCTCCCTTTCATAGCCCCTCCTCCCCCCCCCCCCCCCAAAAAAAAAGACGATTAAAAAAAATTTAGAGCATGCAAAATTTCTTTCATCTGGGCACCTTAAAAAATGGTGGCTAGAAAGGAAGCACATTATCTGTTTTGGTTGAAGGAAGTAATTGTATTAAGGAAGTTTTGAAGCTCATTGGGACCCCATTGAGATTAAAAAACATATTTTTTAAACATTTGAATAACAAATATGGGGCCTAAAAGTTTTGAATCTTGACTTCCAACATTTCTTTATTTTTATAGGGGCCCCCAAAAAACACAATTAAAAAAAATTTAGAGTCTGCAAAATTTTTTTCATCACCTTAAGAGAACGGTGAATATAGAAAAAAAGCATAAATTTTTTGAAGGAAGTAATGGCATTAAGAAAGTTTTGAAACTTATTGGGGGCCCCAATGAGATTAAAAAGCATATTTTTTAAACGTTTGAATAAAAAATTTGGCCTAAATGTTTTGAATCTTGGGTTCCAACTTTTCCTCACTTTTATAGAAGGCCCTAAAAAAGGCAATTCAAAAAGAATTTAGAGCCTACAAAATTTCTTTCATCTGGGCACCTTTAAAAAGAACGGTGGCTGTAGAAAGAAAGTGCATATCTGTTTTGGTTGAAGAAAGTAATAGTATTAATGAAGTTTTGAACTTTTGGTTTGAACTTTTGGTCATTTTCACTCAACGTTTGGTTTGGATCTTTTTCTCCCATTTATAGGAACACCTCCTCCCCCCCCCCCCCCCCCACACACACACACACCAAAAAAAAAAAAAAAAAAAAGAGACTAAAATACCATTATATTTTTAAAATAGAATTTAAGCTTTCAAAAGCTCTTCCCTCTGGGCACCTTTATAAAGAATAGTGGATATAGAAGAAACGCGCATATCTGTTTTCTAAATCTGGCCAAGATCTTTGACAAAAAATGAATTTGGATAAAACAAATTAAAATGTTATTAAAAATAATTATAAAAGTTAAAAGACATTATTCGACTCAAAGGTACAATAACTTACTACTGGGCCCTTGACGTTGCTCAGCCCTCCCCCCCCCCCCCCCCACGATTCCTACGACCCTGGTTATGCCAAATATCTTACTTAACTTTAATACATTTTTATTATGTCTCTGAAGAAACTTTAAAAATTTCGTACTGACTTTAGAAATATCTTATATTTTAAATGAAAAAAAAAATTCCCTAAAATTGCAATGCATATTTTTGAAGAACTACGAATAAGAGATAGAAAAAAAATGAAGAAATAATCTGCCACCCCCTGGAAAAATCTTTGCCCTACTTGGAAGTATGGTCTAGTTACGGGCCTGCATATCACTTTATTTTATTTTTATTTTTTTCAGTGATATATGTACTTTTATTTTGTGTAAATTATGTAAGTTTTAAATCACAGTAATTTTATTATTTATTTAAACAAATGAGAAGCTTTTGTTTTCTATCTTGGCGACATATTTTTGCGCCAATTTGTAATTTTTGCCTCTCATGTAATATATTTGTATTTCTGACTACTGTAAATCTTTCTTAAATTATTCGTAATGTGCCGGTATAAGTAATTTTAAAATTTGTATTGAATAAAAAAATATTAGTATTTCAAAAAAAAAAAAATCTGATTAAAGTTTTTCCAGAAATTTATAATCCCATCAAAAACATCTCATGTAAAAAAAAGCCAAGTCTCCTGACTCTTTGACCGTAAAAAGTTCTGAGATCATGTGTAGAGCCAAGCTTAGCTCTCTTATTAACTCTGATATTTTAATTCACAAATTACTTCTAGTCTCTACACCTTTAGTAAATGATTATTTTGTGACTTGGCAATTACGTAGCACAGGAAAGTTATTACGTAAACACTTTACTTATGTTTTGAATTGGGATTTGATTAAGGCTGAATATGAACACGAGGGATAGAAGAAGCCTGAAGGAGGGATGCACCGATTGGGGGTCTTTGCTAAAGAGGGGTCTGCCTCGTATTCACGTTACATAGGAAGAAAATCTCCCAAAACTCCGGACATCAAGTTTGACCAGTAGAGAGTTTTCGCATCCGGGCTTACTATATTGTAAAATTATTTCCATGCTACAAATACGTATATGTTCAGTGCTCTTATAGAAACTATTTTATGCAAAACTTTATACATAAACGTTAATATTAAAATGTAAACAACAGCCTTTACATTTTCGTGCTGCGTCATTGCCAAGTCACAAAATAATCATTTACTAAAGGTGTAGAGATTAGAAGTAATTTGTGAATTAAAATATCAGAGTTAATAAGAGAGCTAAGCTTGGCTCTACACATGATCTCAGAACTTTTTACGGTCAAAGAGTCAGGAGACTTGGCTTTTTTTTACATGAGATGTTTTTGATGGGATTTCACTTCTTTTTGTAAGGAGAAAGCCAAAGAAAGCTTTTCCAGTAGCGTCGATTTCAATTACACTATCTTTAACTTCATAGACTTTATGGCTCCTGATTGCTTTGATGTTCCGCTTTTCCTAGAAAAGCGAATTGGCATGTGTGCTACTGTTTGAAATCCATTCATTCAAATTTTCTAGTAACTATATTAGTTTTTGTTTCAATTTATCAGCTGTTCAATCAAAGTCCTCCAAACTTAATTCTACTGCAGAGTCCACTTTATAACTTTGTCTGCTTCCAGTCTATTTCCCATTTTTTTAGTTATAGCTCTCGTAATGTTTTCTAAAGTGTTTATTTTAAACTGCAGCTTACCTCTAGACCTTTTTCGTCAGTAAGCTCCAATATTCATACCAGGGTGGGCAACAGAACAACGCGCGACTTCTCAGCGAGCTACGTCTTCCCATTTCAGAGTGTGAATCGTTGTAACGTTTTAATGTGTGTTTTTGTTTTCGAAAATGGTTTTGACGATAGAGAGCTCTAGCTTCTTGGAGCTGTTGAGAACGCGATTTCTCGGAACGATTAGCCCTTCCCCTTTTGACCTCAATAGGTCTTCTAATTTTTTTCTCTAGTTGATTTCTCTCTGTGATAGGTATTCATTTGGAAAAATAATAGATTATTGCTAGCTGTTAAGAAGAGGAAGTAGAACGTCAAAGTGACATCCTAAGAAACTAATCCCAGCTAATCCCAGTGCGCAACCACATACTCAACTATAGCACATCTGATATCATACGACTAAGCTATGTTACCTAGCACAGAAAAGAAAATATAGATGAAACAGATACGAACGATCTCCAGATGTAGGAACTACTCGATGAGGACTTTCTTCGCTGTGATCAAAATATAACATTTCAGTTTTTTCCTTTCAAACTTTCTTCGATCAACAATGTCTTTCGTTGGAATATCATACAATTTCGCGTTTCCCTTCGTTACCGCGTCTTTTCAGCAATTTTGCAGATGCACACTGACATCTAGAATTCAAATTTTACACAATAAAAAACTGTGTCGCCAAAATTTCAAATTCAGTTATTCCTCTTTTCGATATGTAACACTTACAATCAAGTTATTTTTAGAAACAAGTAGGTGAAAGAATTTTACACAAAAGTTTCAATCCTTCATACTTTCGAATTTAAAGTAAATCGTAATGATTTTATTATTTAAATGATTTTAGTACACAGTAGACCGAGCATAGCTCGGTAGTTTTTTTTTTAAATATTTATTTTGTTTTAGTAAATGTAGAAATGTGATAGATACTATCCGCAAAACATCAATAAGTTGCGGAGAATATAGCGGAATTTTTGTTAATGCGTCTCCTCTTAAGACGTATCTCCGGTTAATGCGGACAGTTTCATTTCCCCATCATATTTAATTAATGTTAAAGGCATCGTTTATTGCGGATTTCGGCTACAGATGAAAAATGGCCTCCCTTGGAAGTCCACTAACGGTTGTTAACTGAATATTCATATCTACCACTCGTAGTCTTAGCACGGTTGAAAGTGAAAAGCCAGAGAAAATGACGTCATAGTGGTGCAAAAGTGATAATGTTTAAATTTTAAATATAAAAATAATTGACTTATTTTCAATATGTCATTTTTTCTGGAGAGAGGGGAATGTAGAATTTTGATTTTGAATTCCAAATCGATAATTTGAGTACCTAAAAAACATATTTAAAAAATATATACATCGCAGGGGAGTTTGTATTGCCATTAAAAAAAAAAAAAAAAACTTGAGCTATTTCGTAAATATGAGGTAAGTTTGACAGCAAAATTCTCTTGCTTTTAAAACTGCTGCTAATTTTTCGCCATGGTCTATTGATATTGCATCAAACTATAGCGATGTTTAAAATAATATGGTAGTGATGCTAAATATAGCAAAAGTATAAGAGCTGCTATCTATCAAGAAATGTTAGCATATTTGCAGAATGTTTATAAAATATTTAAATTCACTAAATTAACATTTGGTAAAATGAATTAATTTTATTTGGGTACTATTTGAGGCACAGATGTCATATTCGCCCCATATTGGCGCGTTATTTTTCCGACGCTGATTTGGCGAAAACATCAACAGCATAAACAACAACATCCGGGTTACCATATCAAGCAAAATAACGACGCTTTGGTGCCGGTTAAGTATACATTGCGTATATGACATTGGCGTCAGAAACAAATCGCGCCAATATGGGGCGAATATGACATCTGTGCCCTATTTGATTATCCCGTCGATCAATTTCGCCAAACAATTCGCCAAATTATACAAATTGCCGTATTTTTATTTTAAATAACGAAAAAACAAATAAATTAATAAAACCTTAATGAAACGTACAAGTAAAAAGTCGAATTAAAAATCATTTGATGACGTAACAAACACTTGTATGGTGTTTAAAGTCAAGTGAATGCGACATTTACGATCATCCATTATTAGCGTTTAATCTTATAGTTTGGCGATAGTTTTTCGGTCGACGGGATAATCAAGTAGTACCTTTATTTGTTCTAGTCAATTAAAACGAATTTTATTGTATTCAGGACCCAGCTATTTCGTGCGTGATTTAGTATAGTTGAAAAACCGATGGTTTAGTTGACAAACTGCGTTTTATCATGTTGATAATCAGTGAGCAACAGTATTGGCAACAGTTCCGATTACGGAAAATAAAAGATTTTCGATTTTTTTTTTCGAATTTTCAAAATTTTTTAATTTTTTCTTTCTTTGTATCCCAAATACTACCTTCTTACCAAATTTCAAGTTTCTAGGGCTACAGGATGTACCTCAGATTTTTGATGATCGGTGAGTCAGTCAGTGTCGAAAAAGCGAAACTTTGAGTTCATATATTTTCTGACCTAGAAAAGATGGAAACGCGGAAATTTTACCATTTGCTTCCGTTTGAAGAGTACTTTTAGAAAAACAAAGTTTCAAGTTCCTGGGAAATTCCAGCGAAGGGATATAGGACTGTCAAAAGTACCCTGAGTTGCTTCCAGAAAAGGATGCTTACGGCTGTGCTTTCTCGACTTGGCAGGGGCACTGCCGTGCCCCCAGATTACAAAAAATAAATATTTATAAGAATAGGAAAAAATTGAGGAAACAATCTCAATATGTCATCAATATTATAAATTAGCGCAATTTTTAGATAAAAGCAACAATTGTTTTCATTATTCAAATATGGGGGGAAAAAAGTTACATAAAAAAAGCCTATAGAAATTAATGCTTGATTTAATTAATCATGAAAAAAAAACCTGTAAAAATATTAACGTAAATTTAAAATTTTCATTCCTAATATTAAGACGATATAAAGATGACGCTGTCTTCTTAATCCTGTTTTGAAATGTAGAGCTTTTAAATAAGTGAAGATAAACAGCATTTTGCATATTTATTATACAATATTTTCTTCTGTGATACAGTATCAAATGTGAACATGAAAGTATTTTGATAAAAATTTATTAGTGAAAATGTTTGGGAAGGAAGATGTTTCATTACACATAACACACGCACATATTTATATATACTCCTACAGGATGCCCCCAAAATATTGTAACACGCTTTAATTGTTTTCACACTTTTGCAGTTTGCATTGGCTAATTTCTAATTGGTAAAAAAATTAGCATATCAATATATTTGGGACATCCTATGTGTGTGTGTGTGTGATATGTATATAGGGGCTGTGCATATATAACGTTGCCATTTTAGGGGCGAGGGGGATCTGACATTCAGTGCCGTGCAAAGCGGGGGGCGAAGGGGACGATGGCCCCGGGCGCAGAAATTGAGGGGACGCCAAATTTATACTACAAACTTCGTTTCATATATATATTTTTTTTATTCTTTCTGTGCTTGTGACAAAAACATATACTCTCAAAATAACATGGGTAGGGTTTCCTTCTGGGAATACAAAAGGGTTGCAAACTGTTATACTCTACTATTGTATATTATGTATACAAACTGTTATACTGTACATTTTTTTCTACATCCATTTCCTAAATGCCCTTTGTCAAAATATAAATGCAATTTTTCCTTATGTTATTTAGTTGTTTGGGGTTTCTGAATTAAACATAAACGTAAAGTTCCAAGATAAACGCGAAATATGTATTCAATGGAATTTATTATTATTAAAATCTTTAAAGGATTATAAAATTATTTAATTCCAAAATATGGAATACCCTAACGTTTGGCATTCCTATTCTTCTGTCATATGTATATGCATATATAATCCGCTGTTAGAGAAACCATATGCGAAGTATGTTTGAAATGATACTTATGTTTGCTAGTAGATAAAAGAGAAATAATGTTGTCCAACTTTTCTGTTGATAAGAAATTCTGTAACCCCCCCCCCCCCCCCGTAAGGGAACATGTGCAGAAAGATATTATTACTGTTGAATGCATTATGTAACAAAAAGCTATTATTAAATTTTTTTAAATACTAACTATTTCTTTTAAGTGTTATTTGATATAAAGTTATTTCATGTATAAAATGATATTTTATTGACTTCTCTTCATTTTGAATCAATAAAGTATGCGAAAAATAAATGTAACCACATTTGTATATCACTCTAAACAAAAGAAGAAAAAGCCAATTTTAGACATTGATAACGATATCATTACTGGCAGGGGGGGGGGGGGGTCGAGGGATGATATCATAAGGGGGGGAGGTCCAAAATCACCAAAAACATGATGATAACGTTATATAAGTACAGCCCCTTATATATGTGTGCATGTGTGATATATATATATATATATATATATATATATCGGGCATTCTCACAATCTTTTGACTTTTGGGGGAAAAAATCTGGCGAAATTAAATTGCTAAAATAACATTTTAATCTGATAGACGAATGCCTTAATGATTCAAAATAATGAAAAAATGGTCAGCAGCGAAAAATTTTTTATTTAACTGGGGTTTAAGTTAAACCTGCGAGTTTAATTTTTCCTTACCATTTTACCCCTATAACTTTTTATTTTCTTCTAAATTTTTACTTATAATGAATTTGCATAGTACCCACAGGACATTCAAATAAGAAATAATACAAATGTAGTACTTTTAATACAGAATTTTTGTATAACATTGTCTTAAAGGGGTGTTAAAGAAGGGACGGTAAGGTAAAAAAAGGGGACGAAATGGTAAAAAAAGAGACGGTAAGGATGGAATGGTAAGGAAAATTACCACCTATTTTTAGGAAAATCATGTTAAGACTAAGTGATAGCCACAATGTTCATTGATTTTTAGAAACAGTTGTTAACATTCGATTAAATTATTATTATTTTTTTAAATTTACCTCGAAAAGTGCAGGAATAAACCTTGGGGACGGTAAGACTACCAATAAAGCCACGGTGCTTGAAATTGTTATTTAAATGCTGATTTATATTCTGCAGTAAATTTCCTGTCAAAGAATTTTAGATAGCAGGGATGCCGCGGACGCACTATAGCGCGTAAATTACGCGAAAAATTGGAGACGGGACGCAAAAAAATAGCTCTCACGCGTCCCATGGGACGCGTAATTTCGTCAAAAAATCGCAGAAAAAAAAAACCGATTTTCGTCAAAGGATCGCGAAAAAATCTAAAATCTCGTCAAAATATCGCACAAAAAACGCAATTTTCGTAAAAGGGTTGCAAAAAAATAGCGCATTTCGCCAAAGGATCGCGAAAAAAAAAGTGAATTTCGTGAAAAAATCGCCAAAATAAGCACAAATTTCATCAAAATATCGCGAAAAAACGTGATTTTCGTAAAAGGGCAGCGACAAATTAGCGTATTTCCTCAAAAAATCGCGGAAAAAGCCGATTTCTGTCAAAGGATCACGAAAAAAGCGCAAATTTCATCAAAATATCGCGGAAAAAAAGCCGATTTTCGTCAAAAGATCGCAAAAAATAGCGTATTTCGCCAAAGAATAGCGAATGTCGTCAAAAAATCGCGTAAAAAAAAGATTTTCGTCAAAGGATCGCGAAAAAAGCACAAATTTCTTCAAAATATCGCGGAAAAAACGCGATTTTCGTAAAAGGGCTGTGACTAAATAGCGTATTTCGTCAAAAGATGCGAAAAAAAGCGAATTTCGACAAAAGGATCTCCAAAAAAACAGGAATTTCGTCAAAGTAACGCGGAAAAACGTGAATTTATTCAAAGTACCAAAAAAGATGTGCAAACTAAACTTATAGGTAGAAAATTCATAAAATGGGATTTAATTTTTTTTTTAATGAGATTCTTAAAAATACAGCATGATTTCAGTGTACTTTGATAATGTATTCAGGGGTTGGACCAGTGAAAATCCCCCCCTCCCCCTCCTTCTTACTGCATTGAAATGTCTCCCGCCTTTGGAACATTTAGGATTTGATGCATATTAATTATTTAGATGTAAATTTCCCTTCCAAGGAAAATATCTGATTCCAACACAGATCTATGCTGACAAATAATTCAATGGGATGTATAATGAAAGCACCCATTCATTCAACAAAAAGTACACCTTTACTTAACATAAGTAGTCTTTTTTTCAGCAAATATATCTTTTTCAATAAACCCGTCTTGCCCCTTTTTAAAAGAAATGCGAACATTAGTGATACTTGTTAGTGGAACTTGGTGTTTTCTACTCTCAAATAAGCATTATTTTACAATTAAAATTGTTTAAAAAAGTAAAGAAAATTTCTCTTATCTATCTATCTTAATCTATCTTTTAAAAATATCTTATTTGAGTGCAAATAATAATTATTATTAAAACAATAATTAATGCATTTATGTTATATTTTCCAAATAACCAAGTTTCATTTATTCCTTTAAAATATGAATTATTATTGATGGGGACCCGCTTTTGTAAAAAAGGGACCCAGATTTTTGGAAATCCTGGGACCCAGGTTTTTTCAAGTGCTGCGACATCACTGGATAGTCTTTCTCTAGCATACTTCTGCATGAACAAAAACTTGAAAAAAATTCTGTAGCTGTATCTGAAGTGATTTTCTATATCATTTTAGAAGAGGGATGGTAAAAAATCTAAAACCCAGGGACAGAGTTCAAAAAATAATATCAACCCTAAAAATGTGTGCAGGTTAATTTTTAGCTACATATTTATATAAAACAATAGTTCAGTTTCAGAAAAAAATTATATCGAATTATTTTTTTTTAAACAATTTTATTCAGACAGCTCCAAACTTCAAAATCAGCATCAGGGACACGGGACGGTAGATGAGTTTTCCATGTGTTTGGACCCCCAACATCGTCCAAAACTTATTTATCTCGTTAATATTGTTGTGCAATCATGCATTGGAATGTTCCCAATTATATGAAAAAAAAAAAGTGTATTAAATAAAAAATTATTATTCAGGGACATGAAAGTCAAAAGATTGTGAGAATGCCCCATATATATATATATCTGTATTTTCTTGTGGTTAGTGTATGATATTGTCCTATATATTCTCTATTTTTGCTATAGCTTTACATAATTCTGAAGAGATCATTTTATATATATACATCAATATGGTAGTAATAATTATTTCTATTCATAGATTTAATGTTAATATGCTTTAGAAGTTTAAATTCATATTACTTTGATCTGAGAAATTAATTGGGAATGCGTTTTGGATGTCTTTGCAAGGTTATAGTTGTTCTAGGATTTGATGTTAGATGCGGATCTTTTTTGACTTACTTGTTATAAAAAGTCCAGTGGTATCTTGCTTTTTTAGTCTACGAAATTAGGGTTATCATTATTTGGTTATGGTAAATTTGAAGATTGTTTTTGCGTTCTGCTTCTATTATTGTAAATATTGTATATATTATTCATACTCAAGATTTATTATTTATTCAAGACTAATTTAATTAAATTATTAATTTTTATATTATTAAATTTTCTTTTTTATGGCAATTATTGCATTTTCCAATCATAATTTTTATATGGCAGTTCTTAGTAAACATCTCGATCCTGGCAAGATACACTTAGCATCTATGCAGTGTAGTGCCCGGTACAGGAACAATAATTGGGTTGTTCCTGGATCGTCATCCAGTGACCATTTATACTCTCCCCCTCGTCCTTTATTTTTTCGTAAGTGTTATGATGCTCGGTGCAAGACATGTCCATAAGCTTCTCAGACACAAATTATCTCAGATCCTAATTATTCAAGTTTTTGTAAAGCATTTAATGTGATTTATAGTATAAAGTGCAACTTATGTAATATGAAATATATTGGTGAAACATCAGGTCCAATTCATAAACGTATCAATCATCATCGTTCAGACTCTAATAATAACAATGCAAAAAATATACAATCTACAGCTGAAATTCAACATTTTCATAAACATCAATTTAAAAATACGACAATTGAAATCCTTCAAATTCTAAAAAATAAATCAGAACGTCTTTATATGGAATCATCATTTATGAAATATTACAACACAATTTATCCTTATGGACTTAACAGTGAAGTATTTAACAGACCTGTCAAAGTCTTCACATCTATAAATAACAATATTGATTATTCTCCAATTTATCCTACTCTTAATCATAATTTAAATGGTAAAACAACACGTAATAAACGAGGAAAGGGTTCATCATCAGTCGTAGTTTCCAAAAAATCTATCACTAAGCATATAAATGATCTTCAAAGAAAATATTTAGAGAATTATAACTGGTTGTTAATTCGAAAACACATCTTTGCTATTAAAAAGAAACAGATTGTACAACATTTAAATGTATTTCTAAGTAAATCTTTCTCTAAACATTTCTCTGATATTTATTTTGACCTCATTATGACTAGGGTTAATCTTTTAAATATTAATTTACAAAAAAAACATAAAATTCAAAACATGAATACTCAAATGTTAATTACTTTTTCAAATCACATATTTAATAAAATTAATATCAATTCTATAATTAATGATAAAAATTGTTTTTTTCCTATTAATAATCTTCATATCTCAAAAACCTTTAAATATCCTAATACAATTGGTAGAAAGATTTTTAACTACAATACATTTTCAAAAAATACATCTGCTGCAAGTAATTTTCCGTGTAAATGCAATGACCCCACTCTAAAAAAATACATAAACAATGATCATGGACATATAATCACTGGAAATCTTGATATTGTTAATGATTTTAAATTGAAACAACTAATGGGTTATGGTACTAAATATAGACTTCCATCTAAATTTAATGTTAAATCTATTATCAAACAGTTTACACATGATGTTGATATTTTTATTTATAAAATTTCTATCTCTTATAATAAGCCTATTGAATATTTTAATCAGTGGAAAATATTAGTAATTGAAAAATTAACTATGGCTTTAAAAAATAATATTGCTGATTTGGTTTCTATTAATACACAGCATATTTTCCAACAAATTACTAAATTACAAAATAACTACGTTATTACATATGTAGACAAATCTCCTAATAATTATGCTATTATTTGTAAATCTTATTATCACCAACTTCTTACAAATTGTATTTCTTCTAATAAGTCATTTCAAAAAACTAATGAAAATGTAATTGTAAATAATCGTAAAATTCGAAGTTATTATAAACTATTAAATATTTTATCTACTAACTTTAATTATCCATATTTAGTTCTTATTCCCAAATTTCATAAAACTCCAATTAAATTTAGGACTGCAACTATTGGTTGCAATACATATAATAATAAAGCCAATAAACTTCTCTTAAAAATTCTTAATCAATTATATGTACATACTACAAACAATGATAATACACATTGTATAAAAAATAGCTATCACCTTGTCAATATTTTAAAAAATCTTCATTGTGTATATAATATAACGACATATGACTTCAAAGATCTTTTTAATAATATAGACCTATTAGATTTACATAAAATTATAAATGCATTATTTAAAAAGTATTATAAAAAACTGGAATTACCATCTAATATTGATATTGCATATTTTAAATCTTTAACAAACTTCATTATCTATAATAATTATATCTTGCAAGATAACACTTTATATTTACAGCATGTCGGTATACCACAAGGCGGTTGTACATTCAGTTTACTCTCAGACTTATACTTATATCATTATGAACGTAATTTTACTAATAATAATCTACATTTATATCGTTATATTGATGACATAATTTTAATTGATACTGATCATTCTGCAATTACTCAATTTCCAGTAGATTATCCCACTAATTTGGAATTAACGGAAAACCTTTTATCTAACAATACAATTAACTTCTTAGATCTTAAAATTACAATAAAAGACAACAAAACAATAACGGATTTATATGACAAACGTAAAGAATTTAAATTCAAAGTTAATACATTTACAAATTTTAAATCTTGTCTACATCATTCTGTATTTCGAAATATAATACTTAATCATTTATATAGAAATGTTTATGTTCTTCTCCTCTAATTAACAATAATATTAAAAAACTAATTTATGATGCATTAAATCATGGTTTTCCAAAAAAATTCATATATTCATTAATATACAATTAGTATTTTTCTTACATGATCTTTTAAAACAAATTAACACATGCGTAAACAAAATTACAAAAAAATTATAAAATAAAAAAAAATCTCTATAAAAAATTAAAAATTGTAAAATAATATATAAAAATTATTATAGGTTGGATGGGTGGGTAGATGTTAGAGTACGGAGGAGGGTGGTGTTGTCTGGATAATACGCAATGGTTAATTTATTTAAAAAAAATTGGGGGCTTTTGTATTATTACTATATTTTTGATACGTATTTTATAAGGATGTTGATTTGATATTTTATATGTAATTGGTGAATTTCATTAATAATTAGCTTAATTATTGTTTAATCTTATTTACAATCATTTGTTATAAATTTTAATTTAATAAGGACAATATCATATTTATTACTAATAGTATGCCATTTTTATAGTGATTAATATACATATAAGTATATTTAATATAAATAAAGTTATACTGTATGTATTAAAATTGGGTAATTATTTTTATTATTATTCCTCTATTCTTATTAATATTTTAATATTTATCTATTTTCACTTTGTGTTATAAAATTTATTATCGGTTTAATGTTTTTGAATGTCCCACATTCATACTTTTAGGATTTTTATGGATGTATGAAAATAATCCACACACTATATTTGTGCATGTTAGGTAATCGGAATTTAAGTATCTGTTTACCTTCTTTATACTCCCATGTTTTTTATTTCCTGTTCATTTTATAATTATCTTATATATAATAGTTTTTATTAAAGATTTTTATAATTTTAATAATTATTTATATTAATTATTAATGAATTTATTTTGTTTTATAGCATATAGCTATATGCTATATATTATCGATGTTCTAGAATTTTTTTAATTCTTAGTGTAGTTTAAATAAGTTAGCTAATAGAATATTTTGTATGCTTTTTAAATTTTATTAACAATAGTTTTTTTTAAAAAATACATTGTGTGGTTTATATTCAGTTTATAATTATCTATATATAAGGATTTGTTTGGTTTTGCTGTTAATAAAACAATTGTTACATTCAAATGCTTACAACTGTTTATCTTGTGACAATTGAATCATAAAAGTAATACTAGATGGCAGCACCAAAATTTGTATTTTTTCGATAAGTTCTAAATTTTACTTTTTCCAGCTACATTTCAGTTATAATTTACTACACCAGGGGGAATTTTTAGCTAAATTTTGACGATATTGTTAAACAGTTTTTAATTAATTTAATAGTGCATTTTAAATATGTAATTACTTTCTATTTATTTTATTTTATATTATATTAAAAGTTGTTTAACATTTATTTCAAAATGTATTAACTGCATCCTATGGTATCAATTACTGTGATTTCTTAACTGTTTTATTCACCTTAATCTTTACTATATTTTGGGTGCCATGTGCGCGTGGATTTATTCTAAAATATTGAAATATTAATCGGTATGTTGTTTATTATTTCTATTTTATATCCTATAAATATTTAAATAGGTTTTATTGATTTTTCCATTTCATATTATTTGTTTCTATTCTGTTTTCATTTTTAATCAATTCACTTGACTTTACTGGTTGTTTGGGCACAGGGGAAAATAACTTTTAGCTTTAGCTTATTTTTCTCACAGAAAACAACCATTTTGCTTATATCATTGAATTCTGTGCCCTTGACAACGTAATTCAATATATAAGCATTTCCATTATTTGTCGGTGTCCACTTTCTTATTTTTCTTCCATAATAATTCTTATAATAAATTAAAAAAAAAAAAAAAATTATACTTACAGCTTTAATTCATAATATTACGGTTTTTGATGGTGATAGGTTATGTTTAATTAATGGTTATATATATATATATATATGTCAGTGGCGTGGCGTCCGGTCATCGCTGGATGCGGCGATGACCAAGCAATATTTTAAAACTCTTTATAAGCTTTTAAAACTCTACGATCCAGTTTTAGCAGAACATTTGGAGTTCATGTATAAGTGAAGGTAAGATTTAAAGTTTCTTTTTTGAACATTCAACCATTGAATTTTAGAGTTAATAATTTTCCACCACAAACTTAAATAATTGCGATGACCACCGAAAATTTTCACTAGCAGAACATTTGGAGTTCATGTATAAGTGAAGGTAAGATTTAAAGTTTCTTTTTTGAACATTCAACCATTGAATTTTAGAGTTAATAATTTTCCACCACAAACTTAAATAATTGCGATGACCACCGAAAATTTTCACGTCACGCCACTGATATATGTATATATATATATATATATTATATATATATATGGGGCAATCTCACAATCTTTTGACTTTCATGTCCCTGAGTAATAATTTTTTATTTAATACACTTTTTTGTGTTTTTTTTATTTCATATACTTGGGAACATCCCAATGCATGATTGCACAACAATATTAACGAGATAAATAAGTTTTGGACGATGTTGGGGGTCCAAACACATGGAAAACTCATCTACCGTCCCGTGTCCCTGATGCTGATTTTGAAGCTTGGAGCTGTCTGGATAAAATTATGTATATGAAGTATATGAACCCAAGTATATGAAATAAAAATACAAACACAAAAACGTGTATTAAATAAAAATTATTATTCACGGACATGAAAGTCAAGAGATTGTGAGAATGCCCCATATATATATATGCAGTGAAATATCACTGTGCGACCACCTCCCTGAACAATCACTTTTTCACGGAACGAAATTTATTCCCATAGGCTCAATACTAATTTTACCTCCATTCAGAGACCATCCCAGTTGAACTCCCTCCATGAGCATCCCATTTCTTTGAAGAAAATGAAACAAATTCCGTTTTTTTCTGGTCGCTTGAAGAAGGTTTTATTAGGAAATAATTCCGGAGATCGCAATATTAAAAATTCAATAAAATATATATTTTCTGTATTTTCTTTGTTATTAATTATGCTTTTATTTTACAGGATTTTAAACGTATACTCGTATATGATCTTCCTATACATATAAATATTCTCTAAAAAAAGAAAAAAAAAACTTATATGTATATATTTTTTTATTTATTTATGTGTGTGGCATTAATCGAATGTTCTGTACCGAATAGAGGAGAGATGGGAGGAAGAATCACGAGACAATTTTATTTGATGCTAAATAAACAGTATCATAAAATATATTTCCTTATGGGCTCAAAAAGTGTGAAAAAATTATACTATTTTGGGCATTTACCATTTCAAGAGTGCAAAAAGTATTTTTTTTTTCATGTTTGATGTTTTCTAAGTTTGATTTTTATTTTTAGTAGAAATGTCTTTCTTAGTTTGAATATAACTCAATATATGTTTGCCACAAAGCAAATTGGACTTCGATAAAAATCCAAATACCCTGAAATACTAAATTATATTTTTAAAAGCAGCTTCAGATTAAACTGAGAATGAAAACATGTATATTCAAATAAAAATAGAGATTTATATTTATATATTTCAGTGTTTTATTGTTTTTCAATTCCCTATCTTGCTTGTAATTATAATTTATTTTTGGATATTTTTCATAAAACATACCACTTCATCTTTTATTTTTATTTTCCCACTTGTGAAAGATAAATTAGTCTTGTTTCATAATGTTTATATGCATCTGTAGCACGAAATACTTTTAAATTAATTTCCCTACGCCGAGAGTTGTGCAAAATCGCCAGTATTGCACACCAAAATACCTTACACACGTGGACCCCATTTTCCAAGGCTGAGTTGAATGGGGATGAGCGGTCCAGGTTATATCAAGTCTATGGTACCAAGTGTGTAGAGCCATCCGTAGAAACATTTTCAGGAGTTTTTCTTTATTCATTATTTGGATATAACAAAATATCTTACGAAAGAAAACATTCACATACAAAACAAAATTAAAAAATATCAACAATTTTATTTTTTTGCCAAAATATGTGAAATAATTTCGGTTTAAACTTATCTCAATTTAGCGCCCCTAGACCTCGGCGCCCGGGGCGGTCGCCCCCCCCCCTTAGCTACGCCACTGATTTACAGTAGTTCATGAAGTTGAAACGGGTGCTCTGAAAGGCATAAGATAGTCTTCAACTTTTTAAGCGCCAAGGCCACCTCAATAAACTCTTTAAGTTTCGGGGGCCATCGATAAATCCGTTAACTGGCGATGGAAAGAAATGTATGCACACTTACGTGACCATAAAATCATTTTGCTTGTTTATATTAGTGCGCAATGATCCAGGTTCCTTTCTTTCTTTCTTTTTTTTTTCCTTTGTGGGCTGGGAGGAGGTCCCTTTTGTGTACAAAAATGTTCTTTTTCTGAAATTTATAATATTTTTGTGAAAGTATAATTTTGTAACGAACGATCAAATCCAAGTATTTACATCAAACTCTGAATTTATTTTTGCTAACGTTTTATAATCTTCTTGATAAAGTTTTCCTTTCTGGAAAGCTTAGTTTATTTGCAAATTACATAAAAAAACAGCGACCCTACAGTCAATTTTCTCTTATGTTATTTAGTTTTTGGAATTTCTTAATTAAAATTAAACCTTTTAAAGTTCCAAAATAAACGCAAAACATGTATTCAATAGAATTTATTTCTGTTTCTGCACTTTGTCAATTTGGTGACATCTGTCATAAAGAGAAGGGAGGGGGGCGCCAAATTAAACTTGCCCACGTTATCAGTTAAAAAGGTTACGCTTCTGGGCAAGCTATGTGCTACCATTTGCTGGATGCTACGGTTGGTTGGTTGGTTGTGTTTATGACGGCCAATTATCAACACGAGGGATGGCCCTGAGAGGGGGAGTGCCCTTCGTGGGGGTCTTTCTAAGGTAACCTAACCTGTATTTACGCTTGGAAATCCAAGGTTCGAAGAAAAACACGAAAACTCCGAAAGATTAGGCCGACGGGCGCGATTGGGATCGAACCTAGCACCTACCGTCTACCAGCTTCGAGAGCAAAACCTCTCGGCCACTGGTGGGGCGCTGGATGCTACGGAGAATGAGAACTTAATGTATGTGGTGAAAGCCTCCTGTATATTTTCATACGATAATCCATTTACGCAAGACAAAAAAATTGTTATTATTTCTTCTTCTGAAAGTATTCTATCAAATCTCATGCAAAAATAAAATAGATTTAGAACTTATTTCTCAAAAATGTATAGTGTCTTTAGGGACACCCAGTATGTATGAAGTGTCTGCTTTTATGGAATGGGATTGTGCAAAATTAAATTTTTTTATAAAGCCTCTTTTATCGAAAATAATTTTGTTTAGGGCCCTCTTTCATTAAATAGAAAATTCGCGACGGAGCTCCAAAGAGGACCCAATCTTTGCCTGGATCAAACCTTAAATATTTCATTTTATCACCAGAAATTCTATACAGTTGCATCATTTAGTACCAGCAGTAGCGAGTCAAAACCACTAGTAACACTATACATTTAATACAGTACTATATGGATGGATGAGGGTGACCGCCCCGGAACCTAGCTTTCGCTTTAGAATATAAGTACAATCCCGGTATGGCACTATATACTAGATGCGTGAAAAACGAAACATGTATGCCATCAATAAATAACAGCATAAAGCGGTACTGTCCGTGTCGCAAAGATTCACTTTCTGTGACATTCGGAGAGCAAATTCACTTCGCCGGTTCTTGTGTTGATGTAGGGCAAAATTGTATGTAGCAAGTGTCTATTCCCGACGTTTCTTGGTCATTATCTATTTAAATAAGTGCTGTGCCCTTATAAAGCGTTTCGAAAGTCTTTTAATCCGGGAGAACTCGCTGCATGAGATTTTCTCTCACAGTCGTACTTTTTTAAGACTCTTATTTAAATCATTTTTCATTTTAATTAAAATTTCAAAATGTTTTTCAATTGTTTTACCTATTTTGTGAATAAAAGTACTAAGCCAACCAAAAAAAGTTGATATTATATGAATGTAAAGTAAAAGAAAAACAATTGGGCATTCTCACTAGCGAGTTCTCCCGGGTTAACTTCGGAAAACTTTTATTTCTGAATATTCGAAATGACACGGCGTGGTGGCCCACAGGCAAAGGTTGTATTACGAGATTTACCATGATTCACATTTACATTAGCCACAGCCAAATTTCATTTATTTTCAATAAGCAAAAACCAAGGGCCTGGAGCGAATGAAGCAGTGCGCATAAATTTAAATTTTAGAGAAATATTTCATACTACTTGACCCGCCCGGCGTTGTCCAGGCCAGTGATAACCTTAAATAAACCTTAAATTTGTATGATTTTATATCTTTAACCCAATTTCGTATGAATTTCTATTTTAAAACGAAAATCTTTCCAAACGAACCTAGTGTGGGTCCCCTGCTGCCTTTGGCAGCATACAGCGGGCATCTAGGATTGGGTACCAACATAATGTTGAGGGTCCTACTGCCTTCGGCAGGGTACACCCTCGAATAGGTGGGATTTTATATTTTTAAGGGGACAAGGGACACCTAATTATTATTCAGGTGTACATTATATGCATCATGGCTTGCATTTATCACAAAAAAAAAGAATTTTTTTTTATTTTTATGAAAAAAAAATGGAATTTTACGCGTCGTCTTAGAAATCTTCGAAATGCCCTCTGCGCATTCCATATCAATGAAAATCCCCAATATTTTTTATAAAAGTTTGGTTTATATATATATAAAAAAATAGAGCATCGAATTTTATATATTTGAATTTAAAGGTTTAAAAAAAATAAAAATTTTGAAATTTTTTCGAAAAAATTTCAAATTTTTTCAAATTTTTTTAACCTTTAAATTCAAATATATAAAATTTCGATGCTTTATTTTATTTATATATATAAATCAAACTTAAAATATTGGGGTTTTCATTGATATGGGACACACAGATAAAAATCGAAGATAACACGAAGATAAAATTCCATTTTTTTTCACAAAAATATTTTTTTTTTGTGATAAATGCATGCCACAATGATATAATGTACCCTTGAATAATATTTAAGATGAAATTTACAAAAAAAAAAAAAAAAAAAAAAAAAAAAAAAATTGAAAAATTTGGAAATTTTTTCGAAAAAATTTCAAAAGTTTTCCTTTTTTTTTTACCTTTAAATTCAAATATATAAAATTCGATGCCATATTTTATTTGTATTTATAAAAACAAACTTTTATAAAAAAAAAAAAAAAAAAATATTGGGAATTTTCATTGATATGGAATGCGCAGGGGGCATTTCGAAGATTTCTAAGACGACGTAAAATTCCTTTTTTTTTCTCAATTTTATTTATTTATTTATTTATTTTTGGTGATAAATGCATGCTATAATGCATATAATGTACCCTTGAATAATATTTAAGGGGAAATTTACAAAAAATAAAAAAATTATTTTAAGGTCCCTTGTCCCCTTAAATGAAACAATTTCCAAACAAAGTAAGGGACCCCCCGATCAAATGATTTCCATTTTTTTTTTTTTTTTTTTTTTACAGTTAGATAAAATAAACTTTCAATTCTGACCGACACATCCCGCTGAACTCGCTGCCCTCCCACACCACCGCCCTTCATCATTCATTTTTAAACCACGATTCTCTAGCTACCTTGTTACTTCTGAATAAAACTTTAGAACACACGAAATAAATGGGTTCGCCGAGAAAGAAGAAGGTATTTCAAAATCGCGAAAGTGACTTACGGAAAGGAATATTTTTGAAAGGATTAATATTAATATATTTTTAAACCGAAGACGTCGCTATACAGAAAAAATGTACGCATATTAAATAACTACATATATATTATTTATATATTCGAACTTTGAAAAGGAAAATTGATGCCGATTTTACAAGTATGCATAAAAAAACGAAAGTCCCGAAAGTGAATTTCGGAAAAGAATTTTTTTGAAAGAGCTAGTATTAATATTTTTTAACGGATACCACCGTTTGAAAGAAAAACCACCGCTAAATAAGAGGATATTTTTTATGTATCGTATTTTGATCAGAAACGCGAATGCAGACTTTTAAACATTGCAGAAAAAAGCGAAAACCCCCAAAATGGCCTTCAGAATTTTTTTTGAAACGGTTAATATTCATATTTCTTAAAACGGATTACAGTATTATAGAGAATAGGGTGCCAAATTAAGTGGGTATTTTTATTTTTCATACACTGCTCAAAAAATTAGGGGAGCAAGCAAAAAAGTGAAGAGAACAATGCAAGACAGCCATGTATGGGCATAAAATGGATAGTACACATGTATCAAGGCGCAATACAGAAAAAAAGACGCAAAAAAATTGTAAGGGAGCTTTTATTCTTTGAAAAGAACATGAAAAGATGGTTTAGGGCAACAATTTGGTTTCATGTAAATGATTAAAAAAAAGTATTGTTTAGAAATGATGCAAGATTTTTAATAGGGCGTGTGGTCTCCTCGAACAGCTAAGACAACTGCACACCTGTTTCCCATGGATGCGATAAGGTTATCGATAAGACTTTGGGGGATACTGTTCCACTGCTCAAGAATTGCAATCTTCAAGTCCCGGACAGTAAAAAGAGGTCTCGATCTCGCAGCAATGTGTCGTCTGAGTATGTCCCAAACATTCTCGATCGGATTTAGGTCAGGAGAGCATGCTGGTCATTCCATACGCTGTATTGTTTTAGCTTCAAGCATGTTTTCCACAAGACGAACTGTGTGAAGTCTAGCATTATCGTGCATGGGAAAAAACTAATTGCTGCAACATAAAATACGACATGAGGTCTCAGTATCTCGTCTGTATAACTTCGGACCGTCAAAGTAACATCCCGAATGATATGCAGGCACGTACGTCCCCCTATGCTGATTCCAGCCAATAGCATCAACCCACCTCGTCTGCAATGTGATCTTTCACGAACGAATGTGGGATTATTTTGAGTGCCTCTTCCTCTCCATGCCAAAACACATCAGATGTCACATCCAGACTGAATCGGGACTCGTCTGTAAACAGAATTTGACTCCAACAACGTTGCCTCCAAACTCGATGTTCAGTTCCACACCTTCTTTGGGCCGCACAGCGGCTTGAGGTCAACGGAATACAGACCATTGGCTTACGTGCATAGAGACCACCCTGATGAAGCTTATTTCTGACTGTTTGGCTGGACACTCTTCGTCCTGTGACCAAGAACAACTGTGTTTGCAGCTGAGTAGCATGGCCCGTTCCGTCTCGACGAGCTGTTAACAGGATATATCGGTCATCAGTTTCTGTGTTAGCACATTTTCGACCTTGCACGTGTCGATTACTACCATTCCAAGTGTCTTGGAATCGATTCCACAGCCTTTCATGGACACTTCTTGCGATTCCAACAGCGTGCACTACGCGTCGTTGTGTTTTAGGTAGCTTTCATTACAAAAAGCTACCTATTGCAGCCGTTCGGAGGACAACGATTCCAAAAAATTTTGGTGTATTTTCACCGATCATGACCCCCAGACCCCGAAACCACCCTCCGTTCAAAATTGATATATATATATATATCTGATCTTTGTCATACTGTAACTCTCGTATTTATGAACCGATTTGGATAAAATTTCGTGTGTACATAGTACATACCAATGTCTCGACCGAGTTTGTTGGCCAGCTTCATCCGCCATCTTGTTTCAAAATGGGGGCCATTTAAAAAAATTTCAAAAGTTTAAAATTTAAAATGAGGCACAAAAAAATTAGACATTGAAAAAGATTTTTTTTTTCTTATGTGTTTGGGCTTGATACAAAGATTCTGGAGCATTTTTAGTTTCGGCTATATCCTAAAAAATGGCTGAGTTATAGCACTTTGAATTTCTAGCATGGCTGACATTTTGAAACGATCTGATTTTTGTCACGCGATAATACACCTATTTATGAACCGATTTGGGTGTGACAAGGAATGTGCATAGTGCATAGCAATGTCTCGACCGAGTTCGTCGGCCAGCCTCATCCGCCATCTTGTTTCAAAATGGCGGCCATTTAAAAATTTAAAATTTAAAATGAGGCACAAAATAATTAGAAATTGAAAAAGATTTTTTCCTTATGTGTTTGAGCTTGATACAAAGATTCCGAGCATCTTTTGTTTCGTCTATATCTTAAAAAACGGTTGAGTTATAGCACTTTGAAATTCTAGAGTGGCTGACATTTTGAAACGATCTGATTTTTGTCACGTGATAACAGGCGTATTTATGAACGGATTTGGATATAACTTGGTGTGTACATAGTACATACCAATGTCTCGAACGAGTACGTTGGCCAACATCATCTGCCATCTTGTTTCGAAATGGCGGCTATTAATTTTTTTTTAATTTTAATTTAAAATGAGGTAAAAAAAAAATTAGAAATTGAAAAAGATTTTTTTCTTATGTGTTTGACCTTGATACAAAGATTTCGGAGCATTTTTCGTTTCGTCTATATCTTAAAAAATGGCTGAGTTATAGCACTGTAAAATTCTAGCATGGCTGACATTTTGAAACGATCTGATTTTTGTCACGCGATAATACGCGTATTTATGAACCGATTAGGATATGACAAGGCATGTGCATAGTACATTGCAATCTCTCGGCCGAGTTCGTTTGCTAACTTCATCCGCCATATTGTTTCATAATGGCGGCCGTTTAAAAATTAAAAAAAAAAATAATTTAAAATGAGGTACAAAAAAATTAGAAATTGAAAAAGATTTTTTTGTTATGTGTTTCAACTTGTTACAAAGATTCCGGATCATTTTTTGTTTTGCCTTTATCTAAAAAAAAGGCCGAGATATAGCAGTTTGAATTTCGAATGTGTGTGACATTTTGAAAAATCTGATTTTTTGCCTGCAACAGCACTCGTATATATCAACCGATTTAGATATGAGTGAGCATGTGCACAGGAATTACTAAGGTCTCGACCAAGTTCATTTGTGAGCTCTGTTGCACCCATTATGTTGTTTTAAAATGGCGGGCTATCACCGATAATTCGGGTTAATATAATTATTAATATAATTCAGGATACCACTGAATTTGGCGGCAAAATATGAATCATTTTAATAAAACCAGCTTTGATAACGCTGACTAATTTCGCGAAATTCTAGTTCATATTCAATACTGACAAAAATTAGTATTTAATCTTCTATAATCGGGTTCCACTAATTTGAGCTCCGCGTGTTTGAATAATATAAGCTGGCTTTAAAAAAATAAGGAATATGAAAGCTACCTCTTCCTCCCGGCACTGGCCGGAAGGACTTTTCCCAAATTCAACTGTCCCGATAACACGCCAAGCCATGGATTGCGGTAAATCATGTTGTTGTGACATTTTCAAGCCACCTTTTCTCAAAACATAAGCTGAGCAATTGAATTTTACAACTGAGGCAGTGAAACAGACGTTTCTGCAAAATCCCGATTTCTGCACTTATCTCTTATTTCTAGTTTTTGACGTCATAAACTTTAATTTACCTGTGAAGTTTTCTTTATCTGTTTTCTACAACACTTTAAATTATGGATGTTTTATTTTATGTTACTTATCGGTGTAAATATTTGCGTAATTTCGTTAAAACCATGTGCTCCCCTAATTGTTTTGAGCAGTGTATTTCGAATAGTTGAGCGGATGCGTTCTTGGAAAGATGAAGGATATAAAAACACGAAAAACGAAGTTTCCAAAAGAATTTTTTTCAAAAGGATAATATTTATACTTTTTTTTTTTTTTTTTTTTTTAAGGGAATGCACTTTTAGAAAGGTAAAATTACGATAATACGGCGGATATTTTTTGCTTTTTCGTATTTCGATGTGTCAAGCCCATGCGCGCTGCGAAAGACGGAAAACAAATTAGCGTTTTTCAACTTTCGGTTCTTCCCTGCTTCTGCGAAAAGGTCGTTCGGTCACACCGCTGCGCTTTTTTACATCCTTTTGCGATGTTCAACATTGTTCATTAATTAATATAATTAACCGCCGTTAATTAACAAAAAATGAAAAGTCTGAGCCTCAGGTGCATTAGGACCCGCCTTCGACTATTCCCATCCAAATTTTCGGACTCTACGTGTGGTAGATTTTTCAAGCCATCGAACACACATACACAGAGACAAGCATCTTTGTTTTATTGGTATAAAATATTAGTTAAACATTTGTCGAATTTTAGAAAGTGTTCGACAGGTATATGATTTAGACATTAAAATAGATTCAATGAAAAGATGTCCAGTTTTATATCCGCTATGACGTGACGACAATTAGACATTCGTATTTTCAATTCAATATCGAATTATTCGATATATATGATAATCTAATAATGAAATTTGGTTTTCAATATAAAACATTTGCCTGGTATTTTTTATTGCAAAAGTAAATTTTTAATCAATTCACATACATTGTTTCTATTCCTGAATTGCATTTGGCATGTATTAGATACTAGAAAAAAATTTAGACGTTAAACTCACTTTAAAAGCTTATTTTACTACAAAAGAATTAAAACGTGAATTGTTTAATGAACAATTTATGATTTTCTCTAAGCAAATTCTTCGACCACGATAAACCTTCCAAGGATTACTTTCTGAATCAATACTCTACTTCGAGAGGAATATGAATACTACTACTTCCGAATAATTATATTCTCCTTATTTAATTGCGGTAATTGTAATGATTCGGAAATACGAGTAATCAAAAGATATTCCTCTCGACCTGAGGGAGGGAGTTCGACCTATACCCAGCGATGTAGTAGAGGGTATACGAAGGTATACGCCGTATACCTTCTGGCTTTTTTTAAGGAACACGGTATACCCTCTGTTCCTCATAAAAGCTATAGTTTATACATTCTAGGGTATACCCTCTGCCTTGAGCGTATACCCACTTCTTAGAACGTAGTTTACCCTCTGTGTTTTTTGTTGTTGTTGTTGTTTTTTTTACGATTACACCATTGCTTATACACAGGTATAAACGGTAACAATCAGCGATAAATATTTGTTTCAAATAAAGTTTAAAGAATTAAAACAATGGCAGACCATTTATTAAAAATTTAGAATAAAATACAACATATCAAAGAAAATCGAAAATAAATTATGAATTCAAGCGCAACACGTTTCCAGTGATTAGGTCTTACACACTTATCAAATAATTTAGCTGAGCATTTTAGGGAACTGCATCTCACATTTCTGATTATTTTCATTAATTTTCTTTGTTTTAGCAAAAAAATCTATTTTAACTGAGCCAAGAATTTACGAACACAAGCACAAGGAGATTCACATAAAGCCCTGCAGGGAAGCCGAGATATTATTATGACTAATAACTGCTTTATTATCAAACATTAAGATATGTTGTGGCTTAGTGAAAATCCACTATAAATGAGTAAAACTTTCACTAAAACGCCTTATTTAAATTTCAGTGGGAAATTAAAAACTGAAAAATTTGCATATCTCTTTCACTTAGCCTTATATATAAATGTTATTTAGTAACGAATAATCTATGCTGTTCTGAGACCATTCATTTTGAAGGAAGTCGGTGATAGCTATCTCCAAGGCAACAGCACGAATATGATTAGAACGGGTATCGCTCTATCCCCCTTCCTTACGAAGAATTGTTACTATATCGAAGTTTTACTCCAAAATTTCACCAATAGTGGAAAAAAAGACAGTTCTGGTATTGCCAAATAATATGACGCGCGGCTTGGTATATTCCAAGAGACTGAATAAATCTTTTTTTGCTGTATTCATTTTTATCATCCTCTATGCCCTAAAATGCAGAACAACGATGGATTTTGTTTTTTAACCCTTTAAGCCCTGACCCGCACAATTGTGCGGGTGATACTAAAGTAAAAGAGAATGACTATTTCCTGTTTTTGTGAGATTTAAAACCAAATCTGCACATTTATATGAGTTAATTGGCTTTAGACGTTTTGATAAGACACAACTAAGAGGCACCAGCTACAATACAGGGTTAGATTTTCTGCTTTTAAAAAGACTATATCATCTGACTGCAATAGACAAAAAGTTTTTACTGTCTTAATTTTTTTTAAATATGAGTTTTAGTGTTTGCTTCGATTTAATTTTTTTTTCATATACTTTATTCATGATTTTAATTGATTTTGTCTTTGATAAAGTTAATTAGGCTTTACAAATGTTGAAAAACAAATGACCCGCACAATTGTGCGGGTCCGGGCTTTACCACTTCCAAAATGGGCACAATTCGTAATATATAAAATTTTTAAGTTATTTTTTATTAATTACATTTTTAAATTGGATTAATTTTAAATTAATAGGTTTCTACTATTCATGATTTCTATTTAAAATTGATAGTATTAGATATATTAGATATATAATATGCACATGTAACGAACTGTATATTTCTGCTCTGAGTTATAGATGTCATATATGATTTTTATAAGTTTTACATGAGTTATATGCATATCACGAGATGGATATTTAAGTTTGATATTTTCATTCCATTTTGTCGACACAGCAAGTAAACCTCCAGGAATAAATAATAAATTAGGGAAAATTCAGCAAATGCTCGACTGATTCCGTACTGTCTGCTTGAATTTACCAGGAGATCAGGGAAAATTTTCTATAGATGAGCAGACGATTCCTTTTGTTTAGGACGTGCTTCAGTAAAGCAGTATATAAAAAACAAATCACACACTGTTGTAATAGTATCACCTGGGATAGCTTTAAATTTTGTAGTATACCAGTGGGAATGTACAGACCTGGTCCACAAGGATCTCGGCTTAGGACCTGCTGTAGTCCTTACTCTGGTTCAGACCTAGGTTTATGTACTTCAATCGGTATTTCAACAAAATACCGCTGCTGGAAAAACTAAAAAAATAAGAAATTTGAAGGATCAGGCACAATCCAAACAGAGTGAAGGGCATACCATTTGTCAACGGCTCTTAAGAGGGGTGCGAGCACTGACCACGTCTCAGAAAATGAAATTGTAGTGGTCTGACCAAAAACAAAAATTGTTTCAAACATTTTCATTGTGGCTAATGAAAATTATCTCAATAAACAACAACTTTTTTTGCTTAAACTTTTATCTTTAGATACAGTCGAACCCGGTTAAGACGCGTTTCAAGGGAGTGGACAAAAGTCGCGTATTAAGCGGGATCGCGTATTAAACGTGATTTGTATAATGTTTCAGGAACTGGGCTTATTTATATATTTAATCGTCTAAATGAACTTTAGAGCTTTCATTTATCTGCTTAGGGCCGAAAATTGTGTCTTTTTCGTGTATTTAGATCAAAATTTAATTGTATTTTTCTTTAACTCATGTTTCTTTTTATAGAACCAACTGGAATAATAACGAAAATTAAATATGGATTCCAACATGGATTTATTATTGACGAATACGCTGCAACCAAAAATAAAACAACAAAAATAATTTTCCGACTAGTCTGATTTTTTTAACAGAGTGAAAAAATATTAACTCTTCGAATCACAACCCAGTTTTTAAAATCATATTTAGTTTTTATAATAATGAGTACCATTAAAATCTGTCCTTCTTTTTAGTGAAATAAAAAACTATACTTATTTATCTTTGTGTAAAAAAATATTGTTTTCATAGCAAAAAGTAAAGGAAACATAGAAAACATAAAAGAATTGTAATTATCCAACCGCAATCGTATTTGTTTAATCTTAACGAGTTACATGTTTTGTTGCCTATAACATACATTATAAAACATAGTAGGGATATAACGTACACTTAAAACCTCACTAACAACAGGTATGATCATCTCTAATCATAACAATTTTTATGATGTGTCTGAAAAACCTGAATTCATCTATACTTCTGTACTACAGTAAAAGTATACACGAAGCGCGAGGCAAAGAATGTTAGGAGGCGGGATCAAAGAAAGATTGCAGTTTTGCTAATTTATTAGGTTTTTGTTTTATTCAAATATCTACAACTATTTCTAGTTAGTAATTTTCATCTTAATTAATATTTTATTAAACAAAGTAAATAATACTATTCGGAAAGTGTTTTTTTATCTGTATAAAAAATCCACTAAATTGGCAACAGTGAATTCGCGTCTTAAGCGTGATTTTTTTCTTCACGGACCGAAAATTTATCGCGTATTAAGCGGGATCGTTTCATAACCGTTCGCGTATTAAACGTGATATTTTTACATTAACCTTATGGGCGGTGTTCAAGGGATCGAAAAAAATCCGCGTATTAACCGTGAGCGTCTTAACCGGGTTCGACTGTAGTTGCACACATAATCCCAAGCTACACAATTGTGTAGATTTAGCCCAAAAACGGCTGCATTAAGACCGAACCCGCACAATTGGGCGAATCCTCCCTTGGCATAACCTGACATCGGGTATTATTATTTTATATTTTTTTCAATCAAATACGGTCCTATCGATAAGGGGAAACCACCCAAACTTTCAATTTCTACCAAAAAATCTCCCGGTCATAAAGGGTTAATACATCGGTACCTGAAGGATGAATAGAATAATCCAAAGTTTTTCATCTGCGTAGAAAGGTCTCAACCCTTTAACTTTAATGATGCATATATGCATCTCTAAAGACGTATAATACACTGAAACGAAATTCACTAATCAGAGTGTTAAGGCAATTCTCAAATCCTCTGCTCAACAACCCGAAACTTTCTGACTCGTTTTTAAACGTAAAGACATAAAATTGGCAGGTCTGACTATTGAAGCAATTTGGAATCGAAATAAGAAGTAAAAAAACGACAGTTCTGCGACAGCCGGAGGGTGCACGGGTACCCGTGCACCCTCCGGTGCTCCCTCCTGTGCACTCCATCCGGCCTTCCTGTGCATCCTCCGCCACCACAGCACAGACCCCTAGAAGGGAAAAAATAAAATTTCTGCTCTAACATGACAGGTGAATGACCCTCTATTCTATTATAACCAATCGCCTCTCAACACGGCCAATACCTCTATTTAACAGACATCCCCTCCCCAAAACAGACATTCCCTCTCTAAATGACCATTTTTAGAACAGTATAAATCGATGCTTTTCGAAATTATTTTTTTAAATGATGTTAAACGGTGAAGTGATCTGAACTTTATGTGCTTGTGTATTGATGTGTATTGTTTTTTGAACAATCTTTACCTTAAGGAGTATTATTAACTAAACAAAACAATTATCAATTTTTAATGAAAAAACTGATTTCTGTATATTTTTTTCAACTACAAGATCAGAATATCAATTTAAATGGGGAAAGTTAAACATATACACTATATGGCCAAAGGTGACCGGTCACTTGCGATTTTAGACGTTTTGTTAAATATCTAGAAAAATACATAAGGAATTAACCTGAAACTGCAGGTGTGTAAACAGTATAGTACAGGTCATATATTTCCGCGAAGAATTTTTCCCGAAACCCCATAGGGGACCGTCAACAAATTGAAAAAGAACGAATATCTTTTGGATAACCCTGTAAAAACTAATGTAGCAAAAGCGTTCAAACTCGAGATTATTAATAAGTGGCTTATTGGAATATACTGTGTTCATTTTTATGAAGATAGCTTGTATACTCGTAGAGAAATTAAGGTTTTTATAAAAACAGTCCCAAATTTCGCCAAGTTTTTTGCTTGTAATTTGCAGAGTTCTTAATATAAAAAAAAGTTCTTTTCAGAATATATGACGAACAACATTATACACAAAACTCTGCAATCAGAAGAAAAAAGTTTTCTAGATATATTTACAAAAGAAAAAAATTTCAGGAGTAAAAGACAAAAATCACAAAAGTAAAAAGAAAAAATTACAACATATCATTTTTTTTTTTACAAAAGTGATTTTTTTTACAAAAGTAAAAAAACAAATTTATGAACATTTTTTTTTTTTTTTTTTTTTTACAAAAGTGAAAAAAAAATTTACAATTTTTTTTCTTTTTTACAAAAGTTAAAAAAAAAATTACAACGTAAAAAGATAATAAAAATTACAAAAAGTTATGAAAAAGTTTTTAAAAAATGGTATTTTAAATAGTATTATAATGGTTGGCTAACCATTATACACTATATTTAAAATACCATTTTTTTTACTTTTTCATAACTTTTTATAAATATTTTCAAACTTTTTTGTAATTTTTTTTGTACATTTTTTGTAATTTTTATTATTTTTTTTTAACGTTGTAATTTTTTTTTAACTTTTGTAAAAAAGGTTGTTCAAAAGCTAAAATAAATGTTTAAATTTCCCTTTTAAGTTGAAATCCTCATATCTTTCCTCTTTAAGTTGATATTTTTCTTAAATGGAAGCATTTTCTGATATACATTTATAGTTTGTCAGGTGCAGAAAACACGAAGTAAAACTTGGTTCGAAAATCACGTCAGAGAACGTTTGTAATCCACCTCAAGTTTGAAGAATGTGGGGGTTGACGTGCAGTGAATGGGAGCTGGAATTCTTTTTTTATACTAGCCCTATTGAAAAAAATCTGTTGAATCTGATAAAAAATTAAGGAAATTAGTTTGTAAACTCTTATTTTTATATGTACAATCATGAAAATATTTTTTTAGTGTGAAATTTCCAGTTATTGATTAAACTTAAAATGAATTTATTTTGTTTAATTAATATATACTATCTTGGAATGTAGATATCTAAGGTCTTAAATCTTACATAACTAGTGTAAGTACGTTAAAATCTCAAACTAGTATAAAATTTAATAAAATTCATCTTTTTTCATAAAAATTCGATATTATCCTTTGTTATTTGTTCAGTTATCAAAATTGATTAAGGTAATGGTTATTCAAAAACTGAAATATATGTTTAAATTTCCCTTTTAAGATGATATTCTCATCTTATAGTTGCAAAAAATCTAAAGAAATCTGTTTTTTTTTTCATTAAAAATTGATATTTTTCATTATTTTTCTTAATTAATAATACTCATTAAGGTGATGGTTGTTCAAAATTCAAATATATATGATTCACTTTTATCTTTTAAGTTGTTATTCTTATCTTATAACTGGAAAAACCTAAAGAAATCAGCTTTTTCCCTTAAAAATTGTTATTTTCAATTGTTTTGTTTAATTAATAATACTCGTTAAGATGTTAATCGTCCAAAATTCAAATATATGTTTAACTTTTCCCCATTTAAGTTGATAGTCTGATCTTGTAGTTGAAAAAGATATACAGAAATCACTTTTTCATTAAAAATTGATAATTGTTTTGCTTAATTAATAATACTCATTAAGGTAAAGATTGTTCAAAAAACAATACACATCAATACACAAGTACATAAAGCACTGATGACTTCACCGTTTAACATCATTTAAAAAAATAATTTCGAAAAACATCGATTTATATAGTTCTAAAACTGGTCGTTTAGAGAGGGAATGTCCGTTTTAGAGAGGGGATGTCTGTTAAAGAGAGGTATTGGCCGTGTTAAGAGGCGATTGGTGTTAATAGAATAGAGGGTCATTCACCTCTCATGTTAGAGCAGAAATTTATTTTTTCCCATCTAGGGGTCTGTGCTGTGGTGGCGGAAGAGGCACCAGAGGCGGTGTCGGTGGGTACATACGAGGGCCGGATGGGGTGCACAGGGAGCACCGGAGCTGTCCCAGAACTGTCGTTTTCCTACTAGATATTTCGATTCCAAATTGCTTCAATAGTCAGACCTGCCAATTTTATGGCTTTACGTTTAAAAAGGAGTCAGAAAGTTTCGGGTTGTTGAGCAGATGATTTGAGAATTGCCCTAACACCCTGATTAGTGAATTTCGTTTCAGTGTATTATACTTCTTTAGAGATGCATATATGCATCATTAAAAGTTAAAGGGTTGGGACCTTTCTACGCAGCTGAAAAACTTTGGATTATTCTGTTCGTCCTTTCAGGTACCGATGTATAGTAAAGTGGAGACAGATGCCGCAGTTTTACTTTTCTTCTTTTAAAATGTACAATAAAGCAAAAAACAACAAACTAAGTATCAGAAATCATTAATCAATCCATTTAGAATCAAATTTCTATGTTAAACAAGTTAAAGCCCTCTTAATAAAGCAGGCATAATTATTTTCCCAAACGTCCTTTTTTAACATCATTTTTTATGTGCTGGGTAAGATGCCGCATGGGTGTGGTACAGATGGAGAAAAAAGCTACGCTGTTTATTTTTTTCCAAGTAAATCACATTTTTATTTCCTCAAACTACTTAAAATGAAAATAAATAACAGTAAACTTACATATCACTAAATTGTGAAAAGTTTCACGAAATTGCAAAATTGCAAGCTCAAAAAATAAAACTTAAGGCAAAAATAAGAAAAAAAAACATTTCACTGTGTATCGATCTCATCTCACATGATCAGTATAAAGCGAGTTACTAGCTTAGAGTAACTGGCTTGGCCTTTTGCTCGACGCTAGCGTTCTCGTCTCCTGATCATGACATCCGTGGTTGGCATTTAATCGGCTCCACTCTCTCCAAAGTGGTGACCCGGAGAAAACACGCAACCTCCAACAACGATCAACCCCCCCCCCCTCATAACCAACAGATGGCAGCACCAAACAAATCATCTCCAGCCATAAGCTTGGCATGCTGCGCATCACTCACGACTCACGAGTGCATATCGCTCGTCCGACATCGACAAAATGTCTTTCTCACTAGGGAGGGAGTGTGTAGCGATCTCATCTCACATGATCAGTATAAAGCGAGTTACTAGCTTCGAGTAACTGGCTTGGCCTTTTGCTCGTTAGCGTTCTCGCCTCCTGATCATGAGATCCGTGGTTCGTATCCCATCAGCGCCACTCTCTCCAAAACTGGAAACAATAGACAAAATAATTACAAAAAAGATATAAACCACTTATTTATATCCATCCAGGCGACCATTGTAGTTTGCTCTTAAGTACTAGTTCCATTCATTTTAGGCCGTAGTCTTTTTATTTTTGGCTTTTCTTCTCATTTTTGGCTTTTCTTCTCATTTTTGGCTTTTCTTCTCATTTTTGTATTTCGTATTTCTATTCGCCCACAATCAGCACACTTTCCGTTCCAAGAGTAAAGTGAGCATGTTTCATGCAGCCACCGATTGCATGTTATGCACTGAATCCAGTCCGCTTTAGACTTTGTTTCTTGATATAACTCCAGACACTCAGCACATTCAGAGTCATCAAATTCTAATCCAACACTGCCTTCAGAATCCATAAGAGGAATACTTTAGTCACTGTCGGAAGATGACTCAGATTTCAGTTTCTTCCTCAAGTGAGGTGTTTTCAAGTTGATCTTACCCTTTTTTTACACATTTTACTTCCGCCAAGCTGTCGTTCTTTGACGCTTTCTTGCTTCTTTTGCTTTTTATTTTCTTCTTCTTTTTTCTTGTTTATAAAATCTGTGCTTGTAATATTTGCAGCCTTTTGTTTTCTCTTACTTGGCTGTATAGATCGTTTGACCATTGTTTAATAGTTTAGATGATGAGAATTGTAAACGGCCAACGTTTTCCTTTTTCATACTTGGTGAACCACCACTGTTGCTGAGAATATTTTGATAAGCAGCAGAATGCGCTAATATACGTTCATTTAAATGTAAGTTCTACTTAAATCGCAGTGATGAATTTATTGAACCGAAAAACAAAAATATATTTTGCGGCATCTGTCCCTCAAGCTCGGTGCGGCATCTGTCCCAAAGTGGCGGGTAAGATGCCGCGTCGCCATTTTGTGTCATGTGAGCGACGCGAGAGAAAGACAAGCACATGTCTGTATTCTATGAGGATCTAGTCTACAGTTGCAATCGGTTTTGGGATGAAATCTCTGTTTATTTTGCTTAAAATATGTTATAAAACATTATTAGAATAATTTTAGCAACTTACCATGCAGGTTCGAACCATAAAAATGGACATAAATATGTAAAAACTGACAATTAAGCGGTGGAAACGCATACAACACAGCAGACAGCATTTAGGCACACAACGAAATTCTTAATTTGGCCTAGGGAGCGCTAGTGTCGCCAATACAATGTCTGCGGCATCTGTCCCACCGCGGCGTCTGTCCTCACTTTACTATATAATTTACTTAAAAAACAAAATCCAGCGTTGTTCTGCATTTTAGGACATAGAGGATGATAAAAATGAATACAACAAAAAAAAATTATTCAGTCTCTTGGAATATACCAAGCCGCGCGTTATATTATTTGGTAATACCAGAACTGTCTTTTTTTTTTCAGAAATTTATTTTTTCCCCGCTAGGGAGCTGTGCTGGGATGGCGGAGGAGGCACCATATGCGGTGTCGGAGGGTGCATATGAGGGCCGGAGGGCTACTGGATGGTGTGCACGGTGCACCCATGCACCCTCCGGCTGTTCCAGAACTGTCGTTTTCCTACTACTGAAATAAGTTTCCTTTTTTTATGAATAAATTACATATCGAGTTATAAACAATTTTTGTCACGTGACGACTGGTTTTTCTCCTTTCACGGGGTGTCGCATCCGGAAATTCCTTTCTAAAAGCCAATTTTTACAGTATTGCCTGAAAGATCTTATGCGTTTACCAAAAATTGGAAAACGTCTTCCGATTATAAAGTTTCTAAATACGAACACCTGCCAATTTCATGTGTTTCCAAGCAAACATGAGTTAAAAATGTGTTTAAAAGTAGCCCTTTTGGATTTATGAACAGCTTTAAGGATAATAAAAGTAAAATTGTTAAATGTAATTCGCAATCGAGTTTAACCTGCTTCATAATTATTGTTAAATTGAGACATTATTCCCCGGTATGGATTTCTGCAGCTCTGGAGAGGGGAGGGTTACAAGATGAGACATTTTGATGTTACAAGTGGAAAGTTCCCCCTTCAGGCCACTCTCTGAATTCATTGCTTTAATTTAGGTTAAACATGTGTAGGATATCAGTACCGATAAAAAGAGGTTGTGTTAAATGTCATTTAAAATTCTTTCTTTTCATCATAATCTTGAACTTTTATGTAGATAAAATAACGTAGAATTTAGCTGCAATATATTAATCACACCGTAGATATTAACATTTAATTAAAATGATTGCAGAAATTAGCTAATAGGATAGGCGAATGAAAACTTGAGAATATTTTAAGCATTTGTGATTGAGCTTTAATTTCTATGATCTATTAACATATTATCAACGTCACAGCTAGAATCTTATTCTGGCACGGTTTTAACGATTGTTAACTATAAAAATTACCTAATACAGATGCTCTTCAATGTTTCATACATGTTTCTAATCAGGTTTACTGTGCTCTGAGGAAGATGATTTAATACCCAAAATCGCCTAAGTTCCTCTTTAACATGCCTATATTATACATCTTTTAGTATATGTGAAGTTTGAAACAAGCTAATTCTTTACTATTATGAAGAATTTAGGATTACATATTTACACTTAATGCTTATAAAATTTGAGAAACACAACTTTTTACTTTATTTTTACTAAAAAGCTTTTCAGTTACGACATTTTTAATGTCTTGTAAGTTCAATGAATGCAAAATAATTTGATTTGAAACTAAATCGTACTTATGTATACTTTTAGATTTTGTATATTGTTAATTTCCTCTTTCTACGGAAAAAAGTATAGTGACCAATTTTCTGTTAATTATTTTTATATAATAGACCACAAGGCTCATAAAATGAGCTATTTTGAATTGTATTTCAGAAGCCTAAATTTTTATTATTATAGGCATTTTCTTTAAAAGCCCTTCACGGTCGCTTAATATTTGGAAAAACCATCAAAAAAGTACCTATTTATTTTATTACAGAAATTGAATAATTATAAGGTTTCTAATTAAAATATGCAATTAGTTTTTTTTTTAAGGCGAAAAAAAAGATATAGAACAAATTCATATTTGTAGAAAAGTCATCATGCAAGAATTCTGTGTCTTAATGTTTGTTTTACACCGCACAAATTAATGCGAATAAAACCTTTATTTTTCACATCTTAGATCTTTATTTATCATCATCACGCACATTTTTACAAATAATATATATACATTAAATTTTGATTATTAATAATTTTTTGAGTGTTACATATTTCGAAACATGCAATACAAAGCCCAACATTACAATCAGCGCAAAAGCCAAACCCAAACGGAAATATTCAGACTTCACACCGAAATGCCAGTTAAATTTTTCTGGTTTCAGAAGTTTTTTCCAGCAATAAATCTCCAGCCCGGAAATATGACGGGAGCGAGAAATAACGAACGACACCTCAGCCCGTGATATTGACGGGAGCGAGCAGGGCCGTAGCAAGGTCTTCAGAGCCCCCCCCCCCCCCCCCTCTAAGATTTTAGAGAAATGTCTATATTTAATTTTCCACCCGAGTTCCATTTTATAACAACACCAGCGGAGTTTCGCTGGTCGGATTTTCCGAAACGAACTTCAAATTGAACGAACTTGTAGTTGGGCTGCACTACTTTCGGCAACGTACACTCATAGGAGCTAAGTCCGCTCCGATCTCGAATCATACGAACCGTGAATTATTGTAATTTTTTTATTTCGATCCAGATTAAATTCAAATTTTCAACATTTCGTTCACGTTGCTACAGGAACAGATTTGACATTCTTACAACGTGAATTTAATCAAAGGACTTGCGAAATTTAACTGAGAATTCCTCCATTTAGGGGGGAAAATGTCAAAAAAATCGCCGAAGAACGCGAAAGAACGCCAAAAATTTATTAAAAAATTTGAAATTCATAGAGATCAAACTTTAGTTATATTGGGCTAAAAGATTGAAACCGGGTTTATTTTTTTTACGAATATTAAAAAAACTACCAGAAAAGTGAAAAAAAAGCTAAAAATTACACAAAAATTCTCGAAAATTTTAAAAATAGCGGAGGATAAAATTTGGCAAAAAAGTTTGAAACTGAATTCCTTTTTCAAATGTTATAAACCGCTAAGTATTGCTCATAAACAAAATTAATAAATAAAAAATATGGAAGTCGTTTTCGTATTTTCAATTTTCTCTTCAGTTTGACAATGCCATTTGCGTGACTCAGACAGATTTTCTTTAACCAGAAAATATTCACTTATAACAATTTTTTTTTTCCTGCTCGGATTGGTGCCTTTTATTAAATACATATATATGTACAGATTTACTAATTAAAAAAAAAAAAATCTTTGGTATGTCATTTTTATACATTCCGGTTTTCTCCAGTTTAAAATTATCACCCAAGTTGAAATTTAAGAAGAAAAAAAAATACCTTCGGAAAGAAGGTACTTTTCTGTGGGCAACAAAGACGGATTTCCTAGTAGATAATATTAAAGACAGATGTTTGTCTGTCCAGAGTTTTTCTTTGTCTGACCAGATGTTTTTCCGTTCAGGACAAAATTTGACAGGAAGGTTACCTGTATGCCTGAAATTATGCACCTCGAAACAGGTTTCTTAATTTTTTTATTCGAATTTTTTTCATTTAATTTTTTACGCTATTTTTTGTATTTTTTCGAGTTTCGTGCTTTTTTCCCCACATTCATAAAAGGAATCTATTTTCAATCCATCTGCTCATTTTAGCCAAATATAGTAAAGTAGTCTTCTTCGATTTTCGCGAATTTTTTATGTGATTTTTAACTTTTTTTCGCGTACCGACATGATTTTATGACATTAGTAAAAGGAATCAGGTTTCAGTCTTTTAGCCCGATGTACTAAATTTCGTCCTTTGCGATTTTTCAATTTTTCACGAACTTTTTTTTTTTTTTTTCATTTTTTAAGAAGAGATTTTATCTCACATTTGAAGAAATTTTCGTCTTTAGGAAGGAAAATTCCTAGAAATTTTGATCTTTGATTCGCGACTTCTTCGTGTTATGAAGGAAAAAAGTCATGCGTAAAAGTTCAGTTTCTAATAGGGAAAAGTACAATGCAGCAAAGTTGGCGGAACACTCCTGTGATTTGATTTGACAAAAATGCATCTTTATATTTAGTAAGGATGTTAGGTAATTTTTACGTTAGATTGGTGAGTTTTCTATATTTTCGCGGAAAATGTGGAAAAAAAAATCAAATCAAAGCTTTTTTGTGTGTGTTTGAACGAAAGAAAAAATTACGGAAAAAATCCTTCAATTCACTGATTTTTTTTTTTTTTTTTTTTTTTTTCGAGAGAGAGAGAGAGTAAAAGGAACCCAGTTTCAATCTTTTATCCCAATATAGTAAAAATTTTGCCATCTGCGGCACGGATTTTTGACATCCCTAAAAGGAATCAGGTTTCACTCTTTTAGCTCAATATAGAAAATATATCCATAGAAATTTCTGAATTTTTCACGAAAATTTTATGTGATTTTTAGCGTTTTTTTTGTCTTTCACGGCAATTTTTTTAACATTCCAATTTCAATCTTTTGGCTCGATATAATCAATTTTCTCTCAGCAATTTTTGAATTTTTGCCCAAGTTTTTATAACATTTTTACACTTTCTTTTTTCGCGTCTTGCGGAGTTTTTTTGACATTTTTTTTTCTGAAACCGAAGAATTATCCAGTAGATTTTGCTGCTGTTATAATTAAGGTGAAGTGGGAAAATAACAAATTTGTTTCTGTAGCAACGTGAGCTACGATGCTGGAAAATTTCACTCTTATCTGGACACTATCACTTTTATCGAAAAAAAATTACAATAATTCAATGATTGTTTGATTAAAGATCGGAGCAGGAATATCCGGAAACAGGTTTACGCTGCGGAAGGCAGTGAAGGCCTCCAATGCAGAACTCCAAAAAATAGGTTTAAAAAAAAAAAAAAAAAGCAATCAGCGAAGCGGGCAAAGCTCTGCTAGTAGATTAAATAAATACACAATATAATTTATGTATAGTTAACATAAGTAATTTATCGAGACGAGAAATGAAATGTTAAAAACTAACAGGTCGAACATAAGGGGATAGGCGGCATATGCAATGCACATAGATGCCCGCTTATTGGGGTCCCCAACAAGATTAAAGCATATATTTTTTGAACGTTTGAAAAAAAAAATGAGGCTTAAAAGTTTTTAATCTTGAGTTCCGAATTTTGTTCATTTTTAAGAGCGGCCCCCCAAAAGAAAATTTATAAAGTATTTGGAGCCTGCAAAATTTCTTTCATCTGGGCACCTTTAAAAAGAATGGTAGCTATAGAAAAAAAAAAGGGTATGTGTGTTTTCGTTAAAAGAAGTAATAGTATTAAGAAAGTTTTTAACCTTATTGGTGCCCCTAACGAGATTAAAAAGCATATTTTTAAAACATTTGAATAATAAAAATTGGGCCTAAAAGTTTTGAATCTTGAGTTCCAACTTTTCCTCACTTTTATAGGGCCCCCAAAAACGTCAATTAAAAAGTATTTAGAGCCTGCAAATTTTCTTTCATCTGGGCACCTTTAAAAAGAATCGTGACTGTAGAAAGAAAGCACATTTGGTTGAAGGAAGTAATAGTATTAAGGAAGTTTGGAAACTTGTTGGGGCCCCCAACGAGATTTTAAAGCATATTTTTAAAACAGTTGAATAATAAAATTGCACGAAAAAAAACTGTTTTGTTGAAATGACTAAATTTTGGTTCATATAGCTCCTTCCAAATAATGTGGTTGGAATGACCAAATTTTGTGTGGGCTAACCAAAGGATTTGTTGAATTAACAAAATAATTTGGTTAATCTAACGAAAATTTAATCATTCCAACCAAAATATTTGGATGGAGCTATATGAACCAAAATTTAGTCATTTCAACAAAATAGTTTTTTCCGTGTGGGGGGCTAAAAGTTTTGAATCTTGGGCTCCAACTTTTCCTCACGTTTATAGGGGGCCTTAAAAAAGACAATTCAAAAAGAATTTAGAGCCTGCAAAATTTCTTTTATCTGGGAACCTTTAAAGAAAATACAGGCTATAGAAAGAAAGCGCATATTTGTTTTGGTCAAAAGAAGTAATAGTATTAAGAAAGCTTTGAACATTGTTGGGGCCCCCAATGAGATTAAAAAGCATATTTTAAAACATTTGAATAATAAAAATGGGGCCTAAAAGTTTTGAATCTTGAGTTGCAACTTTTCCTCACTTTTATAGGGCCCCCCCAAAAAGTCAATTTAAGAAGTATTTAGAGCCTGCAAAATTTCTTTCATCTGGGCACCTTTAAAAAAGAATAATGACTATAGAACGGAAGCACATTTGGTTGAAGGAAGTAATAGTATAACGAAGTTTTGAACCTTATTGGGGTTCCCCAACGAGATTAAAAAACCTATTTTTAAAACATTTAAATAATAAAAATTGGGCCTAAAAGTTTTGAATATTCGGCTCCAACTTTTCTGCACTTTTATAGGGGCCCCTAAAAAGACAATTCAAAAAGAATTTAGAACCTGCAAAATTTCTTTCCTCTGGCCCCCTTTAAAAAGAATGGTTGCTGTAGAAAAACAGGGCATATCTGTTTTGGTTGGAGGAAGTAATAGTATTAAAGAAATTTTGAACCTTTGGTTTCACCTTTTTCGCCCATTGACAGGCGCACCCCAAAAATACTAAAATACCATTTTATTTTTTAAGTAGAACTTACTGCCTTCAAAAACTTTTATGAAGAATGGTGGATATAGAAGAAAAGTACATATCTGTTTCCTATTTCTAAATCTGATCAAGATCTTTGACAAAAAAAAAAAAAAAATGAATTTCGATAAAACAAAATAAAATGTTATTAAAAATACATAAAAAATTAATTCATTTTAAAAGTAAAAAAAAAACAACAACATTCGGCTGAAAGGCACAATAGCTTACTACTGGGCCCCTGACTTTGCTCAGCCCCCCCCCCAAATGGGGGGTATGGGGGGCGGTCGCTACGGCCCTGGGAGCGAGAATTAAGGGGTTAAGGGGCCTCTGCACTGAAACCCCATGTTAACCAATGGGAAATTTTTCAAGCGTGATTACTCATTACCTAATATAATTATTAAAATACCGTTTACACCATCAGAAAGTAGACGTCAGATACCGATGATGTGCGTTTTTAAATATTCTCTACGTAAATTTTAAGTATTTTTAAGAAGATGATAAAATTTAATCAAATGGAAATTTCAAAGTTTATAGGGATTTTTTCTGTACTTAAAATTTACGGATATAATTTTTAAAAACGCGCATCATCGGCATCTGACGTCTACTTTCTGATTGTGAAAACGGTATTTTAATAATTATATTAGGTAATGAGTAATCGAGCTTGAAAGTTTTTTCATAGGCTAACATGGGATTTCGCGATCGGGGAGTTTTAGTGCAGCGGAGCCTTAAAGAAGTTAGCAGGGAAACGAGGAATAAAGGCTGAGAAATGAACATTATTTTTAAAATCATTTTGCGATAGTCTCTTATGTAATGGCATACTTGCCAACTTCCGACTTAACTTCCGTAAAATGTAAGTTATTAATTTAAAGAGGTTAAACAGGTTTCTAGCCGGATCATATTTTAGATGTATCATTAGTTATTTAATTTCCTGTTTCTACGTGGAAATTGTTCGATATTATTTCTTTACAAAAACATTCTGGTTCGAAACATGTTTAACCTGATTTAAATCAACCCACATTTTACGGAAGTTAAGTCGGAAGTTGGCAAGTATGTAAAGAGAGTGGGTAGAAAATATTTACCTATAGGGATTGTAAGTGTCTGAGTTTGAACATTTCCTCGTTGTAAATTTGTGAGCACAGTTGTTGGCTGAAATAAAAATCCACCAAATTATCACATTAAAATCTATACATACAGCAGCATCTGAAAATATTTTCATAGATAGCTGAACATGGCTAATTTACACTGAAACAGCATGCAGTAAATAATCAAATTTGATCAAAAGAGATTAAAAATATCATTTCATTAAATTTATGTTTGCTAGCAATTCCTTACTAGATTAGTGATATATTATGAACTTTACAAATTTACAAAATATTTGTTTCTGAATAGAGTTGAATTAATAATAAATATTGCACAACTGCGCTTAACATTATTAACAGCAAATTTTGTTTCAAAGTAAGAACCAGTCGATCAATTTTGGGAAATTCACATATATTACCAATAGACATTTTTTTTTTTTTTTAATTAGAGAAAACCGATATTTCACCAGATATTTTAACACAAAAAAATTCATTTTCACAAATGCGAAAAGCTGGCTGATAAAAATTTAAAAGAAAATAAAATCTAGTAAAAGAAAAGTAATTGTGCAAATAAAAAACAAAATAAAAGTAATAAACATAAATAGAAAATGATTTAACGATACAACCTTTAGCATATGTTTACAACGGTCTAAAAAATTAATCAGTAGCTTTTTCTGTCAATTTCAACTTTTTTTTTATTATCTCTAATCAAAGAGTTACTTAAATTCTTCAGACAAATGGACAGGATATAGTGCAATCTCTTCAAAATATGGAAATTTCAAAATATCAATCAGCTAAAAGGTCTGCATGGGTTCTGCCTGGCCCGAAAATGGCCCCGTCATTACTCTTTCCGGTACGCACCGGACCTTATTTTTTCCTACAGACACATGTTGGGCCGGGCCGGGTCGGGTCAAACTATTTTCTGGGCTCGAGCCGGGCTTGGAATTAAATCTTCTTAGACGTCTGCACTGGCTGAAACTTCCAGCCCCAGGCAAGGACCGGTATAAAAGCTAAAACTTCGGCCCGGGTCCGACCCAGCCCGTATAAAACCATTACAGGCCCGGCCTGTACAAAAATCAGTTTAAAGAGGTCCGTCACAACAATTTTTGCAAAAAATGCGGATATTTTTAAATCGCCATTGTTCTACAATTAAAAATATTTTTAAAGAATAGAACATAGTACATACATTTATAGGCAAAAAAATTAACTACAGTAAAACGTGTGAAAAGAAACCTGTCTATGACGGAATTCTGTCTTAAACAGAAAAAATCATTGATCTGTTCGAAAAGAATATAGCAATGCATTTACAACAGACGATGTACTTGCAACGAAGGGAACCTGCCTATAACAGATTTTTTTTCTACTATCCTATGGGATTCCGTCTTAGAAGATTTTAATTAAAAGTCTCAAGCAATGAAAAATGGATTAAAAATATGATAACTCAGACATTTACATACAAATGGAGATTCATTAAAAAATAAATGAAAAATGGATTAAAGATATGATAACTCAGACATTTACATACAAATGGAGATTCATTAAAAAATAAATGCAATTTACACGGGCTCAGGCAGAAATAAATCTAGGCCAAGGCAGTGTTTTAGAACGGATGTGCCTGTAGTTCGCAGTCCAAAGCGTGCTTTATAAAATGACGAATATACAAGCGAGAAAAAGCTAAACTAAGTATTTTGTTAGAACTCGACGTACAAGACAATTTTTAAACATTTCAGAGTAAAAATCTGTATAGAACAATTGAAGGGGCTCTTGCCTTCAGAGCATTTAAGAACGATCTGCCTCTTCATAGGGGCAGATCTGCCGCCCTGAAGCCCCCGTTTAAGATAAATTTCAAATACACAAACCTAAAAAACAAAATTAAAAATTGTCTTCAACGGGGTTTAGGGGTACAGGGGGAAGAGCCTCCTGTCGAAAAATTCTTAGTTCTTCTTTTTTTGAGTATTTAATTATTTTTGGTAGGTCACTTACAAAAAAATAAATGTTACTATTTTTTTTTCGGAATCATCAGATGCATGGGAAATTTAGTTAATTAAATTAAAAATTCCAAAGATTGTTAATGGCCCTATCCTACTTACCCGCTCCTGCCGGTGTATTGAGTAGTTAAAAAAATATTCAAACTATCATAATCTTAAAACCCTACCATTAAATAAAAAATTGTCTCTATAATTTATTAAACAAAATTAAATTTAAATATAGCAGAATAATGAACTCTAGGCCCAATCCGGCCAGTCTTCGAAAAAAAAGAAAGAAAAAACAAGCCCGACACGACTCGGGAATAATGAAATCTAAGCCTGGCCCGGTTCTAGTCGAATGAAATAAACTTGGATCGGATTTCAGGCCAGGCACCGGCCCCTGCAGACCTCTAAATTTTTTCCCTTGAGCCTATGTTAGGCTGGCATTTTATTTATTTATTTTTGTAAAAATAGTTGTATATTTGTTTAGAGAAATCTTTAGAAATTTAATTTGGTTTAATAAATTACAGCGATATATTTTTTAAAATCTACTCTTTTTTATAGAGTTCTAAAATTATGATTTTCTTTTACTATATTTTTCTTTCTTTCTAAACTACGTTGATTTTCTGAATGAATCTTCATTTAAATGTAATTATCTAAGTGAATTTTTTTAATCAGTGTTTATGATCGTAATTGTTTAAGCAGTCATTAATATTGTTTTTATTTTGTATTCCATGAATTTCGAACTAAATCTAAAAATAAAATTTATGCATAAAAAAGTGTGCTTCTTGAATAAATTTAATTGTGGGATAATGTTGCTTCAGAAATATCGGGATGTTTTGTAGAAATAAATTTTTTTGTGAACCGTGCGTGCTCGAGCCGAAATTTTAGATTTTATACCAGACCGGGACGATAAGTTTTTTGCGCAGTGCAGACCTCCACATCAGCTTTTACTTCATAAAGCATAATCTTTCATTTATTATGAGTTTATACACATAGAATTGATATGTCACATCCGTTATGCATTAATCTTACACAAGTTAATTAACATGATTCATTTTTTTTTTTAAATCATGCAGTATTTCAATCAATATTTCATGCTGTAATATATTTGTATTTTGACTATATCTACAAGTTCTACCAAAAATCGCCGAGCATGCAAAATGCACTGAACAAAGAAAAAAAAATTCTAATCAATGTTCTTTTTACCCTATAAGGACTGAAAGCACTTGGGTGATCCCTTTTCCAGCTTACAGCAACATCAAGAAAAGGCCCATCTGACTCATCATTATCTTGAGAGGTACTTCGAGAATCCTTTAAGCCATTTACAATTTCTTTGATAGATGAACTCGAACTGTTTGTGGTACTAAATAAATATATATGTAGTTAAAATTTGCAAAAAGCAAACTATATATTCTTTAACCCCTTCAAGGGCGGGGGTTCATTTTTGGACCACTTAATTTTAATTCTTAAATGCCACATTGACACCAGAATATTGGAATGAAAATTTTCCTTTTATTAAATAAGTGAACAAAAGCATTTTTGTATTTCGAAATTTGTTTGTAAATTCTGGTGCCATTCACTGATTTCAACATTTTACGAATAGAAGTACCTTGCCCCTGAAAGGGTTAAAATGAAATATACATTTCAAAATCATCGTATACACGGATTAAAAAAAAAAAAAAAAAAAAAAAAAAAAATCAAGGAACAACAAAAAGCAATTGAAGCATATTAATTTTTTCGAACACATATTTGTGTGCCAATTTTAATTTGATTCAATTGAATGATTAATGAATAATTTGATTCAATATGTAACAATGAATGTTCAATCATTTATTTAAAAAATCTTGCTAAGACATGTCTTATGGATTTTTCTGACGGAAAGAAACATTTTTTATGAGCAAATGAATTTACTCATTACAGGAGTGACAATTCTAACTAGGTAAGCTAGTTTTGTCTGTGCATAACCTACGAAGGGCCCTACTGATAAGGGAACCACCAAACATGGTGCTCACCGATTTTGATGATTTTAAAGTATGTTGTAGAGTTTTTATCAATAACTATGTAGGGAAAGGATTTCTTCAAATGGGCATTAGGGTCAATATCTGAAAATTGGACAATTTGCGTCCACTGCCAATAATATTTCATTAATTATACTAAAACCAAAAACTGAAAAACGTAATATATTGCAACATTTGTTATATCAATTACCAATGATAAATGGACATATAATGATGTATAAATAATTATTTTTAAGCTTTAAACAAGTAAAATAATCATTTCAGTCCCTGTTTCCAGGTACAAATATCCAATATTAAATGTATGCTGTAAACATTTCTATAAATATTATTAACTTTTGCTATTACATATTTATACCTATATATATAAAGTATGAATGTGACATAATGAACACACTGACTTAAACTTTTCCAAAGTTCATTATACACAACGTAAGCAGTAAATCGATGTACGGGATTGATCTCTTAATAATCATGAGAAACAAAAGTTCACACAGATTTTTATAATATGTTAAATGTGTTGGCGGCAAAATCTAAAATTTATAAAATAAATTAAAATTTCACATAGCGGCTTTTCAAGCTTGAGGTCAATTTTTGTCACTTTTCGAAACTGTAAAAAAGCGAAATTATTAAAAATTGTATTTTTTAAAAAGTTTGTCACAAAACCAAAAAATGTCTAGTTTGAATTGTAAAAAAAAAAAAAAAAAAAAAAAAAAAAAAAAGTCGATAGCCTGACCGATTTAAGCGTAAGGACATTACACTATATTGCCATTAATGACCGGCAACTTTCAATTTTAGACATTTTGTCGAATATTTAGAAATATACTTGACAGATTCTTCTGGAATTTCAGGATTGAAAAGAACAAGTATGAACTCACATTTAGCAATATCGATTTGATAAGAGGGGCAATTAGGGGGCCAACAAAAAATCAAAGAAAAAAAATAATACTTGGGATCACCCTGTAAAATAAAATGCACAAAATGATCTACCGCTACCGAATATAAATAAACAGACATTGTGCAATATGTGTATTCTTTTGTGTAAGAATAGCACGTATATTAGTAGAGATATAGCGATTTATTTTTAAAAATTAAAAAATTCTTGCAGGTTTTTTGCTTATATAACATCCAGGGTTTTCAACCAAATTTAACGCCGGTTTCAGAAAAATTGACAAAATATAGTAGAAAAAATATAGTGTAATTGGAATATAAATATATTAAATATTTTAGGAAATATGAGCAGTTGTATGGAATAATTTTTTTCTGCGCATGCGCGAACGATAACAAGAATCATTTTACATAATTTACTAGTCAACTCTATGGAGCAACTTATTAAAAAATCTAGTCAAATATCGTAAAAATTCAGAAAGATATCGGCGTTAGAGTGAGCAAATTTTTAGTCTGTAGCTTCGGGGGGGGGGGGGGGGGCATTATAGAGATATATATTCCTACTCTGAAGGGGGTAATTGCACTTTTTGACCATTGAAAACATTAAATCTTAAATCTTCCGTGTGGGACATCTCATTGCTCTGGAGCAGGATTAGGGGAATGTCATCCCCTGCATTCAACACTGTGTCTGCGTCATAGCAGGATTCATTGACATTCGTCGTCGCTCGCAAAACTATGATTTTGGACGCTCTAAATACATTACAGGCTCAGACGTCCAAATAAATGCTTTGTCTAATATTTTGTAGGTTAATAAAGGGCTAAGTGAATAAGATATCCTCCAAGTAACAAAATACACATTTAAAGTAAAGAAAAAATTAAAAACCTTATAGAAAACTGGCACATTTAGTATACTGTTTTGGCGGATTGTAGTCTTAGCTGCATGAGATTTTTGTCAGTGTAGCTGACATTGGCGACAACTTATATGAGCCTGTGGGGCGCGAGCTCACCCAATAATTTGATTTCTGCGCCCACACAGTTTCAATTTATTTAATTCGTTACTTATTTAATCACTGAAATGAAATTTGGTTTTATTGACGTTCTCAAAATAATTATGATTGAAAAATAATAAGAGCGTCAATTAGACTTGCAGGAGCACTGAAACTCCCTTCTGTGGATGTATAATTAAACTTCTCTCTCTCTCCAAAAAAAAAAAAAAAAAAAAAAATCCTGTATATTTTACCATTTGTTTTAACGCTTCGAATTAATAAAGCAATTAGGTGAGTAAACTATGTTTTTCTTGAAATTTAGTTTTTTGCACTAGCAATAGCAAATTTTATTTTATTTATAAGAAATATTAATGTATTTATAAAGAAAAACTAAAAAATATAATTTAATAAAGTTATTTATTAAAACATAACTTTATATTTTGCTTAGAAAAAAGCCATTTAACTTCGAATTATCATCTGTAATCATTCGCCCCCCCCACCCCCCTCTATCTCCACAGATGCACTAAGGGAGGGGGATGTATGTGTTATTTTATTTAAATTTTTGGGCCTACGCAATATTTTTTAAACGTTGGCGCTACTGGTAGCTGACATTAGCATGAGTTAGCTGTCAGTGATTTGTAACCTGAATTCAGCTGGCTGGGGCCTCACTCGGGGCCTGGTTATAGTCTAGGTACAGTCCCTAGATTTTGGGGGGTTCCAAAATAAAAATAAAATCTAAAAGCTTACATTTTGAAATATATGCAAGGCATAATAGCCATAAAAATATGTAGTGGTATAATATGTTTAAAGATTACTTGAAATAAAATAATTTGTTTAGTCCATTTTTTAGAATAACTACAAAGTGAGGAATGAAAACTCATTTGCTTAATTACTGTACATGCGATTACCGGCCTGTTTAAACTGTGCCTTTATTTGAATAAGACCCTTGTTATGTACTAAATTTTATGTGATATTTACTCCATCCAAGCAATAAATTTTGAGATCTCAAATTTAAATTCCCATTAACAAGATTTTGAAAGTTCAGATGCAAAAAAGTTTTTCGTATAACACATGTGAGATTTACAACTTATAATAAAAGGGAAATACATAATGATGAATTGAAGATTTTCCTTAAATATTCCTAGTTATTATTGAAAAAGTGAGATAGAAAGAAATATTTTGAATAATATCATTTTTTCATGAAAAGGTAAACGTAATATGTTTCTTTAGGGGAAAGTAGGGTAATGACGCTCAGAAGGGTAATCCCGCTCATCCAATATCTCTAAACGGAATAGAATTGAAAACGTGCGATTGGTACCGGCACCTAGCGAACTTCATCCTAAGTTCCCAGTAAGGATATAGTGACCTTCGGAAGGAAAGTATTTTTGTGCCCTCACGTTATTAGTTTGCAGTTGTTTTATTATAAAATTCTACAACATCTAAATTGAAGGTAAGTGTACACTCTTATTTTCAAATATTAATTTACTCATTATGTCCACAAAATATATATATTTAGCTGTACTTTCATGCTTTTATTTATTTTTGTAGTGCGTTGTTACGCCAATTATAATGCATTAAAACCCAACATGGCAATAACGGGTAATGGCGCTCGCGTGGAATTCCAGAAGAAGTGTTGCCAGTGAGCAATACTTTTTAATTCAAATTTATTTATTGATTAACACGATTTTTTTGAAATGGTAAAATTCCCCTGTTTTCGCCTTAATTAATATGTCATTAAACGAGGAGAATTTTACGGTTTCAAAAAAGTGGTGACAATCAAAAAACCTATATTTAAAAAAAGAGCCCACTATATGTGTAACACAATATGTGCAAAGTAGTCGCAAAAAGTATGCAGTGGTGTGAACAACCCACACAACTACATATGTGACTTTTGTCTTACTTAAATGTTGTATTCAAACGCTGAGCGCAATTACCCTACCATATTGGGCATTACCGCTCAATCGATGGTTATTTAAATAATACGATAAAAAAATTCCTAAAACTTTTATGCAAATTAGTTGATTGCAAACTGTTCCTTATGCTTCTGAGTTATACTTCGTTAATAAAATATTGATTTTTTGTCTAAATTTGACTAGCTATTCATGTTTTCCCTTAAGTGAGCGCCGTTCCCCTACTTCCCCCTATATTTTCTTCAGAACTAAGATTGAATCTATTGTATTTTAAAAATTTAAACTTTAATTCTAATATAGAGCAAATTTTGAGCTTGCACAAGTTTCAGGGAGATTCTACCTATACGGCTTGATTTTTATGACCTTTTTTTTGTATAAAAATGCACATAGAAAAGAATGATTTTTGGCATTGAATTGATTGTAGTTTCGCCTAAGTACATGAACATTTTCATAAAAAAAAATTTTGATATTTTAATCAATCTAAACTTTTCCAAAGTTCATTATGCACAACGTAAGCAGTAAATCGATGTACGGGATTGGACTCTTAATAATCATGAGAAACAAAAGTTCACACAGATTTTTATAATATGTTAAATGTGTTGGCGGCAAAATCTAAAATTTATAAAATAAATTAAAATTTCACATAGCGGCTTTTCAAGTTTGAGGTCAATTTTTGCCACTTTTCAAAACTGTAAAAAAGCGAAATTATTAAAAATTGTATTTTTTAAAAAGTTTGTCACAAAACCAAAAAATGTCTAGTTTGAATTGTAAAAAAAAAAAAAAAAAAAAAAAAAAAAAATCGATAGCCTGACCGATTTAAGCGTAAGGACATACACTATATTGCCATTAATGACTGGCAACTTTCAATTTTAGACATTTTGTCGAATATTTAGAAATATACTTGACAGATTCTTCTGGAATTTCAGGATTGAAAAGAACAAGTATGACCTCACATTTAGCAATGTCGATTTGATAAGAGGGGCAATTAGGGAGCCAACAAAAAATCAAAGAAAAAAAATAATACTTGGGATCACCCTGTAAAATAAAATGCACGAAATGATCTACCGCTACCGAATATAAATAAACAGACATTGTGCAATATGTGTATTCTTTTGTGTAAGAATAGCACGTATATTAATAGAGATATAGCGATTTATTTTTAAAAATTAAAAAAATCTTGCATGTAAAAGGTAGATTTCGTATGAAATACTACCTATTGGCGTCGTTCCTATGTTGAATTTCTGAAAAAATTTTGCAGATCTACACCTATCATGACCCCTAGAGCCCAAAACCGCCCTCAGTAAAAAACTTATATATATATATATTATATATATATAATATAAGGATGATATAAAGATAAGATCGTAGTTAATGAAAAAAGGAGTTTAATGATTCTAGGTTATAGTTTTACATATTAAATAGAAATTATATTTACAAGTACGGGAGGGTAGGGGTTTTTTCTGCGGCATACGCACTCACAGAATCGGCGGAGATCGGCCTCTGCTCTCGTCTAGAGCGAGATACGTCTACCATCAGCCGCGTCGGAATGAAATCTGCTTCTTGGTTGTTACTTGTTTTCAAGCGAAGAGAATGCAAAGCTGCATATCAGCAAATTCAATAACATCTGCTGTTCTGCGGTTACAAGTTCTCATGGAAAAGTGCTGATCATATCCTGTTGCTAGGAGTAGGGTTTTATGGGAATCTAAAACCACAACTCACACTCGGCCATCTTGTCCGCTTGTCGACCTCGACAGCGCGTTAAATAAGCAACAAGATATGTCAAAAAACAAAAAAAAACTATCTAAAAATAATTAAAATCTAAAGGAAAAAAAACTCATTAAATAATTAAGAAAATTGAGCTAAATTTAAAAAAAAATTAAGTCTAAATTTTATGTAAATTAATGCTGAGCTGCAGTGGGATATCTCAAAAAAAAAAAAAAAAGAATAAAAAAAATCTCGGGATAACATCATTTTGCGTCATGAGGCCGTCTTTCTCATGAGCCATCATCAGGGATGAAAAGTATAATCTAAAAGGCCGTCTGCCCATTATATTATCATCAAGAAAACATACTAAAATCTGCCTCATCTTAGGTAGAATTTCGTAAAAAAAACATCTTTATCCCAACAACGTCATTCGGGGATAAAAAAAAAAAGAGGTTTGCCTCGTCTAAGCAAAAAAAAAAAAAAAAAAAAAGGATTTCCCACCAAAAGGTTTTTTTCGACAGCCAGCTCTTACTTCTGTAAAAAAAATATGCGAGATGGGTGGGGGGTGGGGGGGGGGGTAAACACATACATATATATAGCAATTCAATAAAAAGTTTACACATAAAATACAGTTTTAAAAATATAAATACAACAATATTCCTTTTCTTCTTGTCAAAAGTGAGCGTTCAAAAAAAAAATAAAATAAAGTCCTGTGTAGATAGTCATTTTAAATAAAGTTGTTGTTTACGCAACATAAAAAAAGCACGTGTTGCGCAACAGGCAAATGAAAAAAATAAGACACCATTTGCAGTCCGAGAGAAAGATAACTTGCCATGCGCAAAAAAAAAATCACCGCATGGGTTCAATAAAAAAGTTTTGAGCAGATATATATCGCTCAGAGATTTAAAAAAATGTTGAAGAGAACTTCGAAAAAAAAAAGACACATAAATTCTGTTAATATAAGGTGAAAAAATAAAGAATCTGTTGCATATTCCACAAACGAATAAAAAAAACACTGTTGATGAAAATGCTTGGCACACTGTTCTTTCTTAAAAAATAAACACTTGAAGATAATCGCACTGGAATGGCATAACACACAAAAACACGAAGAAAAAAAAACACTCTGTGTTGAAGATTTTCACCCATGATTGCACTTTTGAAATGGTGAATCACCCTGGTAAACATCTCCTTTTAATGTTTCGTCCGGAAAAAAAAAATAATCGTGGATGCTTGCTGTAATCGTAAAAAAGGAAGATATTGAAATAAAGTTACTAAGAAAGTCACAGATAGTAGCAGTCTAATAGTTCAGTACGCTATAAATGTTCTCTTAAATAAGCAGATATATGGGTGTCAAACACAGAATATATAAACACAGTTAAAAAAAAATAGTAATAAGAAAAACACATTTATGATAAATTCGGAGGTTGCACTAGTGACTCATATACGTGAAGCATATTTCTTTTTGGAAATTTAAATCTACGTTTTCTCTTTTTCTTTATTGATGTCCAACAGTTTCGGCGTATAAGAAATAAACAAGAAATGATAAGGATCTGCCGTATTTCGTTCCAATTAGTAACATCACTCAAACCTGGAGATGGTTGGGACGTATGGAACGCCGAATGCTGATAAATGAGTCCGTTGGCAGACGTAAACAGTAATAAACAGATGGTCAATAAGACGAGCACAGTCATGAACAGCTTGTAGGATAAGAAATTTAAATCGAAGGAAAAGCAGTCTGGCGATAATGTTGCGGGATGTTGCAGATATGCTGAGTCAATCACTGGGTCAATTTCGATGTCAGTAGGAATATTTTCATTCGAAAAATCTTTATTTATTTTCGGTGGTTTTAGACCTTGGGGGAAAGAATTTGAAACAAATGTTTCCGTAGTGCATCTTGCGTCGGGAAATGAAGGTACATAGGATTTATCTTCAGATTTCGTTGCAGATACATTATCAGACACAGTAATGCAGCTTATAAAAATGCTTGTGGGTGGAGATTTAGTTAAAGTAGCGCCGTTTTTGTCGCATGTGAGAGTACCCTGAAATATGACATCTGCCCCTATGATAAGTGGCATGACCATATGAGAAGACTTAACTACGTAAACAGAAGTAGAAAAAGTATTACCGTCTATTTGTATATTGGTAAAAAACGATCCTATAGGTTGAATAACACGGTTACCGATGCCCGACAATTGTACAGGTGCTCCGGTGAGGGGGGGGGGGACCCAATTTGTTCATAAATGTCTTCTCTCAGTATCGTCAGTGGGCTTCCAGTGTCGAGGATTGAATTGATTTGTAAATTAATTTTTTTTACAGGTTTCTGCATGCGCGGATGAGAATGACACATTTCTACTACGTGGATTTGGTCGTCTCGGCTTGGCGACGTCTTGCGTGAAAGGGAGGTGCCTTGAGTCGAACGCTTACGCTCCGGAGTTTGTTCCGTACATTGATTGGAAACATGACCAAAACGTGCACATTTCATACACTTTTTTCCTTTATTTAAATGCACACACTGGGTGGATCGGTGCCCTGGGGCTAAACAATTCCAGCAGGTTAATTTTGCAGTTTCTCCGTCTAGTTAATCTTAGGAGTGCTGGGTGTAGTCGGTGACTTTGATTGATAAAACTTAGAACTCTGTTCACAAATTCGTTCAAAAATTTGGAGCTTGTTTTTAAATTCGGCAAGCGTGGCGCACCCGAATAATATAGCTTTATTATGTGGTGTATCGTTAATCCCATTAATTATATAGTGAATTAAAGATGTATCATCGATGTTTCCTCTTTGTGCTATTTCTTTCATTTTAAAAAATATTCCAATAGTTTTTCGTTTGGGCGGCAGCCTCTAGCGGCTAGTAATTGATGTATCTGAGCGGACGAAGCTGATTGTCCAAATTCGCGAAACAATGCTTCTTTGAGCGATGTATATGAAGAAATGTTATTTTCACTACGTACATACAATAATGCTAAACTTTTTAATGCCCGTTCAGCAAACACAATTTTCTGTTTGTCGGACAGTTGAAATGACTGGGCCAGAGATTAAAATCTCTGAAACCATGTTTGAACGTTTTCCGTTTTATCACCACTAAACGGTGTAATTAAATGATCAATGTCATGAAAAGAAATTGTCTGTTTGGGCGCGGAGTGTGTACAGTGTACACGCGCCTGTGCTGGCTGTACTTCCAAAGGGGAAGATAAACCAGTGCTTTCACTACTATTGTGGCTATCATCAAATTCTGTATCCGATTCGGAAACTGCTGTAAACGTGTCTTTAAAAGCCGAAATATCAACTAGTGCGCTTAAAATACGCTGTCCTATGTCTTCTTTTGATCCATGGATGTCAATGGATAAGATATTAGCGATAGTAATCAATTGTATCTGATCGTAATCATCCAAAATTTCTTTGAGTTTATTCTCATACTCGTCGCTTTTGTGGGTAAAAGAAAATCCTTTAAATTTTCAAATTCGCTCTATTTTGGTGATTTTTATCGCAACCAAATATAAATTCGTGCAGTAGCTTGACCTTATCAGTCTTAGCCGATTTCAACTGGCTTTAATAAAGTCTATTTGTTGTAATTCCATATCAAAAGTAAGAAAGGAAAGAGAGAAAAAAAACTTACTTCAAAGGAGTTATCCAACTGAAAAAAAAATTCTTCGCCACGATATATTGAAGTAATCCAATTAATGATCCGTAGAGAAAAAAAAATATACTTGCAGCCGGAGATTCATTTCTTGCACAGCGATGACTATCTTGTAAAAATAAAATAAAAGGAAGATTGGGCTTCAAAACAGATGGCTAAGTACATGAATCACGTCTGCTGAAATGCGAAGGTTGATAACTGGACGAAAAAGAAGTTCTCCGATTCTGATCGGTAAGAAAGCCTAGGGGATTTTATTTTTTTAATTCGTTTGGGATTCAAATCGGCCTAGAGTCCCCATATAATATAAGGATGATATAAAGATAAGATCGTAGTTAATGAAAAAAGGAGTTTAATGATTCTAGGTTATAGTTTTACATATTAAATAGAAATTATATTTACAAGTACGGGAGGGTAGGGGTTTTTCTGCGGCATACGCACTCACAGAATCGTCGGAGATCGGCCTCTGCTCTCGTCTAGAGCGAGATACGTCTACCATCAGCCGCGTCGGAATGAAATCTGCTTCTTGGTTGTTACTTGTTTTCAAGTGAAGAGAATGCAAAGTTGCATATCAGCAAATTCAATAACATCTGCTGTTCTGCGGTTACAAGTTCTCATGGAAAAGTGCTGATCACATCCTGTTGCTAGGAGTAGGGTTTTATGGGAATCTAAAAGCACAACTCACACATATATATATATATATATATATATATATATATATATATATATATATATATATATATATGTAACCAATAATTAAACATAACCTACCACCATCAAAAACCGTAATATTATGAATTAAAGCTGTAAGTATATATATAAAAAAAAGATTAAATTATTTATAAGAATTATTATGGAAGAAAAATAAGAAAGTGGACACCGACAAATAATGGAAATGCTTATATATTGAATTACGTTTTCAAGGGCACAGAATTCAATGATATAAGCAAAATGGTTGTTTTCTGTGGGAAAAATAAGCTAAAGCTAAAAGTTATTTTCCCCTGTGCCCTAACAACCATTAAAATCAAGTGAATTGATTAAAAATGAAAACAGAATAGAAACAAATAATATGAATTGGAAAAAACAATAAAACCTATTTAAATATTTATAGGATATAAAATGAAATAATAAACACCATACCGATTAATATTTTAGAATAAATCCACGCTCACATGGCACCCATATCGTAATCTATCTATATATATATCACTTTCTTCTGGACACGATAACTTCCACAATTCTGCACCAATCTCTTCCAAACTGAGACAAAATCAAGGGCATAAAATCTCGGTCAAGTTCGTTAATGGGCAAAATCGGACCAAGGGGATGGAAATAGGGAGGGGTTTTGTGAAAACCGAAAAAAACCCATAACTTCTTAAATTTTGTACATATCGAATCAGTTTAAAGTTTTTATTACTTCTAAAAATAGAGCCAAAAATTTATGTATCACAGATTTTTGATAAAGTTGAAAATGAGCTCAAGGGGAGCAAAAATAGGGTTTTTGGGAGAAAAAAATTCATAACTTCGTCAATTCTCAAGATATCAAATCCAATTAATTTTATCATGAATCTCCTTAACATTAGCTACAACTTTTATATTCACAAGTTTTTGATAGGACCAATTCGTACCGCAAAAAAAAATTAAAAACGAAAACAAAAAGGGCGTTTGAAGAAGAAAAAAATCCATAACTCCGTCAATTCAAAAGATATAAAATCCCCATGAATTTATCATATATCTTCTTAATATCGTCTACAATATCTATATAGACAAGTTTTGGATAGGACCAATTCTTACAGAAAAAACAAATTAAAAATACATAGCGGTTGAAGAAAAAATTCATCTTAGTAAGGGTGTATTCAAATCCAAACTGCTTATTTTCTTACTCATTTTACAATTCATTTTTACTCTCAAAGGCTTCCAATTGGTACCTTTTCTTACTCAGAAACTATATAATGTACCGTAATGGTCAATTTTTTGATAGAGGCAGAATATATTTTAAAACATGCTGTCAAAATGGGCCTTTTGAACCGAATTTCCCGAAGCGGATTGTGTTGGAAAAATCATCGTATTAAGGGAGTATTCAAATCCAAACTGCTTATTTTCTGACTCATTTTTAAATTCATTTTTGCTCTCAAACGCTTTTAATTGGTAGATTCGATTATTCAGAAACTATATAACGTACCGCAATGATCAATTTTTTGACAGAGGCAGAATATATTTCAAAAAATGATGTCAAAGTGGGCATTTTGAACGGAATTTCCCGAAGCGATTGTGTTAGAAACGAAAAATATTGTCTTACGGAGAAAATAATTGTTATATATCAAGTTTTAATTAATTGAACGAAAATTAAAAACACAGGTCGCTTATAAATCTCTTCAAAAATCACGCCAACAAGTTTCATGTTTTTCCTATTAAAAATGAGTCTGGAGTTATACCAGAAAATTTCGAGTTGTTGAGCATGGAAAAGTATTTTTTTAATACCGTCCAAACATGATTCTGATAAAACCAGTTATTATATAAAAATGAAATAAAAACTCGTCAAAAGCGGCCAGATAAAATTGTTAAAGTGGGTTTATCTCTAATCATGATTTGGTTTTTGTTTGTGAAATTAGTATACTTAATAAGTACAGAACTTGTGTGAAAATATAAATTATTTGAAAACAACGTTTAAACACACAATAAAACAAGCAGACTTGACCATACGTATACGTTTCGTGAGTACTAGGACTCACATCCTCAGTGTAAAAACTTAAAAAAAAAAAAAAAAAAACTTTAAAAACAATATCCCCCCAATTGCATGTACGGTGAAAAAAACCCAAATGTCAAAACATAATACCAAAAGACCATCAAGTTCTAACAGCCAATGAAATTAATGCGGAAGTGAAGTGTCGTGACACAACAAATCCATCCAGAAAGTTGAGATGTATGATGTACTAGATAAATCATTAACCAAGGAGTCTTTAAATTTATGGAAATGAATAGCCTCATAAAAGTCTAAATCCAGGAGTAATACATTTCTTGATAATGGTAGCTGAGTCAAAATTAAAATTATGTCCCTCCCCCCAGCAATGAGAGGCGATAGAGGATTTCTGTAATTCTTTTTTCTTTACATAGTTTCTGTGTTCATTGATTCTGTAACGGAGTTTTCGTTTAGTTTGTCCAATGTAGGACAAACCACAATGGCATTGAATGTTGTAAATGCCCCAATAATTATGTGGAGGATCCTCCACATAATTATTGGGGCATTTACAACATTCAATGCCAATGTGGTTTGTCCTACATTGGACAAACTAAACGAAAACTCCGTTACAGAATCATCAATGAACACAGAAACTATGTAAAGAAAAAAGAATTACAGAAATCCTCTATCGCCTCTCATTGCTGGGGGGAGGGACATAATTTTAATTTTGACTCAGCTACCATTATCAAGAAATGTATTACTCCTCTGGATTTAGACTTTTATGAGGCTATTCATTTCCATAAATTTAAAGACTCCTTGGTTAATGATTTATCTAGTACACCATACATCTCAACTTTCTGGATGGATTTGTTGTGTCACGACACTTCACTTCCGCATTAATTTCATTGGCTGTTAGAACTTGATGGTCTTTTGGTATTATGTTTTGACATTTGGGTTTTTTTCACCGTACATGCAGTTGGGGGGATATTGTTTTTAAAGTTTATTTTTTTTTTTTAAGTTTTTACACTGAGGATGGGAGTCCTAGTACTCACGAAACGTATACGTATGGTCAAGTCTGCTTGTTTTATTGTGTGTTTAAACGTTGTTTTCAAATAATTTAGTATACTTAACTTCGAAATCTACCTCCGCCTGTAGGCCGGGCCGGCAGGGATTTTTTTGCTTATAACATCCAGGGTTTTCAACCAAATTTAACGCCGGTTTCAGAAAAATTGACAAAATATAGTAGAAAAAATATAGTGTAATTGGAATATAAATATATTAAATATTTTAGGAAATATAAGCAGTTGTATGGAATAAGTTTTATCTGCGCATGCGCGAACGATAACAAAAATCATTTTACATAATTTAATAGTCAACTCTATGGAGCAACTTATTAAAAAAATCTTGTCAAATATCGTAAAAATTCAGAAAGATATCGGCGTTAGAGTGAGCAAATTTTTAGTTGTTCTCTAAAAGCAGCTGAATGACAAGGGATTTTCCACAAATTGTCATTTTTTATTTTTAATTTTTTTTTTTAATTTTCATTTTTTATTAATGCTTTAGTTCTTCTTGGATAACCACCAGAACGAACCTATACCATGATCAAAATAAGTATCAAAATCGAAGCCTTTTTTCCAAATCTACTGATTGATACTCACTAAATACTAACTTTTTTCTGAAAGTCACTTAATAAAAAATGACAATTTGTGTAAAATCCCTTATCATTCAGCTGCTTTTAGAGAAAACAACTAAAAGTTTGCTCATTTTAACGCCAATATCTTTCTGAATTTTTACGATATATGACTAGATTTTTTAATAAGTTGCTTCATAGAGTTGACTATTAAATTATGTAAAATGATCCTTGTTATCGTTCGCGCATGCGCAGATAAAAATTATTTCATACAACTGCTCATATTTCCTAAAATATTTAATATATTTATATCCCAATTACACTATATTGTTTCTACTATATTTTGTCCATTTTTCTGAAACCGGCGTTAAATTTGGTTGAAAACCCTGCATGTTATAAGCAAAAAACGTGCAAGAATTTTTTAATTTTTTATAATAAATCGCTATATCTCTATTAATATACGTGCTATTCTTACGCAAAAGAATACACATATTGCACAATGTCTGTTTATTTATATTCGGTAGCTTTAGATCATTTCGTGCATTTTATTTTACAGGGTGATCCCAAGTATTATTATTTTTTCTTTGATTTTTTGTTGTCCCCCTTATCAAGTCGACATTGCTAAATATGGGGTCATACCTGTTCTTTTAAAACCTGAAATTCCAGAAGAATCTGTCAAGTATATTTCTAAATATTCGACAAAATGTCTAAAATTGAAAGTTGCCGCTCATTAATGGCAATATAATGTTATACCCATTCAAAAAAGCTCCCGAGGTGTCCGTTATTCGGAAGTTTCACACTAAATGTCAACCGTAATTTTATATCCCAATACAATAATTACTATAAGAATAATAAACGGAATTTATGCAGTGTATGATTAGGCTTAAATGTTATATACAAGAGTAGCCCCTCGTTATATCGCTCGTTCGTAAATATAGATTTGTTTTCGTGCCTCTCGATAAAAAAGGTGTAATTAAATCGCATTTTTAAGGGTGTATTCGAAAAAATATTTTTCCACCCTCAACAGCTCGAAATTTTCTGAGACATTTTCGGACTCATTTTTAAAAGTAAAAACATGAAACTTGCTGGGGTGATTTCTGAAGACATGCTTAACATGCCGCGTGATTTCATTTTCAGCTCAATTAATTAGAATTTGATTTTTAAACAATTATTTTCTCAGTATGACCATTTTTTTCATTCCCAGATCGCCCGCTTCGGAAAATTCGGTTCAAAACGTCAACTTTGACAGCGTTTTTTACAGTATTTTCTGCATTTATCAAAAAATTAAGAAGCACGGCACATTATATAGTTTCTAAATAAGAGAATTTCCCAGTTTGATGCGTTTGAGAGCAAAACTGAATTTTAAAATTAAAATGAATCAGAAAATAAGCAGTTTGGATCAGAATACACCCTTAAGAGGTAAGTATTACGATCATGACAAAAACCGGTTTTGGAAGTATTGATATATTCGCAACAAAGATGAAAACCGATTACGGAAATATTGGTATATTTTTTAAGGTATGTATTGCAATTATGATAAAAACAGATTATGGAAATATTGGAATATTTTTAAATTTCAAGCTGATTCGAATACGTTTTAGCTATTTTTACAATGAATCATATGTATGTGTGAATGTCTGTGTGTATATTAAAATTTCCTCACTTTTTCAGGTCCCCAGAGCCCCTCTTTGTAAAATTAGAATCTAAGATTTTATTTATGTCACATTACTATTTATTTATTTGAAAAGATATCGAAACGTTGAGTGAAGTCACTCCAGATTTTTTAAAATAACTGTATTTAAATACTGATTGTATTATGTATATCTCTTAATTTTCTTAAGAAATTTGTAAGATGTGCATAAACTAATATTTTGGAGATAAACAAAACATTTTTTTGTATGTTATCTTTCTTAATTTTTTAATGTCCTCGATTATATCTTACATCGCACTTATTTAATTCTATCCTGGCGGATCTGATACAACGAGGGGTCACTGTAAATCCGTGTCTTCAATTTCGAGTTGTGAATTGAATCCTTTAACAAAATCTGAAAGTAGCGAAATAGTGACTACTTTTGAAAAGTAGTTTATAGTCGCTATTTTTCAAAATAAGTATGTACACGTACAGTTGTGGAAAAAAAGTAAACACCCCATACTAAATCCTCAACAAATTATTGTAGAAGAAATTTACTGGTACCGAACAATTGGAAATAAAGTCTACTTTTAAGTGATATATATAAAATTTGCTTAGGGGGCCATCTATATATTAAAACAAACCCAAACTTCATTTTTTTTCAATGGCAATACCCAATTTTAACAAGATATTTCAAATTTTTGGTTCAAACTATGCTTAGACACTAAATTTCAAGTCATTTGAATGATAAATTTTTGAATTATAAACATTCAAATTTTAGTGCTTCTAATGTTACATTTTCATATTTTTATTAATATCTGCTGAAATTATACTCCTAGTGCTATTTTTTTGTGTAGTAATAATACTAAAATATCCAAACATAAATACGTTGAATTTGCAATTTTTATAATTTTATTATATGAATTATGAAATTAATATCCGAAAAAATTATGAATTGCAACCTACAATTTTTTTTGATGGATTTAGAATAAGTACTGCTTTATGGGAATCCAACATTTCACATTTTTCTTCCAAGTAGTTTTCAAATTATGCTTTAAAAACGCCAAAATGATGGTTTAAAGGGCCGTCTATGGTAAAAGTGACTACCCAGGTAGCACAGCAATATCGGCCTGATACTGCCCAATATCGGCCAATCTTGGTGTGCATCGGCAAAGATCGGTCATGTTTACCGGCATTGACCAGTATTGATCGATGTTGTCCGATGTTGGATTTGTAACATTAAAACTTCTGGAATCATGAATATTTAAATTTTTTATTCACATATTGTATTTTTTGTGGGAAGGTAGAAAACAGGAAACAATTGTAATAACATTTTAAGTTCTGTAAATCCATGTAGAAAAACTCACATTGACCAACATTGCCCGACGTTGCCCGATATCGGGTCTCATCGGGAGCAATGATGCACAAGGATGTGCCAGCCAGCCAACCAATCAAATACAAGACAAGTACCCAACATGGCCGCCGTATTTCTCGCTTTCTCGCCGTATATCTAATCTACTCTACCTTCATGGCTGTTGCAGATTAAAAACGAGAATATTTATAGTGATGGTAGTATGGAAAAGTGAGGTGTGTCATTCGTGAAATCCGAAAGTCACATCTTTATGTGAAACGAGTAAGTGCTCTTTAGATTTCATATAATGTTTGTTTATTGAATACATATAATCAGACTCATTTCATATATTCAAACTTGTTTTTTAAATATTGTTTTCTGTTCACATTGGTATTATTACTTGATTAGTTATCCATAGTCTTGTGTAGTGTGTATTTTCTGTTCATATCATATTTATACTTGTCTCGGAATGTATATTATCCTTAAAGATTTTCCTCACTAATGATAGTAAACAATGCATATGAACTTTTGGTATAGTGTTCGAGTCAGTATATTATTTAACCGTTTAAGTAACACCAAAACACTTTTTGATTGTTTATATATTAATTAAATTGTCCGTTTACTTTATTCTTGAAGTAATTATTTATATTAAAACGTGATTTTATTTTTTTATTGTACGTAACTGAAACGATTTACTTACTTAAATGGCACAAGTACAATTAAAGTTGTGAGCAATTTATATAACCTTGAGGTCCTTGGCTTAGAATTTGGAATAAATGTTTCAGATATCTTAATTCAAGTGTGAGGAATTTTTTTTCTTCTTCCCTCATAAGGGAGAGTATAGAATTTTTTGTTTTTGTTTTGTCATACTTGCTACTTTAAACATAATTTTCCAAATATAAAAATCGTTAAAAGACTCAAAATCAATCATCAAACAATTACAATCAAAGGTTATTTATTCTTTTTACATTTACTTTATTTATTTATTTATTGGTTTATTTTTTAATTTTTACTCCATCCAAAAATAAAAATTTGATACATTGTTAAAGCTGATTCCTCTTATTTAAGTTTAATCATTTGTGATTTTTTTTTAAAGATTTCTACTGATAAATTATCTAGTGTGTGTGTGTGTGGGGGGGGGGGGGGCTAAGATTTCAAGGTTCTGTATAATGCTTCTTCCTACCACCAATACAGTTAAAAATCTTTAAACTCCTTATTTTGTTTATGTTTAATTTGCATAATGTGTTCTTATTTAAGTCAAATACAGAAATTTAATCATTTGGGAAGAGTTACCTATCTTGTGCCACTTGGTGCGACTGGCAAAAAAGTAAGCAATGTTGTCAAAAGTCTGTTTTAGCATCTTACCAAATTTTTATTTTTATTATATTTTATTAATATTATTTGTAATATTTTATTTTTAAATTTACCAAATCATCTTACCAAGCGCCAAAAGATTGCAACAACCACATCTTAAGCAGTTATCGCCCAAAATAACTTTCAAAGTTTTCTGGCACATTGCACATGTTATGGAACTCTTGTCATGAATTTTATAATGGCTATGTTAAAGCACTATTATTTATCTGATGTCTATTAGGAAAACATTAAAAAATGCAAATTTCCCAAAAATTTAAGATTTTTTGAATAAACTATTTCTACCTGTTAAATTCCTCTTGGGCAAACTAAATGTAATAAGTTCATCATTGAATTTGGGTTAATTTGAATTCGTCTTCTATTATGTAATGTTATTTTTCACAAAACTTTTGTTTCACATTAAACGGGCCAAAAGAAGAAAAACCTTGCATTGACCCTTGGCACGGAAATTTTTTTCTTATGCAACCTCTAATTTTAGTGATTAAGTAATAATTACAAGAAGAAAAAATTTGTCAACTGGTATTGAAGAATTAAAAGTGTATAAGATGCTTTTTGTGTATAAAATAAAGTTTGTTAATACAGTAGACTCCCTCAAGTTGAATAATTGAAGGAAAATGATCTCATTTTTTGTGCATATTCAAATATGCATTATTAATTATTTACTTTTAATATTTTAATCAGTTTTTAAATTACCTTACTTTTTATCCTTTTAGTTTATTACTTTACTTATTTTAATATTTTACAATATCACAATCATTCATTATAATTTTGATAGCATTACTGCATTAAAATTACTGTTTAAAAAATGTAAACAAAACAATGGCCAGAAATCTGCACAGCTTCTGGTCTCAATCTGTGCGGATTTGAAGGAGTCTACTGCATTATATTGAAACATGTCAGTTTTTTAATCATTCATACATATATTTCCTGGTTTGTGTGGGCCCATAGGGACAGAGGAACTTCTGCCTCTGTGCTGTCTGCCAGAGATGCCCTCAAAAATGTTGTAAGATTGAGTGTTAACGCCAGGGATGTAGTGGAGGGTATACGGAGGCATACGCCGTATACCTTCTGGATTTTTTTAAGGAACACCGTATACCCTCTGTTTCTCAAGAAATCTATAGTATATACACTCTAGGGTATACGCTCTGCCTTGTGCGTATACCCTCTGTGTTTTTTACGACTACACCACTGGTTAACGCACATAGCATGGGTCTCTATATTGCAGTCAATATTGTATTTTTACACTCTTTTATTTAACTTGGTTTTTATATGTAAAGAAGGAAAAGGTACTTGCGAATACGCCCGGAGTCCGCCATCTTGAATTTGGCGCCTTTTTTGGCGATTTCGTGCTGGCGATGCTTTACTCCCGATGGACATCCGACGATTGTAGTGTTCTGGTAACCCTAAATTTTTACGTCACTTTCGCGATTATTCTTGAAGCGTCATTTGATTTTTGGAGGTTGTCCCATCCAGGCGTGCGTTTGTCGTTCCGAGATTCTCAGCTACACGTGGTCAAGGTTGTATCGTTTCATATTGTTTTTTTCTTTTATTTGATTAAGAAACTTATATTTAATCTAATTTTATCGCATATTTATTGAATCAAGAAAAAAATTACACTTTTATCTCATTTTATTGCATATTTATTTAATCGAGACAAGGAAAAAATTACATTTGTATCTCATTTTATCCGCTATTTAATCGAGAAAAAAAATCATTTTTTTTTGTGTATAATGTTACAATGCGGCTATTATAAATATATGTTGCCTTTTTTTTTTGGATAAATGTCCGTATTTTGCGTTTGGGCTAATCGCCGATTTTGAGTAATCGCCCGGAGATGGCCCACTATTCTTATTATTAATAATAACGATTCGAGTGCTGTTTTCTGTTCAATTTGCATTGTTTTTTATTTAAAATTGATAGATTAATATGAATTCTGCAATCAAATAGGGCAATGAAAATTATTCCAAAATACTGATAATAAAATGGAATGATTTTCATTCCTTTAAAATTTTGGTGTTTATTTACACGTGAGTACATATAGTAATAAATTTATGATTATATGTTAAAAAAAATGGTTTAGAAATCCTGTATAACAGTTTAAATAATTTTTTCCCCTGTTACAATATTTTAAAAGATAAGTAGAACAAATATTATATTTTAAATAAATTCACGTATTCGTGCTATTTATCAAGAAATACATCAAAGCAGTGATTTTTCAATAGTTGGGCTCTTTGTAAAAGTAATCTATTGTAACGGATTTTTTTTTTTTTTTTTTTAATGACATAAATTGTAGTCATGGAATTAGGTGTGATTCTCAAGATAAACATTGAATGCTTATAAAAGTGTACTCTTTTAGAAACTATTTTTACTTTTATTATTTACGGAAAGAGTTTTAGTTTTGAAAATTCACTTTAATTCAAAAATGCATTTTTGAATATTATGTTCAAATTTTGTAAGAGGAAAAAAAACTAAAGTAAAATTTTAATATTGTAAGTTTGCAGTTTGTAAGTTAAGTAGTTGGTTTGCAATTTTGTTTTCTGATTTATAAAACCATTAAACAATAAAGTTGTGAGTACTGTGTGATTTTAGCACTAACTATTGGATACAGTAGACTTCCTCAAATCCGCACATCATATGTAAACAATAGAACTTTCAGTTCAGATGTAGGGACAAAATTACAGACTTTTTTATTTTTATACTAGTGTAAATGCCCATCCTAGGACGGTGGGTGAAAATTGTGTTTTTCACTTAAAACTTGAAAAACTGCTAAAAAAAATAATTGACAATATGGAAGCGTTTAGATGAGCAAAGTTCGGTTAGTTTATGTTCTAATAAACACACAATTAGCATTTACAATATTTCTGTGTAAACCAGGTTTTCCGGCTAATATACTATAACAAAATTAAGATTTCTTAATAAAACAAAAATTTAATAAATATGCAATAAAAATGCGTTTAAAACAGTCTGCTGCAACTATTGAAATAATACTATTTTTTTTAATAACACTTTGAAATTGTAATTTATCGTTTACCCTCCCCCTCCTCCCCCCCTCCAAAAATTTTTTAATATGTATATGGATTAATAAATAAGTATCTCGGGTTGAATCCCAACCGTCTAATCCCCTAAGCTTCTGTCCTCCTGATGCAAAGCTATAAATAAAAAATTATTTTACTTTTCGTATAAATATTAATTTTTTACTTTTAAAATATTGAATTTTTTTTTTTTTTTTTTAAGTTTAAATTTACATACACCTGTATATAGAAAAGGAGAAATATAAGTAATGTGTAATTTAAAAATAAGTTACAAAATAATAAGCCTAAAATATTTAAATTGGTTACTTTTTTAAAAGAAAGTCAGTTTTATCAATTTTTTGCAGGGAAAAAAAGGATATTTTTAAAAATACCATATCATTGTTTTCCGTGAATCACTTTATATGAGAAATAAATTAAAATTCCTTACATGTCGCAAAGAAAATTTAATATGATTGCAACTTAATACTTGAAATAATCTCAAGTGACACTTGGCGATTTATTTTGGTGGTGTAATGCGATGTGCCTTGCACTGATTTGTTAGGAAGAAATGTCTACTACTGCTCAATTATCAGGACTTGTAACCTTGAGAAGTAATCGCGCGATTCTTGTTTCTTGTCAACCAATGGGAGAATGGATCCTTTTCCCCTTGAGTCTCTTCCTGGGAGACTGATAAGATTGATGGATTCATCCCGCCCAGCGTTACACTGGCTTTTATTACATAGAGATAATTCCATGTGTATTTTAATATGTAATTCTTGTTAATGTGACTGAACTCTTGCTTGTTCATGAAGGAAATAGTATAAATTTATTTCTGAAAAATTCAAGATATTGCTGATATCACTGGTAATTGCAATCTTTTTACCAAGTATATTTATGTATTAATCAAGCTTTTTTGGTTATTAAGTCTGCCTAAACCTGAAATAAAACTTTTTTATTTTATGATTTTGATATGAATTAGTAGGGTACCTTTGTGAGGCAAGTTTGGTTGAATAATTCAAGAAAAATGTATATAATCTTTATTATTATGTATATTTAATTATGCATTATTATTTACTTTTAATAATTTAATTATTTTTTAAATTATCTTAATTTTTATTATTTCAATTTACTATTTTACTTAATTATTTTAATATTTTACTATAAGAAACCATTCATTATAATTTCGATTGCATTATTACATTCAAATTACTGTTTAAAAAATATAAACAAAGAAAACAATGACCAAAAATCCGCACAACCTCTGGTCCCAAGCTGTGCGGATTTGAGGGTTCTACTGTATTAATATAATAAAGTAAAAATATTTCATTTTCAAGCTGAAATTTTGGTGAATAAATTCAAATCTCCCATTTAAAATTTGTTTATGAAATTAAAAAAAAAAAAAAAAAAAAAAAAAAAAAAAAAAAAAAAAAGCTATAGCAAATTATAAATTGTTATAGCAAAAATGTACTTGGTCTGATTGTGATTTTGGTTCATTGTACTTTTCTAGCTAGTGTGGAAATGAAGTTTGAAGGAACAGAAACCACTGTTATCTCTACCTGCATTGGAAAGGTGCTTGCAGAATTTGACAACAGGGATGGAAACACTTTTCAAATGAGAAGAAGATGACTAACAAGAAATAGATGATTTGTCGAAAAAATTTTTGTTAAATAATAAATATGATTAATAATAGTTTGTAAATAAAAAAACATTTAATTCTTTTTTGTGATTAATAAATTTTATTTGTTATACGTGGTAAGTTTTTATTTAAATTCTAAGAATTGACTTCTAATTTTTGTATTATCAAACTAGTATCCAATGTTTAAGATATTTCAATAAAATACAATTTATAAAATAAATTTACAAACTTCTAAAATCACCTTGTAAATTTTATCTTAGAGAAAAACTGTTGATAAAAATTGACCCATATAAAATCTATCTAAAATTAGAATTTTTAACGAAATGTAAATTATGATGATATTTAAATGCTAAGTTTTTCGATTTCTAATTATTTCAAATGCCTTACTTATGTGCAATTGAGAGAATCTATCAATTTGAATTTCTAAAATGTATTTTATAGCTTCACCCCCCCCCCCCTCCTCCCTGACTCAAAAGAGAAGACATATAAAGAAAATTAGCTATTTTGTCCTTTATATAATTTCTGATATTTTCAAAGTGTTTTTTATCTATTAATTTTTTTGAGGGGTGGGGAAATGTCCTGAAATATATTTAAAAAAGTTTCTACCTTCTATCAGTCACAATTTCTTTCTGCTTACATAAACTTAAGGAGGTATTGTAAATTCTGAAATGGAATTTAGATAGCCTTAATGTCATGTTAGTCTACTTTTTGTAGGGATGTATAATTTCTAGAAAGATTCAAGTGTTGGGAAAAAAAACATTTTTCTATAAAAATTGATTTTTTTTTTCAAATAAGAGCTTTTTTGTTTCTAAATTTTCTTTGAAAATATAAAATAATATACATTTTTTGAATATACATATGTACATTAAAAATAGAAAGATTTTATTTTTACTTCATATGAATACATTACAAATAGAAATAATAAACTTACTATTAAAATTTTAGTTCCAGAATAGATTTTCTCGCTTAGTTTAATGACATTGTTTGTAACATATTTTTTTATTCTTTTAAATGGTCATTTCAGTTGCACTTTCAATTTTACACTGCCATTAAAACTTGTAATATCAATATTTGCTGGCAATTGTGTTTATTTAATGAAAAAATTCCATCGAAGTGTTTATCCCCCAGTAGTATAGTTCAGACTCTCATTCAGAATGAAGGGAGTATAAAGATAAAATATAAATTAATGTTTTACTAATTTTTAATGTAGGAGCAACTAAAATAAAGTTGGTTAAATAAATAAAAAAACAACAACAGGAGGATTTACTTTTTTCAACCAAATTTTGCTTGCATTTTTCAGTTAGCCGGGCACCAGTGTTATATTTACATACATATATATGTACACACGCACACACATATATATGTATGTAAATATAACACTGGTGCCTGGCTAACCAAAAAGTACCAATTTCTTTTTCAAGTGTGGTGGAGAGAGGGGGTAACATTTCATTTATACAGTAGAAGATCTTTATAATCCTATATAATGCACACCTTCTGAGATATAAGCAATGAATTTTGTACTTAAGAAGCACCTGTAATCCGTATTGCAAAAATATTGACACCTTTTAGAGGATTAAATTTCAAACATTATTTCATCTTTATCTCCTTAATTCAGATTTTTTTTAAAATGAAAATATTGCTATTATTAAATGTAAAAATTTTGGGATTAAGTAATGAGATGATTTTGTCCCAGCATGTTTGGATAATTTTTATAGGCGATTTAACAATGTGTGAAATGATCAATATTATGCAAAAAATTTTTAACCTGCACAACTTTTTTGGGTCCTAAGGAAGGCAATATAAATATCTACTGCGATTGTTTTCTATATTGCCGTATTTACAAGGTAAGTTTTAATGTTGTGTGAAATGACCTATATAATGCAAAATTTTGCATGTTTTGGTTTGCATTATAAAGATCTTCTACTGCATATAAATACTATGCTAACGTTTATTGTAAAGACATAAAAAAAAAATCATTTCAGCTACGTTATTTTTATTATTATTATTTTTTTTTTATAATGGTTAAGTGTTTATTGATTATGATATTGATTATGAAAATAAAATATGGAAATCTGCTTATGATAAATTGATTTTTTTAAATATTCAATTTTTCAACATCACTATAACCACAAAGTGGTATTACGGACATAATTTTACATGTGAATTTTTAATGAGGAAAGTAGGATTTACTTATGAGTTTTTCAAAAAGTTAATGTTTCAATGTAGAACGTTGAACATTGGAAAGAAAAAAAAAGAGAAACCACCAGAATGTAGAGTGAACATAAGAGAGAGAGTATTCATCTTCCAATACTATAGAATCGGTAAGTTCATACTCTGATTCAGGATGATGGCCATACAGATAAAATATAAATTTTCTTCTGAGTTAATTGGGTAGGAATAATTAATTAAAGTTAAGTTTGAAAAAACAACAAAGGTAGAATTTTGCATATGTAACTTAAGAGGACAACTTTTAAACTATTTTTCAGTTTTCAATAATATTGTAATATCTGTGGTGGCATTATGTTTAATACTATAATGCAAATATAATTTTTTTTTTTTTTTTTATCTTACAAAAATGCCTATTTAACTAAAATTTAAATTTTTTGAATAATTTTTAACTTTTTAAAAATCCCTACTACTTTTTTAAATATGAATATTTTTTGCTTCAGAAATTTCTGTAATTTCAATTATGAGTTTGTTGAATTTCCTTGATTTTTTATTATACAAAAGAGAAAAATATTTATATTAAATGTAATATCCCATACATCTAAAAATCCATGGCACAGTTTTATGTAGTATAATCTAAGGAATGTGGGGGAAAAAAATTGAAACGAAAATATTGATATTTAAAAAGTTGGGATTTAAAAAAAAAATTTTTTTAATTTAAATTTTAGTTAAAATAGAAATAGGCAAGATTTTTTTTTTTTTTTTTGAAATTACATGAAATTTAATTTGCTTTATAGTATTAAATATAATGTCACTACAGATATTACAGTATTATTCAAAATTGAAAAAGTAGTTTAAAGGGTACTGTGTCCCCTTAACATAAATTGTTTGTGACTAACTTTTACTAGTTTTTTTTTCCTTGCAAAGTTTATACATCAATACAGTTAAATAAATTTGATCATCTATATTTATGGTAAAGGCAGAAAAGAATAAATCATTTCAGTTAAATTTTTTTTTTTAATTTTAATATGTTGAATATTTTTATTGATTATATGAAAAAAAAATTATCAAAATTGCTTATATGGTAATAAAAGTTATTTTATTCAAATACTACAATATAACACTTTTCAACTTTACCATTTCCATAAATTCGTATTATAGATATAATTTTGCATATGACATTTTTAATGAGAGAAGTATAATTTAATTATTAATTTTACACATAATATTTTTACGTACAACACTGAACATGAAAAGAAAAAATTAAAAAAAAAAACATCAGAATGTATAAAATATTTGAATAAATTATTTTATTAATGGTATTTGAATTTTCGTAATAAGATACTTTTTAATAAAAGAAAAAAAATTCCCAAAAATTTTTGGGTTATTTCAGAGCAATCACTTTCAACATAATAATGAAAAATTTTCCTTTTAAATATTTTTTACATTACCATGGCAATGAACTTAGCTATGATTTTCCATATAAACAATATATAAATATATATTTCAATAACAGCAAAAAAAAAAAAAAAAAAAAAAAAAAAAAAAATTGAAATAGTTAAAAATATATATATTTATATGCATATGTTTTCTAACCTGGATTCATCAATATAAAATGGCAAACTTTTTTTCACTAATATAAAGAGATATTTATTACCAATACTATGTCAAGACAGGTAATCAATATCTCTCTATATTGAAAAAAGAAAACTTTGCTAATTTATAGTGTCGAATCCAGTTTTAACCAATATCGGCCGGTCCGGCGTCCGCCGATATCGACCGGTATTGGGTCCCGATATCGGCCGGTATTGGGTCCCGATATCGGCCGGTATTGGGCCCCGATATCGGCCGGTCCGGCGTTCGCCGATATCGGCCGGTATTGGGTCCCGATATCGGTCGGTATTGGGTGCCAATATAGGCCAATATTGGAAAAAAAGTTTGCCATGCAATATCGGTATACCGATATTGGCCGATATTGCGAAATCGCTGTTCCCGATATTGGCCGATATTGCTGTGCTACCTGGGTAGATATTTTGAAATTCCTTATGCTATCCTGTAATCTAGAAGTTTTCAATGACTGCTTGAGTGACGCTTTAGATGACTTGATGAAGAAGGGGGCTCTCTCGGTCAACAATCGAGTCCGAACTTCAATTTGATACAGCCCCTAAAATACACTAGTTTTAAAATAATTAATTTCTTTGAAAATTATCGTATGAATTGTATAAAAATTTGTTTTTAAGCTAATTGAAGGGTGTAGAGTTCATTTATGCTCTCAGGATTGTATACTGCTATTGGGGAAAAAAGTTATGGTTCGTTTTAATATGTAAATGGGCCCCTAAGCAAATTTTATATACATCATATAAAAGTAGACTTTATTACCAATCGTGTGGTACCAGTAACTTTCTTCTACGATAACTTTTTGTAGCGTTAGTAAGGGGTGTTTACTTTTTTTTCCCACGACTGTACTGTTGTAGTTAAATACATTTTCAATAAAGTAGTTGTAGTTCGCTACAATAAAAAAAGTAGTTTTTCCAACCCCTGCTTCACGTTGACCTAGAAATTTGGCACAAAGATCTTATAGCACATGTAAATGAAAAATCCGAAAATGAATAATTTATAATTCTATGTCGATTTATTAAGTTACAAACTGATGAATTTCCATAATCGGCAACACTAGATTTGCTTTTGCACCATAGATATAAAAGATATATAAAAAATAAATGGTTTTTACAATTAAATTTATTGTTTATATATATATATATATATATATATATATATATATATATATATATATATATATATATGAGTTTTTGGTTTAAAAAAATAATAAAGAAAGAAAATTAAAATTTAATTTTGGTTTTTAAAAATTTGAAAAAATAGAAAAAAAAATTTAATATAAAGGTAATTAAACTTTTACTTGGTCATATTATATATATTTTTTTTCTTCTTCTTCTTACTAATAAGTTTATAATGGTAATGGTAGCTTCTAATAATAAGTTTCTATAGGTGTGTAATTCTTTGAAACATTAACTCGTACATATGCATAAAAAAATATTTTTATTATGCATATGTACGAGTTAATGTTTCAAAGAATTATTAACACACCTATAGAAACTTATTATTAGAAACTACCATTACCATTATAAACTTATTAGTAAGAAGAAGAAGAAAAAAAATATATATATAAAATATGACCAAGTAAAAGTTTAATTACCTTTATATTAATTTTTTTTTCTATTTTTTCAAATTTTTAAAAACCAAAATTAAATTTTAATTTTCTTTCTTTATTATTTTTTTAAACCAAAAACTCATATATATATATGAGTAATAATAAGTTTCTATAGGTGTGTTAATAATTCTTTGAAACATTAACTCGTACATATGCATAAAAAAATATTTTTAATTCTTTAAAACTATAAAAGTATTAATAAAATTAATTAAAACACTTCTTTCATTCAGATAACATAAAAAAAAAGCCAACAAAATCGGTTGTAAAAAAGCTGGAAAATGAAATGACATCTTCGGTTTCTAAATTACGCTGTCTGATGATTTTGAATAAACGTGAAGGATGGAATTTATAAAAAAGAAATATTTACAAATAGTTCTAAAAAAATAAAAAAAACATCTAATACTAATTAGATATTTCTTGTCCTTATAGATCACTTACTTTCAAAGACTTTAATGATTTAATTAATTACAGAAGCATAAATTAGGATATTAATAAAGCGATTTCTAATGTGCTTAACATTGAAAACGGAGACAATTTATTTTCTGCCTGCCATTACAGCTTCATCGGAGTGAAATTCAACTTGCAGACGATTAATCGCCAATTCCGATCCCCTGTTATACATGGAACTCAATGGTCTAGAGTTGCAATGACTGAAAAAATAAAGGTTAAACCTGGGAATAAATGTTTATTTTTCTTTCGCAAATCTAATCATAAATGTGTCCATTTTAAATACAGGATGACATCTTAGACAATCATTATCTTAAAAAAGTGAGACCTGTTTATTTTTAGAATAGAATTTATTTTCTGATTGGGTCTTATTTGCAAAGAAACATGGTAACAAAGGAATTTTTTTAAGTGGAATTTGCATGATTTATCAAGTTGAAAAAATTTAGATTACAATGCTTCCTACATATGTCTGAACTGGCACTTATTTACGCTTATAGAGAGAAGCGGGGATAATTTGTGTTAGAGGAGGATTTGTGAGTAATTAATCAGAGAATACTGCCTTTACTGACTAAATTCTGAAAATAGGGGGGGCTAGGGAGGGTTGACGGTGAGACTACGAGGGGCACGGGTCACACGGACAATAGAAATCTCTCCATCTCTAAACTCCCCCTAAGCTGTAAGCGCATGAGTAGGGTTACTGTATTAAGCAGTTTATCCCTCGTTTGGCTAACTGAATATTATTTACTATATAGAAAATAAGCACCTTGTAGAATTGGTTGTGGATGAACACAAAAAGAAAAAAAATCGCATAGAAAATAAATATTTATTTTAAAAATTGTACTTTCTCTCTATTAATAAATATTTCATCATTATTAATATACTGAGCAAAAACAAGTTCCAAAGAAGTTTTATTTAAGATAATCTGCCAGGGGTCGATGCAGATTTTTATTCTTGGGGCCCATTTTGTGAAAAGTAGAAGTTATTTTTGTGAAAAATAACATTTTGTAACAAAAGTTAAAATCCAGTTCTAAAATTCGAACCAAGAATTTATGAACAAAAACATTCTTTAAATCCCTTTGATAAAGTTTTTGTTTTTCGTGATGTGGTTTTATTTACAAATTACACATTTTAAAACAGTTTTTACGAAAAAGAATGTTACGTAGAGGGTCTATTTTATTAAAAGGAATTTTGTGAAGGGGCCTGTTTTATTAAGTTTATTTTTGTGAAGGGGCCCATTTTATTAAAGATATTTTTGTGAAGGGGCCCATTTTATTAAATTTATTTTTGTGAAAGGCCCTAAATAGGCCCCAAATTTTGTCTGGATCGACCACTGTCTGAAGTTAAAAAATATTATTGTTTAGATGTACTTGGGGTTACATGATATAGAATTGTACGCAACTAGTAAAATACAAGTATATTTATTGATTGTGATTTTATTAAAATTAATATTATAGTTTTCTGTTTTGAAAATTTGATACATCTCAAATTTATAATATGTATATATATGTGTGTATGTGTGTGTGTATTTACAATTGAGAAGATAATAGAAAAAATATACATAAATTATTAAGTAAACATAACTTTTTATTCGTTTTGTTATTGAGCAAAAATTTCAACGTCTGGTTTTTGTAACTTATAGTTATATAGACTTTTGTGCATAATTGATAAGAGAATTAATTATACGTAAAATTTGAAGATGTCAAATAATTTGTAAATTTTAATAACTTTTTAGCAATTTTGTTTTTAAATATTAATGTGAATATATTATGTGAACTTTTTTTCCTCATTTAGTACGGGTATAAGTAAAAACTAAGTGCGTTAAGTAATTTAGAAATTTTAATAATGCTTTGATATTTCTAGTGTTAAAATCGGGCATTTTTCTCCTGGAATTTTTAAAGCTCCGATGGTTTCAGGGAGAATGTGCACTTTAACTACATTAATCCTTTCCGGCGGTCACAGAATTTTTTTTTTCGTAAAATGATGAAATATGATTCACTGACACCGGAATTTACAAACAACTTTTTTAGAAATTAAAAACTTATTATTTTAAACTTTCATTGTAAAAGCAAAATTTTATTGAAATATTCTTGATGCCGTTTGTAAGTTTGGAATTAAAATTAGGTGGCCTCGGTGTGGGACAACTGCTCCGGAAAGGGTTAATAAGCATTAAATTCAAAAACTTCCAGCTAGAATCCCCCTTCCACACACACGCACACACCAAGGCTATCTCTTGAATTTATCATTGAGCATTTTTGTTTTGAAATATTTTTAAAATATCCTTTACATCAAGGAAACAAATAAAATACTATGATCTATAATAAAACAACCGAAAAGTTAGATTGCAGCAATCCAAGTTTTCCTGTGGTAGTGGGACTTGTGAAGATGACTGTTACATTTTTAATTTATATTTGACATATTAGGATGGATTATTTAGTAGAAATTTGGATTGAAAGCAAATGCACATTTTTAAACCCTGGTATGTCTTATACCTTTCCAAAAAGTAATGATTAATAAAAATGTGTGTGTGTTTGTAAATAAACATAATAAACATAAATAAATTAAACAAGCAAACAAACAAAAAGAAAAGGGAGAAGAGGTAGGAAAAAGTTCTAATATCACAGAATACAAGAGTAGTTTTTATATAATTTAAAATTAATTTAATTTGAAAATATTAAGTTATATAAGCAATTAACATTAATAATCTAATGAGAATAGTAATTTAATAAAATAAAATAATAGATTACTACTTTAAGTATCAATATTTAAATTTAGTTACATTCTTTACATTTAAATAATGAAACCTAACTTCACTGATACATATACAATGTAGCTAAACACTATACTATATTGCAGAAAAATAAACTTTTGTTCTTATTATAACATTATTTCTTTCATAAATATATATTTATAAAATATTATATAAAAAGTAATGGAAAGTTTTCACTTAAAATTTCAGTTATATAAATTATCCAATTATATATATCCAGGGACAAATAATTACATATTGTATTTATTTATTATTGTTTGTGCAGTTTTAATGAAATAAAAACTTTACAATAAAAGCTATATTACTTATATTGTATAAACGTATTTTATTGTTTTAATTTATTAACATTTTTTGTCGCAACATATTTTGACGTTGTCACGCTTACAATCAGCAGAAAGAAAATTCGGGTCAGAGCTGGAAGTCTGCACATGTCGAATTTCCAGGACCGAGTTCAGCCCAGCCCGGAATGCACGGAAACTCTCCTGACCCGGTCAGTGTAAAATTACAAGTTCGGACCGGACCCGATTCTTTTATATTTTCACAGTTCAGGGCCAGCCCGTACAAAAATAAGTAAAAACAGATCTGCTCCGGCCCACGAAATAAACTATTAAATATGCTCGGTCGGGTCAAGACTACAGCGTACATATTTATAGCAAAATTTTTCAGTATATTATAGATTATGTCACTTCAAGACGAATTACACAACAGCAACCTTAATTATTACTTAAAAACTAAAGATTTTTCAACATTCAAATAAAGATTCATTAAAAAAGTTGATGTAACTTAGAACAAAAGAAGGTTAAAATATAATAACTTTTGAAGTTGTATAATAAAAGTATATTTTTGAAAATATTTCTTTGTAATTTATTATGGCTGTTCTCAAATCCAAAGGAACTACTTTCTGACACATTTCTGAATTAATTCTTGTCCAGAAATGTATAAAATGGGCATATGTTCGTATTCAGAAACTTCGTACTGGAATGGTGTTGCCCATTTTTTGATAAAGCAAAAGATCTATCAAAAAATACTGTTAAAGTGAACGTTTTGAACCGAATTTCCTCACACGAAACCTGAGGAGAAAAAACCAGCCGGCACGTGACAAGAATCGCTTATAACTAAATAAGTAACTTATTTATCAAAATATGAAACTTAATATTCATTTTCAACCGTTTCAAGAGTCCGACTTGGCAACTTTATGCCTTTACAGTTAAAAATGAGTCAGAAAGACTCGCGTGCTCAACAAGCGCAAAATGTTTTGACACATTTACAAGTTCATTTCTTAACTAAAAGATGTAAAATTGGAAGGCAATATGGCAATAATTAAAGCAATATGGAATCGAACTGTATTTTCCATTTTTTCATAAATAAATTACTTATTGAGTTATAAGCGATTTTGGTCACGTGATAAACACGTTTTTCACCCTTTCTTGAGTGGTTATTCTCTTTTCGCGAGGAAATTCGGCTCAAAACGCCCACTTTCTGAAAAATGCATTGTGTTTGCAAAAAGAAAAAAAAAGCGGAAAAAACAGTTGGATTAGATAGTTTCTGAACAACAGCGCCTGTTAATTTTATGCATTTCCGAACAAAAATAAATGAAAACTTATATCATAAAGTTGCCCTTGCATTTGATAACAAACACCCTTAAAGTATATTTTCAATGATTCCATTAACGGAAGTTCATTATGACTATTACTATTTTTGCAAAACATACTTCTTGCTTGACACATCCTGCAAATAATTAATTCCAGTTCTACTATGTAGAAAAACAAATTTGATCCTGGTATGATCCATGTTCATGATATGTCCATGTAAGCTTGACACATGTACTAACTCCTTTTTAAAAGTAGAAGTACAAAATAGGCAGGTTTGATTATGGAAGCGATTTGGAATTGAAATGAGTTTTACATTCTTTGATAAATAAATTAATTATCGAATTCTAAGCAATTGTGGTCAAATGATAACCGGTTTTTCTCCTCTCTCTGGCTGTTTTTTTTTTTTTTCCCCATCTGGAAATTCGGTTTAAAACGTCCAATTTGATGGTATTTTCTGAAAGATCTTGTACGTTTACCAAAAACCAGAAATCGTCTTTCGATTACATAATTTCTGTAAAACAGCACCTGCCGTTTCATGCATTTTTGAAAAAAATGAATTAAAACTTGTACATAAAGTCGCCTTTAGATTTGAGAACAGCCATATACTACTCGTGAAACTCGTATCCATTGAAAATGATTCATATGTTATCGGCTTCATTTAAATTTTTATATAGGCCCGGTGTTTAAAAGACTGTCCTGATTCTTTAATTCAATGCTTGGCGAAATCTGTTCCTCTCAACGCCAAGTAACATACACGAGTGTCCCGTCAATTGTCCCCTCCCGCTTCACTATCTTCCAACTTGACCTTTGGGGAGGAAAACGCAGGAAAAAGTAATTATACCGTGCCCTCTGATGTCCCACGGGTTGACCATAGGGGAGGCTTAACCCACCCATCATTTTTCATATTTAAAAGAATTTCAGATTTTTATCAATAGGTGTCAACCAAAGCTACTGGAATGCTTAAACAACAGTCTTTGTTTCATGCATATAATCGAAATAGGTGTAGAAAAATCAATTGTGAGACGTTTTCAACTTAAAAGTTATGTTTTTTACAAATATTTTGTAAGGTTTTTTTCAGATAAAATATATCATAGAAATTTAAGTATGTAGGTTTTAAGTAATGCAGAAATATCGAGCTTTCATTCAAGATTGTACAGTAAGTTATGCTTAATATAACAATGTGCTATTCTTTAGAAAAAAGGCTATGTGCGGAGGCTTACCCAGTCAATGTGAGGGAGGATTGACCAGATGCTCAAGGTTCCCTTAATTAAATGGTTTTGGAAATCTGTTTATTATACACTGTGCATAATGAAAGATTAATGGTTATATATAAAAAAGAATGTCAATTTATTCTGTAAAGCTACAGTAAAATGTGGTGATGTAAAAGAAAATGTTTAAAACTGCTTAAAGAATGATGTGAAAAATTGCTATAGTATCAACTGCAAGAAAAAATTTAATGGAATATAAATGGGAAAGATGATAGGATTTTTTTTTCCATTTAAATATTACTTACAATAGGTAAATAGAAACAGTGGAAAAGATTATAAAGGACTATAAAGTATGAAAGCAGCAGTCTTATCCCTTTCAAGGGCAGTGGTATGTTTATGAAACCACTTAATTTTAATTCCCAAATGCCACAATGACACCAGAATTTTGCTAAAATCTTTTCCATTTATATGTATGTGAAATATAGCCTTTTTGTTATTTCCAAATAAATTTGTTCGTAAATTCCGATGCCAGTCATTTATTTCAACATTTTAGAGCTGAAAGTACTTTGCCCCTAAAAGAGTAGAAAGATGTTAATGATGAGTTAAGTGCTCATGCTGCTGCAAAAGAACATAGCATTGAACGAAAAACACAAATTTCACCAGGATGAATACAGTAAGATGAAGCCAAACTATGTGACAAGTAGTGTTCACTCTAGGAAAAAAAAAGTGCAGGGTGCTAGCCACAAAAAGGGCACAGTTGAAGCTGAAAGAGGGCACTTTTTTCAGCGAAAAAGGGCATTGTTTCTTCAGAAAATGTAGGGCCGAAACTAGCCTTTTTTGCACCCGGGGCAAACATGGATTTTGGTGATCCCCCCCCCCCCCCTCCTCCGCAAAGTATATTTACAAAGAAAATTTTATTAATTTTCTAATAGCCAACATATTTTAAAATTTAAATTATGTAATCATAAAATATGTAATACTGAACTACTTTAATCTACTTTGTCAAATATTGATTCATTAAAATCTTGAAAACGGAATTGAAAAAAAATCCGCTTTATACAGCATCCTTATGCCATATCCTTAGATTCTTCTGTGCTTTGGCATACCCCAGACAGGACGATTTTAACAAAATAGTGCTAAACATGGACGTGAGAAAAATCAACAACTGGCGCCTGGGGTACATGTCTCCTCTGCCCCCCCCCCCCCAGCTGCGACCCTGAGAAAATGTAGATCTTCGAAACTGATATAAGAATTATACATTACTACAAACTCATCATTGTTTATGCGCACATTTAGTAACAGATTATATATATATATTTTTTCTTAAATTGATATTTCAAAGATCTAGGTAAGTAATTTTGTTTCAAATAAAAAAACTAAAAAATTATTAGTGCCATAAACTAGCAGTTTTAAGGGTAAAGCAGAGATTTTAAAGGGTAGTAAAATTTAGATGGGTGACCAATTAATTATTATTACAATAAATCACCAAATATAACTTAAAGATCATAAGCTTTGTGAGCTGTGAAGGTGGGGGCAAAGAGACAAAAGCGATCTTTTTTTTTGGGGGGGGGGAGGGAGGAGGTTGATTATATAATGAATTATTTATCGTTAGTAAAATTTTACTTTATACTTAAAATTTACAATTAGAATAGAAAAAATTATAATATTCTAAGAGTTCAAATTCTTTTATAATAAAATAACAAACAAAACAGAAGAAGTAATAAAGTAAATAATTTTAAATATTTAACTGAACTGTGGGGCTGATTAACCCTTTATGCACCAATGGTACTTTAAAGTACCATTAAAATAACTTGTTGTAAAATTAATGTAATAAATCGATTAATAGTAATACCGCAGTAAGAAGTGGGGGGGGGGGGGATTTTTCACTGGTCTATATACTGAATACATTATTAAAGTACACTGAAATCATGCTGTAGTTTTAAGAATCTCATTTAAAAAAACTAAATCCCATTTTATGAATGTTCTACCGATAAGTTTGGTTTGCACATCTTTTTTGGTGCATTGGAGGCTTTGACCAAATTCGCCTTTTTTCTGCGATCCTTTGACGAAATTCGCGTTTTTCCGCGTTTCTTTGACGAAATTCACAAATTTTTCGCTATCTTTTGTCGAAATACGCTATTTTTTCGCAGCCCTTTTACGAAATTCTCGTTTTTTCTGCGATATTTTTATGAAATTTGCGCTTTTTTCGCGTTCCTTCGACAAAAATCGGCTTTTTTCCCGCGATTTTTTGATGAAATTCGCTATTTTTTCGCGATCCTTTGACGAAATACGCTATTTTTTCGCAGCCCTTTTACGACAATCGCGTTTTTGCCGCGATATGTTGATGAAATTTGTGCTTTTTTGAGATCCTTTGACGAAAATCGACATTTTTCCGCAATTTTTTGACGAAATTCGCTATTTTTTAGCGATCCTTTGACGAAATACGCTATTTTTTCGCGGCCCTTTTACGAAAATCGCGTTTTTTCCGCGATATTTTGATGAAATTTGCGCTTTTTTGCGATCCTTCGACAAAAATCGGCCTTTTTACCTGCGATTTTTTGATGAAATTCGCCATTTTTTCGCGATCCTTTGAAGAAATACGCTATTTTTTCGCGGCCCTTTTACGAGAATCGCATTTTTTTCGCAATATTTTGATGAAATTTGCGCTTTTTTTGCGATCCTTTGACGAAAATCTGCTTTTTTTCGTGATTTTTTGACGAAATTACGCGTCCCACGGACACGTAATAACTATTTTTTTGCGTCCCGTCTCCGATTTTTCGCGTGATTTACGCGCTATAGCGCGTCCGCGGCATCGCTTAAAGCGATCGCTGAGAACGACTCCGGGCACATTTGACTATTTTTGAAATATGAAGGGCGCAGTTTGCCGATTTAAAAAACGGCAGGGCGCGTTTTACCGATTTTAAAAGGGGCAGAACGCTGCGCCCTTCAAAAATGCCCTAGCGGGAACACTATGACAAGTACATTTGTCAGGTCGAGTGTCACAAAAAGTAGGACAAGAAGAAAAAAAATGCGAACAGTTGCTCCTAAATCCGGACATAATAATTTATGAAACTCTATTAAAACGGAACCTGTCTCTAACGGAATACTGTCTTAAATGTTAAATTTTCATTTTCCCTGCTGTACAATTATACTTGCTCAGACAAAATCCTGTTTAAAATAAAAATTTTCCCCTCTGACTTACGATTGCGTCTAAACAGATTTGTTTAAGCATCATATTTTCACAAATATTTCTTTATAATAATTAAAGCATGTAGCATAAAGTTATTTTGCTTTTTTAAAACTTATTTTAATTTTCTTCACAAATATTTCAATATAAAATAAAGTGGGTCCAGCCCCCCCCCCCCATATAGTGGGCCAACCCTCCCATATGTTGGGAGCCTTGACCCATTATTTTCTCATTATTAAAAATAATATTTTTTCAATTTTCTTATCTATTACACTTATGTAACAATTTTATTTTGATAACTGATTGTATAACGAATAAAATGTTATATAAAACTTTATTCTACACTCAGTATTTTAAAAATAAAAAATCATTTTGTAAAAAGTGGGTCAACCCTCCCTAGTCTCCCCTACTGATCATCAGTGACCAATTTCAAAATTACTACTGGCCATTTTCCTCGCATCCATCAAATTGAGCATTTGTAATCGTAGTTTCATTATTGCGAAGCTGGTGCAAACCGCTGACGCAATTGAAACGCTACTTATTGGTGGCAAATGTAATTATTCGGGCAAAAAAAATTATTTAATAAAAAAAAATCTTTCTATACATTTCTGTGAAATCCTCATCGTGCTACTGCCTTACTTTTTGAATTATTGAATTATTCTTTTTTGTGACTTTTTGATCATCCGGGTCCTGGATAATATGGACCATAAGACAAAAAGCTGTATATCTTTTGCAAGTATATGCTGTAATGCGTTAATCGAACGTATCAACAGCTCTCTTTGTTGAATTGTATTCCAATATCATCACTGGCTTTTTACCAGAAAGGTTACTTTTCCTTATGCATATTGCTAACTAATTTAATTTTCTTTAGGACATTTACAAGAAGACTAATGTCATAGGTAAATGGAAAATTAATACCCTAAATAGCAATGCAAATCAATATAATATAGGAGGCACTCTCACATAATTTTGACTTTTAAGTCCATGAATAATATATTTTATTTTAGTACATATTCCTGGGTTTTTTTTTTTTTTTTTTTTTTTTTTTTTAATTTCTTATATTGGAAAATATGCCATTGTAAGATTGTATAACAATATTAAGGAGATAAATAAGTTTTGGACGATTTTTGGGGGGTCAAAATGTACCATGAAATTCCTTACCGTCCCGTATCCCTGATGCTGATTTTTAAATTTGGAGTCTGTATAAAATTGTTTCAATAAAAGTAACTCGACGTATTTTTTTTTCCGAAACTTGGACTATTGTTTTATATAAATATGTAGCAAAAAATTAACCTGCGCACATTTTTACGGATGTTATTATTTTTTGAACTCTGTCCCCGAATTTTAGACTCCTTACCGCCCCTCTTGCTAAAATTATATAGAAAATCACTTCAGATGCAGCCACAGAATTTTTTTCAACTTTTTTTCTCATGCAGAAAGATGATAGAGAAAAGATGGCTATAATTCTTTGACTGGAAATTTACTGCAGAATTTAAATCGGCATTTAAATATCAATTTCAAGCATTGTGGCTTTATTGGTCAGTCTTACTGTTCCCAAAGTTTATTCCTTCACTTTTCGAGGTAAATTAAAAAAATATATATATTTATTTAATCCAATTTAAATAACGGTTGCTAAAAATCAATGAACATTGTGGCTATCACTTAGTCTTAACATGATTTGCCTAAAAATAGATGGTAATTTTCCTTACCTTTCCCATCCTTAGCGTTCCTTTTTTCCTTACCGTCCCTTCCTTATTATATCCTCGTTCTATTTCACTAGGATAGCAAGGGTCTCACTGGGATAGTACAGTATTATACATTGGCCCTCCAGCCGCGGGCGACTTTTTCAGTTGGTTACTTTTTAAAAATTAAGATTCTTTGATTCCCACCACTTTTTTGAAGTAGAAATAGTCACTGTATTTAATTACAGATTAAATAATGCGAGAATAAGCGATATTATACGCTTTTAAAAAAGTGGTGGGAATCAAGCAATCTGAATTTTAAAAAAAGTAGCCCACTGGAACGCGACAATAATGTTTCCCGCGGCTGGAGGGTTAATGCTGAATAAGAACATTTTCTAATTATAGCAACAAGAACATGAAAGTTTAAAAATGCTGTTTTTTTTATTTCACATGTTTCTTATTCATGAAAATTAAAATTATCGGTGAATGGCTGACATGTATTTTGTTATAAATCATCGTTTTTAAAACTTTTAAGCATTGAGACAATCTAAGAATTCATAAAAAAAAGTATATAGCCTGTTTTATTATACTGTTTTAATTTAATCTTAGTAACGGATTCTTTCAAAACAATGATATTATTAACCATTTGGAAAAATTGTTATTGTCCTCGGTCAGGGTAGGAAATCAAAAACATATCTGAAGCGTTTTATTAGTTGTATCCCGCATTTTATTCGTGTTCTGACTGGTCTATACAGTAATCTGTATTTTCCCTTTACTTTCAACAGAGATGGATACTTCTGTTGCCACTATGACAAAAAAGTAATAAAAACTACAAAAATAAATTAATAACTCAGAAACAAATTGAGATACAGCTTTCAAACAAATTGCATTTAAAAGTACATTTTTTTCTCTATACGACGGTGTCAAAAGTAATATTGTGAGATATTTGGAAGTTTAAAAATGAAATTTCATTTAAAATTGGTCCAGGAATATTAATGTTTAATCCATGGCGTACGTAATGTATGACCAGCTCCGTAGAAGTTTAAAAATTTACAATACCGAAAATTGTAAAACTGAAATTTCTTTTAAAATTTGTTCATGGTGGGTCCAGGAATGTTAATGTTTAATCCATGGCGTACGTAATGTATGATCAACTCCGTGCGATTTTTTATGTCTTAAATTTTAGTCTTTGAAAAAATCATTTTCCAAATGGTCGAAGTTGTAATTTGTTAAATTGCTTTTTTCCCAAAAAAGAAAGAAGAAGAAGAGCAGAAAGAAAGCGTATTTGAATTTTGGCTTAATATATATATATATATATATATATATATAATTTTTTTAAAGTAATTTCTCAATGACAAAAATTTTTAGCTCACTACCTTCCTCCAGTTGTAGCGTTATATATTACTAGGGGAACCATACTAGGCATCCCGGGTTGCTTTTTCAGGAAGGCTCACGTTTTCAGCACCAGCCTTGGCGAGTTGGGGAAAGCGAGAACATCCAGCCAGCTCTAACGCCAATCGTCGTCTTGTGTTTTATTTTGAACCAAAATGGCGGAAGACGAACTGGCATATTTTAGAATAACAGTCCTACCTAAATTAAAGAAATATTTTCAATTATGTGTTCTAGATGAAAAGAAATCTTTTCGAAAGAAATTGTATTACGAACTCTTATACTCTGTTTTACCAAAGGCCTTTATTACTTATGATGATATAGACTAAAATTTTTATTGTTTGATTCCCTCAAAAATCTACATTTTCATTCAATTGAGTATTATTAATTACATACCTGTTAAACAAAAACTCATTACCTTCATAAATTTAGATATTTGATTTCATATAAAGATGGATTTATGGGGATGATGAAATGCACTTCCAGTGCCTTTTGATGTATATGAACGCAGACTTAAAAAAATACCTGTGGCAGAAAATTACTATATTTTCTGCCATGAAATTATATAATTAATTTAATACCAAATCATTCTGCAGAAATAGTCCCCAAAGTCGAGTGAAAATAGGCAAAACCAGGGGAAAAAAAAAAAAAAAAAAAAACCTATTACACCCCCAACCAGGTTGTTTAGAAATTGCCTTTTTAATGTGAGATGAAATTCTTAAGAGGAGGTGGGGGAGAAGGAATATTGAATGACTATCTTTTGTTACTTCAAAGTAACAAATAAAATCACTAGAGAAATTTTCAAACTGTGTATGATAGTGAGGGGCTGTAGATTTAAATAGTTAAATTCATCAATTAACAAATAGAAAAAACAAGCCAAAAAATTAAAAACTTTTTTTTTGCGGGGGGGGGGGGGTGAAACAAAAACAAGCTTTTCTTTTTTTTCGGGGTGGGGGGGGCAGAATTTGAATAATTTGTCCTTTACTTATAGTTACTTCAAATTAATAAATAGGACAGAAAATTTTTAAAAATGTAAAGAATTGCGTGTGCACAACAGGTTAATCCTGATTTTTTCCCCCTTAACTTTCATTCTATTTCTTTCCTTTTCTTTTTTTATGCTAAATTATTTATTTGTTATTTGAAAATCAATAGATATAGCAAAACAATAAACTTTATGCACTGTTATGGATAAGCGAAGAGATAGTTCACATTTCAGATACAATTTAAACTAATCTTTTCTGCAAGGCAACAATGAATTTTAAATGGTAAAAAAATAGTGTGCTGGAGAAGAGGGTGGGGGGGGGGGGAGAGAGAGAAAATTCGAAATGGGAGGTTGCCTCAGACGATTTATCATTATTTTATCGCCACTTCAACTTAATAAATAGTGCAATATGTGTGCAGAATGACGAAAAATTGAGTGTGTGTGTGTGGGGGGGGGGGGGGGATTTCATTCGAGAGAACAATTTAGATTTATTCAAATATGTCGAATTACTATTTTAAAATAACAAATAAAACAACTTGGACGAAATAATATTTAAAAATATGGCAAAAATTTTAAAATAAACTGAAGAATTTTAAAGATTTTTAATTTTGTGCACTTGGGGCAGACCAATGTTTTTTTCGTAAAAACTCAAATAATGATAAAGGTTTAACAGTATTAAAATGTAATAGTAATTGATTTACTTGCATGCATCAACTTGCAATTATTATAGCTGATTGATTAATTGCAGGATACAGTTAAATAATTTATGATTCATCGTTCAGTCGAATTATAATCGAATTGATTTTAGATTCAACTTCCTATTAGCTTCTAATCGCAATTAAATTAAAAACAATTAATTTTTAATGAATTATTTCAGTGAAAATGTTTTATTAATGCAATCAACATGTCACACAATTATGCCGCTAAAAAAAAAAAAAAAAAAAAAAAAAAACTAAATTAGTTCAGTAGTAATGCTAATAAAACTAAGTTCAATTGTGTCATGAAAACATGGTCAACAGAATTATACTTATTACAAGAAAATCTTTACGTCTGTTTTTATTTTTCCTAAAAAAATAAAATATGTTCTCAATTTCTTCGAACATAGCGAATTAATTAAATAAGTTATTTTTTTCACTTCAATAATGTTCATTTATGTTTGAATTATATATATCGTGAAATTAACAGCATTTTAATCTGAAAAAGTTTTCTTTTAATTGTAAACCACGGTGAAATAACATTTCCTCATACTCTGCTTTTTAGCTTTTTACATTTGCGGAAAAACAAATAAAAAAAAAACACTATCACTTTGCTCTCAGCAAAAAAATGAGGTCTGCTGTTCGCTACGCGTATGACGTCACGAACAAGAAAGGGTGCGTAGTAGAGCTTCTAAATACACAGGCTGACTCGTCCGTTTGCCATAGCATTCCCAGGTGGGAACATGTTGGCGCCAGATTGACCTATTTGGCACATTTATCGCTGTCTTCGTTGCTTCCCTGAATTTATCAAATAGTACGCTATTGAATGAAAGCTTCGAATAAATTTCAAATTTTAAAATTAGTAATAATTTACTTTTAGAGAATACAGAAATGAAATCTGATGTTTGTAAGTACTTTGTTGAAAAGGATGTGTGCATGGCGAGGGGGGGGGGGGGGGGGATTAAAGAACTCAATTTCAATTAAATTTATATTTTAGGATTATCAATAAATAATAAAATGTCTATAAAAATTAATTGCTTTAACTATTTATTAATCAAGTCATAAAATCAATATATATATATATATTTGGAATTTGTAAGATTGTATGTATAAGGTTTTCAATAGTAATTTCCAGAAAATTACGATTGTTAAATCGAAACAGAGGGGGGGGGGGGTAAGGGAATATTTGATAATTTGATATAAAAAAAAGTAGCAGAAATAGGAAACTGCATCAGTGGTTACAAAACATCTACCCGAATCCGAATTCTTTGGAATAGCTCATGTACCGTTAAAATAATAATAATAAATAATAATAATAATAATAATAATAATAATAACTGAATGCGGAGGAATTCAACCCCTTCCTTTTTTTTCTACGTCCTGAAAGAAAAATTGCCTTACATCTTTAATTAATATTTCATTTATTAAAATTATTATTTATTAATATTCATTTTCCTAGTGGATCCAGTGCTGAATTTACAGTCTGACATCCCTACCCCCAACTCGCTGGAAGATTACGAATTTGATCTTTAATTATAGTCTAGAAGGGCACCCCTCCTCGGAATTTCAGAGCCCGCAAAGCTTCAGAAATCCCTCTCGAAAAAATAATCGAAACTAAGTTTATTTCTTAAAGAGGGTAGGGAGAGAGAAATTATTATTATTTTTCAATAGAACCATGTTTTATCATTAATACCTGACTTTTGACCACGGCTCCGCTCACACAGAGTGTAAGTTTTGCAGTTCAAAATGAGAATTTTTCCATATATTTTTTTTTTCTTTTTCTTCATAATTTATTTAACTACTAAGGCAACTTCCATCTAAATCCGTTCAGTAGAACTTTTTTAACTATATTCACATGTATTTAAAAATGTATTATTTTATTTTTCCATATGTTGGAGAGTTAAAATGATGAAGATTGTGTTTGCAGGATATCAACAGCAATTTATTAGCGTAAGAAAATGTATTTTCTAAATGTACATTTATCCTCCAAAAATATTTTAATGTTTTTTTTTTTTTTTTTTTTTTTTTCCTTTTTGTGTTTATGTAGCGCCACATAAAAAATCAAAAGTGTGCACTTTTGATTGCCCTTAAGAAGTTGGCAATGTAATAAAATAAATATTATAATTAATTTCTGATGCTAACAACGAACAAAATGAAATTAACTGAACAAAAAATACTATTAAAAAATATTTTCTTTTTTTTCTTTCTTTCTTTTCTTTTCTTTTCTTTTTTTTTTTACTTTGTTATAGTTTTTAAAAACTTCTATAAAGTAAAATTGTTTAAAAAAAGTTTTCATGTGTAGCAAGTTTTCATTACTTTAATAATATGAAACTGTTCTTTTCTAAGAGGAAAATGTAATGAGACTCAGGGGTCGAACCAACAAAATTTGAGGCCTATTTAGGGCCCCTTCACAAAAATCTATTTAATAAAACAGGTCCCTTCACAAAGATGAATTTAACAAAATGGACCACTTTATAAAAATAAATTTAATAAAATAGGGCCCCTTCACAAAACTCCTTTTAATGAAACAGGTCCCTTCACAAAATTCTTTTTTAATAAAATAGGCCCTTTGACAAAATCCCTTTCCATAAAAACTTACTTATATTTATTATTTTTATTTTGTTAGGTTTTAAAATCTGTGATTTATAAATAAAACCAGTTCACCAGAAACAAAAATTTTAGCAAAATGGTTTAAAGAAGTTTTTGTTAATAAATGCTTAGTTCGACTTTGAGTAACTCGATTTCAACTTTCATTACAAAGTATTATTTTTTACAAAATTATAATAAAATTCACAAAAAAAACTTTTACTTTTCACAAAATGGGCACCAGGAAATAAACCTGCATCGACGTCTGAGATTTCATAGTATGGAAGTATCCTTTGATATTTTTTAAAACAATTTTATATCTGAAAGTTACAGTAAAGATACGCTTTATTTCTTGGTAATACTGACTTACGAAAATTGTTAAAAACATTTATTTATATATTTTTAAATATTACTGTCTTATGATGAAATATTAACAATAAAATCATCTTAGGCAAATTTGGAGAATTTTTTTCAAAAACTTAAAATAGAATCCATTTTTTTGTGAAAATGAATATTAAAAATATATATATATATATATATATATATATTGTAAAATTTCCCTGAAAAATTCTATTCCACATTAGTTCTTTAGCTATTTTTTTTTTTTCAAAAATCTCATAAATTTCATCACATGTTAATATTTTGAGGTATCGTTATTAATTATCCAAAAAAATGAAAGTAGCTTCCCATATAATTTCACTCTATTTTCGTCCGATCATATAAAAAAGCGCAAATCGCATCAAAATCAATTGTTTTCCCGAAAATGAACTAGATGGCGCTGTACTTTTAAAATATGTCCTTATCGCCAAAATTGGCGAAGAAAAAAATTCACGAAGAATATAATCTACAATTAATATTAAAATTTGGTCATTTTTTATGTTTATAGGGAAATTGAAGCATGCAGTAATCTTTTATTGAATGATTTCAACAATTAATATCAGAAAAACTACCGATAAGTGAGCTTTTAAAGCTAAAAATAGACAGAAACTAATTCAACGCTATTGAGATACATTACGCGAAGCAGTCCGTCAGGGATGAAAATGCCTGACGAGCCAGCTCATCTATTTAGTAGCCTTAGTGCGTAGTGTTGAATTCATCCCCGCGCCAACTGTTACTCTGGCGATAAGATGCTCAAAACGTGAGCCTTCTTGAAAGAGCTCCCGGGTTACAGATTATAGATTAAAACCATTTCTTAAATAGAAATCTCTAATAGTTTATATTTCAACTGTTTTGTTTGAGATTGCACCTAACAATACGAAAAATCATTTTTTCAATTCAAATAAAGATCTGAAATTTATTAAAAGTGATACTTTAGTATTGAGCTTGTGCCATGAATTAACAGTCGAAGAAATCGCCAAAAATCGCTATTTATAGCATTTTATTTATTTATTTATTCTGATAATTAAAATGGTTCAAAGCGTCTTAAATTTAGCGTTAAATGTCTTAATTTTTATATTTTTTATTTCTTACTTGTGTGGAAAGCATTTTCTTCAATAGTAACATCAAAAACTAAATTAGTTCAAAATAATTTACTTCTGTGTGTTTCAAATGTAAACCCATATGTATTAAAGCTTTCAAGCGATAAATAAATGCAGCTGTGTATTGTTTATGTTTAATTATCAGACTACATTGACATCAATACCAATTATGTCATATTTGATTATTATTATTATTTAATAACAGATATTTCTTGTTCACACACATTTTATTTTTTCGGATTAACTGAAGCATCTCGTTATCTGTTCGCGACCAACAGTTGGAGAAACAATGTTCTAAATATTTAATTGTAATTACTTGCTACAGGCCTTACCGTCCCTCTGATATTCTTACCGTCCTTACTCTTATATTTCTGTTTGAACCATGAATTTTCTCATTAAAAGATTTTAAATAACAATTTTTTTTTTTTTTTTTTTTTTTTTTTTTTTGAACCCTGGTAGGTATATACAATAAATTAGCATGTCTGGAGCATGTGTGCTACATATAAACTGCTAAATTTCAGCCTTTAAGACTATGTCATACCAAAATTTTTTACTAAAAATATTACATTGTTATTAATTGTTATTTAAATGTTCTATGGGTACTATGCGAATTCATTATAAGTAAAAATTTGGAAGAAAATAAAAAATTAGAGAGATAAAATGTCAATCAAGGAGATGGTAAGGAAAAATTAAACTCGCAAGTTTAATTTTGTCAAAAGAAAAGAAAGTATTGAGATCTATATGGCCTCCAAGAACCTAGGAGTGGTAAATAAATTTAGCATCATTAGTGACAGAACCATATAAAAAAAAGAAGAGGAACAGTGTGGGGATACTTTAAAGCGAAGGACATAACATATTAATAACATATCCGAGGACATAACTTATTTGAATGATATGTTCACAGTTTACCTAACAGATGGCAGCACAAACAAGCGTATACTATTATAATTGTCATACAAATAAGAAATACCCCCAACTTTTTTTTTAATAATTTAAGCAATAACTTAAAAAATTATAAACAATCCCAAAAATGTTAAATTTTTATAATCCTACATATTCATAATGATCAATTTACTATTAAAATGTCCTTTTTTCCCTTTCTCTCTTATGCTTCTATAGCACATAAAAAATATGGGGTAGAGGATAATTCCTACATTAATTAATAAGTAGCTGATTTTAATTTCATCGCCTATTAATTTAACTACAGCAAAATAATTTGTTGATTTTGAAAAATGCACTAAACTTTGATAAGTATTTGATTTTAAATTTTACAATTCAACAGTTTAACTACTATAAAAATACTTTGGCATCTTTGAAAAAAAAAAAAAAAGTTTATTTGAAAATATCCAAGAAGTTACTAAGTGTTGTATTGAAAAAAATAGGGATAAATGGTTTAATACTCTTATGTTAAAATTTTACATAAAAGTTCACAATATATACATTTAAAACAATGAAAATTTCTAATGCAAAAATACAGAATAATGTTTCATAATCACAGTGAGCATTTGTAAATAAAAATAAAATGTCGCTAATCTCTTTTAAAATAATTTTAAATATTACACGATTCAAATACCCTACTCATATTTTAATCAATAAAATGTAATAGTAAATATTCAGGAAGTATTACGAAACAAAACATCGGAAAAGTTATTAAAATAAGTTGAACCTACTTCACAAATTAAAGTTTGTATTTTTAATCTCAAAATATTAAGAATGGAATAGTTACTTCTAAAATTGATTTTTATTTAAAAGGTAATAAAAATTAGGAAAGATTAATTACATGAAGACTAAATATAATAACATTCAATTATAAAAGAAACACACAGCACAACAATTTAATTTTTTTAAACGATAATTTGAAAATTTATAAACAATATAAGTTTGCAGTGTAAAAATATTTCTTTTTCAAAATATTATTTACTCATAAACATAACTACCGTTTATTAAAACGTTGTCACCAATTTCTTAGGTAATTAAAAATATTATGCTGTTTAATCATTGCTGATGTGAAATTTTAATAAATAAAATAGAATGTTAAGTATATTCGAAATATTACAAACAAATATTCCCGTGAATACGATTCTTATTAAACATGCAAACCATTGGTGTCTAAAGTAAAATTGAAGCTTTAACAAGTTTAACTTAGTTTCAAAAATAAATGAGTATTTGGATGCGATAGTATGGAGAATGGAATAATAATTCCTCAAAATTTTCCAAAGATTACTTAGACTTGTTTAAGAATCATTATAAAAAACTGAATACTATAATATCACTCAATGATAGTATAAATAAATACATATGTCAAAAGAAACATTTTAAGACATAATTTTTTAAATACATGAACAATGCAAGCTTGTTCTTTAAAAATGTTTCTTCTTTTATATAATTTATTAATAATCAGAATGATCGGTTATCGTTTAATGTTTTTCCGGCTTCTTTTAAATGCCTTAAATATTACAGATGGAACGCAGTAAATGTTTCATTTTAAAATACAACTTTATATAAACACTATTATAAAACAGAAAACTCATGTCGTAAAACAAGAGAAAAAAAAGTTAAAGTAATTATTATATGCAAGGTTAAATACTATGAGAACACTCATACACAATGATTTAAAAATTACATGCAAGCATGCGTAAAAATATTTAGTATATGAAATGAATATTTACCTGGGACTTTTATCAGAACTCTTAGACATTTTTTAAAACAGTGATACATAATTTAACTATTTTTCATAGAGATATTGTTCAATAAAATAACAATACATTTGAATTCAGTGACCAAAAAATTTCTGAATTAGGTAAAACTTGTCAGAAAAAAAAAATGTAAACAGTTATGAAAAAAGGAATTAAAAAAAGTTACTTTTAAGATGAAATTATTTAATTATTGCTCAAGTATTTAATATAGAGAGTAGATTCCTGATAATTAAAAAAGAAAAAAAAATACTTAACACCCGATCTGAAATCCTTTTAAAACAAAATAAAATATTATCTATGTGAAAGTTGATCTATAGACTCACACATACACCTAAAAACATGGGAAAGTATACGACATTTCCAGAGATAAGAAATTCTATCTGGCGTTAGTTCTTCGATTTCAGAACATGGCATTTTAATGATAATTAAAGTTATCCTTTAAAATATACAACGGTTCTTATTTGAGTAAAAACACAGAGTTGCATATTTTTTGTTTACTGAATTCAAATGTTCGCTACACGGACAGAGCATATTATGGTCCGAGAGCAAAGCAATTAAGCCACGCGTTTAGTGTTACTCTTTTACTACGGGCTGTAATGGCTTGTGCTTGTCGAGCGTTTCCATTTAGTAAAGAGGGCGATTTGGCGAGAACTCTGAAGGTCTTGGCTGAATATTCTGGTAGCAAAATACTGATGCAAAATATCCTGTAGAATTTATTATGAGAGGGAAATATTTTTATTTTACTTATCTATTGATTTGTTTTAATTACGCATATTCCAGTGTATAATAATGCGTGGATGAATTATAGCTAAATTTCTTTACAAATAATAACAAAAAAAAAAAAAAAAAAAAAATTAAAATTAGCTTGTAATTGGTTACAGATTAATTTAATTACATTTTATAGAATTTGATTTAGATTAACTTCTATTAACACTATACTGTAATTTAATTACTACATTCGGGACAAACATAACTTAACTTTTAATCCATTACAGATTGTCTAATTACATATTTTAAAAGGTGTAGTTAGAAGTGACTAGTAATCTATTACACGTCAACTGGACTATGCATTTGATATACGTAATGGGAATTATTTTGTAGTGTATTACTATTTAATGGATTGTCTACGCAGAAATTATAATTCAATAATAATCTGTAATTTCATTGCTTTCAAATTTGTCACTGCCAAACTCTTATTCAGACGACTTTCTAAAATTATTTGTTTAGAAAGTTTTTAGCAAATAACCAATCGACAAAAGGTTTATAATTGATAGGATGATACAAAAATTTACTTTTTCAATAAAATTAAATTGGACGTGTGGCCTTTTGGGGAGAAATCAGTCAAATAACTTTAATTGTAGTAATAGAGGTGTTTTGTTTAATAAATAAACTATAAATATGACACAAAAAAAGTTACATTTTATAAAATAAAACTTCTGGTTCTAAATATTGACATGAAATTTCGTAATTGGCGAAAAATTATAAAATTTCTTTACCTGCGAGGATTGTGTAAAACCAAATTTGTGCAAAATTTTAAGCCGATATGATTAAAAGTTTCATAAAAAGATTAAAGATTAATTCTTAATGAATATTAATGAGTAACCATTTAAATTTGTTTCATTCATATTTTTTGATTAAGGGGACAGGGGACTTTCAAAATCAAGAAATTCGACTAAAAAATCGATTTTTTTTTTTTTTTTTTTTTTTTTTTTTTGTGTGTGTGTGTGTGTGTGTGAGTTACGAAACTAAATGCTCAAATTCATATGATGCAAAAAGAATTTTTCAATTCTGACGCTTCTTCGCGTAGATATAAGCTTTTATATTCATAAACAAACTACTATATATTTAAGCAGTTGTTTATCCTTAAAATGCTGTTTCCTCAAAACTGAAAATTTAACAAATTTCTAAATTTTGAAACATTCCATGCGCATTCCTAATAATGAGATTCTTTTTTTAATTTATACTGTATATTCTCTATACAATAATAAATAAATGTTAGCATAAAAAGTTGCATTTCAAGGGTATTTTAGTGTTGAAGTTTATGTACATATGAAAATATAAAGCAACTTAAAAAAAAAAAAAAAGATTAATTATAAATATATATATTTCCTTTTATCAGTGAACTTTTATAATTCATGCCAACTTAAATTTTAATATATGAAAAGTATCGCATAAATAAATATTTTCATATCTTATGCAAAACAAATGCACATGGAACGTCTTGAATTATGCGAATTTTTTGTCGTATTAAAATATTTAAACTGCAATAACTAAAAATATTTTTTTACATTGCAGATTTTGCGTATAAGTATTTCATCCTATTCTTATTGACCGGCAGGTGGCAGCACAGACAATCACCTCATCGAGTTCACGGCTGAAATTTCAGAATTATTTAAAACTCGATTCGCATATTAAAACGCAATCGGTCTGCCAAATCATATCTTGGTGGAAAACACCTGAAAACCCGATTTTAGCGGTTGACTCGAAGGTTTACTATTGTGTTTTCCTGCACTCAAGTGTATGAATACGTGAAGAACTGGGAACAGGAAAACACAATATATATTTCCACAAGAAATATATATTTCTTTTGTATGCATTCATTTAACTTTTACAATTCATTCCAACTTAAATTTTAATATATAAAAAGTATCTCATAAATAAATATTGTCATATCTTATGCAAAACAAATGCACATGGAACGTCTTGAATTATGTGAATTTTTTGTCGCATTAAAATATTTAAACTGCAATAACTAAAAATATTTTTTTTCATTGCAAATTTTGTGTATAAGTATTTTAGCCTATTCTTAACAATTCTGCCAAATTTCAAGTGAATCCATTGAAAATTAAAAAAAAAAAATATTTTCAAAATCCACTTTCGCCTTAATGATTAAATTAACATCAACTTATTCTTTGATTAAAGAAAAAGTAGTGATTAAATTAACTTCCATTTAGTTTATTGATGAAATATTAATGATTAAATTAACTTTAATATCATTATTTCATTAACGATTACATTAATCATTAATCTATTTCGTTTATCATGATTTATTTATTAATGCTTAAAAAGAAAGTCATGTCCCTATAGCACAGCAATATCGTAACAGCGATTTTACAATATCGGCCAATGTCGGACTAGCCAATATTGCACTTTTTTCCATATTTGGTAACATCAGTTATCTGCATTAGACAATAATGCAGGCCAATATCGGTTAAAGCTGGACTGGCTGATTTACGATTTCATTCCATATTTTTTAATTATTTCTCTCTTTGCTCATAAAGTGGCGGCTCGTGACTAGCTTTTTAGGATGCTACCATGCGTGGCTCCAACTTTTACAATTTCTTGTTACCACTACATCACACTATTTTTAAATAGGAATCATCGCCTCATTTATTCGTTGAAATTCTGTAATTAAATAAGGCGAATTAAAAATAATAATAATAATAATGTTAACATAAAAGCGTATAAGTTGGAGCCATGCATGTAGCATACTAAAAAAGTCACAAAATGCGATCACGAACCGACACTACTTATTAAACTAGCACTTTGTGACGTATTTTGTGTTATTGATTTAATGACTAATATTCACTCCTTTGCGATGAGCGTCCTTCACACAACTTTTAATCTTTAGGCACAAGTTTTCCCGAATATAATTTTTCGTTTTATTGAATCTCTGAAAATGTGCAATTAGACAAGGTAAAAAATTTCTATTCAAATTTACAAGTATTCGAATTCAGTGATTTCATTCACCCTAAATGGCACACATACATGCCGCGTGTCATGAAGGTGTTAATAAATTAAAAGTACGAACTTATATGTTACACAGTTTTATAAATATCAACTGCGCATATTTGCAAAATAGTACTTTAGAGAGAAAAAAACATTTAAAGTTAATTTCTTTAGTTAAAAAAAAAATAAATAAATAAATAAATAAAGCAATGGTTGCATTTCAAGGCTTCTTAAAAGGACCCACTTCTTTAGTGCAAAATGAAATTATCCATTTGCTCTTCTTATGAAGCATTGAAATAATCGTTTGTGATTTATATTCTTTCTTTTCATCTTTTTCAGATTTCTTAAAATGTCGGCAGTTTCCCATTAGAAATCATGACCATGTCTTTAAGCTTTAAACTCAGGAAAATCAGAAGTAAGTTAAATATTACTGCATAATTTAATTTAGCAAAGATTAATATCCATTGAAGAACTGTATAAAAACAAAATTTACCACTTATGTAATCCTGAGAATAATCGGAAAACTACATTTTTATAATTTTCATTTATAATTTTTTATCATCTGCGTGTTGCATATATATATTCCGTCTTTACTGAGTTATTTAATAAACATATTTTCATAACATATTTTCCTTTTTAATATAAATCTACATTTACAAAATCTCCGATAATTAATGTGTACATTAAAATTTTAAAATAATTAAATAGTTTGATTTAATTAAAATTCAATTCTTTTAGATTTCATGGAAACTAAAAGTATTAGATAAGTTTTATAATAATAATAAGACTTTGACAATTGTTTTCAGTATCATTAATATCTTATATTATTTGTAAATTAGTCTATTGATGTTCCACATTTTATTTAAATCAAGTAACATTATTTAGACATTGTTTTATTGTCCTGATATTTTTTTTAAATATTTTTCTTTTTAATATAAATCTTCATTTACAAAATCTCGCATAATTAATATGTACATTAAAAATTTAAAATAATGAAATAGTTTGATTTAATTAAAATTCCTTTCTTTTAAATTTCAAGGAAACTAAAAGTATTAGATAATTTTTATAATAATAATAATACTTCGACAATTGTTTTCAGTATCATTCATATCTTATATTATTTGTAAATTAGTCTATTGATGTTCCACACTTTTATTTAAATCAAGTAACATTATTTAGACATTGATTTATTGTCCTCATATTTTTTTTTTATATTTTCCTTTTTAATATAAATCTACATTTACAAAATCTCTCATAATTAATATGTATATTAAAAATTTAAAATAATTAAATAGTTTGATTTAATTAAAATTCATTTCTTTGAAATTTCATGGAAACTAAAAGTATTAAAAAAGTTTTATACTAATAATACTTTAAAAATAAATATTCCAGCAACATGTACGGTGAAAAAATAATAAAATAAAAGTATTCGTATGAAATCCTCTGCTGCTAAATGGTATTATTAATAAAGTGACATTTAATATCACATTAAACTACTAGAATATGAGAGGAGGGGGTTAAAAAATTAAAAACGCCTTAAAAAATTAAAAATAAATAGTAAATTAGTAACTCTGACTAAATTAGTTTAAATATTATTAAATATGTATATATATTATTAAACAATTTAAATTTCTGACGACATTTTTTAAATACATGAGCAATAACTTGAGTATTTTAAAATTGGGGAGCATCAATAGATACTAAAAACATGCGTAAAATATAAATAAAAACCAAATGTACTTATCAGAATAAAAATACGTTTAAAAAACTTGCTCTAATTCAGTAAGAATTAAAATATATAAATATGCTACTCATACAAACTTAAGAAAAGAAAGAAATATTTTTTTTTTCCAATTTCATTCAAGAACTACAATTAAATATATATATATATATATATATATATTCTTCTTTAAAGAATAATTTATATATATATATATATATATATATATATATATATATATATATATATATATATATATATATATATATATATACATACATATATATATTCTTTAAAGAAGATAAATTTCAGCGATTATAAATCGATACAAAAATAATGTTACTCATTCCATTACTACTAGATTGTATTTAATAAAACAAAATTAATGAGCATAAATTGATAATAGACTTACCAGTATTTCATCATGTGCGAGCGATGGAGCAAGCTCAACTGTTTAGAGTCAAGCTTTTACAAAGTAATAAAATTTATTCAAATAAACTCGATAGCATAATTGCATTATTTCCAGCAATAGCAATTCGGAAGGATACATAAAATCTAAGGGGAGATTTGCCTATAGAAAGCCGAAAACATGGGGTCTTTTAGCAATTATTTTCTGGAATAGGAATGCAGACTTTAGCTCGGGTATTTTGCATGTTATTTATTATCATTTTATTATCGAAAATGTTTTCATAAAAAATTGATGATTTGGCTCGAGTTGCGTGGGTGGATGACCTACAGTGCGCGTCGTGCACTTCCAATGGGGCGGATTCCAATTCTGAACCCGAGCTTAATTTTTTCATCAAACTCGGTGCCGAGATCAGGCTTGCATTTTTTTTTCTACATATTCCAGCCGGGCCGAAACTTTATTTAATTGTTCCCAGGATGTGTAGGACAGGCAATTTGTTTTGTAAAAATAGTAATAGCGATAATGAACTTCTGTTAAAGAAATCATTGGAAATATACATTAAGCTGGTTCTCAAATTTTCTGCTCAACAACACGAAATTTTCCGACACGTTTTCTGACTCATTTTTAACTATAAAGGTATTAAATTGACAGGCCTGGCTATTGAAGTGAATTGGAATGGAATAGCGTTTTACATTTTTGATAAATAAATTACTTATTGAGATATAAGATATTCTTGTCACGCGACTACAGGTTTTTCTCCTTTCCCGTGCTATCGCGTCCGGAAATTCGATTCAAAACGCAACTTTGACGGTACTTTCTGAAAAATCTTTTGCCTTTATCAAAAAATGGAAAACGCCATTCGATAACATAGTTTCTGGATTAGAAGACCTGCCAATTTTATGAGTTTCCGAATAAAAATTAATTCAGAAATGTGTCAGAAAGTAGCTCCTTTGAATTTGAGAACAGCCTTAATAAATTGCAGAGAAATATTTTCAAAAATCTACTTTTTATTATACAGCTTCAAAATTTACGATGTTTTAACCCTTTTTTTTTCTTTTATTCCAAACTACATTAATTCTTTTAATGAATCTTTATTTGAATGTTGAAAAGTCTAAGAGTCTAAGTAATCATTAATGTTCCTATTGTGTATTTTGTCTTGCGAACACATAATAATCTAAGTTATACTATAAAATGTTCCCATAAATAGGTGTACAGTATTCTTTAAAAGAATCTTAATTGCATGCTAAGAAAAATCAGAAATTTTTTGTAGAAATTGAATCGGGCCAGACCGGGCCTGATTTAATTTATTTTTGCACGGACCTGGCCTGTTTTCACTGATTTTCGTACCGGTTGGGTTGTGAACTGTGAAAATATAAACGGACCGGTCCGAACCCGGGCCAAACTTTTAATTTTTATACCGGACCAGGCCTGGGCCTGACAATTCCGGCCCGTGCAGACCTCTAGATTGCCACTCATTTACCACCGTTATCATCTGAGCTCTTCATATATACAGTGGGTTGCCAAATTATTAGGGACAGTCATGTTTTTTGCTAGTTTTATACTTTGGGTGCACTTGACTGCGGCTCTAAGTTGTTTAACTGTTAAAGGAATGCATTTTACCGTTGCCAACATCTCTATAATTCAACTTTTAAGTACTTTTGGCGTGTTAAAAGGTTTGTTTGCTTTCTATAAATATTTTAATAACGGGAGAGACGCTGAGTCTTTTACACACGCAATAGTGGAGGACACTTTTCTTTAATTTAAACAAAATTCTTTGGGGTTTTTTTCGTAAAATTAAGAATTATATGTGAGTATTATCTTTCTTTTATTGATTAATTTTTTTTGAAAAATTATTTACGATTTTAATCTAATATTTATTTTTATTGATTTCAGTATGGGTCGAGGGATTGATTTGTCCCCTAGGAAAAAATCTGAGATAAAAACCCTTCTCCTGCATACGAGTCATTCCCAAAGGAAGATAGCAGAACTTGCTGGAGTTTCCAAGTCAGTAGTCAACAAGAGAAAAAAATCTGCACAATAATCAACCACTTTCGCCCAAACGAAAAGGTAAAAGTGGAAGAAAACGCATAACAACTCCACGTACTGATAGGAACATCTGGGTTATCTGTTTAGGAAACAGAAATAAAAGTGTTGGACACCTTAACCAGATCGTTCAAAAATCTAGAATACCTGTTTCTAAGAGAACTGTGCAGCGGAGATTAGCGGTGAAAGGGTTGACAAGTCATCGTCCAGCCAAGAAACCCCAGTTGACAGAAGCGATGAAGAAGAAGAGCCTTGCCTAGGCTCGTGAACACCGCCAGAAGACAGTTGATGACTGGAGTAATGTCAGTTGTTAAGATAATTATTATTTATGTAATTTAAAATCATTTATTTTTAAATTATTAACATATTTAATTTTTTCAGGTGTGTTTCTCAGAAGAATCCACCTTTGAGATTTTAGTCGATTAAAGCAGCATTGTCAGGCGACGCCCAGGCGAAAAATACCGCCCTGACTGCATCCTGGAAAGTGTTAAACACCCTGATAAAATAATGGTGCGGTGTGTCGTAAGCGCTAAATGGGTTGGACGCCCCTACATTGTCCAGGGAATCATAAGACAAGACAAGTACAGACAAGTTCTGGAAACTCGGCTGCTGCCGCAAATTGAAAAATGGTTCCCAGGTGGTGAAGTGTTCATATTTATGCATGATTCATCACCTTTTCATAAAGCTAGAAGCGTTACAACGTTTTCGGCAGACCACAATATCCCAGTTTTACCTTGGCCTGGCAGTTCTCCTAACACGAACCCCATGGAAAACTTATGAGTTCACTAAGGTGGAAATCGCCAAAGATATGATTACAACCAAGGTACAACTCATAGAAAAACTAATAAATGTATGGCATCACAACCCTAAAATAAAAGAAAGTGTCAGAAATTGCATAGAAAGCATGCCGAGACGCATCGAAGCACTCCTCGAAGCCAAAGGAAATGTCACCAAATATTAATATTCTTTACTTAACATTGGTAAATTCAATGTATTATATTTTTGTTGGGTTTTTTCATATAATATTGCGTAAATACTTAAACTAGTATAACAATAAAGCTTTTTAAACTTAAAAACAGTGTTTATTTTCAAATTATATCCTAATATTGTACAAAAAACCTACACTTCATGACTGTCCCTAATAATTTGGCAACCCACTGTATTTGTTAGTGATGAATCACTTTTTAATGCAGTAAAATTTGTGGTTAATCTATAACTTGAATTTAAACATCCCTTTAATCATTCGTATTTTTTATCATAAGAAACAATAAAAAACAAGGCGGTCAGTTTTGCAGGAAAAATGGCAGGAAAGAAATTCTGAATTGGAAAGACGTACTATTGTATGCAGTTTCAAATCACACACATCGGACAATTATGTTTCAAAATAAAAAGAAAAAATTCTTAGTAATCTTAGCCACTCTGGCACAGAGTTGCAAAAAAGTCGACTAAAATAAAATAAAATAAAACCTTACCGGTGGCTTTTATTGGTTTTAACACGTTGAGTGCCACATCAGTCACCGGTGACTGACACTGAACCTTCCGTTTAGGCTGCGTCAGTCATCGGTGACTGACGCTTATAGATTGTGTAACGGGAATCTTATTTCATGGCTCAAACGGAAAGACAGGAAAAAAAACTTGGCATTCAACGTGTTAACCGGTTTTTCGGGGGGGAGGGGGAGCAAAATTGGTCTATAAACAGTGAAGTATTTCAATTTATAACAATACATTTTTAAGTCTTTTTAATTAATTTTATAGAGTTGTGATTTACTAAATAACATTCTCAATAAGAAAGGCATTAACATTGGAACAACACATAACTGCTAATGATTTGTAGTCAGGGTTGCAAAAGATTCAGCAAAATTTTAAAAAGGGCATGGCAATTGTTTTATTTGGTTTACAGTGGCCTTTAAAAATTTATATTTTTTTATACCGGGTGAGCGAAAAGTCCGTATAAACTTTAAAAATTCATAAAAGCCGAAAAAATAACCGAAATGAAAAACTGTTTGCAGGATTAGCATCTATAGGTCACGGGAATTTTTTTGAGACAGAAATAAAAAATAACTCAAAAAAGAGCCGACAGATGGCGCTGGTTCATGCGATTTTGGGGGAAATATGCAAATGAAACGGTTTTAAGAACTTGCGCTCCTAATCCAGAACTAGTTCACCGTTGTGAGCCGTGTGCGTGATCAAGGATGCTTTGTATGAAGGATAAAGCTTTGTTGGTGAAGTTATTTTACGTGAACTAGTTCTGGACCTATAGATGCTAATCCTGCAAACAGTTTTTTTATTTCGGTTTTTTTTCGGTTTCTATGATTTTGTAAAGTTTATACGGACTTTTTGCTCACCCGGTATGGTATTGCTTTAAATAAATATTTTATTTGAGGAAAATAGTGAACTCAGTGATATATTTTATAAGGGGATTCTTCACGCACTTGGCAAGGAAAATCCAGCTGACATTGCTTCTAGAGGTTTATCTCCTAAGGATCTTCCTGATTGTTCCCTTTGGTGGGAGGGCCCAAAGTGGCTTTCTTTAAGTCAAGAACATTGGCCTGAACAACCTCAAATAAAAACTAATTTAGACACTGTAAATAAAGAGAAAAAGAACTCTAAATTTTGTTTTCCAGTAACTGTGAATAATTCTTTGATTGATTTACTTTTTGAAAAATATTCTTCTTTTACTAAAATTGTTGATGTTTTAGCTTTTTGTATTAGGTTTGTGAGAAATTGCAAACAGAAAGTTGGCAAAATGAACACCAGTCCTTTGAGTAAAGGTAAATTTCTTCCTTTATCGACAAACGAAAGAAGACATTCAGGTAATTTGATTATTTCTTATATTCAGCAGCTATATTTCACAGATGAAATTAGTTGTATTAGATCAAACAGACCAGTTTCTAAAAAAAGTTCTCTTTTTTCACTTTGTCCTTTTATTGATAGTGATGGTTTACTTAGGGTGGGAGGTAGGCTGAGAAATTCACCCCTCCAGTACAATGTAAAACATCCTGTCATTTTGCCAACTCAACATAAATTAAGTGTGTTAATTGTTAAATATTTTCATGTTATGCATTTTCATGCTGGGTTAAATTTGTTAATGGGTATCATTAGACAGAGTTATGGGATTGTACGTGCCAAGAAGATAATTAAAAATTGTATTCATAAATGTGTTACCTGCTGTAGATATAGAGCAGCTTCTTCCAAACAGTTAATGGGAGATCTTCCTCTTAACAGAGTCACTCCTAACAGGCCATTTTCTGCATGTGGAATCGATTATGCAGGGCCTATTAATATTTTGAAATATCGAGGTAGAGGAGCGAAAACTACTAAATGCTATATTGTTCTATTTGTTTGTTTTGAAACTAAAGCTCTACATTTAGAGTTGGTGAGTGATTTAACCTCCGAGGCATTTATTGCTTCATTAAACAGATTTTGCTCTCGAAGAGGAGCTCCTCAACATGTGTAAAATGATAATGCCACAACATTTGTAGGTGCTAAAAGGCAACTCTCAGATTTATATAAATTTATTTGTTCAATTGAAAGAAATGAAAAAATTTGTTATTTTTTGTCTCAAAGAAACATTGAGTGGCATATGATTCCTCCAGTGAGCCCGCATTTTGGTGGACTGTGGGAAGCCGCTGTTCGTTCTGTAAAATTTCATATCAAACGTGTAATTGGAAATACTAATTTAACTTTTGAAGAACTTTATACATTTTTAACTCAAATTGAAGCTATTTTGAATTCTAGACCATTAGTGGCAATTGATAGTGATAACAATTCAGATGGTATAAATATATTGACTCCATCTCATTTTTTAACTGGTGATGTCATAACTTCCTCAGCTGAACCTTTAAATGAGGAAAATTTGTCTTTACGATCTCGTTGGGATATTGTACAAAAATTGAAATTATGTTTTTGGAAAAGGTGGAGTATTGATTATTTGAGTACTCTGCAAAATAGAAAAAAATGGAGAGTAAATACTGAAAATTTTAAAGTAAAAGATGTAGTAATTTTGAAAGAGGATAATGTTCCTCCTTCTGTTTGGCCATTAGGCAAAATTATTGAAATTCATCCAGGTAAGGATGGTATAGTCCGTGTAGTAACTGTTAAAACCGCTAGGGGTATTTTTAAAAGACCTATTGTAAATCTTTGTTTACTTCCTTTGCATCAAGAATAGCTTCTTGATGGGTGGGAGTATGTTCAGTGCTGAACTGATTAAGAATCAAATATAAGATTTTAGTTATTCTGTTTTTGGACAGATGGCAGCACTATGCATTCTGTGCTGTTGTGAAATCTTAATTATGACATCATCAGTGAGTTGATGTTTGGTTTTCCTGAGAATGTGGTATGGAGAATGTTGCTCCTGCTGCATTATTGTCTTTCTTTATTTTATTTAATTATCTGCACCCAGTTTAGGCAGGGGATATATTTTTATAATGTAATTTAAGGCTTTCATGTGATGAAAGCATACTAATTAGAGTGTTAATTTTAACTAGAGAAATTTAATTCTGAAACCAGAACTGTATGTTTCATTGTGTGTTAAGTTTTCGTGAATGGCAAGATTTGTTTTTGTGTTGTGAAATAAAAATAAGAAAATTTCAAGGATTTCTTTCTTCAAATTCTCTACACCCCTTTTTAAAAAATTATTGAGCATTTATAGTAATGATTCATAAATCATTTTTTTTAAATGGTAGAGAATAGTTTGAATGAAAAAATACAAAGTTTCTATTTTTAAAAACTTAATTAAGTTAAAAAAATAATTTTAATTTAAAAAACTCAATTTTAATTTTTTTTAATTGAGCACAGAAATATGGTGCAGCTTCTAGCGATAGGATTCGAAGTGTTGGAAAGGAATGCAGCATCCAAAATACTTTTGCTTTGACGTTGATGATATGACTTATCATCAATTCTTTTAAAAAAAATTATTTAATGCATAATTTCTGTTTCTAAAACTTTGTTTACAAAGAAAAGAAATATGTGTGTTGTGCTAAAACCAAAGTATTATGCCGTGATTTAAAAATAAATTAAAACTGAAAAATTACTTTTTTATTTTTAATAATTCAGGTATAAACAATAATACCAAAATATTATGCGTGATTTAAAAATATAAAAAATAAATAAAAAGTACAAAATTATTTTTCTAAATATATGCATTTTGATTTAAATAATTATATGGTATTAAAGATTGAATTTAATAAAATATTTAATAAGTTCTTATAATGATTTATAAACTTTTTATTGAAAATTCTACTAATTGAAATTTTCTAAAATTAAAGCTGATGCAATAATTCTGTGACCAGATGTTTCCACTTCTGCACATCACCCCAATGAAAAAATGGACTTTCCCAATATTCGTTTTTCCGTAGGGAGCAAATCTAGGAATGAGACGCTAGTACTCTTGACTTCGAAGCAGTTTACAAGTATTGCGATTGCAGCGCCATCTGTTAGCGGTTTTTGCAACTAAATTTTGAAACTTCTGTATAACATTTTTACAGATTAGCTAATACACAAACCGTTTACCGCATAATTCTATTGATCTTTGTTTTTGAGATATTTAATTTTGAAATCAGGGTCTTATTCGCTGGACACCCTGTATATATATGTGTGTGTGTGTAATACTATATATTCCTGGTATTCTAATTACATTTTATAAGAAATATTCATTTTTTCCCAATGTCTTCAGAAGTTAAAGAACTTTTTCAAAAGAAAAAGTCTTTTTTTTTTTTTTTTTTTTTTTTTTTTTTTAACTATCGATATATGGCGCCATGAAAGCATAAAAATTTACAACGAATGCAATTTATTTTTTCGACATCAGGCTACATCGCTGATTCGCCTTGCGAACAATTACCTCCCTGTTTTAATATTTTAAAAGTTCAAGTTGAATGAATCGTTTGTTTATTTTCATGGAGGGAGACATTGAGCCTGCCAATCTAATTTCAACTGAAGTTATCTCAGAATATATACATAATTGAATGTAAGTCATCTCTCAAATTTTAATTTATTTTGAATAATCTTTCAAAAAATGTAACATTTATGAAGTTTTATTCGAAAAAATAATTTTGAATAAAAATGGCTGAATGGAATATGAAAAAGCGAAGTGTTTATCGGGATCCGGACGAGTTCACTCCGGAAGTGTTATACCCTTAGCGCTATTATATATTATAGTATAAGATTATTATTATGTGATAGAGTTGCTTATTGCTTTGAATTTCCGGAAAAGAACGTCATGGAATTTACGACAATAGCTTCTTGATCATCCAGAAGCCATTGCTATAGCAATTATTGTGTTGTGTGCATTAGGATTATGGATGGTCACTCATTAGAATTAGAAACAATTATTTCATCTGTTGAGAGAACAGCTATTATATGCTTTGGCAGTTGTAAATATGTACACATGTACATATATGTAAATATGTTTTGTACTTCAAAAAATTCAATATTTTCAATTTCTTATAAAAAGGATGGGAAACCTTTTCTCTTTGCTAAAAATCCAAAATAAGTTGAGCCATAATTAATCACCTTAGCATTATCCTCGTTTGATAAACTGTTATTATTATTATTATTATTATTATTATTATTATTATTATTATTTACCTTTCAGGTGATTTGCTAGCCCCATAAGAATTTTTAATTGCACAAATTGTTCACAATAATTAAAATTAGTGCTATTTCTGTATTAGATATACTATATTCCTTAAAAACTGTAAGTTCCCCTTTTCCGTAAATTGATTTTTGCGACCCATGACAATTGCGACCCTCCGCAATTTAACCCTTTTTGACCCAACAACTCCGATTTGAAAAATATTTACTCAGATGTTAGAATACATTATTTCAAACATGTAAAGAAAAAAAAAATATATTGATAAACAGGTATTTGTTTCACAGCTGCAATAAACAGAAAATGACACACTTCTCAGAAATATTGTCAATTTTCTAATACAAAATTGTAAAGTAGACGAAATTATCTGTGTATGAAATCTATTTTTGGACGTTTCCAGCCCTTTTAATTTTTCAAAATTTACGTTCATTTTAGCAATAACGATGCAGAACTGCTCAAATGATAAATAAAACTTAGGCATGAAAAATTACTCAGTATAGCTGTCTGTTGGTAAATATAGGAAAAATTTATATTAACTGCTGCGCTGGGAGATAGCAGCAATAAATAAAATGGTCTTTTAAAGCCCGCTGTATAGGTAACATTGATTTTTGGGTATGTTGCAGGTATACAACGCGGCGATTAAAAGGGTTAAAGTTTGTGACTGAATATTGAAAGCGACCTGCGGAATTCCGTTTAAAGTTCAAGGTCATTGAAGAGGCTTGGCCTTTTAATAAAAAATTTCATAATCAACAATAGCCGTGCTTAAAAAAAAAAAAAAAAAAAAAAATGCAAAAGTAGACCCTGTTTTTTGTAACACCCAAAAAATAAAAAAACACTTTTTATATTTTTAAAATTATTTGTAAAAAAATATTTTTATTTATTACTATCACAATTTTAGATAAGAAAATATCTAGATTTCGTTCACAAGAAAATTTGCATGTTTTTCAGAAGTTAAATGAATATTTCAGGGTAAATTTATCTTTATGCAACGCACTGTATGTTATAATATGTATATAAATGTAAGCATTCATTTATGAAAATATATACGTAACGGAAAGATAATGTAAGTATGGAGTATTCAGAGTTAAAACATTTAAAAACATAAAAGTATCTTAATCACTCTGGCACATAAAAAAAAAAAAAAAAAAAAAAACGCGCAGATAGTTGTTTTTTTTTTTCGTTTTTTGTGTGAGTGTATGGGGGGGGGGGGGATATTTATAATTTTCTCCTGGTTAGGTTTTTTGATTGAAATTCAGCAGCAATTGGAAGTGTAAATATCATTTACGCAAATTCATAGATACAAAATGATTTCCTTTTTAAGTTTAAAAAATGCGTTAGCTCAGTCTGTTTTAGAATGAAAACAACCTAAACTTTACTTTTCTTAAATTTAATCCATTTAATGGGTAAAAAAAACAAAAAAAAACATTGTCAGTAAAAGTTCTCAGCCAGGGAATCGCGATTCCTCTCCAAGGCACTGGGCAAAAATCCCCCATGTCGGGAAATGTGTCTGATTTTAACAGACAGTGGCTAAATGAGCTGGGACTTTACCAATCGATAGTTCAGCAGAAGCTAGGTAGCTACAATAGAATACTTGATTTCAGTTACATAATTTTTAAGCTTTCCAGTTATTCAAATTTCGTTTATAAAAAAGAAATAGCTACATATATATATATATATATATATATATATATATATATATATATATATATATATATATATATATATATATATATATATATATATTCATATTGTTTGCTAACTTTGCAAAAAACATTTAGCAAACAGGAATTATATATTTATAAAATATATAAAAGATACCTCAATAAAGAAAATACGTTTCAAAAATAATTTTTTAATTCCAAATGAAAATAAAATAAGTCCTGAACTTAATCATATATTGTCTATCTTACATATAATTTCTTGTAGTTCCGCTAGACAGAAGCATTAAATAATTATATATTTTGTTCTAATATTATAAGGTTGCCATGGACTCTTAAATTACTCTTATATTAGTTATTTTCTCTTAATTATTGTTTAATTTTAAACAATTTCTTGTTTGTGTACTTTTGGTATTAATTTATTCCAAGATCATTATAATAGCATGTAATAATAATTATTATATGGACTATATGTTAATTATAATTGTTATATTTTATGCTTGTGATTATTTACTGCGGCAACCGTGGCATATTATGCTTTTAACTGTGCAAGTTATTTAAGCGGGATTTTTATACTATGCCAAATTCCGTTAATTGTTTGTGTCATGGTCAATTTGTCTTGGCTGTTCTCTCGCTGGGTTTGTCTATGATTTAATTTGCTTCATTTTTTAAAGTTTTTCATTGTTGCGGATATCACATTGTTTAATATTTTTCATGAAGGTTTAATAATTTCTGGTGCTTAGACGATCGAGTACATAACGGAATTCAATTTTTGCTTATTGCTGAATTCCGTTACAGAAATCGACTATGTTTTTTGCTTATAAATATATTTCATGTACCCGTGAACAAGTGAAATACTTTATAAGCTTCCGGCATCATTCATCCATTTGATCTTTTGTATGTTTATGATACGGCTTTTTCTGGTTCAACATTATTTAGCTGGATCTTGTATCTTTTGTCTTTAATAGGATTTTATCAAACTTTGGTATTTTTTTCATATGTTTTATATAGATTTATCGCCCGATATATGTTAGTGAATTAGTGGAATTTAGCATGATTCTGTATTACTAGTTACATGTTCCATCTTTATTCTGTATAATGTCAGTGTTATGAATAACAGCTAATTTATAAATTTAATTTTAGTAATTGGAAATCGATGACGATTTGTTATATACAAGCAGGAATGACCGATCTAAGCTCGGTCAAATTTAGCTTTGTGTTTATCTCGATATATTATTCCCACTGAATCATTCTTGCTGTTTTAGATTCAATTAGCTTGACCCTGAGACACAGTGACCCAAAATAACCGACTAATCGAATTTTTTCGAACATACGACCTAACACAATGCTCTTTTCTAGCCTGAAAACGATGGAATACTAAATTTAGTGAAAATCGTTAGTCGTTTTCTTGATAAAATAAGCTTCACCCACGTTGATTCAAAAATCCACTAACCGAAATTTATCGAACATGTGAGCTATTTCAATGGTCTTTTTGTACTGTGAAACGGTATAACAAAAAATATTGTCAAAATTGTTTCAACCTTTTTGAGATACCGTTAGCTTGACCCCGACCCATTATCACCAAAATGACCCACTAATAGAATTTTCTTGAGTATGCGACTCAGCCCAATGGTTCTATCTTGTCCAGAAACGGTGTCAAAATCTTTTGAGCTGTTTTTTAGATACAGTTAGCTTGATCCTGATCCATTAGGACCCAAAATGACCCATTGATTGAATTTTTTTGAACATGCGACCCTGCCCAATGGTCTTCTCGAGCCCCAAAACGATTGAATACAAAATTTAGTCAAAATCCTTTAAGCCGTTTCTTAGATACAATTACGGTAGAAACGGTATTATACAAAATTTTGTCAAAATGTTTTGAAGCGCTTTTTAAATACAATTAGCTTGACCCTGACCCATTGTGACCCAAAATGACCCACTAATCGAATTTTCTTGAACATGCGACCTAGCCCAATGGTCTTCTCGAGCCCCAAAACGATTGAATACAAAATTTAGTCAAAATCGTTTAAGCCGTTTCTTAGATACAATTAGCTGGACCCTGACCCATTGTGGCCCAAAATGACCCACTAATCGAATTTTCTCGAAGATGTGACTTGTCCCAATTCTCTTATGTCCAGAAACGGTATAATATAAAATTTGGTCAAAATGTTTTGAGCATGTTTTTAGATTCAATTAGCTTGACCCTGGCCCATTGTGACCCAAAATGACCCACTAATAGAATTTTCTCGAACATGTGACTTAGCCCAATTGTCATCTCATGACCAGAAACGGCCGTATATTAAAAAATTTTGTGAAAATGTCTTGAGCCGTTTTTTAGATATAATTATCTTGACCCTGACCCATAATGACTCACTAATTGAATTTTCTCGAACACGTGATCCATCCCAATGGTCTTTTCGTGCCCAAAAACGATAGATTACAGAATTTCGTCAAAATCGTAGAGCCGTTATCTAGATAAACTTAGCTGGACCCACGGTGACCCAAAAATGACCCACTAATCGGATTTTTTTGAACACGTTACTCATCACAATGGTCTTTTCGTGTCCGAAAATGGTTAGATACAAAATTTAATGAAAATTTATTGAGCCGTTCTCTGGATATAATTAGCTTGACCCTGACCCATTATGACCCAAATTGACCCACTAATTGAATTTTCTCAAACACGAGACCCATCCCAATGATCTTTTCGTGCCCGAAAACAGTAGGGTGCAAAATTTTGTCAAAATCGTTAGAGCCGTTATCTAGATAAAAATAGCTTGACCCACAGTGACCCAAAAATGACCCACTAATTTAAATTTCTCGAACACGTGACCAATCCCAATGGTCTTTTCGTGCCAGAAAATGGTTAGATACAAAATTTAGTCAAAATCGATTGAGCCGTTCTTTAGATCTAATTAGCTTGACTCTGACCCATTATGACCCAAAATGACCCACTAATCGAATTTTCTTGAACATGAGACCCATCCCAATGGTCTTTTCGTGCCCGAAAACAGTAGGGTGCAAAATGTCGTCAAAATCGTAAGAGCCGTTATCTAGATAAACTTAGCTTGACCCAAGGTGACCCAAAAAATGACGCACTAATCGAATTTTCTGGAACATGTGACTTAGCCCAATGGTCTTTCCGTGCCCGAAAATGGTTAGATACAAAATTTAGTCAAAACCGATTGAGCCGTTCTTTAGATATAATTAGCTTGACCCTGACCCAAAATGACCCAAAATGACCCACTAATCGAATTTTCTCGAACATGAGACCCATCCCAATTGTCCTTTCGTGCCCGAAAACGGTAGGGTGCAAAATTTAATCAAAATCGTTAAAGCCGTTTTCAAGATAAAATTTACATACACACACAATTTTTGCTCGCATTATAGTATAAGATAATGGTTATATATATATAATATATTAAAATGTCTAGGTTTCATGAGAAGTTACATATAACAGATAAACATCATTATTCTTAATGTAATTTGTTGATTCACTTAAAATTGCGAATGGATATTTTAAAAATAAATATCTTATAAATATCCCACTACTCCCATCCGGACTATTTTATATACTATCAAATATATATATATATTTTAATGCAGTAGAATCTCGTTACAACGAATGTCAATTTAACGATTTTTTCTGTTTAACGATTATTATTTGTATTGTTAAAAATCTTATTATGCTATTACAAAAATCTGCACTTTAACGAATTTTTCAGTATAGCGAATTTAATCAGTGCTCCTCAGAGATTCGTTGCAACGAGAATTTACTGTAGTAGGTATTTATTCCGAAATTCTCCCGTGTTCTAAGCAGATTCCTGCATCGGGTCAAATAATCCGATTTTACCGCTCTTGTATAACCAGTCATTCATTATAGTGATAATTTTAATTAATCACCCAACACGCCGTTCAGGTCTGGCCGGGTTGGCGGGGCGCTAATTTGCTTCGTTGGGGGTTGATTCTAAATGATTTGATTCTTGCAGGTCGGCTTCTGGTTAACCCGACTTTTTGAGGGAAAATTATATATTTGGATATTAATGAGTCTTTGCATACCAAAAATCCCTTATGTCGGGAAATATGTCAGTAGTATGGTTTTGCGGGTTTGGCGCCACCTGTGGTCCTGCGGTGGAGGATGTGGAGTGCCGTGGAGGTTCGTGGAGGCCCGTGGAGTGGCGCGCTGATAAGAGTCGGTGGTGGAGGAAACACATGTCGGTGGAGGGAGAGACGTTGTCGGGAAACTGATAAGAACTTGTCTTACAGTACAAGGGTATTTATTTTATTTTGAGGAGTTAGAAATTTTTCGAATTTTATTTTGAGGAGATAGAAATATTTAGCGAAAAAAATTTTTTTTTCTCGAATTTTATTTTGATGAGATACTCTCTTACAGTACGAGGGTATTTTATTTTGAGGAGATAGAAAATTTTTTCGAAGTGAATTTATTTTTCGAATTTTATTTTAAGGAAATAGAAAATTTTTTCGAATTTTATTTCGAGGAGATAGAAAATTTATTTTGAGGATTTTATTTGTCGAACTTAATTTTATTTTGAGGAGATAGAAATTTTTCGAGGAAAAAATTTTTTTTTCGATTTTTATTTTAACGGAACTTTATTTTACGAATTTTATTTTTCGAATATAATTTTATTTTCAGGTGTTAGAAAATTTTTGCGAATTGAATTTATTTTACGAATTTTATTTTAGGTGTTAGAATTATTTTTTTCTTTTTAAAAATTACTTAGAGATAGAAATTATTTGCGAATTGAATTTCTTTTTTCGAATTTTATTTTAACGGAACTTTAATTTTATTTTACGAATTTTATTTTTCGAACTTAATTTTATTTTCATGTCTTAGAAAATTTATTTTACGAATTTTATTTTTCGAACTTAATTTTATTTTCAGGTGTTAGAAAATTTTTGCTAACTGAATTTATTTTACGAATTTTATTTTGAGGAAATAGTCTCTTATGGTACGAAGGTATTTTATTTATTTTCGAATTTTATTTGAGGAGATAGAAATATTTCAAGAAAATATTTTTATTTTGCAAAGTTTATTTAGCAGAGTTAGAAAATATTAGAGAATAATTTTATTTTAACGGAACTTTATTTTTATTTTACGAATTAAATTTTAGAGATGTTAGAATTATTTTAGGAACTTTTATTTTTAGATGTTAGAAAATTTTATGCGAATTGAACTTTATTTTAGGGGAGATAGAAAATTTTTTCGAATTTTATTTTGAGGAAATAGAATTATTTTGCGAACTTTATTTTTATTTTAGAGGAAATAGATTTTTTTTGAGAAGAATTGCTATTTTATTTATTTAACGGAACTTTGAAAATTCGCGGGAATTCATTTTTATGTTGGTATGGATGACTTTCTTCGAGAAGAGGTATTTTTGCGTGATGTATTATCATGTTCGTGTTAATTTTTGGACGATGTGTACTTTAACGTGGGGATAGCTTGATTGAAATTTATTTTGTTTGCATGCGCATAGAAAATATTTTAGTTGATTTTGATAAACGCCATGGGAAAGAATGATTTTTTTTTTTCAATTTTAATTCAACAGCAAATACAAAATTGACTGGCAATGTTTTAAATTTTGATCCATATATTTCCTATAAAATGAGTGGGAGATAGAAAATTTAGCGGAAGTGTTTTATAACATGATGATATTTAAAATTTTTGAGTATGTAATTATATTATGATTTTATTGAGAGTCACAAGTTAAAGATTAAATAATTCACTTTTAGATATTCTGCGCATTTTCAATAAGCATTAAATAAATTTACATGAATAAAGCTCACGAAATTTCTAAAGAATTCTGTTAAGTTAACGCATTAATCATCTTACATAATTTAGGTTACGTGAGTAACAACATTTTTAAACTAATCATGTTTGTGTGTTTATAATTTCCTGCATTCATTAGATAGAAAATTTTTGCGAACTTTATTTTTATTTTTGAAAAAATAGAATTTTTGAGAAGAATTGCTATTTTATTTTTTTAACGGAACTTTGAAAATTCGCGGGAAAGAATTTTATTTTGGGGAACTTAATTTATTTTGTGGTCTTAATTAAGAGGAAATATTTTTATTTTCGAACTTAACCTATTTTTTAGGAAAGTGTTTTCTTATTTTGAGAACTTTTATTTATTATTTTTCATTAATAATAGATGTGTGTTAGAAAATTGGGAGGATATTTCTTAGAATAGAAGACCATATGGAAATGAACGGGCCTTAGACAATTTTCGATCGAATGTGGTAAAATGGAATCATGATTTCATAATCTTTCGGATGTTAACTATAACTTCGCAATATTCGAACAATTCTCAGCAACCCTTTGTTATTCTTTTTGTGGAAACCGCCGCTATTATCCCCAAGAAGTCATTCAGTCTAGCACGCATAATAGGGCAAATTTAAAGTGTCCCTCATATGCTTATCATTCAATAGAGCTCTTAAGCATATCGCTAAGATGAAATGGTTAAGTTGAAAGTATTATCCACGCTAATCACCTCTATTGGGAAATGCCGATATAAGTTGCATACAGACAGCGAGAGACATTATGTCTATACATTATAATAGACCAAAGTTTTGGGAATCACTGCTTAAGGAAACGACATAATTTCAACAATTTTAGCAAACAACGAAACATTTTAACAGATCGACAATTTTGAAAATTGTAACTGATTTTTTGTATATATGAAATACCACGCATATATATGAAATATGTTTTTGTGATATCTGTTTATTCACAAAGTGAATAATGATTTCACTTTGAGAACATAGCACATTTTAAAATAAATACCGGTTGATGTCGTTTATTAGTAAATGAATGATAATCGTACAATTCAATTTAAGAGAATATATATATATTTCAAAGCGCTTTGATTCTTATTCGAAATAAGTGCAAGGTGTTTTCATAAAAAGAATTGTCACATGCTAGTGTTTTCGTTGAATGTATTACAAATATACTTTTATAATTATTATTATTACTACTAATCTTGCAAATTAGGGTTTTAACAATTTTATAATTAGGGTTTTTGACATTTTTGTAAATTAGGGTTTCGTTAAAATTTTCAATCTTTGAAATGAGTTGAAATCATTGGATTGTCTACTTTAACAATTAAAAATATTTTCATTTAAGTGATTGGAAAAAACTATTTTTATTTATTTATTTTTATACATATATTTATATATGATGTAATCATTAGTAAGGAAATTATTTATTAAATAAAGTTTCAATAAAAAATAGATATTCATTTTCTAAGTCTCTGTAAAAGTATTATATTTCTAACATATGCGAATTAGATAAACAGATAATCTTTAGGCTGTTCTCAACTGCTCTGCTCACCAAGCGCAAAATGTTTTGACACATTTAAAAATTCGTTTTAACGGAAAGATATAAAATTGAAAAGCCTGACCATAGAAGTGATTTGGAAATGAAATGTGTTTCCATTTTGGATTAATCATTTGTCTATTGCATTTTATGCGATTTTAATAACGTGACAAACACATATTTCGCCCACTCTTGAGTGCTTTTTCTCCTCTCACGCAGAATTTCGATTCGAAACACCAACTTTGACACTATTTTGAAAGATCAATTGCATTTGTTAAGAAACGGGAAAAAAACATGAACAACTACATCACCAACTAGTGTCATGTATTTTCGAAGAAAAATAAATTAAAATTTTTGACAGAAAGTCGTCCTTTTAGATTTCAGAACACCCTTAATAGATGAAAATTAGGTAAAAACGCTATTGAATTCTAAATAGAATATAATAATTTTATTAATTCAAATATTATGCATCTGGATAATATACAAATATTATCTAAAATTTTATATTAAGGATAAATATTCACAGAAAATGTGGTTAAGTGTTTGATCCCAATCTATTAACTAAATTCATTCATTAGACATTTTTCACATTTTAAATAGAAATTTGAAATTTACGATTTCTTTTAAAGGAAATGAATTGATTTTATTTTAATTGAAACTAAATAGAAATGTCACTTACTATAATCTTCATTTAGAAAGAGTTGGAGACTTTTCTGTTTCCAAACATCACTTCAAAATTAAATATCTTAAACGCTGAAGCTAAAATATAACGTTACTTTTAAATTCTTTGAAAAATGAAACGCAAAAGAAAAATGCATGTCCACACAGAGACATAGAAAAAATTATGACTTAGAACTATCATTAGTTAAATTTGGTTCGACTTAAAATTTTATCAACCTGTTTAAACTCTGTTAATTTATATTTTGGAACTATTGAAAATATTTTTGAGTGAAAAAGCTTAGCGTTTGAAATTGTAACTCGTATATAACAACGTTTCATATTTTTCCAAAATATGAGTCAGTTGGCTTTTTGAAAACTTTTGAACTATCGTTTAGAAATTACTTGTAACAGTTTAGCAATTTCATATATGATGATATTTCCAGTCACTAACAAGATTTGATACTACAATATGACTTATGTGTCACCAATGATCTTTCCCTCACAAAATACATTTGAAAACATTATTTTTACTTATACGTTTAAATACATAGAGAAAAATTTAGCTTACCTGACGCCATATACTTTAAGCATATCTCTTCCCTCACCTGATTGAGACAAAATGGTGGATTTCATATCAGTTAAACACGAAAGCCGCGTATTATCACATGACTTCACTCTACTATGTGAATGGCTGATAGTATAAACACGTTATTCGATAACAACGTCATCAGTAGTCGATTAGAATAGCTAGATTATCATAATGCATCGCATTGCTATCCGAAGCTTGTTTGAACTTGTTTGTACTACATTGCCTGTATTGTAAGTTTATTTTTAATTACTTAGATATTTAAAATCACCAATTGCTAATTGTAATTAGATCATTAATTGATTCTTATAATAATAAGTGATTTATGTTTATATTGTTTAAATTTCATTAAGTGTTCATATAAGAAATAACTTAATTTTCTTTAGATTTCATTCACTTAGTCTTTAAAATTTTGTTTTGCATGTTGGAAATTATTTCAAAGTATTGAATGATGTATTTGTGAAACGGACCATTCCTAGAAAATGAGTCTTGAAAAATAGTCATGGAAATTATTTGTCTTGAACATTTTGAAAGATATGAAAATAACTCGAAGAAATTATTTGACTTGTAAAATATTTGAGGAACTGAAAATGATTCCATTGCTCGAAGTTGAGTTGAAAAATAATTGCATAACTCGAGGAAATTATTTGAGTTGTAAAATATTTGAAAGTGTTGCCGTTGAAAAAGAACTTGTTTTCTTGAAAACATATACTTAATTTATAAAAATTTTACGAAAATTGCATGCTTGGTAGAACGAACGAGGAGAACCAACCCTTGCTTTCTTTCAAGTTTTGAACACACCCATGGTCGAAAGAACAATGAAAGTCCCTAGTTTCTTGAAAATATATACTTAATTTTTAAAAATTTCATGAAATTGCATGCTTGGTAGAGTGAACGAGGAGAACCAACCCTTGGTTTCTTTAAAGTTTTTGAACACTTTCATAGTTGAAAGAACAATGAGAGTCCCTAGTTTCATGAGAACATATGCATGTTTCCTAAAAATTTTAGGAATTGAACACTTGCTTGGAAGAATAAATGATGAGAGTTCATGGTTACCTTTTGTGAACTCATTCGTGAAAAACCTTTCTTGGTACATCATGGCAATTGAATCATGCTAGTTTGTTTTGAAAATCTATTTAATGACATGATTTTGTAGGAAAAAAAGAATGAGTGTCCTTGTTTTCTATGAAGGTTTGTTTGATTAATGCTCATAAATATCGCATGGGTTGAACTCACACTTGGAAGAAAGAATGATGAAAGTCCTTTGGTTTTTTTGAAAAATATATGAATTGAACACTTGCTTCGAAAAAAGAAAGATGAGAATCTTGGAAGGTTAGAAGGTTTGCTTGATTTCTTAAAAGTTTTTGGTAAATGCATAGGTCAAACACATGCATGAAAGAAATAATGATGAGAGTCCTTGGAAAATTCATGAGAACTAATTTAAAAAATATTTGTTAGTTAACAAAGCAACGTTTTTGCAAAAATAAGTTAAAGAAATTTAGTTAAGAAAAAAAAATTAAGTTAAAAAATTTTAAAGGTTTGAAAAAAAAAATTAAATTAAGAAAAAAAAATTAAATTAAGAAAAAAAAATTTAATTAAAAAAAATTAAGTAAAGAAAAAAAAGAGTTAACTTTAGAAAATAAATTACGTTAAGCAAAATATTACAAGGTTGAATGCTTGTAAAATTGGATTGTTTTCTGATTTAACTCATAAATGAATTCATCCTACCATTCAATTGTTTACCCTGGCAACCATATGTTTATTCATCACCTAACCAACCAAATTCTTACCACACCAATCGATTATTTATAGTATTAACCCTTTATTTCTGCACAAGTGCAGGAAGTAAACCGATGACAGAATCGAAAAAATAAGTGACTTATCAAATAGATTTTGTTGAAACTCGACATTATCCAATATTTTCGAAAAGATAAACTTAGACTCAGAAACTCATTTAACATCAATTTGGAATGAAAATCTGCAAAATCGCTCTTCATTTCCCGCGAAAACTCACTTATGCATTTTTGGAGATATGTAAAAATCACAACAATACTATATTTAAATTAATTAAATTCTCACTGTTTCATATTACTTTGCAAGTAATTAGAAATATTTCTAGGTTAACTAGGTTTGATAGTATTCTAACTTAATCATTTCTTTGACAGATTTTCTATGATAAACCTTGTGTAACTAACCTTTTTAATTCAACTTAGTTTCATGAGATTTACCTGCAAAACTTTAAATTCTTCTATTCAGTTTAGTTATCAATTTCAAATTATTTTTTAAAGTTTTATTATTGTTTGAAAAATAAATATGTACTCTAATACTTGTATTTTAAAACATTTAAACTCTAACATTTAACAAATCTAAAATTATAATATAATCAACACTTACCTAATATACCAGCTTGGTCATGACAAGTGTGTTTAACAGGACAACTTTAAGTGAAATGGCAAATCCTTATCGTGAAACATGTTATCACGTGACAACTTCCTCCCGTTTCATTGGATGATAACGCAATCACGTGATTCCTTATCTGCAATGTCACTCAACGATAAGAACAACTCTGAGAAGCCACATTCACGCCATTTTATCACTCTTTTCAGGTGAGTACCCGTGCAGGTTTGTCTTTGATATCCGCCCCTTGTATAATCATGTCAAATCATGTTTTAACTTGTCTGAAGTTGTCTAAACATGTTATTGCTTCTTACTTAACCTAAAATGCAAGTTTAATCACGAAAGAAATGTATATATTTATATTTTTGTTAGATTAGATAATTGAAATAAACAATTTCTAAGTATAATTAAATCACTTCCGTTAATTAATAATTATATTAATTAAAATAATAATGATTTATATATGAACTAATTTATAATATATATATAATATCGATTTCAGAAATAACTTAAGTTTCGTTTCCAAGCGAAAAAGAATAATTCAAATATATATGAGAGTTAGAAAATTCTTATGTGAGAAAACTAGAAAGAAAAAATGATGAGAGACCTTGGATATTTCAAGCAAACACTAATCATGCATTTTTCAAGAGTTAAAAGAAATAATATTTTTCATGACTGAGTTTTCAAGATGTATCCAAAGGGTGTCATCATTTTTTCTTTCTAGTTTTCTCACATAAGAATTTTCTAACTCTCATATATATTTGAATTATTCTTTTTCGCTTGGAAACGAAACTTAAGTTATTTCTGAAATCGATATTATATATATTTTATAAATTAGTTCATATATAAATCATTATTATTTTAATTAATATAATTATTAATTAACGGAAGTGATTTAATTATACTTAGAAATTGTTTATTTCAATTATCTAATCTAACAAAAATATAAATATATACATTTCTTTCGTGATTAAACTTGCATTTTATGTTAAGTAAGAAGCAATAACATGTTTAGACAACTTCAGACAAGTTAAAACATGATTTGACATGATTATACAAGGGACGGATATCAAAGACAAACCTGCACGGGTACTCACCTGAAAAGAGTGATAAAATGGCGTGAATGTGGCTTCTCAGAGTTGTTCTTATCGTTGAGTGACATTGCAGATAAGGAATCACGTGATTGCGTTATCATCCAATGAAACGGGAGGAAGTTGTCACGTGATAACATGTTTCACGATAAGGATTTGCCATTTCACTTAAAGTTGTCCTGTTAAACACACTTGTCATGACCAAGCTGGTATATTAGGTAAGTGTTGAATATATTATGATTAAAGATTTGTTAAATGTTAGAGTTTAAATGTTTTAAAATACAAGTATTAGAGTACATAATTATTTTTCAAACAATAATAAAACTTTAAAAAATAATTTGAAATTGATAACTAAACTGAATAGAAGAATTTAAAGTTTTGCAGGTAAATCTCATGAAACTAAGTTGAATTAAAAAGGTTAGTTACACAAAGTTTATCATAGAAAATCTGTCAAAGAAATGATTAAGTTGGAATACTATCAAACCTAGTTAACCTAGAAATATTTCTAATTACTTGAAAAGTAATATGAAACAGTGAGAATTTAATTAATTTAAATATAATATTGTTGTGATTTTTACATATCTCCAAAAATGCATAAGTGAGTTTTCGCGGGAAATGAACAACAATTTTGCAAATTTTCATTCCAAATTGATGTTAAATGAGTTTCTGAGTCTAAGTTTATCTTTTCGAAAATATTGGATAATGTCGAGTTTCAACAAAATCTATTTGATAAGTCACTTATTTTTTCGATTCTGTCATCGGTTTACTTCCTGCACTTGTGCAGAAATAAAGGGTTAATACTATAAATAATCGATTGGTGTGGTAAGAATTTGGTTGGTTAGGTGATGAATAAACATATGGTTGCCAGGGTAAACAATTGAATGGTAGGATGAATTCATTTATGAGTTATATCAGAAAACAATCAAATTTTACAAGCATTCAACCTTGTAATATTTTTCTTAATGTAATTTATTTTCTAAAGTTAACTCTTTTTTTTTCTTTACTTAATTTTTTTAATTAAATTTTTTTTTCTTAATTTAAATTTTTTTTTCTTAATTTAATTTTTTTTTTCTTAATTTAATTTTTTTTTCAAACTTTTAAAATTTTTTAACTTAATTTTTTTTCTTAACTAAATTTCTTTAACATATTTTTGCAAAAACTTTGCTTTGTTAACTAACAAATATTTTTTAAATTAGTTCTCATGAATTTTCCAAGGACTCTCATCATTATTTCTTTCATGCATGTGTTTGACCTATGCATTTACCAAAAACTTTAAGAAATCAAGCAAACCTTCTAACCTTCCAAGATTCTCATCTTTCTTTTTTCGAAGCAAGTGTTCAATTCATATATTTTTCAAAAAAACCAAAGGACTTTCATCATTCTTTCTTCCAAGTGTGAGTTCAACCCATGCGATATTTATGAGCATTAATCAAACAAACCTTCTTAGAAAACAAGGACACTCATTCTTTTTTTCCTACAAAATCATGTCATTAAATAGATTTTCAAAACAAACTAGTATGATTCAATTGCCATGATGTACCAAGAAAGGTTTTTCACGAATGAGTTCACAAAAGGTAACCATGAACTCTCATCATTTATTCTTCCAAGCAAGTGTTCAATTCCTAAAATTTTTAGGAAACATGCATATGTTCTCATGAAACTAGGGACTCTCATTGTTCTTTCAACTATGAAAGTGTTCAAAAACTTTAAAGAAACCAAGGGTTGGTTCTCCTCGTTCACTCTACCAAGCATGCAATTTCATGAAATTTTTAAAAATTAAGTATATATTTTCCAGAAACTAGGGACTTTCATTGTTCTTTCGACCATGGGTGTGTTCAAAACTTGAAAGAAAGCAAGGGTTGGTTCTCCTCGTTCGTTCTACCAAGCATGAAATTTTCGTAAAATTTTTATAAATTATGTATATGTTTTCAAGAAAACAAGTTCTTTTTCAACGGCAACACTTTCAAATATTTTACAACTCAAATAATTTCCTCGAGTTATGCAATTATTTTTCAACTCAACTTCGAGCAATGGAATCATTTTCAGTTCTTCAAATATTTTACAAGTCAAATAATTTCTTCGAGTTATTTTCATATCTTTCAAAATGTTCAAGACAAATAATTTCCATGACTATTTTTCAAGACTCATTTTCTAGGAATGGTCCGTTTCACAAATACATCATTCAATACTTTGAAATAATTTCCAACATGCAAAACAAAATTTTAAAGACTAAGTGAATGAAATCTAAAGAAAATTAAGTTATTTCTTATATGAACACTTAATGAAATTTAAACAATATAAACATAAATCACTTATTATTATAAGAATCAATTAATGATCTAATTACAATTAGCAATTGGTGATTTTAAATATCTAAGTAATTAAAAATAAACTTACAATACAGGCAATGTAGTATAAACAAGTTCAAACAAGCTTCGGATAGCAATGCGATGCATTATGATAATCTAGCTATTCTAATCGCCTAATATAATTGGAAAAATATGAAACGTTGTTATATACGAGTTACAATTTCAAACGCTAAGCTTTTTCACTCAAAAATATTTTCAATAGTTCCAAAATATAAATTAACAGAGTTTAAACAGGTTGATAAAATTTTAAGTCAAACCAAATTTAACTAAAGATAGTTCTAAGTCAAAAAAAATGTCTATGTCTCTGCGTGAGCATGCATTTTTCTTTTGCGTTTCATTTTTCAAAGAATTTAAAAGTAACGTTATATTTTAGCTTCAGCGTTTAAGATATTTAATTTTGAAGTGATGTTTGGAAACAGCAAAGTCTCCAAATCTTTCTAAATGAAGATTATAGTAAGTGACCTTTCTATTTAGTGTCAATTAAAATAAAATCAATTCATTTCCTTTAAAAGAAATCGTAAATTTCAAATTTCTATTTAAAATGTGAAAAATGTCTAATAAATGAATTTAGTTAATAGATTGGGATCAAACACTTAACCACATTTTCTGTGAATATTTATCCTTAATATAAAATTTTAGATAATATTTGTATATTATCCAGATGCATAATATTTGAATTAATAAAATTATTATATTCTATTTAGAATTCAATAGCATTTTTACCTAATTTTCATCTATTAAGGGTGTTCTGAAATCTAAAAGGACGACTTTCTGTCAAAAATTTTAATTTATTTTTCTTCGAAAATACATGAAACTAGTTGGTGATGTAGTTGTTCATGTTTTTTTTCCGTTTCTTAACAAACGCAATAGATCTTTCAAAATAGTGTCAAAGTTGGTGTTTCGAATCGAAATTCTGCGTGAGAGGAGAAAAAGCACTCAAGAGTGGGCAAAATATGTGTTTGTCACGTTATTAAAATCGCTTAAAATGCAATAGACAAATGATTAATCCAAAATGGAAACACAATTCATTTCCAAATCACTTCTATGGTCAGGCTTTTCAATTTTATATCTTTCCGTTAAAACGAATTTTTAAATGTGTCAAAACATTTTGCGCTTGGTGAGCAGAGCAGTTGAGAACAGCCTAAAGATTATCTGTTTATCTAATTCGCATATGTTAGAAATATAATACTTTTACAGAGACTTAGAAAATGAATATCTATTTTTTATTGAAACTTTATTTAATAAATAATTTCCTTACTAATGATTACATCATATATAAATATATGTATAAATATAAATAAATAAAAATAGTTTTTTCCAATCACTTAAATGAAAATATTTTTAATTGTTAAAGTAGACAATCCAATGATTTCAACTCATTTCAAAGATTGAAAATTTTAACGAAACCCTAATTTACAAAAATGTCAAAAACCCTAATTACAAAATTGTTAAAACCCTAATTTGCAAGATTAGTAGTAATAATAATAATAATAATAAAAGTATATTTGTAATACATTCAACGAAAACACTAGCATGTGACAATTCTTTTTATGAAAACACCTTGCACTTATTTCGAATAAGAATCAAAGCGCTTTGAAATATATATATATATATTCTTTTAAATTGAATTGTACGATTATCATTCATTTACTAATAAAAGACATCAACCGGTATTTATTTTAAAATGTACTATGTTCTCAAAGTGAAATCATTATTCACTTTGTGAATAAACAGATATCACAAAAACATATTTCATAGATATATGCTTGGTATTTCATATATACAAAAATCAGTTACAATTTTCAAAATTGTCGATCTGTTAAAATGTTTCGTTGTTTGCTAAAATTGTTGAAATTATGTCGTTTCCTTAAGCAGTGATTCCCAAAACTTTGGTCTATTATAATGTATAGACGTAATGTCTCTCGCTGTCTGTATGCAACTGATATCGTCATTTCCCAATAGAGGTGATTAGCGTGGATAATACTTTCAACTTAACCATTTCATCTTAGCGATATGCTTAAGAGCTCTATTGAATGATAAGCATATGAGGGACACTTTAAATTTGCCCTATTATGCGTGCTAGATTGAATGACTTCTTGGGGATAATAGCGGCGGTTTCCACAAAAAGAATAACAAAGGGTTGCTGAGAATTGTTCGAATATTGCGAAGTTATAGTTAACATCCGAAAGATTATGAAATCATGATTCCATTTTACCACATTCGATCGAAAATTGTCTAAGGCCCGTTCATTTCCAAATGGTCTTCTATTCTAAGAAATATCCTCCCAATTTTCTAACACACATCTATTATTAATGAAAAATAATAAATAAAAGTTCTCAAAATAAGAAAACACTTTCCTGAAAAATAGGTTAAGTTCGAAAATAAAAATATTTCCTCTTAATTAAGACCACGAAATAAATTAAGTTCCCCAAAATAAAATTCTTTCCCGCGAATTTTCAAAGTTCCGTTAAAAAAATAAAATAGCAATTCTTCTCAAAAATTCTATTTTTTCAAAAATAAAAATAAAGTTCGCAAAAATTTTCTATCTAATGAATGCAGGAAATTATAAACACACAAACATGATTAGTTTAAAAATGTTGTTACTCACGTAACCTAAATCATGTAAGATGATTAATGCGTTAACTTAACAGAATTCTTTAGAAATTTCGTGAGCTTTATTCATGTAAATTTATTTAATGCTTATTGAAAATGCGCAGAATATCTAAAAGTGAATTATTTAATCTTTAACTTGTGACTCTCAATAAAATCCTAATATAATTACATACTCAAAAATTTTAAATATCATCATGTTATAAAACACTTCCGCTAAATTTTCTATCTCCCACTCATTTTATAGGAAATATATGGATCAAAATTTAAAACATTTCCAGTCAATTTTGTATTTGCTGTTGAATTAAAATTGAAAAAAAAAATCATTCTTTCCCATGGCGTTTATCAAAATCAACTAAAATATTTTCTATGCGCATGCAAACAAAATAAATTTCAATCAAGCTATCCCCATGTTAAAGTACACATCCTCCAAAAATTAACACGAACATGATAATACATCACGCAAAAAATACCTCTTCTCGAAGAAAGTCATCCATTGAAAATTGAGTATCTCCACAAAATTCATTTCCAACATAAAAATGAATTCCCGCGAATTTTCAAAGTTCCGTTAAATAAATAAAATAGCAATTCTTCTCAAAAAATCTATTTCCTCTAAAATAAAAATAAAGTTCGCAAAATAATTCTATTTCCTCAAAATAAAATTCGAAAAAATTTTCTATCTTCCCCAAAATAAAGTTCAATTCGCATAAAATTTTCTAACATCTGAAAATAAAATTCGAAAATAAATAAAATACCTTCGTACTATAAGAGACTATTTTCTCAAAATAAAATTCGTAAAATAAATTCAGTTAGCAAAAATTTTCTAACACCTGAAAATAAAATTAAGTTCGAAAAATAAAATTCGTAAAATAAATTTTCCAAGACATGAAAATAAAATTAAGTTCGAAAAATAAAATTCGTAAAATAAAATTAAAGTTCAGTTAAAATAAAATTCGAAAAAAAAAATTCAATTCGCAAATCATTTCTATCTCTAAGTAATTTTTAAAAAGAAAAAAATAATTCTAACACCTAAAATAAAATTCGTAAAATAAATTCAATTCGCAAAAATTTTCTAACACCTGAAAATAAAATTATATTCGAAAAATAAAATTCGTAAAATAAAGTTCCGTTAAAATAAAAATCGAAAAAAAAAAATATTTCATCGAAAAATTTCTATCTCCTCAAAATAAAATTAAGTTCGAAAAATAAAATCCTCAAAATAAATTTTCTATCTCCTCAAAATAAAATTCGAAAAAATTTTCTATTTCCTCAAAATAAAATTCGAAAAATAAATTCACTTCGAAAAAATTTTCTATCTCCTCAAAATAAAATAAATACCCTCATACTGTAAGACAAGTTCTTATCAGTTTCCCGACAACACGTCTCCCTCCACCGAGATGCGTTTCCACCCTCCTCAAAATAAAATTCGAAAAAATTTTCTATTTCCTCAAAATAAAATTCGAAAAATAAATTCACTTCGAAAAAATTTCCTATCTCCTCAAAATAAAATAAATACCCTTGTACTGTAAGACAAGTTCTTATCAGTTTCCCGACAACGTCTCTCCCTCCACCGACATGTGTTTCCTCCACCACCGACTCTTATCAGCGCGCCACTCCACGGGCCTCCACGAACCTCCACGGCACTCCACATCCTCCACCGCAGGCCCACAGGTGGCGCCAAACCCGCAAAACCATACTACTTGTGTCTGATTTTAACAGACATTGGCTAAATGAGCTGGGACTTTACCAATCGATAGTTCAGCAGGAGATAGGTAGCTACAATAGCATACTTGATTTCAGTTACATAATTTTTAAGCTCTCCAGTTATTCAAATTTCGTTGATGAAAAAGAAATAGCTATATATATATATATATATATAGATATAGATACCGGGCGAGTAAAAAGTCCGTATAAACTTTAAAAATTCATAAAAGCCGAAAAAATAACCGAAATGAAAAACTGTTTGCAGGATTAACATCTATACGTCACGGGGATTTTTTTGAGACAGAAATAAAAAATAACTCAAAAAAGAGTCAACAGATGGCGCTGGTTCGTGCGATTTTCGTGGAAATATGCAAATGAAACGGTTATAAGAACTTGCGCTCCTAATCCAGAACTAGTTCGCGTAAAATAACTTCACCAACAAAGCTTTATCCTTCATACAAAGCATCCTTGATCACGCACACGGCTCACAACGGTGAACTAGTTCTGGGTTAGGAGCGCAAGTTCTTATAACCATTAAATAAACATAACTGACCGCCATCAGAAAATTGTGATTATGAATGAAATGACAATAATACAGTTTCCCCAACACACTTAACATGGATACTAAAAACATAGAATGTACAAACATCTATGATATAAAATATAGTCCCTTGTACTATATAACGAGAATTAATATGAAAGATAAAAAGAAAAATATGGATACCGATAAAAATAATTGAAAAGCTTATATATTGAATTACGTTTTCAAGAGTACAGAATTCAATTATATAAGCAAAATAGTTGTTTTCTGTGAGAAAAAAAGCTAAAAGCTGATTTTTTTTCTCCTGTACTCAAACGACTAATATGACCAAAAGAATAGTTTCAAGATGAAAACAGAATAATATTAAATGCCATGAAATGGAAAAAGCAATACAACCTTTTAAATATTTAATTTATAGCAATGAAAAATAGTAATATTACACAACATACCTAATATAATCCCAGTTTTATTCAATCCAAATACACTCCTACACATGGTATCCAAAAGCACGATAAGTTTAAGGTTATTTTTGCAGTTAACACAGATAATAAAACCTAATGGTTGCAGTTAATCCATTTTGAAATACTGTGATAAATGCAATTAATATAATATAAATAGAAAATAATTACAATATTAGTATTTAAAATACCTATTAACACTTTTAAATTTCTTAACTAAAGTAAAAAATCCCAAAACTATTATTTTACAATATCGCCATTAACCAGCATTTAGTACCACTTAGTGTTGAAAACATAAAATATTACTCTAATAGAAGCTACAGACAAAATGCAAATTAAATTTTGGTGCTGCCATCTAGTATGATAAATTAAAACTATTATGATGAAATGTCATAAGAGTAACCAAATTGAAGCTAATGCTTTCAAATTTTACCAACTGTTTTACCCCGCAAATCCTAATAAATAAATAATATCATATTATATATCATTATTCACAAAAATATTAAATAAATACAAATGTTAATATAATGCATACAATATATTCTACTACCATACCCAATTAATCTATACGGAGAATTTAATAATTTTATAACATTGATAATATTGTATAGCTATATGCTATAACATAAAATAAATTATATATAATAAAATTATAAAAAACTTTAAAAATTACTATTAAATATAAAAAGTAATTAATTAATAAAATGAACAGGAAAAGAAAAATGGATATTTATAGAACTATGTCAGAATCTTCAGTGCACAAATGCCTAAAGTTCACAAATAAAGTGTGTGGTTTATTTTCATATTAGCCATAAAAAAAGCTAACGAATATGAATTTGGGACTAACAAACACAAAAATCGATAATTAATCATTGAACATTAAGTTCAAGTTCAAAACTAAACAAGATTAAAAAAGGTAGAGGAATAATAAAAAACTAATTACCTAATTTTAATACAAACTGTAATAGTAGTAGATATCTCAAACAAACTTATTATGCATATTATTCTCTATAAAGATGGTATACTATTAGAGATTAATATATTGTCCTGAGTAGACTAAAAATTAAAAACAAGTTAATTGTTAACTTGATTAAATATTAATGAAGCTAAATAAATTTAATATGAAGTGAAATAAAAATATAACTTCACCATATACATATAAAATATCGAATCAACATCCATTATAAAATGTGTATTAGCAATGTAGTTATAATTCAAATGCTCCATCATTTTTTTAAAATAAATTAACCATTGCGTATTATCCAGACAACACCACCCTCCTCCGTACTCTAACATCTACCCACCCAACCGTCCTGTAATAATTTTTTTATTATTTTACAATTTTTAATTTTTTATAATTATTTTCTTATTTTATAATTTTTTTTTTGTAATTTTGTTTACGCATGTGTTAATTTGTTTTTTAAAGCTCATTTAAGTACTAATTGTATATTAAAGAATATATGATTTTTTTTGGAAAACCATGATTTAATGCATCATAAATTAGTTTTTTAATATTATTGCTAATTAGATGAGAAGAACATAAACATTTTATTCTATATAAATGATTAAGGATTATATTACGATATACAGAATTATGAAGACAATATTTAAAATTTGTAAATGTATTAACTTTGAATTTAAATTCTTTACGTTTATCATATAGATCTGTTACTGTTTTGTTGTCTTTTATTTTAATTTTAAGATCTAAGAAGTTAATTGTATTGTTAGATAATGGGTTTTCCGTTAATTCCAAATTAATGGGATAATCTACTGGAAATTGAGAAATATTAGTTTGATCAGTGGCAATTAAAATTATGTCATCAATATAACGATATAAATGTAGATTACTATTAGTAAAAGTACGTTCATAGTGATATAAGTATAAGTCTGATAATAAACTGGATGCAAAACCACCTTGTGGTATACCGACGTGCTGTAAATGTAATGTGTTATCTTGCAAGATATAATTATTATAGATAATGAAGTTTGTTAAAGATTTAAAATAAGCGATATCTATATTAAATGGTAAATCCAGTTTTTGATGATACTTTTTAAATAATGCATTTATAATATTATGTAAATCTAATAAATCTATATTATTAAAAAGATCTTTGAAGTCATATGTCGTTATATTATATACACAATCAAGATTTTTCACAATATTGACCAATTGATAGCTATTTTTTATACAATGTGTATTATCATTGTTTGTAGTCAGTATATATATTTGATTAAGAATTTTTAATAGAAGTTTATTGGCTTTATTATTATATGTATTGCAACCAATAGTTACAGTCCTAAAATTAATTGGAGTCTTATGAAAATTGGGAATAAGAACTAAATAAGGATAATTAAAGTTAGTATAGAGAATATTTAATAGTTTATAATAACTTTGAATTTTACGATTATTTACAATTACATTTTCATTAGTTTTTTGAAAAGATTTATTAGAAGAAATACGGGATGTAAGAAATTGGTGATAATAAGATTTACATATGATTGCCTAATTATTAGGAGATTTGTCTACATGTGTAATAACGTAATTTTTTTGTAATTTAGTAATTTGTTGGAAAAAATGCTTTGTGTTAATAGTAACCAAATCAGAAATATTATATTTTATAGCCTTGTAGTTAATTTTTCAATGATTAAAATATGCAATAGGTTTATTGTAAGAGATTGAAATTTTATAAATAAAAATATCTATATCATGTGTAAACTGTTTGGTAATAGATTTAACATTAAATATAGATGGAAGTCTATGTTTAGTTCTATAACCCATTAGTTTTTTCAATTTAAAATCATTAATAATATTAAGATTTCCAATATATATATATATATATATATATATATGTAATAATAAAAATTTTCACCCTTTATTCTTAGTAAAATTATTCCAAATTCTTAATAGCTACCTTTTTTACATGCTTTAATACTATCTTAAATATCTCTTATTTTTTTCCATGCTTTAAATGCGTATTCTTTTATTATTCTAAAAACCTTAAATCTATTCGTCAAAATCCATTAAAACACTTTTTCAGTTTATTTCTGATACTAAATTCTTTTTCTTCGAATGTTTTAAAATATCGTTTGCACTATTATTCTATTTGTTCCACCAGTTTCCCGCCAGCAGTTTGTTTACGCAGTTTTTCTGACGCCGGTTCGAAAGAGATCATTCGACGTCACGCGTTCGTCACCCCTTTCCATCGAATCGTGGCTTGTCTCCTGTCCCATTCCTCCCCACCTCTCTACTGGAGTGGTTCTCCACTGTTAATGTATTCATTCGCGTCCTGTTTTTCTGGGTATTTATAGCGTTGCAAAGACTAGGAGCTCATAATTTGTACGCTTTTTCGTTTGTCTAAATAATCCTCGTCACTTGGTGGTTAGACTTGTAATGTGGAGAAACTACTATTTTAACATCTTAAATTTATTATGAAGTGGATCAACGATGTCGTCGAGAGCTGATGAATATGTTACTGGAACTGTTTACGATATATTCCTATCAAATAAACCACGTTCAACTCACGATGCCTCTATTATTCTTGAAGGGGAAATTTCTCCAATGTTTTCTTGAACCTGTCTTCAATTAGGCCACCACGACTGCACTCCGGTTGTCATATGATAACGGACGGTTGGCAAAGCTACTGGTATTAATTACTAAACTGCATTATCTTCGATATATCGAGAGTCGTCGGAATGTCACAAAAAGTGACAGTAAATTATATCATATATATATTAAAATGTCTAGGTTTCATGAGAAGTTACATATAACAGATAAATATTACTATTCTTAATGTAATTTGTTGATTCACTTAAAATTGCGAATCGATATTTTAAAAATAAATATCTTATAAATATCCCGCTACCCCCATCCGGACTATTTTATATACTATCAAATAATTTTTTATTCGCTGTGTATTTCTTGAATAAAAAGCACAATTAATAATAAAAAATAAATTCATGAGACAAATTTAGAATTTTACAGAAAAAATATATAGTACTACCTGTTTTCATCCAAAATAATCTGTTATACGTTTTTGTTTGAGTTTTGCTCGTGCCTGCAGCAAGATTGTGAATTTTACATAATAAAAGTACTTGGATTGCGTCTGCTTCTTATTGCATCTCAAACCAATTAATGCACTTATAGAGCATTGTCTCCCCTTCTGCATGACTGGCTCCTGGATCATCATTCCTCAATTCATATTCATCCACTTCAGGTTCCTCTGGATTCAAAACATTTCGGATAATTTCGTCATCCATAAATTCTTCATAACCAATATTATTCTTATCACAATTAAGCCAGTCTGTGATTTAGTCTGCAGAAATATTTTTTAAACATAGTACGTTTGATACCAAGGTCAATATCTCCGAATCATCATCATGTGCTTCCGCATCTTCTGTGCTATCAACAGTGTTGGACCACAATTTTCTCCAACTTTTCTGCAAAGTCTGTTCAGACAAATCATTCCAGACATCAGCTAAGTTGTATAAGGCATCTTTGATACTATACAACTTCTAAAAATCGAAGACATTTTATTCATTATAAGCGAGTAGTAGCTTTAGAATAAAAGCTTTCCGATAACGGCTTTTCATTGATTCTATGACACTTTGGTCATTTGGTTGTATCAGTGTTGTTGTATTAGGTAGAAGAAATAAGCACTTGATGTTATCGTCAGTAGATTCTAAATTTTCATTCGGATGTGCTTTGGCATTATCAATCAGCAAGATTGCTTTCTGTGGAAGATTACTTTTTAAAAAATGTGCTTTAACTCCGGGTACAAAAATATCAGAAAACCACGTCTTAAAAATATCCTGCGTCTCTGATAAAAAGGAAAAAAAGTCGAAAAGGGGGGGGGGGGGGGGGGCGAGGGTGGCGGTTGATCGAATGGCGGATAATCGAAAGTCTACTATATATATATGTATTAAATTGGGGACCAATTTTCTTTTATAATATCACTACATATACATACTACTACATGGCTACAGCTTCATTTCTAATATATGCAAGAAAAAAAAATTATTGTTTTAATTCGCAAAAAGTTCTTTAACCCTTTCACTACCAACATTTTAAAAATGAAATAAAAATTAGGAAGTTTTGACACATTGTTAATAATGCTTCAAATAAGCTAAAAACCATGTAATAAAAAATTCGCGAGGATATTTTATTTAATTAGAGAATGTCCTTAATTAAGGACATATGTATTCAATAGGTATGCCGTAGACTATAATGAAAATACATTGTTGGTGGAAAAAAAAATTATTATATGGTTGTAAAATTCTGTTTTAGAATGTTTGCATTTAATATGTAGTGATAGCTATGCATTTAAGTGGAATTCTTTAAAACAGTTTACACAAACATAGATGTTGTTACGTAATGACTAACTTTATCTTTCATCCATGTATCAGTCACCTGCATAATTATTTAATCGGTTGTAATTGCATTGTTTCAATATCTGGCAACAGTTGGTTTTGTTTTGTTCTAGAGAAAAGTTTATAAAATGAAGTAATGTGAAATATATATGGCTCTTCTGTCATTGAATTTAAATAAGAAATCTATTTGCTTTAGCAATAAGAAATGTTATTGAGGGCAGTTTTAATAGCTTATAGATATTTTAATACTTAACTTTTAGGGATTCATTTAGTTAAGAGATTTATTTACATTGGAATCCAACATATGGCGTCCGCTGACAGGACTGGAATCTGTAAGTAGAATTTTATTTGAACTGCTCAAGTGAAAATTATTATTGTTGTTGAATAAATAAAAAAAATATTGTTGATGTTGAATAATATGGATGCGTTGGAAGCAGCTAGACGACAGCATCGTAGAATTTTCACTAAAGCGTGTAACGAATTTGATGCAAGTGAAAATAATTTATCGACTGCTGAAAAAATTCTGAAATTGACAATGATAGAAGAGAAAGCGAAATTTATGATAGATGTAGAATATAAAATTAGAGAAATATTGTATAGCGACCAAGCTGACGAAGAAACAATAGACAAAGATATCGATGAATCTGAGGTTTACATCGATCGCTGGCGTGTATTACAACAGAAATTAAACGAACTTTTGGTTGTAAAAAATGAAGATTTGAAATCTGATATTTCGGTAATTAATAAGAATGTATTCCTTCATTATCCGAAGATACAGTTACCTACTTTTAATGGTGAAATTAAAAATTGGTTGCAATTCTGGGGTCAATTTCAAAAAATTGATCAAGATACTAGCCTAGATTTTCATGACAAATTTGCGTATTTATCACAAGCCATGGAAAAAGGCAGTGTGGCAGAAGCATTGATTAGAAGTTTTCCGCCTGGTGGTAATAGTTATGCCAAAGCTGTAAGTCAACTTAAATCTCGTTTTGGACGAAAAGAACTTTTGATAGAATATTATGTTAGAGATTTGTTAGGCCTTGTACTGCAGAAGCAAAATACAGGAAAACATAATTCTTTGCGACGATTATATGATTCATTAGAATCGAAATTGCGATCATTAGAAACTCTTGGAGTTATTAGAGACAAATATGCTGCGATGTTATATCCGCTTGTTGAATCGTCTCTTCCAGATGATATTCTTAGAGCATGGGAAAGGTATAGAACGTCTCACAGAAGATCGTCAAATAGATGTAATGATGTGGAATCTGAACTAGATAAAAATCATGATACAGATTTAAAGAATGGTGTTGTAATTGGCTCAAAAACTGATCTAGATAATTTATTAGAATTTCTGCAAGACGAAGTTGAAGCAGAAGAAAGAATTTCTTTGGCAAGTAAAAGTTTTGACAAAACTTTTCGATACAGAGCTGCACGCAATAATCATGAATTCGAAGAATCTCAGATATCTACTGTATCAGATTTATTAAACATTGATATGAGAAAATATACTAGAAAAAAGAATAATTTTAAACAAAAACTATGTATTTTTTGTGACAAACGACATGCATCGGAAAAATGTTTCAAGGCAATGTCAATGTCGTATGATGTTAAGAAAGACATAATGCAAAAGAAGGGAACTTGTTTCGTGTGTTTAAAATTAAACCATCTAGCCCGAAATTGTAGAGCAAAAGTAAAATGCGTTTTATGCAGAAAAAAACATGAAACTCTAGTATGTCCAAAAGTTCCTGAAAAGTTAATCAAAACTGAAGAAGCCCAGGATCCCTTAAAAGCTCTGAATAATTATTACTTCAGAAGATCTTCTTTGAGTGTTGAGCCTTCAAAAAGCAAGCTTCATCATGAGCCAGGATCACAAGGACGAGCTAGAGGAGGTTCAAGCAGAGGACGTGGTGGTTATGGTGGACCCCGTGGTGGTGATGGGTATGCTAATGGCTACGGCCGAAGATATGACAGTCCACCTTTTGGAAGTCGAGATTTTTATGACCATAGCTACAGTTCAATGTCGCCTCGCATGAGACCATACCCTTCACCTTATGATCGTCGTAGTCCATCTATTGCGTCCATGAGAGATAAACATGCGGATCCCTATTCATCATCTTTGAGAGATCCATATTCACAAAGATCTGGCATGTCTCCTGTTTCACGTGATTTGTATGAAAGAAGCAGCAAAGCAACATTTCTTTGACATAGTTAAGGTACCGAAAAGATTTAACTTGTAATTTTAAATTGTTGAGTTGTGCATTCCCCACAACTCAAGGTGGGAGTATGTTACGTAATGACTAACTTTATCTTTCATCCATGTATCAGTCACCTGCATAATTATTTAATCGGTTGTAATTGCATTGTTTCAATATCTGGCAACAGTTGGTTTTGTTTTGTTTTAGAGAAAAGTTTATAAAATGAAGTAATGTGAAATATATATGGCTCTTCTGTCATTGAATTTAAATAAGAAATATATTTGCTTTAGCAATAAGAAATGTTATTGAGGGCAGTTTTAATAGCTTATAGATATTTTAATACTTAACTTTTAGGGATTCATTTAGTTAAGAGATTTATTTACATTGGAATCCAACAGATGTATTTGGAATTTTTCACACCTGAAATGTGATTTCCCCTTGCAGTACTTTTTTTTACAGTGGCCTGCTTCCTTGTAACCGTTATGAATAGGGGAATGATCTACTGCATCGAGTTGTATTTCCTTAGAAGATCTTACTTCTGTGTTTTTACGCGAAATTCCGAGTTGAGAAATTTCTGGCATGTCTTCGCCTTTACTTGGTCGACCACGTCTTCTTGATGGTGATGGCTTTCCAGCCTTCACTAAATAAAGTTGGTTATAGTCATCCTGAAGTGTAACAGATCCATAACTTGTGCCTTTGGAATATTGCTCTCAGTAGCAACTTTTTTTATATTCTAGCCAATTATTACATATAGCCAAGTCTACTGCCTGAAATATAAGTGTCCATTTCCTAGATCGAATAAAAATTCTGTACAAGCCAATTAGAAAATCTATCTTATCGAACCTTCCGTTGATGCATTATATGTCTTCACTATTTCTGGTCTCATCTCATCAATGTATTGTTTAGAATTTTTGTCTCATCGTTTAGCAACATCAGTGTTTCCCAGGGCTGTAGAAGTGAACAGTAGGGGTTTGCTCTAGAAAATGTAGGGGAAGTTCATATTTTTTCTCTCTCTGATATATGCACGCACAAACTAACACACAAACACACGGATATATACGATCAAAGTATTAGTATATAGAAAGATAAATTAGTGCATATTAATATTGTAGGTACTATGTTTCCTATTAAACTGTTCATAATTTCATTTTATGCTAAGAAAATAAAAAGCTGCAGAATGAAAATTGCCAATGTATAACTAGTGTATAGACTGATGAAATAATAAATGGTGATGTCAACAAGAAAATAAAAATCTTACGGTTCACCTGTTTAAAAAAAGTCACACTTTTAATTTTTTTTTTCTGAATATTCCCTGCCCTTAAGGATTCTAGAGTTGAAACACTTGTTTGCAATTTTTATTCAAATACTACAAATAAATAATATTTGTGCAAAACTGTAAAAGGTCCCCAAAAATAAGTTCGATTTTTGAAAAGAGTTCCATTTGGTGACCTAGGAATCCTTCCCAGGGAGGGGGCTCAAACTTTTTTAGGGGTGCTGAGCCTCCCCTGGCACCCCTCTAGCTACTGCTCTGATGTTTCCTTTACCCTAAAAGTTACTTGCAATATACACACTTTGTTATCATACCATCTTTACAAGTACTATATTTTTGTCCTTACCATATATAGCTGTTCTATAAAATCCCTTCCCTTTTGTATTTTTCTGTTTTCTCGGAATGAAAGGTGGATTTCCTGCAAGCCAACGAAAATAGCCATTTGATTGGGAATTATGTTTTATTTTTTCAATGTATGTTTAAGGCCTACGTTAAAAAGTTTTTTTGAAAAACTTTACAAAGAAACAATGTTAACATTTTTAAATTTAGTTTTAATAAAAAAAATAATAATTACCTTTAAAATTTTATATATCGGAACGTCCATTCGTTACTCTTGTGATAATTAGAGCAAATTTTCATATATAATTCCGATTATTTTATTACAAAATATAATCAAGATAAAACTGATATAACCAGCTAAATACCACTGTGTTCCACACACATACATATATCTAATTTGTAACAAAAAGCATTTTACTTATGTAATGTCGTAGGCGAATTGAGATATCCGGCTCTTTGCAAACAGCCTAGGTTCTTTGCAAAGAGCCGGGCTAATTGGAGAATCCATCTCCCTTTTTCCAATTAGCCTGATATTTTTCAGGCTTATTGCAAAGAGCCTAGAAAGCGTTAGGCTAATTGAAAAATGACCACTTATTAACCGATCAGGGTGGTATTTTTAGATAACAGGCTATCAAAGACTGAGAGCTTATGTGCCCGCCGATTCTGTATGTACGTGTGTACTTACGTACGTATGTACGTAACGTACGTATGTACGTACGTATGTACGTAACGCGATAACTCTTGATAGAAATATCCGATTTGCTTCAAATTTTTTTTCTGGGTTCATTCTGATAAGGTGCTTCCCTGATTAGTTTTTGGGGTTCATTGGTTAAGGATAAAGGGGGAATAGGGGGCTAGTCCCCCCCCTTAATTTATATAAATGGGTTTTTCATGCAGAAATATTCGATTTGCTCCAAATTTGGTATACCGGTTTATTGTGTTAAGGAGCTTCCCTGATTAGATTTGGAAGCTCATTATTTAAGTATAAAGAAGGGAAAGGGGGGCTACCCCAGTTTATTTAGATAAATCGGTTTTTCATGATGAATTATTCGATTTGCTTCAAATTTGGCATACCGGTTTATTAAGTTAAGGAGCTGCCTTGATTAGATTTGGAGGTTCATTAGTTGCATATAAAGGGAGGAAAGGGTGGGCTATCCTCCCCCCGTAATTTATATAAATGGGTTTTTCATGCAGAAATATGCGATTTGCAATAAATTTGGTATACCGGTTAATTATGTTAAGCAGCTTCCCTGATTACGTTTGGAAGATCATTATTATGTATAAAGGGGGGAAAGGGGGGCAATTGCCTCTCCCCTTAATTTAGATAAATGCGTTTTTCATGTAGAATTATTCGATTAGCTCAAATTTGGTATACTGGTTTATTATGTTAAGGAGATGGCTTGATTAGATTTGGAGGTTCATTAGTTAAATATAAGGGGAGGAAAGGGGGGGCTACCCCCCTTAATTTAGGTAAATGGGTTTTTAATGCAAAATTACTCGATTTGCTCCAAATTTGGTATACCGGTTTATTATGTTAAGGAGCTTCCCTGATTAGATTTGGAAGTTCATTAGTTAAATATAAAGGGAGGAAAGGGGGCTAGACCCCCCCCCCTTAATTTAGATAAATGGGTTTTTCATGCAGAGTTATTCGATCTGCTCCAAATTTCATATACCGGTTTATTATGTTAAGGAGCTTCCCTGATTAGATTTGAAGGTTCATTAGTTAAGTATAAAGGGAGGAAAGGGGGGGCTAGACCCCCCCCCTTAATTTAGATAAATGGGTTTTTCATCCAGAGTTATTCGATTTGCTCCAAATTTCGTATACCGGTTTATTATGTTAAGGAGCTGCCTTGATTAAATTAGGAGATTTATCGGTTAAGTATAAAGGAGGGACAGGGGGTAGTGTCCCCTTAATTTAGATAAATGGGTTTTTCATACAGAATTATTCGATTTGCTTCAAATTTGATATACCAGTTTATTACGATATCCTTCCGTCATTTGATTTGGAGGTTCATTGGTTAAGTATAAAAGGGGTGAAATGGGGCAATTGCCCCTCCCCTTAATTTAGATAAATGGGTTTTCATGCAGAATTATCTGATTTAGTTTAATTTTTTTTCTACCGGATTCGAACTTGAAGGTTCCATTTGAAGTCAACCCGAAAACCGACCACAACCAGGTTTCGGATTGAGCTCAATTAGAACTTTCAGGTTCGGATCGGGTTACCGGTGGACGGAGATTATTTTGTCTGGCTTGCATCGGGTTATAGTTCTTTGGAATATTTTTGTCGGTTAAGATTTTGTTCGGGGCGGGTTTCAGGTTGACTTCGAATGGAATTTTTAGGTTCTGGTAGCATTGCGTGTCCACGGAAACTAATTTGTCTTGTTCGGATCCGGTTATGGATCCTTGGAATATTTTTGTCGGTTATCAGATTTGGTTCGGGATTTCGGGTTTTTCAAATGGAACTCTCAGGTTCGGGTCGGGTTGCATGTAGACTGAAATTATTTTGTCTTGCTCGGATCGGGGTACGGTCTGTTGTAATTTATTTTTCGAGTTTGGGTAGGGTTATGCGTTAATAAACCTAATAAAAAGAAAATTGCCCAGTTAAACTGATGGCATTGAGCTCACAGGTTATTCACATTAATTGTATATTATACTCTTATTTCAAAGAATAATGCCCCTCGAAAAATAAATGAAGGTATTTGTCCCCGTTGCCCCCTTTCTACTTAACCAAAGAACCTTCAAATCTAATCAGGGAAGCTACTTAACATAATAAACTGGTATACCAAATTTGAAGCAAATCAGATAATTCTGCATGAAAAAAACCATTTCACTAAATTAAGGGGGGGGGGGGGGTATTAGCTCCCCCATTTCTCCCTTTATGCTGAACCAATGAACTTTCAAATCTTATCAGAAAAGCTCCTAATTAGAATGAACCTAGAAAAAAAATTAAACTAAATTAGATAATTCTGCATGAAAACACATTTATCTAAATTAAGGGGAGGGGCAATTGCCCCCCTTTCCCCCATTTTATACTTAACCAATGAACCTCCAAATCAAATGAAGGAAGCCATATCGTAATAAACTGGTATATCAAATTTGAAGCAAATCGAATAATTCTGTATGAAAAACCCATTTATCTAAATTAAGGGGACACTAGCCCCTGTCCCTCCTTTATACTTAACCAATAAATCTCCAAATGTAATCAAGGCAGCTCCTTAACATAATAAACCGGTATACGGAATTTGGAGCAAATCGAATAACTCTGCATGAAAAACCCATTTATCTAAATTAAGGGGGGGGGTCAAGCCCCCCTTTCCTCCCTTTATACTTAACTAATGAACCTCCAAATCTAATCAGGGAAGCTCATTAACATAATAAACCGGTATACCAAATTTGGAGCAAATCGAATAATTTTGCATTAAAAACCCATATACCTAAATTAAGGGGGGGTAGCCCCCCTTTCCTCCCCTTATATTTAACTAATGAACCTCCAAATCTAATCAAGCCATCTCCTTAACATAATAAACCAGTATACCAAATTTGAGCTAATCGAATAATTCTACATGGAAAACGCATTTATCTAAATTAAGGGGAGAGGCAATTGCCCCCCTTTCTCCCCTTTATACATAGTAATGATCTTCCAAATGTAATCAGGGAAGCTGCTTAACATAATTAACCGGTATACCAAAATTTATAGCAAATCGCCTATTTCTGCATGAAAAACCCATTTATCTAAATTACGGGTGGGGGAAAGGCTCCCACTTTCCTCCCTTTATATGTAACTAATGAACCTCCAAATCTATTCAAGGCAGCTCCTTAACTTAATAAGCCGGTATACCAAATTTGGAGCAAATCGAATAATTCATCATGAAAAACTGATTTATCTAAATTAAGGGAGGTAGCCCCCCTTTCCCCCTTTATACTTAAATCATGAGCTTCCAAATCTAATCAGGGAAGCTCCTTAACACAATAAACCGGTATACCAAATTTGGAGCAAATCGAATATTTCTGTATGAAAAACCCATTTATATAAATTAAGGGGGGGGGGCTAGCCCCCCTTATCCTTAACCAATGAACCCCAAAAAATAATCAGGGAAGCACCTTATCAGAATGAACCTAGAAAAAAAAATTGAAGCAAATCGGATATTTCTGTCAAGAGTTATCGCGTTACGTACATACGTACGTACGTAAGTACACACGTACATGCAGAATCGGCGGGCACAAAAGCTCTCAGTCTTTGGTAGCCTGTGAGCTAAAAATATCACCCTGATCGGATAATAAGTGGTCATTTTTCAATTAGCCTAACGCTTTCTAGGCTCTTTGCAATAAGCCTGAAAGATATCAGGCTAATTGGAAAAAGGGAGGTGGATTCTCGAATTAGCCCGGCTCTTTGCAAAAAGCCTAGGCTGTTTGCAAAGAGCCGGATTTCTCAATTAGCCTACGACATATATATGAAATGACTCTTGTGACACTCTGGTCACAAGAGTAACAAAATTTTGATTGATTATATAGACAAGGGAAATGCTTTTTGTTACAAATTAGATATATTTTATGCGAGTGGAACATAATTGTATTTAACTGGTTATATCAATTTTTGTTTTAATTACATTCTTTAATAAAGTAATTGGAAGTATTTGCGAAAATTTGCTCTAATGGTCACAAGAGTAACAATGGACGTTCCCATATATTCCTATGAATTTACAAAAATGTTAAATATGTATGGAAATATGAAGAAATTTTTTCAAAAACTCGAAAAATTCTACATGAAAAACAAATAAATTTATTAGAAAAAAAAATTACTACTAAAATAAACTAAAAGCTTTTATCTAGTGCACCTACTACAAATTAAATAACTAAATAAAAATTTTAGAGATGATCGAAGAGTCAATTATAAGATTTTCAACAGTTTTACCATGTTTTTGTTCAAATAACAGGCCAAAGTTTTGAAAATATTCATGAAATTGAAATTATTTTAGTAGATGCAACTAGACAACAATATATAGACTCAACTCACAAAGTTTTATGGAAGAATGATAATAATGTTTTTAGTCATCCTTTTTGAAGTGAGTTTTTTGTTTAAAAATCAATTCCGAGAAAAAATGCATTTAAACGTTAAGTTCGTATATTTTTACGATAAATAATTCATTGATTTCTGTTCTAAACATGGTAGGAACAAAAACAAAGCAGTTTTAGAATCGTAAAAAGTTGTACTTTCAAATGAATTAATAAAAACAAAGTCGATAGTTTTCGCGAAAGTGTTCATTTCGACGTAGGCAGAGGGGGAAAAAAAAGGCTTCTGGGGCTTTAAAACTTTCTATACAAACACCTAATTTTTACATCGAATTCGGATTTTTAGGAAAATTTGAGGAAACAATAAAAAATGGAGGGAAAAAAGTAAAGCACGAAAGTATTTGGTAAAATAGTTTAGGAATTATGCAGATGTAAAGTCTTGAACTCTTAACTTTAATTTCATTTTTAATCGTTGCAAAACATATTGCAATGCGGGTAGTTTTAAGCATAACTCAAAAACTACTTGGCGGAATTTGTAAGTGTAAGTGATATGTAATAAACTATATATATTTTTAATGAATTATTTACATCATTTTTTTAATAAATTTTATTATATATTTCAAAATTGGCGTTTTGAACTGATTTTTCCGACAAGAAAGGGCGGAAGAAAAAAACTACTGTCATGAGACGACAATAGTTTATAACATAAGATGTAATTCATTTATTGAAATATGAAAAATAAAAACCTATTCGATTACAAATCACTCCAATAATCATGCTTGCAAGCAGTGCTATTGTAGTTAAAACCCCAGAGGGTATACTCTAGAGCAGGTCTGTCCAATCTTTCATTAAACTGGGGCGCTCCTCATCTGGTTGTAAACAATGGCGAGAGCCATATTTCGCATGACATGCAACAATATTATCTCACTGTTGTAGTGCAGCATTTAATTACCGCATGGACTAAATTCCACCAGTATTACTGTGTAGTAATCGTCGCCTTATTTAAATGCAGAATGCCAAAATTTAAGTATTCGTAAATACGGTCCGGAAGTTTTCCCTTGCGGTAATCAAAAATCAAGACCCGAGTAATGGTACCTCACACACGTTTTATACGATGTACAGTCGTGGAAAAAAAAGTAAACACCCCCTACTAACTCTTCAACAAATTATCGTAAACGGAAGTTACTGGTACCGAAAGATTGGAAATAAAGTCTACTTTTAAATGATGTATATAAAATTAGCTTAGGGGGCCATCTACATATTAAAACGAACCCAAACCTCATTTTTTTCAATAGCAATACCCAATTTTAACGAGATATTTCAAATCTTCGGTTCAAACTATGCCTAGACACCGAATTTCAAGTCATTTGAATCACAAGTTTTTGAATTATAAACATTCAAAATTTAGTGCTTCTAATGTTAAATTACATTTTCATATTTTTATTTATATCTCCTGAAATTATGCTCCTAATGTGCTAATTTTTTGTGTGGCAATAATGCTAATGTGTCCAAACATAAATACGCTGAATTTGCAATTTTTATAATTTTATGATATGAATTATGAAATTAATATTCGAAAAAATTATGAATTGCAACCTACAATTTTTTTGATGAATTTAGATTTATTAAGTCCTGCTTTATGAAAATCCAAAATTTCACATTTTTCTTCCAAATAGTTTTCAAATTATGCTTAAAAATCGGCAAAATGATGGTTTAAGGGGCCGTCTATGATAGAAGTGAGTAGATATTTTGAAATTTCTTCTGCTGTCCTGTTATCTAACAGGCTTCATTGTCTGCTTGAGGCGCCTTGATCAAGAAGGGGGGCTCTCTCGGTTAACAATCGAGTACTGAACATCAATTTGGATACAGCCCTTAAAATACGCTCGTTTTAAAATAATTAATTTCTCGGAAATTTATGGTACGAATTGCATAAAAATTTGTTTTTAGGCTAATTGAAGGGTGTAGAGTTCATTTATGCTGTCAGAATTGGGTATTGCTATTGAAAAAAATGAAGTTATGGTTCGTTTTAATATTTAGATGGCCCCCTAAGCAAATTTTATATACATCATTTAAAAGTAGACTTTATTTCCAATCGTTCGGTACCAGTAACTTTCTTCTACGATAATTTGTTGAGGAATTAGTAGGGGTGTTTACTTTTTTTTTTTTTTTTTTTTCCACGACTGTACATAGTGATAGCCTTAAGGTCTCTTCGATTCAGAAATTCTATGTAAAAATTATTTAAAGAGATAACATAAATTGAGGTAAATTTAGAATGACATTTTTCTTCAGAGCGTGGAAAGGGGATATGTAAAAGATTTTGTAGAAAGGGCCAGAAACTTGTAATCACTGCAAAAACAAAAGAAAAAAAAAAGTGCAAATACTATTTATTAAAAAGAAACGCCCCACCAGTGGCCGAGAGGTTCCGCTCTCGAAGCTGGTAGATCCCGAGGTGCTGGGTTCGATCCCAATCGCGACCGTCGGCCTAATCATTCGGAGTTTTCGTGGTTTTCTTCGAATCTTGGTTTTTCAAACGTTAATACGGGTTAGGTTCCCTTAGAAAGGCCCCCCCACGGACGGTACTCCCCCGACTTAGGGCCTATATCCCTCGTGCTGGCCGTCATAAATACAACCAACCAACCTTAAAAAATACATTCTTTAAAATGTATTTTTATCATTACAAAAACTTCGTGATATACGGAAGGGCGCCAAGAAATCATTCAAAGAGCGCCATGGCGTACGCGGGCGCCGCGTTGGACAGCCCTGCTCTAGAGGGCCCTATAGCTTTACTTAAAAAACAGAGAATATACGGCGTTTCTTTTTTTAAAAAATCGTGAAGGTATACAGCGTATACCACTGTATACCCTCCGTCCATTACAGTCCTGTTTGCAAGCGTGATACTTTTACGTTTAAAAATGAATTCATAAATGTGTCAGAAAGTTTTGTGTTGAGCGGGATTTTTTTTTTTCTTCTTCTTAAGAATAAGACACAAAATCCTTTCTGACGGCCGACTCGTACTCTTCTTTTAATCTTTAGTGACCACTTTTTTTCCGATGAGAAAATTTCGTCTTATTTAATTGCTGTAATACTAAATATTTTAAAATGCTGATTTAATAAAATGAAACTATGTTAAAAATTGGGGGGAATTCAAATACAGGGAATTTTCTTCAGCCTAAATAGTACTTAGTGTCGAATTCAGACACTTTTCTCCCAGGCCCGTAGCTAGACCATACTTCCAGGTAGGGCAAAGATTTTTCCAGGGGTGGCAGATTATTTCTTCATTTTTTTTTCTATCTCTTATTCGTAGCTTTTCAAAAATATGCATTGCAATTTTAGGGAATTTTTTTTCATTTAAAATATAAGAAATTTCTAAAGTCAGTACGAAATTTTTAAAGTTTCTTCAGAGACATAATAAAAATGTATTAAAGTTAAATAAGATATTTGGCATAACCAGGGCCGTAGGAATAGTCTCCCATATGGGGTGAGCAAAGCCAGGGGTCCAGTAGTAAGTTATTGTACCTTTGAGTAGAATAATATCTTTTAACTTTTATAATTATTTTTAATAACATTTTAATTTGTTTTATCAAATTCATTTTTTGTCAAAGATCTTGGTCAGATTTAGAAAACAGATATGCGCTTTCCTTCTATATCCACTATTCTTTATAAAGGTGCCCAGATGGAAGAGCTTTTGAAAGCTTAAATTCTATTTTTAAAATATAATGGTATTTTAGTCTCTTTTTTTTTTGGTGTGTGTGTGTGTGGGGGGGGGGGGGTCCTGTAAAGGGGAGAAAAAGATGAAACCAAAAGTACAAAACTTCATTAATACTATTACTCCCTTCAACAAAAACAGATATGCACTTTCTTTCTACAGCCACCATTCTTTTTAAAGGTGCCCAGATGAAAGAAATTCTGTAGGCTCTAAATTATTTTTGAATTGTCTTTTTTAGGGCCTTCTATAAAAGTGAGGAAAAGTTGGAACCCAAGATTCAAAACATTTAGGCCAAAATTTTTATTCAAATGTTTAAAAAATATGCTTTTTAATCTCATTGGGGCCCCCCAATAAGTTTCAAAACTTTCTTAATGCCATTACTTGCTTCAAAAAAATTGTGCTTTCTTTCTATAGTCACTGTTCTTTTTAAAGGCGATGAAAAAAAATTTGCAGGCTCTAAATTTTGTTTGAATTGTGTTTTTGGGGGAGCCCTATAAAAATAAAGAAATGTTGGAAGTCAAGATTTAAAACTTTTAGGCCCCATATTTTTTATTCGAATGTTTAAAAAATATGCTTTTTAATCTCAATGGGATTCCAATGAGCTTCAAAACTTCCTTAATAGAATTACTTCCTTCAACCAAAACAGATAATGTGCTTCCTTTCTAGCCACCATTTTTTTTAAGGTGTCCAGATGAAAGAAATTTTGCATCTCTAAATTTTTTTAATCGTCTTTTTTTTTGGGGGGGGGGGGGCTATGAAAGTGCGGAAAAGTTGGAACCCAGGATTCAAAACTTGTAGCTGTCACTTTTTTATTCAAATGTTTAAAAAATGTGCTTTTTAATTTCGTTGGGAGTCCCAATCAGGTTCAAAACCTCCTTAATAGTATTACTTTCTTCAACCAAAACAGATATGGGCTTCTTTCTACAGCCACCATTCTTTTTAAAGGTGCCCAGATGAAAGAAATTTTGCAAGTTCTAAATACTTTTTAAAATGTCTTTTTTAGGGTCCCTATTAAATGGAGGAAAAGTTGGAACCCAAGATTCAAAACTTTTAAACCTCATTATTGTTATTCAAATGTTTAAAAAAAAATGTGCTTTTTAATCTCGTTGGGGTCCCAATAAGCAGGCATTTATTTGTGTGCCATGCCTTTGCCACCTATCCCCTTACGTTCAACCTGTTTCTTTTTTAACGTTTCATCTCTCTTCTCTCGATAAATTACTAATGTTAATTATACATAAATTATATTCTGTAATTATTTAAATCTACTAGCTGAGCTTCGCTTGCTTTGCCGGTTGGTTTTTCAAAAAAAGAACCTTTTTTGGGGGGGGGGGGGGGGATTCCCCTTGGAGGCCCCACTGCCTTCAACAGCGTAAACCCGTTCGGAATATACCAATCTGATTCTTGAATTATTGTAATTTTTATTTCCATAAAAATGGTAGTCTCCAGGTAAAAGTTAAATTTTCCAGCATCGTCGTTCATCTTGCTACAGGAGCCAATTTGTTATTTTCCCACCTTCATCTTATTCATGACAGCGGCAAAATCTACTGGATAATTCTTCGGTTCAGAAAAACTTTCCAAAAGGTCTTCGCAAAACGCGAAAATAAGGGTATAAATCGCATAAAAAATTGGACAAAAATTCAAAAATCGCAGAGAGCAAAATTTGTCTATATCGAGCCAAAATATTGAATGTGGAATTTTAAAAAATACTCTAAAAATCACATAAAAGGTTTGTAAAAAAAAAATCAGAAATTGCAAACGAGAAACTTTCTATATAGAACTAAAGGACTTAAACTTGATTCCTTTTAGGAATGTACAAAAACCTCCGCGGAAAGCGAATAAAACGCCGCACAGGGCAAAATTTACTATATTGGGATAAAAGATTGAAACCGGATTCCTTTTACATTCTCAAAAAAATAAATAAATAAAGTAAATAAATCAGTGGACTGGAGATTTTTTTTCCGTTCAAACACACACACGCAAAAAAAAAAAAAAAAAAAAAAAAAAAAATGTTTTGATTTGCCCATTTTTCGCAAAAATATAGAAAGTCACCAATCTAACGTAAAAATAAATTACCCAACATCCTTCAATATAAAGATGCAGTTTCATCAAATCAAATCCCAATAGTGTTCCGTCAACTGTGTTGCATTGTACTTTTCATAATTAGAAACTGAACTTACGCATTAATATTTTTTCCTTCATAACACGAAAAAGTCGCGAATCAAAGATCAAAATTTCTAGAAATTTTCAAAAGACGAAAATTTCTTCAAATATGAGAAAAATCTCTTCTAATCACAGGAGCTTAAAAACGGGAAAAGCGTTTAAAATCGCATAAAATGTTTGCAAAAAATTAAAAAAATTGCAGAGGGCAAAATTTTGTACTTGTGGCTAAAAGATCGAAACCTGACTCCTTTTACTAATGTAAAAAAATCCCGTCGGAATGCGAAAGAAAGTTAAAAATCACATAAAAGACTTCGTGAAATATTCAAAAATCGCAGAAGACTACTTTACTATATTCGGCTAAAATGGAAAGATAGATTGAAAATGGATTCCTTTTATGAATGTGGGGGTAAAAGCACGAAACTCGAAAAAACACTAAAAATAGCATAAAAAATTAAATTTAAAAATTAAATTAAAAAAAAACCTATTTCGATGTGTATAATTTAAGGCATACAGATATCCGTCCTGTCAAATCTCGTCGTGAACAGAAAAACATCTGGTCAGACTAAAAGAGAAAAAGAAAAAAAATGGACAGAAAGACTCTGTATGTCTTTATTATGATCTAGTAAGAAACCCATCTTCGTTGCCCACAGAAAGGTACTGTCTATCCGAAGCCTTTCTTTTTCAATTTCTATCCGGAACACTTGGGTGACAATTTTAAATTGGAGAAAACTGAAAAATATGAAAACGACATCCCAAAGGTAATTTTCTTGGAATTAGTAAATCTCTAAATATATATATATTTAATAAAAGGCACCGTTCAAAGCAGAAAAAAAGTTATTATAAGTGAGTATTTTCTGCTTAAAAAAATGGCATTGTCAAACAGGAGAAGGAAAAAAAAAAAAAAAAAAAAAAAAAAAAACAGAATACGAAAAGACTTCCATATTTTTTTATTTATGTGCAATATTTGGGGGTTTGTTGTGAAGGTTCATTTGCAAAGAGAATTCAGTTTGAAACTTTTTTTTTTTTTGTCCAAATTTTGTTCTCTGCTATTTTATAGTTTTTCGAGAATTTTTAGCTGTGTTTCTGGTAATTTTTTTAACATTCGTAAATAAAAAATCCGGTTTCAATCTTTTAGCATTTTGCAGTGATTTTTTTATATTGTTTTTCTAAATGGGGGAATTCCCAGTTAAATTTTGCTAGTGCTTTGATTAAATTCATGTTGTAAGAATATCAAATCTGTTACTGTAACACCATGAACAAAATGTTGAACATTTTAATTTAATCCGGGTCGAAATAAAAATTTACAATAATTCAAGGTTTGTTTGATTCGAGATCTGAGCCGGCATAGCCCCAATGGGTGTACGCACATTGCCGAAAGCAGTTCAACCCAACTCTAAATTCGTTTAATTTGAGTTTCGTTTTGAAAAAATCAACTAGTGAAGCTCCGCTGGTGTTGTTATAAAATAGAACTCGGATAGCAAAATTAAATATAGATATTTCTCCAAAATCTTAGAGGGGGGGGGATGAAAAAAAAGTTTGTGGGTGGCCTCAAAAGACCTTCCTACGGCCCTGGGCATAACGTAAATAAAATGTATTTCTTTTAATTAGGAATTGGAATCGAATATCGTTTTTCACTTTTCAATAAATGCATTACACTTTGAGTTGTAATTGATTTCTATCATATGATGGTCTATATCAGGCTCTCGCCTTGCAAAAATTGGCTTATATTGGCAACTTTGACGACCACTTTGGAAACTGATTTGCTTTAAAAAGTGCAGAATAGTTGAATAGTTTCATTAAACAATGCATTCAGTTTCTTCGTTCATTAATAAAAGCATCTGTAACATTTTTTAATTTAAGAATAAAAATGGCTTTATGAATGCGTCAGTAAGTAATAAATTTGGATTTGTAAAATCGTAAGTAACCTGACATATTGTATTGTTTAAATTTGAAATAATGATTGGTTTATTTTAGAAGCGACATTTTTTTAAAAATTTCAGTGGAATGGGAGACAGTCGAAGAGATGAAGGGATAGACCTTCCATTATCTATTTTGTATTTTCACATGGGGGGGGGGGGGGGAGTGTCCTTTGGAGTTTGTTGTAATCGGACCAAGTTTCCACGAAAGAAGCATTTAACTGTCATGTACATCAAATTAAAGTTAAGGAAACAGTATTGTGGGCTGCTTCAAGATTAGTTTCAGAAGCCTTTGGTTTCAACCCCGCCTCCTAACGATAAATTACATATGGTGACAATTGTATAAAGAAAGCAAGCTTTAGGGATTTAAGGTAAACCCGATTTGTTGTTGAAGCGGTATGGGACAATTTCTACAAAGTGAAAAAGCGAGGCACGCACAATGGAGCAATTTTCGACAGGTCTGTTAAAGAGGGAGAGAAAAAAAGCTTTATAGATGAAATTTTGCTACATTTGTTTCCAGTCTAGAAAGGAAATTTAGGGGTAGAGGGCAAGGTCTGGCATGGGAAAATGAAAATTTGATGTTGTATTACATAATTTTTTTTAAAGGGAAATAATGAAAAAAAATGATCAGAATGTCGAGCTTCATTCTAGGTTGGACAAGAAGTGGGGAAAACTGGAAATTTAATGTTTTTATCGGAATGCGCTAGGTCGGGCAAAACATTTTCCAGGTCGGGCTTTGCCCGACCTGGCCCCCACCTGGCTACGGCCATGTTTTCTCCGGGAGGGATTTCTGTGGCACCGGTGGGGGGGGGGGGGGGTTATTATAGAGTTTCCGGGGTGGGCGGAGGGGTGAAAATGCACTTTTTGACCATGAAAACACAAAATCTCAAATCTTCAGGGAGGGACATCACATTGCTTCGGGTGGATGTCCCTACCGGGCCACCCCCTGAATTCAACACTGTTCGTGCTGCTGTTCGCGAAGGGGTTAAAGTCGATTTTCACGGCGCGACATTCATGGTAAAGTCATTAGGGAGCCATCAATTACAATTCGATGCATCTTTTTTTCTGGATACTTTCGGTTTCGGAACCGTTTCCAAAATTGCAAGTGCGGTAAAAAAAATTAAAAAAAAAAAAAAAAAAAAAAGCAATCAAAATAATAAAAGTAAAAAGAAACCCTGTTTGACATCGACCTCAGCTATTCTATGCAGAACAAAAAATCATTTAAAAATATTAAAATGCAAAAGTGCATGTTGAGAAATTTGAAAAGAACTTTGCCATTGGTTTAACATTCTAATCGAAAATATGAGAGCCGAGAACCAAAATCTGCCTTCAAGATTCTAATTAATCTTGCAGATATGAGACATTATATTTCAATATTTTTTTATTTAATAATTTAAACAATATTTTATATTAAAATAATTTTAATATTTAAAAGTTAAATGTTATGTATCTGAGAGAATTTAGTACCTGTATCTGCCACCTGTTAAAGATACCTGTTTCGGTAAACATGAACGACCAAAAAAGAAAATAAATCAATAAATTTACAACAAAATGATTTCACTTCAATTTTCTTGAAATTTAATTTTTGTTACAAAACAGTCAGGTCTTCAATTAACAGAATAACACTGCACTGATACACAGCAATGAAATTTATTTCATTTACCTTTCTTTGCTGCTCTCCTTTCAAACTGAAAACACCTACTAATTAAACTTCTCTTTATTTGCTTAATACATACTTGTACAATGTACAACGTAAATTAACTACACTTCATTATAATCGCTTTTATTGAGCTATGAGCTTGACAATTTCTATTGTTTCCGTTTCAATCAGCGCTTGCAAATTGTGATAACTGCGGTCAGTAGATGGCAGCACTCTTTCTAGAAAAAAAAAAATAAAAGAAAGTTTATTGTGTTCCTGCATTTCTAGATTTTTTTTAAGACACCTTTTACAGATCGGAGCGAACTTTCATTCATTTTCACGTTACTACCTGGTTAGGTGTTGTTATGTATTAGGTGCGTGATGTAATAATTCTTCAAAGAAAACTTTTTAATTCTACGAAACGAAGATCAATCGAGCGAGATGAGTGAAATCAAGAGAGTGGTCTAAGTAATCTAAGAAAAACGCTTTCAATAATATGAAAAATACCGTAAGTTTCCTCATTTTTTTTGTGAAAAAAATTTATTTGCGAAATCACCTATAACGCTTTCTTTAGTCATCATTTAGAAATAATTTTGATCTAAATGTTTAAAATCACTTATTTTTTTTTTAAATATCAACTGAAATACATGTGCTTTAATGTTTTCTGGCGTAAATTGTTGAATCCACAGGTGTCCTTTTGATGTTTGCAGAACATAGAATAGTGGAGTAGAAAAATTTTTTGTTTCTTGCAAGTTGTTATGAGGTTTTGTGATTCTGTAGTTAATATTGAAGTTATTATTGAAAATGATTTGTGATCACACACACACAAAAGTATTTTTTTATTAAATAAATTGTGTGATTTAAAATATATATATATACTATATGGATTTAGTGTAATATTCATAGAAGATTAATTTAAAATAACAAGTTGCCTATTGCTGCTCAGACAAATTTTGATTGATTTGTATATATTTTCAAATTAGATTATTAAAAGCTTAATTCGTTACGGAAGTACATGAGTAAAAAGGGAAAAAATAATTAGTTTATTTTACTCATGTTTTAAATAAAAGCATAAATACAATTGAATCAATTACAATCAATAGAAGTAATTTTTCTTTGGATACACCATAGATGTTTAATGATATTTTAAAGAAATATGTATCTTCTTGCATGTTCAATTTTATATGCTACATTATTATTCATTGCTAGATTGCCAAATAGGCAGAGTGGGCCTGGACCTTTTAGGATTCATGTGTTTAGAAATCCAAGCAAATATGATTTCTTGCTCAGTATATGTTTTATAAGAATAATATTCTGATACTGAAGTACAGTTATAGATAAAAAATTAAAATATAAATGTTTACCTCAAAGTCCTGAAGTTAAGGATGGGGAAATAGGGTCTTGAAACTTGAATTGCTTAAAAGCATAATGGACATCTTAATCCTACAATAGATGTAGAATTTTCAAAATTATTGGTGGGGCTCAATTTGAATAATGTCTTTTACACACAAATATCTATGTGTGCATCACTGTAATAGAGTTCAGTTACTTATTTAATGGCTTTTTCTAAACTCTATTTTACTTAAATTTAACAGTCATACATATTTAAATAAAATTACAATTGAATGTATTATATAAATATTAATACAACGTAAAAACTCAGATGCACAGTTCCATTCACAAAAAATGATACACTCACTGTTATTCGTGAATCGATTATGTTAAAATTGCAACAAAAGTTGGCTTGAAATATTGTTTTCTTTAAAAATATTACTTTTTTTTTTCCTTTTATGTATCTTTTTTTAATGGGCCTTTCAGCTACAAGAGTTCATACTTTTAGCATTTTAGCTGCGAAATAAGAGCCCAGAGAGAAAAAAAAAATTCTATATTATTTTTCTTTCTGATAAAATAAAAATAAAAAAAAAATGGCAAAAGGCTAGAGAAGTATGTTTTCTGCTGAATTAAATTTTTGTATACTATAAAGGTTGGGTTTATTCCTGGATGGTGAAAGAAGCACTAAAAAACCAGAAGAAATGGCAGGAACTGACAGAAAACTATAACAATGCCTAAAATTAAGATACATCAATTATATGAAGCAATTTTAAGTGAAGCAAAATTATATGAAATAATTAAACTTTATTAATTTAAAGGAATATTAATATTAGAAATGTTTTATTTTTATTAATGAACATTCAAAATGAGAATTTTCAGTATATTTTAGCTAAGTTGGACTGAGAAACAACTTTGTTGTTCTTTCCTAAAACCTCTTGAGTGTAAGTACCCACTGCAATGTTTTATTCTTTCCCGTGCACAGTGGTACTTTTGACGATCTATGTGGACAAAATTATTTCATTGAAGTTTAATTATTTTTTGCTGTTTTTTTTAATGCATCAATATTAAAATACTTTCACAGTGATAAATATTTGGTTATTTAACAACGTCTTAAAGTTAAAATACAGGGTGCCCAATAAAGTCTGTTCCCACCCTCTTAACTGCCGAACGACTGCATCTATATTCATAAACATGGTGTCTAGGTATAGTAAAGAGGCTATGCGCTACTAGATGAGACTGCTTACAGTATCACCTGGTACAAAATTGTGGCATTAACGTTCCTATCGCGAAAGCGGTTCGAAATATGGGATAAAAGTGAATGACGACACCTTGTAAACATGAATGCTAAATGAATCTCGTTCTGAATATGAATCTCTTTTTCGAGATAGGGATACTAACTCAGCACATCAAGTGGCACTGGAAGCAGTCTCATCTGGTAGAGCATAGCCACTTTACTATACTAGACACCACTTTTATGACTATAGCTGCAACCATTCGGCAATTAAGAGCATGGGGAGGGCTTTAGTGGGCACCCTGTATAATGCTTTACAAATAATGCATTAAACATACTAATTTTACAATTAAGTAAAAACAATTTAATGCACATGTATGTAAGTTAACATTCATTTCTTTTTTTGAATTTTTGTCTACTCAGAATTGCTTGAGAAATTTGTGTAATCATAGTGAAAAATGAAAATTTTTAAATAAAATCATATTAATAAAAAACTTTAATGTTTTGTGGTACCCTGTAAAACATATAAATGCTACCAAAATTATTTTTGATTGAAAAAAGTGCTGTTGTGTGAATAAATAACCTATATAAATTTTATTCAATTTGAAATAAAATTTCTGCATATAGATGGTAGTGTATCCGAAATTTTTATGTGTCCCTGTAAAAGAAATGCAACTACTATGCACTTTGTTTTCAATTTAAAAAATGCTATTGTGTATCTCAATAATCTATAGTAATTTTGTTGAAATTTAATTAAAATTTCTGCTTTTTAGCAACAATTTTTCTGTGATCTTTTGTGTGGCTCTGTAACAAATGCATAATTTCTACGTTCATCAAATTATAATTTAATAGAATTGTCATTGGAAAAACACATGTAGGCAAAGTTTCAGCTCAATCAGATAATTGAAAGTGGTTTAAAATTGTCTTGCAAGATTTGAACTAATCTTTTATGTGGCCCTGTAAAAAAAGCATAACTGCTACGTTCCATAAATTATAATAATATTGCATTGCCATCAGAACTACATATCCTGAGCAAAGTTTCAGCTCAATCAGATTATTGAAATTGGTTTAAAATTAACTTGCAAGCTTTAATGTAAATTTTTCTGAAGACCTGTAGAAACAGTATTCTAAACAAACTTCCACGTTCTTTAAATTATAATAACATTGTATTGTACCTAAACATTCAAATTACACATGTTTTCATTGTTTCGGCTAAATTGGATAATTGAAAGTGGTTTAAATTTGACTTGCAAGATTTGAACTAAACATACATACATGCACTGCAAATTAATATGATGCTTGTTTATTAATAAAAATTTAATGATCGGCAGACATCTGTTGGAGTTTTTAAAATTTTTCAATACTTTAGGAATAGCACTTTGATTTAAAAAAAATGCTTTTTGCTGAATAATATGCTAAAAGTCAAGATGAAATCTGTAAACAATATCAAGGATTATCCAGAATTACAACCTTTGAAAAAAGCAGTTAAGCGGGTTTAATATCACTTATTTTCAAACAAAAATTGGTTAAATCTGACCTTGACAAAACTGTGACATATGTTCAGCAAACTTGTGCTTTCAAATAAAACAGAATAGTCACAATGTGCTTTCAAACTTAGAGGAAGCTAGTGAAACTTTTGAAGCTCCCTCAAACCAACTACGCAAATGACTTCTTTACTGTCATAATTAAATCAACACCTCTGATTTTTTTTTTTTTCGACAAAACTCGTACGGATCTCAAAAATACAGACATTCAGCTACCAGTACACATGGTTTTGTCAAATTCCGAGATAATTGAAAAAATGAATTTTGTCCACCTAGATAATCAAAATGTTCTACTGTGCCATGGTTGAAGTTCTTGCTTGAGAAAATAGAAAAGAAAGTATGTAGTGAATCACAAGCATTCCGAAATAGAGAAATTAAGCTTTTGGGGCCATTCCACGAAAAACGGACAAAATGTCCAGCATGTGATACCTATATCTATTAACCATATCTATTATCCCTATATCTATTAACTTACAATTTGTTAAAATACAAACTGTACAGTCGTGGAAAAAAAAAAAAAAGTAAGCACCCCCTACTAACTCCTCACTTTTTTTTCCATGACTGTACATTAGAAATAAGAAAAAAAAAACCTAGATTTTCTGTTTAGCATAGTTGTTTTAATTTGAGGATACAATAACATTGTTAAAACAGCAGTAATATTTAGAAGTGCTTTTTCACACGTGACATGGAATGTCCCTTTTATTGACTTCTTAGAAGTTTGGACAAATAAACAAAATATGATGGTTATATAATGTTGCACTGTGGTAAAGAATTGAAGAATTTGATGATATCATTTAATATTGTGTCTAATTATTATACAGGGTAAGTCAAAATGAATATAGCGATTGCAAACGGCTATAACTATTTAATGAAAAAGAATTTATCGATAAGATTAACACAGAATGTAGACGTAACTTCAAAATTTTGTATGCATACATCTTACAAGGAGAGTGCCAACCTTGTTAATCACAGATTTTGATTATTTTAATATATATTGTAGGTTAGAGATGCCTTAGTGTCAGGTTCAACGGATTTTATCCAACGCCCCTTAGTTCTTGAGAAACCGGGGGGGTCTAATAATAGTACACAACTTAAATACTTACATTCCAACCCCAATGACCGGTTGGTCATAGCTCAGTTGGTATGGTGTTTGCCGGCTGATCCGCAGGCCCGGGTTCGATACCTGAATGCGCTACATTTGTTTTTCTCATTTTTTGTTTTATAAATATACTTGTAAGTATAATTAATAATCTCATTGTCAATTAAAATTTATAATATTGTATATCAATTACAATTTTAACCTATTTAATTTTTTACTTTTAACTAAATAGTTGTATAAAACATCATAAAACTGTTAATTTTTTTAAAATCACTTTTAAAATGTATTTCATGTATTTTTTATTGGTGCAATGATATTGAGCAATTGTGTCAATTCGTGAGTTTAAAGAAACATCATTTATGCATTGCTTTAACAAAGGAAGTCAATACGATAATACTATTATTCTGTTTTTAAAGTAACAAGCATAATTATATAAAAAATTAGCATCAGAATTACAACCGATTTTTTGCATATTAAAGATTTTTAAATTTGTAATGAGTATGGTTGCGCTTTCAATTATTTTGCTTTCGCCTTTATCTTTTTTCTGCTTTTATTTTTATTTAATTTGAATATTCTTTTATTTTATCATAACTAGATGGCACCACAACAAATTTTGTCATGATTTTGGGATTTTTATCATTCAATAATAGATCCAATTTCTTTTTAAACCTTTTTAAAGGATAAGAAATAATAGTTAAAAAATAAAAAAATGATAAATTTAAGTTTGTTAACATTATAATTAATGTATGATATTAAAATTTGTAATTGAAATTATTAAATTATAATTACAAGTATATTTATAAAACAAAAAAATGAGAAAAACAAATGTAGCACGTTCGGGTACCGAACCCGGGGCCGCAGATCAGCCAGCGAATGCCGTACCAACTGAGCTATGACCAGCCTATCAGTGCGGCTGCAATGTAAGTATTTAAGTTGTGTACTATTATTAGACCCCCCCCCCCCCCCCGGTTTCTCAAGAACTATGGAGCGTTGGATAAAATCCATTGAACCTGACACTAAAGGGTCTCTACCCTACAACATATATTAAAATAATCAAAATCTGTGATTAACAAGGTTGGCCCTCTCCTTGTTAGATGTTCTATGTGACTTCCCTTGCTTACACGGACAACATGTAGGTGGTAGTCCATTTCACGACATACATCCTGAAGCATTTGTTCAGTCACCGACACAAGCGCATTTCAAATGCGTACTTTGAGTTTTTCAATTGTTTTGGGTATGGGAGGCACACTGCCTTTCACATAACCTCATAGGAAAAAAATCGGCCATTTCTACCGTCATAAGTGGTGATTTTTACTAATAAGATGTCTGCAATGAACAGGTTTCTGGTCATTGCAATGTTTCGAATCGTGCATGCGTAGGCTTCTGCTTCACTGCACTTGCACCTTACATAAAGAAATTTTGAAGTTCTGTCTACGTTCTGTAATAATCTTATTGATAAATTATTCTCCATTAAATAGTTATAGCTGTTTGTAATCGCTATATTCATTTTGACATAGGGGAGAAGGGGGCTAGTGTGGACAACTTGAATAATTCTCTTATTTTTTAGTTAAAATTGCTGTGTAAATTTTTGCAGATTGACAACACTGATATACACTTCCATGTGTAGTTGAGACATGTAGTTATAACATGAGAATACATTGCATAGTTCATTTGCAATTTATAAAACAAGGTTTTTAGAGTGAAAAAGTAAGTTCATGGTTTGTTTTTTAATTACTAAGTTAGACTATATTCATTATTTCAAATGAAAGGGGATATTATATTATAAATGAATCTAATCAGTACATTTTTTGATATTCACTTTTGCTCTGCATGGTTTACATTTACCAGTGTTAGTCCTAAAAAAATAAATGGCACCATGAGGCTAGTGTGGACACATGGAGGTGGGGCTACTGTGGACATGTCCACACTAGCCCCATTCAGCTTTCAGTTGTAAAAACATTAATTAGGTATATAAATATATCACATTTTATGGTATTTGTATACTGAATTAGATTCATTTGTCAAGCAATAACTCAATTTAAATGTAGAATACACACATAGAATTTAGTTTGATAAACATTTTTTATTTAAATTACTAAAGCTAGTCCATTATAATAGCATAGGTAGGTAGTATATTTTTCCTAGAGTAAATTATAAGGATTATTTTCTTTTTGGTGCTCCAAATGGGAAGTCTAAGTTTGCCTTCAAAAAGTAGATGGATGGTGAAAGAACTATTTCCAGCTGTTTTACACCATATACAAAAACATACAAAATCTAATATTGACCACCCTGTTTTTTCGCTTCTTGATAATCATAATTCACTTATTTCTCTTGTAGCAATTACACATATGTGAAGAAAAATTATATTTCGTTACTATCTTTCCTATCACATTGTTTCCATAAACTTCAATTCCTAGATGTTGCAATTTATGGTGCATTCAAAGGAATGTGTAAAGTTGCATTTAATGACTGGATGTTAAATCATTCCAGCAAAAAAGTATCAGTCTGATATTCCTTTCTTAGCAGCAAAAGCATATTATAAATTATTTACACTAAGTAATACTATATCAGGATTTGCAAAAACCTGGCATTAGCCCATTAAATTGATTAGCATTTGTAGATGATTATTTTTTTTTTGGAGCTATAAGCTATATTATTGACCGTGAATGCCCAGGTACTACAAAAGATTAGGTAAGCACAGTGGAAACAGCCTTTTGACATGGAAGTTGATGAATTAGAAATTGAAGAAGTAGAAATGAGTGAAAAAACAATCAAGCCAGGAGATTTTGTATTAGCTCAAGTTTTTTTTTAATTTACAAGAAGTCCAGCTGCAGCAAATTCCATAAATGTGTAGCAATTATTCAAAGTCTATTTCTGTTGGCGAGTATGAAACAGTGCCTCAAGAGTATTAGCTCTAAGAAAAACTGTTTTATTTATATTGAAAGTGATGTTTCACAAATAAACATCATTTGAAAACTCCCACAGCCAGATATTATTCAAGAAGCCATAATTCTAATTATGCAGTTTCCTGGCTGTGTAAACACTAATGAAAAAAATTTAGTTGCTTTGACAAATACTTTAACCTTGTAAACAAACTTAAGATTTTAAGATAGGGAAATACATCCATATCTTTTTATTTGTGTATTTTATTTTGACCCGTGTTTTTTTTTTCTTTGTAATTTTGTAATGTATTTAATTTTGTCTTTGAAATAGATTCATTTCATACCTAACTGCATCCCTCAGTAACAACAAAAAAATATTAGGTATAACATTAATTAAATTGTATTTTATTACAAGTAATATATTTACTATGTTGTTTAGGTTCAAATTTATTTTATTATTCTTTTACAAACACTTTTAAGAGTTGTATTACATGGTCTAAATCAGCATTCTAACTTGTCCACACTAGCCCCACCACATGGGGTTAGTGTGGACAAAAACAACTTTTTTTTAAAAATATATTAATAAATAACTGTATTGCCGAATAATTTAAATCAACCAAATCAAAGATAAAATAGCAAATTCATGTAAAAAAAATACTTGAAGTGTGAAAAATGGTATTTAGTACATGTTTTTGCAAAATTTATAAAAATTGTCCACACTAGCCCCCTTCTCCCCTACTCCTGTATTAAGTAATATATGGTGCATAGTGATACTTACATTTGACTACATTAATATCAGTATTTTTGAATAGTAATTTTTACCTTATTTAATCATAGAAATTCTGTGATTAAATAAAGCAAAGATTACTATTCAAAATACGGGTGTTATTGCAGTCAAAAGTAAGCACCACCATGTATATTGTAAGCTAAATAAAACTGATGCAAAACTATAACACTGTTTTTTAATGTTTTTTTTTATTTTGATTAAAATTTCGCTACTAGCATACTGAATTATGTTATGTAGCCATATAGTCAAAATAGTTTCTATGACAAAAATTTCATTCTTCTATGATACTCTTGAAGTACTACCCATAATTCCTTGCTCAATGTATGAAAAACCACATATAATTTTCAAAAAATTTCCTTAATTGAAGATATTACTTCTTATATTCACACTAAATTTCACAAGTTTAGGGGGGGAAATGCTATGTACAGCAATCTTAAAATTTCAAGAAATCTCGAGTTCCCAATTCAGTTTAATAGAGATTCTGCTAACTCATCCTATAAGATTCTTAAATAAAAGTGAATTTTGGTAATGTCACAATCAATAAATGCATATATGGGGCATTCTCACAATCTTTTGACTTTTATGTCCCTGAATAATAATTTTTATTTTAGTACATTTTCTTGTGTTTTTTTTTTAAATTTATTTTATATACTGTGGAACATCCCATTGCATGATTGCATAACAATATTAATGAGATAAATAAGTTTTGGACGATGTTGGGGGTCCAAATACAAGGAAAACTCCTATACCGTCCTGTGTGCCTGATGCTGATTTTTAAGTTTGGAACTGTCTGTATAAAATTGTTTCAATAAAAGTAATTTGATGTATTTTTTTTTTTCCAAAACTGGGACAATTGTTTTATATAATTCTGTAGCAAAAAATTAACCTGCACGCAGTTTTATGGTTGATATTATTTTTTGAACTTTGTCCCTGAGTTTTTCATCCTTACTGATGAACTTAAACTTATACAGAAAATCACTTCAGATGCAGCTACAGAATTTTTTTCAAGTTTTTTCTCATGCAGAAGTATGCTAGAGAAATAATGTCTAAAACTCTTTGACAGGAAATTTACTGCAGAATTTAAATCAGCATTTAAATATCAATTTCAAGATCCTGGCTTTATTGGTAGTCTTACCATCCCCAAGGTTTATTCTTGCACTTTTCGAGGTAAATTAAAAATTTTTTTTATTTAATCTAATATAAATAACTGTTTTTAAAAATCAATGAACATTGTGGCTATCCCAGAAGCAGAATTTTCTGTGTCAGACTGCAGCAAACAAAAATTTATCTGCGACCCAATAAGCCTACTATCATAAGAAATAACAGAAACACTTAAAGTAAGCAAAATTTCCATTTATAAAGAATATATATAATATAAGGATACAACAAATACCATAAATCTAGAGACTTAAAGCAAATTTCAGCTATTTTTTAAGCCCAGCATTTATTTTTAAGTTGGTGGATTAATCTGCAAGGTTTAAAATAATCTGCAGCGCCCTCTTCCGTGCTGCACTGTTTCTGCTACTGGGGTGGCTATCACTTAGTTTTAACATGATTTGCCCCAAAATAGTGGTAATTTTCCTTACCGTCCCATCCTTACCATCCCTTTTTTTCCATTACCATCCCTTTTTTTTTTCCTTCCGTCCCTTCTTTAACACCCCTTTAAGACAATGTTATACCAAAATTTTGTACTAAAAATACTGCATTGTTATTATTTCTTATTTGAATGTCCTGTGGGTACTATGCAAATTCATTATAAGTAAAAATTTAGAAGAAAGTAGAAAGTTATAGTGGTAAAATGGTAAGGAAAATTAAACTCGCAAGTTTGACTTAAACCTCAGTTAAATAAAACAATTTTCACTGCTGACCATTTTTTTAAAATTTTGAATCAATAAGGCATTTGTGTATCAGATTAAAATATTATTTTAGCAAGTTTAATTTCACCAGATTTTTATTCCCGAAAGTCAAAAGATTGGGGGAATGCCCCATATATGTGCATTTCGCACCCAAATGAAAACAGCAAGAACAACAGAAAAGCACTAGATGCAACAACCTCATTGTGTAGGAATCTCTAAAAGTGTGAATTTCGGGCGATGTTGCAATCACTAAACGCATGTAGGAGCACTTCATCACCATGGGAAAAAAAAAAAAAAAAAATCAGTGGATGTGGCATTTTTTGCTTTGTTGCATTAGGAATCTAAAAAAATGTGAATTTTGGTAATGCCATAATCACTTGCATCTGTGTGCACTTTTTGACTATGAAAACAAACAAAAAATCACTGTATGCAGCAAGCTCGTTGCACAGCAAACTAAACAAAGAAAAATGAAATTTGCTGATGTACAGCAGAAAAATTAACTATTTTTAGCTACATTTTCAGGAATTTCTTCAATAAAAAAAAGGGAGTACCAGATTTAAAAAAAAATACATTTGAATAATTTAGATTCTGAATAAAAAATTACAAAATCTCTGTTAGACATTTGAAAATAAAATAGAAAAAAGTAAAAAACAAACAAAACTGGATGAAAGAATTTCAAACCGCAAATGTAAAACATGAAGATGAAGCAAACTGCAAACTCTTGTTATGATTTTCAAAATTTATAAATTACAGTTATAAAAAAAGATAAATTAGAATAGTTATAAATTGCAGGTGTGCAGAATATGTCCGATCCGGCGATCTAGGATCGGGGGAAATTTTGCAGAAACATATACAATCGATTTCGATTTTAACAACGTATTCCGTAATTCCCTGAGATAGAAAAATTTCAATAGAAATAAAAAGATCCGTATGGCGACCTTCACACAATCGATCTCGGAATAATATGTACCCTGTATCAAGGGTGATTCTGTTTCGGATTTTACGAAAATTAAAGGCATTCGGTTTCGAAAATTAAAAAAAAAATTGGTCATCAATTTGAAAATTCGGACATAAAAATACCGAATTTTATCAAAGAATTACAGAAAAAACGCGAATTTCGTCACATGATCGCAAATTTCGTGAAAAAACCGTGAATTTCGTTAAAAGATCGCAAAATAACCGCAAATTTCGTCAAAAGATTGCGAAATAACCGCAAGTTTCGTCAAAAGATCGCGAAACAACCACAAAATTTGTCAAAAGATCACGAAACAACAGCAAATTTCGTCAAAAGCTCACAAAATAACCGCGAATTTCGTCAAAAGTTTGCAAAATGAACACAAATTTCGTCAAAAATTATCGAAATGAACACAAATTTTGTCAAAAGATCGCGAAACGACCGCAAATTTCGCCAAAAGATCGCGAAACAACCGCAAATTTCGTCAAAAAGGGCAAAAGAACAGCAAATTTCGTTAAAAGATCGCAAAACAACCGCGAATTTCGTCAAACGATCGCAAAACAACAGCAAATTTCATCGAAAGATGGCAAAACAGCCGCGAATTTCGTCAAAAGGAAGGCAAATAACCACAAAACTCATCAAAAGGAAGGCGAAATAACCGCAAATTTCGTCAAAAGATCACGAAAAAACGCAAATTGCGTCAAAAGATAGCGAAAAAACGCGAGTTTCGTAAAAAGGCCGCGAAAAAAATATAGTTAGTGCTGGGAGTGGATTTCCCCCCCTTCCGCCACTCTGCTGTAACCTTTCATAAAATTTGTTGTGAATTTCAGATTTTTTTTTTCGCGCAGAATCACCCCTGCCATATATACTCGTGCATAAGTTGAGAAATATTGAAAAAATAAATTTTCTATACCTACGGTAATACAGCATTTACCTATAACATACCGTAAAATTTTGGGGGAATTTTCATGTGGATTGGGGGAAATGTTGGGAGTAGAAACATTTTCTGCATCCCTGGTAAATTGTTCAAAAGAAAATGACCAGTTATGCAATTTATTCCAAATATCCACCAACTGCTTCTTCTGAAAAAAATATGCCATTCAGCCCAATCTGTGCCTTGAATAATATCAAAAAATTTCACAAAAGGATCCACATTCAGTTTGTGAATTACAAATTTCCATAACATAAACCACACAATATGTCCTCCAAACCCTCATCTACTCTGGTAAAAAAAACCTTGAAGTGATGTGAATAAGATTAAGTTGCATTCGTTTGAGCTCTAGTCTCGGGATTATTGAAAGAAAGAGAATGGTTGACCTTTAAATGTTTCTAATACTCTTTGCTCAACTGATTGTATCCTTTCCAACAATCAAATATAAGAAAGGTTCCAGGCTTGATCCACATAACAGTAAGTCCTAGAAGAGTCTCTGCTGTTCTGTCACAAACTACAATCAGAAAATAACGGCTGATTCATGCTTCACTCCACCAATAATCCATTGCTCTAAATTAAGGTTGGCAAAGTTTAAACCGACTGTTATTTTTAGAACAACTGGAATACAATATTTTCTCTCTTTTATAATTTAAGCATTTCAAATTATTAAATATAAATAATATTTTTTATTGGTCTGGGCTTCTATAATTAAAATCGCACAAAAGATTGAAAATTCAAAAAATTAGAAGAAAATTCATTTATTCTTTTAAAATTTTAAATGAAAATTCTGTTAAATGAGAATCTGTTTACTCTTAACTAAATTATATAACCAGATATGTTTGTAAAGGCTGTATAGCACAGTTGAACCCCAATATCTATAACATTACAAAGAAATAAGAGAAAAATTGAGATAAGGTTTGCATGAGACCACAAACTTCCATAAAAAATGTTGTCTACTGAAAGAGGTTTTTAAGACTGAAACCGAATTTCGGTAATCTTCCTAGTTATGGTCAAAAACGAAACTGTCCAAAAATTTTTTTAAAGTACTTCATACATATAAATATATATAATTATTGATTACTTATACATATCTAGAAACGCATTTCTAACATATATATATAAGCCTAACATATATATATATATATATATATATGTATATATTTCTAACATATATATAGTATATATGTTTGTGAAAATTGAAACACCATGAAGGAATGACACGATTGAGTTAAAAATTTCAGAGAATGCAAAGTATAGTGTGTTATGAAAATGATTCCTATTTCAGACATGCCATGTATGCATAAGGGCAATTCCAAGCCAATGTTACCATTTTTAGTATTTTATTTTTTACATCCAATAGGTAATACACATATTTTCTGATAGTATTAAACCTATATTTTTTTATATTTGCAATGTATTTTATAAAAGGTTAAATAGTCAAAATCAATAAAATCCATTATAATCAGCATAGCTTCTTTTTATGTGCTTATGTGTTTGTCTGTTACATATTGGATGTTGGTCTGTTACAGGTAAGATTACATATTTTTCATAACTATATTGTGACAACAGTCAAATTTTGTGGAAGTCGAATGTTTCTGAACTGCCTTTGAATGAAAATACATTTTTATTATAATCAGTTGTATGTTATTTTATAAACAAGTAGATAAACATTAAGGTGTCCAAAAAGCATGGTAATTCCTGTTTGTCTGTTACCACTTTTTTAATCATAATTATTCACAGTAAATAATTTATTCTCAATAACTACATTCATTTATCTTATAATAATACATACTAATTGTAACCATCTTTTAATTACCTGATTATTATTTTTTAAATAAGATAATGTCATTTTTTCCTCTATGACTGTTAGTCTTGTAATGCCAATAAAATCTAACTTAAAGAATTACTCTTAACTCAGATAAAAAGAACTTTGAGTTCGTTTTCTACAGGTTTTTATTGACGAAACACGGACACACACAGTCTTAACATAAAAAAAAATTTATCCTTTAGGAGCACATCGCTCCTCTAGCAGAACCGATAACTGCCTTCGGTCGTGTCACAGCAGCATCTCTCCCACGAGCCTTTTTCGAGAGATCAGTCTGTCTCCTAGCCAACCCACGTGGTATACATTGAGTCATCCAAATCAAAAGTTTCAGTTCTTACAATTTTCTACGCAGCACTTCAGGATATTTACATCATTAAATCTGTTTACATGTTCCATCTGGATTTTGTGAAACATTGACATGTGAATTTTATAGATAGGCATCTGGAGATCCCAATTAAAAATGTTTAATACGCTATGGCCATCTGGTCTCTGAGTGATCTCAGATAAAACGTCACAGTCTGTTACAATAGAATTGCCCATAAGCTGAGCTGCACTGTCTCGACTGCTGTTGAAACAGTATAAATTGAGGGCTGTAGCGGGATGTTGAAATTTGTCTATGGTTATCTGCTAGTGGTAAATGTTAAGTGAGACGTAACTATGCCTCTTCGACGAAAGAGGGCGACATTTCAACAACTGACAGAGTTTGAACGGGGGAGAATCATTGGTGAAGAAGGATTTTACTATCGTGCAATAGCAGCTCATGTGCAGCGTAACAGCAGCAGAGTGATCCGAGTTTGGAAGTAGTGGACCGACGAGGATCGGGCAACTCGGAAATATGGGAGTGGACCCCGAATGGTGACATCAACGTGCAATGATAGACACATGGTTCGCATGCTGCTGACGAACTGTACACCTTCATCTAGACAGTTGGCAGCACATTGGTCAACTGCTACAGGTGTATCACTGTCTGCTTCATCAATTTATTGAAGTTTGCTGCACTGTGAACTGCATGCAAGAACTCCTTTATAGAGGATCCTCCTCACGCAAAACCATCAACACCTGCATCTGCAATGTGCTCATGAACATAGAGACTGGTATTCAGATTGCCAACAAGATGTTTATTCTGATGAATCCCGCTTTAATTTGTGGTACCACAGTGGCTGCATTCGTGCTAGATGCTATCCCGGTGAATGCTACCTTCTGGAGTGTATTATTGAACATCATAGTGGATGAACACCCAGAGTTATTGTCTGAGGTGTGATTGCACATCATGGACGATCACAGGTGTTACAAATTATGGGTAATCTGAACAGCAACAGGTACATCAGTGAACTACTGGAGCCCAAAGTCGTTCCTTTTCTTCAAGGCATTCCAGGAGCTATCTTTCAACAGGATAATGCTTGCTTACATGTTGTGAGGAATGTTTGACTTCTTGTCAGCACAACACATACAGCTTCTTCTGTGGCCTGTGTATTCCCCAGATATGTCGCCTATTGAACATGTGTGGGATTTCGCTAATTTTGCAGCAGTCTTGCTTTGAAAACCTGCAAAATTGCAGCAAGCTCAGCATGACAAGACTGCAAGTTCATAACAAGACTGCAGCAAGATAATGCAAATGCTGAAGTCACCACTCTTTGAACTTGCAGCTAACTTGTCGTGCAAGTCAAATTCATGCTGTATCAAATTTATTGCAAATTAACGGCAAACAAGTAATTAAAAAGTACTGCAAAGTAGCAATCTTTCCACGCCCTACTATCTGTTTATAACTGTTACACTATAAGTTTAACCCCTTCGGAGGGGTCCATAGACCTGATTTGGTCTATTGATGTGAACACATTGTCAGAAGGTGCATGCATCGTTTTCATCACCATAAACAAGTGAAGGTAATATTTGTACTTTTCAATACGAGCCTTTTTTGGTATTTGATAAGTATAGCGTTTAGAAAAAGCAGTGCCAACAGAATAAAATTTTTGCAATTTCTGCATATGTGCTGATTGTCTATTCTCTCAACAGAGGGATTATTTGCTTTTGTTACTTTCGTTAATTAAAGACAGTCTTGCCATCAGTTTCACATCAAACTACTCATGCAAGTAGGGGATGGTATTCCTTGCAGGAAATTTGCTGCGGATTTCTGAATTAAAATTTGTCACAGCAAGATAATGTCAGAAAAAGTCAAACTTGCTGCTAATGTTCTCATGATATCTGGGGTATCTTGAAGCAATGCCAAATTCTGATTCATAAGTTCATCTTTAAGTGGAACAAAATTATTACCAAGAATACCTTGATTGTTAAAGGAATTCATCTTCGTCTCAGTCAAAAATCAAACTTGTTTTTTGTTTTGTATTAAAGCCTGCCCAAAATCACGACTGATTCACCACCTAGTACACGTTTTGAAAATAAATATGGCTCACGTGGTAAATCATGACAGTAATATCTAAAATCATCTGTACCATAAAGGGAGAATATCTTTTTATTAGTAAAAATTAATTTATGCCATAGATTGAATTTTAAGGCATTGGAGGATGATGATTTTAGTCTTACATCAATGTGATGATTTTGTAGTTTTGGCTTCACTTTTAATTTACCATAATTTAAGCTTTTATAATTCAAGCCACTTATTAATATTGAGCAGCTACCGTCCCCTCCCCCCACTTTGGCCCCAGACATTTTTCTAAATTTTGCTGACACCCCTCATGTGACACATGGTTGGAAAGGCCTGTGACCGCTTATTGATGTTATGCACCTCCGCTGCCCCTCCCCCCACTTTGCCTTCGGGTGACTTTTTTCTAAATTTTGCCAACATCTCACATGTGATATATCGTTGGAAAGGCCTGTGACCACTTACTGATGTTATGCACCTCCCGCACTCCTCCCCCCAATTTGCCCTAAGGGGGGCACTTTTCTAAATTTAGCCAAGACCCCTCATGTGACATATCGTTGGAAAGCCCTGTGACCACTTATTCATATTATGCGTCACCTGTGCCCCTCTCCCCACTTTGACCCTTCGGGGATCCGGTCCGAGGTTCGAGATTGTTTTTATTACAAGATTTTGCAGTGCGCGTGCACAGCACACCTGCTATACGGGGCCATTGACAGCGGCGACCCGGTTCAAGATTTCATGTTACAGGATTACGTATAAATTAGAGGCTATGATTGAAGGATGGGCTCGCTAGCGGGTGAAGCCAGCTAGTCCTTATTAATGCTGACTAATTGCAGTTCAACCACAAACGATTCTTGACAAGATCGAATCGGGTATCGCATAAAAGCATTTGCGAACAGGAGTCATAGAGAAAAATTTTACACAATGGAGAAATATAGAGATGTCCAGTCCATACAATCAAGAAAATCAATAAAAACATCTCGTTATCGCTCATCACTACGATGAGATATCTTGTAGCTTCTCCTTGTGGCAAACTACGGAGTTAGCATTCCTAACTCGAAAGCAGTACGAGATACGGAATAAAAAAATCAGTTACAAAATTCTGGAGTGTTTTCCATTTAAAATGAAATGGTGTCTTATAAGTAAAAAAAACTTTATGAAAGGCCCTGAAATATGTATATATTACTATATATTCAGGGCTCCCAAATGGTCCGCCAACTGAATACCAATAAATTTTAACAGAAAATTTTATGGTAGGTTTATGCTAGAATTAACTTTCAGAGGTGATTCCGGGGCAGTTTGTAAGAAAAATCTAAAAAGAAAATTTTTCTAAAAAAATATTGGTATTCAGTTGGCAGACCATTTGGGAGCCCTGTATATTGTTCCCTATCAACTTAAATATGCCACTTATTGCATAAAGAAATGAAGCATTATTAGACGAATGCTCATTTAGAAATAAGTTATTGAATATAAGTTTTTTACAAATGTAAATCGGGTTAAGTATGCTCATTGTGTCTAATGCCACACTTCTGCATGCAGTAAAAAGCATATTTAAGCTGTTGATTAGATATAAAAACAAAAACATTATGTTTCAAGACTTACAATACAGTTATTTAAAGTTACAGAGGTAACTCACGAAATTTGCGAGACGTAATTAATGGATGACTAAAACTATGAATTTATTATTTTTATCATTTGTGCGAAGTACTGCTGTAGACAAAATTTTTTCTAAACTACCACACATACTGCCGTTCATACATATGAGATGTGCTGGCTTTGTGGAGGAAATTACATTTTTATGTAAACTACCGAATTTATTTTTTATAAAGTAGACATAATTATTGGTCTACATGAAATTTTGATTAACCACTTAAGTTTCTTTTTCTGCCATATTGTGTTTAAAAAAAGAAATTTTGTGATTTCAAATATTTGTCATTTTAGGCTTAATGCCGACAAAATTGGATGAAATAACGCATCTTCTATGAATGAACTCACAAGCTCCTCTGACGATTCTGTGATTCATTCATAGTTTCCTATTTTACATACTGGTTTCCTATTTTCATTTCTAAATCATCTTTAGAACTTTATCAATTTCTTCATATATTTGTGATTTCAAATTTATTATATATATATATCAAAATCGTTTTTATAAATTAAATCAGTAATCAAAGCTGTTACAAGTACTGGATTTATTCTTACTTTTATTTACAAAAATGGCAAATGGAATTTTTATGGGAAAATCGGTATTCTGGTGTAGAAAATCCAAGCGGCATTTAGGCAAAACTTTTAAGCGGTTAACCCATTTTCGGCCAAAGGTGTGTAAACGCACCATTTCAATAAATATTTTTCACTAATTTTATTTTTCTACTATTTTTAAGGGTTCGGAGGCATCTATAAAATATCAGTAATTCAATTGGAGTAAACACTTTCTGTTGAGAAATTTTCATGAAACGGTTATTGATAAATTCGAATTTTTGAAAATGTATATTTATTCCACTTGAAATTAATCATATGTTTTTATAATGGATTAAAGTTGCAAGTTCTGTAAATAAAATAATAATTAAACAAATGTCATAAAAAAATTATTAATTTTAAATTTAATGGTGCGTTAGCGCAGCATTGACCGAATGCATTTTATTTCTCAAATAAAATATTATTTTTCATGCACGAAACTTTTTTTTTCGTCGTAATGAATGTAATTTAAGCATATTTCAATTAAAATAATACCGCATTTTATAAAATTTGCATGGTTGGCCTAAAATGGGTTAAGGACGTACGATTTTTGAATTAATTTAGAAATCTGCACTTTTTCTGAAAATATTCATTTTGGTGCAGTAGGCTCATCTAGGTTCATAGCCATCCAGGACTGCCGGGGCTGAGAGCCGTCATTTCTGTGTCACAGGGTCAAAATTAATCTGAAAATCAGAAAACAAACGCATGTGTTAAAGCAAACATACATACAAGTAGCGCCATCTATGATCGAAATTTGGAATTAATTCTTTTTATTCACGTGAAGAAAACTTTTCATCCTGAAAAGCATTTCGGTCAAAATCGCTCTCCTGTACGACAATGTGTCCACGAATTTTCGGTTACCGTGTATTGTAAAATCTGTGAAAGCGAAATCGCTGGGAGAATGAAATTTCTAATTGTAGAATAAAATTCCGTTATAAGCAGGATCGTTTTCACGGAGTTTACTCAACAAAGTATAGTGAAACCTGTGTAAACAGTATCGCTATCAACCGCAAAAAATTCCGCTTTAAACAGGTTTTCGTCTAGGTATGTAGATTTGTATGGTATTCCTTTCGATGGCACTAAAGACTTTTCCTTTATAGACATCTTCTCCCTTCATAGGTTTTACTGTAATTAGTTTCCACTTGATGCAGGTCAACGAAATAGTATGATTTTAAGGGGACAGTTTACCTCAAAATTGGTCAAAAAGTCAATTCTTTTTAAATATTAGTTGAAAGCTTGTTTAATTGTGAATATTTTGACACCTCATTTTTACCCATACGGCAGTTATATCGCGAGATACTCTAAATTTTGTTACTACACCTAGCGCAATTACCCATGCAAATTAAAACTTAAAATGTCTTTTTTTGTATTTGAGATTGAGATTTAAACTTTTTGTGTATGTTCTTTATTATATATGTGATAAATGTGCGCATGGCGTGATAAATCTGGCGCCTTCAGGGTTTTTTTTTTTTTAATAACTAGGGGGCTCTGCCCCCTACGAGCTACGCTCGCCAGCCCCCGTTCAGACACCGCAGTCTCTAAAAGCACGCTAATTTGATTGGCTTTAAAAATATTTTGAAAGATTGAAGTATAATTTAAAAAACAGTGGCGATCTCCCTATAAATGGGTTTCTATTCATTTTTCTTCGATTGGAGAATTTTAAGAAAAAATCAGCTGCTGTTAAAAGATACAATGGCTGTTTTCGTCTTTGATTAAATAAAATCATTTAAACATTTCAAAATAAGCTAATATAATAAGCAAATCTGCATCAAAATGCAAATATATTTTACAAATGCCAATGCCTTCTTTTGAAGGAAAGGACACAGAAGGTTAACGAATCTTAACCATTTGAGCAATTTCTTTATTTTCTGCTTCACAGATTTTTCTCTTTCAAATCGTATTTTTTGTTGATGACACTTCATTTTCAGCTTGTAATCTTTTTTATTTTTATTACATTACTAAATAATCGCTCGAAAGTATTCTAAACGCGTTCAATAAAATTAATATTAATCTTATTAATATAATCTCAAAATATCAAATTAATGTCTCGCGCAATTTTTAAATTTAAACTGTTTTGCAGTATTACTTTTTGTTCATTTTACGTAATAAGTGTAATGTGACGTAATTTCTCCTATTTAAGGCTTCTAACGCATGTTAATGAATTTATTATTTTACAATATCCTTATAAAATTCACTTGTAAATATAGTTTTTATGAAGTAATTTTCAATAAGTTCCTGCTTTTCACACGTAATTATTTAATTCTAATTTGAAAGTTTTTTTTCTGTTAATAATAGTCGCGTGTAAATAAATTTTTAATTTGAAGCAAACATTATTATTTGCGCTGTTTATACAGTTGGCAACAGCTTAAATTAATAACATTTCCTAAAATAAATGAAAAATATCTCTCGAAATGCTGAAAATTTGAATTTAAAATAGAAATAAAACTTCAAAAAATGAGTCAAATTAAAAAAGTGAATGCAGTCTGCACACCGGGAAATTCTAACGTATAAAATGATCTAAAAATGAATTAATTCCCATGTATAATTTTTGCTATTATAAAACTTTTTTAGTGGAACGATTTTGTCCAACTTTAGCATTAAGTATCTCTTAAAATAATTATTCGATTTGAAAACTGTCTGTATCAGCGTGTTATCAAACATTTCTCTATAATACCGCCGATTTTTATATTTTTGTATGCAGTATTTTTCTTAATATTAACGGAGAAAGACCTCCGGTCACAAAAAATTCAAAACTGGCGGCGGCGGTGACAGCGTAAGTTACTTTTTTTTAGAATAGAGAGAAAGTATATGAAGATGTGCTAGATTTCATCGTTTTTCACTATATATATTAGTAAAAAAATTATACTAAATGCAATATTACACGTATCTAAAAATCCATGCGTAGTCTTGTGTAATATAATACGCATTTGAAAATCTTAAAAACTGGGCAAAAATATCAATATTTAAAAAATGCAATTTTTTGAAAACTTTTTAAAAATTGTAATTAAATATGCAGTTAAAAGATTTTTTTTTTTTTTTTTTCCAGAATTCACTGTTAGTTAAACATTGAAATGCTGTGAGTTCACCATTTGAACCATATTTTCAAAAATAAACAAAATTGTTGAAAAAGTAAACTGTCCCCTTAAAAGAAATTCAAAAGAGTTTGTGCACCAAAAAAAAAAAAAAAAAAAAAAAAAAAAAAAAACAGGACTTTTGGCATCCGGCGCAGTGGTTACGCGGGGCAGATCTTGGAGCCCTGAAAATCGGGACACCTGGCAACACTAAACGTAACGTAAAGAATGGTTGTATAAAAGTGTATTTAAGCCTTACACTAGTAGATAGTTTATTTCTCATTATAAATATTTCTTATGCAGATGTATAACAAATATTTCTATCTATTGTTTTCATATCTCTGAAAAACCACTTGTATTATAAAAGTGATTAAAATAAATAAACTCGCAGTTTGGATACTGCGCGTGTCGAATTAACTCGAAATTTCTATTTCAAGTCAACCCGATCCAAATTCTATGAAAAAATGTTGATGACTCGAATCCAAAAAGGAAGAAAATATATCCATATTTTAATACAATTATGGGGGGGGGGGGGGAATGCACAATTATATCTTTAATATCCCTTTTATCTTGTATGTAGAAAAATTAACTATATATTGATGAATGCTGAAATACATAGTATTTTATCTCAAAAAACGTTCTAGACTTTCTTTTGAGAAAAAGCGGCTTAACCCGAAACCGAAAAAAGATAAAATCAACTCGACTCGCAATGAAAAAAAATTAATATCAACACGAACTGTGTCGGATTCGGGTAAGATCGGATTAGTCGATCCGATGACCCTACTCGCATAACGCACTAGTTTGCGATCCCTAAGGGGTCCTTAGCCCTAAGGGGGTACGCGAAGTGTAAATTTTTTCATTCATCTAAAATTTAAGAGAAATGTGGTAAATAATTTGAAAGGAAAAAATAAGAATACTGTTCAAAAATTCAGTCAAATTCCTTATTCTAAAGAATGAGTAATTTCAATTTAATCCTATGGATCCGCGAATTCAGAGGAAATACAAAAAGGGGTTCGTGGTAACTTAAGGGTGTATTCCGATCCAAACTGCTTATTTTCTGATTCATTTTTAAATTCATTTTTGCTCTCAAACGCATCAAACTAAGAAATTCTCTTATTTAGAAACTACATAATGTGCCGTGCTTCTCGGTTTTTTGATAAATGCAGAAAATGTTGTAAAAAATGCTGTCAAAATCGGCGTTTTGAACCGAAATTTCCGGAAGCGAGAGATCTGGGGATGAAAAAGATGGTCATACTGAGAAAATAATTGCTTAAAATACAAATTCCAATTAATTGAGCGAAAAATGAAATCACACAGCACCTTATACAACTCTTCAAAAATCACCCCAGCAAGTTTCATGTTTTTACTTTTAAAAATGAGTCTGAAAATGTCTCAGAAAATTTCGAGCTGTTGAGGGTGGAAAAATATTTTTTCGAATACACCCTTAAGGATTAAGAACCGCTGCGCCATATGAAATCTTAAGAACATATTTGTAAAATATATTTGTCTGTCATTGTAACTTACGTATGTTAGAAAAATTTTGCGAGTCCCAAATTAGAAATTCGAGTACTTTATTTTCTGCTTTATACTCTTACTATACTATATATAATTTCAATTGACCTATCAAGGTCAGTTTTTGGTCCTTATCTTAGGTCAGTAGCTATGGTAACACCACATTTATCTGATTGATCACTGTACCTTTTCCTATGAAAGCGAAGGGCAAAGTGGGGAGGACGGATGTCCTTGAAAATTCAGTTGAAATTACATAAAGTATAGCTGATACGACCGGCGGCGTTGCTCCGTCCCGTCAAAAAATAGCACAAAATGCGAAAAATCTCTAAAAATCGCTGCTCGAAATCCGAATAAACGTTATTTGAAAGAAAAGCAAATTTACTATATTGGGCTAGAAGCTTGAAACTGGATTCCTTTTAGAAAATTTGGAAAATCTCAGCGAATTGCGAGAAAACGCTTTTATTTCAAAAGTCGCAGATGACAAAGTTTACTATAAGATTAAAACAGGATTTTTTCAATGAATGTCGAAAATCGCTGCGAAACACGAAAAACCTTTAAAAAATTCGCGAAAAATACAAAAATCTCTGTCTAAATTTTGAATGAACTTCATTGAAAACAGGACAAAATTTACAATATTGTGCTAAAAGATTACAACTTGATTTTTTTTACTAATGTTGAAAAATTGCTGCGAAAGTATAAAACAAAATCAGTTAAAAATCCCCCCAAAAATTGCTAAAAATACAAAACTCGCAAAGGACAATGACAAAATTTACTACAGTGGACTTGAAACATTGTAAACCGAGATTCTTTCACGAATGTTAAAAATTGACGCGAAACGCGAAAAACATTAAAAATCGCTTTGAAATCGCAGAAGACAAAATGTACTATATTAGACTAAATGTTTGAAACAGAGTTCCTTTTAGGAATAATCAAAAACTCGCCGCGGAGAGTGCAAAAATGCTAAAAATCGCATCAAAAACGCGGAGAGCAAAATTTATTATATTAAGCAAAAAGTTTGAAATCGAATTATTTTTACAAATGTCCAAAAATCGAAACGAAACGTGAAAAATCGCTCAAAATTAAAAAAATTATGGCGGTCAATATTTACTATTTCAGGTTAAAAGTTTGAAACCGAATTTCTTTCATGAATGTCAAAACATCGCCGCAAAATGCGAAAAACGCAAAAAAAAAAAAATGCATTTAAAAATCTCTGAAAATTAAAAAATCGCAGAGAACAAAATTTACTTTAGTGGGCTAAAATATTGTAAACGTAATTCTTTCACGGATTTCAAAAAATCACCGAGGAACGTTAAAAATTCAAAAATCTAGGAGGATAAAATTTACTACATATAGTATACTAGACTATATTATACTAAAAGTTTGAAACTGAATTCAGCTTTACTAATGTTCAGAAATCGCCAAGAAATGCGAAAAAACTCTAAAAATCGCATAAAAAATTTCGCGAAAAATTAAAGAAATTGCTGTATGAATTCCAAATAAACATTATTGAAAAGAGGACAAAATTTACTAGGTTAAAAGAATAAAATCGCATTCCTTTTACTAATGTGCAAATATCATTGAAAATGTGAAAAGCGCTAAAAATTGCATAAGAAATTAAATAAAAAAATCTAATCAAAAAATACAAAATTGGCCTTCGAAGTGCATAATTACATAGAGGTACCTGCCTAGTGCCTACCAAATTTTGTAACTCTGCGTGCAGTGGTCTCTTCAGAACACCGTCGACAGACACACACGCTCTCTCACACACACACAATCTTCTATCTTTATAATTATAGATATGCGATTAAATAATGTACCACCAGCAATTTTTAGCATTGATGTTCTGTTACCTGGAAGAGTCATATATGTTATACGCATTATATAACACGTAAAATGAGATAAAAGCTTAGACTTCTTTCATATTACATCCCACTTGACTTTTCTGTGTAAAGAAATACGTGAAGACGGATTAAGGTGTGCTTTGATATTGTATTCTTTGGAATGTGATGTCGAACTCAAAGATTCGAAGAAACTCACTTATCAAGTTTCTTGTTTTTAATTTTTGCTGTCGTTAACATCAAAGATATATCTGCTCAAATTCAAGCATTTGTCACAATAATTATTTCGTCCAAAAAATTCGGCTGTAGAGCTCTTACAGGTTTATTTCAGCTTATTAAATGTATATTTCCTAAAACTAAAATTTTGGAACCCACGAAAAAGCTAGAACGAAAGGTGTGTTATTTTAACTTTCAGTAAAAGCAAGGAAGATATCTTTCTTTTTCTTTTTAATGTTTCTATAATTTTTAAGTTTATCAAAGACTTAAAATTTGAACAAATTCTACTGATTGTTTTTAGAAAATTTTCAAGTTTTAAATCTACATCTTACCCACTCACATACTTACGGGAGAGAGATTCTATAACTGCTTCTCACTCCGTGCAAAAGGAAGCACTCAAAAGCTAAATACAGTGGCACAATCGAAATATTGGTGTGGGACTTTATTGAACTAAGATTCTCATGAAAACTATAAAAATAAACAAATAAAAAACAATTTTATTGTTTCATATATGGATGGAAACAGATTTTCTGATGCTCTGTGATAAGTTTCAATCCTTAAATCTCTCGACCATGCTATGATAAAGATCTTTTTCTATAGGTAATTGTGTAAACCTTGCTCCTTGCTGCGCAAAATGTATGTCACATTAATGCTGAACAAATAATTCTGATTTTTTGTACTAGTTTTTGTCGCCAAACATATAAATAAATAAATAACAAATTGAGTTGCTATAATCTATTACGATGGTTTACGTGTAGTGCCATTCCCAACCTCTGTAATATCTATTTATTTAGCCTATCACTGCCTAAACAATTTTCCATCCAAATTTTCTTCAGCAACAGGGCAAGTTTGGACTTATTCTTTTGTAGCCGTATCGGGCTGTCATTTTTTTTTTTTTTTTCACAGACAAAAGTGTGTAAATTTATAATTTTAATATACATTTTTTCTGTATCATAACTGTTTTACTTTTTGTAGTAGCATAATGTTCTATTATTATTTTTAAATTTAAAATAATATAAAGAATAAAAGATGTGGCGCTCTTACTGGCTAATAAGCTTGATTTGATTCAATTAAATATTAATTTTCTTCATTGTAGAAACGTATCTTGAATAACATATGTGTAAAGTTATTGTCGCTATTAAAAGTGACATAATTTTCAGGATATGAGAACCAGATACTTCATTCTATAAAAATAGCAATTATAAATTTGTGATATCTTACATTTCTTTTAATGGAATCTTTTGAGAGTTGTATAAATGTAGCTGAAAATGGTTTTGTTTTAATAAATTACAGAAAAATACTTTTGTAAATTTGTTTTTTCTTTATAGGACTTAAAAATTATACTAATTTTCTTCATAGAACTTAAAAACTATAATTTTTTTAGCCATCTTTTTTGCCCTTTTTAAACTACTTTAATTGTTTTACTGATTCTTCATTTGTATATAATTGTCAATTATACATATCATTAATATTGTTATTCCGTATTTCCTGACTTGCGGACATAAGAATCTGAAAAATACTATACTTTGCATAAAACACATATACAACATTCTTTTAAAATATAATGTTGATTTAAAAAATATCGGTATTATGTGTAGAAATTCAATTGTGCCTGGCCATGAACTACGAAAAACTAATGAGGTCGTGCTGTACACAGAGCCTGAAAATTTCAGCAGTGCAGACCTATACACACACACACTGAGAGAGAGAATCCTTCGAATTAAATATCATGATTGGGTTGTTATCGATACCCTATTGCCGACAGGGCACTTGTTCAGAACCCACAGATTCCAGGAACCTCAAAATTTCTAGATGTTTAGTTTTTATTGTATAACACGTTAATGTAATAAGAAATTTAAAAACTTCACAACTTATTATACATCTTTTGCAAATTAAAATTGTCAGTCGAATAAGTGTATTTGTAATTTTTTTGCATAAATTTTAAGTGCTTCACAATTACGTCAGAATATTTCTTTATTTATATATGCATTTCTATATTTCTTTGCATTTATTACTATACTGTTAAGGCCAACATTTTGATGTTCGGACCCTGGTTGTTATAATTGATTAGCCATGTTTATATTTCGTAAACTAGCTATAAACATTTTGATTATGGTAAAAGATGTGTTTTATCTCATAGGAAATGTGCATGTCTGCAATTATTTTGTTCATCCTTAGAAATTGTTCATTTAATGCAATTTTTTAATTTTATGTGGTTTCATATTCTTGTGAATTGACTTTCTATTTATACTGTCTTCAGGTTATCAAAATTTAGATTATCAAAACTCTACACGGTCTTCAAAGAGATTGAAACCCGTTTTAATCTTTTGCTTGTTGGAGGTAAATTGGTAATATAAATTTGAGATTTCAAAATTATTCAAAATCAGGTAGAAAATAAAATGATGGTAATGAAATAGTCCTGCTATGAATTTTCAGAAAATTACACTTTTTAAATCTTATATAAATTGAAGATGGTGTTATTTCGATTAAGGCGGTTCTCAAATTCCCATCTCAACAACCGGAAACTTCGACTCATTTTTAAACGTAAAGGCATAACATTGGCATGCTTGACTATTGAAGCGATTTGGAATAGAATGGTGTTTTCCATTAAAAAAAAAAAAAAAATACTTATCGAGTTATAAGCGATTGTTGTCACGTAAGTTTTTTCTCCTTTCCGCGCTGCCGCGTCCGAAAATTCGGTTTAAGACGTCAACAGTACTTTCTGAAAGGTATTATGCATTTACCAAAAAAATGGAAAACACGATTCTATTACATAGTTTCTGAATGAGAACACCTGCTAATTTTAATGCATTTCCAAACAGAAATTAATTCAGAAATAAGAAATATAGTTTTAAATCCTAGATGCAGAAGTAAAAGCATTCTCAAAGTGTTTTATCTGAACTTCTATACATAACTGTTCTCTTCTAATAATACTTCTGTTATATTTTTAACACTTCGCCACTAATATTGTTGCAAGTACCGGTTATCCTTTGTGTAAGGTTAACTGCATATGCATTATCGTCTACGTTTACACTATCTTGCAATACTTCACAGATTTACATTCCTAAATTGATATATAGCCCCTGCTTACGTTAGTGAGTTCTCAATTAAGCATAACTCATTCAATTTTAAAGATATAGCCTTTTTTTTTCTATTGACCAATTTTGTCTAAAGGGGTGGTGTAAAAATATAAAAAGTGTAACTTTTTGAAAATTTAATAGGAGGACTATTTCATTAACATAACCTTATTTGGTAAAATTTTCAATTTATGTTGCCTACTTATCCCCAACAGGTAAAAAAGCAACGCGCGTTTCAATCTTTCTAAGACACCCTGTATTCTATCTGTTGTTTAAATTTTAAAATTCAAGTTCTAAACGCTACTGCTCCGAGTATGAGATTTTCAGTCTGTTGGTGAGTTGTGCCATGGATTTAAATGTCTCTCGTACTTATTCCGGCATATTTTTGCATAGTAATTTTACCATATTAAATGAACTGGGATCTGCTAAGACAATGGATCGTTACGTTGATTGGAAGAAAACACGAAAAACACAGCTAATTTTATTTGAAGACTTCGAGGAAAAGAAAAAGGCTCGAAACGTACTTTAGAGTAAATAATGAATTTTTAGCATGCGAAAAAATGCTCCATCTTTAATGAACGATTATAAATCATTTATCGTTTTTGAGCCTTTGAATGTTTCCGAGTCTGTCTATATTTAGTCTTTCACCCTATTGTCATGGGAAGACTGAAGGAAAAATCACCTGATTTCAAGTTTTCGAGAAAGGAAAAGTCTAAATCTTGCATAACAGCCCGCAGATTGCATAAGTTAATATGTTTATATATATAAAAATATTAACAATTTTCTCCCTGAATATAATTTTTAATTCATCATAGTCAATACATTAAGATCGTCTTTACTCATACTAGGAAGTATTAAGTCGTGCAGGAATCTCAAAACATTTTAATTAAACTTTTAAACTAGGCTTGGCTTATCTTCGTTTCTTTTAGAGACCATTTGTATTATTTAGAAACTTCAGACATTTGGTTAATTTTGCACGTTATTAAGTATTTTAAAGTTTTTGTGGTCATTTAATTGGTGATATTTTTATCTATTTTCTAAGTTATTCTTATAAAATTCTTATATAAGTATGCTAGTTTTTTGTTTCTTTTTTACATGAAGCATTTTTGTGAAACTGCTGACATTTTTAACAACTGAAATAGGTCAGCCTTTTTTCTTTATTGAGAATTCCCGAGAAAGAAAGAGGGGCGACGCATTTCCTTTCGATTCTGTGTTTAATAAAGAATAACATATATTTTTATATCATGTTGGCAGGTCGACATTATCATATGATCTGAATTTCAATAGGGGAGGGAGGAGAATTCTTCTATAACTTATTCTTTTGTTTTTGGATTTATCCATCCAGTTTCCACTGTTTAAAATTTGATATTAAAATTTAGATCTCTTATTATTAACCCCGTTGTATTAAATGCAGACACTTGATTTTATGAGACAATTTTCATAGAATATGAAACCCGGTTAAATAACAATAGTAATGTATTTACATGATGGGCTGGATCTAAGTTTATGTACAATGTAAGGGTGCTTTTGTATTAGCAATGATCCTAATAATAGAGTATTTATTTTTTAGGTAGATTTCGTATGAAATACTACCTATTGCGATCGCTCCTATGTTGGAATTTCTGAAAAAAATTTGCAGATCTGAACAGATCATGACCCCCTAGAACCCAAAACCACCCTCAGTAAAAAACTTTATATATCTATCTATATATATATATATATATAGATAGATATATATATATATTTCTTTTAGGTATGTTGTGTAATATTTCTATTTTTTATGCTATAAATTAAATATTTAAAGGGTTGTAATGTTTTTTCCATTTCATGCCATTTGATAATGTTCTGTTTTCATCTTGAAACTATTTTTTTGATCATATTGGTTGTTTGAGTACAGGAGAAAAAAAAATTCAGCTTTTAGCTTTTTTCTCACAGAAAACAACCGATTTGCTTATATCATTGAATTCTGTACTCTTGAAAACGTAATTCAATATACAAGTTTTTCAATTTTTTCGGTATCCATATTCTTCTTTTTTTCTTCCATATTAATTATTGTAATTATGTACAAGGCACTTTACATTATACATACAGTTCTATATTATAGGTTTGTGGTATCCATTTTTATTGCTTTCACAATATTGCAGTTTTTGATGATGGTCGGTAATGTTTAATTAATGGTTATATATATATGTATATATATATATATATATCACTTTTTTATGGACGCGATAACTTCCGTAATTCTGCACAAAATCTCTTCAAAACTGATACATAAAATCAAGGGGTATAAAATCTCGGTCAAGTTCGTTAATGGGCAAAATCGGACCAAGGGGATGGAAATAGGGAGGGGTTTTGTGAAAACCAAAAAACCCCCCATAATTTCTTAATTTTTGTTCATATCAAATCAGTTTAAAGTTTTATTACTACTAAAAATAGGTCAAAAATTTATGTATCATAAATTTTTCATAAAATTAAAAATGGGCTCAAGGAGCGCAAAAAACAGGGTTTTAGGGAGAAAAAAAATTCATAACTTCGTCAATTCTCAAGATATCAAATTCAATTAAATTTACTATAAATATTCTTAATATTATCTACAACTTTTATATTGACAAGTTTTTGATTAGACCAATTCGTACCACAAAAAAATTAAAAACGAAAACAAAAAAAGGGGGGGGGGGGGGGAGAAGAAAAAAAAATCCATAACTTCGTCAATTCACAAGATATAAAATCCGCATGAATTTATTATATATCTTCTTAATATTATCTACAACATTTATAGTGACAAGTTTTTGATAGGACCAATTCTTACAGCAAAAACAAGTTAAAAATACATAGCGGTTGGAGAAAAAAATCATCGTATTACGGTTGTATTAAAATCCAAACTGCTTATTTTCTGACTCATTTTTAAATTCATTTTTGCTCTCAAACGCATCCAATTGGTAGGAACTATATAATGTACCGTAATGTTCGATTTTTTTTACAGAGGCAGAATATATTATTTAAAATGATGTCAAAGTTGGCATTTTGAACCGAATTTCCCGAAGCGATTGTGTTGGAAACGAAAAATATGGTCCTACTGAGAAAATAATTGTTTATAAATCAAGTTTTAATTAATTGAACGAAAAATAGAAACACAGGTCGCTTATAAATCTGTTCAAAAATCACGTCAGCAAGTTTCACATTTTTTTCTTTTAAAAATGAATCAGAAAACATGCCAGAAAATTTCGAGTTGTTGAGCATGGAAAAGTATTTTTTTTAATACCGCCTTAACATAATTTTGGTAAAACCACCTCTTATATAAAAATGAAATTAAAAACTTGTCAAAAGCGGCCAGATAAAATTGTTAAAGTGGGTTTATCTCTAATCATGATTGTTTTTGTTGTTAAAATTAGTACTTAAATTCAAAATCTACCTGTGCCCGTAGGCCGAAGCGGGAGAGATTTTTTTTCTGTTATTTTTGTAAGGTAAAAACTATAAATAAGGACCAATAAATGGAAGTCCTTATGTGCGCCATATACCCTGGAGCCGAGCCTGATTAAATGCATTGCAGATTCATCTTAATATTAAGGTTTACAAAGGATATTTGAAGAAAGATGGTAAATTAATCTGAATATAGTCTATGTTATTAATTCTCGAATTAATTAGCTAAAGAAAAATCTATTTCCATAATTAACAATTAAGGTATATTTCTTAGAGTTAGCTGAACTTCTTTCATGGTGTTTTATTATTGCTTCATTATACGAAACTTAAGAATTTAGAATATTGCGTCGCGTGTGAGCAGTTTTTGTAATTTTTTTTTCGTCCGTCTTTTATGATGATAAATCATTGCACAATTTTTTTTCATTATATTGAAGACGGGATGTTGGGTGAGTCTTATGAGGTCAGGTTAGTCCATTCTATCTAAGTATCTCGTGTTATGTTTATATTTAAATAATAGCCAGGTAATTTAATATCTTAGGTGTGTACAGTTTTCATTATCTTTATATATTTTCGCATTTTTTGAAAATGCTTTTGTAAGGCTGTCTTCACTTATTTGTCTTAATCCAGCCAGCAACTTAACCATTGCTGACGCACCGATTGAAGCCCCATTATCTAGGAGTCAACATTGACTTTAAAAAAAATGTGACGGACATCAGTTTGTATCCTGATAAGCTATTGACCTTGTAGTGGAAGAGTGTTCAACTTGTGCATTGTTTTGGGGTTTACGACCCCCAGTTCGTACGATTTACAGTCATTTTCAGGGCTTGTGTGATCCTCTAAATCGTTTATTTAATTCTGAAGCCATTATAAACATATATTTGTTCAAATATTAAAATACCTAAGTTTTCTGCACTAGTAAAATTTTATAATAAAGATATTAATTTTTAAATCGTAGTATTGTGTAGTATTTTATAAAATAACAGGAAAATAATGTCCCAGAAGAAAATAGTACGTATTTAATTTTTTTCCCTTTTTCTTTTTACTATTGTGTAATTGTTAAGCAATCAAGGTGATTATAAAACTAAGACAATGTACGTTTTCCTGCAATAATGAATGTGTCTCATTCAAAATTTGGTTAACTTTGAGAAATTTTCAATTGGTCTGACAAAACAGACATATTATTGAGAGGGAACTTTTTAAAACATTTATTAAAGAGTAACAAAGTGGCGAATAATAAATCAATTTTTAATATAAACAAGAAAAAAAACATGCATCGAGCATAGATTATGAAACACTTTCCAACACATATAGAATAGTGTAACAAAACTTCGCCCTTTTATAAGGTGAAAGATGATGTCTAAGTAAACGATTTGGTAAAAAGCATAACACATTTGAAAACACAATTTCAACAATTATCATCTATAGTCGGAAAAATATCCGCATTTTTTTGTACAGCCCTGTATATGGTGTATAGTTTTGTGTATGTATATATATATATATATATATACAGACTTGCCAAGTCTCCTGATTTCGGCAGGAGACTCCTGATTTTCACATATTTTTCCATTCTCCTGATTTTTGATACATTTCTCCTGATTTTTTACATATTTTTAAATAGTCTATCATTTTACAATCAAATTTACTGTGATTCAGAGAGGAAAACTCCAGTACAGGTCTAGTTGTTCTTTAATATGATTGATCAGTAGTATTTTATGTGATAAACTACATTCCGAATCATTATAAAGGATGAATCTTTAAGATTTTCTTACTGTTATTTTGGACATGTTTTAGATTATTAATAATTTGTCTCGATTAATACTTATTTAAGATCTTCACTATAGTTTTATATACGTTTATGGGGAACAACCCCATAAACATAAAATGGCATTGTTACAATGGACATGTTTTGGATTATTAACAATTTGTCTCGATTTATATTTAAGATCGTCACTATAGTTTTATATATGTTTATGGGGAACAAACCCCAACCCACTCCCGTAATATGTAGTTAATTTAAAAGTATGTTAAAACATCCTAAATATCGTATGCTTAAACGCATTCTACTTTTAAGGAGTACATATTTTCCTTAGTACCATTTCTTTTTAATCTTCAGTAATAATGGAGCCCTGTTTAAAATTAAACTTGCACTAAACACGTTTACATTTAAAAGGTTTCATTGAAAAAAAAATATTTCCTGATTTTTGGCTTTCAGAACTTGGCAAGTCATATATATATATATATATGTACTCTACATAGTATGACAAAATTTAGTTCTGTTAGGAAACGCATACCACAGTTGAAAATTCCCCTTCAGAAATTTCCGTCAATAAGAGAGAGAATGTACTCTAATTCTTTTGGGCAGCACTGTATATAATCTATAGAGTTTATACACAGCAAGTAATATGCCAAAAATCAGTTAAATTTAAAAACGCATACCCCGATTGGAAGCCATTTCCAGCAGTTATTGTTCAATGGCAGTACTGCTTCTGTAATAGAATTCTTTTGTGTGTCCTTGTAAATTAACTATAGATGCTATGCACATCATTTTTCATAGTAAGCATCTTGTAGTACACCTCGGTGATGTTTATGAATTTCAATATTTGAAATTGCGTAACAGTGTTAAAATACACTGCAAACGATTTCCTCCAATAGACCATAATGCAACGGCATTCTTTTGAGTACCCCTGTGAACAAATATAAACGCTACACACACTTCATTTTCAATACCGAACATGTCATGGCAAACCTCAATAACATATATTAATTTTTTGCCATTCTGAGTGTATTTACGCAAGTTACAGCACGGACAGACAAACCGAATTCTTAAACACTTTTAACTATATTTGAAAGTGTTAGAAATAAGCGCAATTTTTTTCATTGTTTCTGAAACAGCGGCATTCTTTTGTATAATTCATCTCGAAGAATTTTTTGTTTTCACTTATATTATACCATAGCATATCTTCAGGCATTATTACCATAGTAGAGAGCTATCACAGTAAAGACATTTTTGTAACAATTGCATTGTATATAATATGCCAGGTACTATCTAATATTGATATTTAGCATACTTTAAAACTGTTAGGGTATATGTTCTTTATGAAAAGTAATGATATATGTTTTATAAAAATTGTTTTTAATGTAAATGTATACAAACAATATAAGAAATTTTTTGAATGAAAAAATAAAGTTTCATGTTTTTAATAACTTGAATAACATAAAATGAGAAAAATGTCTATACTGTGATAATAGCTTTCTACTATGGCAATAATGCCTGAAGATATGGTATGGTATAATATATAAGTATAATACGGGCATTACAGAAGGCGATATTTTTATTGTTTTAGCCTCTTTCAATCTACCCCTTGTGTGCGAATATTTTAGTTTTCGAAAAATATAATTTAAAGACAAAGCAAGCATTAAAAAGCAATTGAAATATTTGAACGTGTGTATAATCGAATATAATGCGTATTTTTGTTTTTCAGTTTTATCTTTGTAAACTCAGAATACTTCAGAAACGTTCATATAACGGAAGCAGTATATTATGTAGGACTGTTTCGCAAATGGAAAAGAAAAAATAAATGTGTTGTGAAGCCGATTTCTCTTAAACTGGATCGCATGAACCCGTATTATAATAAAAGGTGTCGACTAATCGGACTTTGTCCTGATAAAAGGAAGAGGCCCGGTGTGGATCAGTTGAAAAAAATTTCCTTGATTTACCAATGACAAGTATCGACTTCGGGCCTTGGCCCACGCTCTTTCTGATCTCTACTTTGTAGTATGGAAATTCTGCAATTTCCTCGAAAACGTAATAGATTCTAACCAAATTCACTGAATTTTTTGCAACTACATATTTCGGTTTTCCACTGTCTCCTAGATTTATTTTCTAACGGATTTTAGCAATATATATTTGAAAAAAGAAAATTTCGTCGTCTCATAAAATTTAAGGGGGTCCGGGGCTCAAAATTCTATTTTTTTTTTTTTTATTTATAGAGATTTTGTTATGATTTTTTATTTTAAATATCTTTTAATATAATAATACTAGATAATACCCGTCAAGATTTAACAGTAAATAACTTGAATGTTCCATTAGAAAAATTCTTGAATTTTGAATTAGTTGTTTTTAAATTAATTATTGAAATCGTGGCAAATTTTTATATTGCATAAGTGATTCCTATTTCTTGAAGGCGAGCTAGAGGGTGCTGTCAGTCTAACCAATTGAATGAAGTGAAAGAACTTTATAATTTACAATCAATTATGATTGCCTTTTATCAGAAATTTACCAAAAAATACTGGGCAGAGCATTTATTTTTTCTTACTACAGTCTCATTTTTTTTTTGTTGAAAAAAATAACAATATCTATTTTTATTTTTTTTAACTACACGACTTTTAAAATCTGCCATGAATTTTATTTATATCAGTCTTTCTCTAAAAGCCTAATTTTGAAACTTGATGCAATTAACGATTTATAATATATATTTTTTATTACTTGAATTTTATTTTACTTTTTTCTTCATTTTTTAAATATTAAACCATGGATATCAATATAATTTATTTTATAGTTCTTATATGAATATTTTCCTTTCTTTCGTTTTATTTATTTTTTTTTTTTTTACGGGAAAGAATGGCAAACTTTTCCTTCTAACTCACACACATATATTCTTGATAATGGTAAAAAAATATAAACAAAAGTTGTAGATCAGCTCAATTTATTTAATTGATAATTACATGCAAAATATTTTAGGTTAAATATTTTAAATATAAAATTATTTTTTCAAAATATATTTGAGTGTTAAATTTTATTTAATGATAAACCATTCAAATAATAATAAAATCAAAATCCTGTAACTTCTCCTCTTAATAAAATATGTCATTATTGAAATGAACTATCGCCAAAAATGGTACAGAAATTATTTGGCGTTGGTCTCGAACCTGCGTCGTCTACAAAAGTTCAGAGCTTTAAACTGGTGCTTTAGACCACTCGGCTAACCAGACCTACTCTACCTTTCCTTTGTGAAATTTGACTTTCCATAAGACTTTTAGCATTAGTGCGAAATCCGGCAATTTCATTGGATATCGGTGAACCGAACTTCTTTCCATGAAAGGAAAAAATCCATTTTACGAGTAACAGCGCTGCTACTCATTTCATCAATTGTATTTCTTAATAATAATAAATTGATGCATTAAAAAAAAAGCATATATATTTCTCACACTTAACACAAAATCGATTTTTATGCAGTTAATAACTTAATATATAATTAATTATTAAATTTGATTGATTTAATTTTCTAGTAAGAAAATTAACAAATCTAAAACAACATTGACTTAGTTAAATTATGATAAAATAATGAGATTGTTATAATAAGTTGCTTAAAATAAGTAACTTTTTTTTTATTTTTAGTCAGATGTTTGCAATCAATATTAAATTTCTAGCAGCTTAACTAAAAATAAGTAATTGAAGTTTCATCTGGATATATAAAAATATTTTTCTATGTCAATTTAAAAGATACTATTATTGCATTTAAGTAGATATTATATTTTAATATTATAACATTAGCTCCTAAGTGGTATTATGTAGTAAAATTATAATCACAATATTAGATTTCGAACGAAAATTGTAAAGCTACTGATAATAAATTAATAAATAAAGATAAAAAAAAACTCCATTATAATAATAATCGTTATTTTAAATATATATACATATTGCAATTAATAGCATAATATTTTTCATTGTTCATATTTGATGTATCTTACATTTTTATTGCAACATACATATATATATAATAAAACTTTTTTGCGAATAATAACTATTAAATCACAGATATATATATATATATATATATATATATATATATTATATTTTATTATCAAAAATAGCTTTACACTATAGTCGGGGCAATAGGGATTTTACCTAGTAAAATTAATGGTAGTACTGGAAATCGGCTTTCTAGATATTTTTTGGGTCGCTGAAACCGAATTTGTAACTTCCCACCAAAATTTCCCCCGGCAACCTCCCCAAATTTTGGTAAAAAGCCCCCCAAAAAGGTTTTTATTAAAAAAAATCAATTTTTTTTTATTGTTTTAGAGAAAATGTATCTAGAAATTCAGAAAGTAGACAAAATTTCCAACAAATTAGATGTATGACATTATGACTTAGGAAGGGGTAAGGGGGGATCTGCCTCGGAACATGCGCGCGGTGCTGCGTAAACTAAGTTGCGCAATTCCACTTAACCACTCACACGTTTACATTCGCCCTCCCATCTCCCCTCCGAACTTTCTCTATAAGGTTTACTTAAAGATTTTTGCGTCGCTGAATCCGAATTTTTAACTTTCCCCCGACCCCCCCCCCCCCCAATAGTTGTTTTTAACTTAAATTTCTTATTGTTTTAGGGGAAAAGCATTACGAAATTCAGAAACTAGACAAAATTTGCAACAAATGGGATATATGACATTATGAATTAGGATGAACGGGGGGTGGGGGGGGGGTGGGGGGTGAGGGCTGCCTCGGAACATGCACTGCGGCGCTACGTGCACTAAATGATGAAGTCCAGGCAATAGGGGATTTTATCTAGCAAAATTAATGGTAGTACTGGAAATCGGCTTTCTAGATGTTTTGGGGTCGCTGAATCCGAATTTGTAACTTCCCACCAAAATTTCACCCGGACCCCCCCCCCCCCCCCCAAAAAAAATGATGTTTTGAAAAAATTTGGTTTTTGAGAAAAGCGCGGGGAATGTTCCGAGGCAGCCCCCTCTCTCCCTGTTTATCCTACGTCATAATGTCATGTATCCTATTTCTTGCAAATTTTGTCTAGTTTCTGAATTTCGTAATGCTTTTCCCCTAAAACAATAAGAAATGTAAGTTAAAAACAACTATTTGGGGGGGGGGGGGATTTTGGAGGTAAGTTAAAAATTCGGATTCAGCGACCCAAAAACTTAAAGTAAACCTTATAGAGAAAGTTCGGAGGGAAGATGGGAGGGCTAATGTAAACGTGTGAGTGGTTAAGTGGAATTGCGCAACTTAGTTTACGCAGCACTTCGGCGCATGTTCCGAGGCAGATCCCCCTTTCCCCTTTATCCTAAGTCATAATGTCATATATCTAATTTGTTGCAAATTTTGTCTACTTTCTGAATTTCTAGCTACTTTTCCCCTAAAATAATAAAAAAATTGATTTTTTTAATAAAAACCTTTTTTGGAGGGCTTTTTACCAAAATTTGGGAGGTTGCCGGGGGAAATTTTGGTGGGAAGTTACAAATTCGGATTCAGCGACCCAAAAAACATCTAGAAAGCCGATTTCCAGCACTACCATTAATTTTGCTAGGTAGAGTCCCTATACGGTCTCTATTGCCTGGACTACAATTAGATAATCTGAAAAAATGAAAAAATATTACTGGTTTATACGCTTACGATTTTACAGACCTCTATAACACAATTGATTTGAAAGATTTAAAAGAAAAAATAGTAGATTTTTATAATACAAATAGTACTTTGGATGATCATAATGATTTTTTCATGAATTTATTTCAGTTGGTAGTACAAGAAAACTACCTCTACGAAGGGAATACAATATTTAAACAGATTCGGGGTATTCCAATGGGGGGAGTTGCAGTTCCATTTTGGCAAACATCTACTTACATACATATGAAAGAAATAATAATTTAAACAGTAACACATTATCCTACAGATATATAGATGATGTTTTGATAGTCAAATTAAATAATGATATTGAAAACATTGATTTTACATATTATCCTACGTCTCTGAGTCTGGAACCCTCCTCCCAGAATTGTAAAAATATTGATTTTCTAGACGTGACCCTAAACATAGAAAGTGAAAATTTGATATCTAAGTTATTTGACAAGCGAAATGATTTCGATTTTAATACCTTGAAGTTGATATATTTTGATTCCAATGTTCATGTTTCGGTTAAAAGAAATGTCCTAAGAAATGGCTTAATACGAATCGAAAGATTGAGTACTAGAGTTAAGGATATGTTTAATGACATTTTAGAGTTGTGTCGTAAGGGATTCAAGCATGGTTATCCTCGCAATTTCATCAGGAGAATAGCTAGTGATTTTATTAAGAGTAGTAGTTACGGAACTGAACTGAACTCAATGATGGATGAGAGTGGTGGTTTTGATGCTTTGATTGATCTAATGAGATAGAAAGATATTTTGATGGATTTTGTAGATCTGTTTACTTTCTCATTGTTTTTCATTTTTGGTCTCGGCGAGTGAAGGGGGACGCAGCATGCGTAAAGTCTGACTTAACCCTGCAGAGCATGTCGTTAGCCATGCCGCTCGCCTTCTGTTCTGTTCTGCTGTTATATATATTTTTCTTAGTTTGGTTCTAAGAGTTAATATTTATGTTGGTTATTTTAATATTTTTGTTGTAGAGTTTCAATTTAGATATGGTGAGAGTTGAATTTTGATATTTCGTTTGTGGTTTTAAATATATATATATATATTTGTTTTTGTTGCATTTTTACCATACATTCAATTAAAGTATAGTAATTTACTGTCTTCAATGGTTTAATTATCATCGAAGCATATACAGTCGGACCTCTATTTAACAAAGTCGCTAAATCTCGCAAAAAAGTTCATTATGTGGAAAATTCGTTAAATAGAGATGAACCTTTTTTAACCCCTTGGGGACGAGCGACCGGTATTCGTGTCGTGAATGGTGCTCAGAATCGGGGATTATTCTCAACAGTAAATTTTGCCTTATTTAATCCGAGCATTTTCCCGATTCAATTAGGCAAAAATTTCTGTTTTGAAAAACCGGCGATTAAAGATTAAAAATTCTGTGAAAGACGCTCGTCCCGAAGTGGTTAAATAGTTTAAACTACACAAAACATATTTTTAATTAATAAACACCAAACATGATTATAAAACTTAACTAATCACACTTTTTTTTTTTTGTAAATCATTTTATTTATTTTTCATTATTATTCATTTTACCCATCAAAAAGAAATCTGTTAAGGACAACAAGAATTAAAAAATATATTGTCCGGAAATTCAGTGTGTTTTCAGTTTAAGAAAATATTTACATTAAAATTAATGAATTTTAATGACATTATCGTATTTATTATAGCAAGTAATTTTAAGCATTGTATTACTACATGCGTCCTTAAATTTAATTACTGAAACTTATTTACTACAGAACAGCCCTTTTGAGTGTGAAAGGGGGATATTGAAAGTTTGTATTTCCTGGATGAAATACAAAGAATGACAGGGATTTCACTGCTCTCATTGAGTTAGGCACCTGGTAAAACCAATTCAAGGTTATGGAGCATTATAAAATGTATAAAAGAAAGAATGAGTTTGAAGTGTCCGGAAATATTTTGAGAAATACGGAGAAAAAAAATTATATCAGAAGAAAAAGTTCGTTAGAGAATACACTTCGCTATTTAGAGGTTATTTTACGAAGAAATTCGCAAAATGTTGTTGGTTCCGGGGAAAAGTTCGCAAAATAGAGGTTCGTTAAATAGAGGTCCGACTGTATTATTAATGTAATTTATATATAAAGGATAAATAATCAATTTTTTAAAGATGTATATTTTAATAAATTAATTCTGTTAATTACTATTTATATGTAACTGGAGTTCTAACATAAAAGTACTCTTCATGAAAGTTTAGAAGATATTACAATTAAATTTTAATAAATATTAATGTTAAACATACAGTTTATGATAAGAATTTAGTAGTATTGAATATACAAAAAAAAAAAAAAAAAAAAAAAAAAAATGAGAAAGCAGCTTATAAATTGATAAATATTTTCATATGAAAGATACTTAATTTTGAGAAATGAACACTTTAATAAATTACTTCTGTTAATTATATATATATATATAAAACTTACTAATGTTCCAACAAAAACATTTTTAATGTAAGGTAAGAATATATTCTTATTAAAAAATAGATTAAATGAATTTTTTAAAATCTAATTGACCAAAAAAAAAAAAAAAAAAAAAAAAAAAATACAAAGGAACTGGTAATAAAGATCAACTGCTTTTAACTAACTGACTTAAGAAAAGATTATTATTACACTTTAATTATTAAATAAATTTATTTGTTTGAAAAATACCCTATAAGTCATATGACTTTTTAAATTTAATTTAGTTATCTGTATAATATTTACAATAAAAAAATTATAAAGTGACTTAAGTAGCAGTTAAATTTAAAATGATCAGAACTTTATAAAGTTCTAACCTGAAAATACTTTTAATGTAAGCCTAGGAGATTTATTATTGCATTTTAATAAATGTTTACTTTAATTATTAAAAAATAGATTAAATGAATTTTTTAATTAAATAATTATTAAAATTATTTAAATTTATTTTTTAAAAATGTAATTGACAAAAAAAAAATTACAAAGGAACTGGTAATGAAGATCAACTGATTTTAACTAACTGACTTAAAAAAAATTATTACTATGTTTAATTATTAAAGAAATTTATTTATTAGAAAAATACCCTATAAATCATATGAATTTAAAAAATTATTTTAATTATCTGTGTAATATTTACAAAAAAAATTTATAAAGTAACCTATCATAAATTAATAAAGATTTTTATATCCCAATGATAATAATAATAATAATAATAAACCCTTTAATATATTAGTTCTGATAATTTTACATTTATCTGTTACTATAGTAACAAACAAATTTAAAATGATCAGACTTTTATAAAGTTTTAACATGAAAATATTTTAATGTAAGCCTAGGAGATTTATTATTGCATTTTAATAAGTGTTTATTTTAATTATTAAAAAATAGATTAAATGATTTTTTTAATTTATTTTTAAAAAACCTAATTGATAAAAAAAATTACAAAGGAACTGGTAGTAAAAATCGACTGATTGACTGACTTAAAAAAGTGAAAACGCCAGCGAGAGGGCAGAACACCTAATTTTAAGATTACAAATGCAAAATCTTAACCAGCCCTAGTCTTGACCACTGGGCTAGGTCATTCATACGCTTTTTTTTTTTTTTTTACCAAAATATCATGTGCCGGCTTTACACAGTATTTTATTCTTATACTTGTCCTTTCAGGGAAAGAAGTTCGGTTGAATTTCATTGGCTATCGGTGGAGTGATAGCCAATGAAATTGCAGGATTTCGCACTAATGCTAAAAGTCTTATGGAAAGTCAAATTTCGCCTTTCCTCTAATGGAAGATCTAGTAAATTTAACTTCACGCATGCGCAAATGCATGAATTTTTTCGTCTAATCTTACAGAATCAGGTTTACGCTTTGCTATATATAATTGCATGTAAAAAAAAAAAAAAAAATCTGAAAAATTTTAAACATATTTAATTTTTTATATAACTCTTACAAGTACTTACTCGATTAAAAAAATTTTTACATTTTTGTGTACAGAAAATGTGTCATTTTCATTTGTCTTCAGGATTTCTTAAAATATTGATTAGGAATTTTATTAAAAAAATGTAAGTAAAAAAATGAAGTTTTTTTATGAGTGAGTTTTGCATTAATTAGCATATTTTCACAATTATCACTCAAAATTAAAATTCTGAAGAAAGTTTGTTGGAACTATAGCACAAAATCTCTGTTAAAAATTTCATACATATATCTTGCAAGGAACTTTAGATATATTCTTTTAAAGTTGACAAATCGTGAAAAAAATCATTCTGAGATAAATGGAGCTAAAGTTCTCGTCAGGCGGGCAGATGATGCATCACTTCTCAAGGCAAAAAGGTGTTATATCTCTGGATCTAATGAAGATAAAAGCATGCGGTTTGCGGTATTTAACGCTAAATACTCAGTATTTTTTTTTAAGCCAATAAAAAAATTTCATTTTCTTGAGAGTTTTTAGCCCCGGACCCCCTTAAATTCGAAAAAATATGTATACGGTTTTTGGGTGCGTTCGTAATTATATAAATACGTAGCACCCATAGTCGTTGTCTGGCCTGTCCTCGTATAACAGCGCAAAAACGTCCCAACCGGATGGTTTGAAATTTAATATATATAATCGTTGCAGAATTTTGTCGAGTCATTTCATGTTTTTTGAAAATTGAATCAAAACTTAAACATATATTAATAAAAGTTTTCTTCATTCTATTAAATCCTATCATACGTAATTAATTCAATGATATCCCACGATAGGTAATGATTCTAGGATGCCATTCTCATTACGTCATATTTAAGGTGGAGTCATATTATTTCCGCATTACTGAATTTAATATATATAATCGTAATAAATTTTGTATTCATGCATTTCTGCATAAGAGTGCAACAGCTATTGCACCAAGATCTGAATATTTATAAGACTAGTTATAGTACGAACGCACCTCATTTGCCACGTTTGACGTACAATTTCCGACTTGTTATGTTTGTATTCTGTACTCCCTACCCCCTCATTTATTGGAGGGGGTGAAAGCAGCTATCGTTTATATCTTTAGAATAATTATAATAAGAATTTCTTCCGAAATCCTCACTTATCACACAGTTTGACATACTTCAACTACTCAAAGGTTAAATTTATTGGTTCGGTGATAGTTAAAAATAAATTAATAAATGTTAATTTCGTTGTACATGGTGTTGAACTCCGATCTTTCCCCCTTAGGGGGGGGGGGGGGGGATTCCTATGCTCTCAGAGAGGACATGTAGGAATTCCGGAGGAATTTTCACTTTCATTTCATTAATAGAAAATTCATCATTTAATAGAAAATTTGAAATCTTGCGGGAGCAGTCACTTACAAGCTATCATTTTTATAAACATTTATTTTTTTTGCTGTTTAATCTTTTAAACAAAAAAAATCAGAGAATGTATTTGTATTAGATGGATTCTGTGATGGTTCAGAAAAGACTCCCTCCGGAGCATACACCCCCCCTCCCCCTAATTTTCCTTATACTTATTAATGATCTAGAAGTAGGAATTTTCGCCCCTCCCTCCATCCCGATGTCCAAAATGTCCCCTCTCCTATATTTTGCAGAACCCCCCCCCCCTTTTCCCGAAGAAAAAAAGTCTAAATTACACGGACTAATTTGAAAAAAATTCCTACTTTCGGATTTTTGATACTTGACTCATGTTTGGGTTGCTTGCTTAGAGCTATAGTAAGTCTTAACATACTCAATAAAAGATTTATGGAAAGTAGTAGTGTGTTTGGTGTAGCATTTCCCAATCCATCGAAAAGTTGCGCAGAAAATTCCATTCAATCACCAATTGAAGTAGTTTAACAGCAGTGAATATAAAAAATAGAATGTTATTTCTGAAAAGCGTGTTAAAAAGAAAGTCTTCCTCATGCTTAATTAGACAACTTTGTTTAACATATAAAAATTAAAACTAATTATGCAGATAATTTATGCCTATGGTTATTAGGATTGAGGACTAAATTAATTAATTTAAAGACAATCTTTTCTGAAAACTATTCAACTAAATAAAGTTGCGGTTCCTTAAAAAAATATTTTTCCACGCTCAACAATGCGGAATTTTGACACATTCACGGACTCATTTTTAAACATAAAAAAATGAAATTAGCATGCATGATTATTAAAACAATTTGGAATCGAGTAGCGTTTTTCATTTTTTCGATAAATGTATTACATCTTGAGTTAAGAGCAATTTCAGTCTCTTGACAACCGTCATCAGGCTCTCGCGTCTGGAAATTTGGTTCAAAAGACCGACTTCGGTGCGATTTTCTGAAATTTCTTTTATCTTTATTGGAAAATGAAAAACGCTGATCGATTTGAGTTTCTGAATAAGAACATCTGCCTATTTTATGCGTTTGCGAATAAAAATGAATTCATGAATGTGTCAGAAAATTGCTAATTTGAATTTGGGAACAGCATTAATGTAGAGAGTTTTAAATTATACGGCTTTAAATGATTTCAGAAACAGCAACAGCAATAATAATAACTTATTTAAATGAGTTGGATGCCTGTTTTGATAAATAATTGTTATAGTCGTTATACGGTAAATTACGGAAAATTTCAGCAATTCTACAGAAATATTGCATTTGCACTGTAATGGAAAGTAAAAATTGAATGGATGCAATCGTGAATGCAAGGTTCATGCATTTCATGTTTACGTTCATTCACACTTATATTTAGCGTTAGTGTTTTAAAATGCTTCATGTTATAGCGAAAAATTCTCGGAATGTTATGGTTTCATGTAGTGGGATGTTTAACTTTCCTTTTTTTATGGAGACAAAGAAATAAAATGAATAAAAATAGCATAGTTACACATATTTCAAATAATTCGATTGTATGCTTAAAACTTGTATTTGACTTTAACCATGCTTCATTTTAATCTTGACTTCAAAATACAAATAAAGTGTCTTAATTATTTTACTAAATTAATTCTCTCGCTGACGATTTTTTTTTTTTTTTTTTTTTTTTTTTTTTTTTTTAATGTCTAATTCTTCGAATTGGCATAATTAAAATGCTGTTCAAGTCTATGTGAAAATATTATTTAAGATATGTATGAGAAGTTTAATGCTTAAGAGAAAACACTGAAAATAAAATTGAGTCAAAAAGCAATTTTAAAACACTACCTTTTACCAATTCAGCTAGGCGCCTCACGGTGGGTGATTTTCCGATTCTAGCTGGCCAAAATTATTTTTGGCGCCAATATAGTCTAGTCGCATCGCCATGAAATTGAAAAATATGTTATTGATATTCACTATTGAATGTTAGGCATTGCAAAATGTAGCGTGTAGTAGTCATAATTTCGTTACAGGGACATTAAAAAATATTTCACTATATTGCGGCCTATGAAGAAAAATCGTTTGCGGTGGTTTTTAAAGATCTTTCATAATTTCAAACACTTTGAAATTTATATACATATCTATGAAGTGCACTACAAGATGATTGCTATAGAATATGGTATGGATAGCATTTATCGATCATTTACAGGGACACTAGCAATAATTATGTTACATTACGGTCTATGGAGAAAAATTGTTTGTGGTGTATTTTGTTCATGTTACACTATTTCAAAAGTATTTAAATTGATATATATCGCCGAGGTGCTCTATAAGATGCTTACTATTGAATATGATGTGCCATTCATCATATACTTTCATATACAGGGCCACACAAAATAAATCAGATATTTTTCTCTGTATGAACAATAATTGATGGAAGTGCGTTTTCAGTTGTGGAACACTTTTTTAAATTATAAAAATTGTATACTGTTTAGTGCGTATAAATTCCATAAATCATATACAGGACAGCACAAAACATCTGAAGTACATTTATTGACGGAAATTGCTGACGAGGAATTTTCAACTGTGCTATGCGGTCACTAACTGTTCTAAATTTTAGCATATTGTGAATTATATGATAAATGTATAGTTCATATGGAAGGATGTACAAAATGTTCAACTACATTTTTTCGACTTTGGTTGAAATTGTGTTTTCAAACGTGTTATATGTTTTACAAATTATTACTTAGAGATCGTTTTTCACGTTATTAAGCTATGAAGTTATATTGTAGTAGTCCAAATGCGTTGAAAAATGTTTCATAATCTGATTGACGCATGATTTTATGTTCTTCTTGATAATTTTAATGATACTTTTTTCAATGGTATGGAAGCTAAAGTGATAAAACTATTTTTGTATTATATTTGTAACAAATCCTAAAATTTCTTTTTCTAAAATTTGAGATACCGGGCAAACATTCGACAGCTTTAATGAAAATTGCTGTGTTTTATAATCTGTTGTATATTTATCTCTGCACAGAGGAACCTTATGTAAAGAATAGGAATGAAAAGTTATCATGAGAAAATGCCTACATTATGTTTTGCATTGTATCAAATCTGAATTTGGAGAATTTGTCCGGATCAATTTTTTAACCACTCGAAATTTGCAGCCAAGTAATATATTTTAAATAATTTTGTCCTGAGATATCTACATACTACTGGCAATTTTTGTCCAAATATGGTCATAAATTGAAACATTTCGCTCTTTCAGAACTTCATGTGCTCTTCATTGTAATTTTCCTCTAAAAACATTTTCAACCAAATTCACATTTTCGTTAAATTTTAAATCTTGTTGCCGTTGCATAATGGTGCAAAAGTTTATTTATGTGACTAACTTAAATTCTGCTGTCTTTGATAAAAAAAAAAAATGGTACTTGAACTAAAATTTCAAAAAAAAAAAAAAAAAAAAAAAAAAAAAATTAGACTTAATCTAAAAACAATTCTAAAAACTGGGAGGGTACCTAAGAGCAGACAAATTTAATTGGAACGAAAAGGTAATAATCTGAACTATTTAATCATATAAAAAATTGAGCTTAATCGTACTTTATCATATAACGTTTTCTATATTAAAACTGAAAAATTATTTTAAAAAATATGGAGTTTTTTGCGACATTAAATATGAAATAACAGCTGATATGTGCAAACTTTCCATAATCGAGCAGTGTATTTTATTCCGCTTCAAGTAACAGATTATAGAAACTATACTCAAATTGATTGATTCATTCTCATCTAAGAGGTACCAACGTTGCGCTAGTCTATGAACCATACAATTATATTTATATCAAAACCAATAGCAGGGTACAACTCCCAAACTATTGAGCTATAACAGGCAAAAAATAAATTACGCTAGGATAAACTTTTAAAAATCGACTTTTGGCGAGCCACAATCGGTAAATCACCCACCGTGCCCTCGTAAAGGTTTATGGGAGCGAAAAGGTGCCAGTTTATACTGGTTTTAACCTTTTGAGCTCCCTGGGGGTGAATTTCTTCAAAATGCCCAAATATATTACATTGGCAGCAGTATTTTGTAAACAAATGACTCGGCTTATAATATACACGAAAAAAATGCATTAATCTATTTTTAAATAAATTTGATGGAATATTCCGGTGTCAGTGTGACTTTTGGAGATTAAATGTAACTGGGAAGAAATTCACCCATCAGATCTCAAAGGGTTAAAACCAGTTTATACACAATTTAGAATAGCATTTTCATTATACAAAATTAACCCTTTATGTCACAAAATATGAATCCATGAAAATTTCATCTTCTAAAGCATTTTCCGTGATTTTTTGAAACTACATTAATTTTTTCATTTTAAAAGGATTTTGCGATTAAAATTAATTAAATTTGAATTCATAGGGATTTTCTGCAATATTTATAACTCCACTCAAATCTTTTACTTACAATTTTTTTTTTTTTTTTTTTTTTTTTTGTATTTTGTAGAATTAGGAAATGTACAAATATAATGTTTTTATAGTAGAAATATAGAAATATTTCCGAATTGAAACTTTCTCCCCCTAATCTTTCAACGTCAAGAAAGCTGAAAAGATGCAAAGGCAAAATAAATCATCCTTTTAAAAATATCTTTGTTTTGTGCAACCCACAATGCTTTTGGAATAAGATAAAGTAAAGTATCTATAACTCATTCTAAACTGCATTGCTACTAATCGATCTATTAAATAAATTTTATAACAAGTTATTTTAATGGTACTTTAAATTACCGTTGGGGCATAAAGGGCTAATAAAAGATCTTTAAAAAATAATTCGCGAGGAGGATTCACCCACTATTAGGTTCAAAGGAATCTAGGTTGCAGTTGATAAAAAAAATTCTCAATAGTTAAAAAAATAATAATAACTAAATGTACTAAGAACACACCTATCTTCCAAATAACTTTACTGTTCATGGACTCATTAATTGAAAATTAATAAAACTTTGCATTTCCTAACTTTGAACAGTTTTCAATGGTACTGCTCTTACATACAAAAGAAAAAAATAAAAGTTACCTTTAAGCTTTAAAATCTCCCTTTCCCGGAAAAAAAAAAAAAAAATACTCCTTATGCAAAATAATTTGCATAAAACTGCAGGAAAAAATTTAGTACAGTCGTGGGAAAAAAAAGTAAACACCTCTACTAACTCTGCAACAAATTATTGTAGAAGAAAGTTATTCATACCAAACGATTGGAAATAAAGTCTACTTTTAAATGATGTATATAAATTTGCTTTGGAGGCCATCTACATATAAAAACGAACCCAAACATTGTTTTCTTCAATAGCAATACCCAAGTTTGGCACCATAAGTAGATTCTACATCCTTCAATTAGCCTAAATCCAAATTTTCATGAAATTCGTATGATTAGTTTCCGAGAAATTAATAATTTTAAACTGAGCATAAGGGCTGTATCCAAATTGAAGTTCGTACTCGGTTGTTGAAATACTATAGAATGACTAGTATGTCACATCTATTAATGTATTATTTCTTGCCAATATAAACATCTCACTCGCTTAATGTGTTTCGACTATTGCCAGCCCAAATGTTTCATTAAAGTGAGTAAAATATATATATTTTTTAAATTATGCGTTTCCGGACATCATAGACAGCCCCTTAAACCGTCATTTTGACGTTTTTACTCATACTTTGAAAACTACTTGGAAGAAAAATTTTAAATTGAGAATTTGCATAAAGCAGGACATAATAAATAGAAATCTATCCCCCCCCCCCCCAAAAAAAAAAAAAAAAAAAAAAAAAAAACTGTAGGTTGCATCTCATATTTTTTTCGAATATTAATTTCATAATTTATATTATAAAATTTTTAAAATTACAAATTCGATGTATTTATGTTTGGGTTTTTTAGTGTTATAATTAAACAAAAAAATTATCACATTAGGATTATAATTTCAGGAGAGATTGATAAAAATATGAAAATGTAATTTAACATTAGAAGCTCTAATGTTAAATTTGTTTATAATTCAAAAACTTATCATCCAAATGATTTCAAATTTCGTTTCTAGGCGTAATTTGAACCGAAGATTTAAAATATATTGTCAAAATTGGGTGTTGCCATTGAAAAAAAAGTTTGGTCTGGTTTTGATTTGTAGATGGTCCCTTAAGCAAATTTTATATAGATTATTTAAAAGTAGACTTTACTTCCAATCGTTTGGTAACTGTAAAGTTTTCTATTATAATTAGTTGCAGAATTAGTAGGGGTGTTTACCTTTTTTTTCCACGATTGTACATTTTATTACTCGTATTAACCCCTTGAGGGGCGGTGGGATATATTTTATCCCACCTACGATTAATGAAGATTTGCACCAGAAAAAGTTTATTAAATTTTATTTTTCTAGCTTTGGTGGAAAAAATACGTAAAATTGCTTTTAATTATTTTACAATAAATCTTTTTTCCAGATTCCGGTGTGAATTCGACATTTCAGAGACACAATTGCTTGCCACTCAAAGGGTTAACAGAGCTCACAACTTGCGATCTTTCCCCAAGTCAAATAAACATTTTTGGACCAGAAATTTTACTTAACCCGGGAGAACTCGCTGCATGAGATTTTCTCTCACAGTCGTACTTTTTTAAGACTCTTATTTAAATCATTTTTCATTTTAATTAAAATTTCAAAATGTTTTTCAATTATTTTACCTATTTTGTGAATAAAAGTACTAAGCCAACCAAAAAAAGTTGATATTATATGAATGTAAAGTAAAAGAAAAGCAATTGGGCATTCTCACTAGCGAGTTCTCCCGGGTTAATAAATGAAATTAAACTAGCAAAAGCCATGCTTTGTTTGGATTAGCGAAGCATTATTTAATAAGTCAAATATTTGAAAGTAATATATTTTATATTATTTTTGCTTCTTTATTGAGCAAAAACGTTATTTTATGTTTTGGCGCATTTTAATTTTAGAAATGTAAATTCAGCCAAATAACTAAGAATTTCATCGGAATTTTGTATTTGTGATATAACGAATTTAGCAATTAATTTTATTTGTTTACAATTCTTTTGTTGCCACATAAAAAAAAAAATCATAAGATAATTCTTTTAAAATGCGTAAGTATCGCCTGCGTAAATGATTTCACATAATAAGAATAAATTGTGTATTGGAATTCTTAACACTGAAAAATAATTTTATAATTGAATGTAAATAATTGAATTTTCACAAATTTTAATTCATTAAAAATATGCTATAATTTTCATAAAAAAGGTATTTTAAAAATTTCATAAAAGAAATCGTGAAACTATTTAATCATGATTCTATCTATAATGACTAACTCCATGATTTATTTTTTCTTCTGAAAATATACGTGTTTCATTTTTTATATGCAAAAATGCGTCCGTAATGGAAAAACATGTAAAATAAATTAATTAAAATAATAAATTTTTTAAGGTTATTCTGTTAAAAAAAAAAAAAAAAAAAAAAAAAAAAATTATTGTGCAAATCTACAGATCATATTTTAGTTTTATGTTTAATTTCAAGTCAAAATACTGAATAGTTTTTTGTAAAGTTTACGACAAAATGTAATTTGTGTAGCCTAGTAGAGGATTCATTTCGCTCATCCTAATAATTAGCACATAGAGACAAAACACATTTTATTCAATATATTTTCTTGTTCAAAACATGTTTATTGGAAGAAAAGTCTGCAGCTATTCATTAACACTTTAAGAAAGAAAAAGAAAAAACAGTTTCCTCTTTTTGTGAGATTTAAAGTCGATAGAATTGTGTGGATCCTCCCTTGGCATAACCTGGCATTGGGTAATTTTTTAAATATTTTTTTCAATCAAATATTATCATATTAATTAGGGGAAACCACCAAAACTTTTCATTTCTACCAAAAGTCTTCCGGTCTTAAAGGGTTAATAATTCTCAGCACATCGCACAAACTTCCCTACCATATATTTCAAAGGGAAACTGAAGATATCAATGAAGTGGTAATATAATCTCATCAAAATGTGCACAAAGTGGTCCTAGATATAGTCTTATATTGAAACGCATACAAAGTTTAAAATTTCCTAGTCGGAAATACTGAATTATTTAAAAAAAAAAAAAAAACAACTCAGTTTTATCCATTGAAATTTCGATTCGGATAGTGAATTTCGACTTTGAAATGTTCCCTTATTGTTGCTCATTCTAAGCTATTGAATATCTTCTAATATGGGATTTAAGTTCCGCACAAACTTTTTTTTTAAATCAAATTTTATAAGTCTGGCGTTTCTATTTAGAATTCAGTATTGTTATTGCAAATTTGTGCATGTCTATTTGTTTTAAATTTAACCCTCCAGCACTCGCCTCCGGTCTTTTTTGTCCAGGCAACTTAAAATGTAAATTTTGTGGTTAAAAAAGGTAGTAAAAAGAATAAAAAACTCTCACATTCTGTAAAAAAGTTTAATTCTCGTTAATTTGAATATAAAATTTCCCCAATAAACTCGCTCTTTGTATTTTCATTTTGAGAAGGAAAATAACAACCCATTAACCGGATCACTATGACCCTACGCGAGTGCTGGATGGTTAATAATAGTTCCTTAAGGGGCTACTTCACTCACGCGAAATATTAATCCTATGGAAGAAATTTTTAAAGATATCTCGTTTGCATTTCAATATTTTAAAACGATTTTTTTTCTGCATTGAATATACTGATGTCAATCTTTACAAAGACCGTTTTCTAATTTTTCAATTTTCTTTGCAGGTTTTTTTTAATGAGGATACTTTCACTTGCGAAACCGGTTCCGAAAGTAAAAGTATCCTAATTAAAAAAAACCCTGTGATCAAACGGGTGTTTTCGTGTGAGTGAAGTAGTCCCTTAACTCGTTAAGCACTATTACATTGCGTACGTCATGAACTCTTATATTTGAAATACCAGGGCGTACGTGTGTACGTCCTGACTTAAGTCCAGACTGCGATGTTCTAAGCATCTGGTCTTTTATGTCGCTAATTGCTATTGTGATTGGGCGAAAATGACGAAATTTAATATATCTTGCCTGGTATACTGCATACTATCACTAAATTGAATGTGGTGCTTAACTCCTTCCGAACCGGTGGCTTTTACACAAATTTTATTCGATTGGCACCACTTTTTTTTAAGTTACCTTTACTTAAATAATCACGAAAATGCTCCAATTAAAGAAAGCAAATATTACTTTTCTTTTTTTATTGGTGCTTAAAACAAATTCCGTATGCTCTTTTCGAAGGTGCATATATGCACCCGTGGTCCTGAATGGGATAAAAGATTAAGCATGCCTTCTGCTCATCAATTTGTGAAGATGAGATTTCTGGCGGAATGTTGTCTTTAAACTTTCTTTATAATAAATAGCGCTCGAGTTATGCGAGACTTTTTTTTTTCTTTAACATATCAACTACTAATGTCAAACAAGATAATGAAGTAATAATAGTAATTTTTTCTCCCTCTCATGGATCAATATTTTCTTTTTCGAAGTCTATATTTTAAAATTTTGAATTTTAGTTCTTTTAACTTTCTCCCTCACTTGGACCTCATAATTATAAAACGGTTTTGGGCTAAATTTTATCTTTATTGGCACCCATTAAATTCCAAAGTCTCATCTAGGGCCCACGCTATTATTTTATACTCAATCTAGAATAGCATTTTCATTATAAAAATTTAATGAATGATTTTTAAAAAATAATTCGTGAGGAGGATTCATCTGCTATTCGGTTTAAAGGCATCTAATAGCGTTTTCTATTCTCCATTAAAAATAAAGATTTTTTTTAATACCTCCACAGTTGGCTTTTTGAACCGATTTTCTAGATATGACTATGTTTGAATGGTGATGAAGGAGTAGTAGTTAGCTATAACTCAATATATAGAATTTATTTATTTTTTTTTAATGAAAAATGCTATTAGATTCTTACGCACCTGACTGTTAATATCTGAAATCTTTAGACAAATAGGAATGAAAATGAGTATGTGAATGTGCAAAAATAATTCGCATTTTTCAGTTCGGAAGATTAAAAGAAAGAAAAGAGTTTTCCCTATTGATTTTTCTAAAAGTGTATGGATACTTTTTGAACACTCTGTATTAGAGATGCGCCGAATATTCGGTATTCGGCATCATTACCGAATATTCGGTTAGGCTGAATATCAAAATATTATGTCTGCCGAATAAAATATTAGGCCTGTGAAATATTCGGTTTGGCTGAATATCGAAATATTCAGTTAAACCGAATACTTAAAAAAAACTTTTAAAAACCTTACACAACTTCTACTTTTAACTGTCTATTGATAAAGATATTCAGAATAATTAGAAATAGAATTATATTTAAATAAAAGAGAATGCTTCTACATTATTCATTTGCTATTTGAAAAGTGTCACTTAAGAAAATTAACCATTAATGACGACCTTCGTAGGAATTAATGATGTACAAATGCAAGTTCCTTAACATTGTCTGGTAAATTAGCTGCTTCCTGCTGTTTCGCAAACAGGGTGTTTCTGAACAAAATTTTAAGTCTTTCTGGGGGTGATAATAGACATCAAGGCAGACAATTTTTGTCCAGTAAACTAGGATCACAATCCACTTATTCATTCAAAAGTACAGTGTATCTCACTCCAGGTTAAACTTGAATTTTCGTTTGTTACTTCAAAAATAATGAAGATATTGTAACAACATTTTCGACAGAGCTACTTTGATTTCTGTGAAGTATGAGGACATGATCAGACTAGAAATGCTGGAAATTTCCACCATTCATATGCAAACAATACTGAGCTAGACATTCCTTTATTCCGAATGCAGCTAACAGTAATTATATTGTGTCACTTCCTATGATATCATCATATTTCATACAAGCAAAATTAATATGATGCAAATCTCGATAAAATATGTTTATTACTGTTAAAGTTGTGAACGAAACTTGAGTTTCAGCTTGTAGTGACACACCCTATATTTTTGTTTGAATGTTATATTTGGACTATTTTTGATGGAATAAGTGGATTGAAATGTTGTTTCTTGTTCAAAAAATGTTTGTCTTGGCCACATCATCTCCCCTGAAAGTTTGTTCCAAGATTTTAGGGACACTTTGTTTCATACCTCTGAAAATGATCGCCCACTCGTGTCACTGCCCTTTGGTTGATTTAATTTTAAAAACTTCCTTCCCAAAAGGAACAGGAACGTTATTAATTTTTGCTGAGTCGCCACCATTTGGATAGAATGTATTATTATTATTATTTTTTTTTTACCCAACTGCCAAGAAGGTTTATGTGTTTCACGCGTATCTGGGTATGTGGATTTCTTTATACCTTCGAAACATCCGAACGACTGGATGGATTTTAATGAATGAGGTCTCTATGAATTCGTCTTAACCATCCGATGGTTATAGGCTAGGTTTTGTTTTTATAAATTCAAAATGGCGGCCGTAAAATACAAAATGACACTAGAGACGAAAAAAAATTTGTGCGCATTATATTGAGTGATATATCATTGGATAGGTCTTTCAAAATGAAGACAATGTTTCATTGACTATTTTACAGTTAGAAGCTCCGTTTAAATATTACACAACCTGGAAGTTGTAAAGGTAGGATCTCTAGCTTTACTGAAACTCTAACCATCATAGACATCTATAGGCCTCATCAAAACAGTGTTTATAGATAGGAACTAACAACTAAACACAACTTAAAAGTCATCAATACAAGTAAATAAAAAAAATAGGTAAGTAGTATAAAAAAAATAGTTTCCCATTGATGAGAAATAATTAGTTCGCTTGTTACGCAGTCGGGTTTTTTGATTTTTTAAATTTAATTTCTATTACATTAGTCTTTTCATTGCAAAGAAGCAGCATATGTGACTGTAAAATATTTCTTCCTTCAAAATTTCTCTTTTATTTTAAAATATTTGTTTTAGAATGTACGAAAATTTTATTCATTTATTTTAATTCACAGAAGTATCCATGAGATTTTATTAGTTAAATAAACGGTCAAGTGCGAGCATTACTCGCGCACAGAGGGTTCCGTACAATAAATATATGAATTTGTAATTGTATTGTATATATATAAAAAAAAAGTTGCTAAAAGAATACTAAGACTTTGTAAAAAAAAATCTATACAACGTAGTGTTGGGTATAACTGTATATATTAGAAAAGTATAATCGGGTATACCAGGAAAATTCAAAGAGATATGGAACCTAAATAATATCAAATATAGCTATTCATATAACTCTTTTTTTTAATATTATCCTAATCTGTTTATGATGAACTTAATTCGGTACTGACAATGAAAGCAGTGCATAGTTAAACTTCATTTGGCATTTCATGAAACTAAATTCAGTGTAGTAATAACCTTTATTTCTACAGTGTAGCTAAAACAAAACCTTTGTTCAAAGTTTAAATTTGGCATTGTGCTAAGCGCGCTTTGAATTGAGGTCTCAAAATTGCAACGCCGCCTTGGTCAGTGCCGCGTTTTTCCAGATAGGTGTTTAATTAACTTTTAAAGTCACTCGAGGCGTATTGCGAGATACAATCAATGCAAACTATCGCGAATACCACAGTATTTATGCGATTCATTCTAATTAAATCTTTCGAGGGCGATGTCCTTAAAAAACGGACACCTAATTTTAATTCCAAAACAGACAAACGGCACCAAGAATATTTAATTAAAATTTTCCTTTTATCATGTACGTAAAAATAAGAAAGTTCGCATTTTCTAATAAATTCGTTTATAAATTCTGGTGTCAGTTCATTATTTCATAAGTTTATAAATAGAATTACTCCGTGTCGGAAATGATTAAGTAGTTGCAGGACTCTTAAAGCTTCAAAATTTAAGAAATTTTAATTTTTTTAGATGTTAAACTCCAATCTTTTCTGAATATTTTGATATAATTGTTTCCTTGAAATTCCCATTAGAACAGAAGTTTTGGCTTTTAGATTTATACCCGCTCAATAGCTGAAGCAGCGTTTCCGAAACTTTAAAGTCATTATTTTCCAAATGGCGTTTTTTGGGCATAACGCGCAGGATACCTGAAAAACTTCTGAATATTTTTTCATGAAATTTTCATAACATATATTTCATGTTAGTCTGTATAAACTGAAACTAAAATTTCCTTTTTATTGTTCAAAAAAATATTTTTCAGGTGATTTTACTGTTGAAATTTTCAAAATTTTGTATTTGCTAAATGCAACATTGCATTAAAAATATAAAAATGCTTCAAATACAAATTTATTTAAGTTCAGGGAAATTATTACAATCTGAAGTAAGCACCAAAATTTTCATTCTAGTTGCAATATTTATTTTGTAATCCTGCGCGTAAACTGTTATGCCAATTTTTTGTTCGACAAATGTCTAACAGTTTCGAGCCCCTATAAATACTAATTCTGTATCTTGCAATTTTTTAAATATATGAAACGAAAGAACATACTTATATATTTCATCCCAATTAAAATTGTGAGTAGTGTGTATTTGCGGGTTCCACGCCACCGGCGTTCCGGCGGTGGAGGATGTGGAGTGGTGTGGAGGTCTGTGGAGGTCCGTGGAGTGGCTCGCTGATAAGAGTCGGTGGTGGAGGAAGCGCATGTCGGTGGTGGAGATAAGAGTGAGGCGTGTTTTCGGGAAACTGATAAGAACTTGTATTATAGTACGAGGGTATTTATTTCGGAAAAGGACTGAATTAGCTATACTGAAAATATTTGGGAGAGAGTGTTTTACAGTATGAGGGTATTTTATTTATTTTATTTTGAGGAGATAGAAATTTTTCAAGGAAATATTTTTTTTTTTCGAATTTTATTTTAACGGAACTTTATTTTTATTTTACGAATTTTATTTTTTGAACTTAATTTTATTTTCAGGTGTTAGAAAATTTTTGCAAACTGAATTTATTTTTCGAATTTTATTTTCAGATGTTAGATTTATTTTTCGAATTTTATTTTGAGGAGAAAGAAAATTTTTCGAATTATTTTTTTGTACTTCAAGAGAAGCATATTTATTTTAACGGAACTTTATTTTTATTTTCGTATTTTATTTTAGAGGTGTTAGAAAATTTTAGCGAAATTTATTTTATTTTCAATTTTTTTGAAAAATGTAAAGAATTTTTTGCTAACTAAATTTATTTAGAGGAGATAGAAAATTATTTATAATTTTGACTCGTTAGAAAATTTAGTTTTAATTTTAACTCGTTAGAAAATTTTAAAGAATTAAATTTTTAGGTGTTAGAATTATTTTACTCATGTAAAAATATTGGCTGACTTCTTTTTTGAAAAAAAAAATATTATTTTTTTAATTGTGGACCCACCATGACCAACCCGCTTTAAAAAATATTCAAAGCGCCACAATTTTTTTTTCTTTAAACACCTGCTCTGCATCTAAATTTTGTCTCTGCTTTTCTTCTTCTCTGCGAGCTACCTGAAAAGAGAACGAACAGATAGATTTAGTATTTTCACTCAATTGTATCTGTATTTGAAAAGGAAGTTTAGGTTATAGTTACCTAGTTTTGCAAATCCTACTGTTTTTTTCTTAGACTGGATATTTTCAGCAAAATGATTTCATTGGAGAAACCTAAAAGAAAAATAGAGATTATTTTCATGAAACGTTATCAAATGTTTTGTAAAATAAAACTCAAAATGTTAGTTACCTTGTTTTTCAAGACATACTGCTTTTCTTAGACATAAAATTCTTAGCAGGATGCTTTTATTGGAGAAAACTAACTTTTCCTAAACGAAAAATAGAGTTTAAATATTTTCATGAAACTTTTGTCAAATGCTTTCTAAAATAAAACTCAAAATGATAGTTACCTTGTTCTGCAAAACATATTGCATTTCTTTCTCATCTCAGAATTCCATGGGGGAAATCTAATTTTTCCTAAAAGAAAAATAGAGGTTATTTTCATGAAACTTTATCAAATGTTTTCTAAAAGAAAAACTTAAAATGTGAGTTACCTTATTTTGCAAAACATAATGCTTTACTAGATATTTTCAGCAAGGAGAGGCATTCTCAGCTAGGCAGGATGAATCTCAGCTCAGCAAGATGATTTCAGCAAGGTGAGGTATTCTCAGTTAGGCAGGATGAATCTCAGCTCAGCAAGATGATTTCAGTAAGGAGAGGTATTCTCAGCTAGGCAGGATGAATCTCAGCTCAGCAAGATGATTTCAGCAAGGAGAGATATTCTCAGCTAGGCAGGACGAATTCAGCAAGGAGAGGCAGTCTTGAGAATGCATGGTGTTTTTTAAGAAAGGCATTTCAGGATGAGTTTAGATGCATTTAGTGATAAATTTTAGTTTGGATGTTAAACTGGGCCCTCCGACCACCCGCCATGTTTTCTCATGGCTCCCCAGTTTTGAAGTTTAGCACACGCACCGCACACACTGAAGAATTTTAGTTCTTTGATGAACAATATATATCATTTTGAAAATGATGATTTCACTTTGAGCAAAGTTTTTGCAATACTTGAGAAAATTTCTTGTATCAATGCATGAAAATGTCGATTTCACTTTGAGAAAAGTTTTGCATTGAAAAATATTTGCACCTTTTGAAGAAATAAAAAATTATTGAAAAAGATTTGAGTTTCACTTCCTGAAAAATAGTGGAAGACTTTTGCACCTTTGAAGAAATCAGTTCATGAAAAATGATAGAAGAATTTTTTTTTCACTTTATGAAAAATTATTGCAGAAGATTTGAGTTTCACTTCCTGAAAAATAGTGGAAGACTTTTACACCTTTGAAGAAATCACTTCATGAAAAATTGTAGAAGAAATTTTTTTTCACTTGAAAAATTATTGAAGAAGATTTGAATTTCACTTCCTGAAAAATAGTGGAAGACTTTTGCACTTTTGAAGTATAGTAGAAGAAGCTTTATTTAAACATATTTCAATGCACCCCCCTTTGCAGCAAGAATTTTATTAAAAGAATGAATGATGATTTAGTAGAAGAATGAGTGTCCTGGATTTCATAGAAAAACGATAAATGTCCTGGATTTCATGGAAGAATGATGAATGTCCTGGATTTCATGGAAAAAAAGATGAAGTTTACATGATTTCTTGAAGAAGAATTTCCCACCAACCACCCGATACCTTTGGATAAAGTATCACAACAAAAGAAGAATAAGATTATACTCATTGCCCTCTTTTTCGTGAAGCCTTTATAATTTAAATGATGTTATATATTTGAAAGAAAATTTTGAAGACAACTATTTAAAAGAATGACGATGATATCTTGAAGGAAACTATTTGAATGATAACAGTTCTTGTTGTGATGAAGACATGCTTGGAAGAACGATGAAAGTCCTCCTTGGTTTCTTGGAAGAATTATTAATGTCCTGGATTTCATGAAAGAACGATGAATGTCCTGGATTTCTTGGCGAAAAGATGAAGTTCACATGATTTCTGGAAGAAGAATTTCCCACCAACCACCCGATACCTTTGGATAAGGTATCACAACAAAAGAAAAAAAAGACTTATTGATGATTATTTTGATGATTTTTTATTTGATAGTGCCCATGAGCATAGGTGTGTACCCCATCTTCCAATATATATCTTTTATCATCGAGGGGAGATAATGCCACTTTATTTTGTTCGATACTAAATATTTTATGACGCTCACTTTGTATTCTGTATTGGATTTCTCTCGTAATTTTTGATTCGAATAGCACATTTTTATAATTCTCATGTTTTATTTTTTTGGACACCACACTTTTAGAGACCCCCTTGGCTCTCTTCTTCTCACCCTCTGCTGAAAGAAGCGAGTACATTTTGGCTCGCAGACCCACAAATTCGTATGCCGGCACTGACTTTAACTCATCTTTGAAGCAGCCAATTTTCTTTTTATTTTCCGTGCTATAGAGGGGATGAGCCTGGGGATATTCGGATGTGTCAGATAATTTATGATGTTTTTCATATCTGCATAAATATCGGGGGTCTCTATATGATAGGTTAACGAGTCAGTGTCAGTGAAGAGGAGCTTTGCTTTATCTCCATATGTATGTTTCACAAAATCATAATGAAAATTGTACATATGGAGTTTGCTTAGCTCCAAAATGACAAAGCCGGCATACAGGGGCTTGTCGAGGGTGACTACTTGTTTCATCCTCTGAACCCCTACTAAATTTTCATCAAAGACTTTAACGGATTGATATGTTGGTGCTGCCACAAGTTTTTTAAATTTCTTTTCTTTATTTACCAATTGGATGTCCACTCGCCGTCTGACGGATTCCATTGATTTACCGTACACCGAGTTATTCATCAACTTAAAGAAATCCTTTTGGAAAGGAGAGGTTGCATGTTTTCTCTGCTCAGTATTAAACTCGATGTACGGTTTAAGCCACGTCCTCTGTTTAAATTTCATGATTTTATGAACATGTTGTAATACCATCCCCAGGCTGTTAAATTTCTGTAATAGACAATATAATTCTTCTTATCATTTAGATTAGGCACCAACTTCTCTGTAGCAACGTACGGCATATTTTTTATCAATTCTTGCGTGTAGGGAGATAACATTTCTTTTTCAATTTTAATTTTTTCTGCGGCGAGTGGATAATCATTTTGGAGGTCATGTAAACTAGGTGGATAAGCCAAATCTACCTCGAAAATGTAACCATCTTCGCCATAATCCTCCAATGATTGGATCCAATTGGTGTCAGCTTCATGGGTGATCCATTCAAATTCGCCGTACGGTAGGGGTTCAGACATAGAATGACCATAAAGGTTATTTACATCAAGATACATAATATATGAGGTTTCTTTGTTAGGGTCTGGGTTTGGCACTAAATTATTATTAGCACATGCCCAGCGATGACTTATCATGGCGATACTCCTTCGAATCCCACGTTCAATCATCAAATTCATATTCACATCTGTGAGCAGCAATTCGTGGGGTTGCTGGCTCATTTTTAGTGATGCTTGCCACGCAAGGCTGGGTGCCGTGACAAACTGTGCGCAGTCTAATTCATAAAACTGCGCACACAGTTTTCGAAAATTTTGGAACACGTCCGATACTGGAGAACATCACATTTGACATATAAGTCGTGATAGTCCCCCAGTGTTTGAAGATGGAACGTGTCCCAAACAGCCTGGGCATGTGCATAAACAGCTTCGGAAATATACTGTTGCGTTAAATCGCTGAAAAAGGCTTCACGGGGGGCAATGAGGTTTAATCAAATTTATCAAAATAAGAGAAATATTGGTAGGGGTACACACCTTTACGCAGCAGCAAATCAATGTTATTCAAATTAGATTTTAAAATTTTGAAGTCTTCCTGTCGTAAATTGGCCACCAGTTTTTCGAGAGATGTAGACATAAATTGGAAACTATCGATGAATTGAAGTGATACTCGGCATTTATTATATTGCTTAGAAAGAGAAAAGGATATATACTTCTCCATATTATTGGCAATTACATGAATTTGGTGATCTTGAATATTACCCAGACCCTGCATTATTAAGTGAGCGTCATAGTTCTTCAAATTGTGAAATACGACTGGATCCATTTTTCGAAGACGATATTGTAGATTACAAGAAGAATGAAGTGCCCCTCGGTATTTTCCATTTAGATGATCGTGATCTTTTATTTTATCCATATTGAATGACTGGTGGCATAAATAGCATTCTGTGGCATTTTTGAAGTCTTCATCTTGTGGTGTCATTTGAATTGGAACAACATGGGTTAATATCTCTGCTAGCTCGTCTTTGACTTGTATAATTTCATTAAAAAATTCTTCCACTGCATTTCCCCCTCTATAGCACTTAATTTTTTTATAGCATTCTCCATCTGGCCCCACAACAACATAGGCAAATCCACAGGCTTGATGAGAATTAATTTTGTTCGAGAAGGATTTTTTCTGAAGTTCAGCATTTTCTTCCACATCTGAAACAATTGTTTTTGCTGTCATGGGAACCAAGATGGATTCGAAGTCTGCGTAAATAATATAGGGAACGGGGTGCTGATATTGTGGCTTTGAAAATTGCATAATACTATCTTCAGGGCGTGGCATTTGAATCCGTTGTGGCTTATATATGTTACAATATTCAGAGTGCTTTTCTAATACTCTTTCTGAAGAAAATCGATGTAAACACCGGTAGCAATAGAATGAAGCACCCTTATGATGTGTACGATCCCCCATGAGCCGAGAGAAACTACGTATCAGACAGTAATGATGATTTTTTTCATTAGTAATCTATCTATTATATATATAAAATCCAAACGGAAATTTCGTTCCGAACGCCGCGATTTCGAGTTCTACCGCATGGATTTTTACGGAACTTATACCGTTAGATAGGTATCATTCCAGGGAAGGTTTTAAGCTATAACACATCATTCTACCTAGATTAGTTATAGAAATATTACGGAAAATTCTATTATTTTGGACTTTGTTACTTCATATTTCTTTAAATATCTGGGCTCCTATTGGTCGTAGAGCTTAGATCTTGCGCCAAAAGTAGCTCCAAAGCACCCAAGCAAACTTTTCCCCGCGATTATTTTTCCGTCTTCCGATTTCCTCTAACTCTATTAGGGGGCCGCGTAGAGCCCCTTTAAAATATTTTTCGTAGTAATTTCAGCAATTATCTTAAATTATTGGTTAAGACCGCCACCCTCCCGATTCATGTATCTACGGAAAGGTTGCATGAAGGAGTTTCGTTCAGATACGCTTTCGTTAAGAATAGAGTGCGCTCCCTGGTGGTGGAATGTGGAACTAACATAACGCGATATTGTTAAAATTAGGAAATCTAACAATGCGATCTGTTTTAAACTTTGAGATAGCGCCAAAAGTAGCTCCGAAGCACCCAAGCAAACTTTTCCCCGCGATTATTTTTCCGTCTTCCGATTTCCTCTAACTCTATTAGGGGCCCGCGTAGAGCCCCTTTAAAATATTTTTCGTAGTAATTTCAGCAATTATCTTAAATTATTGGTTAAGACCGCCACCCTCCCGATTCATGTATCTACGGAAAGGTTGCATGAAGGAGTTTCGTTCAGATACGCTTTCGTTAAGAATAGAGTGCGCTCCCTGGTGGTGGAATGTGGAACTAACATAACGCGATATTGTTAAAATTAGGAAATCTAACAATGCGATCTGTTTTAAACTTTGAGATAGTTCATAACACATAATCTATTATCTATTATATTATATATATATAAAATCTATTATCTATTCTATTACATATATAAAATCCAAACGGAAATTTCGTTCCCAACGCCTAGATTTCGAGTTCTACTGCATGGATTTTTACGGAACCTATACCGTTAGATAGGTATTGTTTCAGGGAAGGTTTTAAGCTATAACACATTATTCTACCTATATTAGTTTTAGAATTATGACGGAAAATTCTGTTATTTTGGGCGATAAGGTTACCATTTTATTTCTTGGCGAAATTCATCGTTGATAAAAAAAATTGAAACGGCTATTAAACCTCGAAAAATAAAAGAAAAACTGTTACTAATTTTATTTAAATGAAAAAAAAAAAGAAAAAAAGAAGAAAATCCGTTTTAATGAGTGATAATATTAAAAAACGGAAACATTTAATCAAAACCTGAAAGAAATATTTGTAATGCTTAAAAATTAATTTAATAAGAAATATTACACTTGATACGCAATATTTGGCTCTTTATCGCTTGCGTTAGATATGGAAACGAATCTGAAAATTTGATTATATGAAATTTTAACGACATTTTCTTTCTGTTCTGTTCTTTTTTTTTTATATCTAATTGTCCCATCACGTGACTTATAGAAGAAACAATCAGATGTAATTGTGAGTCACATGTGTAATTACTATTTGTTTCTTTACAATTTTTTATTTTTTTTTGTCGCCAAACAATGTGATTTTAAGCCAAAAATGCATAAGCGTGACATTAGCTTGAGGATGTTCTCACAAATGGTGTTTTTTTAGGTGAAAGTGATCATTTTTTGAGTACATTTTCACATTCAATTGTAACTTATATAGATATCAGTTAATATTTTAAAAATGGTATCGAATACTTAAATTTCAGTGTGAATTTCTGCCACACATACATATTGTAAAATAATTTCATACTTTTTAAAATGTTTTTCGCCGTAATTCCGAAAGCATGTGATATTTATAAACTCGAACTCAGATCAACGAATATTACCCATTTTATTTAAGAAAATATTATCTATTTTCTCAAGTCATATCGCCAATTTCATTTATAGGAAAATTCACAGATTCGAAATCTAGGAAATAAAGATAATTTTTAAGGAAATTTATGTTTTAATACGTTATTACTATGGAAAAATTCAACATTTTGAAAAAAAAAAAATTACAAGTCTTTTGTAATTCGTCATTTCTTCTTCGTCTTTCTTCGTACTTTCTCCTCTGTTATGTAATATTTCAAATGATATTGGACTAATTTTCGATCATCGATTCACCGCAAAATCGCATATCTAATATAGTATATAAAATAAAGTCTGGATTAGGGGACTAATTAACGCACAGCGGAAACTACTGAACCTAAAATCTTGAAAATCGTGGTAAAAATACTTCTTATGACATAAACTTCTGCTAAGAAAGGATTTTCTAAAGTGTCACCCCTAATGGTTTTTGCATGGGGAGGGGAAAAAAATCGAATATCAAAATTATGCGTCAAATGATAGCATATTTTAATGTAGTTTTGTATGCTGAATCGAATGCTATACCAAATAAATTTTTATAAGTCCAACAGTTCATGACACATTTCATATTTTTCTAATTTGGCGGTCTCTTTGGCATCTAAACCTCAAAATATCTATCATTACATCCGTTACTCTAGCAACGGAAAAAATTCAAATCAACCCTTTTGGCTAAAAAATAAAAACGGTTCTATAAGTTTGAAATAAAAATGCAAGCATCTTAATTTTTAAAAAAAATAGTGATTTTATGTAAAATAAAAGGGAAAAAATTACTGAGAATTTAGCGTTATAAAACAAAAATGGAAAAGGTACTACTTAGATATTCCGTCGACCAAAAATCTATCGTCAAACTATAAAATTAAATGCCAATAATGGTTGATCGTAAATATCAAATTCACTAGAATTTAAACAAACTACACGTGTTTACGTCATCAAGTGATTTTAATTTTGACGTTTTATTTGTATTTGTATTAATGTTATACTAATTTATTTGTTATTTCGTTATTTAAAATAAAGATTATGTCAATTTATATAATTTGGTGAATGGTTTGGCAATTTATATAATTTGGCGAAATTGGTCGACGGGATAACAAGTAGTACCAATGAAAATATTTAAGTATGAAAGCAATGTTTGTAACGACTTAAAAATTATTTTCATATATATAAACTCGTTTATGGCGTCAGATGCCTTCATCCGAAGAATCTACAAGAGTCTTTTTCCATTTTTTCCGGTCATAGGTTCCTCAATGAAAGAAATTGGAATTGGAATAATATTGTGTGATTTATAAATTGCTCCTCGATAAGGAGAAAAAATGGGTACATTTATAACAACCGTGCGCACATCTCGCTGATAGCATTTTTAAAATTCCTAGTAGCAGTAGTTACATTTTACGTATGTAAATTACAAATATTTTTTTGCTTTTAATTATGGCATTATTTCCTGTTATTGTTTATCTTGTCAGTTTTTTAAATGAAATTAGTATAAGGCATGCATTTTAAATTAAATGAGTGAAAGGTTTGTGTTTTAAATGAAAATAATAAAATAAGAATATGCTATGAAAACAATCTTTATTGATTTATTACCTGCGCCCGGCTGACATAAAAGTATCACAAAAGCCACATATTCACTTTTCTTTGAGTAGTTGCTCATGAGAATTCAAGTTAACCTTCCGTAATCGGATACTTCACATATTGGTGTATTAGCTTTAATGTTGAAAGCATCGTTTTTGTTTGAAGCGAAAACTTTACTATGAATTCTATTACACAAAATCGCATCATCATCATCATCTACTATATAGTTACAACGGAAATTTGTATTTCATTCCGATTGTTTATAATACTTTCGTAGGATATACCACAATTAGTTAGGTAATAATTTTGGAAAGGTTTTAGTGTATACATATTGTTCAAGGGTACTTAGTTATAGAGCAACAGTAAAAGTTCAAAAATTAAGTGAACCTGATTATGAAAGTTTAGCCTTTTTAAAAAAATCTACAGAACATATTTTGTTACAAGTGGCCCTGTTGCATGACTTTTAGGAATGGTGTTAGTATATACGATTTCATTATATGTTGATTAGTTACAGAGGTATTAATTCCTGTTGTCATAACGGTCTCATTAACCGACCATAAGTGCGCTGTTTATAATCAACTAAAACAATTACTTCTTAATTGCTAAATTTTGTCCAACGCTTAAGATAACATTATATCGCAATGGCGTTCGCATCGTTTTCAGTAATGTGCAAGGTCAAGCGCTGAAGATCCATATTGTTTAAAATACAAGTTCAAATTCACCATTTAGTTTAATCCAAGGTTCATTTGGAAATATTGACCAGCGAAGCGGGTGTAGCCTGCTAGTCAATAATAAATTATAACATTCTTTGTCTGAAATATGGAGTGGAAAGACTTCATTTTCATATCCGAAGACGTTGATGCGCATATTATTCATTTCTTCAATCTTGCTGATTTTGTTGAGAGGCACTGGACATTGAACTTTACCTAATTTAATTTCATTTTCAAAGGCTTCATAGTTGGACAATCGACTTGGATGATGTTGTCCGTCAATTTTATGCTTCTGAGCCAGCAGAGACCAGACCAAGCATTTGTTGTCTGTATTCACAATATTTAAGATGCCAACTTTTTGCCTCAATTTCTCAGGAGTGGGGATATAGGAGCTTGCTGCAAGAGGATGGTATTGGGCTGCAAATAATTCCAAATAACGGATACATTCCAATACCCATCCTGACCCTTGTTGTGTAAATTTTTCAAACGATTTTATCATCTTAGCATAGGCTTCTTCTATATGTTCTTCCATGGTTGCATCATCCATTTCGATAAGGGAAAACGATCGAAAATGTGACGTGATAATTTCTAATTCCCTCTCCTGAGTGGTGCAACTGAGATTGACATGAACAACAGTATACCATTTTATTGCTTCTTTGGTGCTAAGCTGGAATTGCAGTTCTTCTTGAAGTTGCGTTTGATTATCATTAAAAAATACATTCAAATCAAGTTCATTGGATTCGTTTGCATCAAAATTAATAACTGACAAAGAATCATTTAATGCATTAAAACGATTAGAAATGCGTGATCTTTTAGCGGGAGGTGCATTGTGATTGGTGTTTTTTCTTTTGAGAGTGTGTGCAGTGCGTTTATGTGCGAGTAAATTGCTTTTGTTGGAAAAAATTTCCAAGCACTCATCGCATGGATGTAGAATGGTGGGCCTCATATGAACTTTTTGGTGATTAAGCAAATCACTCTTTCTAACAAAACATTGAGTGCACATCTCACACGCAAATGGTTTTTCACCAGTGTAAGTTTTCATATGCCTTTTTAAATTATATGCCCTACTAAAGGCCTTGTGACATGTTGAACAAATCTGTAAAAGATAAAAAGGGGCTCATTTAAGAATTTTGTTTTAATTAAACATTCGTTTGAATAAATTTCAACCTAAAAAAAATCGCTTTAGTTTGTTTTAAAACTGCCTTTAAAAAAAAAAAAAATTCAATCTAAAAATTAGCTTCAGTTTTTTTTTTTTTTTTAAATTCCCCTTTTAAAAATCCACCCAACAAAAACATAATATACACTTTTTAAAGAAAGAAACTCCTACCTGGTTTTTCTTTGACGACTCAAAGGCTTTAGGTGCAACAACAGACTCAATGGCATTCGAAGATCCAGGGCGGGCGTCATCATCAATTGCATTAGATGGCCCAGCAACCGGCTCAAAGACAGGACGGGTCTCATCATTTGCGTTAGAGGGTACAGCAACGGGCTCAAAAGCATTCGAAGGGGCAACAGCTTTGTTAGCAGAAATGATCTCAGGTCTTCTGTCTCCTCGGTGGGAAAGCAGGTGACGCTTCAGCGAATCTTTACGTGAAAAAGATTTGTGGCAGATACCACACTCCAATGAAGGTGCAATTTCCTTATGGATCATCTCATGTCTAATGAGATTGTCACTACGCGAAAAAGATTTTTTGCATTCATGACATTGATGCTTATCCTAAAATGAAACGAAAATTTTTCATCAAAACTCAGAAAACATACATTTCAAATATCTTATTTAAAAAATTCAATAAAGACAGACTACAAACCTTAGAAGAATGGATACTGGGCAATCTCTTCTCAACAGAGTCCAGGAAGTCCTTGAGTTGAGATAGACTCAAGTCCATATCCCACTAAAAAGGAAAGATTTTTTAATTGAAAAAATTTAACTAAGCAATTCCACTTTGCATAAATATGATATTTTTTTAAAACGTACCTTATCCAATTCTCCTTCGGGAAAATGATTGCATTGGCTGTTTCTGCAGCTTACCTTAAATTATCGATATCAGAAGAGGGCATGTTATCCCACTAAAGAAAAAAAAAATTCATTGAACTACACTCAAAGGTTTATTGAATATGCATTGAAAATGTCAAGGAATTTTGAAAAAGAGCAAATGCATTGGGTAAATATTATAAAATTGATTTCTCACTGAATAATCATACATGAAAACCAAACTTGGAATAATACTTCAACAAAATGAAATTAGCGATTTTACTCACGTAGCAAATATGTGAATGAGTATGCATTTAGATTAGCAAGGAATTTTGAAAGAATAGCAAATGCGTTGGGTAAATATTTAAAACTGATTTCTCACTGAATAATCATACATGAAAATCAAACTTGCAATAATTCTTCAACAAATGAATTTAGCGATTTTACTCACGTAGCAAATATTTGAATGAGTATGCATTTAGATTAGCAAGTAATTTTGAAAGAATAGCAAATGCGTTGGGTAAATATTTAAAACTGATTTCTCACTAAATAATCATACATGAAAATCAAACTTGCAATAATTCTTCAACAAATGAATTTAGCGATTTTACTCACGTAGCAAATATTTGAATGAATATGCATTGAAAATCCCAAATGATTTTTCGAAAGAAGAGCAAATATTTGATATAGTATGAGAAATAAGCATGCAAAACAAATCTAATTCAAAGCAACGTGAATCTTTCAAACATTGAAAAATAATACTTCAAGAAAATGAACTATACTCATAGATTTATTGAATGTACTTTATAAATTTTGAGAAACGAGTTCAGAAAATCAGCATGCAGTATAATCAAACTTAAAATAACAATCATACATGAAAATCAAACTTGGAATAATACTTCAACAAAATGAAATTAGCGATTTTACTCACGTAGCAAGCATTTGAATGAATACGCATTTATATTAGCAAAGCATTTTTCGAAAGAAGAGCAAATGCGTTGGGTAAATATTTAAAACTGATTTCTCACTGAATAATCCTACATGAAAATCAAACTTGCAATAATTCTTCAACAAAATGAAATTAGCGATTTTACTCACGTAGAAAATATTTGAATGAGTATGCATTTAGATTAGCAAGGAATTTTGAAAAAGAGCAAATGCATTGGGTAAATATTATAAAACTGATTTCTCACTAAATAATATTACTTGAAAATCAAACATGGAATAATAATAATAATAATACTTCAAGAAAATGAACTATACTCATAGATTTATTGAAAGTACATTATAAATTTTGAGAAACGAGTTCAGAAAATCAGCATGCAGTATAATCAAACTTTAAATAACAATCCTACATGAAAATCAAACTTGGAATAATACTTCAACAAAATGAAATTAACGATTTTACTCACGTAGCAAGCATTTGAATGAATACGCATTTAGATTAGCAAAGCATTTTTCGAAAGAAGAGCAAATGCATTGCATAAATATTTAAAACTGATTTCTCACTGAATAATCATACATGAAAATCAAACTTGCAATAATTCTTCAACAAATGAATTTAACGATTTTACTCACGTAGCAAATATTTGAATGAGTATGCATTGAAAATGCCAAATGATTTTTCGAAAGAAGAGCAAATATTTGAGAAATGATTTCAGAAATTCAGCATGTATTATAAATCATCTTGGAGATTAAATAAAGATAATATTTCAGAGTTGTGGGGGAAAAAAATTATGCAAAGCAACTTTAATTTAAACAATTCAAGAGAATATTTCAGATCATAACGAAGGGAACGAATATTTTTTCCAACTGGATTAAATCATATTCAAGGCTGGAGTAGCACAGTTGAAGTTTATTCCAACAGATAGAAAAATGTCCAGACCAGGGATCGAACCTGGATACTTGGCGTGCCGTGCCAATGCCTTACCTGTTAGGCTATCCGGACCGATACCTGGCTGACATAATTCACTCTTATTAGTTGGTCTTGGCTGCGAACTGCAGCGCTAGTTTCATTCATCTGAGCTATAACTATAGCATTTTACATGATGAAACTACTTGTAGTTTCATCTATTTTCTAACACCTAAATAAAAATAAAGTTCCGTTAAAATAAATATGCTTCTCTTGTAGTACAAAAAAATAATTCGAAAAATTTTCTATCTCCTCAAAATAAAATTCGAAAAATAATTCTAACATCTGAAAATAAAATTCGAAAAATAAATTCAGTTAGCAAAAATTTTCTAACACCTGAAAATAAAATTAAGTTCGAAAAATAAAATTCGTAAAATAAAAATAAAGTTCTGTTAAAATAAAATTCGAAAAAAAAAAATATTTCCTCGAAAAATGTCTATCTCCTCAAAATAAAATAAATTAAATACCTTCATACTTAAGACCCAATACTCTCCCAATATATACTCTCTCCCAAATATTTTCAAAGTCTCGCTAATTCAGTCCTTTTCCGAAATAAATACCCTCGTACTATAATACAAGTTCTTATCAGTTTCCCGACAACACGCCTCCCTCTTATCTCCCCACCGACATGCGCTTCCTCCACCACCGACTCTTATCAGCGCGCCACTCCACGGAGCTTCACAGACCTCCACACCACTCCACATCCTCCACCGCCGGAACGCCAGTGGCGTGGAACCCGCAAATACACACTACTATTGTGTTTTAAAATCATATACATTTTAAGACATTAAATATTGAAAAATGGTCTTTTTTTCATTTTTTCCACTGTTTAGGGTCCCAAGACCCCTTAAATTAGTATGTTTTTAGCAATTTGACGTTTATTGCTTTAATACAGTTACTGGACGTTACATTACACATATATATCATTAAAAGTTGTTAACTAGGCATAGAGTACGCCGCCCCTGTCCTTGTGTATGTCCAAACTGACCGTACCTTTAAGGGTTAATATCTCGGCTAATTACCGATGATTTTTTTCGAAAATCATTATCAACAATGCTTTTATTCTTCTGCAACGATAGGTATATTCAGCGATGCTCAACAATTTTTCTGAATGCCCGTAAATTGAAATTTGTGTATAACAGAAAAATGCTAATTACTCAAAAACTATGTGACCTAGGGTAATCGCTATAATTTTTCTGCAAGGTTTATATTAACGTCTACTACCTCTATTTTTTTCATAATTTTAGTTTCAGTAGATTCGGAATTAGATGGGGGGGGGGGGGGACATATTTTTGCGCTACATTTTCAACAATATCTTTGAAAATATAATACCTAAAATTAAAAGGAATGTATTTTTGAGTTCAGCGTTACAAAGGCTTTCACAGGATACCCCACATGTTATACAAAGAAAAGATATTTTTTTCAAGTAGCATAATTAGCCCCTCTACTTTTTTATTAAATATATTTATGAATATTTATTAATCTGAAAATATGTGGGTCAATGGTCTTTATTACTTCCCCGAATTTGAACTTTCTTCGTTCCATAGTTTACGAGTAAAATGCCTGTGACAGACAGACAGGCAGACAGACGGACAGACACAGGAGTGATCTTATAATGGTTCCGTTTTTACTTTTTAAGTACAAAACCCTAAAAAGTTTTAAAACTATCTCTTTTTAAATAAACACTCAGTGTATAGATTTTTTTTTAGTGTAAAGTTTATTTGTAGAAAAGGTCCTGTTTATCAAAATGGAAGTATTAAATATTATGTATTTTTTTTTTTTTTTTTACTTTTTTTTACTTTTTAATACCTTTAAACTATGAAATATAAAAGTATTTGACTAGCTGAATAATTTTATTCGGTTTGCCTGTGTGCCGAATATTTGGTATTCGGACAAAATCACTATTCGGTGCATCCATATTCTATATTATAAGGGACTTGCCATGTGGTGAATGAATGATTATCATCATTATTTATTATTTTTTGTAGCTTCATCCGAATACATCCTGTATCTGTGCTATTACTTTTAAGCTTTCTTTTAATTGTTTATCAAATGTGACCTTTCTTACAGTCCCATTGCAATTGGTAACGAGTAAAATAATTTTTTAAAGTTTAACATTGCATTTTGCTGTCTCTGATTTCAAGGTTTGGATAAAAATGCGCGATAAAAAAAATGCAGACTGTCAAGAGTTGGAAAAACATCTCTGTCAAAAGATGGGAACAATTGTCATCCAATCTGCGTGGATTATGGTTATTAATTTCAAAACTAATTCATAGCGTCATATAATGAAATTATCTTTTCTCAGTTTATTGTGAGTTTACCTCAGTATTTTGATAAAATTATGCCACGCTATTTCCGTTTTATCAATTATTTCCCCTGTATTGGCGCTTGGTAAGTTATTTATTTATTTTATTTTTTTTGCCTTGCTGTTTTCCGACTCGATAATGGCCAAACCTACCCATAAAAATTATTTGAACACCGTGAGCTGGAATAAATGTCATGTTTTTACGTATGTTACGCTGCATTGATTATCATGTGTACTTTTATTTCCGTTTGCTTATTTTGCTGACTCAGTAATTATTCAGCTACTCTTTGATATTATAGGTTGTATAAACAGATTTTTTGCAAGTGTAGTTTCATATATATCCTTAAAATTGTACTTTATTTCAAGCGAAATCCAACACAAAGGCTGCGACAAAGTAATATATATATGTGTGTGTGTGTGTGTGTGTGTTGGTGTGTGTGTGTGTGTGTGTGTGTATTTAATGTTTTATTCAAGTTTGTGGAATACTATCCTGAATTACCGATTGCAAGTACGTGCGTGTAAGTGTTACTCATATATAATCTGAAAAATTGCCGCCCATAAACGATAATGAATTTCTATCATCCAGTGTAGACGCTGATAATATTAGCCAGTTTTAAAGTGCCTATGGTCGTTGGGGAATTTTGTGGAATTTGCCTGAATGTAATCATAAAACTTGCTGCGATAAACTTTAATAAGAACGAAAAATCATGCATCAGACATATATTATGAAACATTTCCCAACACTAACAGAATATGATTAAGAAATTTCCTTTTTTATACAATAAAATGAGATATCTAAATAAGGGATTTAAAACAAACACATAACTCAATAAAAATCCATTTTCAGGGATTGCTGTCCACATCAAGTAATGTGCGCGAATTATTTCGTGCAGCCCTGTATATGATCTACAGAATTTATGTGCACCATGTAAAACAGTAAAAATTAGATAAGTTTAAAAATGCATACCACAGAGGAAAATGCACTTCCAGCAGCTATTGATCGTAGTCAGTTCTGTAACCGAATTATTTTGTGCGTCTCTGTAGTAAATGAATGATAACCGCTAAGCGGTCCATAACATGTAGAAAACATGATGTAGTGCACCTGGAGATCCTTTTTAATTTCATTATGTTTGAAGTATCATTACACAATTAAAAGGCACCGCAAACGATTTTCCCCGTAGATCATAACACAACAGAATTTTGTTATTGCCTGAAATTTTACAGCTATTTTTTATAAATTACATACCGAAATTATATGAAAAATCACTAACATGATAATCTTAATAGGTAGGGTAAAGTGCCCATATTTCGTCCCCTTAACTTTTCGGCTTCTGCGAAATTGGCGCCACTTATGACGCAAGGCACAGGGGACGGAAGGTAAAAGGGGTCCGTGTTGAAAGTTTCGTTCGCCAAGACGCATACATAAATTAAAGACGGCGAATTTTCTATTTTTAGAAGACTTGAGTTTTTATTACGTCGTTTGTAGAACATTATTTACTGTACTATAAGTATTTATTTCTTATTCATTGCATGTATTTTATGTTGGTAAGATGCTGAGAATAGCATATAGTGAGTTTTAGGACTCTCAGTTCATCTTACGGGAACTGAAGATCCGTAATATTAGGAGGTAGCATGGTCTCAGTTTTGTCCCCCTTGCAGTTCTTATTTTCGTCCCGGGGACGGAATTAGGAATGCTTTTTCATGACTTTTTTCAATTTTTTCCTCATGTTTTGAAGGCTAATGCAAAGTTGCCAATCTCCCGATTTTTTGGATACTAGTAAAATCTTACAATTTTTTTTTCTTTATTCAATTGCGTTAAAACTGCGATTGTATGAAGCAAGTATTTCTGCATAAAAATATTGGTATGAAAAAAATCGGGAGGTCGGCAACTATGCTAATATTTCTTTGTTATTCTTCCACTGATAATTAGTACATTTCTTTGTGCCTTACTTTAATGTAAATCAAATTACTTACTCATTTAGAAATAAATTTTGACTTAGTTATAAGTTCAGCCTCGGCGTATTGGTTTTTTTTTTGGGGGGGGGGGGGGGGACGAAATTGATACCATTTTTTTTTTCTTTTGCATTTTTTAGATACTTTTGAAAAAACAATTTTTCGCATTGTTAAAATTTTTTTGTACGATATTTGCCTATGTTTCTATGTGCGTGGTTAGTTAGTCTATGTAAAATTCAAATTTAGTAAATTTCCACTGAAAATTACAACTTCCAAGGGCCTAAAAGTGACTGGGGGACGATGATAGGGCACCTTACCCTATATTTCTAGAAGTTTTTATTTATGCCTTAAATTGCAGTTCATTACAGTTTTAGTAACACAACTCATAATGATATGTAAATTGCCTTTAAGTAAATGTATAAAAAAGTGGATTGCAAATAGTAAATTCGGACAGGAAAGGGGTGGTGGCACCAAAAGAAAAATGCACTATACAAATGTCAACAAACTAGATTTCCATGCTATATTTTATTGATTTATTATCTAAGACAGTGAAAATACTTTTTCATGATTTCAATTTTATCTAGCAATGTAAATCAATATGATAATCTATATTTGTTATTATTATAAAACTGCTTCTGGGAAAACTGGCACGTGTGGGGATATTTGTATGTCATATTTAGATTTAGGAGTATTAGAACTGTACAGTTTATATTTGTTTTGCAGGTAGGAAAAGTTCTTATTTTTTCTTTTGCCGACCAGTGTAATTTGCCAATTTACTTAGACAACTTTTAGACTTCAGTGGTCCCGTTAAAGAAAAATAAAGTTAACATTTTCTAAAGGAAACATGTTGTAATCTACCTCAATAACATACACTGTTAAAAATTTGCAGCATTCTGGCAGGTCATTTGACCGTTTTTTCCGAAAACGGTTACACAACCGTAATTTTAACACTATTCTGACTATATTATTGGCCATTTTATGGTCAGAATATAGTTAAATTATGGTTATGAAACCGTTTTTTCAAAAAACGGTCGAATGACCTGCCAGAATGCTGCAAAATTTTTAACAGTGTATGCTAACTGATTTCACATTTATCCGTAATGTTTTTGTGAAAGCCTGGACGAAGCTGTAGATCACCGGCCAAAATCGATTGAATATTTATTTAATTGTGACCTGTGATCTAAATCCCATAGACACAGAGAAACTACAAGACATCAAAGAAGAGCATCTGTCAACAGAGGATCTACATGTAAAGTATAATGAAGTATGCAAAAACTGCATGATACTGTATTTTGGTTAAGTAGTAAACTAAAGATTAGTTTAATGCAAAGAAATTGTCTTGTTATTAAGAAAAATTGTTTACCTAATTTAAGGTATCCCACTGTTTAATAGCCAATTTTCGTCAAATACCACAGAAGATTTTTTGTTTTGTTTGCTATCCAAAGCGGTTTTTTTTCTTCATACGATCATTGTTAGGTAACCGTAAAAGTGTGTTTAAGTAGACCTCAAGAAAGGAAATATTTACTAATTTTAAGGTTATTGAGAAAGGTATAACTTATAAATTCGGAGATTTTTAAGAACTTGGGTTGAATATTTCTAAAGATTTTCAGAAATGAATATTTTGTGCGTTTTCTGAAAAATATGATTTTTATGATACGAAAAACGTACAATCTCCAAAAATTATGGTTATATTTATGAGAGATTGGTCGCCTACAATTTATGTGATTTTCTTAGTCTAATGAACTATCACTTTAAATATCTGAGAATTTTTTTGAAATGGTACAGCTATTTTTATAAATTACATACAGAGATTATATGAAAAATCACTAAAATGATAATCTCAATACGTGTATTTCTGGAAATTTTTATTTTACGGCTCTATTAGACTGTAATTCATTACAGTTTTAGTAACTCAACTCGTATATTTATGGAGAACAAATTAGTAATCTTTCATTATTTTTTGTCCTGGGGACATTTTTAACAAAATAGTAACCTTTCATTATTTTTTGTCCTGGGGATATTTTTGATAAGTATTAAAAGTGGAAATATTTTTTGCTTCAAATTGTAAAAATTTAAAAGAAATTGCATCAAAATAATTTATTTAAAAAGTGAATTTGTTGTTTTATAAACTAATTTATTTAAAACAATCAGTATTATTACTATTTGTTTATTTTTTTAAGTGGGTGTCAAACGTAGTGGGAAACCTTAATATTAAAAAGCATTTTCTCTGATGTCAGGTTATTTTAAGCGTCCCGTAAGTTTCAATGTTTATATTTAACAGAAGTTTAACGTTAAATGTATACTATTTTTCACAATACCCCTCTTTTACTATGCTCATTTGTGACTAGGTAATGTGTTTTTTCCTTTCGTAATTTCACTTTTAAGCAATTAAATAGCAAATTTCGTAAATTCTTCAACTATATTTAAATTTTGGATCAAATTCCCTTTAATCTGAAATCATATGTATTCCTGGCGTCCCGACTTTCATATAACATATTTTTAAACGAAAATGTACCTCTTTCGGAAAAATAAATAAATAATAAAAATAACGAATTTCTAAATTTCGCGAATTGTAAAAGAATTTTTTTATTATCATTTTCCTCCCTTCAGAATAAGAATTTAATTCGCTATGAAGATATGGAAAAACTGGTTTGAATATATTATTTGACTGTAACACTAAATTACTTTTTTGCTTAAATTTTGCTTTTTTCTTTTACCTCTTTTTTTTTTTTTTTTTTCTTTTACAAAGAAATGGATTAAGAAAAGGCAATTTAAATACAGTAAAACTTGTTCAAAGTGGAATAAAAGGGACCAAAATGTTTTTCCAATTAAACACATTTCCGCATTATACAAAATGACATACAAAGCTTACTGAAAGTAGAGAGAAATTAGTTTTCTTACCTTAATACATTACAGTCTGTTACAAAAGTATAAGACCAAACATATTTTGCTATTTAGATAATTAAAGAAATATTTCAATCAAATAAAGAATACTATATGTTAGTACATCAAGTTTTTAGTAAAATGTAGCGACTTACACGAATGAAATTAATTCGGAAAAATTTAAACATCAATATAACAAAAAAAAGTGCCAAAAAGAACTGTTACAAAATTATAGGACCACCTGTTTCCTCCAGTCAGTCAAGATACTTTTCTCAAATTTAGTAAGATGTTGCTCCGCCATTTCTCTGAATAACTTCAAACACATGATTTGGCATAGAGTTAGTTAATTTTTTAAGGAACGATTCTTGAATATTGTCCCATTTCTCCAAAATGGCCATTTCTAATGCATATGTTTAATGATATTGCTTGTTATTTTCATACACTTGGGGAAACAAATAATCCCGCAAGTTTTCTATGGGGTTTAGGTCAGGGCTTCGACTTGGCCAATGTAAAACATCAATCTTTTCTCTTTTAAGCCACTCTTTTGTTGATTTCGATTAATGACTGGGAGCATTATCTTGTTGAAACTTCGATTTTGCACCTCCTAAAAGTATTCCGAAGGGTATCAGACTTCGAAATAACACCCGTTCGTAACTGTCCGAGTTCATTTTCCCTTCAACTCTTTGTAGATCGCATTTCCCTACATGCGGAAATGCGCCCCACACCATAACGGAACCGCCTCCCATCTGCCTACAGAAGAACTCGCGAGATCTTTGCCTTAAATCATGCCAGTAGTAATTACTGCCGACTGGACCGTCAAGATGGAATTTTTTCTCATCTGAAAACAATATATTTCTCCATGCAGAGTTCTATGATATGACATTATCTGCCCACTTAAGACGAACTTCTTTGTGACATTTCAATAGTAGTGGTTTACTTTTTTATTTGCAACGAATAACACCAGCATCAAATTTCAAACTTCGCCAGACGGCTGCATGCGATACCTTTTTAGTTACCTGTTGTGCTATTTTACGAGTCGACTGGTATTTTTTCGCCGCCAGTTTGACAATTCGCCTATTATAACGAGCCGATAATTTATTTTTTCGACCCGATCCTTTATACGTTCCATACAATTATTTTTTACTTAAAACATTATGAATCGCAGTTTTAGAACGATTAAGAATTTTACTTATTTCACTTTCAGACTTTCCTTTTCCTTTGTAGAACCACACTCGTCTCACTTCTATTTCAGGCAGCTCACTCCGACGAGGCATTTTACTAATAAATTCAAAAAATCATGTGCAATTCAGAATTTCTATATTTTATTCTTCTTTTTAAATTTTACAGATTGTTTAGGTTACAGTTAAACTCTGAGTTCAAAATAAAATTTTCTGCTTTATTAATAATATAAGAGTGGTCTTATATTTATGAAACAGCGGGTTTGCGTAAAATCGTTTCGCATGAAACAAAAAAATATACAAAATTTTTTTTCCCCTGAGCTAAATAAACATTAGAGTTATTTCTTTTCATACAACTACTTTTAAATTTAAACTAATATTTTCTTTGTTGAAAAAAGATAAAATTCTGAGTGGTCTTATAATTTTGTAACAGACTGTATAATCAGTGATGGAAATTGGGAAATAAAAGATAGGCGTCAAATGACGATTACTGTATATCTTAGGCGTTAAATTAAAAAGTTGGAACTTCCAAATTTCATTTTTAACATTACTGTAATATTGTATGTTACTTTGAAAAGCACAAATACTTGTATTTATTTAAAATTATTGAAGTTCTTACTCTCCAAGATTATAGTAATTGTAGCAACTGTAAAACTCATATAAAGGATTTTTAATTATTACTAAATTTAGAAATTAATAGAAAAATGCTCTTAATCATATAAAACAAAATTAAAACTTAATAACTTCTTAGCAAGTCAAAAATAAAATTTTATGCAATGTTGATTATTACAATTAAATTTAGTAAAAAAAAAAAAAACAAAAAAAAAAAAAAACCTCATACATCTACATTTGAATCTCGTAACATGAAATCAAAAGGTGCGCTAATTTTTTTTTGTGTATGTGTGTTAACGGTTAAAACAATAGTAAAAAAAAAAAAAAAAAAAAACAAAACAAAAACAAAACAAAAAAAAAAAAAAACGGGCTAGGCATCAAATTTGACGACCAAGAATAATTTTGTAGTCGTCAAGTGCAATACTTTTGTTGCATTTGATGCCTAATGACCGCTAATTTCGAACACCGATTATAATATGTTACATTATTGTAATTATTACAATAGCATATTATAAGTGATTTTAGTGCATAACTTATCAGTAGCAATTTTCTCACTGATGACATCCTTACAATACTGCACATTGTAAAATCTTGTATGTTTACTGATCATCGCTTTATTTTGTTACAGTACACCCTATTACAGTGTTTAGGCTTGACGCTTAACACTTCCAAAGCAAGAAAGAAAATCCAAAGCAGACCTATTAGGATTTTTTTCTTAAGGTCTAACAAAGAAGTCTGTTTCCTTTTTTTCCCCCCCTCTTTCTCTTCTAGTGTCTGTCTTTCTGAATAGAGTTTTCATAAAAAGTTATAAATACAAAATTTGTCTATATTTGTATAGACTTTTCACCCCGGAGCGAAATATCCCCACCCCTGGAAGAGTTGAAATTTTTATTATGGTCAAAAAGTGCAAAATTCCTCCGGAACTCTGTAAGGCCTACCCCCTCCTCCAACTGAAGGGTTCAAATTTTATATTTATTAAGAGTTAAAAAGTGCAAAATTCCCCCGGATCTGCCCGTGGCTGTAAAAATCCCCTTGTAGAGAAAAGTCTGAATCCAACACGAGTCAACGATGCTTGGATCATAAACTATGGCCATACGACTTTTGGACATTTATAAATAACTAGGAGAAAAACCCGGGCTTCCCTGGTTACAGAATATGGATGAAAACCATCATATAGTATATTATTTCTGATGTTAACATCCCTGATGTAACCCCTTTTTTTCACTGCACATACTAAAGGCACAGTGATGAATGAGGTATTTTTCGAAAGGTTCTGCAAGCGGCTTTCGACGTAGTATATATTATAGTATAGTTGTATTCCTGCGTAGTTTATATTCCTGTAAAACACGTTTTTTGAAAAAAATTACAGTTAATTAAAAATTAATGGAAAAAAAAGTATCAACAAATAATCTCAAAGATTGCGGTGAGAAAACTTCGCATGGGTCTACATTTTTTTTTCTTTTTTTTAATAACTCTAATGGATTTTTACATTTAATATATATATATTTAGAATGTCCACTAACAATACCGAAAATCATGTTTATATGAAAAGTAGCAGTAATGCGTTCAAATAAAGTTATGAAACGTATTAAAAGCGACATTTTTGATATTGGGCTCGTGTCAGGCGTTAATAGCCGAAGGAATCGCCAAAGATCACTATATACTACAATCAGCCTTTTTGATTCTGTTCATTTCAGTAGTTTAAGCGCGAAATTCGATTACATGTCTTAAATTTTTGTTTTATTTATTGGTTAGTGAAGGTTTTAATTTCGTTATGGAATATTAGCTGGAAACAATTGATGAACTATTTAGATTGATTTAAGTACAAACGGTTTATCTTTCGTAATCGTCTGTACCCGATAGAGATAGATTTGAAAAAAAAAAAAAAAAACAACCGTGCTTGAAAATTATTTTAAAACTATAAAAATTGCTTAAATTACAATGCAGTTTTCAAACAAATTGCATTTGAAAGTACATTTTCCCCCGTAATCGACGGTGTAAAATTTGAAAATGTGCACTGTTTAGAAGTTTAAAAAATTGTAAAATAAATTAATGAAAGTTAAATTTAATCGTCTGTTGTTGCCACCGTCAAAATGACGTCAACGTTACGCACGGACACATTTGTACTTTATAATATAGATGTAAAAACAAGCTGAAAACAAACTGATTGTATACTAATAATATAATTAGGACACGGTTCTCGCCGATTTTAGAGGAGAGAAGCTTGTTTCAAAGCTGTCCGCAAATACTTGCAAGATGGGTTGTTCAGTGGCATTTGCGTCCAAATTAGCTGAGCTATCCCTTTTCTAACCTCTAGCATCTGTTGTTTTATACATTTATATATATATATATATATATATATATATATATATATATATTATATACATCATGATTTTATTCATTTTTAATTGAGATAACAGACTGGAAAATGGACAATTTGGATAGTGAATTTATTTCTTCATTATTTTATCACATTTCCGCCTTATGTATAGGGTTTCTGATAATTTTTTTAATTATTGCTTTTTTTTTATATATAATTTAGACAGATTCATTTAACCAAAGAAAAATCAAACAAAAAATATTGCCTATTTTCTCTGCCGGAAATATGGAATTATTTCAAAATGGACAAATTTCCGCCTTATTCACGTTCCGATTTGGACAAGTTTTACGCCATTAAACCCAAAGTTATTATTTTTTCTTCTCTATTTTATCAATTTTAGGAAATGCGTTATTGTATTATTAAATGGATCATTGTTTGAAAATGCAATTTATGAATCAGAAAATATATCGAACCCGCAACATTTCAGTTTCGAGGCCGAATTCTTCCCAACGATTTCAAAGCCAGATAATAAAGATTAGAAATTCTGGTTCCATAATATTATTTTCCCAGCAATTTTGCAGAGTCACAATTCACAATTGTTGTTCGGGCTGTCCTTATAAAATATCTTGACTTTGCCTATAATTTGCTCATATTTGTGGGATTGCTGTGTTTGCTAACTCACAATTATTTCTTTGAGATAACTTTTTTCTCTGTTTCTCTCTCTCTCTCTCTCTGTTTTTTTTTCCCCTTCTCTGTTTACTCAAGATCTTTAAGCAATAAGTTAAAATTTTAAATCAGAATCAACAAAGCATTTTACTATTTATGTAATTTGCGAAAAGTTATTATATTTCCTTATCTTGAATTATCTTTTTATTTATATTTATTTCGAAATTAATATTCAGTTAGGGGATAAAATAAATGCTTAAAAATGTTATAGTGTTAAAGATAATTTTCTATAAATAGTTTTAATTTTAATTCTGTTTGCAGTTTAAATTAGTTTTTCATAAATGTTAGTTTATAAATTCTTCGATAACTAGCCGTCTTGAACATTTATTTATTTTTTAAGTGTCCCCTGTCTGGTTGAAACTCCTCCCCCCCCCCCCTTACCCTTGTATTAACAGAAGAAATTATAATTTTAGATTCAATTGTTAAAATATACTATACTATATATTATTTTAAAAAAGAGTGTGTGTGGGGGGGGGGGGACTCGTATGTGTAAAAATAACAATATCGTTGCATGATATGGCAAATCGGAAACCAAACAAAGATCTAGACATTATTCTGAGATATTTGAGCACAATTGTGCAATTTGTGCCTTTAGCATACTCCCTAAACGATCCGACCGATTAAATGTTGTAACTGACCGACATGAAGAGCCGGCTTTGTGAAGGCCATCCATATGGTGTCACCCAGATTCATTCATTTGTACCATCGTAGGCGTTAAGATTATTCCTTTTATTGAAATGTATTAGATTTTTAGTATCTTATTTCATGATTTTGCGATCTGATTCCGAAAAATATGTGGATATTTAACTTTAATACAGTGTCGATAGTTATTGTAACTTAATCAGTCATACCTTAAATTCCTTTCTCTAATGTTAAACCTATAGCCATGGAAATATATTCGTATTTTTTTTTAATTTGTGACCTTTTTTTTCTGATTATTTATAATAATTGTTGTACTCTTTTGAAATTATGCTTCTTTGTCATCTAATTATCATTTTTTTTAGATAGAAAATAGATTTACACTAATGTAGTTTTATTCACAGCTTGTCAGCATCTCTAAGATTTTGGCACTTAAAAAGATACATATATTTATTTATTTTCTAATTTTTTTTATGTAATAAATATATATATTTTTTCAATAGCATGGATTTTGTGATATGGCAAAATCCCATGCGATTGGCATTGGATCCATTTGCGATATGGCAAGAATATCTGAAAATATTTCGCTTAAATACGCTTTACTGATTTTCGTGCAAAATATGTTAATTTGGCCTTTGGGAGTTGGTTATACATCACAAAAGCTCAGTAGCTGTATAATCTTCGGCATTATACACAGATTTCGATCATTCTCAAATGATTAAAAACTCCTAATTTTTAGCGGGAGATATATATTTCGCGAGCCATTTTGGCATAATATTAATACAAATATTCACAAAACTTCTTTAATGATTACCATATATGTATCTATATATATATTTGGTACCTTTCTCCGTAGTGGTGGTGTGTGTGGAGGAGGGGGAGGATGTTGCTGTAAGAAATCTTGCCAGGTATAGTCAGGAGGGGTAATTATGATCACTTTTTACATTTTCAACATTGTTATTATTATTTATTTTTTTTGTACTTGTTTTTATTTGGAAAAGTGGTATTTTTAGTACCTAGGAAGTAACTTTGATCCTTTAAGAGCACCTTTTAAAAGCTTTAATTCTCATAGCTGTTATTTTTTTTTTTTTTAAGTTAAAAGGATGGTTATAATTACCCCACCAAAAACTCACAATCACATAAGTTTGGGGTAATTAAGACCACTAGTGTGGAAATTATGACCACTATATCTTCTCTTTGTATTTGCCAATGCACATTTGTTTGGGGTAATTGTGATCACTTTGAACTCCAAAGTGACAAATCCGTTTATCAAAAATTTTATAGACTTAGTTTCAAATTGCTATTCGGATCTCAAAAAGGCTTCAGACTAGTAATAAAGAATATCTAAGATGAAATATACATTATGAGGTTAACATCCAAGTTTGAAACAAAATTTTACCATTCACGGTTTTCTCCAATATGACGGCGGTTATAATTACCATCTGGTCATAATTACCCCACCTGACCCTAAACGCGATGCCTTTGTTTGCGTTTGGCGGCGTCTAATGAGAATGGAATGTTCGTTTATTTCTCTCTTTTTTTTCCATATTTTTTCTGTTCGCATCTCTTAAAAAAGACTTTCTTAATAGCATATTTCGCTTGTTTCCTTCATCATTACCATCAAAATTAGTTCCTTAATGAACTTCTACTACCGTTACTCTGCCCTTCCTTTGGGGTTATCCTCTGATTATGTCACGCTAGTTCCGAGGTTTTATTGCTCTCTCCCCCTATGTCACATATGTTACACTTGAGTAATATTTTTCCTGTTGTGACTTCACATTTCTTGCAACTGTTAATTTAGAGAAAACATTCATAGACTTTCATACCAGTCTTTGATATAATTTATCGCTATCCTAAATCTACCAAACTCGCGAGCTTTTACTTCAACCTGTTGCAATTCAAAAGAAAAGAAAAACATGCATAATAAAGTAAAAGCTGTGAAAACGGAATCGCTAGGTACCGGAAAAAAATTTCGTTCTAGAAAGGCACTTATAATTACAGGGTATTCCTTCCGTCGGTACCATGGAATTTTTACGCTTAAGACAGGATTTCGTTACAGAATCCATTTAACCGTACTACCTGAGAAATAACAAAAGTTTTTATGAAATTTATTTTTCTGCTTGCAAACAATATTTACCTCTTTTCATATTTTAGATGGGACATCGCAACATGTTACCCCCCCCCCCCCCCTTTGTTTCACTGTGTCACACTTTGTGGACTTCCTCCTCCTCTCTTGAGGTGTGAACAAAATTTATGGATGACCCCTTACCTAATTCATTTCACATGCTTCCTAAAACAGTGAAAGTTCAAATAAGGTGGTCTATAAAATTTAGCGTTCAGTTTTTTTGAAACCGGAAATGAAAAAAGCTGACAGAATTCATTGCTGAAATAAATTCAAAGACAGAGATATTCATTACCGAAATAAATGCAGCGACGATGGAATTCAATATGTTTAGCATTTCTGCGGGCACGCATATTCACAACTACAACCTCGTAAGCCGGCTTTGTTTGTGTGGGTAAATTGAAAGTAGGCGGTGATATTTCTTCTTACTTAGACGTCTACGCGAGTTTTCTTCTTGGGACGACCTACGACTTCTAGCTTTCGCAATAAACACGGAGGTGTGTTGTACATTTGACAGATCGTAAAGGCAGAAAGGGTAGTTTATTTATTTTTCCCTAGCATTGAAGGTGATTAAACTCCAGATAGAAATACAAATAAGAAATATTTAGATATTTTATGAGGTTTTTAATTATAATGACGATATGAAAATAATTCTTATCATTAATTTTCGTGATATTCTTTACTGTTATGTGCTCTGTCTGTTTACATGTTCATTATATCCTTTTTATACATATCCTTGCAATGGAGAAAAGAGAAAGGCGCGCACGCACACACACACACACACACACACTCTCTCACACACACACTATTTTATTGTACTGCAGTGTTAAAAATTTGCAGCATTCTGTCCAGTCATTCGACTGTTTTTTTGAAAAAACGGTTTCATAACCGTAATTCAACTATATTCTGACCATGAAATGGCCAATAATATGGTCAAAATAGTGTTAAATTACGGTTGTGTAACCGTTTTTGATAAAAATGGTCAAATGACTGGACAGAATGCTGCAAATTTTTAACAGTGTGTTAGAGGAACTGCGTCATTAGAATCCTTAGTGTAGTTAGTATACGACAGGAAAAGATTCTTACATACATATAAATTATATATTTAACATGCATATATATATATAACATACATATAGAGGGTGTCCCAATCAGATTGTAATTCTATTTAATCTTTTACCTGTTGGACATACGTGAACAATGTCAATTGAAAAGGTGTTCAGAATAAGGCAGGAATTGAGATTAATTCCATTAATTTTTAAATGTTACTTTTTAATTTTTTATTCGGCCCCTGTGTCCTTTAGAAATATTTTATCTGTGTTCCGACAAGCAAAACAGCAAAAATTCCATTCTTCTACGATCAAAACTCACTGAGTCATGATTCTCCAAATTTTATAGTACAATTTCGGAATTATACGGCATTAAAAACAAGAAAAACTAACTTTTAGTGCCGGGAAGTTCTGAAATTTTATAAAACTCTAAGCATCATAACTCTTTGGGTTTTGGTCGTAGCAGGATGGAATTTTTAATGTTTTGCTTGTCAAAGCATTGAAAAACTTTTTCTAAATATAAATGATAGAATCTAGTGACTGGACCGTATAACAGTTTGAAATATGTAACTTTTAAAAATTAATGCAAGAGTATTTCACCAGCATAATCTTAAATCGTACCTTATTTTGAATAGCAATTTGCATTGCCTACTTATTTTCAACAGGTAACAAATTAAAGCGCGTTTCAATCTTTTTGGAACATTTTGTGTAAACTAAAAGCAACCTTATTAAAATGGTGTCCAATACTTAATACAAGATCACAAGCATTCTAATATTTTTTATGTAATATGACTTTTTGTGTATGTTATGTAAGTATATAAATGAAGCCACACAATCTCAATAATCTTAACATCTACCCGTCCTACCAATCATCTTCCTTAATCTATCAACCCCAATGAATCAAAACACCACCACCGCCCACCCTCCTGAATCTACCACCATCTATCATCCACCTTGCCAACCATTTAATAGCCAGATCACACCACCCAACCTCCGACTAACCGCCCATTGATATAGGGGACAGGGGGTACATTTGAACTGGGGCACCTTTGAACAGTGTAAATATTTTCCTTTAAATAAATTATATTTTTTAAATATATAGGGCAGCACAGTACTACTGCTTCAATGTAACAAGAATACAAAGCTTTACTATTTTGCATGCACACTACTGTCTGAGCAAGATATGCATATTTTGCTTCCTTGAATCTAAACTTAACAAAATTAAGTTGTAAGTTTTTTTTATGATAATCTTGTATCCCTAAAATTATAATTTACTATTTAATACCTAAATAAAGATGTTAGCTTTAACTTATAAGGTTTGTTTTATTGAAATTTTCAAACCTAATTGAGTAAATAGTTGTAATGTTAAACTCTATGTGATGGGGCACCATTGAACAGAAACGTTGGGGCACCATTGAACAACTAAATCTATGAAGTAAAGAGTTATAGATGTACCTAAATATTATTATTGTTGAAAATTTGTTTAAATAGGAAAATTAAGAGATTAATTAAGTGTTATTATACTTAATATGAAAGTTATACTGATGTAGGGCTTCAACTACAGGCAAATTCAGGACACATAACAATAATTCATGATTTAGCAGATTTGTCTAACAAACACTATACTGTTTTATTTACAATGGTAAACATTATTTCTGGATTTCATAAAACAGGGTTTTATCCATTTTCTATAACAATTTGAATGTAAATGATTTCATTTTAGTTAAATTTCATGCAAAAAGAACTCTTCATTACGTTGGTCAGATTAAATAGCTTAATGTCAGGTTTCTTTGTTAAAAAGAAAATACGATATATCTTCCAGAGGCATCAGATATCAATTTAGTGGATTTTAAGGATATTATATAAAAAAGTTGCCACAATTAAACATAATTGGAGGGATCCTCCATTCTGCCTCCATTGTTTCTTCAGTCAGTTGTTCGCACGTGCCGACAAGATGACACTTACAATAAAACAACGAGGTGAATTGATAAAGCTGTTTTCTCTGAACGGGAAAAATGCAGCTGAATCAGTGCGGGTTTATCGCCGAAATCATAAGTTACGACGAAGCCCATGTTCCGTAAAAACTGTACGTAATTTGGTGAAAAAATTTGAAGAAACTGGATGCACATGTAATAGACCACGATCTGGACGACCCTGTTGAAGTTGTTGCGGAAGTGCATAACAGGATTACTGCAGATCCATTGCATACTGCAAGAAGTGTTGCATGCAGCTTGGATGTACCGAAAATAACAGTTCTCAAGATTCTACGCATTGTTCTGCAGATGTTTCCCTATCGATTCCAGTGCATCCAGATGTTGCAACCCGGAGACGAGCAACTGCGTTTGGACTTTGCAAATTATTTTCTCATCAGATATGATGAAGATAACAGCTGGCCATTGCGAATATTATGGACGGATGAGGCACATGTCTCTTTAACTGAGAACGTAAACTCCAAGAACTGCATTCACTGGGCTGATGAAAATCCTCACGATGTGACACCAACGTCTTTACACGAAGCTAAAGTGACTGTGTGGTGCGGCGTCCAAAACACATTCGTTCTCGGTCCGTACTTTTTCGAGGAGGTTACTTCCACAGGTATGAAAACGTACTCCATCACAAGTGCTCGGTGTGCAACAATGTTGCAGAATTACGTAATTCCAGAATTGCAGCAACGAAATGTCGTTAATGATAGTGTATGGGTGCAAGATGGAGCTCCTCCACAGGTCACCACATCTGTTCGACAAGTAGTGCAACAGCACTTTGATAGATGGTAGAATCGTCTCTTGTAACTTTGCAGTTTCGTGGCCACCACGATCCCCCGATCTCGCTCCAATGGATTTATGGTTCTGGTGTTATCTGAAATCGAAGGTGTACACATCAAATCCAAGAAATTAGTCAGAATTGAAAGATGCCATAAAACGTGAAGTTTTAACGATTCCTTCTGCGATGTTACGTTCAGCATTGTTGTCAACAGTCTCACGCATGCAATGTGTTATTGTAATAAATATCTTTTTCTCTCTTCTCTATTGTGTTGTTATTGGTCCTTTACAATGGTCTTTTTTGCAAGTGTTTTACGCCGGCAATTTTCATCGTGCGTGTGTCATTCCAACACCATTTATGGTTTTTCAATGCGCTGATGAATTTGCGCATGAAGAAAATGGGTATTACCTTTCGAAAATTTTTTCACTGTAATCGTAACCGTGAGAGGTCTATTGTTTTAAATCATTACGATCTCGAGCGCATACCTTCAAATAAGTATATCTAAAATTTCTTTTCGATTGGTTGAACGGTTAGATAGCTAGGGGTTCATATATAGGGGGAGTTTTTTTATGACCACCCTGTATATGTATATATGTATACAGAGTGTTTCTACGATCATGGGACAAACTTGGAGAGGTTGTGTAGCTGATTAAAACAAACATGTTTTGCGTAGGAATGTATTGTCGGAAGTGACGCGTTGAGGCACGAACACAAAAAATAGGACATGAAATGTCCATTCTATGGAAAAAATTCCTGGTTGTATACATCATATTATTTTATGTATAGGACGTCACTTCCGACCATACATTCTTATACAAAACATGTTTGTTTTAGTCAGCTGCACCACCCCTCCAAGTTTGTCCAATGATCGTAGAAATACCCTGTATATTATGTAACACACTGTTTCTAAATCATCTCTTTCTGAAATTAATCCATTAAAATAATAAGAGTCGGAAACTTTAAGTACCTTGAGAGTCACGGACCGAGAGATCTCGCTCATGACACTCAAGGGATTAACAATTCCTTTGACTAAATATTCAAAGACACTGTTTTATTCTAAAAAAATCATACTATTTATTTCCTTTAATTGTAAATTACTTTTTACAAATTCTCTTGACCATATTAATACAGACAGTAACTCATTACTTCTGCGACACTTAAGAGTCCATTGACAAGTTGATTGAGGGATAAGTCTTGAAAACTTCAACAAATTGGCCGACAACAGTACTTAGCTGAATAATTTAAATTATGGTAAAATATGTTTCACGGATCAGTCAGTAAAAACATGGAGTAAGCAATTAAGTTGTGGCTTTTAAAAAAGTTATTTTTGAAGGATACGGTCCCGTATGAAATATGTTACTGGCAGTGCTAATCCCAGAATTAATTTCTTCTTGTTTGAAGCGGGAAACGTTTGCTAAATTTGAACTTGGGCCAAAACTTCCTTCTCTTGTTCTCCAAACGGATTTTCTATAAGTACATTAGTAACAGTATATAATAAAGTACTATAGTCTGATCCTCCTGTAAACAACTTGTCAACGAGACGTCACGTGTATTTCAATTCAGACCTGAATTGAAAACCTGAGTCTGAGTATCTGAATGAATTATTTCGCTGAACTGTAACGAAATCTGAAATATTTTTAATTCCACACATGGAACTATACATTAACTTTCTTTTATTGGAATATATATTACCTAACTTGTTTTTATATGACGTACATTAACATGGGAATATGTGGCCATAATTAAACTGACAGTATTCAGCGTGATCTAATTGCGAGAATGGAGCCAAGTTTTGTAGGATGATTAAAAATAAAAGGGTGACGAAGGATTCCGCGAAAACAACAGCACCAGATATTTCCCTAGCGGTGACTTTTGAAACTTTCTTTCGTGGAATCCTCCATCCCTGTCTTGTTTAATCGTCCTACAAAATTTGCCTCCCTTCTTGCAATTAGGTCGCGCTACAGAACAGCCTGAGTACTGTCAGTTTTATTTACGGCCACCTTGTACATTAAATTTAATTTTTACTTACGTTTATGGGAATATATATTAACCTACTTTTGATGCTTTACTTTTAACGTATTTCATGTGACGCTTCATGATTTAATTTAGTATGATTCTTTCTACTGATTTGGCGTATATAAGTCTATTTTCAAAGTAGGATGATATGGAATACGACAATTATAACATAACATAAGCTGTTCGAATACCTTTGGAGCAGGCATGAAAAAGTTCCTCCTAAAGGAAGATATCTACCTTTTTTTAAAACAACTTTTGATATTATCTGGATTGATGTAAAAAAGCAAAGAAAATATTTGGTGCATATTAGGGAGGGTGTCTGAAAAATTTAAGTCTCTAACATTTTATCACCTCAAACGTTTAGAGTTTGTTTCTATTCTTTCTTCAAAGATCAGTTTGTTATGAACATTTGAAAATCATATGAATGAAGTTGTGTAAAATGTCTGACTTCAAATGAAATAAAGTTTGCATAAGGTTCTTTTTTGGAACATACTATTTTTGCCCATCCATCTATGTTTACCACAGTACCATACTGATACATGTCATGTATAGCGTACATGGTACATGAAACAGATATTTATGCATTAGCAGAAAACAATACTGTCCGACACTCAAAGTTACAGGCTTCTACATTACTTGAGGAGCATATTCACCACACGGTAAATGAAAGGACTATATTTGTATTGGTATGGAGAAAAAATAGTCCCCACTACAAAGAAACACATTTAATTTTTAAAGTGGATAATTGGGCATGTCCCGAGATAATGCTAGAATCTAGTCCATAATGTTAAACAATCGTCAGTCATCCTGCTATAGCTCTTGTAAACATGGACATAGAAAGAATTGTATCTGCGTTCTTGCTTGTAAATAAGGTAAAACAGCCCTAATATGACTACGAATGATCCCTCTTTTCAATATTCTGAACATGTTTGGAATTATTGAACTAAGACGCTAGGATTTTTTTTTTTTCGCTTTCGCTGAAAACTTTTGTTTTTTAATATTCGAAATGACATGGAGGGCCAATAAATGTCCTCAAAGGCCATATGTGGCCTGCCGACCTTGAGTTGAAAACACCTATTTTATAGCAAAACGCTTGAGGCATTTATTCACTATTAATTTATAGTTATTCATAGAGTAAGGCATTATGTTTTGTGAAAGTAATAATAGCGATAATGAACTTCTGTTAACAGTATCTTTTGAAATATACCTAAAGGTGGTTCTCATATTCACTGCTCAAAAATGCGAAACTTTCAGGCACATTTTCTGACTCATTTTTAACTATAAAGGCATAAAATTGACAGGCCTGACTATTGAAAATTTTGGAATCGAATAGCTTTTTCCATTTTTGATAAATTACACAGATAAGAGATTCTTGTCTCGTGACTGTACGTTTTTCTCCTTTCCTGTGCTATCGCTTCCGGAAATTCGATTCAAAACGCTAACTTTGGTAGTATTTTCTGAAAGATATATTGCTTTTATCTAAGAAAAAAAAAAAAAAAAAAAAAACGGCATTTATATAGTTTCTGAATAAGAATACCTGTCAATCTTACGCGTTTTCGAAAAGAAATGAATTCATAAATGTGTCGAAATGTACCTCTTTTGGATTTGAGAAAAACCTTAAAAATGAGAGAAATATTTTCACAAATCTACTTTTTATTATACAACTTCAAAAGTTATCATGTTTTTAACCCTTTATACTAAACTACATTAATTTTTTAATGAATCCTTATTCGAATTTTGAAACGTCTGTAGAAACGATGACTAAAACACTAAGTATTCGTTAATGTATTTACTATTGTGTGTTTTCTGTTTTGCGAACACATTAGTAATCTAAAATATACAGTAAAATGTTCCATAAATATGTACGTAGTATTCATTAAAAGAATCTTAATTGTATGTCGAGAAAAAACGGATTTTTTTGTAGAAATTGAGTAGGACCGGGCCGCGCCGAGAACTGTAAAAATGTAAACGGCCCGGGCTCGGGTCGAACTTTTAATTTTTACACCGGGCCGGGTCAAGATAGGTTTCGTTCGGGCCGGTCCCGGGCCTGGAAATTCCGGCCCGTGCACACATCTAAGTTGAACCAGTTTAAGACACGTTTCAAGGGAGTAGACAAAAGTCACATATTAAGCGAGATCACGTATTGAACGTGATTTGTATAATGTTATAGAAACTGGGTTCATTTACATATCTAATCGTGTCTAAATGAACTTTCGAGGCTTTGTTTATATGCTTACGGTCAAAAATTGTTTCTCGTGTATTTAAATTAAAATTTAACTGCATTCAACTTTAACACATTGTTTCTATTTATAAGACCGACTGGAATAATAATAGAGAATAAATATGGATTCAAACATGGTTTTATTGCCGTTACAACCAAAAGTAAAACAAAGTAATTTTCCTGCTAGACTAATTTTTTTTAACACAAAGAAAAAATACTAAATCTTTGAAGCACAATTCAGTTATTAAAATCATATTTAGTACTTGTGATAATGAATACCATTATAAGCTGTCCTATATTTTAATATAATAAGAAAAAACTATCCTTATTCTTCTTTGTTTAAAAAATATTGTTAGCATAGCAAAAAGTAAACAAAACCTAAAAAAAAAAAAAAAAGATTTATGTAACCGCAATCGTATTTGTTTAATCTTCACGAGTTTCATTTTTTTTTGCCTATAACATGCATTGGAAAACATAGTAGTGATGTAACGCACATTTAAAACCTCACTCACAAGGAGAGGGTCCGAGGTTGGTCTCACCGAATGCGATGAACATTTGTGTATCGATAGAATATAGTTAGTATATAAATATATGAGCGTCATAAAGCGCAATGTCCAGGGAGTCTTGAGAAAATAAGTCTCAAAGTTTAAGCTTCACTTCATAATCAGAAAAATTTCCTCCTTTGGCTAACGGTTCAGTAGCGCGATCGGCAGCAAGCTGGATTTGAGTTTTTTCGGCTCAGGTTCAAATCCAGCTCGGACTTGTTTTTCGGAACGAAAATTTTTATCAATCATTTTCAAACCGTAATTGAAATTTACGAAAAATATGAATTAAATGTATGTTTTGTAGCATATAAATGCTTTTTTAACTACGAAATTTTGCATGTTTAAATATACAGGGTGTCCGCTCTCAACGGTGTCCAATGGCTAATTCCTAAACCGTTAGTCATAGACATATAGTTCCAATTACAAAAATGTTTTAAATGAGGTAAAGAAATATTTCAAAAGCGATTTGGGTCAATAAAAACATTTCTTAAAAAATTACGAAATTTAAATTTTTATACGGTCCCACGGTCCTATAAGTTATATTTAGTGAGATTTTCCTTTTACACTGACAAGTAATGCAAAAAAAGTCCCGTTATTCTACGGTTAAAATTGACCGAGTAATAGCTGTTTAAAGTTGGAGCATATTTTTTGCTGCAAATTGGGGGTCATTCACAAATTTAGTCGAAATATAATTTCGTCAGATATAAAAAATGTTTGGGAGTAAAATTAACATTGCAATGTAAATTTGAAATCTTTAATCATTCTGGCATATCAATGAAAAATACACAATTTATAATAAACTTTTAAGAAGAAAGAAAAAACAGAATTTTTGTTAAATAAAATGATTCTAAATTAACAGCCTCAATTCTTTACAAAATGATACGTATTTTAAAATATTATTAGATTGCACAAGCCTGTAAAAGTTGGGTTATGTCATGTTTTTTAGCTTTTGATAATTGATTCTTATATGTTCTGTACCACTGTATTCGAAATTGACCTTCATTTTTAACTATCATATCAGGATTTTTCGCAAATTGCAAATTTCAAAGTTAAGAAGTTCAATGTTAAAATTGAATTTCCTCCCCCATCTCATCGAACAACTCAGCTGTTTAGCTGTAAGAATCCCAGGAAATGCAAAAATATCGAATAAATTTTTTAATAAAATAAAAAAAAATAAAAAATGTTTTACATATGTTTTATAGTATGAGATTTTCGCTATATTTTAACTTACACATTTGCGATTTGCAAAAAAATTCTAACGTGATGGTTAAAAATTAAGGTCATTTTCAGATTCAGTGCTAAAAAGTGCGTAAAAATCAAAAGTTAAAAAGCACAACCATCTCCTCTACTTTTATAGTATTCGATTTTTGTTATTCTTTAAATTTGAAAATTTATGATTTGCGAAATATCGTGACATGATGATTAAAAATTAAGGTAATTTTCGGATTCAGTGCTAAAAAATACATAAAAGTTAAAAAACCCAACAATCGTAGTCTTGTATTATCTAATCTAAAACTTTTTCTTAAACTCCTTGGCAGAAATCTATCCGAAATTTTTTGTGTTATCCTGTAAAATAAGTATAAATGGTAACCACCGAAAATCTTAATAATATTAGATTGTTATCGGATTTGCGCCAGTATGTATAATGCAATCTCGATCGGATATTTAAAAAAGGGTTAAAGTTCGAGTACAAATTTTGAACTGGAAAAACATACATACGATTGTTGAAGTAACATAAAAACTTATAAAAAAACATAACTTTTGTTAAAAGAAATCATAAGAGAAACAGTCTCAAATCCTGACAAAATAAAACATATGTTATTTTACCCAATTTGAGACTTAATCATAATACTTGTAGGATTTTTTTTCAAAGCGCAGATACACATGACTTAAGATCTACGATTACTTTAAACACTTGGTATATGATCCCTCAAAGCCAAGCCGAACTCATTTGTTTTCAGAGTAGAAAAGTGGCATAAGTCATGCATTTTTAAAGTTTCATAACTCGCTTAATTTTAGATTTATATGAATGGGACTTCTTTTGTCTTACTTGTCAGTGTAAAAGGAAAAAAATACTAAATATAACTTATAGGACTGGGGGACTGTATAAAAATTTAAATTTCGTAATTTTTTAAGAAATGTTTTTATTGACCCAAATCGGTTTTAAAATATTTCTTTACCTGATTTAAAACATTTTTGTAATTGGAACTATATGTCTATGACTAACGGTTTAGGAATTAGCCATTGGACACCGTTGAGACCGAACACCCTGTATAATGAAAAGTTAAAAACGCGTATTTATGTCCATAAACCAGAAATTTTTTGTTATTATTTACAGTTATTTCAATGAATATCAACAATTTTTAACACAGAAATAAATTAAAATAAGTGAACAAATATAGTATTTTCATTTTGTTTCCTCATTCAAATACTTCAAATATTTCATGGTTTATTAAAAATATGCTTTTATATTTTTATTATGATTTTTAAAGTCTGGAATTCTTGATTTTTAATTAGAATAAGTGTCTACGTTAGAGGTCTGCAAGGGCCGGAATTTCCAGGCCCGGCCCGAACGAAAGCTATCTTGGCCCGGCCCGGTGTAAAAATTGAAAGTTCGGCCCGGCCCGTTTGCATTTTTACAGTTCCCGGCCCGACTCAATTTCTACAAAAGTAATCCGTTTTTTTCTCGATATACAATTAAGATTCTTTTAATGAATACTACATACATATTTATGGGAGCATTTTACAGTATATTTTAGATTACTATGTGTTCGCAAAACAGAAAACACACAATAGTAAACATTAACGATTACTTACAGTGTTTTAGTCATCATCTCTACAGATATTTTAAAATTCAAATAAGGATTCATTAAAAGATTAATGTAGTTCAGAATAAAGGATTAAAAACATGATAACTTTTGAAACTGTATAATAAAAAGTAGATTTGTGAAAATATTTCTCTCATTTTTAAGGCTTTTCTCAAATTCAAAGGAGCTACATTTCGACACAGTTATGATTTTTTTTTTTGCGGAAACGTGTAAGATTGGCATGTATTCTTATTCAGAAACTATATAAATGCCATTTTTTCATAAATAAAAGCAATATATCTTTCTGAAAATACTGCCAATGTTGGCGTTTTGAATCGAATTTCCGGAAGCAATAGCACAGGAAAGGAGAAAAACGTACAGTCACGTGACAAGAATCTCTGTTATTTCTAAGTAATTTATCAAATATGGAGAAAGCTATTCGTTTCTAAATGCCTTCAATAGTCAGGCCTGTCAATTTTATACCTTTATAGTTAAAAATGAGTCAGAAAATGTGTCTGAAAGTTTCGCTTTGTTGAGCAGTATATACGAGAACCACCTTAAGGTTAGATACTGTTAACAGAAGTACAGAAGTTTTCCAAAGATACTGTTAACAGAAGTTCATTATCACTATCAATATTTTTACAAAACATAATGCCTGCCCTACACAGCCTGAGATCGATTAAGACCAGTTCCGTCCCGGCACGAGTCTGCTGAAAAAATTTAAACCCGGATTCAGACATCTTGTAACTGTACGATGCCAATGTCTACGATAGACATGTTACAGTTCTGTATTGATGTTGTTAAACTCGCATCGACTCGTGACGCACATTTATACTTCTCGAGAAAATCATATTCATTGAAAATGGCTCGTATTTTATCTGCTTCGCTTGAATTCTTATATCGGGCCGACAGGCCCGATTAATTTTTTTTATCTGCCCGGCCCGGCCCTTCAGGGCCGTTCATTTTTTTGCCGGCCCGTTTGAAAATTCGCCTTCATTTTGCCGGCCCGGCCTGCGGGCCGGGTACGGGCCTCGGGCCAAGCCCTGGCCCGTGCAGACCTCTAGTCTACGTAGTAATTTCTTTCGGAAATCAATTTTTTTCCTTGTTTAATATTTTTATATAATGAAGTTTAATTATATAAAAACAAATTTTAAGTGCGAATCTTTGCATGTTTATATGTTTAATGAAAAGAGAAGCTAAAATAAATAAATAAATAATAATAACAAACTAAAAAAAAGTCAATTGGAATTTTTATAGACCATAAAATTAAGTTAATTTTAAAATTTCTTTACTGTTATTTACATAAATAAGCTACTATTTATCACAGTGAAATAAATGTATCGTTATTTACCAACTCGCTTTTTAACTTTTGATTTTTTTTTTAAATCTTGGATTCTTATGATTATAGTTAGAATAACTGTCTTTGTGCTTAAAAATAAGTTCAAAAAAGATATTGAATTGCTGAAAATAGTTATTACCTAGATAATAATTACAAAACCAGTAATCCGAAATTAAAAAAAAGTCATATTAAGAATTTTAAGAAGGGTATTAAAAAAATCATCAAATATTCGAAATACTTTCATATAGAAATTAAATTAAAATACTATAATTATTCACGCATTTATATCACGTGTTTTAATTTATTTTTCTGTGAAAAATAGTAGATTATTCATTGAAATAACTGTAAATAATTTTAAATAACAACAAAAATTTTCTGGTCTACAGACAAAAATATGCTTTTTTTACTTTTCATTATATATTTAAATATGCAAAATTTCGTAGTTAAAAAAGCACTTATATGCTACAAAACATACATTTAATTCATATTTTTCGTAAATTTCAATTATTAAACATATTTTTTCAATTGCGGTTCGAAAATTATTAATAAAAATTTTTGTTCCGAAAAACAAGTCCGAGCCGGATTTGAGCACGGGCCGAAAAAACTCAAATCTGCGATCGCGCTACTGTACTGCTTGCCAAAGGAGGAAATTTATCCAATTATGAACTGTAGCTTAAACTTTGTGACTTATTTTCTCAAGACCTCCTATGGGTTTCGCTTTATGGCGCTCATATATTTATATACTAACTGTACTGTACTCTATCGACACACAAGTGTTCATCGAATTCGATGAGACCAATCTCGGACACTCTCTTTGTCAGCTAGCTCCTCACTCAATTGGTATAATTATCGCTAAATCATAATAATTTTTATGAGGTATCTGAGCAAAAATCCGTCTTATCTCTCTACTAGTACTACATTAAAAACGTACACAAAGCTAGAGACAAAGAATATTAGGACCGGGAAATCAAAGAATTGCAGTGTTGCTAATTCAGAGGGGGTTGGGGGTGGGGATCAAATATCGAACATTGTATCCTATTAGTAATGTTCGCCTAAATTAATTTTTTATTTAATTAAGCAAATATTACTATTCGGAAACAGTGGTTTTTATCTGAATAAAAAAATCCGCTAAATTGGCGACATTTGAGACGAGAGAAAGAATTTGCATCTTGATCTAATGAGTTCGAGTTTTAAGCTTGATTTTTGTCTCAAAGAATGGAAAGTCCATCGCGTATTAAAGCGGGATCGCGTAATAATCGTTCGCGTATTAAACATTATGATTTTGCATTAGCCTCATGAGCGATGTTCAAGGGAACGGGAAAAATCGGTATATTAACCGTGAGCGCCTTAAGCGGGTCCGACTTGTATATATTTTAGAAATTCGACAACACTCAAGTCCTTTAAGAACAGCACACATACACATACACAAAAAAAAGTTAAAAATATAAATTCACTGAGGAAATATTTTAAAATTACGAATGCAGTACTCGCTTACAGGTTTAAAATTAGGAATTTAAGATCTCTCTCCACTTACTAACATCAAGAGACACGTTCATTCTTAGGAAAGGGGGAATGCGTTCATTCTTCAGCAATTCATTATCTTTTTAGAACTTATTTTTAAGCACAAAGGCAGTTATTCTACGGGGGGGGGGGGGATTTAGCTATTTTCCATTTGCAATTATTATTACATCTACAAGTTTTTACAATTATACACTATGAAAGTTATTATGAATTGAGCCGTTCAGTGCATAAATCGATTAACTCCATCAAGTGAAAATGTTCAGTATAAACAGTTAAAGTTATTGTAACTGTAAAAAATATTGTATCTATATATAATATTTTTTCTCGGAATATTTTGATTGAACTCATTAATTTTCTTTCAATCAAGGGTAACTTTTTATCACTGTATAAACATATAGAAAATTTTCAATGTTTCTCTGTTTAAAAAAAAACGCCACTTAAAATAGAGTCAATCGGATTGTCTTCTGAACGCCTCAATTGTTATCGCTGTTTCTACTAATTAAAATAAAATATGTGACTTATGTGCGTTTCAAGAGATGCATTTAAAACATGACCGGCGCATAACTGGCAAGGGAGGTTCCGAGCGGCTCAGCAACTGGATTTCTGAACTTTTTCTTTGAATTTGAATCCCAGTCAGACACTTACATTTTGCAGCGAAAATTTCTAACAATTATTTTCGAACCACAATTGAAAGAAAAGTGTCATCATCAAAAATATAAATTAAGGAGGCAGTTTATATTAAAATTTGACCAAAAAAAAAAAAAAAAGAGAAAGAAACGATTTTTCCTTTTTTTAATATTAAATGAAAGCCTCTTTAATTGTGAATATTTTGACACCTAATTTTTACATACGGTAATTATATCGCGAGATACTGTAAATTTTGTTAATACACTCAGCGCATTTACCCACACAAATTAAAATTTTAAAAGGCTTTTTCTCCATGCTCATATTTTCTTCACTTTCATGTTTTAAAAATGCTAAGGCTTTATTTTTATTTGAGATATAGATTTAAACTTTTTTGCACATGTTCTTTATCATATGATATATCTGCGATTGGAATTAGCCTTCAGGTTTTTGTTATTTAAAAAAAAAAAAAAGTATATGAAGATGTATTAGATTTCATCGTTTTACACTTTATGTATCAGTAAAAAAATTATATTAAATGTAATATTAGATGTATCTAAAAATCCATGTGCAGTTCTGTGTAATGCACATTTGAAAATCTTTTTAAAAAATCGGGCAAAAATATCAATTAAAAAAAAAATAGTTGGGATTTTTATAAATTCAAATTTTTATGAACTTTTAAAAAATTTTAATTAAATATGCAGTTAAAAAAAATCAAAATGTACTTTTAGTTGAACATTGAAATGCAGTGAGTTCACAATTTGAACCATATTTTTAAAAATAAACAAAATTGTTGAAAAGGTAAAATGTCCTTTTAGGTAGCTTTCATTACAAAAAGCTACCTATTGCAGCCGTTCGGAGGAAAACGATTCCGAAAAATTTTGGAATATTTTCACCGATCATGACCTCTAGACCCCGAAACCACCCTCCGTTCAAAATTGATATATATGGTCTTTGTCCTACTGTAACTCTCGTATTTATGAACCGATTTGGATAAAATTTCGTGTGTACATAGTACATACCAATGTCTCGACCGAGGTCGTTGGCCAGCTTCATCCGCCATCTTGTTTCAAAATGGCGGCCATTTAAAAAAAATTTAAAAATTTTAAATTTAAAATGAGGCACAAAAAAATTAGACATTGAAAAAGATTTTTTTCTTATGTGTTTGGGCTTGATGCAAAGATTCTGGAGCATTTTTCGTTTCGTCTATATCTTAAAATATGGCTGAGTTATAGCACTTTGCATTTCTAGCATGACTGACATTTTGAAACGATCTGATTTTTATCACGCGATAATACACGTATTTATGAACCGATTTGGATGTGACAAGGAATGTGCATAGTACATAGCAATGTCTCGACCGAGTTCGTTGGCCAGCCTCATTCGCCATCTTGTTTCAAAATGGCGGCCATTTAAAAATTTAAAAAAAAATTTAATTTAAAATGAGGTACAAATTAGAAATTGGAAAAGATTTTTTTCTTATGTGTTTCAGCTTGTTACAAAGATTCCGGATCATTTTTAGGTGCGTTCGTAATTATATAAATACGTAGCACCTATAGTCGTCGTTCAGTCCGTCTGTCTGTCCGTCCGTCTGTCCGTCCGTCTGTCTGTCCGTCCGCATATAACAGAGCAAAAACTACCCGACCGAATGATCTGAAATTTTTAATATATAATTGCTGCAAAATTTTGTCGAGCCATTTCCAATTTTATGAAAATCGGATGTATAGTTTAATTACAGGGACAGTCAAAAGTTTTTCTTTACATTACGGCCAATGGGAAAAATTATTGCAAGTGAATTTTAATGATGTTACAGACTTCCGAATGGTCTGAAATTTTTAATATATAATTGCTGCAAAAATTTGTCGAGCCATTTCCAATTTTATGAAAATCGCATGTATAGTTTAATTACAGGGACACCCAAAAGTTTTCCGTTACATTACGGCCAATGGGAAAAAATTATAGCAAATGCATTTTAATGATTTTACAGCCTTCCGAATGGTCTGAAATTTTTAATGTATAATTGCTGCAAAATTTTGTTGAGCCATTTCAAATTTTATGAAAATCGGATGTATAGTTTAATTACAGGGACACCCAAAAGTTTTCCGTTACATTATGGCCAATGGGAAAAAATTATTGCAAATGCATTTTAATGATTTTACAGCCTTCCGAATGGTCTGAAATTTTAAATATATAATTGCTGCAAAATTTTGTCGAGCCATTTCAAATTTTATGAAAATCGAATGTATAGTTTATTTACAGGAACAGTCAAAAGTTTTCCGTTACATTACGGGGAATGGGGAAAAAATTATTGTAAGTGCATTTTAATGATGTTACAGACTATGCACTTATGAAGCGCAAAAAAATATACATTCAGTACAATATGGGGTGCAAAAAATAATTATAAAACTAGTTATAGTACGAACGCACCTCATTTGCCACGTTTGACGAGCAATTTCCAACTTGTTTGTTTTGCCTTTATCTAAAAAAAAGGGCCGATATATAGCAGTTTGAATTTCCAATGTGTGTGACATTTTGAAAAATCTGATTTTTTTGCCTGCAACAGCACTCGTATATATCAACTGATTTAGATATGAGTAAGTATGTGCACAGGAATTACTAAGGTCTCGACCAAGTTCATTGGTGAGCTTTGTTGTACCCATTATGTTGTTTTAAAATGGTGGGTTATCACCGATAATTCGGGTTAATATAATTATTAATATAATTCGGGATATCACCGAATTTGGCGACAAAATATAAATCACTTTAATAAAACCAGCTTTGATAACGCGGACTAATTTGGCGAAATTCTCATTCATATTCAATATTGACAAAAATCAGTATTTAATCTTCTATAATCGGGTTCCACTAATTTGAGCTCCGCGTGTTTGAATAATATAAGCTGGCTTTTAAAAAATAAGCAATATGAAAGCTACCTCTTCCTCCCGGCACTAGCCTGAAGGACTTTTAAATATATGTTTTGTCACATATAAGTAAAGTTTTAACTATGAAAACAACACTCTTTTATGACCATTCAACGTTTATTTTAAACATCATGCCCATTTTCATGACTGCAAATCACGCTGTTCCGAAAATTTTGTTTTAGACCAATGTCAGACGGGCGTCTTTTTTGCTTAAGTATTGTGAATGGATAATACTTAAGCAAAAAAGACGCCCGTCTGACATTGGCCTTAAAATTCAGTGAAATACGCTTAACATGAAACTGAGGGGATCAAAAAAATTTTTCGTGTTAAAAGATTCTTAAAAAAAGAACAAAACTCACAAATATTTTCGACGTCATCAAATTTTATTTCGATTTCCAGTAAACTACTAGTAAGTTGCAACCATTAGGATAAAAAGCAAGTAAACAAAATATTGTTTTGTGGGGGAAAATCAGATATATTTTTTTGAAGTGTCTTTTTCAACATTCTGAGATCTAGCTTGTTTTAAACAAATAAGTTAAGCTGTCTCTAAATCTTCGTGCTTAGCAGTTCTCATATGTTTTCTCCCAGGCTTAATCATATTGCGCTCAAACATTAACGTGATGGGATCCCTATTTTTTATTATTATTGATAATGTAGAAATGGCAACGCAAAACTCTTTGCAGATTTCTGTTTTCGTCCTTCTTTTTCATCAACTGCATTATAAGCAGCTTCATCTTCATTTGAAGCGAAATAGCAGTTTGTTTTCGCACGGATTTCTCAGCCATATATATTTTATATATATAGCTTATAAAACATAAGCTAATTTACAAAAAACACGAAATTCTCTGATTTTTACCAAAATTCAGTGGCTTTAACACAGAATTCACCAATTTCAACTTAAACTAACTAGCTCGAAAGCGAATTTTTTTCGTGTTAAACGACTTTTGTTTCGTATTAAAAGAACAAAAATGTATTAAATTGCATCGAACACTGTCCGGACCGCTTTATCATTATTCGTGTTTACCGATTTTTCGTGTTAAATGTATTTCACTGTACGTTAATTTGGCCTGGGCCCCCCAATTATTGAAAATTCACCACTTTGATTTACGCTTGATATAGAGTGCGAACTCTTGATTTTATTGATTTATTTAATTATTTTTTGCTGTGTTTATTTTTTTCTATGTGACAACGGGAAATTAAAAAAATATATTATTTTAAATATCCGTTTTAGTTTTCTAAATCATTTTCTCCTTATAATCTTAATTTAATTACTATTAAACCATGAGAGTAATTTTGAAACAATTGTTATACTCTCTATTTTTTATTTATATTTTCTACTTTTTAGTGTTAAATATTTCGTTGTTGCAATTTCACAGCCATTTGTCATGTTTTGGTGGGAGTGATTTGGCGCATAAATTACTCCATTGTTTTTATAACTGGTAAGCAGTTGTAACCCTAAAGATTATTTGGGGATTTATCCTCTTCGGCTGGCTAACAGAAAAAGTCTTAAGATTGATTAATTTATAATTTAATTTATAAAACTGTTAAAATGTCTTTTTTTCCTTTTAAACATCGGAAACACACTTGTGTACATAATTTTTATAATTCTGGCATAACTGAAAGTGGATGAAACACCGGTTACAGAATTCCATCTTTACATACAAAAAACATGTTGAACAAGGAAAAAATGAAATAGTTTTAAAAAATAGTCTTATTATAAAAGTTCAATGTTTACCTTTTAAAATCACGCCTAATTTCATGACTGCAATTCATGCTTTTTTTTTTTTTTTTTTTTTTACCAAAAAATGTCGTTACTATACCTTAATTTGGCGTGGGCATCGAACTCTAAAATAGAAAATTTGCTGCTTTTTACGCTCGGTAGAAAACGCGATCTAGTGAAATTTTTTTAATTATGATTTTTGCTCTGTTTCTTTTTTTAAATATTTCAACAGGAAAGAAAAAACGAAACGTTATTTAAATTATCTTTTTAGGATTTCTAAATTGATTTCTCAATTTAATTAATATGAAACTATTAATTGATTAAAGCGTATTTTTATAAAATGTACTGCACTCTTTATTTATTTTTTATTTATATTTTGTATATTTTAGGGTTTAAACTATTTGGTTGTTAAAGTTTTATAGTGAGTTGGCCTTTTTTGGTGATGCGTAGATAAGAACGGAAAACTTTACAGGCGGCGCGCGCTGTGGAATCGGAGGTCCTTCCTTCAGTTACTGAACGGACAGATATTAGACCCGATCACGAAAGATCCCACAAGAAAACAAGTAAAAATTAAATTTAAATAATCAAAAAAGCCGACTGCGTAAAAAGCGAACTAATTAATTACTTTTCATCTATGTGAAACTATTTTTTATATTACTTACCTATTTTTTTATTTACTTGTATTGATGACTTTTAAGTTGCGTTTAATTGCTAGTTCCTATCTATAAACGCTGTTTTGATGAGGCCTATAGATGCCTATGTAGATTAGAGTTGCAGTAAAGCTAGCGATTCTACCTACACAACTTCCAGGTTGTGTAATATTTAAACGAGCTAGAGCTCCTGACTGTAAAATAGTCAATGAAACATCGTCTTCATTTTGAAAGACCTATCCAATGATGTGCCACTCAATAGGGTGCGTAGAAAAAATTTTTCGTCTCTACCGCCATTTTGTATTTTACGGCCGCCATTTTGAATTTGTAAAAACAAAATCTAGCCTATAACCATCGGGCAGTTAAGACGAATCGATAGAGACCTCATTCATTAAAATCCATCCAGCCGTTGGGATGTTTGGAGGGTATAAAGAAATCCACATACCCAGATATGCGTGAAACACATAACCCTTCTTGGCAGTCGGGTAAAAAGTTAAAGGCTAAATTCAATAAGTTTTAGACATCCGGTTCGGGCGGGCCGAAGCATTTAATACATCGGACTACCGCTGCGGCTACATTACAGCCTCGTCGGTTTGGAAAATAATTAAAAGACAGTTATTCTAATTAGAAACACAAGAATCCGAAATTTAAAAAATTCAAAATATAAAAGCTAGTTGTTAAAAAAATCGTATATTTTTAAATATCGTTGAGTTTAACATGTCACATCAACACACCTTTTCTCCCTTGACCCCTCAGATTTTGATGAAACTTGGTTTATCATGTGTCCTTACATAGTTATGAAAGAAAACACAAAAAATTATTTTTTTAATGTATTTCATTTTAATTTTATTAACAATTAACTAAAGCGTTTTTCATAAAAATTTGCTACATCTTGAATTACTTAATTGCCATTTTCTCAAAAACTAAATGTGATACAAACTTTGTTTATGTATCATTTTAAAGATATTTTTATGACCTTTAATTTGATATGTAACGTGACCAAATTTATGAAAATATATTTTTTTTAAATTCAAATTTAAATTTAAATTTTAAATTTCTCAAAAAGTGACATTTTTAAAATTTTCAAAAATTTCTCAAATTGTCTTCATATTGCCCTTGTACATTTCCCCAAGTTTTATGATGGGATCTCTATGGGATAAGAATATACATAAAGTTGAAGTTCATATGTAAAGTGAAAATTTTAACTTACATTTCAATATCTTTGTTTTCAACTGATGACAAAATAATGAAAAATATTATATAAGTGCCACAAACTAACATTTTTCCCATTTTAAATAAACCTTTCCATTTTTTAGGTATATTAGAACATAAACAATAAGAAATGAAAATTGGATATTATTATTTGATAATTCACGAATGTATACCTTATAATCACTATAGATCCTTTTATATTACAAGATCAAGTTCAATTTATTTTCGAATATATAAATTAAAAATTTATTTTCCTTTGTAAGGTATATCCGATACAAATACTTCGTATAAAAACTAATTCATTTTTTTTTAATTTAAGATGGCTCCCTTTATATTATACGGGTCATTCCATGTCAGTTCAGGCAGGCATGTAACCCACCATCACAGATTTTGATGAAACTGCGTGTGTTTGTTCCTTTTATTAAGATATGATTCACAGTATTTTTTTTTACTCCTTGGTCAAATAGTTTCTGAGAAAAAAATTGTCAAAATTTTGAAAACTGCCATCAGTTGGCATTCTTGACTGCTCGATTTTCAAATGTAGCATGACATAAATATGATCATATTTTAATATCTATTCCACAAATCATCTTCAAATAATTTATGCATAATATATAGGGTACGTATTTTATGAAAAAAAATACTGTTACGCTTATATAACATTTTAAGTGTGTCTAAAAAAATGTTTAATCTTTGAAGTCGTGATTTTTTTATGAAAAATAATGCATTACCTAAAATAGCATTATTAACAAAAGGCGGTATTTTTATTAAATTTATTTTTTGTGGGAGATATACTTAAAGGTGTCCTTTACCTGATTCTGAAATAAAAGTAGTGGGATTTTGGGTGTTTTTAGTAGTATTTCATATTTAAAAATATTTTGAGGCGTATTTCAAATCAAATCAAGCAGAGTCATTCCATGTCAGTTCGCCTAAGATATTTAATTCACTGTCACAAATTTCAATGAAACTGGGTATGTTTATAGCTCATTTTAAGACAGGATCAAGGAAATTAAAGGTGATTACAAATAAAATATTTTTTAAGATAAAAAAATATCTAAATTTTGAAATTTTTTTAAAAATGTTTTTAATGGCAGATCTATATTCAAAGACTGCATAAAAAAAAGTCATTTCAATATAAAATCACTAAATAAGTTTCAAATAATGTATATGTGACAAATAATGTAGGCAGATTATTATTTATTGTTGTTTGTCATGTTTTAATGCTAAGAGTGTGTTTAATCTTGTGAATTCTTAAAATCAAGAATTTTGTGAAAAATAATGTGTTAATCAAAAATTTATTATTAACCGAAGGCAGGCTGTTATTACTTTTTTTAATTGTACGTAAAAATATCTTTTCAATAGTTATAAAATAAAAATAGTGAAAATATGAGCAATTTTAACAAAATTTTCATAAAATGTGAATGTTTAATGATAAATATTGAAGCTTTTCATGCTAAGATGTACTAAAATGACTACGATATCGTGTATTTCTACTCTTGTTTAAATATAATACATACAATAATAAAATAACAAATATTATTTACAGCAATAAAAATTAAATTAAATAGTACCAGTTCCTTTACCAACACTACATTGCTCAACAGCCGACTTAAAATCAACAGCCTGCACTCTTATTGAAAAATACTTTCAACTGTTCAAATAACAAATAAACTGCATTTAAAAATTTTAATATCAACTTATTATCTTAAGACGATAATAATAACTAAACAACATGATGAATTTATAAATCAGCTTTTAATTGAAAAGTCATGAAATGGTCTCTTTAAATATTGTTGTTCATCGAGTCAATCAAAACAAATTATATAAAAAAAATAGTGAGCCTAATATGCTGACTGCAATGACACTTCTAACAAAACTAATTAATTCATTACCATCTGAAATCAAACCCGAAAGATCAAAAGAAAAAAAAATCATCTGTAGTGTGAATGTGACATACTCAGTGGTTGTTGAGGTATGTCTTTGTGACATTTTCACCCGTACTTCAATAAAATATAAACATGTAAGCTTTTTTCATTCATCCAAATTAAGTAAAACAATTGTAAAATTTTGTTGTCATTACACCAGATGTTAAATTTTTCGTTACATACTATTAGATAAGTTCTTTACTTTTAGACATTATTGGCATAATATCATAAAATTTGCTATATGTATTTTCTGTAAGTGTATAAACAATATATATATGCTTTATTAAACATAAATGAATAATTTTTAAATAATTTGTTTGAGAACAGGGATATATATACACACATATATATGTTGAAAATCCATCTTTCAGCAATATTGTGATGAAATAAATCAAATTACCGTAATTTCCGGTGTATAGCCCGCGGATCATACAATCGTGTTTCGACCCAGAAATTTTTAAAAATAAAATGTAACTTTTTAGATCACAGTAAATATTGGTCTTCAAATACTGAATAAAATTTCTGGGTCCAAACTGAATTGTTTGATCTGCGGGCTATACACCCGAAATTACGCTACATATCATTAGAAACTGAATAAAGTTACAAAAGTGCAACTCATTAAGTTTTAAATATTTTTTTAGATATAGTTATTTGAAAGAAATAAATATAATGGATTATGCATTTTTTGCATATATTTAAAGCACAATACGTCAAAATTTTCTTCAACAGAGTGAAATTTGGTTTTTTTTTTCAATATTAGCAGCTCCATGCTAAATTTTCAATATTAACAGCCTGCACGATTAGGGCAAATGATTAGGACTGTCATTTTGAAAATTTCTATTGGGCGGTGAGGAGCTACTGATTTTTCTCTTTTTTGGAAAGGGATAATTGCTCTTCGCCCTAGAAGTTTTACTAAAAAACAATATTGTTTATTTTTTTACTTAAGAAACGAACATAAAAGATAATTTGAAAAATAAAATAAATGTATAAATAAAAATATTTCCAGGGATGATACATTGGATAGGTTTTACATTTGAAAATATTGATAATTTTAAATATGATTTAAATACTACTAAAACCAACCAAAATCCCACTATTTTTATTTCAGATCCAGTTATAATGTAGTATTATGTACAATTTAAAATTAAAAAATTAGTCATAGAAACTCCGCCTCTGATTGATAAAGATTTTTTAATAATTTCATTATTTTTTGCAAAATATTTTTGATTTCAAAGATTATACAATTTTTTAGACACATTTAAATATTTTTTAACATTACAGCAATATTTTTTTCATAATCTACATACTTTATTTACCTTGCTTAAATTATTCGAAGAAGATTTCTTTATTAGTTATTGAAATATGATTTTATATATAAAATGAGGCCTTTGAAAATTGAACAATCATTAATGGCAACTCGTGGCATTTTTCCAAAATTTTGATAACTTTTTCTCATATGTTCACTATTTTTATTTTATAACCATTTAAAAGATATTTTTACGTGCAATTAAAAAAAAAGCAATAACACCATGCCTTCGGTTAATAATAAATTTTTGATTAACACATTATTTTTGACAAAATTCTTGATTTTAAAAATTCATAAGATAAAAGACACTCTTAGTGTTTAAACATGATAAAAAACAAGAAATAATAATCAGCCTACATTATTTGAAACCTATTTAGTGATTTTATATTGAAATGACTTTTTTTTTTTTTTTTTTTTTTTTTTTTTTAATGTAGTCTTTAAATATCGAACTGTCATTAAAAAAATTTAAAACAATTTTTCAAAATTTTGATATTTTTTATCTTAAATAATATTTTACTTAGGATCAAGAAAATTAAAGGTGATTACGTCTTAAAATAAGCTATAAACAAACCCAATTTCATTGAAATTTGTGACAGTGATTAAATGGCTTAGGGGAACTGACATGACTCTGCTTGATTTGATATGAAATGCACCTCAAAATATTTTTAAATAGGAAATACTACCAAAAACACCCAAAATCCCACTATTTTTATTTCAGAATCAGGTAAAGGACACCTCTAAGTATATCTCCCATAAAAAATAAATTTAATAAAAATACCGCCTTTTGTTGATAATGCTTTTTTTGTTAATGCATTATTTTTCATAAAAAATTCACGACTTCAAAGTTTAAATATTTTTTTAGACACACTTAAAATGTTATAAGCGTAACAATATATTTTTTTCATAAGCTGCGTACCCTAAATATTGTGCATAAATTATTTGAAGATGATTTGTAGAGTAGATATTGAAATATGATTATATATATGACATGCTACATTTGAAAACCGAGCTATCAAGAATGCCAACTGACGGCAGTTTTTCAAAATTTTGACAATTTTTTTCTCAGAAACTATTTCACCAAGGAGCAAAAAAAATTACTGGTGATCATATCTTAATAGTAAGAACAAGCACACGCAGTTTCATTAAAATCTGTGATGGTGGGTTACATATTGATATTTTACTGCCTGATTTGACGTGGAATGCCCCATACATGTTTAATCTTTCTTATAACCACTTAACACTTTGTATGTACTTAATCCCTTGAATGGCGGTGGGGTATATTATATCTTATCTAATTTTAATCAAGATTTGTACAGGAAACTTTTAAATAAATTTTACTTTTATAACTTTGGTGGAAATAGTTGTAAAGTTGACTTTCCTTATTTTCAAAGAAATGTTATTTGAAAATTCCGGTGTAAATTCAATATTATAAAAACACAATTACTTGCCCCTGAAAGGGTCTTTTTTACTATTTTTTTTTATATGTTTACTATCATTTTATAAATAGTTAACATAGATCACTTTTTAAATACAGATAATAAAATATAAATATTACATTTTGTTTGTAAATAATTGATGTAAATAGTACATGAAAATATACTATGAAAGATTTTAATTACATTGGCAATGTCATTTTTACATATAGATACATATTACTTTTTATGTCGAATGCATTTTCTGATTTATATGCAAGATATTTGTGCCCTCCTCACAAAGTAAAATATTTTTTTAATTTATTTATTCAAAAATAAATTAGACTTGGTCTGTTCATGATTGTAAGAAATCCGTAATTTTTTTTTCAATCTTGTTTGTTTTTCATCCGGTTGCAGAGTATATGTACGACCAGTTGGTGTCGTAGGGTTTACTTTGTAAATGGCCTCAATTGATGAAATTCACAGAACATCAGGTGCCGAAGGTTAACAAAAATAATGGACTGGTCCTGGTGGATAAAGAAAGGTAAACCTTTAATTTTCATCTAAAATATAACACAGCCACCATGCATCATTGTAGTCAGAAACAAGGTAGCCAGTTAATTTTTCAAAATCTATTTTTTCTTCAACGGGAGTAATTGCATGGGTTTCTACATTCATGAGTTCAATAATGAAAATATCTTTGTTTTTACTTTCGTCCCACATGTTGAAGCGAATTTTTCTGGTACTAAGGGCTCCCACAGTCTGGCCGAGTCTTTGTTCAATGTGCTGCTCAGTTTTAATATATTCCTCTTGGGTTCGAGTTACATAACAAAATTCAATTCATTCCAAAATAATTCTTGTAATAGCAAAGATCTGTGATTCTTTATTGGGCTGCACTGCCATCTGTAAAATAGTAAAGTTTCTTCACTTCATACAATTTTGATTTTAAAAACTGAATAAGTTTTTTCTGAAATGTATATACAGCTATGGTATTATGTTCAAGACATTCTGAGGTGACGAAACACAATGCTTAATTTCATTTTCTTTTTTAAAATATACTACAAATGGATGTATAGTGATTTGTTCCAATGGCATGACTGTGCTTCGTTTTATAAGATAAAACTATAATTTTATGAAAAGTCGCAAACTACAGCCATTTCAAAAGTTAATCAATTCTCCTTAGTATATAACATTTAAAAGCACTTTGCTGCTTACGTGCTTAAATTTTGTGTTTCAAATTCTCTTGCAATCCATCTTCCAAGATTTTTCTAATATCATAAACACCAGGAGAAGAGACACAGTTCGAAAAATAGCAGTCAATACATAGTCTTTGATGTTTGGCATTGGTCGACTCACTCCAACTTTTCATTTCTTATTATGTTCTAATATATTTAAAAAATGGAAATATTTATTTAAAATGTGAAAAATGTTAGTTTGTGGTATTTATATACTTTTTTTTCCCACTTTGTCATCAGTTGAAAATGACGATATTGAAATGTAAGTTAAAATTTTCACTTTACATATGAACTTCAACTTTATGTATCTTCTGATCCGATAGAGATCCCATCATAAAACTTAGGGGAAATGTACAAGGGCAATATGAAGTCAATTTGAGAATTTTTTGAAAATTTTAAAAATGTCAGTTTTTGAGAAATTTAAAATTTAAATTTGAATTTTTTTAAATAAATTTTAATAAATTTGATCACGTTGCATATCAAATTAAAGACCATAAAAAGAGCTTTAAAATGATATGTAAACCAAGATTGTATCACGTTTAGTTTTTGAGAAAATGCCAATTAAGTAATTCCAGATGTAGCAAATTTTAATGAAAAATGCTTTAATTAATTGTTAATAAAATTAAAATGGAATACATTAAAAAAATAATTATTGTGTTTTCTTTCACAACTATGTGAAGACACGTGATAAACAAAGTTTCATCATAATCTGAGAGGTCAAGGGAGATTTTGGTCTGAAATTGTGTTGATTTGACATGGAATGACTCCATTATGATAATATAAAAAGTACAATTTTTTAAAAATAAAGCAGTGTGTTTAAATTTTATGTAACTTATTTTATTTCTCTCTGAAAACTACTAGTTTATTTACGTAAATATAGTAAATAAATTTAAAAAACAGTACAATTGAAAAAACATATTAAAAAAATTGAATTTCTAAAAATAATTGTGTACACAATTATTCTAATTACAAAATCAAGAATCCGAGATTTAAAAAAAATCATGAAACAAAATTAAATATAGATTTATATCATGCATTTTAAATTATTTTTCTGTGAAAAATAGATTATACATTTAAATAACTATAAATAATTTTAATTAGCAGCAAAAATTTCTGGCCTATTTAAATACAAATTGTCTACATATTTTTTTCTTTTACTTTCTATTACATATTTAAACATGCAAAATTTCATAGTTAACACTTTATTTATATGCGGCAAAACACATGTTTAATTTATATTTTTCGTAAATTTCAGTGGTTATGTATATATTTTTTTTCTAATTGTGATTCGATAATTGATAATCATTTCCTCTTCTAAAAGTAAGACTTTGACTGGGATTCGAACTCATAGAAAAACCTCAGACATCCAGCGCGTTGTCAACCATGCCGCTTGACAAAAGGAGTGAATTATCAAATTATAAACTGTACCATACATTTTTAGACTCATTTTTCTCAAGACACTCTGAATATTGCACTTTATAGCTTTCATATATTTATATACTAACTGATGCACAAACGTTCACTGCATTCTGTGTTCGCGACCTGGGAACCTACCCTTGTAAGATATTCTTTTGTCTGAAGTTTTTTTAAACCTATAAATTATATAAAATGTAGAAGTTAAGAAAAATGAAGCATTTTAGAACTTAAAATTATGCATGTTTTTTTTTTATTATTTATTTATTTATTTATTTTTTTTTTTTTTTTTTTTAGTGATAATACCGTAATAGTAACTTTAATTAAAATTTATCTATTTAATTTATTTCAGTTGTTTATATTTAAAACCCAATATTATATTATGTAATTTTACCTGAAAAAATCTTTATTTTATTTACATAATTTATAAGAATCTTAAACTTTTAGAAAAAACTGTCACTATTAGTTTCCTTTCTTAGTGCACGTTATACAACGAAATTTTCTGATTCATTAAAAAGCACGATTCCGTTTGCCAATACGTCAGTGTTCATCTAGTTTTAAAGAGTAGGTATTTGCATGGAAACTTAAACCATTTACAAATATGAGTATCATGACAACCTTCTCTTTCACGATCAAAATCCGGAAAAGTAATCCTTTGTTTCTTAAGTTAGAAAAACTCTTAAATTTTGCCAAGTGTCCAAATTGATAATTGCACAACGCAGGGAGGTAGCTTAGGGTGAAGCTTATCTATGCTATCTATCTAGTTATCTATACTAGTAAAAGAAAGATGTTTGTCTGTGTGTGTGTCTGTCTATTTGTGTGCGATGGCTAGCGAAATCTACCGCACGTAAAAGTCTGAAAATTTGTATGAGGATAGTCCAAGGTAGGATCTAAGGCTCAGGTTTTTCATTTTTTGATAATTAGCCGAGATACTAAAGCTCATCGAAAATGAATTCTTTTCTTTTCTTTTTTTTTTTTTTTTTTTTTTTTCGAAAATTGGCAAACGCGGCCGCGCATGCTCAGATCCCAGCTTTCCGAAGCGAGTACACAGAGATAAAGATTGGCGAGATCGACCTTTTTTAGGGTTCCGTACATAAAAACTAAAAACGGAACCAATATAAGGTCACTCCTGTGTCTGTCTGTCACAGCCATTTTACTCGTAACTATGGAACGTGGAAAGTTCAAATTCGGGGAAGTAATAAAGACCATTGACCCACATATTTTCAGATTAATAAACATTTATAAATATATTTAGTAAAAAAAGGAAAGGGGCTAATTATGCTACTTGAAAAAATAAATCTTTTCCTTGCATATCATGTGGGGTATCCTGTGAAAGCTTTTCTAACGCTGAACTCAAAAATACATTCCTTTTAATTTTAGGTATTATATTTTCAAATATATTGTTGAAAATGTAGCGCAAAAATATGTTCCTCCTCATCTAATTCCGAATCTACTGAAACTAAAATTATAAAAAAATTAGAGGTAGTAGACGTTAATGTAAACCTTGCCGGAAAATTATAGCGATTACCCTAGTTCACATAGTTTTTGAGTAATTAGTATTTTTCTGTTATACACAAATTTCGATTTACGGGCATTCAGAAAAATTGCTGAGCATCGCTGAATATACCTATCGTTGCAGAAGAATAAAAGCATTGTTGATAACGATTTTCGAAAAAAATCATCGGTAATTAGCTGAGATATTTACCCTTAAAGGTACGGTCAGTTTGGACATACACAAGGACAGGGGCGGCGTACTCTATGCGTAGTTAACAACTTTTAATGATATATATGTGTAATGTAATGTCCAGTAACAATTTAAAAGCAATAAACGTCAAATTGTTAAAAACATACTAATATAAGGTGTCTCGGGACTCTAAAAAGTGGAAAAAATGAAAAAAAGACCATTTTCAACATTTAATGTCTTAAAATGTATATGATTTTAAAACACAATTTTAATTGGGATAAAAAATTGCAAGATACAGAATTAGTATTTATAGGGGGCTCGAAACTGTTAGATATTTGTCGAACAAAAAATTGGCATAACAGTTTACGCGCAGGATTACAAAATAAATATTACAACTAGAATAAAAATTTTGGTGCTTATTTATACTTCAGATTGTAATAATTTCCCTGAACTTAAATAAATTTGTATTTAAAGCATTTTTATATTTTTAATGCAATCTTGCATTTAGCTAATACAAAATTTTGAAAATTTCAACAGTAAAATCACCAAAAAAAATATTTTTTTGAACAATAAAAAGGAAATTTTAGGTTCAGTTTATACAGACTAACATGAAACATATGCTTTGAAAATTTCATGAAAAAATATTCAGAAGTTTTTGAGGTATCTGCGCGTTATGCCCAAAAAACGCCATTTGGAAAATGACTTTTTAAAGTTTCGGAAACGCCGCTTCAGCTATTGAGCTGGTATAATTCTAAAAGCCAAAACTTCTGTTCTAATGGGAATTTCAAGGAAACAATTATATCAAAATATTCAGAAAGATAGGAGTTTAACATCTAAAAAAATTAAAATTTCTTAAATTTTGAAGCTTTAAGAGTCCTGCGACCACTTAATCCTTTCCGACACGGAGTAATTCTATTTATAAACTTATGAAATAATGAACTGACACCAGAATTCAGGGGTGATTCTGTTCCGAATTTTCCGAAAATCCCGAAAAATTAAGGCAGTCCTTTCCGAAAATTAAAAAAAAAGGTCATAAATCCGAAATTTCGGACATAAACTATATCGCGAATTTCGACAAATGGTCGCCGAAAATAACCAATTTCATCAATCGTTCGATGAAAAATTGCCAATTTCGTCAAAAGATCGCGAAAACACTGCAAATTTCGTCAAAAAACGCAAATTTCGTCAAAGCATCGCGAAAAAAGGCAAAAATCGTCATAGGATCGCGAAAAAACGGCAAATTTTTTCAAAGCATCGTGAAAAAGCGGCAAATTACACCAAAAGATCGCGAAAAAACGGAAAATTTCGTCAAAAGATCGCGAAAAAACGGAAAAAGTCGTCAAAAGATCGCGAAAAAACCGCACATTTCGTCAAAGCATCGCAAAAAAACTGCAAAAATCTTCAAAAGATCGCGAAAAATGGAAAATTTCGTCAAAAGATCGCGAAAAAACGGAAAATTTCGTTAAAGCATCTCGAAAAAACAGCAAAAATCGCCAAAGGATCGCGAAAAAAGGGCAAAATTTCTTCAAAACATCGTGAAATAGCGGCAAATTTCACCAAAAGATCGCGAAAAACGGCAAATTTCAACAAAAGATCGCGAAAAAACGGCAAATTTCGTCAAAAGATCGCGAAAAAACCGCAGATTTCGTCAAAACATCGCGAAAATACCGCAAATTTCGTCTAAGCATCGCGGGAAAACGGCAAATTTCACCAAAAGATCACGAAAAAACGGCAAAACTCGTCAAAACATCGCGAAAAATCGCAAATTTCGTCAAAACATCGCCGCTGTATTTCCGAAAATTTGAATTTCCGAAATTTTTTTTTCACTCAGAATCACCCCTGCCAGAATTTATAAACGAATTTATTAGAAAATGCGAACTTGCTTATTTTCACGTACGTGATAAAAGGAAAATTTTAATTAAATATTCTTGGTGCCGTTTGTCTGTTTTGGAATTAAAATTAGGTGTCACAGGGTGTCTACAGAATCTGGAAATCAGGGAATCATGGGAAAATCAGGGAGTTTTATCACTCTGGAAAAATCAGGGAAATGTCAGGGAACTTTGTAAAAATACTGGAAAATCAGGGAAATTTGTCTGTATTGCGAAAATATTTGCATTTTCACCTTGCCAACGAGACTGATTCGTCTATTTTATGTACCATATTTTTTCTCATGCTGATTAATCTTTTCCAATATTTTTAGAAAGATGCGCATGGTATGAGTTTTTGATATTTAACGTAAATTAAGGTGATCAGATGTCCTGATTTCCTGTACATAACACTTATATTGAAGGCAATTTTAAAAAAAAATTTAAATGATACATTAGCATAACCTGACCAGGTGGCCAGCTTAATCCTATTAGTTATCCCGTCAGATTTAGATAAGTCTTAGAATTGAATATTTTTCAGAAAATGAGGAAACTTTCTGGTCACCCTGTATCCATTGGCTTCTATGTGATGTTGGACTAATGAAGTTGGACACTATGAAGTTAAGTTGAGTTCAGATTTATAAAACTGTCAACCAATACTTAATGAATATTAGGCAATTTTTATGTTTTTCTCTTGTTTTTTCTCCCAAATGAGATATTAGCAAGCTGGGTAAGTGTGTTATACGAGGAATCGGCATACATGAAAAAATACCGTATGTGTATTGTTAATAATGGAAATCAGGGAAGTCTAATAAAAATAGTCAGGGAAATCATGGGAAAATCAGGGAACTTTTTTTTTTGAATTTCTGTAGACACCCTGTGTCAGTTTTTTAAGGGCATCGCCCTCAAAAGATTTAATTAGAATGAATCGCATGAATACTGTGGGATTCGCGATAGTTTGCATTGATTGTATCTCTCAATACGCCTCGAGTGACTTTAAAAGTTAATTAAAAACCTATCTGGAAAAACGCGGCACTGACCAAGGCGGCGTTGGAACTTTGAGACCTCAATTCGAAGCGCGCTTAGCACAATGCCAAATTTAAACTTTGAACAAAGGTTTTGTTTTAGCTACACTGTAGAAATAAAGGTTATTACTACGCTGAATTTAGTTTCATGAAATGTCAAATGAAGTTTAACTATGCACTGCTTTCATTGTCAGTACCGAATTAAGTTCATTATAAACATATTAGGATAATATTAAAAAAAGAGTTATACGAATAGCTATATTTGATATTATTTAGGTTCATATCTCTTTGAACTTTCATGGTACCATTTACACTTTTCTAATATATACAATTATACCCAACCCTACGTTGTATAGTTTTTTACAAATTCTTAGTATTCTTTTAGCAAAGTTTTATAATACAATTACAAATTTATATATTTATTCTACGGAACCCTCTGTGCGCGAGTAATGCTCGCACTTGACCGTTTATTATCCTTGTGGTTTTGCTTAACGCGCTACGTCCGAACAGTTGAAAATTAGGAAACACGGACGACATATTCTTAAATTTCGTATTTTTATGTTTAAAACGCCGTAATCCGTTTGAGAAAATATTAACGTTAACCCTTTCAAAAAAGAAAAAAAAAACCCATCGAATTCAAGTTTTTTTTTTCTTTTTAGAACTTTGCATCCGCCGAACAAAGAAATACGGAAAAATTGACTACACCAATTAAATACAACATTGTGCTATTTCGGATGCCGCCTTCGGTTTAAAAAAATATTAATATTGCCCCTTTGAGAAAAATTCCGTACACCGTTTCGCGATTTTTACAATCTTTTAAAATTTGTATCAGCAATTTTAATCAAGCTACGAAAAAAACTAAACATACCAAATAACATCTACGCTCATTCCTATTTCGAAATCTCCAATCCGTTTCGGAAAATACGAATATTAACCATTTGAAAAAAAAATCGTTTGCAAAACTCACTTTTGTTAATTCATTTTTTCTGAGATTTTCAAAATTGTGCATCGTCTTCGTAAATTAAAATACAAACAAACTAAAGACACCTAACCACATTTATGTTCAATTTTGTGTACAACGAAGCCTTCGGTTTGAAAAAATATTAATATTAACCCTTTTAAAACCTTCATTGCCTTAAGTCACTTTCGCGATTTCTGTAATCTTTAAAAATCCTAATGAGCGTTCAAGCTATAAAAAAATAAAAAATACCAAACCATATCTACGTTTATATTCATTTCGAAATCTGCAATTCGATCCGAAAAATATGAATATTAACGCTTTCAAAAACCTTCCAAAACGTAAAATTCTGCATGGGCATCGGAAATCAAAATACCAAAAAACGAAAAAACCTGACCACTTCTACGTTCATAAAGTCACTAACGCGGTTTTCAATGTTTAAAAATCTGCATCGGTTTCAACTCTGCTCAACTGCTTTGCTCAACAAGCGCAAAACGTTTTGACACATTTACAAATTCATTTTTTAACGGAAAGATATAAAATTTGGAAGGCCTGACTATGGAAGCGATTTGGAATGAAACTGTGTTTTTTATTTTTTTATAAATAAATTACCTATTGAGTTATAAGCAATTTTGACCACATGACAAAGATGTTTTTCACCCTTCCTTGAGTGGTTATTCTTCTTTCGTGTGAAAATTCGATTCAAAATGCAATATTTAACAATATTTTCTGAAAGATTATTGCGTTTGCAAAAAAACCCGGAAAAAACAGTTTGATTACATAGTTTTTGAACAACAACACCTGCTCGTTTCATGCATTTCCTAACAAAAATAAATTAAAACTTATGTCATAAAGTTGCCCTTTTGGATTTGAGAACAGCTTTAAAACATAGTTGAAACGAAGAAGTGATAAGAAATTAATCGACGGTTTCCCTTACAAACTTTGGACATTGGTTTAAAATTTCAATGCGTAGAATCTAGTTTAATCAAAGAAAATACCAGGGATTAAAGCCGTACCGAGTACTCGGTATGTACTTGGTACTCGAACAAATTTGACTGTGTACTCGGCCAATACTGAGCAGTTGTAAGAATTTAACTTTTTAAGCATTATTGAAGACAAATAAATTTATAACTTATCTGTAAAAAGTTATTCGAATATAAATGTATAATATATACAATAATTCATAAAAACTGTTTACTGGTATAATAAAAATATGTCTATAAAATTATACAAAAATTACAAAAACACTCTAATGTAAAATTAACACAGGTCAAATTTTAGTTTTGCATTTATACGAATAAAAATAAGTCATTTTAAACCTGTTATTGTTTGTAGAAACAGAAAATACAGTAAAGCTATTAAAAAATATTTTTATGATTAAATTTGTTATATCGTAAATTTTGGTGCAAAAACACATTGTTCTACATTTTCAGGAAATAGGGCATTTCTTTTGTTATTCTAAATTTGCCCTATCTCAGAAAAAAAAAAGTGTGTTTGCTGTAAGAAATACTAAAATAACACCATTTGTATGCTGTAAAAATGAAAAGAAACTGTGAAATACCATTTGTATGTTGTAAAAAGAAAAAAATGAAAAGAAACTGTGAAGCGAATACAAATTTTTTTAATAAGAAAAATAATATACAATTAGTAAATACAAAACGTTTTGCATTATTCAATGAATTGTTACAGCAAGCAATAACAATTTTTGATAGGCATAATTTCAAGTATCAGAATGAGTTGTTGCGGGTTGAAAAATCAGTTTTAAATTTATATTTGTTAATTGTACTTTTTATGCATCAATTCTTATTTTTTAATATTTTTTAAATAATGCTACTGTTTTAAATTTTGTGAATTTACAAAAATTGTCTTATAAAAATATTAATTTCTTAAAATATTAATTTGTTTTCGGAAGTGATTGTATGCTCTAATAATCTTTGCTATTAAACCCCCAAAACAGTACTTTATGGTAACAACAGTAGTTTTATCAAAGATAAAAAATTTACACAGTTGTGTTTTTGGACTCATCAGACCAGCATAACAGCAACTCCACTTGTCGCCAGGTGCGCGATACCTAGCTAGTTCTTCTACCGATAGTCTGTGCATCAAAAAGGACAAGTGAGACGCAGGTGAAGCCTGTCTTCACTTATCCTAATTGATGGCGCCTGGTGCGGAGGCACTGCCTGCATCAGACTATCAGTACCAAATGAAACTAAAAATTTGAATAAAAATTTGCCTTGAAAAGGATTTCATATATTTTTTTAAATATTAATTTTATAAAGTGAGTTCAAAATATACATAAAGGGCCCGGAACCGTAATTCCTGCATACCAATTAACTGTAAAATTTACTCCCAATTGGTTAATACCAGTATAGTTTTTAGACTTTGATTTGCAGCAAAACTAGTGTGTGTGTGGAGGGGGGGGGGGGGGGATGCTCTTCACTGTACATGTATAGCAATGACGAAAATTACAATTTAATTAAACAGATGTGTTTAATGTATTTTCAGAAAATGCAAAAAACAAATTTGCCTGAAAATATGTTATAATTAGAGATTGACCGAAAATTCGTTTTTGACCCAAAATCTGAGCTTCGCCGAAAATTTGCTTTCGGCGAAAATGTTGTCAAAAACTCGGCTGGACCGAAACTAAATGTATTAAAAAAAATCTCATTTCTTCCTTCGGAAATTTTCAACATTACTCATTGATTTGAAATGTATCGGTCTTAGGGGTGGTCAGGGCCGGCCCAAAGACATTTTGGCACCCGTGCGAGCACCCATCGGGGCGCCCATATCCTCCCCCCTCCCCCTCAAGAAAAATTGCTTGGCTTATGTTCTTAATTTTTTTTTAAATATTCTTAATTTTTATGCATAGTGTAATTGATTCTTTAAGATATTAATAAGTGTTTCAAAAGCAGATAAAAGTTTCTAAATTTAATCCATCTTTGAGTTTGTATTTGGTAAATTGAAAAATTAAGTCTCTAAAGAGAAATTTCAATTTTACAGTAATTATCACTCTTAATGTGTAACATTACGATCCAAAAGTAAAACACAAGATACATCACATGGTATTGGACGAAAATAACATCTAATTTAAGTGAACTAATTAAAATAAAAACTTTTGTTAGAAGAATACTGTTTGGAATACTTCGACAATTAAAGAAGCAGAACTACTAGACAGTAGCAACTATGAAAGATGAAAACTGTAATCTTGTCTCGTTATTTAGTGCATAAAAAGTACGAATAAATTTCAATTCATATTTAAATACCAATTTTTGTAAAGGGCTTACTTTTCATGATGAAAACTTTCGAAAAGTTGGAAAATCCAGTTGTCATTTCGGCTAATCCCGGAAATATAAATATTCTTATTATTTCTTTTCATTTTTGGAATGGTTCTCTTTCTCTTCTTTTAAAACTATTTTTTTTTTTTTTAATCTGAGATGTTATTACCGAAAGGGGGGAAAAAAAGGAAAATTTATTTCCTTTTAAGTAACATAAAATAATTAAACATTAAGAAAAATCTACGATTGAGAATAAGAGTTGTATTTATAATAAGGAATATGCTTAACAAAAAATGCACCCTCCCCCCCGCCCCCACAAAAAAATAATAATATAAAAAAAAGCAATTTAACAAATTACAACGACCATTTGGTAAATGATTTTTTCAAAGACTAAAATTTAAGACATAAAAAATTACACGGAGTTGATCATACATTACGTACGCCATGAATTAAATATTCACTCCTGGACCCATCATGAACAAATTTTAAAATAAATTTCAGTTTTACAATTTTCGGTACTGTAAATTTTTAAACTTCTACGGAGCTGGTCATACATTACGTACGCCATGGATTAAACATTAATATTCCTGGACCAATTTTAAATGAAATTTCATTCTTAAACTTCTAAACATCCCACGATATTACTTTTTACACCATCGTATATATAAAAAAAATGTACTTTTAAAAGCAATTTGTTTGAAAGCTGTATCTCAATTTGTTCCTGAGTTATTAATTTTTTTTTGTAGTTTTTATTACTTTTTTGTAGTAGTGGCAACAAAAGTATCCATCTCTGTTGAAAGTAAAGGGAAAATACAGATTACTGTATAGACCAGTCAGAAAACGAATAAAATGCGGGATTCAACTAATAAAACGCTTCAGATACGTTTTTGATTTCCTACCCTGACCGAGGACAATAACCATTTTTCCAAATGGTTAAAAGAAAAAAAAAAGTTTGCCCTTTCCTGGATTTTATTCTACTGGCACCCACGCTAGACCTAAACAAACTATCTCAAAGAAATATGCTTAAGTATTGCGAATTTACGTCTTAGCGCCGCGCTGAAATTGCATAAACAAAGCGGCATTATAATTGTGTGGATCCAGTTGAATCATAGAGTATTGGTGTAGGACAGGATCGGCGAACCTTTTTGTTGCCGCGTGCCAAGTTTAGTCAAAAAATATTTTACGTGACCATGGCGTGCCAATTAAAAACAAATTTAGTAGGTGGAAAAATAATGGATTAAAATTGCTTAAAATTTTCTATTAAGATTTGAAAAATATGAGGAACATACATGTAGTTATTATACTGTAATAATTATGGCAACAAGTATATTTTAGAAATTAAAAAAAAAATAATGCTATGTAATTTGATTTATGTTGCTACATCTTAATATCAGGTTAATTTTAATGCAAACTAAGCTCCGGATTTAACTGACAAGTGTTTTCAGTATGAATTTTGATATTATTCATTCGTGAAAACAGTGGCTTGAAAGCATAGATAGTCAGAAAAACTGTTAAAATGGTAAACAACAGTTTTTTTTTTTTTTTTTTTTTTTTAATAGCTTTGAAATAAATTCAAATATGCCGTAACTCATCATTAGAATTTAGTAATGTCTAATAAGCAATTCTTGTCGACAGTTTTCAAATATCAAATTGTTTGATTTTTTTTTTTTTTTTTTTTTTTTTTTTTTTTGAGACCATAATTAATCAGATTGGAATATAATATGCCACAATAAAATATTTTCAATTTCCATTTAATCGAATTTAGTAAAGATCAGTCGCAATTTTATTTAATCTCACTTTATTTTCATTTAGAGCCACAAGCAATGCCGTGCCAAAATTATTCTTTTGCGTGCCACTTTTGGCACGCGTGCCATAGGTTCGCCGACCCTGGTGTAGGACATCATGAAAAAAATCAACATAGCGGTCGGTCACTAAAGGCAAAAGAGAAAAAAAAGTTATTTAACGATAAATGCATTAAATGAAAGATTTTCTCAAGACAATTACAAAATAAAATTTATATGCAGCTAAATTATTTTATTTTATTTTTTTAAGGGGACAGTTTACCTTTTCAACAATTTTTCTTATTTTAAAAAAATAGGGTTCAAATGGTGAACTCGCTGCATTTCAATGTTCAACTAAAAGTACATTTTGAAACAAAAATTAACTGAATGTTTAATTAAAATTTTTAAAAAGTAAAAAAAAAAAAAAAGATGATTTTTTAAAAATCCCTACTACTTTTTTAAATATTGATATTTTTGACCATTTTTTTAAGATTCTCAAATGTGTATTACACAAGACTGCGCATGGATTTCTAGATACATCTAATATTACATTTAATATAATTTTTTTACTGATATATAAAGTGTAAAACGGTGAAATCTAATACATCTCCATATGCTTTTATTTAAATAAAAGAAAAAAAAAATGAAGGCTAATTCCATTCGCAGATTTACCCCATGTAAAGAACATGTACAAAAATGTTTAAATCTGTAACTCAAATACAAAAAAAGCCTTGCCATTTTTAAAACAGGAAAGTGAAGAAAATATTGAACATGGAGAAAAAGCCATTTAAAGTTTTAATTTGTGTGGGCAATTGCGCTGGGTGAATTAACACAATTGACAATATCTCGCGATATAATTGCCTTATGGTTAAAATGAGGTGTCAAAATATCCACATTTAAACAAGTTTTCATTTAATATATTTAAGAAAATCGATTTTTTTTTTATCAATTTTGAGATAAGCTGTCTCCTTAAATAGGCTCCAGTTTCACATTTTTGTATTGTCAAGCTTATGTTGATTTATTCACTATGTTAGAGCTCTTGGCTCCTATTGATGAAAAATCAAGGCAAAGTAATTCTACTCAACTTCTGTTTATTAGATTAGCAAATAATAAAATGCATGTCCTGGGGCCGGGGAGGTGGGAGGAAGAGCCTTTGCCCCACTATTTTGAAAAAAAAAAAAAAATCGTTATCTTTGATGATTTTTTAAAAAGTCTGGGGAGCGGTAAATGTACTTTTTCGCTTAATTTTAAAAAATAAATAAGTAAGAGAAAATTGCGCTTGGGCATAAATCTGTATATATTATAAAAAGGCTTAGCACAATATTATCGGAAAGTAACCTTCCCTAAGTAGATTTCGTTCTTCAAATACTTGAGATCAGGGGTGATTCTGAGTTTAAAAATTTTTTTCGGAAATTAACATCATATTTTCGGAAATACAGTGAGGGGGAGAATTTACTGTTTTTCGCGATCTTTTGACGAAAATTGCCGTTTTTCGCGAATTTTGGTGGAGAAATTTGCCGTTTTTTCGCGATTTTTTTTTTGTAAAAAAAAATTCCGTTTTTTACGATCTTTTGACGAAATTTGCCGTTTTTCGCGATCTTTTGGGGAAAATTTGCCGTTTTTTCGCGATCCTTTTACGAAAATTGCCGTTTTTTCGCGATCTTTTGACGAAATTTGCTGTTTTTCGCGATCCTTTGACGAAATTTGCCGTTTTTTCGCGATCTCTTGACGAAATCGGTGTTTTTTCGCGATTCTCTGACGAAATTGGCATATTTCCCGCAATTCTTTGACAAAGTTGGTTTTTTTTCGGCGAACATTTGTCTAAATTCGCGATATAGTTTATGTCCGAATTTTCGGATTTATGACAGATTTTTTTTAATTTTCGGAAATGACTACCTTAATTTTTCGGAAAATTAATTACCCCTGCTTAAGATGCAATTTTTTTCACAAAATAATGAAGAATCTCTGCAATATTGAATAGGGTTTGACTTAGTATCAAATGCATAATCTTATTCCAAAAAAGTCTTTGTTTTTTTTTTATTCAAATTTCCAGCAGTTTTTATTTTCAAATTAATAAAATTTCATTTATTTAATTTCCAGTATTGCGAAAAATTTATTTTGTAATAAGCCAGAGACTATATTCTACTAATAAATAATGCCTAATGATGAATGAAACAGTGAGTCATTATAACACAATTATATATTTTTATGACGTTATTTTTTACTGGCATTTCGCTCAGTGTTCATTTCAGATCATATGTTTCGGAAAACTGGGGCAGTACATAAATTCAAAGAATATAGCATGGCCGCCGACTGAACGAAATCTCTGAAGGGGGAAGACTTTGGAACTAATGTGTGCCTGTAGTAAGAATATAAATAGTTTAATCTCTGTTTCGTCAGGGATGTTCCGACCCTCCCTCATCCCGTTCAAGATGATAAATAATGGAATAATTAAACACAAAAAAAACTAAAGATTTCGAATGCAGTTCATTAATTGTACTGTTGCTCGAAAATTTTCCCAGGTAGGGGGTAGGGGGGCTGCGCCCGCCACGATACCCGATATGTGACTGAAAAATAAACACTTTTTCCGATCAGCTCGATTATTCCAAAGGCAAACGAAGCCCAGGCTCTCAACTCTAAAATCTCTGCCCCCCACCCCTTCTTCAACTTTAAAATGGTTTTTTAATGAGATTTGCTTTATTCCTGTTGAAAAAATCAAATTTCTTTTTTTACATTTTACTATTTCCTATAGTCTGTAGATTATCCGTGTACAGCAATTTGGCCGAAGACCTTTCGTAGTTAACGGAAATTGATTGCAAGCGAATGGCGATTAATCGGATTCCGCCCAAGAAGGCGCATGCTAGGGCATCCACCCACGAAACTGGAGCCACTGGTCCCCACCCCCCCTGATGATTAGAAATTCTGGCTAAAAGCATATTAAAGGGGATCCCATTTGAATCTTTGCCCCACTTACCAGGGAGCCATAGGGTTAGTCGGGCCCTAGTTCCGAACGTTCTCAGCTTAGGATGCACCGTCCTTCATAATTTCAAGAATTCGCGATTTTCAAATAACGAGCATGCACTGTAACTTTCAATATTCTACTATGTTTCACACTCTCATGAAAATTACTCATTTAAACGAAATAAATGAATGAAGCTGCTTGAAAAAATTCTGGTTCGATTCATTTCTACCTGTAACATTCCATTTACAGCAGTTTTATAAAATAATTAGTGAACGACCAAATTGTATTTTCTCGATACTACGATCATTTTAATAAGAATTTTTTACATACATATCTTTAGTTACATGCCCTTTTTTCATTTTTCATTTTCGGCAAAATTTCTGACCCTAACACTATTAAATATTAGCAGAGGATGAGCTCTTATCCAGAAGACACTGAAAGAAAAAAAACTTCTTCAAAGACGTCTGTTTTTTATTTTAAAATTTGTGCATCTTCAAGCTGCTGATGGTTTCTTTTTTCCGGTCATCTGGGGCTAGTCTCAGATTCCCTTGTGGGATAGCATCTAAAATGTAATGCGTCTAAATAGCCGGAAGTGATAGAGTTCACCATAAGCCTGTCACAAAGTCGAAATTAATTTGCATCCCGCGAAGGAAGCACATTTGAATCGGGTAGTCCCTGGGGTTCGCAATTCTGTTTCTTTTCTCAGTATGTCTAAAGCAATTTGAACATTAATAGCAAAGGACAGAAGCCGTTGTCTGCATGCAAAAATTCAGCGCCCTTGAACACTTTTTTAAACACAACGAAGAATACTTTCTCGAGTCGGCCCCAACCGAACTATAGAAAATGTAAAAGAAAAAAAAATAAAATCGCAGAATATAAAATAATCTTTATCGGTGCTCTTGTAGGCACCCTTTCACCTGTTTGGCGCCCCTCCGACTCGGCGCCCCGTGCGGTGGCACACTTCGCACACGCCTTGGGCCGGCCCTGGGGGTGGTTCTGTTCCGAATTTTCCAAAATATTAAGGCATTCATTTCCGAAAACTTTAAAAAAAAATCGGCCATCAATCCGAAAATTCGAACATAAAACATATCGCGAATTTCGATAAATGGTCGGCGAAAAAAAAAAATTTTGTCAATTGTTTCGAGAAAAATCGCGAATTTCGTCAAAGAGTCGCGGGAGAAACGCGAATTTCGTAAAAAAAAAAAATCGCGGAAAAACGCAAATTTCGTCCCAAGAATCGTGAAAAAACCGTACATTTTGCCAACAGATCGCAAAAAATCACAAATTTCGTCAAAAGATCGCAAAAAACAGCAAAAATCGCAAATTTCGTCAAAAGATCGTAAAAACAACAAAGATCACGAAAAAAACCGCAAATTTCGTCAAAAGATCGCGAAAAACCGCAAATTTTGTCAAAAAATTCGCGAGAAAAACCGCAAATTTCGTCTAAAGATCGCGAAAAAACCCACAAATTTCGTCAAAAGATCGAGAAAAACCCACAAAATTTGTCAAGGGATCGCGAAAAAACGCAAAGTTAGTGCAGGAAGTGGATCCGCCCTCCCCCATCTCTACTCTAACTTTTCAGAAAATTTGCTGTGAATTTCAGAACTTTTTTTTTGCTCAGAATCGCCCCTGATCGGTCTCAAATGAAACACTCTTCATTTATTGCTATTAACTTTACTGTTTATAATTATCAGTTATGACTGACTCACGATATGAGTACAAATTATAAAACAAGCAATGCATATATAACTAAATTTTGAAGTCACTTTCCATGTGTTCATTAAAAGTTGCAGACTTAACAGTAATAGAAATTTTTTTTAGTTTGAACGTGCAGAAGTGTTTTGAATATTGTTTGAAAAAGTTCTAGTATAACATACAGTCGGCTGTCGTTAATTCGAACTCGTCGGGACCACAAGAAATGTTCGAATTTTGAAAAGTATGAGAGAAAAACATATTTAAATGGGTAGTATTACAAAGGAATTAATGTTATAATATTTTTTTAATTTATTTCGGCTGTTATCATTAGAATATGACTTAATATTAAATTAAAAGATATAAATACATAAACTAATTATTAATATTAAAAGAATATAAATAAAAGATAAAAATTAGTAATACGAGGGTGGTTCAGTAACACTGGCCTGCGATGAAAAAAATTCAAGGGATTTGATAGCTGAACTTAATGTATTCTTGGGTGCTAATTTAAAAAAAAAAAATATTGAAAATATTCAATCACGTCATGTTTTCTTGAAATATTCACTTTTACTTGGATTTTTATGAACAATCCATCATCAATACGCCATCCTCATCAATACACCATACATCCCTCATAGACCTGCTGTCCCAGTGCTTTTGCCTCCAATTGAATTGCAAAGCCATCTCTCCAGAGTCTTTAGACTCGGAGCATCCAGAAGTTCAAAGCTCCGATTACGGAATATAAGCCCTCTGGAAGCGATTCAACTCAGTCCTTCTCTATGATTGAACTTAATGGTCTGACTAGAGATCTTGACTTTTCGAAAGAGGCAGCTGAATTGTTGGGCTCCAGCTTGAAAGAAAAATCTTATTGGCCAAAGGAACCTTTTTTACTGGTACAGGAATCGAAAAAAGGAATTTGTTAAGTACTTTGGGGAAGATAAGAACCTGGTCTTATTGTTCTGATGTTCCCGGATTTATGAGCAGTTTTAATATCACCTACGATAAAGATGAATGGAGGCTGTTTATAGATTCACCAAAAAGGAGACTTAAAGCTGTCCTTCATCACCACAGAAGCCAGTATGTATCTGTACCAGTTGGACACACTGTGCATTTAAAAGAACGCTATAAAAACCTGGCTCTCGTCATCAACAAAATTAAATATGCCTACCTCGGTTGGACCGTTTGCGGTGATTTGAAAGTTATCTCTATGCTTCTTGGTCAACAAGGCAGATACACAAAGTATCCATGTTTAAGTGTACCATGTACTGTGATAAGACTCAACAATGGGTCAAAAAAGAAAGGCCGAAAAGACAAATTCTTAAACCAGGCACCAAGAATGTCATTCAGATCATCTTAGTTGAGCCAAAAATTGTACTGTTTCAAAAGATTGCGATTGTTTCAAATACCAGTTCAAAAAGTTTACAGATTTACCCGAAGTGAAGTTGAAAGAGAGAATCTTTATTGGTCCAAATATCCGCAAGCTTATGAAGGACAAAGAATTTGAGACTAGCATAACAACAAAGGGAAAAAAGCTTGGATTGCCTTCAAAGATGTCGTCAGCAAATTTCTGTGTAATTACAAGAATCCTGATGATAAACCAATTGAAATGAATATGATGGCCAAATTTCAAATGTTGGTTTGCTGCACGAGTGTCAAAATACATTTCCTTCACTCCCATTTGAACCTTTTTACCCAGAAATTTAGGATCAATCCACGAAGAACAGGGTGAAAGGTTCCATCAAGACATCAAAGATATGGAGAGCAAATATTAAGGAAGATGGGACAAGAACATGCTCGCCAACTACTCTTGGATGTTAACACGAGATAGACCTGACATTGAATTTAAAAGAACGTCAAAAAAGAAGTTTCAAAGGAAAAAGAGTATGTACTTAAACAGAAATTTTGTTTTCTTTTGTTTTGTTTTTTGCTCTGTTTAAAGTTTGTTTGAAACTTTCATGTCCACATACATAATATTTCCTCCTCTTGGTCAGTCATCTATTTTATGTACGCTACCTTAATAAAAACAAATTAAAATAGTATGTTGATGATTTTTTTCTAGAAACTGCACCATAATTTGATGTGAAAAGTTTAAACTCAACGGAACTTTTTGTTTTTCTCTCGACCAGAGGCAGCTCGTGCGATCTGGCAACAGATCCCATTTAAACCTATAAAATTTTTATCCATTTTATAGGTTTAAGAGCTTTTATCCATTTAAACCTATAAAAATAATCGATTACAGAAAAACCAATTTTCCTCACCAAGAATCGATTAATTTACATAGATTTAAATGGATAAAAATCACTGTTGCCAGATAGTACATGCAAAATCGTTCCAGAGAATTCCTTTTCAAATAGCATTTTAGCAAATATCGATATCGATTTTACAAAAACTCCTGATGTGATGGGAAAAACTGGAGGTTATTTTCAAAATCAGCACACCAAATAACATAAAAATCAGCGGAAACTTCTTGTATTTTTCAAAAATTTCAATTTTGCAGGCCTGTGTAATTATTGTACTGAATGTGTATAAAATATTTGTACTGCGATGGTTGTTGTGGAATATTGAAACCTAATGTCTTAGATGCCTATATGCTCAATTTCAGAACTGTAGCTGCTATATTAACATTTTTCTTTTCCTTTTTGGTATGAGAAGTCGCAACTAGCTTGAAAGGGGGGGGGGGAAGTGAATGAGATGTGGCTACTGTCATTTGGACTCGGGATCATAGTGATGTTGTGACGTTCATCCACTGTCACAAATCTATCACAGAACTGCTTCAGGTCTGGCTCCATACCAGCCTTCCCTCCCCCCCCCCCCTTCAAGATAGGTTCCACCTCTCACACCTAAAACGAAAAATATTAGTTAATATAGCAGCTACAGTTCTGAAATTGAGCATATAGGTATCTGAGACAATAGACTTCAATATTCCACATCAACCATCACAGTACAAATATTTTATACACACTCGGGACAATAATTATTGAACCACCCTCGTACAGTATAAAACAAATGCGTTTTAAAATTTTTATTAAGGGTTCACTCAAATCCAAAAGGGCAACTTTCTGACATAAGTTTTAATTAATTTTTGTTTGAAAATGCATTAAACTAGCTGGTTGTTGTTGTTCAGAAACTATGTCATCGAGCTGTTTTTTCCATTTTTTTGCAAACGCAATAGATCTTTCAAAAAATAGTGTCAAAGTGGGCATTTTAAACCGAATTTCTGCACGAAAGCAGAAAAAAATCACTCAAGAGCGGGCAAAAACATGTTTGTCACGTGATCGAAATCACTTATAACTCAATGGGTAATTGATTGATCAAAAAATGGGAAAAAACAGTTCAATTCCAAATCGCTTTCAAGGCTGGGTTTTCCAATTTTATGTCTTTCCATTAAAAAATGAATTTGTAAATGTGCCAAAATGCAGTTAAGAACAACCTTAATTATACTATAATTTTCTTGCCTGAAATTAGATGAACATTTAAGAAATTATTTACACTTTTTCTCATCAATATGACAAAATTTATCAATTGTTGTTTGCTTAGTCCTATTCATTTTTGACTTTTTAAAAGAGGTTTCTACTATCTTTAACAGATGTCCACCATGTGGATTTCTTGAAATGTCACTAGGTCAAATGTTAGAGAAAAGATTAGGAAGAAGTACGATGGAAGAAGGGGTGGAGGTGTCATTGATGGACAGACGGAACGTTATTCTGCCTTTGAAAATTTCAGGACTTCATGTTTAGTTCGAATTAAGCAAAGATTCGATTTATCCGATTTCGAATTAACGAGAGCCGACTGTATATTCATTTACAAAAATCATTATAAAAGATAAATCGATATATATATATATATATATACATAAAACATTTTTTAATTAGATGAAATATGTATAATTAGAAAATCATTCTGTGTCGTAGATGAATTAATTGCATTTTATTTTATGTGATATAAAAAAAGTTTTGGTCAGATGCACGGAGAGCCAACTTAGGCTACACATATAATTATTATTAATTCTGTATATTTATTTATATATTAATTACTTTTAAAAAGTTTTGAAAGTTTTCATTTTCGGCCAAAATTAGGGATATTACCTAAATTCAGTTTCTGTTTCGGTCAATCCTTAGTTATAATTATGATCTTGGAATTTAGATAAAACTTTGACTAAAACTCTTATGCCTTTTATCATATATTTCTGACATGGGGGAAACTAAACTAGGCTGAAATGCATCTATATTTGCCACTTCATTCTTCAAAATATAGGAATGATTTCTTCTGCATTATTTGTTTGCTATGATATAAGATAGATGAAGTGGGTGCATAATAGATGGAAAAATTACACTTGTACTGGTTTTTATTTCTAAACTTTGTCTCCTTTTATGAATGAAGAATTCACTACTTTTATTTATACTGTGTCCCAAAAAGATTAAAACACGCTTTATTTTTTTACATGTTGGAAATACATCTATGTAATATCAGTGTAATTTGCATAAGTTTTTGTAATAATATAGAGTTTAAGATTATGTTGATGAAATAGTTCTGCCATTAATTTTCAAAAAGTTACACTTCTTTATTATTATTATTGAGTCCCTGGATCCTATAACTTATATTTAAAAAAAAATAACCATGTTCTGACAATTAAAACAGTAAAAATTCCATTCTTCTGAGATCAAAACTATGATACTTTGAAGTTTATGACATTTGGCATCCAACACTAAAAACTTTTCTGTTCGTTTTTAGTGCTGGAAAGCTGTAAAATTTCATAAAATTCAAAATATCGTATCTTGGAGATTTTTAGTCATAGAAGAATGGGTTTTTTTATTCTTTTACTTGTCAGAGCATGGTTGAATTTTTTCTCAATACAGTAGGGTCTCAAAAATCTGTGCAGCTTGGGAAACAGAGCCTGTGCGGATTTTAGAATTTTGCAGATTTTAGAGTTTTGCAGATTCTGGTTTAAATTATTTATTTTTTCAACGTACCTGTATCCATTTAAAAAAAGAGCATATAATAATTCAAATTAAGCAAATTAAACTTGGATATATTTTATTTATCTGAACATTATTATTTTAATATCCCAAATTATTTTTATTACTTTTAAACATTTCTTGTACAGTCCTTTGTTTGAGAACTTTAATTTTATCTTGATAAAGTTTCTTTTGAATTTTGTAAACAGCCATTATTTCCTATTGATTTATATAACTTTGCTGCTCCAAGAACTTACAAGAAATTTCACCAAAAACCAAACCTTTTTCAAACATTTTTTTTCTCTCACACTCACTGTCAGACTCAGTTTCACTGTCTTCTGCTGGGTTCATTATTGAAAAATAATTTCTTCACCTGCAGCATAATTTACCAAAATTTCATCTTTATTGTTCACTCATTCAACAATTTCTTCTTCTTTGAAAAGCTCTTGTAAATCTGTTGTGAAATTTTTTGCATAATTCAGATGCTTTAGCTTGAGGTAAGGTTAACTGAAAACTTAAAAAATCTGTATCTTTATTTTGATTTTCAGTAAATAAACAGCCAGACCATAGTTTATGCCATGCATCAATTAAAGGATCTTTTATAGTAGAAGTTCATACTTCATCAATTAAATACACAGCTTTATGCTAAATATTTTTTGGAACTTTTCTGTTGTTTCAAATGACAAATCAGCACTAATATGCTGCTATAAAAAATTGATTTGTACTGACATTTTACTCTATAGATCCATATCCTTATCCATAAAAGCTTTTTATTTTTGAAATATCCTGTGTCTTTACTATTTTCCCATAAATTTACGTTAAAAACAACTTTTATTTTTGTTCACTGACATTTAGAATAAATATTATAAAGAACCTTCTAACTCTTATTTTCACTGTTTACATTTTGAAATGCATGCGGATTTCAGAAGATTGCAAATTTTAGAGACTCTACTGTATATCTTATAGGACCCTGGGACCATGTGTAACTTTTTGAAAGGTAATGGCAGAACTGTTTCATCAACATAATCTTACATTCTACCTTATTTTGAACACTTTTGAAATTCACATTGTCTGTGTATCATATGTGTCAGGTAAAAAAATTAAAACTGGTTTCAATCTCTTTGAAACACACTGTATATTACTAAATTTTTTAACAGTGTATTATCGATGATATTTATACTGCATGTTGCAGCATTTGAAAGTCTCTGTATTAATACACTCACAAGTTGAAAAATGATCTCCAATTAAGATTGCAGTTAATCAAAGTTGTAAATGAGAACTGAATTTGTAGTAAATTTAAATGCATCTTAATACTCAATAATACTTCAATAACTAACATACATGTGGCATTATAATATTTATTTAAATAATTTAAAAATTATATATTTAAATTATTTAAAATTAATTTTATTTAAATATAATTTATTTTAATTTGTACTGTTTTCTTTTACCCTCTAATACCTGAGTAATCTTTTTTTTTTTTCAGACTATTACATCTGTCATGCCTGAAAAGAGTACAGCTGCTGATTCTAAGATGTCTCCTAACAAATGTACTTGCTGTCCATATGGATTTCATATTGACAGAGATTTTGTTAGATACTGTGATTCGCTGTATAATAGTGCACAATTAGATAAATTACGGCAGCATAAAAGAGAAAGGAGAAAAGAAAAGAAGTCTGTTGAATCATATTTAGGCCTTGGAAATTTGCAAATAGATGTGAGTAATTGGAATCAGAAATCAGCTCCCCGCCGAAATTCAGTAAGTTTTATAAGCTCTTTTTAACTTAGATTTATTAATTTATGAAACTCAATATTTCGATTTATTTCTAAATGAATTGAACTAAGAGGATCTACTAAATTTTTCATTCGCTGATGCATTTAACCTTTCTGCAACACTTCTGATTACTTGAAATTTAATAAAGACAACAAAGCAAATTGATTCTTTACTTTGCTAATGTACCAAACACCAAAAGATTATCTTGCTATAAAAACTTCTCTAGAATGTAGTTTAGGGTAAAATTTTTCTTTAGAATGCAAAAGGTAGCAAACAGTGATATGCAGTGTATTGTGTACTATTATTTTGACAATTTCTGAAAATTTTCAGTTGTACTCTTAACTATATTAGACATGAAAATCTCATGCGAATTTGCAATTATTTTCTGCTTTTTTAGTTTTTTTTTTAAATTAAAACAACTGCCAATTATCAGTTGGAGAATATGCTATACAATGTATTTCCCTCTTTTTTGTTAAAAAAATGTAATTTATGCTGACAAGCAGCCACCGAAAGTGTATATCTCATAATTTGCTGCGTTTGATGTTCAGTCCTGCTCCATCAGCAGCACAAATGCCATTACATTATACATACTTCATTAAGACTTTTCTTAAGTCTAAAATTTACTAAAATAATACAATATCTCAATTATATTGAATTTCATTTTTATTGTAGTGTGAATTTCATTATTAAATCACCTGAATTTATTCTTATTGATCAGGTCAGATATAAAAAACAGTGAAGATTATTGAAAATATGAAAAACAAGTTTGCATTACCAGGTTTTTATCCTGTAATCTTAATAAAATAATAAAAATTAAATGATTATTTATTGCTATTAAAAAACAGTGAGTAGCAGTGGATGCCAATGGCCAAATATTAGGCATAGAAAGTCGCTATTCAAATTTAGATGATTGATTATTTATTGTTATTATAAAACAGTTAATAGCAAGGGACATAACGCCAATTGATAAACATTAGGTGTAGAAACTCCCTATTGATCTCCTCCTAGTAGTAAACTCTACACATTGCTTATTGAGACTGAAACTGCAATATTTGATAAGGCTAGCTTTTTAAAGAAAATATGCTTTTGTCTTGTACTTTCTTTTCTAGATTTTTAACCTGTATAATTTTCACATTTTAAGTTTTATGATTTAAAATTTGTGACTATTGTGTTAGGTTTTATATACTGCATGAGATATTTTAAGCAAAAATATTTAATTGATATTTTGGTCATAAGTTTTATATTGTGATGTGCTCTATGTTGAGTAAAATATGCACTCAGTTCAATCTATGAGATGATTTTAAAAATTTCATTATGAAAATACACTTGTTGGATTAAGAGAGTAAATGTAATTTAATTTAAAAGATTTCTCAATGTTTGTGTTTTGTAAAATTTTTTATATTTCATATTTAAAACTCTGCTTTTCAGAAAGAAATGTTCATTTTAATATTAAAGTTTTAAATTTTCTTCCGTTTTGTATATTAATATTTTTTTAGTTTTTACAGGTAAATGATTGGATTAATATTGATCATTGTAATTAATATTTAATCACTGACACTTTAAAACTAAATGCAGTGAAATCTCGCTTTATGGGCATCCCTCATAGTTTTAGACATATTTCTGACTCCCCAGTCACTGATAAACCAACCCTTCACTGATATGAACTCTCAGTTAACTGGACAATTTTTTGCATTTCCCACACTTTCTTGTTTACCAAGGTATCATTCTATTTTCTTATGCTTGAACTACACATTATCCCTCACATAGTTTTGGCTAATAGGATAGGATTCCTTCTAGAAAAATTTTCAAATATTAAAAATTTACAATTTATGCTAGTGGGGCAAAAAAATAAAGAAATTTTTTCAGAGGAGTGGAGTGATTTAGAAAAGTTGATGTTAAAAAGGTGATTTAGAAAAAAATGTCTGTCCTATTTCTTACTTTGAAGTAATAAATAAATAATCAATTATCTATTCTTACGCCTATAAATTTTCTGATTCTCCGACCCCTGTTGTCTTCCAGGACACAAAGTTTAAAATCTTTAAATCTCCTTTTTTTTCCCCCAGCAGTATTTATTATTTTGCTGTGACAATAAATAAATAGTTAACAATCTCCTCCTCCCTTTATCTCCAACACACCTTTTTGCAATTTTTAAAACTATTTTTTTTTTTTTTTAATATCTGCCAAAAAAATATGAGGAGAACTGGGGGAAAAATATATTTTTTACATTGAAGAAGTAACAATAAATAATAGAGTACAAGATTTTGGAAGGGATTTTAGACTGGAGCTTTTAATCAATGTCATCTATAACTGGACTTTAGTGTTTTTGAGTGATACGATATTTACCTTACCTTCAGCATGGCTAATATTCGTTAAACTGCTAAACAGGAATTTTCATAACATATATGTCAGGAAATCCTATCTCCCGTTTGAGTAGCAATTCTGTTTATGTATTATTACTTTGAAGTAACTTGCAGCATACATATCAAAAAATAATTTAAATAGTTTTTTCGAAATTAACCTGTTTGGTGAAGAGAAAGGGAGAAGCAGCTTAGGTTACTCATGTCCATAATGGTTATTTTCAATTTATTTCCAAACTACATCTTGATCTCACTAAAACTACAGGTTATTTACTTGTTATTTCATTATCTCTCATGGTTTAGATTGTTCAATGCTAGCTATAAGTATTGTCTAAGCTCTAGGTCTTTTATTTATTTAATTAAGTCAGATATATTAAATTTGAAAATATATATATATATATGTTATAAAATTAATAAGATGCTTTATAAACTTTTTTCACTTGCTAAATCAAATTCTGTATCTGCCCCAAATAGCACTCCAAATCATTAGAACACCACCCATCAGAAACACCTTAATGAGTATTAAAGATTCTGAAAGCAATATACCAAATTAGAAGTTGATTGACATGTTCATTTTGAAATTAAGCTATGCATTTAATTAAGTTTCATCGTATTTGACAGTTATGAGATTTAGAGCATATAGATCAAATTAAAATCATTATGTTAAAGGATAGATCTTCATAAATGTCTAAGTCTAAAAAATAAGTACTTGATAGATCATAAATCCTAATTAAAATTTCTGTAGCTGACATTTATTATTAAATCATAATCATAAATATTAATTAACATCACATTTAGAATTGACTGTTGGTGGTGCTCTTCTCTTAGACCATTAAATTCATGCATTCTCCTATTAACAGCTGTTGTGAACAGTTATGAGTGTAGAAGATACTGAAAAATGGTTCCTAAGTTAAATAAAGGAATTAATGTACACATTATTGTGTGTTTCATCCACCTCGACCATGACTCCAAAATCTAGTATTTATAACATTAATTTCAAACACTTAAATTACAAAAATGAGAATATATTATATTAGATTTGGTCTAAAAAATCCAATTTTTCATTTATCTATTTTTATTTTTTTGAAGAAAAAACCAATTGGTTTAAACCATGCCAATCCTGTTGATAACAGAATAAAATCCTAATGCAAAAACCCCAATCCCAATGTCGGAATGTAAAAAAAACAAAGGCTTACTAAACTCAATAACCATAGAGCAAAGAAAACTCACAGTGTTCCAACAAGATTCAGCACCAGCCCATAATGCTCGCCAAACGCAACAGTGGTGCCAAGCAAATCTTTGCAATTTCATTTTTTTTCAAGGCTGTCCACCAAATAGTCTGGATTTGAATCCACTTGGTTATTTAGTATGGGAAGTGTGCAAGCAAGAGCCTGTGCTAAACCTCACAAGAATATCGCTTCTTTAAAAGCTGCTCTGACACATGAATGGAGTGGTCTCAATGCGAACTACTTGCGGCGTGCCATGTGTGGCTCCCCGCGACGTCTTCTCGAGTGTATTAAGGCAAAAGGGGACCGAATCAAAAATGAATGACAGAATATCAATTTTTATTTAGTTGTTAATCTTATTCAATAAAAATTACTGAATTAATTGTATCTATGGCGTTGCAATAGCGATTGATTTTACTGTCAATATTTTCTCCGCACCCTGCATTTATGAAATAAAAATGATGTCTTTCTCATGGCTTATGCAAAACTTTTGACTTATTTTGGGATTCTGTACCCATCAAGAGATAAAAATCTTTAACTTTGCTTATGGTACCTAAATAATTGCTGTACATTTTAAATTTAAATTTATTAATCATTTTGATTTATTTTCTAAAATGAACCCTTAAAATCAGACTGATTTATTTACTTTTATAACAGTAGAAAATTTGTATTAGTACATATCATACATTATCTGAAATTGTGTTGTTCTCAATCTTATCGCATATGTTTGTCACATAAATGTACATCTATCATTGGATTCAGTGATACAGGATTTGTATAAATACTTTCACAATGGTAGTATGTAAAGAATATGTACAATATTTAAAGGAGGGGGGGGGGGATATTGAAAACATAGATTTTTGCTCATTTTACTCAGAAAAAACAAAGCAAAAACTTTACTTTGTAAATTAAAAAAAAGAAACACTTATATTAAATAAATTCAACAAGTCATAAGAACCACAGTAATTATTTAGGTACCAAAGTTTAAATTAGACAAATTTTAGATTTTTTTTTTTCCTTGAATGGTGCAATTTCCTAAAACAGGGCAAAATTTTTACATAAGCTAGGAGAAAGACTTCATTTTTATTAAAATTGAAATAATCATTAATTAAATCTAATACATTAAATAAAATTGCTTATAAATATTTAAAAAATTTAGATTGTTGTAAAATTTCCAATTTCTTTTTGTTATAAATAACAGTTTACACATTGGGCTTTCCAGTTATGAAATAAAAATTATGTCTTTCTCATGACTTATGCAAATTTTGCCCTGTTTTGGGAAACTGCACCAATCAAAAAAATATATATATATATATCTGCCTAATTTTAGCTGTGGTACCTAAATAACTACTGTAGTTCCTAAGACTTGTTGAATATATTATACAATATTTCTTTCTTCCTTTATTTTTCAAGGTAAAGTTTTTGCTTTTTTTTTTTTCTTCTAAGTAAAAGGGGGAAAAATGTCTATGACTGCAGTCTATCCTTCCTCCATTAAATTTTGTGCATAATCCTTATGTTTCCTTTATTTATTCATTCATATATTTTCTTTTATTATAAGCATATTTGTAAATTTCAACAATCCCTTAATTTTGTTTTTACAATATAAATGTAAACAAAAAATCTTTTGTTGGTATAGAATAAGAAAATGCAATAATGACTTTTTACCAATCACATTGTCAATATCTTTTTTTCTGTGTGTGTATGTGTGTTTGAATTAAAATACTTTATTTGTATTTAACATTTTTTTTTAACTTTCTATCTTATTATCTTGGATAATTTTAATCATTTTAAATATGTTTTTTATAGTTTAAATACCTTATATTTAACAAAGCCTAGTTCATTTCTACAGGATGAAACATATTTCTACACCTGCCTTGTATAAACAAATTCTGACAAAGGCAGGATACATTTTTTTAGTAAAGGCAGGTGTTTTTTAATTTCTTAATCAAATTATTATTAGTCTGCTGTTTCTCATAATAGAAGGGTGATCTATTTTTCTTTGTGCTACAAAAGAAAATAATAGATGAATTTGAAGTAACTAATTATGCTGCAATACCGTCATAACAACTTCTGAGAGAAATGAGAATCTTGTCTATGCCAGAAATAAGAAAAGGTAAAGCCACAGTCACAGGTCCAGAAACAATTGAACTAATTGAAAAGTTTTATAATTGTAATGAATATTGAAGAATCATGACTGGGAAAAAAATGTATTTAGCATTGCTAAGAATGTACTATCACAAATGTGATTGATATTATGTGTATCTACATGAGATGTATTTTCTTTTTAAATAGGAATTTCCAAAAAACTTGAGGATTATAACTGTAGGTATTCAATCCAGTATTAGCAGCACTGTTCCTTTAAATGAATTTGTGACAAGCTAAGTAAAATATTTGGAAAATGTTATTCCACTCTTTTATAATGAAAGCTAAATTTAATTGCCTAAAAGAAACTAAAGCAAACATTGGCCCTCAAAAAGCTATCGTTTTGTGTGATTTCAGCAAAAATTTTACTTTTCTTATTCAAGATGAGGTTTAAAGTTACCATTGGACCAAAGAAGCTGCACTCTTGATCCAACTGTTATGTACACTCAATCTCTCAGTATTAGATTATCAGCAAGCAATATACACATTTTATCTTATGGTATGCAACATGATGTCCTCTTGCGTGCTTAACACAGAAGGAAGTAAAGTTTTTGCTTTTTTTTGTTCATCAGTTGTAAAATAGATATTTCCTGATGTAAAGAAAGTCTTTGACTTTAGTGATGGGTACTCTGGCAATATACAAATTGCAAATTTTCATAAACCTTTGCTAAAATGGAGAGAATTTCCCCTTAAGATATTTAACATTTTTTTTCTGGAAGGGGGTGGGGAGATAGCCACTGATTTTGAAATATAAAGACATTTTAGATACTAAATCATCAAGATCTTCCTAATATACCTATGTTTTGTTACGTTATTATGTTTGGAGTTGCAGTAAGATAGGAAAATTGAAATATACATTAGAAGGTTCTCAATGTTGCTTATTCATAATAAATATTAATTTTAAATTGCACAAAGAAAGAATGTTGAAAAATAAGTCTAAGTGATACTGCAAAGTACGTCATTTATTTCTATTTTTATATTTAGCTCAGTTATATTTTTTAATTTCAATCTTTTAAATATAATGTTTATTCTCATTTTTTAGCTTTAAAAATTTGTTTATAATTTAAACAATTCTTTATTTGTTACATAAAAAAATATAATTTAAACAATTCTTTATTTGTTACATAAAAAAATTACAACAATCTAAATTTTAAAAATATTTATAAGCAATTTTATTTAATGTATTAGATTTAATTAATGATTATTTCAATTTTAATAAAAATGAAGTCTTTCTCCTAGCTTGTGTAAAAATTTTGCCCTGTTTTAGGAAATTGCACGATTCAAGAAAAAAAAAAATCTAAAATATGTTTAATTTAAACTGTGGTACCTAAATACTACTATGGTTCTAATGACTTGTTGAATTTATTTAATATAATTGCTTCTTTTTTTTTAATTTACAAAGTAAAGTTTTTGCTTTGTTTTTTCTGAGTAAAATGTGAAAAAAAATCTATGTTTTCAATATCCACACCCCCCTCCTTTAAATATTGTGCATATTCTTTACATACTACCATTGTGAAAGTATTTATAGAAATACTGTACCACTGAATCCAATGATAGATGTACATTTATGTGACAAACATATGCGATAAGATTGAGAACAACACAATTTCAGATAATGTGTGATATGTACTAATACAAATTTTCTACTGTTATAAAAGTAAATAAATCAGTCTAATTTTAAGGGTTCATTTTAGAAAATAAATCAAAATGATTAATAAATTTAAATTTAAAATGTGCAGCAATTATTTAGGTACTATAAGCAAAGTTAAAGATTTTTATCTCTTGATAGGTACAGCATCCCAAATTAAGTCAGAATTTTTGCATAAGCCATGAGAAAGACATCATTTTTATTTCATAAATAGAAAGCCCAAAGTGTAAACTTTTATTTAAAATAAAGAGAAATTGGAAATTTCATTTGCCTTTTTGTGTAGAGCCTTTTTCGTAAAGTCACAAAAATTTGGAAAAATAACCGTAACTTTCAACTTTGGTTTAATTTTTTGGCCCAAAATATTTAAAATTAATTTTTTAAATATTTTTTTATTAAAATCTGCATCTTTTGTTGTACTTACGGTGATATTTTTAAGATGATTCGCATTTTAGATCCAGAGAAACAATTTTTTGAAAATGGAACTGCAGTCTAAAAATAGAGTCAGAAATGTGCTATTTGAGAAAAATCCAAAAATTGGACCCCCCCATATCTCACAAACTATGAGGTCTAGGAAGGTAAATTTTCTGATGTATTCATATGATAGAATTAGTATATACACCATGTTTCATCCAAATCCCTGTCGGTCGGGTTACAAGGTCTGGTTGAATTGACATGGAATGACTCGCCTACATGCAGTTTTTCGAACCTGTCCTGCAATATAAGCTGTGGAAAAAATGTCTGGTGGGAGGCAGTGAATGGAGTGAAATTTCACTTCTGCTTCTTATCTGTCTAAATAAAGAATGTAGTACGAGGGTCAGTTAATAAGTTTGCTGCACTGCTTTAGAAAACAAAACAAGATCAAAATTTTACAATAACTTTATTTGTATCCTAAAGTTCCATGCAAAATCTACTTTTTAACATAATTATCTCCGTTATTTAAACATTTGTTGAGGCATGACACAAGTTTTTCAATGCCTTCTACAAAAAAATCCTGTCCAACATCTGATAACCATTTTTGGGCTGCAGCTTTCACCTCATCATCTGGGTGGTATCATCGCTTTGAAAGTTCTTCTTTCATGGGATCAAACACATGGAAGTCACAAGGTCAAAGGTTTGGGCTGTAAGGAGGTTGATCCCGCACTTCCGACCTAAAATTTTCCAGAAGTTTGCACATTTGTTTTGCTTCATGCTTTCTCGCATTGTCATGCAGGGTCTCTATGCCATTTGGCAGTTTACCTGGCCATCGATTTTTAAGTGATTGTCGCAATCGTTTTAGTGTTTCACAATAAGAAGATGCATTATACACCCTGGCACCCTTCAGCATGAACTCTGTACCAAACCTTCTCTGTCAAAAAACAGCATCATCATCATCACATTTCCCGCAGATGGAACAGTTCAACATATTTTTCGAGTTAGGAAAGAGGAATGCTTCCACTCGAAGGAGCTTTGTTTTGTCTCACATGAAAAATCGTGAATCCAGGTTTCATATCTGGTCACAATTTTGCTCAAAAACTCATTTCCTTCCTTTTGGTAACGTTGCAGAAAAAGAAATTCAAATGTGCTTTTAAAATGCTTCCCTTTACGATCTTCTGTCAATAGACGAGGAACCTATTGAGCACAAACTTCAGTAAATTTAAGCTGGACAGCAATAATTTTATGCACACTTCCATGGGGAAATATCCAGTTTATTTGAGATTCCATCTATTTTAGTGCACCTGTTTGCAAGAATGCTTTCATTCATGTGAGTAGTGATTTGAGAATTTGTCGCGGTTGATGGTCTTCCCTTTTACTCCGCAACGTCAGTATCTGTACAACCGTCCTCAAACATATTGCACCACTTCACGATAGCTTGACATGACATTGCATCTTCACCATACAGTTCATGCAACTGCCAATAAATTTCAGTTCAGTTATACCTTTTTGTCCACTAAAAACAAATCACTGCACACATTTCCAATTTGAACACCACTTGCAGCTGCCAAGATATGTTTATGACTGATTATCAGACAAATGAAAATGGCCTCGTGAAAGATGCTATGACAAACAATACAGATTATGTACTGTTCAATATTTATAATGTCATTTTTACGTAATTGATTTAATCATAATCTTTTCTAAACATTAATCCTTATTTCATAAAGGATTTTCAGCCCTTTAAAAATGCATTACCTGTATTATTCATATACACCATAACAAAACATACTTTTATTGTTAATGGTGATGAAAAATTCAAAGAAAAAACAAATCAGTGAATAAGTTTATATCTTTTATTAAGACTCTGAAAGGCATTTAAATATTTTATACTGCTTGCTCAGTATTTATTAAATATAAATACATAAAATATAAATTAGTTTTCTTTTATATGTATACTTTTTTCTATGTAGATTCTACATAGAATCTCATTCGTGTAGAATTATTATATTTTGTGTTACACATTTGGCCGATTATATGTTATACATATAAACATATGTTTTATATGATATATATATATATATATATATATGTCAAATATATCTAAAGGAATGTATTTAAAAATAGGAAAAGTAACAGATAGATAAAATCAATCTTAAGTGCTAACAAACTGATCTTAGCAAACAAATAAATATTGTGAATCTATGCTAATAAATATATGGGTCATTCTCACAATCTTTTGACTTTTAAGTCCCTGAATAATAATTTTTATTTTAGTACATATTCTTGTTTTTTTTAATTTCATATACTGGGGAACATCTCATTGCAGGATTGCAGACAATATTAATGAGACAATAAGTTTCGGACAATGTTGGGGGTCCAAATACCAGGAAAACTCCTATACCGCCCCGTGTCCCTGATGCTGATTTTTAAGTTTGCAGCTGTCTATATAAAATTGTTTCAATAAAAGTAATTCAATGTAATTTTTTTCCGAAACTGGGACAATTGTTTTACATAAATATGTAGCAAAAAAAATTAACCTTCACACATTTTTATGGTTGATATTATTTTTTTAACTCTGTCCCTGGGTTTTAGATTCCTTACCATCCCTCTTGCTAAACTTATACAGAAAATCACTTCAGATGCAGCCACAGAATTTTTTTCAAGTTTTTTCTGATGCAGATGTATGCTAGAGAAAGAATGTCTAAAATTCTGTGGCAAGAAATTTACTGCAGAATTTAAATATCAATTTCAAGCATCATGGCTTTATTGGTAGTCTTACCGTCCCCAAGGTTTTTTCCTGCACTTTTCGAGGTAAATAATTTTTTATTTATTTATTTAATCCAATGTAAATAACTGTTCCTAAAAATCAATGAACATTGTGGCTATCACTTAGTCTTAACATGATTTGCCTAAAAATAGTGGTAATTTTCCTTCCTGTCCTATCCTTACCATCCCTTTTTTTCCATCACCGTCCCTTTTTTCTATACCATCCCCTTTTTTTCCCTTCAATCCCTTCTTTAACACCCCTTTAAGACAATGTTATACCAAAATTTTGTACTAAAAATACTACATTGTTATTATTTCTTATTTGAATGTCCTGTGGGTACTAGGCAAATTCATTATAAGTAAACATTTAGAAGAAAATAGAAAGGTATAGTGGTAAAATGTTAAGGAAAATTAAACTCGCAAGCTCCAGATTTTTATTCCCGAAAGTCAAGATTCTGAGAATGCCCCATATACTAATTCAGTATCCCTCCCAAAATATAGATCTATCATGTATTTTTAGGTATATTAAACCATAGAAGATAAATCCTCCCCCCTTCCTCTTACTTTATCAAAAGTGTTTCAGGTATTTTGATATGAATTCTCTGTCATAAATTGGTTTTTAATAGTTTCTTTTCTTTCTTAATTTTCCAGATCACGCATGTTTCAGAACAGTCCCCTAAAGAGTTTTGTTTGCAGAGTGATGATTTAAGAAATGCAGTTAATGATTTTGAAGATACTTGGAAAAAGAGTCTTAAGAAGAGCTACAGCAGTCATATCATTGATACAAGAAATGGCATCAAACAATTTGACAACCAACTGCCTTCATCAACTGATTCAGCATGTGATAATGTACTCATGCTTTCTACTGTTAATAGTGATGATACAAAAGAAAGTAAATTGTTCAGTTTTCATCCTACTCCTTCAAGAAGTAGTTCTCTGAGTTCTGTTTCATCACAATCTACATCTTTGTCTCATGCTGGCTTGACACCAACAGATGTTAGTATGTTATTGTTATTAATGTGTGTATACATTTGTCAGCTACAAAACATAATTTTTTTCCTATACATTTCTAGGTTTCAATGATGAGGTACTAAAAAGGAAGTGGTGGAGAAATGTGTTTGTGATATTAATAACTGTAATTCCTTTTTTTTTTTTCATTTAATCCATTCAAGCTGCTGTTGATTAGAAAATAAACCATATCCAAAGGAAGATATTTAAAAAGAAAAAAAAAACCCTGATTGATAAAATCAATACTAGGTGTTAAAGGAGCTGATCTTATCAAAAAATGAATATTGTGGTTATTTTAATTTATGCTCATTCAACACCCTCTCCACCCCCCCCCCCCACCCCACTCCAAAAAAATAAATAAATAAATATGGACATACCGTATATTTTTAGGTCTACTGGAACACAAGAAGTGGGGTTCTATTACATATTTTTTCTGTTGATGAGAATTTAATGACCTCTTCCTGTTAAGGGAACTTAGTACCTTTGAACTATTTTTTATATTGTTATTTAAGTATTTTATATCTTTTTGACATATTATTAAATGGTTTTATGAAAAAAAAGATTTAATCAAGAAAAATGCAATTCAATTAAAAAATAAATAAGAAAATTTTAAAACCATACTTCTACAATTTAAAACTTTTTATTTATTTATTTATTTATTTATTTGCATACTTTTTTCCAAGATATTAATTGAAAAGACCCAAGAAAACTTATAGGACCCAGGGACCATATCAAACTTTTAATTTCATAACTATAAAAAGTAACTAGTTTGATGTAAATTGATTTTCATATCATCAATAACAACATTTGAGACATTTTTTTCAATTAGAGTTATACCTCAAAATGTAACAGTTTAGGAATTAATTATTGATTAGTAATAAGATAGGATACTTTTTACAAAAGTAAAACACATTTTTAAAAACATGATTTCTAGGAAAATGAAACTTGATAGGGGAATATCTTACTATAATAGTAATGAATTATCATAAAAAAAAACACTCTCATCATTTTTTGTTTTAATATGTGATTATTAAAAGCAATAGATTGTTGGATAGCATCTTTCAACATGCTTTTTTAAATCATTATTTACTGTAATCTGTAAATGTAAACATTGTGTATGAAAATCACATGAAGCATTTTTTTTTTTTTTTTTATGAGTTTTTTACTGTAAGATTATTTTTAGAAAATACTAATTCTGACTAATATTTAAAGAAATCTGTGAATAATTTGGAAAAAGTGATCACAGAAATTTAAATTCTTCAAGTTTAACGCAAGACATAAAATTCTAAATAAAGTAAACTGCTGCAGACTTTCTAAATGAAATAAACTACAGCTACTTTGGCCAAGAAAATCCTTCCGTAACAGCCAGCCTATCCTATTTGACAAAAATCGCAAATTTCTTTGTAATAAACTCAAATGCCTAAATCTGTTTCTCAAACAAACATTCTTGATTTCATTTCCCCTCAGTCCTATATACAGGGTTCGCACAGACTCCTTAGACTCCTTGGAAACTCCTTAGAAATGAAAACACTCCCAAGTAGTACTTAGAACTACTTAGATAAGCAAACCACTCCTTAGAAACTCCTTAAATTGTATTGCGGCTTCGGGCGCAAGCGATATTGCTGCCGAGGAAAAAAAAAATCGTGATTGTAAAACGCACGGTAAATCCTTTATGCCCGTCATTTATGAAGCAGAGCATTGATTGGTTAGGATAATCTTATAGCAGGGCTCCCACTAGGTCCTTTTTTCAAATATTAGGTTCGTAAAGTCCGTTTTTCAACACTATTAACCGATCTTTATTTTAAATTTCATCGATGTTTGGCAATTAGCCAAGAATCACGGAAAAATCGCGTTTTTCGCAAATATGTCTCAAAAAATACTGTCAAATTTCGTCAATCGATCGCGGAAAAAAATCGTGATTTTGGCAAAGGATCTTGAAAAAACGCGAATTTCGTTAAATCGAGAAAAAGAGGATTTCCACAAAAGATCGCAAAAAATGCGAATTTCCTAGAAAGATCGCAAAAAACACGTGAATTTCCTCAAAAAATCGCGAAAAACACACGAATTTCGTCAAACGATCACGAAAAACACGCGGTTTCCATCAAAAGATCGCAAAAAATGTCAATTTCGTCAAACGATCACGAAAAACACGCGGTTTCCATCAAAAGATCGCAAAAAACGTCAATTTCGTCAAACGATAGAAATAAAACGCGAATTCTATTAAAATATCGCGAAACCCACGCGAATTTCCCCCCAGAAGATCGCAAAACACACGCGAATTTCCTCAAAAGATCGCGAAACACATGCGAATTTCCTCAAAAGATCGCTAAAAACACGCGAATTTCCTCGAAAGATCGCTAAAAATACGCAAATTTCGTCAAAGGATTGCGAAAAACACGCGGTTTCCATCAAAAGATCCCGAAAAAAACGTCAGTTTCGTCAAACGATCGAAATAAAACGCGAATTCCATGAAAAGATCGCGAAAAAAACGCGAATTTCTCCCAGATCATCATGAAAAAAGGCGAATTTCTGCCAGAAGATCGCAAAAAGACGCGAATTTCTGCCAGAAGATCGCAAAAAGACGCGAATTTCTGCCAGAAGATCACAAAAAGACGCGAATTTCTGCCAGAAAATCGCAAAAAGACGCGAATTTCTGCCAGAAGATCGCGAAAGGACGCGAATTTTCCCCAGAAGATCGCGAAAAACACACGAATTTCCCCCAGAAGATCGCGAAAAACACACAAATTTCGTCAAAGGATCGCGAAAAAAACATCAGTTTCGTCAAACGATCGAAAAAGCGCGAATTTCCCTCAGAAGATCGCGAAAGAACGCGAATTTCCCTCAGAAGATCACGAAAAACACACGAATTTCCTCAGAAGATCGCGAAAAACACACGAATTTCCCCAGAAGATCGCGAAAAACACGCGAATTTCCCCAGAAGATCGCGAAAAACACGCGAATTTCCCCCAGAAGATCGCGAAACACACGCGAATTTCGTCAAAGGATCGCAAAAAAGACGCGAATTTCGTCAAAGGATCGCGAAAAACACGCGGTTTCCATCAAGTGATCGCGAGAAAAATGTCAGTTTCGTCAAATGATCGAAATAAAACACGAATTCCATTAAAAGATCGCGAAAAGCACACAAATTTGTTCCAGAAGTTCGCGAAAAAACACACAAATTTCCCCCCCGAAGATCGCGAAAAACGCGCGAATTTCCCCCAGAAGATCGCAAAAAACACACGAATTTCCCCCAGAAGATCGCGAAAAACACGCGAATTTCCCTCAGAAGATCGCGAAAAAAACGTCAGTTTCATCAAACGATCGAAATGAAACGCGAATTCCATTAATAGATCGCGAAAAAACGCGAATTTCCCGCAGAAGATCGCAAAAAGCACACGAATTTCCTCAAAAGATCGCTAAAAACACGCGAATTTCGTCAAAGGATCGCGAAAAACACGCGAATTTCATCATATGATCGGGGGAAAAAAATGCGATTTACCTTCAAAGGAATCGATTACCGCTGTTCTACAAGAATAAAAGAAAAAACTAACTTGTCATATTTTTTCTTGTATGTTGCGTTTAGCATTCTTTTTTTTTTTTTTTTTTTTTTTTTACCTTTTAAAATTTTCTTTAAGATGTATCATGTATGTGATATACATAACAAGTGTTTGGGATTTGATTGATCAAAATTGGAGTGTGCATACCACATAACGATGCAGCACATAAAAGCAACAACTACAAAAAAAATGGCAAATCCTTAAAATTTTTTGGACTCCTTGGATTTTTTTCAGTACTCCTTGGATTTTTTCTTCCCAACTCTGTATGAACCCTGTATATATATCAACACATCTTTACCTCCAGCTGCCAATCGTACTCAGTATGAGCAAAAACTTATGCCAGTGTGTAACTGAATTTTTAGGCACGACAGATGAAGGCGGTGCAGGTACTTCTCCATCAATTATTATTTAATTAACAGAGACTTCAGGCCCGTAGCTAGACAATGCTTCCAGGTCAGGCAAATGTTTTTCCAGGAAGGGCAAAATTACTTCTTCATTTTTTACTTTTTTTCTATCTTCAATAAAAGAAAGTATTGTAATCAAAAATTTTTTTTTACTTCCAGTTTTTGATGGATTTACACGTTTCAGGGGTCAGAGATCCCAAAAAACATGTTTATACAAAATTTCTGTCTGCCCGTGTGTTACCATTGTACCATCGGAAAGTATATGAAATTATGCATAGAAATAAACCAAATATATGGTGTATGTTTTTGGCTATGGCAAACAGGTCCTCCTTCAGTTTAGAAATATTCTGCCAGAAGGGGGCGCTGTAATGGCAATTTTTGTGATATTTTCATTATTGTATCATTGAAACGTGTGTGAAGTTATGCTTAGAGTTGAACTAAATTTTTACTTTCTTCCATCTTCAATAGAAGAAAGTATTGTAATTGAAATTTTTTTCAACTTCCAATTTTCGACAGATTTAAACGTTTTACGGGTCAGAGATACCAAAAAATATGTTTATAGAAAATGTCTGTCTGTCTGTTGCCATTGTACCATCAGAAAGTGTATGAAATTATGCATAGAATTGAACCAAATTTTTTAAGTTTTTGGCTATGGCAAGCAAGTCCTTCCTTCATTTGGAAAAAATCTGCCAGAAGGGGGTATAATAGCGATTTCTGTGTGATTTTCACTATTGTACCATTGAAAAGTGTATGAAGTTATGCATAGAATTGAACTAACTTTTTTTTAAGTCTTTGGCTATAGCAAGCAGGTCCTCCCTTAATTTGGAAAAAATCGGCCGGAAGGGGGAGCTGTAATAGCGATTTTTGTGCCATTTTCAATATTGTACCTTCGAAAAATGTATGAAGTTATGCATAGAATTGAACCAAATTTTTTATGCATGTTTTTGCTAATGGCAAGGTCCTTCCGAATGTGGAAAAATTCTGTCAGAAGGGAGCGCTGTAATAACGATTTAAGTTCTTAGCTATGGCAAGCAGGTCCTTCCTTAATTTGAAAAAATCTGCTGGTAGGGGCACTGTAATAGCGAATTTTGTGGCATTTTGAATATTGTACCATCGAAAAGTGTATGAAGTTATGCATAGAATTGAACCAAATTTCTTGTGTATGTTTTTGGTCATGGCAAGAAGTTCCTCCCTGAATGTGGAAAAATTCTGCCAGAAGCAGGGGCCGTAATAACGATTTTTGTGTAATCTTCTTAATTTTCCGTAGTTCTATTGTACACCAGCGGCTCATGAATTGTGAACTTCTCATCCTGATAAGTGAACTATTCATGACTATTCGGGATTTTAATAAATATCATGACCAAGATTAACTTGTTTTTACTCTGATTAATTGACTGAAGCAGAAATTTAAGAAATTAAAGTCAAAGTTGATATAGTATTGAGCTAATAATATTGAAGTTACTGTTAATAACGTTATTATTTACAAAACAGGTAACCCTCTCACAACTAAATATCAGTACATTTTCACTAACTTTTGTTTTACACTTGCTTCAAAACCATAATATGTGTTTATAACTCATAATAATTTTAAACAGTTTGGACAATAGAAAAACTAGTCGTTGAGGGCCACCGTAATACTTACCTATCATGGATATGCATAATATAAAATATGAAAGTAAAACATGTGTAAACTATTTATAAAATGTATTGCAATTCTAAAATAAAATTTAAACATATATTTAAATATTTTTAATACATAGTAATGCCCTATTACTGAATTGCAAGTACTACTTTATTATCCTGTCGATCAATTTCCATAAACTATATAAATCACCAAACTACTCGCAAAATTATACAAACTAGCCGCCCTTGGCTACCAGTTTGGTCTCCCTTAAGATTTATGTTTGGGAAAGCATGCTAAGTATCGTATCATGTTACTTTTATTCATAATTTAATTTACTTGGACTCCCTTAAATATAATTAATATAATCCCTTAAGCTAATATTAGTTTTTGTTGCATTAAAATATCTCAATTTGTTGATTTTCTGTAAGCAAGTAAACCCTCTTGGTTTACAATGTAAGTCTATGGGAATTTGGCAAAATATTAAAGATATGACCAAGTTCACATTATTTTTGGTGACTAATTTTGATCACCAATGTTTGGCGATAAACTCGACGGTATTTGGTGATGAAACAGATATATATAGATTGGCATTTTAAATAACGAAAGAACAAATGATAAAAATACAAATAAAACGTCAAATTAAAAATCACTTGATGATGCAACAAACACATGTAACGTGTTTAATATCAAGTGAATGTGACATTTACGATAAGCCATTATTGGCTTTCTTTTTTAATTTTATCTTATTTAATATTATATTTTGGCGATAGTTTTTTGGTCGACAGGATAATCAAGTAATACTGAATTGTGTAAAAGAAACTTCCTTATAACTCCAAAAATGATAATCATATTAACTAACAGTTTACTGCGTCGGATTGAGCATCTCATTTCCAATTTAAATATATCTTTGAATTGAAATTTGAATGAAATAGAGGGTCATGAAAAATCGAAGAGTGTGAAAAATATGAATACAAATATCTCGGCAACTAATTATCTGATTGACTTCATTCTTTATTCAAAATTTATGTTTTTTTATTGCCTTTTCTATTCACTCCTTCAAATAAACAATTTTGAAAATTTTTGTATACCTTTAATCAGAACGAATATTTTGAGAGTCCAAAAAAAATAGTTCCGGATAATCGAGGTTATTGATATTCAATAGGTTTCTTTCCATTATTACATACTAAGTACACACCAAATTTCAAGTCTCTATCTCATTTTTTTAGGGGGAGATAGAGCGTTTACAGATACACACACACACACACACAGACAGACAGGAATCTTTTTTCTTCTAAAAATGTGCTTTTCGGAAACTCCAGTGTCTGAAACGTGTAAATCCGTCCAAAAAATTTTTCAATTTCTAAAACGATTACAAGACTTACCCTATACTACATGTGATGGGTAAGTAAAAAAGTCTCCTTACCATCGTCTTACCAGTAAACAGTGGCGTAGCATTGAGTGTGTTTGGAACGGGGGTGTCTCAAATCCTTTTACTACCAGTATTATTGTATGTTAAATTTTGCTTTGTTTAATCATATAACGTTCAATGATTAAATAAAGTCAAATTTTTTATTTAATAGTGCTGGCAGTAAAATGATCGGGCCTCTCCCCCCAACCTCACAAAACACTATGCCACTGCCAGTAAATATCAATAGTTTTACACGAATCTTGTGTACTGGCTTTGAAACCATGATATTCCTAACTCATAAAAATTTCAAAGAGTTTGGACAATAAGAACGATTTTTTCTAATATTAAATTTCTGATGAGAAAAAAAATCAGTGCCTTTTAAAATTCCGGATCTGCTATTTTTTGTTGAAATATGGGAAAATATATAACATCCTTTAAAAAATGCACATTTTAATTTTACTTTAAAATGTCGTTTAGGTATAAATATTGTGAGACCTGCGATACGAGGTTCGTTTGGAAATATTTTTGTTTAAAAGTATAGATTTAAAAAAAAATTGGATTAAAGATATAAACTAATATGAATTTAAAATTAATATCATCACATCACGGGAGACGTCGGGCTGGTTAGCAAGTATCATACAAATAAAAACCATCATGAAAATATATGTCAACATAATTCACTATTATGGTCCCCATTCGAACTCTCTATTCTCTAATTACAAAAACATTTTTATGCTTAAATGGCATAAAGTTGCAATTATTGTTATTCTGACCCCACGATAGCAAATAGTGTTTTCTGTTTTCTATAAAGACAAAGGATATTTCAGAAAAAAGTGCAAAATATGTGTTATAAGTCAATTAGGTAATCTGAGACACAATCGTTTAAAGCTCAAGATTTGATGTATTTGTCAAAAAATGAAAAATGCTTTTCGATTCTAAACTACTTCAATAATTTTGCCTGCGAATATCGTGTTTTTACATTTAAAAATAAGTCCACGAACAAACACATTATAAAATTTCGCAAAGTCGAGTGAACAAAAATATTTTTTACAAACAGCCTTAAGTGATTATTGTTTGTAAATTGTAGCTATAAATTAAAGGAATACTAAATAAAAATGAATATTTCATACATAAAAAATATTAATGCTTGTTTAGTATTTTTGTTAATTTTTCAGTACATATTTCTGTTTCACAATCTTGTATTTATTTCTATATTATTACAGAAACTATGTGACTGATTAGGATATTTTTATTGCATATATAGGAAGAAAGGAACAAAACAACTCAAAAGTAGAATAAATAATGTTGGGGTGGGGAAGCACCAGAAGGCACAGACATTTTTTGTACTTATAAAAAGGATAATTAATTTCTGTAATATTCTCATTTGTATATTACACTTATACAGGGGTCGATTTAGAAAAAGAAAGTTGCATAGCAGTAACTGCTATACAAAGTCAGTTTTGAATAGCAGTTAGACTCTTTTGTATAGCAAGTAAAAAATAGCTAACATAACTTTTAAATCTTGAAAATTTACAACAAATTTTTTTTTTTTAAAAAGCGTACTTCCTCGCTGTACTTCCATTGTAAATAAACACTTGGGGAAGGTGAAAACGCAACGTATGTCGTGTAAAAACACCTTTAAATTTTAACTTTAAGTTTAAGTGTACATGACATAACAAAGGGTGTGGGAAATATGCATCGCAATGATTGTGATTTAATGCATTTCTTGGATCGCATTTTAGTTAAATTTGAATCACAAATTGTGATGCGATACCGCTTAAATCGAACCCTGCACTTATATCATTTAATTAACATAAAATATTCAAATAACAAAATATTAAATTCAAATAGTTATAGATGACATTTACAATGTAATTATAAAACCCCTTTACTCTGAAAAACCTTTTTTAGATATTGCCATTCTGTGTGGTGCTGGTTGATTTTATAAACTTTTATAATTTGCAACAGTGTCAAGACACTTTTGTGCAAAAGCTCCCAAAAGCAACATAGTGAAGTTAACAATGACAAAACCACATGATTGTAATGCATGATAGTTGCATATTTTGTGCAGCCTGTCCTGTCAAGCCATAAAATGGGTAGCCATCTGCAACTGAAAATCCATACCTTTGGTTTCCCTTACCTGATGACAATAAATTTCATGTATCACAGTTGTACAAAGAAACCCATTTTCGCAGACATCAGTCAGTTTGAGGAAAGGATTTTAGAGAATAATAGGGTTTAAGGATTATCCTCTTAAGTCTGTAGTTTGACTCTTTGGGAGAGGCAGTAAGGAAAATTTCTACAAAGCAACAGAATGAAAAATGTCCTACAGCTCTTGGAATGAAAGAAAAAAAAAAGTCTTCACAAATGAATTTTTTGTTTAAATTGTTTTGTTTGAATTGAGAAGTTTTAGGAATGGGTGTCTGTCAGTTAGGGTTACAGTCTATTCTTAGAAAAAAAAAAAAAAAAAAAAAAAAAATTCTAAATGAGGTAAAGGAAAGTTCAGCAATTTAATGTGTCGGTCAGGGTGTCCAGTCAATTGTGTTAGGATGGGCAAATATTTTTCCACATTGGGCACTGCCCGATCTGTGTCCCACCTAGCTACGGGCCTGAGGGACTTTCCAGTAGTATATTAATGTGGGAACAAGTTCTAATGCAAAGATAATGTTATGTATCCTATTATGTTAAATAATGCTCATTCCTAATCATCTCTGAGTGGATTTTTTCAAAAGTTTTAATTTACTATAATTTATAAATCTTAATTCATATAATAAATGTTATTATTTTCTGATAATGTAATGGCATGTTAATGTTAAAATTTTTCAGTTAAATTTGTATTGCAAGCTTTTCAGTTTCATCTGATTTATAACTGTTTGAGTTTTAATTTCAGGATTTCTGCAATTCATTTGTGTCTGGGTTTAATGCTTCATTGTCTTCTTTGTCAAAGCCTTTAAATAATGTGCCTCAGCAGACTGTTGGAATTCAAAAATCTGTACTTACTAACATAAGAGAACAAATGGCTTCTAGTTTGCTTCGAATGAAAGAACTAGAAGAACAAGTTAAAGCCATTCCAGCTTTGAAAGTAATGAATAATTTTCATAAAGCTATTTAATATGTCATTGAATAACTAATATTTCTGCTTGCCTTGCATTCATTCTTTTATCTTTTAATGTTTCTGTCTGTGGTATGAATGCGTTAATTTTTTATTACTTTAAGTTTTAATATGGTTTTAAAATTAAACTGTAATGTGTCTGAAAACAATTTTTTAAGAAATTTTTAACTAAATAGGTATGGTCAAGACTTTTTGCACAAGATAGATATTTATTTACTAAATACCTGTTTGTTTTCTTCTATGGAAATAAAAATTATACATTGTTAATTTTTTCAAAAGCATGTTGAGCTATCATTATTTTATGAACTAACTTCTGCTAGCTCATATAAAATTCTGTGTTAGTCATAAGACTTAACCCCTTAAATATAAGACGTTTCGAAGTATTGTCAAGTAGCAGTGTTTAAATCAGAGGCTTGTCAGTAGTGTTAAACCCACTTTGAAATTCAATGTCCATGATAATTATTTTGATATAAGAGTATATTTTTTATTGTGCAGAAATATATTAAGTTTACAAATTAACAGAATTGTACTTTTAAAAAAAAGAGAGTTCTCTTTAATCAGGCTTCAGAGTCTTCTACGTTTTGTCTGATTTCTGCTTTTCTTAAAATGTCATCTAAATATGTCACACCAACTCAGAAGACTCATTATTTTAAAATTTTTCTGCCCTACTTGCAACTTCGTTGCAACAGTTAATAATTAAATAATCTATCATCTAAATTTCCTTCCTCATTTTTCTCCTTAACACACAAAGTTTAAAATCTTTAAAAACTCCATTAAAAATAATTTGCTCTGTTTGTTATTCTGTAGTAATAATAAATAATAATTCATTTAAATTACGCAGTTTCTCCTACTAAATATTTCTGCTTCATCCCTCCATTAGACAAGTTTAAAGTCTTTAAATTTATATGCCATTTTATTACTAATTAGAGAAAAATAATCAATCATCTACATTCCTTTATGAAATTTTCAGTTTCTCCCCAGCTCACAAAATTTAAATCTTTATTATTTTTATTTTTGTAATTTTTATTACTTTGTAGTAATAATAAATAAATGAAAAAGCAATCATCCAAATTACTCTTTCTTCTCAAAATATCCACTCTGTTCTTTCTATCAGCATACAAAGTTAAATATATTTAAATATTTTTTTTTCCATCTAGCTAATTTGTTACTTTTGTTATAATAAGAAATAAAGAATCATTTAAATTCCCCTCTGAAATTCCTGCTCCTCTTTTTATCCATTAATTACAAAGAGGGGCGAAGGTGAATTTCTATATATAGAAGGAGAAAAGTAAAATTTTTCTTTTTCTGTTGTTTTTTTTTTACACCTCTTTAACACATACACAGGGGGGAAAATTTTGATTAATCATACTACTAAAGCTCATTCATTTATTCTCCAAGCTCATTTAACTCAAATATAATTTCATTACATTTATTTTTTAAAAAACACCGTTTACTTATAGATTTTTACAAAAATTTGTACTTTTTATTGGTTGCTTTGTCTGATTTTAATTGTATTTTTTGTCACTTATTGTGTTCTGTGTCTTAATGGAATCTTCGGAGACAAAAACGTTAAATGTTAGCCTGAAATATAACTTGGTAACCAAAAATTTATGCAGAAAATATTAACATTTTATTATCTTTAAATAATTAGTAAAATTCTTTTTATTTCAGAAATTTAAAATATGCTTTACTTTCAACAATACCTGAGATTAGTACTGGCTTTGTAATGCTTTGTGATGCTTGGATTTTTTAATGCCTCAATTTATATCTCATCTTTGCTTTCACTCTAATTACTAAAAAAGTCAGATAATATGGGCAAACACACAAACACTGTTCATAGAAAACTTCTGAGAATTCAATAAATAAAACTTTTTTAATTGCCAAAACTTTACAAGTATTACTAGTTAATCATAAAATCACTATTTTTGTAATAAAGAGATATTTTTGTTTGAAGAGGTTGCAGTATTATTCTTGGCCAGGTTACAGATTTGCCAATTGTCAATTGTTTGCAAAACTGATTAATGAAAATTAATTTATTTTGTAAGTAGAGATGGGAGGAACTTTGCTAAACATTAACTCAGTTTTGGACATATTGTTATAGTATGGATATTTTCAAGTAAGGCTTTTGAAGAGTAAGAAACCCAAATTATTATGCTCATACAAGAGACATCCTGAAAAACTTGCACAGATATGCCTCTTAGACTACATTTAATGTTGATATAAGCTGGTGTAATACAATAAGATCAAACAACTTCTTAAAAACACCTTAAAAATAAAGTGGTAGCATGTGTTCTTTGTGCCTAATGAAGAATGATAAAATTCTTTCAAAAGGTATTAATTGTAGTAGACAGAATGGATGACATTTTCCAGTTGTTTCCTACCTAAAAATTCAGAAGGACAAAAAAAAATAATTTGTGAGGATAAAGATAGGGGCAGCTTTACTAGCATTGGCATCCTGTGCAAGATTTTTTACTGTACCTCTACAAATGCTATACTCTTTAAAAAAGGTTTGACGAAGTATTTTACTTTGTGTATCCCGCCCCCTTTGTTTTTATTCCCCGGCACTCGCCCATGGCAAGAGAGAAAAGAATAAAGATCCATGCTGCTCAGCAAGAAAAAAAATAGAGCAGCCTTCATGGAATTTTCTCACCTAATAGAAAAGTGTGTGAATAACTCGGTAATTATCCTTGTTGGACAGTGTCACAGAGACATGAGTAGAGACTGACTTTGAAAACTGTTAGTGATTCTTCCTACACAGGAAGTTATTTCCACGATAGAATGCATAGACATGGTATATTTGGAAATGGAAGAGTAACAATAGCTTAAGAGAACAGTTCTTTTTTCTTATTCATTTGCAGTCTTGTATTGTAGACGAATCTTTTTATCTCTTGGTCAATTTTAATGCATTTGGCTCAGTTCTCCTTTTAAATTTTACAGTTGCGAAACATGACATTTTTATCCAAATTTCAATAACTCTGTATCAAATTGCAAACAAAAGTTTCATTCGCCTTCCGTTTTGGTGCCTGGGCCACTTGCACCCTGTGCTTCTCCCCTACTTTCAGCAATGCCTTAGACCTGAAAAATCTGAGTCAAAGGAAGAAAAAGACAAAATTTTACTATTTCAAAATTATCTTGGGTCCTATGGACTTGAGAAAACAAAAAAGCAAAATTTCATTCCTTCTGTGTTATTTTGATCCAGGTACTAAAAGATGAAATATATATAACTTCGGTGCAATTGCATTTTGATTTCAGTTTCCCCGAAGTTCCTCAGTCTGTGATGTGATTTTACTACAAATAAGCAAAATTTCCTTGTATATATTTTTTATTTTTCGTGGAATTCCTCAAAATCTGTATTTTTGAAATTAGCAGGTGATGTCAATTCAACCAGACCTTGTAACCCGACCGACAGGGATTTGGATGAAACTTCGTATACATGTTAATTCTATCTTGATATGAATACATCAGAAATTTTTCCTTCATGGACCTTATAGTTTTTGAGATATGGTGGGTCAAAATTTTAGATTTTTCTCAAATCGCACGTTTCTGAGTCTGCATTTTTAGACTGTAGTTCCATTTTCAAAATTTTTTTCTCTGGATCTAAAATATGAATAATCTTTAAAATATCACTAAGTACATAAAAAGATGCAGATTTTAATAAAAAAAATATTAATAAAATTAATTTTAAATATTTAGGGCCAAAATATTAAACCAAAGTTGAAAGTTATGGTTATTTTTCCAAATTTTTGTGACTTTACGAAAAAGGCTCTATGAAAAAAGGCAAATAAAAATTTCAATTTTTTTTGTTTTAAATAACTGTTTACACTTAGGACTTTTTAGTTATGAAATAAAAATGATGTCTTTCTCATGACTTAAGGGGACGTCCACGGCAGAAAAAAAAATTTGCTGAAAAATTTTTTTAAACGAAAATATAAGTGTGATACATCAATTTAAAGCTAAAGAGTTGAAGTATCTGAATTTGTAAGTTTTAAATTCATAAGAGCAAGTGTTTACTGAAAATGAGCTGGATACTAGCAGTATAAAACTACATTTACATTTGAGCTTAAAATACCACTTATTGAAATGTATGATTTTTTTACTTTTTAGAATTCAATAAAATTACTATGCGGTCAAATGAACAAACTATTATAATATCTTACTACATATATAAAATCTTTTAGATAATGTTTTTAATATATTTTTGGCTGTATTTAAACGTTAATACTTAAATGTCACAAAAGTAACGGAAAACGTACAAAAGTTTTAATTAAAAAGAAACTATTTAAAATTTTTACCCAAAACTTCTAATTCTCTGATTTCTAGGTATAAGACATATTTTACATTAAATATTTTATTTATGCTATGCATGGAATAGGCTCTGGAGAGTTGTCACAAGAGTAACAAACGTCTGTGTCACAAGAGTAACACATAATACTTTTGTTGATAGTTTGATATAAAACTGCGTTACAACCAAAACAAACAGAATGCTTAAAGTTTTGTTGTTTTTTCTTTGTTATTAGAGCAGTTCTTGAAATAGTTTTAGCTATAACTAAGGTTATTTTGTAAATTTTAAGGAAGATAAAATATCGTTATTAGTGTTTTTTCAATGGGTGGATTTATTTTTATTCATTTTTGATATTACTTAAGATTATAAAATAATCGTGACAAGTAATTAAAGATATAATAAAATAACTCAACTCGTGTCACTTTTGTGTGCTTTCTTTTGGTTTGAAGCACATGGTCTTTGATTAGATATTTTATAGGCTTTGTAAAACTTCGTTTACTAAATTCTGCTATATAACCTACAGAGGTTCTTATAGTCACTCTTATATAAAGGATTCTGATAGTATATTTTAAAGGAAAGATTTTAATATTGCTTCTTATACACAACATTGTTTTAAAGAGCAGGAAAAATTCTGCTAAGCGCCAAAAATTGTAGAGTAAAAATCAGAATGAAATTAAATATGTTGTTGTGAGAAAGAAACAAAACAAAATATATTATGATGAGGGGAAGAAAAGTCTTAGAACCAGCAAAAGATTCAGCAAGAAAATGGAAATATTAAGAAAAGGAAAAATTAGAGAACTAGCTAACCTCAGGTACTGTAACAGAAAAAAATCTAACCTCACAGCTTTGGAGAATTTTATGTCGATGAAGATTTAAGAAGAGGTCATTCTTCAGCTAAATCTACATTAGTTAAGCGTGAAAAAGGTCACATAATTTCATCAATTCTAGGGGACATTTAATAAGAGAATACGTTTTTTGTTTAAAGAAGCTTTCCTAAATTGAAAAATTGGAGATTCCTTTGCAGCTTTAAAGCCTAGTGTCGTAAAACAATAGAATATTACTCATGAGAATATCTCCATTTGTCATTGTCATGAAAACATTCAAGAAATTCATAATGTAGTAACTGGTGTATTTCCTGCATTAAACATTCCTGTGATGGATTTGATGACTTTGTCTGCCAAGGTAATGATAATTAGAATTTAGGAATTCAGAATGTCTAATTTGACATTGATAGATGTTTTGCTATTGACAAAACATTTGTCAACATCTTCTCAATACTGTTCCTTTTTCAAAACGTTGATAAACATTTTGAATAAGCAACAGTTACAGAAACCATTTCTGATTGTTTAAAAATTTTCGAAAGCAACTGAATCCATTTCTGTGGCACACATTCATTGAAACTTGTACAAGGGATTATTTTCGTAATGCCAAAAAAATAACCATTTTTCAAAGAATAGTTATGCCAGTGGATTTTCTGGAAACTGTTTTATTTTCATGCCAAGACGAAATTTTGGTATGAAATACTACATTACTGGTCAAATCTGCAAGTGACTGCATTTTCAGCTTTTTATTTAGTATGATCCCAATATAGTAGAATCTTATGCTATTATTTTAGACAATGTAACTCATAATCAATTTTTTGTAAATGCTTTCGTATGTAAAATTTCAACATTGCATCTTTAAGGGAATTTGTGTTTTCTTAAAATGTACCTGTTTTACTTTTTTATATGTTGGTTGTGCTTTCCAATTTAAACAAAAATATAACCATGCAAATTAGTGATGGGCAATTTCGATTTTTTAAATCAATTTAATCGATACTATGGCCAACTCGATTTAATCGATACTATGAATTTTTAATCGATGTCTCTAAGACAAAATAAGGTAATATCATTTTCATTTTCCTTCAAAAATTGAAGATAAAGTAGTTGGATGTGCCAATCCCAAAACTTTCATCTGCCTCATAAATGTTAAAACTTCAAAATTCGCTATCACAGTGTCAAATTTAAATGATAACCTATGCGCATCATGAGGATTCAAAAAGGATAGGTTCGTTGAAGTATGTGCATTTTAAAAGAAAATATAAGCATTGCATTTTCCTAACAAATCATTGAATTTCGGCCCTCGCCCTCTTAGGCTAATGTCAGACGAACGTCTTTTTGCACGCTTTTTTCGATCTTATGCCATCCCTACACCTTCGCTAGCATGTGTAGGGATGGTGTAAGAGCGAAAAAAAAGTGTGCAAAAAGACGTTCGTCTGATATTAGCCTAGATGTCCGCAATGGAAAATCCTAATTCAAAGAGCATAAAAGCGACAGCTGTTGGGCAGTATACACCGATGCTTAATAAGGATCTATTTATCTGAAAGTGTAACAGGATATGAAGTTTGATTAAATTCCATGCATTAGTTTTGAGATATGGCCATCACGAATATCATGCAAAAAAACAGTACAGCAGCGCAGCCTGTTATATGATTAACACGAAAAACTCAGGAACAACTTTTGTCAATGACACATAATATTAAGTTTGATGAAATTCTACTCATTACTTCTTGAGATATTATCGCTAATATCATGTAAATTCTGAAAAACAGTGTTAAATTCAGGGGCTGGTATGGGTGGACCCCCCCCCCCCCAAAAAAAAAAAAAAAAAAAAAACTCTAGAATGTCCCTCTCTAGAACCATAGAAATCCCTCCCAGAGAAATATGTCTGAATTCAACACTGCTAAATAAAAAGCAGCATGGCAGCACAACCTGTTATATCATTTACACGAAAACCTAATCATGAACAACTTATGACAGAATATTAAGTTTGATGAAATTCCGTTCATTAGTTCTTGAGATATGATCCCTAAACTCATTTAAATCCAGAAAAACGTGTTGAATTCCGGGGGTAGCCCGGAGGGACATGCCCCCCTCCCCGTGCAACATTCAGATGTCCCCCCCAGAAGGTTTGAGATTTTATGCTTAATGTACAAAAGTCCAATCCCCTTCCCTCTGAACTGTCCCTCTCTGGATCCGCAGAAATCCCTCCCGGAGAAAATTGTCTGAATTCAATACTGCTGATAAAATCTGCATAACAACGTCTGCTGTTGGGTGATTTACACCGAAATCTAATATGCAACAATTTATGCCAACGTCTAACTATTCAGTTTGATGAAAATCCGTGCATTAGTTCGTGAAATAGAGCTATTGTGAAAATCGGGAAAAATGCAGCATAGCAGCGCCACCTGCCAGTAGATTTACATCAAAAAGTAATCAGCCCCAATTTATATGAAAGTCTAATTGAATCTAAAGTTTTAACAGATTCCATGCATTAGTTCTTGAAATAGACCACCCACAATTTTTTTCCCAGAGACAAACAAATAGACAGACTGACAGACAGACAATGTATAAAAATAGTCAAATTGTATTCCAGACAAGATCTTCTAAAACTATAAATCCTTTGAAAACCAGAAGTCGAAATTTTTCACAAATCCAACACTTTCTTTTTCTAAAGACAAAAGAAAGCAAGAAAAAATTAACGCATGGATTCTGCCTGTAAATTAAGATCAGAAATGGCGAATCGATTCAGTTTAGATTTGATGTCGATGTTTAGATGCTGGCAGAATCATTATTTTTTGATTTACTTCAATTCTTTAGATTTGGGCGAATCGATTCAGTTCAGATTCGATGCCGATTTTTAGATGCGGGTGAAATTGTTTTTTTTTTATTTATTTCAATTCAAATCGCATCGCGCATGATCCATGATTCGGGTTGAATAGATTCCTCCAATTTTACTGTTTTAGTGGCAGAATTGCTGTAAAAGTTTGTATAAGAGCCTTTTTTTCTTCTTTCTAAGTTCAGTGTTGAATGGCGGGTTGAATTCTTGACTGATCCGGTTGGGATGGGGGGCGGGGGGAGATTTTAGAGTTCCATAAGGGAGGATGTACATTTGTCCATTAAAAAGCATAAAATCTCAAAACTTTCGGGAGGGACATTCCAATGTTCCCCCAGGTCAACCCCTGAATTCAATACTAGGTTAAATTGTGTTATACTTTTGTTTAGAAGCCTAGTTATTTGTTTTACTAGTTTATTATGTTGTATTTTTCAAGTTCGTCCCTTCTAATCCTTTCCGCCCCCTCCTCCTCGCCAATCTTAATTTACAGGGCCATTCAAAATATGCATGCTATTTTAAAAATGCCAAATTCTTGTTCTATTTTATTATAAATCCACATTTTGAAATTCTTGACCAAAGATACATTTGAGGTCACCCCTACCACCGTTTGAGACTTACCTGTCCCCCGGGGGGCATGTTTATTGTTTCTTCCAAACCATCTCGTGTAACATATTGTTGGAAAGCTTTTAATGTCCTCTTTTATTTTCTGTCCCCCCCCCCCCCCCCACACACACACACACTCGTTACATGCTCTTGGCACTTTTTAGCTCACAGGCTATCAAAGCCTGAGATCTAATGTGCCCATCGGTTTTGTATGTATGTATGTACGTAACGCGATAACTCTTGATAGAAATATCCGATTTGCTTCAATTTTTTGTCTATGTTCATTCTGCTAAGGCACTTCCCTGATTAGTTTTGGGGGTTCATTGGTTAAGTATAAAGGGGAAACGGGGGCTAATCCCTCCCCTTAGCTTAGATAAATGGGTTTTTCCGGCAGAATTATCAGATTTTCTTCAAATTTTGGTATACCGGTTAATTTTGATAACGAGTTTCTCTGATTATATTTGAAGGTCATTGTTATAGTCTAAAGGGGGGGAGGGGGGGACAAGGGGATAATACCCTCCCTAATTTAGATAGATGGGTTTTGCTATCCGATTTACTTCAAATTTGGTATACCAGTTTATTCTGATAAGGCGCTTCCCTAATTAGATTTGGAAGTTCATTGGTTAAATATAAAGGGGGGAACAGGGGCTAATACCCCCTTAATTTAGATAAATGGATTTTTCTATCCGATTTACTTCAAATATGGTATACCGATTTATTTCGATAAGGCGCTTCCCTGATGACATTTGGAGGGTCATTGGTTAAGTATAAAGAGGGGAAATGGGGAGGGGCAATTCCCCCCTGCCTCTTAGTTTATTTTTCGAGGGGCATTATTCTTTGAAATAAGAGCATAATATACAGTTAGTGTGAATAGCCTGTGAGCTCAATGCCATCAGTTTAAATGGGCACTTTTCTTTTTAGCTCACAAGCTATCAAAGCCTGAGGCTTTGATTGTTTGATTGAGGCGTTCATTCTCATAAGGCGCTTGCCTGATTAGTTTTGGGGGTCCATTGGTTAAGCATAAAGATGGGGATACGAGGGCTAATACCCCCCTCCACACACACACACACTTACATAAATGGGTTTTTCATGCAGAATTATAAGATTTGCTTCAATTTTGGTATACTGGTTAATTCTGTTAAGACGCTTCCCTGATTAAATTTGGAGGTTCATTGTTTAAGTATAAAGGGAGGAACAAGAGCTACCCCCCCCCCCCCACCCCTTAATTTGGATAGATGGGTTTTTCTATCTGATTTGCTTCAAATTTGGTAACCAGTTTATTCTGCTAAAGCGCTTCCCTGATGAGATTTGGAGGCTTATTGTTTAAGTATAGAGATGATTCCTCCTTAATTTATTTTTCGAAAGGCATTCTTTGAAGTAAGAGTATAAAATACAATTAGTATGAATAGACTGTGAGCTCAATGCCATCAGTTTAACTCGATACTTTTCTTTTTTATTTATTATTGTTTCAGTGAGTGCACTCTGCATGTCAGCGAATGAGTCAATAACTGTTCATAGTTTTTAGATTACTGCTGGGGAAAAAGAAAAAAAAAAAACATATAATCAAGGAATATACTTTTATTTATTTGTTAACCAGAGAAAAGTATGTTATTTGATTGTTAATGGTTCTAGGATGAAAACATTTTTTTTTTTTTTTCGTAACAGCTGAAAATTTGGTAAACATTAAAAAGAAAGATATTTATTAACTGTAAATGAGATAAAGAGATATATATTTTAAAAAGGGAAAGAAATTTTAACTAAATATATTATTAAAAGGAGAATTTTGATTATTAATTGGGGGATAATTAGTATGTGATGATTGGTTAATTACATTCATCACAGCTATTTTAAAAGAAGATTTGCAATATTTGCATAAAAAAGACTGAAAAACCTTTTAACTTTTTAAATAAATTTAGAGCCTTCAAAATTTCGCTCATCTGTGCATTTTTAAAAAGAATGACGTTTATAGGAAGTAAGTCCCCATATGTTTGTTTGAAGGAAATAAGAGTTAAGAGTAGAAAGTACATCTTTTCCAGATGAAAAAAAAATCATTTCTTTCTTTTTTTTTTTTTTTTTTTTATCTGACCGAGATCTCTTTAAAGATAAATTTAAATATAATATAAATTATTATCAAAATTACATCTTAAAAATAATAATTTTAAAAGTTAAAAAACGTTATTATTTGACTCAAAAGTCTGTAGTAGCTTACTTCTGGGCCACTAACATTGTCTAGGGCCCCCATATATGGAGGTTAGGGGTGAGAGATAGTCGTTACGTACGGCCCTGTTGATTCACTATGTTTTGGAATTACTATTTTTCAGCTTATCTGTGTGAATCTGTGAACATCAAAATATCGATTCAAGTATCAATCCTAGAATTTGGGAATCTATTCCTATTGTGATCGATTCTGTTTTATACGATGTCGATTTTAATCGATTCTCAAATTTTCCAGAATCGCCCATCACTTATGCAAATATGCCTGCAATGAATCGGACTGCTTTCTCAATTAAATTAATTGGGAATTTTTTTTTCTTTTCAAATATTCCTGGTATAGATGCTGTAGATTTATTTTGTGTTGTTGTATAATGATATATATGGAATGAAGTGCATGCTAAAAAAGCAATTCTAAGATGTACTGCTTATTTTGTCAAAAGAAATAAAACAATAAAGTTTCATTACTTTGCGAGAAAATACCAACAGCGAAGGGCATTCAACAAATACAATTTGTTAAACCATGAAAAATGACACTATCTACTACAAACCTTACACTAACATGATTCGTACAAAGAATTTGTGTTTCATTAAGTAAATCATGATACAGGAGAAATTGCAAGTGATATTATTGATAATGAAGACAATGACTTATTCTGTTATAGCAGAAACTGAGAGGTTGCTATGTGGTTATAGTGTTTATTAATTTTAGAATTTTTTACATTATTTTATGTTATTTTAAAATTAAACCATCATTAAAAGTTGTTCTGTATGGAAAATATTTTTTTTAACTTATTTTAATTATTTTGTTTAGTATTTAAACTGAATTTTTGCTAAAATTACATTATGGACAAAATGTCACAAGATTAACACTTAGCATTTTGCAAAATCAAATGTATCTAATTCATGTGTTATCAGATGAGTTCAATGATTAATGCTTTTTAAAAAGATATAATTACTCTGCTATATTCTGTAAATTTTATTTCTGTAGTCTCATATAATTCACAGGATATCTGCGTCAAACACAATTTTTGAAAATTGCATTTTTTGTGGTCACAAGAGTAACAAAATTTTCATTTATTATCTAGCCAAGTAAAATGCTTTTTGTTACAAATTGTATATCGTTTATGAAAGTAGAGCACATGTATTTTTAAGAAGTTGCATCAAATTTATCTTAAATATATTTTGTAATAAAAAAATTGGAAATATATATGTAAATTTGCTCTGGTGGTCACAAGAGTAACAGTGGACGTTCCCTTAAGCAAAAATTTTGCCCTATTTTGAGATTCTGTAGCAATCAAGAGATAAAATCTTTAACTTTGCTTATGGTACCTAAATAAATACTGCACATTTTAAATTTTAATTAAATTTATTAATGGCTTTGAATTATTTAATATATCTGTGTTCTTAAAATTACACTGATTTATTTATTTTTATTACAGTAGAAAATTTGTAATGTAAAGTATTGGCACATATTACACATTATCTTGTTGCATTACAAATTGTGTTGTTTTCAATTTTATCACATATATTTGCCACGTAAAAGTATATCTATCATTAAATACAATGATATATTTATATAAAAACTTTCATAATAGTAGTATTACATCAATATGAAAATAATCCTTAATTAAATGCGAACAAGCACATTAAATAAAATTGCTCATTAACCTTTAAAAAATGTAATTGATGGAATTCTTATTTAACAAATGAAGAATTTTTTTTTTCAAATAAAGAATCATAATAAAGATTACATTTAGAACACTGAAATTCAAAAATAAAACTAGACTATATATAAATATGGAAATATAATATATTTTTGCAGTATCACTTACTTTTAAAGATTCTTTCTTCATTCAATTTTAATTATATACTTATTATGAATAAGTAACATTGAGACCATTCTAATATCTGTTTGAATTTATCCTCATAATCTACTGCAACTCCAAACATACTAACATAATAAAACATAAGTATATCATTAAATCTTTTAATTTAATATTTAAAAGATGATAGCCTTTATATTTCAAAATTAGTAGATAACCAAAAATATATTGATAAATATCTTGATTTTAGCAAAATTATATTAACCAAAGTTGTTTCAGGATTAAATTGCCTTAGAGTACAGTTTATTAAATTGATTCTGTATAAATTTAATTTCAATTTCATCAAAATACCACGTTTGCCCACAGTCTTTTGTCGATGGTACATTAACAGTGCATATGATGTTGACTTCACAAATATCTTCTCTATTTAGAGAATTAGCTGAAAGCCAATAAAAAGATTTTGAAGACCCTGGAGGATGCATAAAGTTGATAGTTAATGTCATTTTCATCTTCATTAATTTTCAGTATCATTCCAAAAAACCAGTGTTCATCGTACATACAAGCTACATAACTTTATAATGTCAAGTGGAACATGGAGATATTTGGTGGATTTGGCTCTCGATTAAAATTATATACATATGAATATTGTTTATCATTACTAATACATTTTGCCCCAATACTGTCTTTTGATAAGGGTATGAACTGATGAAATCCTCATGTTCCAGGGAAAGTCTTTGCTTTTGAAAAACAGTCTTGTAAGTTTTTTCTTTCATTCTGTATATTTTATTTTAAAAGAAGCCTGAAATGTATATTGCTTAAATTGTCATTGCAAAAATTGAAAATTTTTTGTACCAAATTAATTGGATCCTTAAAACATCTTTGTAAACGCTCTTTAGTAATGAGTCGTTTAACCGCTCCGTCAATATCATCCATGGTGATTTACCATGACTGGTGGCAAAAAATGACCATTTTGCCTGAAGGGTAAAATCCTCTTCATGGTGGCAAAGGTTTATGAAATTTTTGCAATTTTTGTATTGGCCAGAACACCCATCACTAAAGTAGAAAACTTTCTTTACATCAGGAAATCTTTCTTTTATAAATGATATGGCTTCCTTCTGTGTTACATACACAAAAGTGACATCATGTTTCATATCATCTGATAAGATGCAAAGATTGTTTGCTGATAATTTATTACCGGGAGATTGGTTGTGTATAACAACTGGATAAATAGTGCAGGCTTTTTTGGTCCAATGGTAACTTTGAACCTTGTCTTAAATAACAAAAGTAAAATTTTCTCTAAAATCTAGTAAAACAATAGCTTCTTCAGGGCCAAGGTGTGCTTTAGTTTCTTTTAGGAAATTAGATTGGGCCTTTGTTATAAAAGAGTGTGGAATAAGATTTTCCAAACTTTTTATTAAGATTTCCAGAAATTCGTCTAAAGGAACAGTGCGTGTCACCATTTCTGTTCGATCAGTACTAACCCAATGTTGGTACTGGATTGAATCACTTGAGTTATAGTCCTCAAATTTTTCTTCTAAATATTTTCATAGATTTTCATTAGTTGGGCAGTTAGTGCAGTGACGTAACATGCAATCTCTACTATCTACGGAGCATACCAGCTGTTTAATTAGCACATGATAATTATCTGTAATATGTGCAGCATGAAGCAAAAGAATGGTATTTTGATGCTTCATACAAACACATACGGAATGTGTACCGGAAGAACCAGTCAATATACACATTTAGGCCTCAAAGAACAGAATTTAGAGAATTTTATATTCACATGAGGATCCTGTTTGAAAAGAGAATACAGTTCACGTAATATCAATCGCTTTTGTGCATGTGCATTCTTATTAATGCTAACCACATCTTCTTTTCTAGACATGATTCTTGAATAGTCATCACTCTCATAAAACTTTTCAATCAGTTCAACTATTTCTGGACTTGTGGGTTTGCCCTTTCTTATATCTGGCATTGCCAAGATTCCTCTTTCTCTCAGAAGTTGGCGTGACTGTCTTACAGCATAATCAGCCACTTCAAATTCATCTATTATTTTCTTTTACTCCAAGAATTAGGAACTAAAGTCAAAAGTTGCAATTGCTCCCTTCTATTTCCAGCAAGCTTTACTTTTTTTTTCAGCATATTCATCAGCTCGTCAAAATCTTCAGCCTTTTGCTTAATATCATGTATGTTTTCACTACATGTTCTTTCGGGAGAAAGATCCACATCTGTAACTCTCTGAACTTTACTTTTCAGAGTATCATATGCAGCCTTAACTTTTCTTTTAGCATATGATTTTTTGCTGTATGAGGGAATTCCATGTAGTGTAAGTGGAGATTTCCCTAATTCACGAAGAGATGAATTGAGACTATTAAGAACTTCATTTTTGCTGAGTGATGTATCATATTCAGCACTATCACTGTCACTTATTGTTGCTGGCTCATTCACATGAACAGCATTTGAATTCTTTTCTGAAAGTTTTGTACAAGAATAACACAATTTCTGTCCAGGTGCTACTAAGATGTTTGAACTAAACAATCTGTTAGATAAATCTCTACTAACAGCTCTAATTGATTTTTTAACTTGCTTTTTATGTGGCTGAAATGGATCTGCACATTTATATTGATAAAATTCATATTTCTTTAAGAGCCAAATTTTGTGATGCTCACATATATTAATGAGATGGCTATCACTTATTTTTATTTTTATAAATGCACTAGCCCTAAGTAATAGAAGTTCTTTCTCTGAATCACAAATATTATGAATGTCATTTAGTTCTTTGTGTTTTGCGTAGCTAGTTTTGTGACACTCTAAACTAGTCAATATTCCAATACTGCAAGCCTGAAGGCTAGTAGCAGGTTCAGTATGAGGCTCCATATTAGGACAATAAAGCAAATATATATATATATATATATATATATATGACAATCTATAAAAAATGTGAAAATCAGAATGCATTTTGTAGCACAAGGAAAGTTAGATCATCCTTCTATGATGAAAAACAACAGACTGACAATAATTTGATTAGATTCCAAAACATCTGCTTTCACGAAAGAACTTTACCCTGCCTTTATCAGAAGGTGTTTGTTTATACACGGCAGGTGCAGCAAAATCTTTCATACTATAGAAATAATATTTGTTAAACATTTGTGTATTTAAACTGGTTAAAATTATCCAAGGAAATAAAAACCGAGGTTTTGAGCACTTTTTAAATACAAATAATTAAAATATCAGCATTCAAAAGAAAGATTGAAAATGTGAGGAGAAAAAATATTTTTTTATTTTTTTTTATATTATAGCGATGAAAAAATTTTCAGTTTTCAATTAGATTATTGAAACTTGTTTAAATTAGGAAAAAAAAATGTTCATAAATAAATAACTAAATTAAACATGAGGACTATTCACTAAATTTAATGGGGAAGCATAATGAAGCCATAGATTTTTTTAACTAAGGAAAAACGAAGCATAAACTTTACTTTGCAAGTTAAAAAAACAACAAAAAAAAACATTTATTAAATAACATTAAAATTAACAACTCATAGAAATTGCATTAATTATTTAGGTACCACAACTAAAATTAGGCATGGAGATTTTTATTTCATGATTGGTGTAATTTACTGAAATAAGGCAAAAAAAAATTATATAACCCATGAGAAAGACCTCATTTTTATTTCATAACTAAAATGCCTAAAGTGTTAGCTGTTATTTAAAACAAAATAATATTGGAAATTTTATTTGCCTTTTTGTGTAGAGCCTTTTTCGTAAAGTCACAAAAATTTGGAAAAATAACCATAACTTTCAAATTTGGTTTAATTTTTTGGCCCTAAATATTTAAAATTAATTTTTTAAATATTTTTTTTATTAAAATCTGCATCTTTTTATGTACTTACAGTGATATTTTTAAGATGATTCGCATTTTAGATCCAGAGAAACAATTTTTTGAAAATGGAACTGCAGTCTAAAAATGCAGACTTGGAAATGTGCGATTTGAGAAAAATCCAAAAATGTGACCCCCCATATCTCACAAAATATGAGGTCCAGGAAGGAAAAATTTCTGATGTATTCATATCAAGATAGAATTAACATGTACACAAAGTTTCATCCAAATCCCTGTCAGTTGGGTTACAAACCATAAAAAAAATTGTTGAATTGACATGGAATGACCCAGGTGTAAATAAAAAAAATTTGTAGATAAAAAAACATTTTCAAACAGTTTTTATGTTTCTCAAAAACTGCTGATCATTAAAAAAAAATGCAAATTTTGCCAATGAGTCACAGATAAAATCATGAAAATTGGAAATCTGATAACTAAAAACAATTGGATGGGAGAAAATAATTGCAATTTTCATCAATCAAATACAGAAAAAATTTTAATTTCATCAATGTGTCGCAGAAAAAAAAAATTGCAAATTTAATCAATCAGGCATGAAAAAAATTGAGAATTTCATCAGTTGATCTCAGATAAAAATTGTGAATTTTATTAATTGGTTGTCGAAAAAAATTTGAAAATTTTATCACTTGGTGGCAGAAAAAATCACAAAATTTTCAATGGGTTGTTGAAAAAAAATTTCAAGTTTTGTCGACCAGTCACAAGGAAAAACCCCATGAATTTTGTCAATCTGTCACAGCAAAAATTCTCAGGAATAGTCAATTGTTTAAGAATTTTTCTCTCTATAGGGATAACAAAATTATTAAAAAGTATATAGCTTGAAAAATATTGTACGTCTGCTATAATGCAAATGTTTGTCTACTGAACTACTGAAATTTAACTAGTTAGTTCTTGATATTGTCTTTACAATGTTGATGTTCATTTATTGTGTCATCCATCTAAAATGTCCAGAATTGCATATAGAAATGCTATTCACATCTTTAATGTGTAATACTCAGAAAGCAAACAGAAAAAAGAAATTGACACTGTGTAAGAACAAGGCTGCCAACAAAATTTACATCGCTCTTTCTCTCTCTCTCTTTTTTGGGAGGGTTTTTCTTTTGTTAAAAAAAAGGGAGAAGAGGAGATGAACTTAAAATTTAGATTTTTTTCTTTTTTCTTCCAATACTTTGCCACTGAAATGTAAAATTGGTTATGACTTTTTCTGACTGTTTTCAAATATCTAGCTGTCATATATATAATGTGAATTAAATCTAGCAAAAGATCTTAGTGAATAATTTGTACTTCTTTGATGAATGCTTGGAATGAATTTCATTACTGGTTATAAAATTCGAACTCTCCATATTTAGGAAGACATTGCACTTTTTATTTGATGAAGCCTATGAGCTTTCAGTGAAATTAATGTAAATTTATCAAATTATGTTTTTCTACAATTCTACATATCAAACATAACAGAAATTATAGTGTTCTTATGGCGTTTGATTTTCATTCATTTACAACAGTATCAGTTGTGTATTTTGCATAGATAATTTTCAGGGTTTTTCAGTTTAAGTCATAATCACCCCTGCATTATTATTTTTGTGTTTTGCAAAGGTGAAAACTAAAAATCTATTTTTTTTTTCCATGAAAACTTAATTGTAAATTTTATAATTTAAATCTGAAACAGTGTATGGATTTTTAGCATTTGTAGATTTCAAGGAATGTACTTACTTTGGAACATAAAATAGATAAGGCTATTCAAAAGGGCTTGGTACACTGTTGTGTAGTTGAAGTACATCACAGGAATTGTTAAAATGTTAAATGTCAACTTCACTTATACTTGAAATCCTATCCAGAAACTTTCTGAGTACAATTTGCTATGGTACTGATTCTGTTTAATGTATGATTGTGAATTTGCTATATTTTTTTAATATGATCGCCATAGATATTTATTAATTATTTTTTTACCATATGAGATACTTGTTTAACTGTCATTTGCATGATATAATATTTCATTTTTCTGTAAATGTTCATTTTCTATTTTGGATTAAGATATATTCTCTAATTAAAAAAAAATATTTAATTTATTTGTTGTGTAATATTATATCCTTATTAAAACGTACGTTTTTAAATATTACATAAACTCACCTTCTGGACTTATTAAATAACATTTTCATAGAAAATGTAAAATATTTATGTGTGATGTTTAATAATGCATTTTTAATTTTTAGGGAAAATTGTCTGCTTTATATGAAGAGAAAAAATCTCTTTTAAATGAACTAAAGTTAAAAGAGAGATTAATAACTGAAGTAAATGCTTCTAATGGAAATAATGAACTTGCAGATCTCCTCAGAAAGTTAGAAAATGAAGGAATTATGTCACCTACATTATCAAGAAAGTGTTTGTCCTCACATAAAAGCACAGGTAATCTATCTTCTCCAGCTATTGCTTCTTCATTAGATGCTACAATGGTTAAAAAAAGCTTTATTGAAAAAGAAATTATATCTCAATTAAGAATGAATGATACTCAAGGAATCCCAGACAAAAAGAAAAAAAGCATTGGTACTTCATGTAGTGTTCTTACAAGAGAAATTGGAGTGGGATATGTGCCAAATAAATATAAATCAGTTGGTGTTGGCAGTGATTTATCTCTAACTGAATCATTAAGTATGTTGAAAAAGGCACATTTTGAAACTCAAACAAGTATATCATCAGAATCACTAGAAAGTGACCTAGATTCTATAAATGGTACAGTTGATATTTTGAAGTATTCTTCTGGGCATGGTAAAAAGCAATCAATTAATACATCAGCTAAAATGAATGTTCATAAATTTTATGTAGATTCTTCAACAAACACAAACTATATCTGTATTGATAAAGGTATTATGACTGAAAGAGAAAATATTCATGATTCCAGAAATAAAGCTCTAGACAAATCTGTTCGACATAAAGGTATATCTGTCTTACCTTCACTATGTAATAAATATGTACAAGCTTCTAATAAATGTACTGTTAAGAGTATTGGGTTACAAACAATGGCTGAAGATAAAAAAAAAGATACCCAGCAAATGAAATATACTCATACTGTTGGAGTTGGAGATTTTGTCATATCTGATATTTTATGTGATTCTTGTAAGAAACTTAAGAAATCTATTGGTGTTGGCGATTTTGATGTAAAAAAGATGATAAATTGTGATAAATGTCAGTCAAGTAAGAATACTTCTCTCTTGAAGCACAAGAATACTGCTGTTGGTGATTTTGATGTCCATAAATGTTGTGAAAAATGCCAGTCACTTGAAAAGCAGACTGTTCATAAATCTTCAGTTGGAGTTAATACTACTGTTGATTTAAGTTCTTCTGATAGAGATATACGTATATGTGATAAATGCAGTGAAACAATTCATTCTGTTGCTCAAGATTTAGCTGCAGATTCTGTGGAAACATGTGCTTCTAAGTTTAATGCCAAAGATTCCAAAACAAAAATTCCTAAAACTAAACTTTCTAAGCATAAAGCTGAAATACAACCACTAAAAATAAAAGAAACAAAAACTGAAATGAATTGGTCTTCAACTGCAGAGAACAAGAAGAAAGTAGCAGCAATAAGTACAAAGTAAGAGAATATTTAATAATTATATTTCATTTTTTTACTTTTAATTATATTTTATTATAACTAGTAATGTTTATTTCAACCATAATTTCCTCTCTATTTGTCTTTTCTACCATTTTAATTTAGATATCCAAAGGAAAATTCACCTTTTTTTTTAGTCATTATATTCAATATTTTTACCACAATTTACATGTTTATATCATTTGTTATTATGGTTTTTTTAATATCTTAAATGGAAGAAACAAGCATCCTTGTGTTAAAATGCATGGTTATGAATAGTCTAAGTCAAGTCAGGGTTTACTCTAGAGAGTAATATTTAAAATATCCTTCTTAAAATAACTATATTTTTTAAACATCCCTCATAAGATGTAATTTTAAAAAATCCTACCTTATTTTTTTCTCTTATCATGAACTCTGCTAGTTAGCACCTTTGCAACTTTGAGATTTATTAGCAGTGTCAATGGTTGGAATTAGTCCTGCATCGGGTCGGGTTATGCTTTCGAGAGTCGGGTCAGGTTGGTGCTATATTTTCCTGTTGTGGGTCGAGTTGACTTAAACTTTTTTGTTGCAAGTTTGGTTGGTTTTGATTGTTTTGGGTTCAGGTTGGCTCTTTTACTCTTGCAGGTCGGGTTTGGGTTGACCCGATTTTTTAAAAGAATTTACAAAATATTTTTTCGCATTAAAAGTCTATATAAACTGCAGATCAAAGTTTTACAAAAGCAAAATGCATGCCTGTCAGTTTTGTGCAGTCTTAGAATTCATTTCTGGAAGTTAATATAAACATACTTTTTCAACTACTGGTACGATAAGTTTGCTGAATAGTTACAATTGTAATGTTCTAGTCTTGATACTTCTAACTTTGTTATGACAAACAACTACTGTGTGATAGACAGGAAGGATTGTTTAGTGTTTTGCTGCATATTGTATCTTAAACATACAATAGAAATATAATGCAATTTGTTATTTCAAAGACTCATGAAAGGATGACTAATACTTCTATGGTTCCTATTGAAAATGTATCAAGTGAGTAATTTAATTGTGATGATACAAGATGTGGTAGATGCAAAAATTTTCAAACTAATAACTGTTGATAATATTGATAAACTAAAGGCAGAATGCCAATTGTATAAAACAAGGTGTATCGTTATAAGTGAAACTTTTGAAGTCGCAACTAAATTTAAAGCATATTTAAAGATTTGATTTTTAGTTTTATACCATTTAGAATCCTGCATCGTGTTGGGTTACCCGCACCCAACCTGATTTGGTGTCAGGTTGGCTCTAGATTTTTTTGTTGTAAGTCAGGTTGAATTTCATTGTTTTGGGTTGGGTTTGGGTTGACCTGAATTTCAAAAGAATGTTCAAAATATTTTTTCAGATTAAAAATCTATATACAATAAGACCTCGATAATGGCCTTTCTCCTAAAAGGCAGACACATTTATTTAATGGACACTTTTTCAATTCCTAAAATTTATAGATTTGAACGCTTATATCTCTGAGTAGCGGGCACCTCTCAATTTACACACATGTAACATGTGTATGTGTACATAAACTATCAATAATATGATAGCTCTGTTTTTGGTGTGTATCAAAAACGAAATGTTCATAACATTTTTCATATTTTGAAAGAAGAAAAAATGGTTCTTAAAGAAAGAACAATCTATGATGGCATTTCTTATATACATTTTATTTCTCATGCAGTAAATTGAACATATAGTCCTAGATATTGAAATACGTATTTATTTTCATCTGAAACGTAGTTGTGCTCAAACTTTTTGTGAAACTCCCAACAACTTGAGTGGTAAAAACCTATATATGACCTGAAAGAATTATTCTAATGTGAACCCGACCTGCAGAAAGAAAATTAGATTCATTACAAGGCGAAAAAACAAAATTTGGGATAATCCAACCCAATGCAATATTTGACTCTATTCAACGATCCAAGGTACTCAGAGGTTTTACTATATTTGAGAATATAGATATGTTCATTCTTCTACATAAAATATAAAATGCAATTGTAGATTACCTTTCATAATGGCATTATAACATGATTTACTTTCCTTACATTGCTGGTTCAGGTCAGGTTGCAGGTTGAAATATTGTGAGTTTGAGTCAGGTGCAGGTTGAAATACATTGGGTTGCGAGTTGCTGGAAATTATTTTTATGGGTTTGGGTCAGGTTGTGGTTGCGAAAGATTATTTTTGTGGGTTCAGGTCGGGTTGTGAGTTGACTTAAAATGGAATTTGCAGGTTTGGGTCAGGTACAACCCGACCCATGCAGGACTGTAGTTGGAAAACTACTTTATATATCTATGCAGGCTTTGAAATTTGTTTAGTTTAAGCAAACCTTTTTTAGAAGAGATCACCTTGATGTAATTGCTTTACATTTATTCTTCAAAGTATGTTATATAATTTAATTTAATCACATTTATATAAATTTGTTTTTGAATAAATATTTTAAACAGAATTTTGTTTTAATTTTTTTAACCAAGCATTGTATCAGAAAATTACTCTTTTTAGGTGCGTTCGTAATTATATAAATACGTAGCACCTATAGTCGTCGTTCAGTCTGTCCGTCCGTCTGTCTGTCCGCATGTAACAGAGCAAAAACTACCCAACCGAATAGTCTGAAATTTCAAATATATGATTGTTGCAAAATTTTGTCGAGCCATTTCAAATTTTATGAAAATCGGATGTATAGTTTAATTACAGGGACAGTCAAAAGTTTTTCTTTACATTACGGCCAATGGGAAAAATTATTGCAAGTGGATTTTAATGATATTAGAGCCTTCCGAATGATCTGAAATTTTAAAGATATAATTGTTGCAAAATTTTGTCGAGCCATTTCAAATTTTAGGAAAATCGGATGTATAGTTTAATTACAGGGACAGTCAAAAGTTTTTCTTTACATTACGGCCAATGGGAAAAATTATTGCAAGTGGATTTTAATGGTATTAGAGCCTTCCGAATGATCTGAAATTTTAAAGATATAATTGTTGCAAAATTTTGTCAAGCCATTTCAAATTTTAGGAAAATCGGATGTATAGTTTAATTACAGGGAGAGCCAAAAGTTTTTCTTTACATTACGGCCAATGGGAAAAATTATTGCAAGTGCATTTTAATGATATTACAGCCTTCCGAATGGTCTGAAATTTTAAAGATATAATTGTTGCAAAATTTTGTTGAGCTATTTCAAATTTTAGGAAAATCGGATGTATAGTTTAATTACAGGGACAGTCAAAAGTGTTCCGAAAAAATTATTGGAAGTGCATTTCAATGATGTATCAGACTATGCACGTTATGAAGTGCAAAAAATTGTACATTCAGTACAATATGGGGTGCAAAAAATAATTTTAAAACTAGTTATAGTACGAACGCACCTCATTTGCCACGTTTGACGAGCAATTTCCAACTTGTTTTCTTTTTGTGTATTACTTGTTGCATGCATGATCCATTCTGTGCCAAAGTTATATTTTTAATTTAATTTTTTTTCTGCTAATTGTCTATTTGATATCTAAACAGTGAAAACGCACATTAGGAGATAATACAACTTTCTTTTAAAAAACAAAAACAAATAGATTTTATTTTCAATATTTACCCAACATGAAATAATCATTTAAAAATCCTAAATATCTTTCATAAAATGTATCCATATAAAGATTAAATTAAATAATTTTTGAAAATATTTGAAGTTTTAAATATTTTTAAAACATAATTTAAGAAGGTCATGCAGTTTTAATGTAAAAATTTTTCAACACTGTATGTTTTAATTGATTTGTGAATGTAACTTCATAACCTTCATAAATAATAACCATTACAAAAAAGAAAGAATAATTCATGAAAGATCCTTCAAATGATTTATGAAATATTAGAAAATTAAACATGAAGCAAATGTTTGTTACCCCCTTAACCATCATGAAAATACGTTCACGGGCAAATTGCCTATGAATGTATTGAGCATGATAATTAAGGGGTTAAATTTATTTAAACACCAGTTGTTAGTCCCTTATAGCTTGATGAGTCAAATAGGAAAAAATAAACTAGTGTTGCATGCAGTTTTAGATGGGCTCATTGACCCCAAGTACATTGTGTCCCTATTAATGGAATGCTTCATGCTCTTAAGATGACCCAGTATATATATTTTTGGCCTGTATATATGTTCTGATGAGCATTCATTTGTAGATCATTGTTAAAACAGACAAAACAAGAAAATTATTATCAAAAGGAAATTCAAGATTACTTCAAAGGGATCTGCAGGAATAGAAATCAAAGCTTTCTGTGTTTGCAAACGATTGAGTTAGAAAATATGCACTTATGACTGAAACTGTACTTTCTGAAAAAACATTTAAGAAAAGAAGAAGAATGAAAGAAAGAAAATTATTTTTTTGTAGATTTTTCTGTTTATTTTAAAACAGGATCTTGCTTAAGGTGTATTAAAACCTTGATGATCCTTCTCTCAATTATGGAAACTTAAATATTTCTGCTGCTCTATAATCATGATACAAATTTTGCAAGTCTGTAAAGAGTGTGATTGAGAAGAGTAAATTCACTCAATTACTCAACTAGTATTTTAGATTGCTAAAGTGACTATGTTGCTGTTATTTTTCTGTTGAAACCATCTATAGTACAATATAAATTTAGTATTTAAAGTATCTGTTATTTTTCTTAAGTAAATAAAATATCTCTCCTCTCCCTTCCCTACTCTTCTTATCCCAAATGATTCAATTTTGTTTTACTTTTTTTTCAGTAGTATGTGACATTTGGGAAAAACAATACAAATATGAGTTTTTGTTTTTAAAATTTCTATTTGTGGAAAAAATATCCTCATTCTAGATATAAATGCTTTTTGAATGAAGTTTGCAAACAAAATTTTGTGTGTGTCTGGTGAAATCTATAGAGACCACATTTTAAGATGCTATTTAGCTTTTTAAAAAATACTGTAATTAATAAACAGCATTTATTTGTCAGATGTTAACAAAAATTGCATCTGTCAGGTTTCCAACTAACTTGAAAATTAATTCATATTAAGTTAAGCTTTTTTATTATTATTATGAAGAGTTCGAAACTCTTTGTACTAAATTTTTTCACATATTAGATTGAAAGGTATTTTTTAAATGTCTTCACCCTTTCGAACTAAGACTTTAAGAGGGAAATTTCGTATGGAGATTAGCATAAAAGCTCTTAAGTGGGCGGGTCACTCAGCTTTCGATTTCCCCCTCACTAATGTAAAGTCTATGGGCATTTGATACATTCGTATGTTTAAAGTATTTCCTCGGGAAATTAATATGTTAGCTTCTATCTTTTGTGTATACTTCCTAAAAGATGTCTCTTTTTTTCTTAGTTCTCTATAGACTTAATTTTATATGAAGTGTTAAAATCTTACTCACAGTTTGCCTGTTTTTAACACATAAAATATTAAATTCAGCATAGATTTTAGAAATATTTTGAAAACTAAGAGAAAAAGAGACATCCTTTAAGAAGAGTACACAGAAAAAAGATTTTAAAAATATGAATTTCCCGAGAAGATATTTTAAATATATGAATGCATCAAAAGCCTATAGACTTAACATTATAGAGAAGAATTCTGAAGCTGAGTGACCATCCCCTTAATAGCTGAATACAGAAAAAAGCATTTCTCTAGCAGGAAAGTAAACGTTTTTGCTTTTCAACCCATGATCAGTTTTAGACTGAACACATTCATGGAGACATTATTTTACTATTGCTGAGGCAGTCAAATTGTTAATCTACATCAATCTAAAGCAACTTTGGTAAGGTAAGTGGTTACTCTCATCTCCCCAACATCATTTTGTAAGCTAAACATTTCAAATTATAAATGTAAGTAAAGCATGTTACAATTTTCAAGAAAATATCATTATGAATGTAAATTTGCATTTGCATAGAAATTTTAGCAATTCTAGGTTATTACATTAAGATATATCCCATTATTATGCTTTTCTTTTCGAGCATTTGTGGTAATTAATTATTCTATACTAACACACACATGCAAAATATTGCCTCCTCCAATTTGACACATGTCTTCAGTTACATATTATCGCTCAATTTTGTCATATTTTTTGTGACATTTATATTGTTTTAAATAAAATTCATATAATTTTGTTAAATTAATACATGCATTTGTGTGCTTAAAATAGTAATATTAAATCTATGCCTGATTTTATATTTAGGACTTCAATTAAAAATGCAAGTCAAGTAAAAGGTGATGAAAAAAATGTTAGTGAGGATAATAACAACACTGTGGCAGAATCTCCATGCTCTGAAATTTTACCTCATTTCACAGATTTGCCAGTTATTCCTAAGAAAAAGTAAGTTTATTGTACATTATAAATATACATGCAACTTTTTTCAACATTTAGTGCTAAGCGTCCTGATTTTTTCTTCTTTTTGCATCTTTTGTAGAAGAGAATTAAGTAAAGAAATTAAAGCAGCTTGTAAAGTTCTAAATGACCATCTTAAGAAAACTGACCGTTGTGGTGAAAAACAGATGGTAATTATGTCTCTCTAAAACTGTTTTGTAAATTTTATTTTGTTGATGTCTGAAAGAGTTTTCACACAAAGCAATTATTTTGCTTTGTGTGAAAATTTTTGATAATGCTGAAACAAGACTGATTTTAATATTTCCTGTTTTGCTATTATTTAATGTAATCCTATGTTCCTTAATTCATGAATCGTGAATTTATTGTGTAACCCTTTCTGGTGCGGAGTAATTCTGTTTATAAACAGATAAAATAATGGACTGATACCAGACTTTATAAACGAATTTATTAGAAAATAGGAATTTGCTTATTTTCACGTACATTATAAAAGGAAAATTTTAATTAAATGTTCTTAGTGCCGTTTGTCAGTTTTGGAATTAAAATTAGGTGTCCTTTTTTAAGGACACTGACCTCAAAAGGGTTAAAGAGACTCACTACCCTTTGAACTTTTTTTTATTTTTGGTGTTTTATTGTAGCTTTTTGATATATTATTAAATGATTTTATGAAAGAAAATGAGTTAATTAAGAAAACATGCAATCGTGTGGTAAAATTTTAAAAAAAAGTTTTTTTTTAATTTTTAAATTTTACTTCTACAATTTGTAAATTTTTGAAACTTTTTTTCTTGTATGCTTTTCTTACAATATGTTTTATAATGCAGGTATCAGATTTCCAAAAACTTAATTAGTTTAAGAGAAAATAAATAAAATGTCATAACATCTGTAAAAAATGCAGTAAAAATAACTATTTATTTAACATTTTTATTTATTAAAACTAAAATATTTTTATTACTGAAAATTCAGTTAATTTTATAAAATGCACTTTAAGGATCATCCAAATATGTATATGGATGATTCTATGCAAATAGGCCATTTTCATATTAGTGATATGAAATTTCTAATTTTTTTAGCAATACACTAGGACAGGGACGGCGAACCTATGGCACGCATGCCAAAAGTGGCACGCAAAAGAATAATTTTGGCACGCTGTTACTTGTGACTAAATCAATATACAGTGATACTACACAAAATACATAAACTCTAGATAATCTAATCTTGACTAAATTTGATTTATTGGAAATTGAAGAATTTTAATTGTGGCTTTTTAAAACACCGTAAATTACCACATCAGTAAATGTACCAATGATAAAATTATTTCAACTTAGAAATTAATTTTAGAGCTACTTAAAAAAACTGCTGTTTGCCCTTTTAATAATTTTTCCATCTATCTATGTCCACAAGGTCATTAGTTTCTAAAATGAATAATACAAAATAAAAAGCAGTTCTCATATAAATCCAGTTCAGTTTGCATTCTGTTGAAATTAACTGAGTATGAACCTGATATTAATTATTTATTTTCCTACCAAGATTCAACAACATAATTAATCACATATATTTTTAAATAATTTCTAGAATTTAATTTTTTATGACTATTTACCTCACCTGTATGTAATACATCACCTGTATGTTACACATTTGTCCTTTTTATCTTAATGTCATTATTTAAAGTTTTTTTTTTCATGGTTTTTCAATCTAGTAAACTTGTTGGCACGTCAAGGTCGTATAAATATTTTTTTGAAAAGAAATTGGCACACGGTTATAAAAAGGTTCGCCAACCCTGCACTAGGAAATGGCACTTATTAGGAAAAAAAATAATCATCATGCTTAATATTAAGAAAATCTATAATTCTTAAATTTTTATTAGAATGAGGGGATGTTCCCAAAGTGAGGCAATGACGATTTTGTGAAAAACATATTTCAAATAATAATTTGAATACAACTTTTGTCCAGAAAAATTAAATCTGCAGCCTCTGCTATCACAAGGACTGGAGGTTTGAAAATTTTTAACAATGTTGTATATTGGGTAGTCATGAATATCCTCTTTTGTAGGCCACTTAAACTTTCCATTGCTAATAGGTTCCAAAGAATTTGACTAATTTGCCATCAATTTCAATAATCCTCCAGGATACATTTCATTTTGATGCTTCACTAGTGTTTAAAAGGCCCTGTTAAATTAAATTTAATGAGTTTCCATTTTTAGTATAATATCCGAATAAAGATTTCTTTCAAAATGTATAGCCTGAATTTCTTCAGTGAATTAACAATTAAAGTTGAATTAAAGCTGAAATTTATATGCAATAAGATATAGTTTTGTGTTAAAAATGACTTTATTTCCTTAATTGCTTCATATTGGTAAGCTATTGGTAATTTTTTTTTTGTGTACCAGGAATGTTTTTAACTGAATGTTAAATTCTTTCACAAGTTCTTTTAATGTAATTTTTAAACTTGCTTTTTCTGGTTTCCTTGCTGACCTTTCTTTACCTTCTACATAATTAATAACATTTCTATACACCCATTTACTTCAAAATATACTTTTATTTTCATCAAAATCATTGCAGTTTCTGCAAGTATGCTTTTTTTTTTTTTTTTTTGAAATAGTCTTCTTTGTATAGATCACAATGCATTTTATCATTGTCACTGCGGAACAATTAACTTCTTAAATTTAAGTTTAGTGTGTAGAACGATGAATAGCCAGTAATGTAACCTGTTTTTTTTTCTTTGAATATTTGGCCCAAATATACTTTGATTCATTTGAGAACATATTTTAAACTATTTTAGTATAAGTCAATCACTAATTGCTTTAAAAAATAACAAAATAAAAAGAAATCTTTTCTACTAGTTTTTAAAAATAATAAAACCATTCCGTCCCATAAGCATAATTCCCTCACATGAGGGAATGACCAGTGAGAGACTGATCTACTCAAAAATTAAGTTTAAAAAACAATACATATTCTCAAATTATCTCTTCAGGGAAAATTAAACTATCTATTAATACATTTTCACGAAATAAATTAACTTTATAAATTTAAATGAGGGATAGATAATATAATCTTAATTAGTATTTCAGTAAGAAATGATATTTCTTGTATTTTTGGGTGGTAATAGTTGCATGTGAAGGAATAATATTTCTTAAGTTAAAAAAAAGTTAAATATATATTTTTAAATATATTTTTTCATGCAATGCTTTATTTTTATGAGCTAATATCTGTACCTTGGAACAAAAAGGGCCAATGTCCAAAATTGAGAAATTTGAGTTTATTGCGCAAATGAATTCATGATGCAATATAAAGTAATTGTTAAAAGGGCCAAAGTCCTCCCAATATTAGATCATTGAAAACAAAATATTTTGTCGAGGCCAATGTTACTTACTGTTAATGTAATATGTCAAACTTAAATTGGGTTTCCTGCCATTTGAGAAAAATGGACATTGGCCCTTTTTGTTCCATGGTACAGATATAATACCTTGTCTAAACATAGGATTTTCATTGTAAACCAAGATTTTACAATGTCAGAAATACTTGATAAAACTAGGTTTTTTTTTTTTTTTTTCCAGATTATAGCATTTTTTTCTTCTGGTTCACCAATATAATAGGTTGATAGAGAAAACTTAATTTTTTAAGCTTTGTATAAGGCGAGTTTTGAAACTCATGACCTCACATATGTAGAGAGAGAGAGAGAGAATCAATCAACAACAGGGTTCATACTCATCAGGGGATTATGAGATTCAGAGAAAAATCAGGGGATAAATTTTGGTCTTAAAAAATCAGGGAAATCTCAAGGGTTAATGCAAAAAATTCCCCAAACCAGGGAAAACCTGGCAAAATGATTGGCTACTCTGGAAAATTGAGGGTATTTCTGCTATTCACATGCTTTGTGAAGTCATAATGAAATCAAACTAACACCTTCCTTCTAACATTGTGATATATAGAATTGGAAATTAGCCACTCCTTACAGATTAAATTTAGCATATGTTATATTTAATCTGTGCTCCTACTAATATCTGGTGACATCCATTCAGTCACTAGACACACATTCTAACATCGTGAATCGGCACTTGTAGCCTTCATATTATTCAAATTGCTTTTCAAAGAGGTATACTGGTTTGAAACTGGTCATGATACTGGTTTTAAAAAATGTCATTAATTGTTGACATGGATAAATTCTGCATTTCGGAAAATATGCCACAGGATTCTCAGGGAATTTTTTCTTGGAAAATGGGTATGAACCCTGAACAAGTACATGTTGAAGTTTTAGAAAATATTGAAAAAACACAAAAGGCAGAATATGAGATTAATGATTGGAATTCTGATACATTTAAAGAGAAATAGATGCCCTGAAAGCCTTTTTTATATATTTATAATCATCAGATCATATGTAACTTTACCAGAATATACTAGAAATGTCTGAATGCATTTTAAGCAAAACATTGGAATATTGATATTTTTGTCATTTTTCGCAAAGTGGTGAGTAGCGAGCCCCTTTGAAATTGTCTCACCTCCTGCTTTTCTTCCAGAAATACTGGAAAACGACTATGTTGATATTAAAACACATCATTCAGCTTTAATATATTTGCTGAATTTCATTTTTTTTTTTTCAGCTTTCAAGTTTGAACTTAGTTAAAACCGAATGGTTCAAAGTTGCTAATCAAAAGAAAGCAGATCCACACCTCATTGAAGATTACTTGGATGCTTTTGAAGAGTTTTCTAAGTTGTTGTTACATAAAATAGTGAATCTTTGTGATAATAATGTATGTGAATTAATGATTTTTATTTACTTATTTATTTTTGTTTACATACATAATGATGAATATTTTAAAATTTTCAGTAAATGTATTAGTTGTAATATACATATATTGTATCATCATTTTTACTACTTTCATGCTTCAGATTTTGGAAACAGGTAAAAGACTTTGCTAAAATGAAATTTTAATTGATGTAAGCCAAAATCATGAAATATTTAACTTAAATTTCTAAAGATATATATAATGTAATTGTTAATTTTTATCATTGCTTTATATATTTTTGTAAACTGTAGTTGTTATTATTTTTTGAAAAACAAAATATATTATTAAATTACAATCGCATTCAACAAAAGTTCCATTAGGATATATGATTTGAGAAAGTTCCATTTAATATGGCTTTATTCAAATTATGTTTCTATACATATATATATATAACCATTAAATAAACATTACCGTCCAACAAAAACTGTGATATTCTGAATGAAATGACATTAACAAATACAGTACTCAGTGGCGTAGCTAAGGGGGGGGAGGGAAATGGGGCAGTCCGTCCCGGGTGTCACCCTCTAAAGGGGTGACACCCAATCTTTAGTTGCAAAAAAATATATATAATCTTATAAGGTTTTGGAAAAGAATTCTGAAATAAAATGAAATTTCTAGCGCACCATGCAACAGAGTAAATTTTCTTTTCTTGGAGAAACTGAAATTTTACACTGAGTGGGATGCCTAAATAAGATATAGGGGAGACCGGGGCTAGTTGGCTACAGGAGTAACTAGGCGCAATCCCCATAAATCGCCTGTTTGTGGATAGATTGTGCAACCAGCCACAGAGTACATTTCTTCTTACGTTTTACAATCCTCATTGTAGTTTTGCAGTGTTACCTACGTGCAGTGGACATTTATTATGATTTTTCTGTTTTTTGCACTCATAAGTAATTTTTTGTTGCTTCATTCTTTTTCTAATTTCTAATACTTATCTTAATAATTGCGATTTAACTTGTGCAATTTTTCTTAGTGTATGATTAACTGTACCTACCCCATATGTGATTTACTTGGATTATTTATACTTAGATGGTTATGTGTCCCTTTTGTGAATAAATTTATTATGGGGCTAGTAGCCGCATTGAACACGGGGCAAGTTGGAGTGTTTGGTGTATGCTGGTAGCTTGAAAAACAGCAAACACCGAAAAAAATGGTTGCAATGCAAGATTTTGGGCACACGGTGCTTGCCCAAATGGAGACACTCTATTTTTTACTTGTGACAACTGTAACTCTGATGATGTTATCGAGTAGGATAGAAGTTACTCAATGTTAATGTTTCATTCATTATTTTTATGTCTGTATAATTTAGAATTTACATTGTATGGCGATAACGCCTTTGATTAAACCTACTGGTAATAAGGAAATTGATTTCTCTTAACTGCGTGTCTTATTTAAATTTTTATAAAGCGTGTGTCAACTTACCCCATAGGTATAGGCAACTTGCCCCGTGACGGGGTAAGCTGGCGCACAATTTTCCTTTTACTTTAGGCTTCTGCTAAACATAAACTACAAAATCTACAAACTCAAAACTCCGAGTATTTATAGCCCAATGCCTGTTCTTTAAAAGTACAGTTAAAGTTTCATAAAAAACTTAAACAAAAAATTAATAAAAATCAATAACTAAAAACTGCCTTTACTAGCCCCGGTTTCCCCTACACTAGTGAACAGAAACGTACCGATCCAACGAGTAGGTAGCAAAAGTAAACTTTAAAAGGTAGAATGTTCTTCTACATATAGGCATCGCACTGATTTATGCAGACTTTAGGATGAGTGATGAGTCGCCCCTGTGGTTCCTTATGTGGGAGGGCAAAAGGTAAATAAGGAATGGTATGGTCATTTCCTGTGTTATTGTTGCCTTTGATTATTTTACCTTTTTTACTTTCTTCTATCTTCAATAGAAGAAAGTATTGTAATCGAAATTTTTTTCGACTTCCAGTTTTCAATGGCTTTATATGTTTTTGAGGCCAGAGATATAAATAAAAAGTGTTTATACAAAATGTCTGTCTGTCCGTGTATCGCCATAGTACCACCGAAAAGTGTATGAAGTTATGCATAGAATTGAACCATTTTTTTTATGTGTTTGGTTAAGGCCGGCAGGTACTCCTTGAATTTGGAAATATTCCGCCTGAAGGGAGCACTTTAATAGCGATTTTTGTGCCATTTTCTTTTTATACCATCGAAAAGTATATGATGTTATGCAGAGAATTGAAATAAATTTTATATTATGTTTTCGGCTATGGCAATCGGGTCTTTCTTGAATTTTGAAATATTCAGATGGAAGGAATTCGCTGTAATACCGATTTTTGTATAATTTTCTCGGTGTTTCGTAGTTCCATTGTACATTGACGTCTCGTGCATGCCGGCTATTCGAAAACATCTGATGTACAACAGAATAATGAAAACCTATTGATTATTATAAATATCACGATCGAGATTAACTCGTTTTTACTCCGATTTATTGACTGAAGCAGAAGATTAAGATGAAAGTCAAAGCTGGTATAGTATTGAACTAATAATGTGGAAGTATTAATATTTGTAACTATTTTTGAAATATCAAAATGTTGAGATAGAAGAAAGTTTTGGAATTGGCACATCCAACAACTTTCGAAACAGATTGCACCCATAGACAATATAATCTACACTAGACTGTGATTGCACCCTTGACTTCTAGGAAAGCATATACTTTATGTTGTAAACTGGAGACCTCAATCATTATAATATTCAATATAACAATCATTGTAATAATCAATATAACAATCATTGTAATATTCAACCATCAGGAGATGGAGGCTGTGATAAATGAGTCACGACTTGTCAGAAAAGTTTATTTCAGCAATTTAGCGAGCAGAGGAATGGGAAGATAACTTTTTGACAAAGCGCTTTGATTTTGGATTACCTTATTTGGCTAGTTGTTGCCTTTTGATGTAGAATGAAAATAAAATAATGTGTTATACTTACAAGATTTCGATTGAGGGAAAATATAAATACGCACTTCAAACGGTGTTAGCGATAACCTTTATCTTAAAAATATTTTTATTTTGATGGTATTAGAAAAGAAATTGCTTTTAGAAAGGAAAAACTTAGTATAAAAGATGTGGTCTAGATATTCTGGGACGCCTATTGGGTTTATAATAAACATAGACGCATTAATTAAGCAGTTGTATCTGCTAATCCCAAAACTTTCTTCTATCTCATACATGTTAATAATTCAAAATTTGCTATCACAGTGCCAAAATTAAATGACAATTTATGCCCATCATGAGGATTGTAAAGGTAAATAGGTTCATTGAATTGGGTGCATTTAAGGCTGTTCTTAACTGCTCTGCTCAACAAGTTCAAAACGTTTTGACACATTTAAAAATTCATTTTTTAAAGGAAAGATATAAAATTTGAAAGCCTGACCATGAAAGCGATTTGGAATTGAACTGTGTTTTCCATTTTTTAATCAATCAATTACCTATTGAGTTAGAAGCAATTTTGATCACGTGACAAACACGTTTTTTCGCCCGCTCTTGAGTGTTCTTTCTTCCTTCGTGCGGAAATTCGGTTCAAAACGCCCACTTTGACACTATTTTCTGAAAGATCTATTGCGTTTCCAAGGGAAAAAAAAGGAAAAAAACAGCTCAATTACATAGTTTCTGAACAACACCAGCTAGTTTCATGCATTTTCGAACAAAAATAAATTAAAACTTATGTCAGAAAGTTGCCCTTTTGGATTTGAAAACAGCCTTAACAAGGGAGATATAAGTATCGCATTGTTTAAAACAAATCATTGAATTTTGGAACCCAACATTTTAGATGTCCACAACCAAAATTTCCAACCCAAAGAGTATAAAATCACCACCTCTTGTTCAGTATACACTCATGTCTAATCGGATATATTTACGAGAAAATATAACAGAATATTAAGTTTGATTAAATTGCGTGAATTTGTTTTTGATATATAGCTTTTGCAAAAATCGTGAAAAATTCATCATAGCAGCACCATCTGTTGTGCGATTTACACCAAAACCTAATCAGTAACAGCTTACGTCAACGTCTAACTGAATCCGATGTTTAGTGAAAATCCGTGCGTTAGTTCTTGAGATAGAGCTATTGCAAAAATCGAGAAACATGAAACATAGCAGCGCCCCTTTTGGGCGATATACACCAAAAACTAATCAGCACCATTTTATATCAAGGTTTAACTGAATTTAAAGTTTTGTGAAATTCCGTGCATTAGTTCTTGAGATAGAGCGCCCGCAATTTTTTTATCACATACAGACAGATATTTTCTTAAAACCATCAAATCGTGTTCAGGACCTTTGAAAACATATAAATCAATCAAAAAGCGGAAGTTGAAATTTTTGCACGAATCCAATACTTTCCTCTTGTAAAGACAGAAGAAAGTAAAAATGAAATATAAAGTAAAGCAGCTTTCATACGTTCAATTTTCATGTGTTTACTTTCTTCTGTCCTTTTAAGAAGAAAATATCAGATTCGTGAAAAAATTGACTTCCAGTTTTCGACGGATTTATATGTTTTAGAAGGTCCTGAACACGATTTGACTGTTTTTAGGAAATGTCTGTCTGTCTGTACGTGACATGAATTTTGTGGATGCTCTATCTCAAGAACTAATGCACAAAATTTAATAAAATTTCAAATTAAGTTGTACTTTGATATAAATTGGTGCCGATTAGTTTTTGGTGTAAATAGCTCTACAGGTGGCGCTGCTATGCTGCATTTTTTACGATTTCCACAATAGCTGTATCTCAAGATCTAATGCACGGAGTTTCATCAAACTTCATTTTCTGTTAGACCTTGATATAAATTTATACTGATTAGGTTTTGCTGTAAATTGCCTAACAAGTGGCACTGCTATGCTGCATTTTTTACGATTTTCGCGATGGCTATATCTCAAAAAGAAATGAACGGAATTTAACCAAACTTCATATTCTGTTACATTTTCACCTTAATAAATCCTTACCAGGCTTGGGTGTATACTGCCCAACAGGTGTCGCTTTTATGCTTTTTGGGTTGTGAATTTTGGTTTCAGGCATCTAAGATGGTGAGAGCCGAAATTCAACGACTTGTTTTAAAGGTGCGATGCTTCTATCTCCTTTTTAAATGCACATAATTGAAAGAACCTATACCTTCAAAATCGTCATGATGGGCCAAGATTGTCATTTAATTTTGGCACTGTGATAGTGAATTTTGAAGTATTTACATGTAAGAGATAGAAGATAGTTTTGGGATTGACACATCCGCCTAGTTTATTTTATTTAAATATATTCTAATGTTAAAATATTTTCTTATACGATACAAATAAATTCTTAATTTCATTTATACGTTTTTTTTTTTTTAAGGATACTTCCGAATAGATTGACTAAAGTATAGAGAATAAAAAAATAATGAAATATTTCTTTTCTTATTAAAATTATTATTATTATTATTTTAAAAATATTATTAATTTACTAATATAAAGTTCTTAAAAATTCTCCAACAAAATTTTTAAATTTTATTAATAATAATGTAGAATTGTGATTGAAAAAATATGACGGGTGGGGGGCTGACACCATGGCGGGTGGGGGTGACACCATTTACATCTGCCCCGGGTGTCACCCATCCTAGCTACGCCACTGACAGTACTCCCCAACACACATAACATGGATACCAAAAGTACTATCTTATGAGTATTAATATGGAAGAAAAAAAGAAAAATATGGATACCGATAAAAATAATTGAAAAGCTTATATATTGAATTATGTTATCAAGGGTACAGAATTCAAATATATAAAAATAGTCAATAATAAAGCAAATAGTCAATAATAAAGCCAATAATAGTCGTTTTCTGTGGAGAAAAAAAGCTATAAGCTGAAAAAAAATTTTCCCCCTGTACCCAAACGACTGCATGACCAAAAGAATAGATGCAAGATGAAAACAGAATAATATTAAATGCCATGAAATGGAAAAATCAATACAACCTTTTTAGATAATTAATTTATATCAATGAAATATAGTAATATTACACAGGCTACCTAAATTAACCCCATTTTTATTTAAACCAAATACACACCAGCACATGTTAACCATTACCATTATAACTTTAAGGTTACTTTTGCAGTTAAGATAACACAGATATTAATACCTAATGGTTGCAGTTAATCCATTTTGAAATACCTTGATAAATACAATTAATTAATATAATAGAAAATCATTACAATATTACTATTTGAAATACCTATTAACATGTTTAAATTTACTTAACTAAAGTAAAAAATACCCAAAACTATTAATTTACAATATACCCATTAACGAGCATTAGTGCCACCTAGTGTTGAAAGAAAGATGAAATAATATTACATTATTAAAAGCCATAGACATAATACAAACTGATATTTAGTGCTGCCATCTATTATGCTAAAATGAAAGTATTTTGATCTAATTACTTAAGCTATGTTTTCTTTTTACAATATCAAATAGTTAAAAGAGAATAAAAATAGATAAAAGATATTCAAAAATTTCATTAATTGAATTAATGCTTTCTTCATTCCTATTCTCGCCATACTATTTTTAACATTCTTGATCCAATTATATAATTATTATTATTCATTTAACTGTCCATTTATATAATTATATTTAGTTGTAATGAAAATGGATATTATATCCCTAGTAATTAAAAATTCCATGTATTTAAATAAAGGTATCATAGTAACCATATTGAAGCTAATGCTTTCAAATTTTACCATCTGCTTTACCCAACATATCCCAATAAATAAATAATACCGTATTATATATTATTATTAACAAAAATATTAAATAAAGATAAATGTTATTAGATTAACCACAATTATTACTACTATGATACTATGTATCATAAGGACATAAATAAACATATTTATAATGAAATTTAATATAACAGATGGAATAACAAATTATTAGAATATAAATAGCATATAATGCATACAATATATTCTGCTACCAAACCCAATTAATCTATATGGAGAATTTAAATAATTTTATAACATTAATAATATTATATAGCAATATGCTAAAACATATAAAATAAATTATATATAATAAGTATACATAAATATGACACTTAAAGACACTAACTATTACCATCAAATATAAAAAATAATTAAATTAATAAAATGAACAGGAAATGAAAAAAGGATATTTGTAGAACTTAGTCAGAATCTGCAGTTCCCAAATGTCTAAAGTTCACAAATACAGTGTGTGATTTATTTTCATAATAGCCATAAAAAAGCTAAAAAATAAGAATTTGGGACTACCAGACACAGAAAACTGAGTGATAATCTATGAACACTAATTAAGTTAAAAATGAAACAAGATTAAAAAGGATATAGGAATAATAAATGACAAAATTTTAATATATACTATCATAGCAAGCAGTTTATTTTATCAAATAAACTGATTATGCATATTATTCTCTATTAAGGTGGTATCCTATTAGAAGTTAATATGATATTGTCCTGAGTAGACTAAAAATGAATTACAAGTTAATCATAAACTTTATTAAATATTAATGAAGATGAAAAAATTTTAAATGAATTGATCTATAAATATAACTACACCATTATAATTATAAAAGCATCGAATCAACATCCATTATGAAATGTGTATTAGCAACGTATATAAATCAAATGCCCCCTCTTTTTTTTTTTTTTTTTAATTAGCCATTGCATATTATCTAGACAATGCCACCCTCCTCTGTACTCTAACACCTACCCACCCTTTCCGTTCTATAACATTTTTTTATTATTATTTTACAATTTTTTATTTTTTTATTTTATATATTTTTTTATAATTATTTTCTTATTTTATATATTTTTTTTGTAATTTTGTTTATGCATGTGTTAATTTGTTTTTTAAGATCATTTAAGTACTAATTGTATATTAAAGAATATAGGAATTTTTTTGGAAAACCATGATTTAATGCATCATAAATTAGTTTTTTAATATTATTGTTAATTAGATGAGAAGAACGTAAACATTTTATTCTATATAAATGATTAAGGATTATATTACGATATACAGAATTATGAAGACAAGATTTAAAATTAGTAAATGTATTAACTTTGAATTTAAATTCTTTGCATTTATCATATAGATCTGTTATTATTTTGTTGTCTTTCATTGTAATTTTAAGATCTAAGAAGTTAATTGTATTATTAGATAAGAGTTTTACCGTTAATTCCAAATTAGTGGGATAATCTACTGGAAATTGAGAAATATTAGTTTGATCAGTGGCAATTAAAATTATGTCATCAATATAATGATATAAATGCAGATTATTATTAGTAAATGTACGTTCATAGTGATACAAGTATAAGTCTGATAAACTGGATGTACAACCTCCTTGTGGTATACTGACGTGCTGTAAATATGATGTGTTATCTTGCAAGATATAATTATTATAGATTATGAAGTTTGTTAAAGATTTAAAATAAGCTATATCTATATTAAATGGTAAATCCAGTTTATGATGATACTTTTTAAATAATGCATATAAATCTATATTATTAAAAAGATCTTTGAAGTCATATGTCGTTATATTATTTACACGTTGAAGATTTTTCATAATATTGACCAGTTGACAGCTATTTTTTATACAATGTGTATTATCATTGGTTGTTGTCGGTATATATATTTAAGAATTTTTAATAGAAGTTTATTGGCTATATTATTAATATATATATATATATATTATTAATATATATTTATATATATTCTTTTTTCAAATTTAGTAACAATGAAAATATTGCATGATTTCTTTAATTGATTAATTGATTACTCAAAGTAATAAAATCCTTACAAATGTTAACATATTTTTATTTATAGGGAAACACAGCTCTTCATTATGCTGTCTCTTATGGGAATTTCGATGTTGTTAGTATTTTGATAGATTCCAAAGTTTGTGATGTTAACATACGAAATAAGGTATGTTATACAATTGTATGAGTTTATTTCTGTGATTAACCCTCAGAGATACCATCTGTTATGAATACCCAGTAATCATTATGGTTTTTAGCATTACAGTGATTAGGTTTAGCAAATTGTGTATTTTATTGCTGAAAAAAACTTCAAGAAGTTGGCATCTGAATCTTTAGCTTTATTTTAATGACCAGCTAAATTTGCATCAATTGTCTATTAGTATAAATATTTGATAAATGTATTCAAAATCATTTTAGCTTCAGAATTATTGAGTTTAATTAAAAAAAGTATATAAGTTCCATGCTACTGTCTTCATTGTATAGCAATATTATATTTTGCATTAAAGTGGTCTTAGATTTAATATTTTTCTGAAGATAAATTAAAACATTTTCATATACCTGTCAAAGATGTTGAATTATATATTTAATGTAATTAAACTATTTTTTATATTGTAATATAATTATTTAATCAATACATATTAAGATAAGCATTTTATGTTGGTTTCCGTGCTCGTGTGCAGCGGTATATCCAAGAATTTTTAATAGGCAGGGTCAAAAAATATTTAAAACAACTGCTTTTAAATTTGATGAAAATCAAATGAAATAATTATAATTTTAAAGATTGGTGTATCTTATTTAGAGCTATGAAAAGAAAACATTAATATAGTTAACTGCTTTAATTATTTAAAAAATGCTATTTCATTTACAATTTTAATTAAAAGAATAATTTTATATTAAAACACATTTTACAGTCTTTTAATATTTAATGGTAATACAGTTGGCTCTCTGTTTAATGACTTTCAAGGAACCTCGAAAAATCGTCCTTAAATAGATATCGTTCTTAAACAGAATTTGTGGAGAAATAATATTTGAAAAACGTTTCCCTTCACATTTTACAGGCTTAAGACTGCCAGTACCTTTCTCAATGTATTGCCGTGTTTAGAATTGTTTTATTTATTTATTTATTTATTTAAATTAATTTTATGTTTTCTTTCTTTCTTAGTATTTTATTGATACGGATAACGAATATAATAATTCATATTTCTATTGCACAAATACAAATTGCATTAATTATACTGCATACAATGTTACTTACAGTACAATAAAAATATTTATAATACATTTAATTAAAGAAATTAAGTTTTTAAAAAATCAAAAAGTGTAGATTGTTTCAATGGTGGTCTAAATTTTAGTACCCTTACTTCAAGCTTTCAAGAAGGTTGAATGAGTCATCTTACATATTTAATGAAACAATATACTGGCGAAGAATATCCAGGGCAGAATTTGCATCTGAGTAAGAAGGAGGTGGTGTCTCGCTTTCTGTTATCATCAGCATCATCACCATCTTTTGCATCTGAAGTTGAATTTTCATATGCGATGTCTTCATAAATTTGCTCTAAATTTATGAAGTTGGTCGTTAAAAGTCTTCGTCACAATCGATAGAATCTTTTACTGAAACATCTTCATCACCAACAAGACTTTTCCATTCTTAGGTGGTGATATCTTCTGTGTCAAGTTGTACATCTGTTATATCCATTTGTTCTTGAATGGCAATTCCAGATTCCCGAAAGCAGTTTTCAATTGTGCAAGGAGAAACTTCTTTCGGGGCTGATGTAATCATGTGCATGACTCCCAAAATTGTCAATTTTTTAATTTCATTTTTGTCAGCAAATTTATTTAATAATTTCCTAATTAAAGATTTTCGGTAATATGCTTTTACACTACAAATGATTCCCAGGTCTAATGGCTGCAACTTACTTGTATAATTAGTGGTAAAAAATGAATTGACACATTTGTAAGTCCTGGAATATACGAAATATACCTGGTAAATACGTGAAAATTGTTGTTAAATAGAAACAATTTCGTCTTTAAATAGAGATTTTTTTACTTAAAGGAGCTGGGACTGCAAAAAATCGTCCTTAAGTAGAGATCGTCGTTAAGTAGAGCGACGTTAAACAGAGAAACGACTGTATGTTTACAAATATAACTTTTCATCAGTGATGCCAATTTTAGATTCAAATGAGATGGTTTTCATAATTTTCCATAACAATTCTTGTAAATTTAACAATATTTTCAGTAACAGTTTATAACTTGTAAAATATTCCATTTAATTTCTAACAAGTACTATCACACCAATAAATGTGTTGAACGTTAAATATATAACGGATAATATTGAAGCCAGAGTATTTAGGAAAAAGTAAGGTAAGGAAAGTAAGATAATATATGGTTAGGGGGAGGGGGGGGGGAGCAAATATCTCAGTTTGACTCAATATGAGCAGTGGCTAATGGTGGAAATACTCAGCTCTAGACAAGATGAGGCAGTCGTTGTGGTATCTCCATACTGGCAGTGTAGTTTTTGCGTTCGAAATTTTATTTTAATATTTTTTTGTTTTAATGTTTGCTAGTTTTCAAAATTTTTAGATCTGAACACAATTAAAGTTATTGAAACTTTTTATATTATTTTGTGTAACGTATTTAATAAGGATTTATTTGCTAGAATAAAACTGTTGCTAGTATTTATATAAGTACAAATTTATGACTTGCTTTGCGTCCCTCATTTTCTTGGGGCTAAAACCAGATATCTTATGTGGAATTAAAAAAAAAATTATTGGAAAACAATAAGAGCCCACAAACAAGAGTTTAAAAAAGGTAGTCAAAACTTCATAGACAAGAGTGATTATGATTTTTATAAAGCTGATAAAGAGGTGAGCTTCTTTTCTGCAATTTCTCAAATTGTAATGCTGGTAATTATCCTTTTGTCTTTAAATATTAAATCATTAGATTTTTAATTGAAATTTTATTAGTTTAGTTCCTTGGTTAAAGTTGTAAAGTAAAGCATATAATTCCTTTTTTTTTTTTTAAGTTTAAACTTTTCATTTCCTATAAAATTAACATATCTATGTGGTTCTATTCCATCTGTGGGATAAGACTGCATGATTTGGCTTTTATATAAATAATCATTTACTAATTAAAAGGTTATGAACTAATTATATATTTAAAATATTATAGTGCAAGGATAAGTGCAGAGTACATGTGCAAAGTTATACTTTATTCTGTTAGAAATTCTGGCTTTTAGAAACAACTGATAATAAATAAGGTATGAGATTATCATACTTTCCCCTACTTATTGAAAATTGTACCCAGAAACTTTAAAGCTATGAAAAATAAAGTTTGGTCAAAATGAGAAAATTCTGTAAACATAATTTCTGAATATTATTGTTTTTACTTTATTGTAGGCTGGTTACACTAGCATTATGTTAGTTGCCCTAGCTGACATAAGAAATGATACACATCATTATGTTGTGCAAAGGCTGTTCAGTATAGGTGACATCAATGCAAAAGCATCACAGGTTTGTTTCTTTCTACTTCTATATTAATAGGTTTGGGATTCCTAATAAATATTATCCAAAAACCTGAAAGTTTTATGCATTTATTGTATCTAATTAATGTTACTTTTATTTTATTATTATAATTTACTGGAAATTTGGGATTATTTAGACCCAAAACAAAATGAAATATGTTTTAAATCAATCCTGAATCTACTGTGTTGAGATTACTTTTCTCAAGTATGGATGTATATAAGCATTGAATGTAAATTTATATTTTCATATTCCACATGGATGTATGCACTGTACGTCTGGTAGTCTGCCATAAAATCAGGACGTATACATTGTACATCCTGGATGTCAAGGGGTTAATGTGATTCTCCAATACACTACAGGTAATAGCAGTAAAAAGTAATATAGTGCACCCAGGATTCATGTCCAAGTTTCTTTTTCCTGGGTCCAAGTAACCCCAAGTTACAGGACTTGGATTCTTCAAAGAAGGGATTAAGCACAGTTTAAGACATAATTGATTAATTACTTGATAATCTGTTGCAATAAATGTCAAAGTTAAAACCTTATTTTTATTTTAAATGTTGCTTTTCCTAATTGCCTTTTATTGTATTTTACAAATATTTCTTGAGTGATTAAACTGTAATCAATGTGAAAACTGTAAATAAATGTTTTCAAAGCAACAATTTCTGCATTGTTTGTTTACTTAATTTTTTTCCTTCTTTAGAATGGCCAAACAGCTTTAATGCTTGCTGTAAGTCATGGAAAAAAAGAAGTAGTAAAAATTCTTCTTGATGTTGGTGCAGAAATAAATTTACAAGATAAAGATGGCTCTACAGCACTCATGTGTGCAGCTGAGCATGGACACTTGGATATTGCTAAGACTTTACTATCCCATTCTGAATGTGATCCAACAATAGTAGATAATGTAAGCTTGTGTTTTATCTTAACCTTTAATGGCTGAGACATAGTAATTTTCTTCTTATCATGTTGAATGAGTTAAATTAATCTCATGAATTCATGCTATGTCTGCTTATTATTATTGCTATCTGCTTTTCAATGACTAAACTTTTTTATTCAAGATATTCTGCATTTTACTAACATCTTTGTACATAATGTAATTTAACTGTAAAAGATTTCTTATATATGATTGATAGAAGCTGTGTGTATAATATTAATGTTATATATATATATATATATATTTTTAGGATGGCTGCAATGCTCTTACCATTGCCATGGAAGCAGGTCACAAAGATATTGGTCTTTTAATTTATACAAACATGAATTTTTCCAGGGGTAATTCACCAGTAAGTTCAGAAATTTTCCTTTGCACTTTATAATTAAACAAAATTATGTTATTTTGTTTTGTACTATCTGAATCTAATGAAAATTGTTTTATCATTCTGTGACTGATTTTTAATACTGACACAGTATAGTTTAAAAATTTATTTTAATTTGTAAAAAATGTTTTTTTTTTTAAATTTACCATTTTAATTGTCTCAAAATTTTGATTGGTTATAAAATAGGTTACACATTCTGCTACTAAACTGGATATAACAAATTTCTTTTTTTCTCTAAAGAGTACTTTAAAAAAATTTAAATGCATTTTTGTTAATGTACAGTTCTACAAAAAAAAAAAAAAAAAAAAAAAAAAAAAGCAAAGGATTTGCAACTAAAGGTTTGGCAGCTTGTAAAAAGAAAAATTTCTTGTTAAGTCTTTCTTAGCTTTCTGCCAATACTCATACCATTAAGATCTCTATTAACTTTGCCAAACTTATGCAGAACATTATTTCTTCCAACTTTACTATGGTTTCTTTGGACATCAAATCTATTCACTAATGTCCCTGTCACAGGTGTTTTGGGTTTCTTAGAAAAGTGACTGTATGAATCTCATTTCCATTGTTGCAAAGTCTTCCAATTTTTGACTACCACTTTTATTATATAGAAATATTCACTTTACATAATTTCAGATTTCTGTGATTTAATAAAGCAACTATTTCTATTATGAATTGGTACTAGTCCAAAATTAGGAGACTTGGCAACTATGTATTTCTGTCACTTTGAAATTAAAAAGTTTCTTTCCCTCACCTGTACTGGTCTGTCTCAAATTACATTCTTTTTTCAATGCAACCAAATAATTTATTAGCCAATGTAATGGCTCAGCAATCTGCAGACTTCTTTCAACAATCCTGTCTGACATTTACATATATTATTTTGAAAGTTCTCTTTCTCAGTTTGATTTTGTTATGTTGATAACTCATTCTCATTACTTGATTGTTCTGTCCATAATATTGATGTACTTCTGAATCATAAGTTCTGTTAGCAATAATATTAAATTTATTTACAAGATTAAAAGTAATAACTCACTGCTTTTCCATGACACACTTGTCACTTGAACTAAGATGTTTCTCTAACCTCTGTACACCATAAAACATTGACAGTTACTTTGTCCTTCCTCCCCATGCATTCTTATGCTTTATATATTTATTCTGATCCTCATGCTTTCAGAAATTCAGTACTTTACAGCCATTGCAATTAAGAGAAGCAACCATCCTTCTATCACTCACTCCTATTTTCTAAATTACAATCCAGCCACATTGCATTTCTTTTTAATCCTCTGGCCAGAATCTTGTACTGCCTTTTTTTCTAATTCCAGTATTCACATTGCTAAAATTCTCAAACGTTTTGACTTTAAAATAATTTTTGTACTTACTAATAAAATTCAAATCAGTAACCTTAAGAAACTTAGGTTAAAGTTATGAGAAAATTATTACCTTTAAATTGTTTACACATACATTTTTTATTATTATTATTCTTTAAGAAAGATGCTCATTGATACATCCAAAATCATTTGAAGTACCTTTTATTGTGATACAGACTGACTCAGGGACTGTGTTTTTCTTGCCAGCGTTATTGAAAATGAGTGTTTAAAAGTATTAATTCTATCCAAATCTGTTGTTTGTATGAAAGGAAGCTAAAAAATAATTTCATATAAAAAAATCTTTAAAATAATGTTCCTCGTGTGTATATTTTTACTTTTTAAAGTAATGGGTATTTCTGTAACACATTTTCATTCTATTACCTTGTTGTTGCTTTTTTTTTTTGGAGGCGGGGGGGGGGGGGGATTTTAATGATCATATCAAAATAAATGTGTAAATGATATTTTATGTTAACAAAATATTGTGAAAAAAGCAGATGTAGTTTAAAATCTAGTGACACCATTGATTTTATTATAAATGATTCATAAATAATGACAATATTTTCTTTTGACTTGGACTGTATCATTCTTTTTCATTCTAATTGAATCAGGGATAAGGCTTGCCATATTAAAATAGTATATTTGTGTGACATAGAAATTTTTTTATGTAGTTGACATATGAAAAACTGCCCTTTCGACAACAAAAGATTAGCATATAAAAATCTACAATTCAAAAGTTTCTTTGCAATGATTATTATATATATATATTACCTGTTTCTCCTTGAGAGCTCAAGAAATATTCATTTTAGATGAATAAATGAAAAAAAAAATGTTTTTAAAAAAGGAAAATGTGACCATTTCATATTCTACACTCTGCCTTAAGTTGATTATAATCCTGTTAGCTTTTATTACAACCTATATTAGCATATATTGTTACATGCTATTGTTTTTAAAGTAATTTAAAGATGGCAGATTGAAAGTTTTTTAATAAATATCTGAATACTCCTTATTGGTTTTTAGTGAACTTTTTGAAATCTATTCCAGTATTTGATTCAATCAGTTTGTCTTCTTTATATAGTTTCTTTTGAAAAGCTTTGTGTAATGAAAGTGAAAAAAAAAAAAAAAAAGCTGAAAAAGAAGGTTGTAAAAAGATAAATTTAAATAATTTTTTTCTTATAAATCAGAGCTAATGGTCTACCAGTGTGCACAGTGGCAGAAAGTTTTGTAGCTGTCTATAACAAGCTTTTAAAATTTCATAATCTGTCTGCAAATTTTGCATGCAATTTTAATGAATAAATAATACATTAAACTAGGAATTTTTTTATCATTTTATTTAAAACATGATAAGCATGTTGCATTCTCATTAATTTTGCTTATAACTTTTCATCATCTAACTTCTTGTAAGATTTCTAAAATGGGAAGGATAAGCAAAACCATACATGGAGAATAAAGATACTTTAAAAAACCTTTGGAAGCTTCAGAGCTGATTCGTTCTTTCTTGGGGTTAGGAATGTTCCGCCTTTTTTAAATATGTTTTCCAAATTTTTAGCCCAGAGTAATTTCTGATTAATATTTTGACCAGGGTGGCATCCTTGAAAATGAGTGCAATTTTTTTTTCACCATTTCACAATCACACACACACCACCTATAACCTTCAGGCTTGCCAGCAAAAAAAAAAAAAAAAGGGATGGACTTTCACAGACTCACATGTGAAAAGCAAGTTTTTTCCACAACCCTTTGATGAAAATGGTTTTTTTTTTTTTTTCAATCCTTTGATGAATTTTGTGGGCATTTTTTGTGGACTTCTGATGAAATTTGCATTTTTTTAACATGATGAAATTTGCACTTTTTTTGTGGCATTTTTGTAGAAATTAATATTTTTTTGTAGATCTTTGACAAAATTCGCTTTTTTTCCATGGTTCTTTTGACGAAATTCATGTTTTTCCACAATTTTTCAGACAAAATTTGTGGGGTTTTTTTTGTTTTTTTTTTGACAAAATTTGTGTTTTTTCCATGATTTTATGAAGAAATTCGTGTTTGTTCTATGACCCTTTGACAAAATTCACATTTTGCTGTCATCCTTTGGCAAAATTTGCATTTTTTTCCACAACCTTTTGACGAAATTCGCGTTTTGTCCACACTTCTTTGACAAAATTTGCATTTTGTTCACGATCCTTTGACGGGATTCGCATTTTTTCTACAACCTTTTGACGAAATTCGCGTTTTGTTTGCAATTCTTTGGCGAAATTTGCGTTTTGTCTGCAATTCTTTGACGAAATTCGCATTTTGTCTGCAATTCTTTGACAAAATTCGCATTTTGTCTGCAATTCTTTGACGAAATTCGCATTTTGTTCACGATCCTTTGACAAAATTCACGTTTTTTTTTTTCATGATCCTTTGATGTAATATGCATTTTTCTGAGATCTTTTGACGAAATTTGCATTTTGTTTGCGATCCTTTTACGAAATTTGCATTTTGTCTGTGACCTTTTATGAAATTTGCATTTTGTCTGCGATCCTTTGATGAAATTTGCCTTTTGTCTATGATGCTTTGGCGAAATTCGCATTAGTTTCATGATCCTTTGACGAAATTCGCATTTTTTACCACGATCCCTTGACAAAAATCACATTTTGTTTTCCCAATTCTTTCACAAAAATCACATTTTTTGTTTTCATTTGATGAAACTTGCATTTTTTATGTGATTCTTTGCCAAAATTCACGTTTTTCCTGCGGGAAAATAGGTCCAAAAGTTTCAGACAATTTTTTAATTAATTTAATTAGTGCAGACAAAAATTGTCCACAAGAGAATTTCTATGTTTGTGACTATGCTGCCGTGTCGTGATGTCTCTGCCATTGGGTCTGTGTGTCATCTTTGTATATTATTTAAACTTTGCTGTATAAATATACTCACTCATATTGTCTATATAATATACATGTATGCATTTTATATTTTTAAAGTTAATGTTATAAATATAGTATTCATTAATTAAAAAATTTTATACCTTTTCTGAGAAAAAAAGTTTATGAATGACTTCAGTTGTTGCATTTCAAGGTTCCCAGCAATGTGAAAAATCTGGAAAGTTGGGGAATTTCAAAGTAGTCAGGGAAATTTCAAATAGTTAGGAAAAGTAAGGAGATTTACAAATACTTTCTAAAAAGTCTGGGGAAATAATTCTCTAGAAGAAACTATTGCTAATTTCTTGATATATTGTACCTTTAAAAAACTTGTACTTGAGTTCTAACTGGTATAACCAGATCCAGTATAATCTCTCATCTGCTCTCACAGTTAGTATTTTATTCTCTGTGTGTTAACTGATGCGAGTCTTGGCATTTGTACTTTGCTTTGTTCCTTCGACCTGTCATCTCTAGGATTAAGTTGACTCTTGTCGGTTGCAGGACCGAAAAATTCCTATGAATGCCAATCAAGAAAAACCACAGTATGAACAAAAGTTTTCTATATTTTTCAGACTTTCTCATAACATTTCACATTCAAGACTTTGTTACTGTATGGCATTCATTTGAAAACCAGCAAAGATGAAGTTTCTTTTCCATTCAGTAATTTTGCATTGTTCAAACAATGTAGTATTTTATAGAATTTCATTTTCCAATTTTCTTGAAAGGTGCTTGAAATTGGAGTAGTTAGGTACTTTAATTTTCGCCTGGGAAAAGAGTACAGTGATGGAACAGTGTAGCAGCAGAGAATCAATTGATACTGCAAAATTTTATAAGTATTCTTCATCTAACTTCAGGACAGTTATTTTGTATAAATTTTATAAAAATCTTGTTGAAAGGTTTTGAAATATACTATTTTTAAATTAATACTAATAATTATCTTTTTTTAAATTTAATTACTGCAGATTTCGTGTATCCCCATTTGGTACTAGAATTTTTTGAGATTTGGTCAGCAAAAGTAAATGCAATTGTCAGACATGTTCCCTGGGGAACCCTGCATTTTTCTTTTCTTTTTTGATAAATTCTTTTAACCAACTTCATTTTTTTTAAATGTCTGTTTTAGTTTTCAACTTTGAAAAGTAGGAAGCGTTCCACTCCTAGATCTACTCCACCACCACATACACCAACGTTACGTACGCCTCCACTTCCCAGGTAATTATATGCAAACATTTTTAACCCATAATATTTTATATAAGTACTTAAACTTTCATGTATTTATATATTAATATATTTTTGATGAAAATATTTTATATTTATTATTTTCATACATTGTGAAAGCTTTTCCTCTCTAGTTCTTTATCTACCTGTTTGTCTAGAGATTAGCACTTCACTGTTCTTCACTTCGTGTTCTATTCTTCCATTCTTGTCCAGTAGCACTGGCTACTGGACAGGAGATGCCAGGTTTGAATCCAAATTCAGGCTTATATGTTAGTAGTGGGTCAGATTCCACTTTAAATAGAGGTCTAGGTTGGTTTAGCCCTCTTGTGCAAACGATGAAGATAGTTCCTTTAACCAACCAAACAACATTTCTAGTTCTCTTAGTTTTTATTGTTTTGTCCTACAATGTGTAACTTTTGTTTATCACTAAAGTAGAGTAAAGAGATGAAAGAATATTTTAATAAATGTTCTTGCACTAGAATCTAATATTCTGTCATTCTTCTTAGAAGTACAATTGTTTTAGATATCAGAATACAACCATGCATTATTGTGCATGTCAGTCACACTCTACATTGATGGAAGGAAGAGGGTTAGTGGATTGCGTATATTTGACAGATAGTATTTTATGTTCAATAAATTTGATTAGTGTAACCATGTTCCATGTAATATAGAAATTTGTTTTAAACAGTATGCAGGTGCCTAGTATTTCTAAATCTGGAAAATCTGGTATTTTGAAAATGAAGGCTGCGGAGTCGGTGGGAAAAATGGATGACTCTGACTCTGGGAATTTTAACAGATCCAACTCAGACTCTTTCGCTCAAAAATGGGCCGACTCTGACTCTGACAATGCAGACCTTCTTGTAAAATGGACGAATCCGACTCCAGGAATTTTAACAGCTCTGACTCCGACCCTTTCACTCAAAAATGGGCCAGTCTCCGACTCTGCAGCCCTGTTGAAAATAGTGAAAGCAAAATGTATATTTTTTTGCACAAATGCATACAGTCAAAAAATTGTTTTTTCATGTACATATTCTTTTGCTGTTTCATGAAGGGGCTAGTCATGCAGTACTATTTTTTATTCACTCTTCAAGTATTTTGCCTGACTGAGTAAAAAAAAGAAAGAAATTTAAGTAGCAAATTTTCTGGGAATTTTTAAAATAAATATGTACTTTTTATTCTGGCATAGATGACTTTTTTTCAGAAATAGAAATATCATTTTTGGAAATACTTTAACCCAGTAATTCACCATCAACCTCAACTGTGAGTTAAGGGCTTAAGTCTCTGTTAAACCTAAAATCCAATTCACCCTTAACTCAGCTAGCCGAAATGAGAGGAAAAACAAAACTAAAGTACGGTAACTCGACCTAGCTGTAAACCAAGGGTTAGTTAACCACGCATGTCCAGTTGAACCAAAGTTGGCTGTCATTTTAATTGCACTTTGATGCTTCTTTTTTAAAACAAATTTGTTTGTGATTCCGTAACTAAACAAAATGTTAATTGTAAAAGATGTTAATATCAAAGAATGTGTTACTTTTAATTTTTGGGATATTTTAGCAAAATTATATTATTTTGTTTCGAAGCTTCAAAGCTTTAATTTTACTCAGTAATTTTGGTATTTACTAGTGCCATCTACCGAATGCAAATTGAATTAGAATTATTAACTGGTGGTTAGATTTGCTAACTTAAGGTTTCTCAACTAGGAGTTGAATTGCAAGTTGAAGGCTGGTGGCGAATTGCCTGGTAGAATATTTTATGCAAAAGTAATTTGATTCTACCGATGCTGAAATTTGTGTTTCCTGTTAGAATATAATCCAAAATAAATATTTACTTGTTTTTGCTTGTTGTCTGGCTTCATATTCCTCTCTATCGTCCAAGATATCTAAGAGTTTCTGTGCATAATGGTAAAATTCATTCCTTACTTTTTTGTTTTTAAAGTTATTGATTTATTACTTGATGTACAGTTTTAGACAATAGAATTTGTGTTAAACAAAAAACAACTTTGAGACATAATTTTGAGTTTAAAATGAGCCAAAGTACTGGAGTACTATAGATTATTTTTCAAGGGAGTGATTCTAATAGCCAATCAGGTTGGTTGTCTCATCTAGATCAAACTGATGTTTATTCAACTTTATGGAATTATATAATGATAAAAGGAGTTGTGGTAGTTGAACATTTAACTGTATGTCAGTTTGCTTATATGCATTAGTTTTATTTATTATTCCTATTATTGCTGATTTATTGCTGTACATAAACTATCATAATAGATACTAACATAACATTTTCTTTACAGCCCTGCTACTAAGTCATTGAATTCACTCCCATCATTTCAGTTTCCTAACTGAAAATTATGAAAGTGCTTCAGCTGTAAATGTTTGTGCCAAAGTTGTAATTTGTTGTTTGAATTAAAATCTCTATTATGTATATTTTGCTACTGTAAAAAAAATTGTTACATTTTTAGTTCACTTTTTTATATGAATTACATTTGAAAAAGTTAAACAATTCAATAGCATGAATGCATGATTTTTACTTTCAAATAGTACAATTATAAGAATTATTTGTTTTTTATTGTAACTAATCATTGAATTATTTATTACATTTAAATAATCTTGTATTTTCCATGTACATAAAACTCCTTTATGTACTTTTTTTGGTCATCTCCTTGTTGGTAGCATCCAACCCTCTGTACACGGCTCCTGCAATTTTGGCAGCTTATCAGTTTGTTTGCTACTGTGGTTCACGTGAAAATTGTCAGCAAAGTTTTGCTGCAGACAAATGGTTTTTTCTTTTTTTGTTAGTTAATATTTTAGTATTTCCAAACCATAATTTCTGCAGTAGATTTTAAAGAAATTTGTATACATAGATAGAGAATATATATATATATATATATCAGTGGCGTGGCGTCCGGTCATCGCTGGATGCGGCGATGACCAAGCAATATTTTAAAACTCTTAATAAGCTTTTAAAACTCTACGATCCAGTTTTAGCAGAACATTTGGAGTTCATGTATAAGTGAAGGTAAAATTAAAGTTTCTTTTTTGAACATTCAACCATTGCATTTTAGAGTTAATAATTTTTCACCACAAACTTAAATAATTGCGATGACCACTGAAAATTTTCACGCCACGCCACTGATATATATATATATATATACATACATCCCATATTAAAAAAGGTGAAAAAATTGAGCCATACGCAAAGGGTTAACATTACTATTATATTGTTGTTTTTAGAATTGTCATTGTAAGAGAGCTTAACCTAGAAAGAATATTGATGTGTTTTTCAACCTTTATTATGTTTTACTTCATATATTTTAGCAAACTTCAAACATTCCTTTACCATTCTAGCAATTTTATTTTTTTCTTTTTTTCTGTTATAAGTCATTGTAGTCAAAAAAGTGTTTTGTATATTTGAATATAAAACAATTTTGGTTCAATGTCTATTGTTTTGTAATAGCAGCACTATCATTTATTCTAGTTATCACACAATCAGTAACATATTACATAATATTTCTATAATCAAGCAATTTTAGGTCCTTTGTGATTCTAAAAGCATTCATTTTGGGAAGAGTTCTGTTAGATTATTTATAAAACAGGAACTCTTTGAAATGTATATTATTTGTTTCATATATCATTCCTATGTATATTTGATGTGAGTTAATAATAAATTATTCATTATACAGTTTCTATTTTTGCTACAAAAGTATTCACCAAAATGAAATATATACATGTATCTTGATGCTGTAATACTAAACTAGTGTATAAAAACACATTATGCAGCAAAATTTTTCTGCCTACATTTTTCCCTTTTATTTTCGTAATATTTCTTTGCATTAAATTGGTCTTAAATACATAGTTGTGAGTTTTCACTAGAATTTTTTTTTTTTTTTTCAATGTTGTTTAAAAGAAGCAATTAAACTGTGTTACAATTTTATTGGAAATTATGGATAAAATAATTATGTAAACTACATGTTTTGTATTTGTTTTGAAAAGCCAAATAATAATTCTAAATATCATCATCCATTTAACTTGAGAATTTAAAATAGAGAAATTTTTTTATGAAATATAATAACTAGGCTAAATTGATAGAAACATGGAAATTCATTCTGTGAAATTGAGAAGTCAGTTACATAATCATTTCAAATCATGAACATCCAGTTTTTGATTAAAATAAATAAAAATACTTGTTTCATTATGTTACACATTATAAGTAAAAGCATTGATTTTTTGTATTTCTCTCTAATAAAGAGAGCTTTTAAATATTTGAAAGTTAGGAAAGTATTTTGTAGAAATATATGTCTTGGTAAAAAGAATATCAAGAGGAATTTTTTTTTTTTTCAAAGTGAAAAGCAAGCCTATTTCAAAATTCTCCTCTGCTTATATAATAAGTATGCTTTGTTTTGCACTTACTAGCATATTTTGTAGAATTACTAGCAGACTCACATGATATTGCCCAAGCCTGGGATAATAACCTTAAGGCTGTTCTTAACTGCTCTGCTCAACAAGCACAAAATGTTTTGACGCATTTACAAATTCATTTTTTAACAGAAAGGTATAAAATTGGAAAGCCTGGTCATGGAAGCAATTTGGAATTGAACTGTTTTTTCCATTTTATGATCAATCAATTACTATTGAGTTATTAGCGATTTTGATCATGTGACAAACATGTTTTTTGCCCGCTCTTGAGTGCTCTTTCTTCCTTCGTGCAGAAATTCAGTTCAAAATGCCCACTTTGATACTATTTTTTGAAAGATCTATTTCATTTCCAAAAAAATGGAAAAAACAGCTCAATTACATAGTTTCTGAACAACACCTGCTAGTTTCATGCATTTTCAAACAAAAATAAATTAAAACTTATGTCAGAAAGTTGCCCTTTTGGATTTGAGAACACCCTTAAATATACATAAAATTACCATACTATTTCCCGAGATTACTTTAAATATATCTGGCTGTGCTAGTCATTTTTTTCAAATGAACCTAGTTCCGTGTGCAGAATAATAGGCTCCTGACCGTGAGGTCATGTGTGTCATCATAGCAATGGTTTTCAGCAATAACAATAATTTAAGAACAAATGCTGAAACTTTTTCTCATTGGAATTTTGTTTCAGTTTGCTATTTTTCAGAAGAGAAAAAATTGATGGCCTTAAAAAATAAATTTAAAAATAACTATTTTATATATTTTTTAAAACTATTAATGAGTCTTCTCAGTACTGAGGTATAAGTATAAGGTTGGATATATATCGGTTGAAAAAAAATAAACTTCTCATTTTTGGTGAAATAGGGGCTTTCCTAAAAAAAAAAAATCATAAAAAATTCAAAAGCCATTGTATGAATTTAGAATAAACTTTATTGAAAAAAGGGCAAAATTTACTTTCGTTAAAAGATGGAATTTAGATTGCTTTTATGAATGGATCAAAATTGCCAACGAACTTTGAAAATATAAGAATTCTACTGTTCATATAAATAATAAAAAATTCAAAGTCTGAGCCTCAGGCGCCGTGAGTCCCAAAAATGATGGGTTTATTTTAAAATTATGTTGTTTTATTTCTAATGTTTTTATATCATATTACTTAAATATCATTCTGTTTTTCAAAATTTGCTGTTTTCCCAAGTACTTTGCAGCAAATGATGTACAGTGGATGCTCATTAATTCAAATTCAAAGGTTCTCAGAAATAAGTTTGAATTATCCGATATTAAGGAAAAATATGACTTAAAAAGTGTATCACTGAAGAAGAAAACTCCTAGTATGTATAACCTCAGAAATATATATTATACTATGCTATTTAAAATAAAACATATTAAAACGCAATAAAGACTTACCTTATTCATATAATGAAGCAGAGAATATGCAGTAGAAAGTAAACTTTAATTAAAAATATGAATTACACTTTTCAGAAAAACTGTAAAATAGATTTTGGTTTTGTTTATTATGTCTACGATTTGAAGTAAACATTTCAATTCATTTTCAGAGGAAGGTTCAATCTGAATAAATATTTTCAGTTTTATAAAGCCCATTATGGCCTGATCATTAGGATACATAGCAGTCTCTGTATCCAGTAAGGTCTCTGCTTTTTCATCTTCTCAAGTAGTTTTTATTTTGTCATTGTCACTCAGTGTTCCATCAACTTCCATGTCTTGATCTACCCTTACATAATCAGAAAAAGTAACGTTATAGCATTCAATTTTTTTTAGGAAAGTCTGTATCAATATCATCACATTATTCGATATGATTGTTCTTTTCAGCATGCATGAGTTTAGCATGACGAAAACAATTATAAATTGTGCTTTCTTTAACAGCATCCCATGTGGTGTACCAATCATTTATAGCTGTCAGCAGAGTAATATCATAAATTTCACCACAATCTAAAGAAAATACTATTTGTTTTAAGAGCCTCTTACTATAATTTGTTTTAAGATTCTGGATGATTCCTTGATCCATTGGTTGTAGCTGTGTTTAACAGAAAATATTCAACCTGTTTGGAACTCCGTTCTTGAAGGTTTTTATAGCATCTTGTATTATCCACAAATAAGAGAATTTTATGCTTTTGCCTTGAAAACTGCTTATCTATTCCCTTTAACCAGCTAGTGAAGATGTCTTGTGTCATCCATGCCTTTTCATTGGATACATAATCAACTGGCAGTGTTTTAATTCTTTTAAAACATCATGGATTCTTCTACTTTCCAATCACTAATAATTTAAGCTTTTCGCTGCCATCCATATTAGCACAAACTAAAATTGTATTCCCCTGTTTACTGCTTTTATCTACTATTCAAGTTTCCCCTTTAAAGTGTAATGTCTTGTTTGGCAAGAATTTATAAAAAAAAGTGCAATTTCTTCTGCATTAAAAATAATCTTTCAGTGGGTAAGTAGATGAAAACCCTAACAGTTTCCTGCTGAAATTAGTGCATACGTCTTCGTTTACATCAGAGCTTTGGCCACATACCATTTGATAAGAAATATTGTGCCTTGACTTAAATCAAGAAAGCCATCCATCATTGTATTTAAAATCTTCAATACCCATTAGACTTGTCAATTCATCAGCCTTCGACTGCACTGGGAGTCCATTTATCAGAAAGTTTCAAGATCAAGAAAGTCCATCCTGGAATCATAACAGTAGAGCTTTTTCAAGAACTTCTTGGGACGTATTTCTCATGCATTTCCTTATTCTATCAATTTAGATATTTCCCATGAATCTAAAATTGATTCCTTGTTTTTCAAATAAGTTGACAAGGTATTTTTTTTTTATTCTCTAGTCAGCTGCTAACTTTGTTTTACATTTGTCATTCTCTACTTTCTTTAAAATTTCTACCTTTGTCTCCAAAGTTAGGGTTTTGTACTTTCCATGTGTAGACATCCTGAATTTTTACACGTTCACACCGTACACTGAGGAAGAAAAACTAGAGGACATTAACTTGTCTGCACTGCATCAATAACTGATGCAACTAACTAGATTCTGTATTAAAGACTTTTTTCTTAAATTCTAAGAAAATTGATAACAAATAAACAAATGACAGTGTTTTCCCCCCATGTTTCTTCCCGCTTACTCTGTTTCTACTTACACGAGTGGATTCTGTTTGGTGGGGGGGGGGGGGGGTATGTTGGAGTGGTTTCAGTTTAAGTTTTTAATTACCACAGATGGCACGATTGGGCATGAGTAAAGAAAAATATGTTGCTGTTGTTAGGTCAGGACGGGTATTCTCCCTACCATGACCCATTCATAAAGGGTTCTGAATTAATGCAAGGACACACATAAGGCCAGATAGCTTTGTGTGTTAAGCACTGATAAGAAGTGGACAGTAGGATAACAGCCACTAATGTTTAGGGGAAATGCAATAGTCTAGGAATTCAGTCATGTGCCTCTTTACACAGAAAAGAAATACAGATGATTTTGACACACAAACTAATAAATACAGCGTGTATTTTCTCCATGGAATGAGGAAAAAGACTTTTTTTGTCAAATTTTTAGTTTGAATTAACTGAAGTGATAAAAATAAGTTTGAATTAATGAGATATTTTTAACATTAATTCCATTACAAGTTTTCAAGAGTCTTTGGATTAGTTTGAATTAACCAAATTCGAATTAACGAGCATCAACTGTATTTATATTGCTTGCCACTTTATTAAATTTCATTTTCTAAATAGACCTGTCATTTTTTAGACATCTGGCGCATTCAGATCTGTCTTCATCTATCTGGAACCAAATTTCCCTAATCATCACCAACACACACACACAAACTTTCTTTTATTAATATAGATATGAGAACTTCTACTTTACAATTTATGATTCTATTTTAATATGCATAGTAAAAGTTTTAACTCATAAAATATAACTAATTAATAATAGTATGTGCCGTATTCAGATTTTAACTGGTAGTCTCTATTAAAAATGATTATCTTGGAATACTTAAGGATAATTCTTATAGTAGGAAAAAGGCAAAAAGGTGTTTCACTATTTTATTGTTGTTTTATTACATAAGCATCTATATGTGGATTATTTTGTTAATTATGCTTACTGTTTTTTCACCTGTTGTTTATAAGAACATTTTCTTGTATTTTTTTTAAGTAAATGGAATTTCTAGCCCAGCCTCCCATTAATATGTAATGAAATTGAGGATTTTTTAAATAACTTAACATATGTTTTGTACAACTATATTTTTGCAATATTTAGTGCCCTATATTAAATGCAAAATTATGGTTTAATTGTGTTTTCAGTTATATACAGGATTAGTAAGGAATAAATTACCCACTTGAAGGTGCTCTGGACTTTATTCAACTGCTCCACTTGAGACAAAATTAAAGCTATAGATAATGCAGAGAACTCTTGTCATTTATTAAATAAAAAGTTTTGGTAGAAAGGATTTCTAAAAGGTGGTACTGTAGCACTTAAATATTCAATCTTCATTTTATTACCCAATATGCATTTAAATAAATGTTTAGTAGGCTACAGTGAAAGTTCAATATGCCCCTTTCATTGTCAACAACATGCAATAATAGCAAAATCATATTTTTTAATCTATTTTGTGATTTTGTCAACTTTGAAAGAAGGAATTTGTTTCTATGTTCCTGGTATTCAGCCAGACTTGCTCTACTCAGCAATCAAAAATGTGATTTTGCGGACATATTGAGCACTTATTGTAGCATATAAAACATTTATCTGAAGGCATATGGGACAGAAAAATATATAAATAAACTCATTGAAAATATATTTGAGAGCTATAGTACAACCTTTTAGAAAATACTTATATATTTTTTATATAAATGACAAGAGCATCATTTGAATAATCTGAAGATTAAATTTTATCTCCATCAGAACAGTGGAGCTCTTTGAAATGGGTGACTTATTTCCTGCTAACCCTGCATACCTCATTATTTGTAAAAGAAACTGATCAAAACCATTGTATCTGTAAAAGACAGATTTTAGTTATTTATAGAACTGTAGCTTTTCCTTTCAATTGCCACTGCTTATAAAACTACCCCCAACAATTTTTATGATCTTCTGTATAGTTGAAAGATATCTTCCTAACTGATTTTTAGCGTTTAGAAGTAAACATGCATTTTTGGAATTCATTCAGTTTAGTATTCTTTTAACATAGGTTGGGACATTTTAAAAATATTCAGATAATGTGAAAGTGTTTCACATATAATGTTTAAATGCATTTCAGATGTATTATTAACAATGTATTATTATAAACAATTTGCAGAGTAAATTTATTTTACTGTGATACTTCAAACAATCAAACTTTTGTCTCAAAGTTTTGAATTTAAACTTATTTTTTAATTTATCTTTCTTTTTCTTTGTGATTTTTTTTTCTTTTCTGTATAATGGTAATGTAATAAAGATATTTCATGTAAATAATTTTGGTATTTGTCTCTTAAGCTTTATTATGTTATTTTCATAAAGTTTTAATTTTACAAATATTTTCTCCACTTTAAAAATGCCAGCCTCTTACAGGGGTCGCACACTTCCTATTTTTCGTACTTTCTTTTTTCTTTTGTATTCTTCTTCATCAGAAATTCATTATTTTTCCACTTTTATCATCAAAAATTGATTTAGCCATATTTTTGTTCATTTTACTTTGTTAACAAAGATTTTTTTCACCCTTGAGTGATATCTATTTTAGATATTGAGTTATAAAATCAAAATATGGCAGTGTATCTAAAGTTGAAAAACATAAAGTACCTCATAATTTTTATTTTCCTGCTTTATTCAGTACATATACAGACCTGTGCTGCCAATTTGGTCGTATGTGGCACTGAGAAAAAAAGGTAGCATATTAGATTCAATGCACTTGCTTACAGCATATTTAAAACATGGTTTTTATTGGGGTGCCAAATCATATATTTATGATATGATATGTATTATCTTGGCATTTAGTATTAATTACATATGATGGCAATATTCATTTATAATTTTGAAAAAAAGTTTATATGTGTAAATAATGTAGTGCCAACAAGGGAAATTTCCATAAGTGATTTCTCTAAAGTTTTGAAAAAAAATATGGTTTATTCTTTTCATGGATGTATCAGTTACAAAGCAACAACAATGAAAACAAACAGGGTCTCAGCCAAATAACAAATAAAATAAACTTTGTTCCAAAGAAAAAATGTTTATTCTACCTAAAATATTACCTAAAATTATATATTATCTAAAATGATATTTATTTTTGTTGTACAAAAATGAAAATAACGAATGAAAAATAAAGATTCTGAATAAGAGGTAAAAGAAGAAATCAGAAAAAAATATATAAACACATTTTGATGCTTGGAAACCACGTATTTAGATAAAGAAAAACATCATTAAGAAATGCGATTCCTCTTTTCCTCTTAAAAAAACAAAATAAAATAATTAAACTTGTTACGTTTGATTACTGAGTTAGCTTTCATTCATTGGCTTTCAAAATCAATTGAGATACAATATCAAGAAATTCTTCATGCCCATTAAAGTGTTATTGTTATTCTTATTGTTTAAATAATTTTGGTTTTCATCTGTGCCATCTTTTTTTTCTGCATTTCTGTAAATAATATCCAGGCAACATTATATGCATTTATTCTTATAGTTGCACTCATTTAAAAAATGTGATATTTCCTGATCAAAATTAAGATAATTAAAGTTAACTTCAATGTAAGTTGATACATTCATGACAGCATGATTTTTTAAAATAAAAAGCCCTATCTTTGTGTATTACCCTTGAATATTGCATTCTTAGGTGAGTACCAGTCAGTGTTACACCAACAATCTTTTTGGCAGTAATTGCTGTATAATTTCTTTCCCCTTCAAATTTTTTCTGTGAGATTTTGCCAGTAATTTTCATTAATTTTACAATTAAATACAGTACATAATGTTATATTTTTTAAAAAAGCTATATTTTCTGTTGTAATTAATTCAAGGATAAAAAGTACTATTTAAATTTTATAAAATTATTTAATTGTATATGGTACCTTGAAATTCTTTATAAATGTGTGTAGTTTATTATGACTAAAGAGCTTCATTCACATAGTAAAACTTAACCTAACTTTTAAAAGTTTGATAGAAATACCAGAATTTACTGCATATTTATTTTCTTTGAGCCAAAAGATGTAGGAATACAAATTTATATTGGTTTAGAATGATAAGTATATCCAAACAGTAATTTATGTATTTTATTACTTTTTGTTTCATATGATACTTATTAAAAGCCCAAACATAACATATGCATATTTAGATAAATATGTTTTTAAAATATTAATTAATAATGCAATTATTAAACTTCATACATACTTCCCTTTTAATAGTTGCAAAACAAACTACAATGTGGGTAACTTTTTTAAGCATAATTCAAAACTGCATGATGAGATGAGCCATAATTTTGGATATGCATATTTAAAGCTTCTGGTTATTGATTTTTTATGCCTCTTCTGTCGACATTAAAATCCACATGTTTAAAAATTACCCAATATAAATTTGCATTCACTTTTTACCATTAGTTTTCAAGTTATCAACAAATATGTTAAATTGGTATCTTTAAAGAGCTATAGTTTAGAGTTGAAAATCTCTTTTTCTATTCTTTATGTTGGCTAAATACAGTAAGTCAACAATATACAAATTATCTCAAATTAAACTGCACATATCCAAGAGGGCTGCAGCAAAATCTATTCAATATAAAATCTTAAAATTTGGGAAGTGTCATGATGAGGTAGTGGAGGTGTGGAAGGAGATGGTGGAAATGTTTTCTAAGGCAAAAAAAGTTAGTTCTAAAAATTATCACAAAATATATAAAGCTAACTACACAGTTTATCCATGTAATCTGAACAAACATTTTCAATAAGATTACCAACATCATCTGCTACCATCTGAAATGAAAACATAGCATGTTTTGTTGTTAATTACAGTGTTATGCATCAGAAATTTTATGCACATGGCATGATATGCTGTCTTTGTGGCTGCTTCACTGAAACTCCCCGATCGCGAAACCCCATGAGATAACCTATGAGATGACTTAAAAGCATGATTACTCATTATTTAATATAATTATTAAAATACAGTTTTTGCCATCAGAAAGTAGACATCAATGCATTTTTTTAAATTGCCTCCTTAAATTTTATGTTTTTAAAAACTCCTATAAAATTTGAAATTTCCACTGGATGAAATTTTATTGTCTTCTTAAAAATAAGTAAAATTTATGGAGACAATTTTTTAAAATACGCATTGATGTAGATCTGATGTCTACTTTCTGATGGTGAAAACCATATTTCGATAATTATATCAATAATGAGTATACACACTTTTAATTTTTCCCATAGGGCAACATGTGGTTTTGTGATCGGGGAGTTTCAGTGAAGATAGGGATCTTATCGGGTCATTGTAAACTAAATTTTTAGGACATCTGCAAAGTCCAAAATTGTATCAACTCAAATCTGCAGATAAGCAGGACAACTTGTAAAAAATGACCACTGCTAATTCTGTGGTCAAAAAAGTGGATCCTAATCACTTCTTTTATGCAATTAGTGATATGTGGAAGAACACTATCTTGCATAAACAATGTGAACACATTGATGTGCCTACAGAACCAGAATGAAGGAATCCTCCAATAAAAAAGTAAAACATTCAAGTTATAATTTTCCAACTGGGTGAAAAGGTGTCCAGGCCAGAATTCAAACCAGAAGTCTTTTTGCTGAAGCTGCCAATGCTCTGTCAACTGAGCTATCCAGGACAAATCTGGCAGATATTCAATTCCTCTAGAAACCTTATTGATTATGAATCTGTGTGAGATTGATATGGGTGAATTGTATGTCTGCCGGATTTGTCCAGGGTAGCCCATTTGGTAGAGCAATTGGCAGCTTCAACCGAAAGGTCCTTGGTTCGAACTGGACACTTTTTTACCCAGTCAGAAAATTACAACTTGTGTGATTTAATTACAAATTAGAATAATTGTGTTAATATTAATCAAAAGCAAAACATTGGCTAGTGACAGAACACATTACAGGACCTAAAGAAGTGAACTTTTCGATAAAAGATGGTCCCAAAATGTATGTGGTAATAAAACTACAACTATGAAAATGGAAAATGGCCAAATATTGTCCCCTATGCAAAAGTTAATTTTTTGAAAACTAAGTTAAAGCTGAATATTATGTACAGTCCATCTCAGAAGTTTAAGCACACACTAACATATGATAAATTGAAAGAGAAAATATATGAAATAATTTCGAAAAAAATACACAAAATCTTATTGAAATGAAATATATAAAAAAAATCTTTGGCTAAACTTCACCTTTCATTTAAAAAATACACTTTTTTTAGATTCTTGATAAAAACCCTGTGTCAAAAGCTTTTAAGTATTTTATGCAAATATTAATAAATGCCAGTTTTGTCAGTTGAAATGCCATTTTCCCTCAGTAGTGTAACAGCAGATATTCAAAATTCCATTTTTTATTTAAAATGGGGTTACAGTATCTACAAAAAAAGAGAGAAAAATTAAAGATTTTTAGGTTAACATCATTATCAAAATTTTCATTTTTTTAAATCAGGATATATGAAATATAGTAAAGGGAGTAGCTCAGGAGATTGTCTCCATATTTAAATTGTAACAAACTTAGAATACAAACACCTAATATTGATATTTTTCTGGAACATTTTACTTTCAGATACAAAACAAGAAGTCATTCAATGAAGTAGTAATTTAAAAATTATGCAGATGTAAAGCTTAGAATTTCTAATGCCAACTTCCTTTTTAATAGTTGCAAAATAAACTATAATGTAGGTAGTTTTTTTTAAGCGTAATTCAAAACTACATGGTGATATAAGCTGTAATTTTGGATAAGCATATTTAAAGTTTTCAGATATTGATTTTAAAAAACTATAGTTTATAATATATATTTTTTTTCTAATATGAATTTGGAAAAATATAAATTATGAAATGAATGTTTGAGAAAAAATTTACTGTAATGTATTAAAATTTTAACAGAAATCACTTTCTCGAAGCTTTAAATATGTGAATCTAAAATTACAGCTCATTCTGCCGATTGGTATCTGATTTATGCCTAAGAATCCAGTAAAACAAGCATTCAGGAATATAGTGCTACTATTAAATGTTAGAAAACTGTACTGATTTCGATTTTGCACATGATATTTGAGATCATAATGAATGATAGCTTGTGATTAAATTTTCGATTTTCCGTAGGTGTAGAGTTTTGGAAATTATTGCTGGGGTGTAACTTGAATATAACTCTTTTCCACACTTAAGCGTGTATGCGCAACAGAGTTCAATTGCCAGCTTGATGTTGTTTTTAAAATTCCCTTTAAAACAATTAAACAGAATCATATATTGTTAAATAAATCATAATTTAAATTAAACGTTAAGACAATGTAAAAATTTGGATGTGCACTCCCATTTATAAAATGATGATTAATGCTGTTATTCGTGAATGATTTATAATAAAATCCCAACAAAAGTTGACTTTGAATAACGTCTTTTTTCGGAATATGGACTTTTCCCCTATTTTTGCTTTATTTATATGGCCTTTCAGCTACAAAAGTTCAAACATTTAGCCTATTATTTTGCTTTAAAAATAGAACCTAAAGGAAAAAACTCCATAAAGGCCAAAAAAGGGGGGGGGGGGGGGGAAATGGCAAATTTCCTTTAAAAAAATTAACCTCTTGAAAAAAGTAACATTAAAAATTCCATAAAATATTAAAAAGTCAAAAAACTAATTTTCTTTTATATTAAAGGAAAAGCAATGCCCATTTTAGAAATTATTGGTGGGGCTCGAGCCCCACGAGCCCATGCAACTCTACACCTATGCAATTTTCCATGCTGTTTGATTATGATATAGCAGATATATCTAATGCTAAACATAAGTTTTATGAATTTCTCTGTTATAAGTCTCAAGATGCATGCAGTTTTTACAAAACAGATGTATCAATTTGTACCACAATTTTTTAACTGAATATTTTGCCTTATTTTTACATAGGAAAAAGTTACGAATTCTATGATTAAATGAGGTAGTTGCAAAGTCTGCAATAGAAATTTTCTAATCTTTAATAGTGACCTTTCCAAGGATTGTATACACCATTAAATGAAGGATATAATTATAGTCATGAAGGCTTAGTCATTTTACCCTTCATTGAACACTATAAGAAATTCTAAGCCTTCATATTAATTAAAATTTTTATGGGACTTTTGTTTTCATATCCGAACATATTCATCTAGGATAAAGCATTTTTAGTATCACTTATTCAGTAATAAAATTCACTATCTGCAGCAACAGTTAAATTATGTAAATTAGCCTATCATTTAAAATATGTTTCTGAAACCAGTTAGCTTCTATTTCCCTTTACACTATGATTTTTGCAAAATTACTGGTATTGCAACAATATTAACACAGACAAAACATAATGACCTACCTGCAGTGCAACTATTTCCTACTAGAACAAACACCCGTAACATTAAACAGAGTTGTAGCCAGCTTTTTTATACAGAGGAGGGGTGCAAATATTTTTTAACATGAACATGTTGGGTAGTACAAACAATACCTCATATAGTATAAACTGCTGAAACGAAATCTCATGAGGCTAGATTCCGTTTTAGAAGTTATAATTGTGTGGTATTCTTTCTTTTCTTGAAAGCAGCCCTGATGCAAGAAAAATTTTGGTTGCTGAGTGTAAAAAAGAAGGTGTTTAAATATGTTTGGAAGCTCTTATAAGTGTGGGTACAAGTGTACAACATTTTAGCACCCTAATTTCTTTTTAAAGATAAAAAAATTGCTTCTAGCCCTGTTAGGCATTTCTATTCTACTATTTCTACATTAGGCCCTGTTATCTTCTTTTCAATATAAAACTAATCTGATGCGCCAATCCCAAAACTTTCTTCTATCTCATTCATGGTAATACTTCAGAAAGTGTATATATAATTTCTTTATTACACTTCATTTTTTTTTTTGTCAATAAATGTTTCTAAACCATAGGGTAGGGGAGGAAAAAATTGTAATGAAGTCTAAACGGTTTACATAATGTATCAAAAACAGTAAATTTTCCTTATTACAAATAGGCAAATTAAACGTAAATTCACTATCACAGCACCATCTTCAGGCCGATTTTCTCCCAAAAATCATACAAACCTAGGCCTATTATATTACATTTAAATGTAAAATTTCTTCGAAAAATATTCATAAATTCTTCACTTAAACTGCAAAAATCAAGAAAATTGCTATCGCAGCACCCCTTTCTGGGGGAATATCTCTTATTTTCAACTGGGACCTGACATCTACAGTCAGAAACATATATATGAAGTTTGATTCAATTCTCTCTGTAACTTCATACACTTTCTGATGGTACAAAAAAAAAAAAAAATCTCTATTGCAGCATCTCCTTCCGAGGGAATATCCCCTATTTCAACTGTGACCTGACGGCCATTGTGAAAAACATACACTATATGGCCATTAATGACTGGCAACTTTCAATTTTAGACATTTTGTCTAATATTTAAAAATATACTTGTCAGATTCTTCTGGAATTTTAGGATTAAAAAGAACAGGTTTGACTTCATATTTATCAACGTCGATTTGATAAGGAGGACAATTAGGGGGGTCAACAAAAAATTAAAGAAAAAAATACTTGGGATCATCCTGTAAAATAAAATGCACGAAATGATCTATCGCTACGGAATATACATAAGCAGACATTATACGATATGCGCATTCATTTGTGTAAGAATAGCATGTATATTAATAGAGATGCAAGAATTTTTTTAATAAAAAAAAATTGTTATATGTTTTTTGCTTATAACATGCAGGGTTTTTAACCAAATTTAACGCTAGTTTCAGAAAAATTAACAGAATGTAGTAGAAATAAAATAGTGCAATTGGAATATAAATCTATTAAATATTTAAGGAAATATGGGCAGTTGTATAAAATAATTTTTATCTGCGCATGCACGAAAGATAACAATTAACATTTTGCATAGTATAATAGTCAACTCTATGGAGCAACTTATTAAAAAAAATCAGTCAAATATCGTAAAAATTCAGAGAGATATCGTCGTTAGAGCGAGCTGTTTTTTAGTTTCTCGCTAAAACTCGCTGAATGATAAAGGATTGTCTACAAATTGTTATTTTTAAGTTATCTGATTCGGAGCAAGTTTTTTAAAAAGCTATTTAATTATAGTTTGCGGTTATATTTAGGAAGATTTTGACTCTAAACTACGATGAAAAGGATAATATAGTCAACACATTGATTACATTTAGGTATTTTGAGGAGTTTATGGTAAAATTTTGTGAAATTTAGCCCAATACACAAAACACTCTACAGTAAATTCTATCGCATATATATGTATTTTCTGTATACACGTAATTTGTATGACAGTGGTGAAGACAAACTAAAATTTAAGATATATTGGACATTTTTTATGAGTTATGAGTCAATAACTTGCAATTTGATTTTTATAGTGATATTTCAATAGCTTTTTGAGAAATCCTGTTTTGCATATGGAATTTTCACTGAAATGTTTTCCATAAAATACATTTATTTAACTGAAACATTTACTTAATTATATTAAACTTTACTTAACATTTAGTTAACAGTTATGTGAATTAGAAATTTATTGCATTTATCGATCAAGGTCTTTTTTTGTGCCGTTTATATCTAAAATACAGTTTTGGTGGGGGTTTTTTCGAAGGGGAAAAAGTTTAACGCTGAAACGTTTGGCACTTTCGGTTTCATTTACAGCTATCAAGTAGTTTTTTAAATTCTAATAACTTAGATTTTTTTATAGTACAATAAATGTAAGCGCAGATTAGGAAAGTTTAAAATGTGGTCTTTAATAAAATGTAATACAAAGAAAACGAAAATTTTAGACAAAAACCTCATTTTAAACGTAATCAGATATCCTAATTTGTATACTATTTTTCATTTTTTACTGATACTTTAGCTCAAAAAAGTTAGCACCAAAAAAAAAAAGTCCTTTATTGATAAGTACAGTAAATTTCCAATTCACATTGTTAAGTAAATTCCAAATAAAGTTTAAAATAGTTAAGTAAATGTTTTAGTTAAATAAATGTATTTTATGGAAAACATTTCAGTGAAAATTCCATATGCAAAAAGGGATTTCTCAACAAGCTATTGAAATATCACTATAAAAATCAAATTGCAAGTTATTGACTCATAACTCATGAAAAATGTCCAATATATCTTAAATTTTAGTATATTGTCTTCACCACTGTCATACAAATTACGTGCATACAGAAAATACATATATATGCTATAGAATTTACTGTAGAGTGTTTTGCGTATTGGGCTAAATTTCACAAAATTTTACCATAAACTCCTCAATTTACCTAAACGTAATCAATGTATGGACCATATTTTTCTTTTCATCATAGTGTGTTAAAATCTTCCTAAACATAACCGTAAACTATAATTTAATAGCTTTTTCAAAAAACTTGCTCCGAACGCTGTCAGATAACTTAACTTAAAAATAACAATTTGTGGACAGTCCCTTATCATTCAGTGAATTTTAGCGAGAAACCAAAAAACAGTTCACTCTAACGCCAATATCTCACTGAATTTTTACGATATTTGACTGATTTTTTTTAATAAGTTGCTCCATAGAGTTGACTACTAAATTATGCAAAAAGTTAATTGTTATCTTTCGTGCATGCACAGATAAAAATTATTTTATACAACTGTCCATATTTCTTTAAATATTTAATATATTTATATTCTAATTGCACTATTTTATTTCTACTACATTTTGCCAATTTTTCTGCAACTGGCGTTAAATTTGGTTAAAAACCCTGCATGTTATAAGTAAAAAACATGCAAGAATTTTTTTAATTAAAAAAAAAATCGCTATATCTTTATTAATACACATGCTATTCTTACACAAATGAATACACATATTGTACAATGTCTGCTTAGGTATATTCCATAGCGATAGATCATTTTGTGCATTTTATTTTACAGGGCGATCCCAAGTATTATTTTTTTCCTTAATTTTTTGTTGGCCCCCTAATTATACTCCTTATCAAATCGACGTTGATAAATATGAAGCCAAACCTGCTCTTTTTAATCCTAAAAATCCAGAAGAATCTGACAAGCATATTTTGAAATATTCGACAAAATGTCTAAAATTGAAAGTTGCCGGTTGCGGTCATTAATGGCCATATAGTGTATAATGGGCGATACATAAAGATCGAAACAATAGGCTATTTCGATTAAATATTACCCTAGACACATACTTTCAATTGCAAAGTTTTATAAAAAAAAAAGGTGAAAAATTTAATGACATAAGTTGCAACTCCATGGGGGGTCTATTTGAGAAAATACAAAAATAAATTTTTATACGCCCCCCGCAGAGTAAAATTTCCAATTAGGAAAATTTTCTTATCCATTCCTGAATCAAACACAAAAAAATTCATCTCGATATCTGCAAAACTCGCAGAGATATTAAAGTGCAAAATTCGTGACTTACACCATTTATCCATGCCTCTGGGCGATGAGTTATTGACTCCTTTGAATGCAAGATAGGGATCATCCACAAATTGTACGTTATTAAAAGTCGATTTAAGACAGTGCCTCTCCTTTGGACATAAAATAGCAACTCATAGATTTTACGTTAAACCTGCTTTTAAAATATGCTGGAGGTCTGCCCTAGAGGCCTGAATATTCGGGCCCGGTCCCATAGAATAAAAGTTCGGCCCGGCCTTGAAAAAAAGTTAAAATCTTAGCCCGACCCGGCCTGACTGAATTTCTGCAAAGCATAGTTTTTTACGTCGATATGGTTAAAAATTGTTTCGTATGGAGGAGTTCTGACCAAAAATACTTATTATAGCTTTTCTTTTTTCATGTTTATAATCTTCATTTTTAAAGAAGCGCCAAAGGCTGTGATATATATATATATTTTTTAAGAATCTCTATTTGTATGTAAATGTTTCACTTATTATTTAATATCGTTAGTCCATATTCCATGTATTGGAGAAAAATGCTATACAGTAAAATCCTCTAAGACGGAATCACATAGGGAAAAAAATGCGTTACAGACAAGTTCACTTCTTAGGAGGTGTAAATGTAGTCTATTCTTTTCTCAAGTATTATTATATTTATTTTGCATGGATGAACACATTTTTCCGTTTAAGACAGGATTCCGTCATAGGCAGGCTCTTTTTCACTAGTTTTACTGTATTTAATTTTTTTTTTTGCCTTTAAGTCTATTATCCTTTTAAAAAAATGCATTTTAAAGTTTAATTGTAAAATAATGGCGATTTAAAAATAAATGCCTTTTTTGTAAAAATTTTTGGGCTGAACGAAATTGTACTGATTTTTGCACAGATCAGGTCAGTTAGAGACAATGATTTTAATACGGCTTGCGTCGAGACCGGGACTGAAAGTTTCGCCCCATACAGACCTAGGAAGTAGGAATCCAGTTCCGGTTTGGTATGAAAAAATACTTTAGGGCCGGTCCGGTCGAGCCTTCAGAAAAAAGTAAGGGCCTGGCCTGGCCCCAGAATACAGACTTTTTTTAACGGACTCGCCTGGACAATATAAAACCTGAAGTTGTGAGTAAACCCCCATGAGTAGCAACTTATCTCATCAAATTTTGCACCTTTTTATGAAACTTTGCAGTTGGAAGTATGTATCTAGAGGCAATATTTAAGGAAATAGTTTCCTCGTTTCGATTTTTATGAATCACCCTGTATATGAAGTTTGGTTCAATTCTATGCATACACTTTTCGATAATGCAAAGAGTACACGTGGAAATTTTGAGAAAACATGTTTTTCCGGATCTCTGACTCCTAAAACGCGTAAATCCGTTGAAAACTTTGATTGCAATACTTTCTTCTGTTATACATAGAAGAAAGTAAAAAAGAAGTGTTTGTTTTGTGCCCGATTCTGCAAAAGAAGTGTGAATTCATATCATTCAGATTCTGAATTTATAGGCACAATACGGGACATATGAAAGGAACAGTTAATAATTGTGTGACCCCCCCCCCCTCCCCGCCCTCTTACCCTAGCAAGGGAGCAAAACCATATCTTAGGACTTGTCAGGCCCTTAGAAATTTTTTTGTAAGGTGGTGAATTTTTTTAGAAATTCGACCCCTGCCTTCTATGAGACAAAAATGATCTTAATCAAGATCTTGTAGATAAAATTTTGCAGGATGATGAATATCAAATAATATAGGCGGTACGCTAGAACATATCCTCTACATTTTTTCAAAATGTGGCTCCATGATTCCTAGGGCACTCGCGTCTCACCGGTGGGGTCTAAGAAATCTCACGAACGTCCAAAATTTTGGAGGAAGTCCACACGACAAAAGAATGAAGTATGTTTATAGCCATTGTTTTAAATTTGAGCTACAAATTTATGTTCCGAACAACATTGGGCAATTCAGCTAGACACTATAATAATTGGTTATACAATAATATTCACGTTAAATAAGTCATATTTTTACACCAGAATAAGTCAAATACATTAAGGTAAAGCAGGTTATGATCAGATACACTTCGATTATCAGGCTGATCAAAATTATATAATCATGATGCATAATGAATAAAGATAAACGCGAAAATTTTCGCATTTAATGGTCTTGTGCTTCTAAAATTAATTAAATAATTTAATAACTCATATAAATCACAAAGCAAAATTAGTAATTTATTCGGTGCTGGCAAAATTTTATGTGTGTAAACAAAATTTTATGTTAAACTTACAATTAAACACTATGTGCAAATTACTTAAAATATGAAAAAATATTTAAAAAGGTGTTAAATTTCTTTAATATCCTTAGTACTTTCAACTATATACATAGCCATCGTCAGAGAATACAAAAATACAAGTGTCTTATTTTCAAATTTCACGTAGTTGGTGTCGAAAGGAGTGAAAGTGAAAGTCAATTTTTAGATTCCGAAAACATTGGGAAAATAAAAATATGGATATAGAGAGAAGTGGAATATTACGTGTTTTATGATTCTTTAAGCAAACTGAGCTAAATTCTGGGTATGTTGTAGGATAAAACGTCATCACAAACAGTATTTTCTTTAGTAATAATTTCTATTGATTCACGGATAATTAAATCATGATAATTCTTTAAGGGGCATATAATTTTTGTGTCTTTGAAATTAACTTGTATATTCTGGTTAAGTCTTGACAGGGCTGTTGTTGGCCGGTTGTACTTCAAATCTCTCAAAAGTTCTTTAATACAATCTTTAAGTTTACGAGAAGTCATTCCTATGTATTCGAGATAAATATTTTCTGTTTTCAGTGGAATTATTTATTACATATACTCCAGAAACTTCATTTTTCGGGATCGGGTCTATTTTGGCACCAACTAGATCTTTCAATTTTATTGGAGTAGTGGCGATTAAGTTTACGCCAAAGTGGAAAAACGCATGTCTGAGTTTTTCGAAAAGTCCTGGAATGTACTTCATTTTGCAATATCTCCTATTACTCAGGGTAGTGTTTTGTATCTTCATGTCGTTTTTCTGTGAGTTGATTAGTTTATCAATAATACGTTTAGGAAAATCGTTCTCAACTGCAATATTTCTAATGGTATTTAATTCATTTTCAAGATGATTAATAGCAGGGCCCGACTTAGGCTATGGGGGGGGGGGGGGGGCTGGGGCAATAATCATTCTGGGGGGGTGGGCTTCTATCTATATACAGAATTTTTTTGTGAATATTGTGGAAATGGCTAGTACTAAACTTCATACAGATTGTAAGTATGCCTAAATTTTGTACCCGATACTGCTCACATCTGTATACAGAGTTTCCCAAAAAATGGTCACAACTTTAAGAAAAAATGCTAGTACAGTAAACTCCCTCAAATCTGCACAGCTTGGGACCAGAGGTTGTGCGGATTTTAGAATTTTGCGGATTTCCGGTCATTGATTTGTTTGCATTTTTGAAACATTAATTTGATTGGCAGTTAAGCAAGAGAAATTATAATGAATACTTACAGTTACAATAAAGGCAAACATTAAAATAAGTAAAATATTAAAATAATTTATTAATTTAAAAGTATGTAATTATTAAAATAATTATGCAAAATAAAAATTTAGAAAAATATCAAATTATTACTGATGAAATCGATTCCAAACGTCCTGTGCTGCCATCTAGTGGTCAAGCGATCGTAAGATCGATACGTAGCTTATTGCGCTCTCCGTAACTTTTTTCATTGTTATTTAGAGTCTTGAATGCTTTTCTTATAATGCTTTGTATACATATAATTTCATTGTTTACATCTGGAAAAATACGCGGATTTTAGGGTCGCGGATTTAAGGGAGTCTACTGTAGTATAATATAGCAGAAAAAATGATAAATTGATGAACACGAACACGAGTATTTCTTTACAAACTTTTACTTTGCTTATCTACGTACGTTGTAAGATGTCTAAAAGAAAAGGCCATAATTTGGTCATCTATAAATGGTTTTAACTTGCCATGTTACGTGGAAAACGTTAATGAAAAATTTCTTTTGAAAACAATAGAATACTAAGTTGTCATAATAAAATTTTAATCATTAGTTTTCTAATGATTAGTTTGCTTTTTGCATGGGTGGAGGAGGTACTGGAAGCTGAGAAAGGAAGGGGGACTGCACCCCATTCCTAAATGGTTGAAAAAATATGCATTTTGGTCATTTTTGGCTAATTTTAATCATTTGGCACCTTTTAATGAAAATCATGATTGTTGTCACGGGGGCCCCCTGAAAAGAGGCGCCCGGGGCAGCTGCCCCGCCTGCCCCTGCATAAGTCGGGCCCTGATTAATAGAGCAAACACTAAATGCTTGTCTTATATAAAAGTTGAACGGAACAATTTTGTAGTTGGAAGGTGATGTACTTTCAAAAGGAATGGTGCTGTTAGACAATTTACTTTCCTGTAAACTGTGTGCTCAAGTATTAAGTTTGATAAGTTTTCTATTAGCAATACGTCAAGGAATGACAACTCGTTTTTCTTTCCTATTTCGATGGTAAGTTTTATGTTAGAATGCATATTATTTATTCTGTTAAGAAATGCATACAATCCAGATAAACCATGATCCCATATTATGAAAAAGTCGTCCGTAACTTAATGACTTCTCGTAAACTTAAAGATAGTATTAAAGAACAAATGAAAGATTTGAAGTACAACAGCCCTGTCAAAACTTAACCAGGAGCAGAATATACAAGTTAACTTCGAATATACAAAAATTATATGCCCCTTAAAGAATTATCATGATTTAATTATCCGTGAATCAATAGAAATTATTACCAAAGAAAATACTGTTTGTAATGATGTTTTGTCCTTCAACATATCCAGAATTTGGCTCAGTTTGCTTAAAGAATCATAAAACACGTCATATTCCACTTCCCTCTATATCCATATTTTTATTTTCCCAATGTTTTCCGGATCTAAAAATTGATTTTCACATTCACTCTTTTCGACACCAACTACAAATTTGAAAATGAGACGCTTGTATTTTTGTATTATCTGACAAAGGCTATGTATATAGTTGAAAGTACTAAGGATATTAAAGTAATTTAAGACCTTTTTAAATATTTTTTTTTAAAGTTTAACTTTTTAAAGATGAATTTAGCATTCTATTTATTTATTTGCTGATGTAAAATTTTATGTGTTTTACTTATCATTGAATATCGTTAATCCATATCCCATCTATTGGAGAAAAATGCTATACAGTATGTGCTATGTGTGTAAATATTGATAATATACTACAATGCACGTGAAGATTTGTTTTTATTGTCGCATATTTTTATGGACTTAAATATCATTGCGTGGAGAGATATATCTACAAGAATAATATATACATCTTGCTTAAACAAGTATTTAATCACGAACACATTTTACAGCAGACGATCACAGGAAACACACATTCGGCATAGCATACAATTGCCGCTTAAGCACAAAAACATTCTATTTTTCTTTCGCGCTCCTCGCGGTTACAGTCAAATACACCACATCTCCTCCCTTCCAAAACTTCTTCTATAGATCTAATCGCTTTGGAGGTTTCCGGACTCTAGTGGATCGGCGAACTGGTTGTGGTGTCGGAGTTGAACCCTGGGCTATGAGTGGAGCATGCTCTGGTGTAGGAATTGAGACTGGCGTTGCATCAGTCGTCTCCGTCTCCCTACATGTCGGTGATGGTGTTGACTCAACACTGGACGTCGGAGCCTCAGCATCTTGCACAGGAATGGCAGGTTTTGCAGACTGTCGTCGGAGCTCGCATTCTTTTTCCTCTATGTCTCCTCCATCCCTTATTTGATCTACATGTCTACGCCACAATTGGCCATTTACATCCACAGTGTAATGTAGTTGCCCATCTTTACTAACGACTCTTCCAAACCTCCATCTCTTGTCTCCTTGCCGGTAATTTCGTACAGCGACATTGTCGCCAATTCGGAACCCTCTATCTGAGAATTCATAAGTTCCTTTACGAACTTTTTCTTCCACTCTGCTCTTAAGATCAGGACGCAGCAGGTCGATTCTCGTCCGAATCTCTCTCTTCAACATGAGCATGGCTGGACTATGGAGTGTAGTGAGGTTCGGAGCTTTTCTGTATTGCATAAGGAACGTACTTAATTTTTGTTGTATCGTTCCGCCATAATTTTGCATAGCTCTTAAAGATTGCTTCACTGTAAATACGTATCTTTCGGCCTGCCCATTGCTAGATGGCCTAAAGGGCGCAGTGGTTCTGTGTTTAATGCCGTTATTACGCATAAACATGTCAAATTCGAACGATGTGAACTGTGGACCGTTGTCACTTACAAGCATAAGTGGCAATCCAAATCGTGAGAAACAGTCTCTTAAGCATTCAATCGTTTTGGTTGTTGTGGTGGATCTCATTGGATAAGCTTCCAACCACTTTGAATGAGCATCTACTATAATCAGGAACATATGTTCAAAGATAGGTCCAGCGAAATCTATGTGGATACGTTGCCAAGGTGTACTAGGATACTCCCAGTAATGCACCTTCACTTTTTGTGGGTCGGTTTTATATCGAGCACAGTCTACACAGTTCTTGGCCGTGTTTTCTATGTCCTTATCGATGTTTTTCCAGTAAACGTACGATCTCGCGATAGATTTCATTTTTACAGCACCTAGATGGCCATGATGCAACTCTTCAAGCACCTGAGCCTGATACCGTTTAGGGACGCACGCCCGCTGACCTAACAGTATGCAACCATCTTGTAGACTATATTCTGCTTCTCTTCCCCTTAAAACTCCTCCACTCTGTAACACATGAAGTATTGGAGCGAGGTCTGCATCCAAAAGAGTTTCTTTGGCTAAGTCACTAGCTGTGACAGGAAGAGTTTCTATTTGTGCTAACTGAAATAGAGAAATTTCATCTTTAACGTCTAGCTGTTCGGAAGTGGACGGCAGCCTAGACAAACAGTCAGCATTACCATGGTTTTTTGTATGACGATACTTTATGTCAAACTGGAAAGATTGTAATACTAAAGAATAATGTAACAATCTTGTCGCTGCCAGAATTGGGAGACCTTTCTTCGATCCGAAGATGGCCACTAAAGGTTGGTGGTCAGTTAATAATGTGAATCGTCTCCCTTTTAGGTAAAGATAAAATTTCTTGACACCCCATACAATTGCGAGTGCTTCTTTATCAATCTGAGCGTATCTTTGCTCAGTTTTTGTGAGAGTTCTGGAGGCAAAAGCTATTGGTCTTTCCGTTCCGTCAGGTAAAGAGTGGGAAAGTACCGCCCCTACCCCAACAGGAGATGCGTCAGTTGCCAATACCAATGGCAGTGATGGATCATAATGCATTAGGACACGCGGAGAACAAATTTCATTTTTAATTTTTTCAAAAGCTACCTGACAATCCTTTGACCAAACCTATTTAACATCTTTCTGTGTTAATTTATACAAAGGATTCGCTATTGTAGCCAAATTAGGGCAAAATTTTCCATAAAAGTTAACAAGCCCTAAAAAACTCTGTACTTCTTGTATGTTTGTATGTCTAGGAGCTTTCGAAATCGCAGAAATCTTCTCATCAGTTTTATGTAAACCGTTTTCATCAATTTTGTGCCCTAAAAATTTTATTTCTTTTTGAAAAAATTTACTCTTACCCAAATTTAATTTCAGCCCATGATCTTTACATTTCTGAAAAAATTTTCTTAAGGCCTCTAAATGTAAATTATCATCTGATCCAGTCACTCTAACATCATCCATAAAAACTTTAATACCTTCCATCCCCTGGAAAAGACCATCAATATATCTTTGCCAAATAGCTGGGGCAGAATTTAAACCATACATAAGTCTTTTACATACATATAACCCTTTATGAGTATTTATAGTTAAGAGTTTTTGACTATCGGGATGCACTTTCATTTGCAAATATGCATGCTTAAAATCAATTTTTGAAAAATGTTTACCCCCATTTAAGCTTGAAAATATTTCCTCTAATTTTGGTAAAGGATGTTGTTGTATCATTATATTTTGGTTTACGGTAACAGAGTAATCTGCACATAGGCGTATTGACCCATCAGTTTTTTCAACCGGGACAACTGGTGTTGCCCAATCCGAGGATTCTACTCTCTCTATGATACCTTCCCTTTCAAGCCTATCAATTTCTTCTTCAACCCTATCTTTTAAAGAAAAAGGTACGGGTCTGGCTCTACAAAATTTTGGTATTACATCGGATTTAAGTTCCAACTTTACTTCATAATTATTAATTTCACCTAACTGATCGTCGAAAAGTTCTTTATACTCTTCTAACAATTTATTCAAATCATATTCACAAGATGTTCTCACTGCTTTGATAGAATTCCAATCCAAATTGATACTATATAGCCATTCACGGCCAAAAATTGTATCCAAATTTTCCTTAACAATGTACAAATTTAATTTGAATTTTTGATTTTTGTATTCAACATCAACAGTAACAAATCCCAAAGGTACAATTATTTCACCTTTATATGTTTTAAAAACTACTTTTGAGGGCTTAATTTTTTTCTTCGAAATCTCACGAAATTTTTTAACGCTCATTACCGAGACGGCCCCTCCAGTATCCAGTTCCATACTTACAGGTTTATTTTCAACAATTAGTGTTAACATAATAGGAGGTTTTCTTTGCTCCTCCTCTTTTAGCGAGTTCAAATCAAAAGAATACATTGGGATAACATTTTCACTAGAATACAGAGTATCTACCTGCTTTTGTTTTACCGTGTTTGCTTTTAACCCTTTGTTTGCGGCAAAACAGGCTTTTTGAATGTGTCCAATTTTTTGACAAAAATGACACTTAGCTAATTTAAATCTGCAGGAATGCTTATCGTGATTAGTTGCCGTACACCGTGTGCAATTTGTTTTTTCCTTCTTTCCCGAATGATTTTGTTTTCCAAGGTTTTTCCTTTGCGAAACACATTTTGACTGCTCTTTATTTTTTCCCACGCTAAATTCCTTAATTTCTAAAGATTTCCCCATTATCTCATTTGCCCCTTTCATAGCTTTCTCCATAGCTAAAGCAATTTTTAAGGTATTCTCGATATCTATATCATCTTCCTCGAAAAGTCTATCTAATATTGCTCTATCCCTTAACCCGCTTACAAAAACATCCCTTAACATCGTATTTAACATTTCTTGTTTATACTGACAAGGAATTGCTAAGGAGCGAAGTTCAGCCATAAAAGCACTGACACTTTCCCCCTCTCGTTGCTTACGATTTAGAAATACATGCCTACTAGGAATTATAAGCGGCGTCGGAGTGAGGTGAGCTTTTAACGTATTTTTTAGGGTAAGGAAATCTTTATCGGAAGGACTGTCAGGAGCTAGCAGGTTTTTCAACAAATTGTATAACTTTGCTGACAAACTAGAAATAAAAACTTTCCCACGTTTGCCATCCGGAACATTTTGAATGTCCATGAATGCTTCGAAGCGTTCTATAAAAGCATCAAAAGCTTCATTTGTATCATCGAACTTTTCAAATTGAACCGAAACTTTAGGTTCGTGGGTTTTCGGACCGGCAAAAGTGGCTAAAGTTTCCATTAAGGCTTTATTCTGTTCGATTAAACTTTGAACGAGCTGCTCCATTTTTATCCTTCTTTAAAAGATAAATACAAAAGAATTTTTTTTTTACCTTGGGCAGTCTTCAGCAGCTAATTATCCATCGGCGTTGTCCGTGGTCGTAATGACTTTGAAACTTTTAGTTACAAACACCTCGTCGCCAGCTGTCGCATATTTTTATGGACTTAAATATCATTGCGTGGAGAGATATATCTACAAGAATAATATATACATCTTGCTTAAACAAGTATTTAATCACGAACACATTTTACAGCAGACGATCACAGGAAACACACATTCGGCATAGCATACAATTGCCGCTTAAGCACAAAAACATTCTATTTTTCTTTCGCGCTCCTCGCGGTTACAGTCAAATACACCACATTTATGACACAGGTTAAACATTATGAAAAATGTTAAAACACAAAGTTAAATCATTTGAATTTTCGATTTAAGATAAGAAGGGATTCGAAAAAAATATAAAGGCAAAATATATTTATTTGAAGGTATGCATAAGTAACCCATTTCCTGTGACACCCGAACTCAGTTCGGGCAACGCAAATGCGCCAATGCCCGACCTGAGTTTGGGCAAGAGAAAAATCGATGCTTCAGTTCTGCGAAGCCTGAACTCAGTTCGTCCAATGCATAATGTGTAATTTACCATTTTTCCAATAGATGGCGATACTTTCCAGCAAAAAGTTCGGCAGTTTCGTGCCATTTGTCGGATTTTTGTAATTTTGCAATTCAGAACAAAATTAAAGAGATTTTTTTTTTCCATTTTTGGCTCGTTTATCTCAAATATATTCCACAGGCAAGGGGTTAAAATCACATATTATAATTACGAAGGCGGTTCGAAAAGAACCTCCATTTGGCTATATATAAAAAACTACACACAAAAAATATTTTATTATACCCATCATAAAACTACAACTTTTCACTATTTTCCAATATAGTGACAATTTAAGGTTAAGCCTTTGTAATATCATTTCACTAATTTACAAATTCCTCCTTCGTAAAATTCACCTGCCTGGGTACGTAGCCAGCCTTTTATGGCATTTTGAAGTTCGTTATCGCCATCAAAGTGCTCTGACGCAAACCACCTCGTGTGAGTAAAGAGATGAAAATCACTCGGGGCAAGCCCACCCAAGAACTCAAAAACTTTTGAATCAATTTAAATGAGATGCTTTTGATCACCCCACTTAGAGCCCGGACTTGGCGCCGAGTTATTTTCATCTCTTCACTCACACGAAGAAGTGACTTACGTCACTGAACTTCAATAACGATGACGAACCTCAAAATATCGCGAAATGCTGGCTATGTACACAGGTGGCAGAATTTTATACCGATATTGCATGGCTTGGAGACTTAAAAATCTAAAAAATGCAATGCAGTAAAATCTTCTAAGACGGAATCACATAGCAGAGAAGAAAAATCCGTTATAGACAGGTTCCCTTATTAGCAGGCACATCGTCTAATGTAAATGCATTGCAATAATTTTGAACGGTCCAATACATTTTTCCGTTTAAGACAGAATTCGCTCATAGACAGGTTCCTTTTCACAGGTTTTAATGTACTTTTTTCCCCCAAATATATGTACCATTCTTCAAGAAGAATTTTAATTGTACAATGAAAGCAATTAAAAAAAATGTATGCATTTTTTGCAAAAAATGTTGAGCCGGGTCAATGATGATTTTTATACAGGCTGTGTCGGGACCGAAGACTGAAAATTTCGACTCGGGCAGACCTATAGGAAGAATGAAGTCCTGTCGCGGCTCGGAAAAAAGACGTCTGATCCGGGTCCAGCCCGGCTCGAGCCTTCAGAAAAAAGTAAGACCCGGGCCTTCTGGGCTTCAGGCCAGGACCGGACCCGTGGAGACATCTAATCCTTTGTCTAATTCAGATCACTCATCATGATAAAAATGTCTATCGATATCGACATATTCCATCATCATACTCAAGAAATTGCTATTCTATTGAGAAGTATATAGTGATAATATAAATTAGATTGATTAATTTTATTCTTTTTCCAACACTGATTTCATCCTTTTCTTTTTTTCTTTCTTGAGTATAATTCTGTGTGTGTATGTGCATGGTTGTCGGTTTTCTTATAATTCTATGCGTGTGTGTGAAAAATGGGTGGGGGACAGAGTTAATTGGAAGGGAAAAAAGCTTACTTAATTCAGTGTATTTCAACACTAAAATAAATGCTTATGACTGTTGCAATAATACATATAATTAAAAATGAGACCATTATTTTTTTACACAAAAATAAATAAATAGGATTAAAGTTTTTTTATATAAGAAAATAAACTGCGTAAAAACACCGAGTTAAACAATATTGTACTGCATTTTATAGTACGGAAAAAAAAAACCCACAGAAAACAATAGCGTAAATATGGATTAATATTAATTTAAAATCTTGGACATAAATGTATTTTTTAGAAATGGAACCTCATAAAAACATACACGGAAAAAACTGTTTTGTTGAAATTACCAAATTTTGGTTCATATAGCTCCATCCAAATATTTTGGTTGGAATGTCCAAATTTTGGTACACTAACAAAACGATTTGTTGAAATAACAAAATAATTTCGTTAACCTAACCAAAATTTAATCATTCCAACCAAAATATTTGGATGGAGCTATATGAACCGAAATTTAGTAATTTCAACTAAACAGTTTTTTCCGTGTAGATAAATTAATATTTGTTAACATCAAATTTGTTCTAAAAATACTATAACATATAGAAAACATTAGCGGAACAAAATGGAGTATTATATTTTATAAGTCACTTATCGTTTTGCATAGTACATTTTCTAGTAATTTATATTCCTTTGTTTAGAGGGGGGAAATATTTTTTATGTCCAACAACGATTTCTAGATAACTGACTAATATATATTTCATTTACATTAGCCAGCTATCATAGAAAACCCATTTAGACTAAAGTTTTAGAATTACCACTAGGTTCACATACGCTGCATTTCTTTTACAAGTGCCACTGTGTTCCACAGAGGATAATCTAAGCTGTCAGTAAGAGTATTGCATTTTCATCTGAAAGGCCTCGACAATAGAGATTGAAATGTTTATTTACTGTTCATTTATTTGCATTTCACAGTCATTTTTCGACATTCATAGAAATAATTCGTTTTCGATTCGCGCACGGCACACAACAACAAATGTGGCGGGTGGCTGCAGTATGTTGTTTAAGACATTTCACTATATTAAGACACTTTACATTAGTTCATTTCTACTATCAGTCCATTAAGACACACAAGTATCTTAAATTAAGGTATCTATTATGTCTAAGCTCTATATTAAGACATTTATGTGTCTTAAATGACTTTTCAGTCAATTTTATGTCTTACTTTAAGAGTCCTTTATTTGCAGTGTAGGCAACATACATCAAAAGCAGTGGCGTACCCAGGATTTTATTTCGGGGGGGGGGGGGGGGGCTGACTTAAATTTCCATAATGTTCTAAATCTTACGAAACACGTTGGATTTTGTTATAAACAGAAATCATTTTTGCCAATAAGGCCGTAGCCAGGGGGAAGGGGAGGAACAGGGGTGATTTTGTTCCCAATTTTCCGAAAATTCGGACTTAAAAAATATCGCGATTTTTGACATGGTCGCCGAAAAAAAACGATTTCATCAATCGTTCGAAGAAAAAAAGTCTCCAATTTTTTTAAAGGATCCGAAAAGGAAAAAACCGAAATTTTGTCATAGGGCCACGGATAAAAGGTGAAGTTTGTCAAAGGATTGCGAAAAAGAAAAGTCAAATTTCGTCAAATGATCTGGGAGAAAACGCGAATTACGTCAAATGCTCGCGGAGGAAGCGCTAATTTCGTCAAATGAGCACAGAAAAAACCCGAATTTCGTCATAAGGCCGCAGAAAAAACGCGAATTTCATCAAAAGTTTCCGGGGAAAGTGTGAATTTTGAAAAAAGATCGCTAAAAACACGCATTCCGTCAAAGGGCTGCGAAAAAAAAAGCTCATTTCGTAAAGGATAGCAAAAAAGCTTATTTCGTCAAAGGGACAAGGAAAAACGTAAATTTCGTCAAAAGGGCGCAGAAAAGCGCAAATTTCATCAAAAAGACGAGAAAAATTTTGTCAAAAAGCCGGCGGAAAAAACGCGAATTTCGTCAAATGGCCACCGAAAAAGCGCGAATTTCGTCAAGTGACCACAGAAAAAAGCGCGAATTTTGTCAAAGGGCCGCAGAAAAAACGCAAATTTCGACAAAGGATCGCTAAAAAATACGCATTCCGTCAAAGGGAAGCGAAAAAAACGCAAATTTCGTCAAAGGGACACAGAAAAAACGTGAATTTCGTCAAAAGGCCGCAGGAAAACGCAAATTTCATCAAAAAGACGAAAAAAAGCAAATTTCGTCAAAAAGCCGCGGAAAAAACGTAAATTTCGACGAAGGATTGCCTAAAAAACGTAAATTTTGACGAAGGATTGCCTAAAAATATGCGAATTTCGGCAAATGACCACAGATAAAACGCGAATTTCGTCAAAAAGTCGTGGAAAAAACGCGGATTTCGAAAAAAAGATCTCTTAAAACATGCATTCCGTCAAAGGGCTTCAAAAAAAGGGTAATTTCGTAAAGGATCGAAAAAATGGGAATTTCATCAAAAAGACGGGGAAAAAACGCAAATTTCGTCAAAAATCCGCAAATTTCGACGAAGAATTGCGTAAAAAAAACACGAATTTTGGCAAATGACCTCCGAAACAACGCGAATTTCGCCAGAGGGCCGCAGAAAAATGCTAATTTTGACAAAAAAATCGCTAAAATAACACGCATTCCTTCAAAAGAAAGCTGAAAAAGCACGAATTTCGTCAAAAAGACAGAGAAAAACGCAAATTTCCTCAAAAACCGAGAAAAAAATGCAAATTTCGTCAAAAAGCCGCGGACAAAACGCAAATTTTGCATAGGAATTGGATACGAAGGATTGCTTAAAAAAACGCTAATTTCAGCAAATGACCACAGAAAAAACGCGAATTTCGTCAAAGGAGCCCAGAAAAAACGCATATTTCGACAAATGATTTTCGCTGAAAAAAACACGCATTCCGTCAAAGGGAAGCAGAAAAAACGCGAATTTCGTTAAAGAATCGCAAAAAGAAGAGAAAGCAGGGTAACAAGAAAGAGCCACAGAAAAACGTGAATTTCGTATAAAGCCGCGGAAAAAAAGACAATTTCGGTAAAGGATCTCGAAAAAAACGCAAATGTTGTCAAAGGGCCTCCGAAAAAACGCGAATTTCATCAAAAGGTCGCGGAAAAAACGAGAATTTCGAAAAAAAAAAGATCGCTTAAAACACGCATTCTGTCAAAGGGCTGTGAAAAAATGCTAATTTAGTAAAGGATCGCAAAAAAACTGAATTTCATCAAAAAGACGAGAAAAAAAACGCAAATTTCGACGAAGGATTGCGTAAAAAAAAACTCGTATTTCGGCAAATGACCTCGGAAAAAATGCGAATTTCGTCAAATGGCCGCAGAAAAGGCACAAATTTCGACAAAGCATTGCTAAAGAAACACGCATTCCGTCAAAGGGAAACGGAAAAAATGCGAATTTCGTCAAAGGATCGCAAAAAAGAAAAAGCAGGGTCACAAAGAATGGCCACAGAAAAACGTGAATTTGATTAAAAAACGGCAGTAAAAAAGCGAATTTCGTCAAACAGCCGCAAAAAAACACTACTTTCGTAAAAAAAAAAAAAAAAAAAAAAAAAAAAAAAAACGTGAATTTCGTCAAAGAGCCGCAGAAAAAAGCGAATTTCATCAAAATGACGAGAAAAAAACTCTAATTTCGTCAAAAGAGCAAATTTCGACGAAGGATTTCGTAAAAGAAACGCGAATTTCGGCAAAAATCCGCGAAAAAAACTTGAATTTCATCAAAAAAACGACGAAAAACGCGGAAAAAATACAAGTTTCGACATGATCACTAAACAAAAAACGCAAATTTCGTCACAGATCCGTGGAACAAACGCAAATTTCGACGAAGCAGTGTGCAAAAAAACCGCGAATTTCGGCAAAAAGCCGCAGAAAAAGCTAATTTTTTCAAAGGACTGCTGAGGAAACGCAAATTTTGTCATAAAACCGTGGAAAAAACACAAATTTTTGGCATGGAGATGCGACAGAAAAATGAAAGTTAATAAGTTACTTTTACAGTCACTCTTCCGCACCTCCGGTTTTCCGATTTACCCGAAATCGACTTGTGATTAGCTGTAGAGTTACAGTGCATTAACGTACTTCCGCATTGACAGTCTTGGTGCCCACCGACTATGAGAGAAATTAAAAATCTCCTTAAATTAAACTACTTTTAGATTTGTCGAATTTACTTGCCTCTTGAACTGACCATATACGTTTTCATTTATCCCGTAAAACAGGCATGGAGCTATTTTTCAGTCACTTGAAAATTGATTTTGTGGTTTCAAGTAAATTTGGTCGCAGGACTGAGTAGGATTTTGGATTAACACGAAAAACAATTTCGTGGCATGCCAGAAAATAAAACAAATTTATCTGAAAAAGAACGAATATCGGCCCTTTTTTTCATTTCACCGCGATCTCTTCGGAGGTGGAATGGAGCTGAAACCTCATAACCCCCGTCGCCATCGACTTCTTTGGGTGTATGCTGGGGCATCACTGTGCACTAGTATATGGGACTAACCAGAATAGCTGCGTCGTACAAACAATATTTAAATTTATCTCAAAAGAAAGGGGAAAAAAGTTTTTTTTTCTTTTTTGATTACTTCGAAAGGGGGCCCTATAAACCCATCAGCCTCCTTCCCCTCATTGGGTATACAGTAGTGTAACTGTGCACTGATATGACACTAGCCAGAAAGTCTAGTTCGTTGTATTGCAGAAAACAATTGCATTACAAATTTATCTCAAACAAAAAGAAAAAAAAATCACCACTTTTTTCATTTAATTTTCAACTATTTTGGGAGGGGTCTGTAAGCCCACCACCTTCTTTCTACTTCTTTGGGTATAATGTGGTGTCACTGTGCACTAATATAGAACTAAACAGAAGAGTGTGGCTAGTCTGTTGAATAATAGGAGAAAAAAATGTAAATTTATCTCAAACAGAAAAAAAGCAATATTTTTTTCGACTATTTCGGGAGGAGGGGGCTGTAAGCTCATCAGCCGCCTCCCCTTCTTTCAGTATGCTGTGATGCCAATGTGGACTAATATGGATTTAACGAGAATGGCTATTTCGCTGTATGGCACAAGAAAAACTACAAATTTATCTGAAACAAGAAGAAAAAAATAGCCTTTTTTTCATTTCATTTTCGACTATTAAGGAAGGGGGCACCCCATTAGCCCCTTTCACCTCTTTGGGTATAATGTGGGCCCACTGTGCACAAGTATGGAACTAAAGAGAAGAGAGCGGCCAGTCTGTTGAATGATAGGGGAAAATACAAATTTATCTCAAGCAAAAAGAAAAATATCAGCACTTTTTCATTTCATGTCCGAATTTTTGGGGAGAGGGCTGTAACTCCATTAGCCCCCTTCTACCTTTTTGGGTATAACGTGGTGTCACTGTACACTAATATGGAACTACAGCGAAGGGAGCGGCTAGTCTGTTGAATGATAGGGGAGAAAATGCAAATTTATCTCAAACAGACAGAAAAAAAATTCAGCACTATTTTTTCATTTCATTTTCTACTATTTCGAGAGGAGGAGGGCTATAATTCCAACAGCCCCCTCCCCATCTTTGGGTGTGCTGTGATGCCAATGTGGACTAATATGGAGTTAACGAGAATGGCTATTTTGCTGTATGACAGAAGAAAAAATTACAGATTTTTCTGAAAAAAGTAAGGAAAAAACACTTTTTTCATTTAATTTTTCGACTATTTCTGGTTTGGGGGGGAGGGCTGTAACCCCGTCAGCCCCCTTTCTCTTCTTTGGTGTCAGTATGGACTACTATGGAACTACGCGAAGGAAGCGCATGGTCTGTTGAACGATAGTGGAAAAAATTCAAATTTATCTTAAACAGGCAGAAAAAATTCAGCACTATTTCATCATTTCCTTTTCGACCATTTCGAGAGGAGGGGGATGAAATTCCATCAACCCCTTCCCCATCTTTGGGTATGCTGTGATGTCAATGTAGGCTGATATGGTGTTAACGAGAATGTCTATTTTGATATATGACAGAAGAAAAAATTACAGATTTACCTTAAAAAAGTAAGAAAAAATTATTTTTCATTTCATTTTTCGACTATTTCGGGAGGAGGGGGGGGGGGTAACCCCGTCTGCCCCCTTTCTCTTCTTTGTTGTCAATGTGGACTAATATGGGACTAATGAAAATGCCTAGTCCGCTGTATGATTGAAAAAAAAAAATTCCAAAAAAGAAAGACGAAAAAGCAGCACTTTTTCATATCACTTTCGAAAATTTCGGGGGGGGGGGTGATGGGGCTACAGCCCCCCCCCCCTTGGGTACGCCCATGATCAAAAGACCATTTTAGATTTAAAAAAAAATACATTGGTTTTAGAACCTAAAATACAAATTACAAAATATTTTTCAAAAGTAAAAAATTCCAAAAACATTTCGACATTTAAAAAATTTATTGATGCAGAGTGGGGATAATTTTGAAGATTTCCTTCGGGAAGTAATTTTGGAGATTCAGGGAAGGAGGGGGAATTTTCATGTTTTCGGGGCAGGGTGTGCCCAGCAGGTCACCCCCTGAATTCATCACTGGTCGTAAATAAATTAGTGCGTTTAAATTACTTTAACATTCATAACATATTGAATATCTTCATCATTTATATTATCATAATGTAAATATATACATACAATGTTTGTAAATTCCTGCAAAAATAATAATTCTAAATTAGGAATGGAATTTTTTTTTCTAAGAATTGATACCTTATTATCTTAAAAAACATTTTCTTGGTATTTTTTTCAATTAATTTAAGAGCCAGACAGGGGCGGCGCCAGAACTTGCCCGATAGGGGTCACAGTATCCCCGACGGGGGGGCCGAATTCATAATATATGTTAGAGGACTCCACGAGCCCAGTCCTGTCCCGAAGACCGAGCTCGGTTAAATTTTCATTCATTAAACTCAGTCCGGGCTTAATTTTACCTGAAAACTCGGTACGGGATCGGTCTAAATTTTAGCTTTTGAAAAGTTGGTCCGGGCCTGAACTTCTTTCTTCTCGGTGCACGTCAGGGTCTTACATTTTTTTCTGTAGATTCGGGCCGGACCGGGACAGATCTACCGAAAATTCGGTTTCATTTTCAGTTCAAAATCTGAATTTCGACGAAAATGATGTTAAAAATTGAGCCGGACCGAAACTCAACCGAAATTAGCTGTCTCCCAAAAGTCTCATTTCTTTTCTTCGGAAATTTTCAACATTACTTATTGATTTGAACTGTATCGACTCAAATGACATAATCTTTATTTAGTGCTATGAACGTCACTGTTTTTAATTATCAGTCATGACTGACGTAAGTCCAAATTATAAAGCAAGAAATGCATATATGACTAAACTTTGAAGACGCTTTTCGCGTGATCATTAAAAGCAGCCAACTTTACAGTAATTGGAAATTATATTAGTTTAAAACCGATGAAGTGTTTCGAACACTCTTTGAGAAAGTTCTGGTATAACAGTTAACCATTTACAAAAATAATTTAAAAAGATAAATAGTATACCTAAAACATTTTTAATTAGATGAAATTCGTGTCATTAGAAAATCATTCCGTGTTGCTGATGAATTAATTACATTTTATTTTATATGGAAATAAAAAGTTCTTTCAGAGGCACAGAGAACCAACTTGGGCCACACGTATAAGTACATGTATAATTATTTAATAATTATGTATGTTTATGTATGTATTAATTACATTAAAAAATTGGACGTTTTCGTTTTCGGTTGAAAGTAGGAAGATTACCGAAATTCGGTTTCGGTCTATCCTTAATTAAGCCGTTCAGTGCACAAATCGATTGACTCTATCAAATGAAAATGTTCAGTATAAACAGTTAAAGTTATTGTAACTATAAAAATATTGTGTCTATATATCGCAAAAAGCGGGACAGAGAGAAAAAAAAGCGGGATAGGCGCTTGAAAATTGAAACATCCTAAGCACTACAATAAAGCCTGTTAATACGGAGCCAGTGTAACAGAATAATAATTTAAACTGAAAATTTTCGCAATGTCGGTTGAAACAGTACTATACAATTATAAAGGAACAGTATACTTGCTAAGATTAAAACCTGTCTAAATTGGAAGTTTCTTCCGTTTCTTTGTCGTTCCATCTTAACAGGTTGCTGTGATATATAGCTTCCTTTCTTCGTATTAAAAGTATGCGAATTATACTTTATCCATAAAGGAATGGTGTCAAATTAATAAGTCGAACTAGAGTTTTTTAAATAACTAACTGTAATTTTATGACAATAATGCTCACTTTATAAATATCACCTTTTATTTTTTGCCTTATTTAGCATTTCAGCTGTTTTTTTTAAAAGCCCAATTATTATTTCGTACACTAGAAAACATTTCGTCAAACGTAAAAAGCACAGGCAGCACGTTGCTAGAACGCACCTGTGGTTGGAACAGATTTTTCTATTATTTCGAGAAATTCCCGTCTTTTGGCTGGAGAATTAAAAAAAAAAAAATCGAGCTTCGAACTTTTCGTCTTTAGAAGGAAAAGAGCCATACGTAAAAAATCAGTTTCTAATACAAAAGAGTAACGTGCAGCACAGTTACGGGAACACCCCTGTGAGTTGACAAAAATGCAACTTCAGGTAATTTTTACGTTAGATTAATGAATTTTCTGTATTTTGGTGGAATTGGGCAAATCAAAACAGGAATTTTCGTGTTTTAATAATAATAATAAAAGCAATTGAAGAGACACCTTCAATTCACGTATATTTTTAGAGTGTTTATTGATCGAAACCAGACAACGTGGTCCTCTAACTTCTGATAAGATACAGAATTTAAATCTGAGAGTAAAACTGAAATACAAAAATTCTAAAGAAAAACACAAGTTGAAGGAAAACTTGTAAAATAGCTTAGAATGTAAAAATTAATTATTTTAATATCAGCTCAATCATAAAACAATGTCATGTTGATGTTTAAAAAAAAAAAAAAAATCTTTAAATTCAAGCTCATTTCGAAACAGCGAACGTTTAGAGGTCTGCATGGGCCTATTTTCATTCATGGAACTCGGGTCGGGCCTATCCACTACTCTTTCCGGTCCGGACTCAGGCCTTACGTTTTTCTGAAGGATCGGGACGGAGCTAATTTCTTTTTTCCGTACCGAGACGAGACAGGTTTTATTCTTCCTAGGTCTTCATAAGCCGATATTTTCAGTCCCAGGCATCGGTGATGCAGTTGCAGCTTTACCAACATATGTGGGAAATGCTAAGCTGCCCATCGTCCTCGTAGCTTAAATGGTAGAGCACTTGGAGCGCTATTTCAAGGGTTCCGGGTTCTATTCCCGGCTTGGACATTTTTCACATTGTTGGTTCTACGCTTCGTTAGCAATGTGATAATTCACGTACTCTATATTCAATAATTTCAAGCGTAATTTCACATCTAAAAATTAATTGAAAAATTAATTAAAAATTATGAGTAATAAAGTTTGCTTTTTAACAAATCTAAACTTCTAAATATCTCACAATTCTAATTTTTAATTAACTGTATCGTTAATTTAATTTTCAAACATGATTTTTTTAAAATCTATTTCTATCGGGTGCAGCCCAATTGCGGAAGATTAACGCACACTCTAAATAAAAAGGAGTGACTAACCACTATGGAGGAGTGAATAGTCACTCTATCACAGAGTCAAAATATGCCCAACCTCTTTAAAGTGACTATTCACTATGAGCAAAAGTGAAATTCTTGACTCTCTGAAAGAGTGAATAGTCATTCCTGGGAAGTGAAAATGTGTTAATTACAGTATATATATGTTTTATGAAAATACAAAGTTATTATTAAAGGCATAAATTGTTTATAAAAATATTTCCTTTCAAAATATGGAACACCTCAATGTTCGGTAGTCCTGTTCTTCTGGCTTATGCGCATACAATTCACTGTTGGAAAAACCAGGAGCAAAATATGTTTGAATTGATACTTGGGTGTACCAACATAAAAAGAGAAAGAATGTTGCCCACTATTTTGTTGATATGAAGTTCTGCTTTAATCTCGCCGGGCAGGGGCAAGTACAAGAATGCCATATTCTGTTGAATTCAATGTGTAACACTAAACTGTTATTAAATACTTTTAAATAGTAACTAACTTTTTTAGATGCTATTTGATGTAAATTTATTTCATGTATAATACTGACATTTTATTGACTTCTTATCCATTTGAATTCGTAAAGTATGCAAATAATAAATGGATGACGCTATCTGTATGTCACTGCAAATGCATAAAAAGAAACAAAAATATAAAAATAAAAATAATTTTTGGACATTGATAACGATATCGTCGGGAAAAGATTTGGGGGGAGGGCGCAAAATTAGCAAAATGTTGCCAACTTTATATATGTACAGGCCCTTATATTAAAGTTCAATCCCAATTAAACTGATATCAACCGTATGGAAAATCATATCCGAACCTGGATTGTATGAATACTAAGAAACAAGGAAACATTATGTTAAAATCGATATACAGTGAGCAATAAAAGTATTTGCACACCAGGTAAATTTATTGTAGCATATGTATAAATAAATAAAAAGCAACTAAGAATTAAAAATACCAACATTTTTACAAAACAAATAAACATATTTAATATCTGACTTAATAATTATATTTCAAATATGAAAACATAAAAAAGTAGCATTTGTATTGCCGAAAAAAATATTTGCACACTAGCAATAAAAATAGAACTAGAGGAATTATTTATAAGTTAAAAACAGTGCTAATATTTAGTATGCATGCCCTTTGCTTCAATTACCACTTGTAATCGTCTGGGCATGTGGGCATGGATTTTATTAATTTGTGACATGTTTCACTGCTGATTTGTAGCAATTATTCCCTAAGAGCTTGCTTAAGTTCTGATTTGTTAGAAATTTTCTTTTTCCTTATTTTCACATCCAAAATATACCATAAATTTTCAATCGGATTGAGATCTGGTAATTGTGGTGGCGTTTTCAATTGATTTTTTACATTACAAAGCAACCATAACCTCGTAATATATGCAGTGTGTTTCGGATCGTTATCCTGTTGGAAATAATATGAATTAGGAATTCCTAATTTCAGAACACTATTAGATAAATGATCTCGCAATATATTAATATATTGTTTAGCATTCATATTGCCTTCAATAAAAGTCATTTCGCCAACTCCGTTAAAAGACATGCATCCCCAAATCATTACATGACCACCGCCATGTTTTACAGTTGGTTTCAAGTTTTTAATTTGAAGAGAAGTATTTGGCTTTCGCCATACAGTTTTCTTACCAACTGAGCCAAAAATATTAAACTTGCTTTCATCGGAAAAAATAACAGTTTTCCAAAACTCTAGTGGTTTGCTGACATAAGCTTTTGCAAATTCAAGTCTTTTCACCCTATTTGTTTCACTAATAAATGGTTTTTTTCGAGGTGCTCTTCCTCGAATATTTGCATCATGAAGAATATTTCCAATTGATTGTGGTGTAACTATTGTTCCCGACGTTGAAGCGACATCAACAACCAATTCTCGAGCACTTAGAAAAGGGTTTTTTGAAGATTCTTTTATGATGGCTCTCCTTTGCCTGGTATTTAGCTTTCTTGGATGCCCAGTTCGCGGCTTATTTATTGTCGAACCAGTTTCTTTTTTATTTTTAATTACATAACGAACACTAGAAAAGTTTAGATTTAATTTTTTACCTATTCCTCGGTAACTTAATCCAGAATTGTGAAGAAAAATAATCTTCTCACGGGTAGCAACAGACAGTTCACACGTTTTCGGTGCCATTAGAACAAAAACTTCCCAGAATCCCTGCTCCAGTTAATATATTACGTGACTTTAAAGTGCGGGGCTAATGTACTACGAGACTGATATGCTAAACATTTGCATAATGTTCACATTTAATGCCTTTTTTAACAGTCAATGCTTCTTGTGCAAATACTTTTTAGGTATGAGAAAATATTAATTTATTTTTTAAAATGTGTAATATTACTGTTTAAGGAAAATGGGTAGTTATTTTTATTTTCTTCTTATTTAAATAAATGAATAATTAAGAGAATAGTATCAAATTTGCTTTCTATGGTTACTTATGCAAAAAATCGTCTGCGTGCAATATTTTTGCTCACTGTATAATGGTATAAGACTACAATCTTGCCTTTTAATGGGTTTTGAAGTTTGTTTTATCCTTGAAAAGTTTCACTTGTAATTGAGCAGCTTGTTTATACAACTGGCATTTGACCTTAATTATTTTATTATAACCAACAGACATTACTTTTAAATATCTCATGTCTAATAAAGCACACTGTGCCTTATCTCAATTAATATTCTTGGTAAATTTTCATTGAGAGATTTACCATCTTTTCAGGAACCACCGCAGTAACTTTAACTGCATTACATTTCTATAATATATTTTAAATAGGCAGCAGAGATATAAATAAACTTTCCTGTGTATCACACAACATTTTTTTGTAATTCCCATTGAATATTATGAATTATAAAAACTATTTTTGTAACTACTCAGCAAAAATGCTTCTCAGCAACTAGACGCCCGATTCATTGATATCCTTATCGCACCAAACTTTAAACATAGTGCTGATATTAACTTTCAGAAACGTATTAAAAGACTATGCAAAACAGACAGGCGTGTGCAAAGCAATATAAGTAAGCGTACAAATTTAATACTGGAATCGGGCGTAAATTGACACAATTGCGCCATCTTGTGGACGGGATGATAATCCACATACGCGGGCTTTTAGTGTGACGTCATATATGACAGAATATCTACCATCTGCGAATCTACACTAATAAAAGAACAAAATTTCCCTGTCTATCTGTCTGCGTGTCTGTCTGTGTGAGATGGCTAGCAAAATTTACGGTACGTACGAGGTTCAAAAATTTTGTGAAAAGAGTATAAGGCCTCTCTTCTCAGAATTTTAATATTCTCTAAGATTCTCAGAATTTTAATATTCTAATTATTAGCTGGGTAATTAATTAAAATTGGGACATCACTCCCGTAAAAAAGTAGCAATTTCCTCTCCAGTCATGAACGTGCATGCCCAGTACGCATCCCTATGAAATTGAATGTAAATTTCGAGTGCCTTCACAAGTCGTCTTGGCGCGTTTGGTAAATCGTGAACCTGCCAAACATAAGGCCCTAGGATCGGTACTCGGGAGGGCGAAAGAGGAAATTTTCTGTTTGTAAATAAAAGAAATTTCATTTTTTTTTCTGAAATTTTATGGATCTCATTTATATGCGAGCTCTTTTTTATTTATAAGAAAATAAAAATAAATTTTCAATTTCTAAATATATGCACGAATTGTGTCATTTATTTTGATCAAATTAGTGAAAGTAATAATACACTACAAAATGTATTTTTTTTTTAAATAGTGGTGCAAATGGAAAAAAAAAAAAAAAAAAAAAAGTAGCCTGCAGCAGCCTTGCAATCTTCAACTTCAGAGAGTCAGAAAATATACATCTTAAATTCTTTTAAAACAATCAAAACATCTCAGAAAAAATATTTATCAAATTAGTGAAAGAAATATATTATTTTATTGAATTTTCTGTTTGTAAATTAAAGAAATTTCTTTTTTTTTCTGAAATTTTAAGGATTATATTCTTATGTATGCATAAGAAAAAAAAAAAATCCTAAAGTTCTAAAAATATGGAAAAGTAGATATAGATGGCAGCACTGCAAACTATGTTCATTTATATGCGAGCTCTTTTTTTATTTATAAGAAAATAAAAATAAATTTTCAATTTCTAAATATATGCAGAAGAATCGTGTCATTTATTTTTATCAAATTAGTGGATCCTTTTCCCATTTAGTTACTCTCACGTTTTTACATTCCAATTTAGATCCTGGGGCCCCTAGGGTGCCGTAGGGCCCGGTACAAGGCCCCTTGAACTTCTTTGTGCGCGAAGAATTTTTCACCCCCTGATTTTCTCACCTTCTCAGTACATAATTGTAAATTTGAGTCTTGGACTCTTCTTGAAGGATCAACACCATCAATTTTTTACTGGGGTCCTACGGCCCTTTTTTAATTCTTCATTTCTCTTTTTGCATTTCTTTAAAATATTATTATAACGAATAATTCGTACCTTATGCTTAATTTTGACTAATTGAAGACCTAACGCGCTAAGAACTAAGCCCATTTTAACGTGTTTTTATGTTAGGTCCCTGTTTTTAACTATCAGTGGGCCCCTTTTGGGCCCCCCTACTATAGCTCACTTAAAAATGGCCCGATTCACTAGCTTTTTTTTTAACAACTTCTTAGGCTTTCGAGCTACTACATGAACGACAAAAATTTTCTCAGACTTTAGCTACCACCAATTTTGAATATTAATCGCCTTCTTGGGGCCCTTGGTGCAGCTTCTTTAAAAATAATCGAAATTGCTTGCAATTTTCTTTAACATATTTCTAGCATCTTCTGACTACTTTAAAATCTACTAATCTTTATACACAACTGCATGCTACTTAAGTCCCTGGCACCTTGGGGCCCGGTACAGGGTCCCTTAAATTTTTTGCACCATAAAATTATTAATAAATTGCCCCCTCTTCATCCGATCTTCATTTTTGGAACCCTTTTTTAATTTAGTTATTCTCCCGTTACTTCATTCCAGTTAAAATCCTGGGGCACCTTAGGGTCCCATAGGGCCTGGTCCGGGCCCCTTTGGCCGTTCTGTGCGTCATGCATTTTTCACCACCTAAATTTCTTGCAATCTCAATGCAAAATTTTAAAGTTGAGTCTTGCACTCCTCTCCCCGGACCAACACCCTCTTATTTTTACTGGACCCTAGGGCCCTGTTTTAAGCATTTCCCCGCATTTCTTTTAAATTTTATTGTAATGATTAATTCATACACTATGCTTTATTTTGACTAATTGAAGATCTAAAGTGCTAGGAACTTAGGGCTTTTAGCAAGTTTTTATGTTAGGGCCCTGCTCTTTACTATCAGTTGGCCCTCTTTGGGCCTTTTGTTATAGGTCCCTTAAAAACGGTCCGATTCACTAGGTTCTTTTTTAAAAAAAAACAATTTCTTAAGTCTTCCGGCTACTACATAAATGACAAAAAAAAAAAAAAAAAAAAAAAAATTCCTAGACTTCAGCTACCACCAATTTTGAACATTAAGCTGCTTCTTGGGGCCTTTGTTGGAGCTTCTTTAAAAACTATCCGATTCTATTAAAATTTTCTTTAACATAGTTTCAGCGTCCGCCAGCTACTTTAAAACTACAAAAAAATTTTCTTATACCCAACTACATTCCAGTCAAGACCCTGGCCCCCAGGGGCCGGTCTTTATTTTATAATTCAGCTACCACTTTTTTTTAAACATTAATCTCGTTTTTCAGCATCAACTTACATTTACAAACTACGTACGTAAATTAAAAATCGCTTTACTTTAAAGGTAACTTTAGATAAGGGATTTCATTCGTTGATTAAATATCGTGTTAATGTTAAACGTAATTCGTGAAATTAACAAGTGGCATTTTCCACCGCTTGGGGGTGCATTCTTTCCTCTGATTCTAAGGACCCAATTTCAACGCAATTTGGTTCATTGAACTTAGAGTACAATTCGGCTACTTTCTGCGTTATTAAATTTTACCTTAGGCTTCAGTTACCAACATTTTCTAACATTAATGATGCATTCTTTTTTATTATTATTGCTACGCGGTTTGGCTCAGTCAACTTGGTTTTTGATTGTCTCCGGCACGTGCGGTGCACTTCAGGTACATGTTGCCCTAGGTAACGGGGACCCTTTTTACAGGTTCGTTCGGAAAGAAGTTTGTTGGGAACACTGTAGACGCTGCGGAAGGCAATGCGGGCCTCAGAAATTAGGTTCATTTAAAATAATTTAAAATGATATAAAATCATACAAACTTCAGTTTTGTTTAAGGTTATTATTTACGGATCCCTGGCAACGCCGGGTAGGTCTGGTAGTATTTTCTAAATCTCTAGTCACTCGTGGAACTTAATTTTGTTTACCATATTTAATGAAAAATAACGGCGTAGCGAGAGGGGCGTCCAGATGCACTTGACACCACGAAGTTTTCTTCGCCTTGTCAGAGACATTTCAGCTTTTAATCAAGGTGAAAAAAACTTTACAATTTTAGTGGTGTGAAGTAAGAAAACAATTAGGCATCTTCCTGTAGTTTAACCCCGTCCGCTACGTGGCGTGCGACCTTGATTGATGTGACCTCGCCTTTAATCTTGCGGTTACCTCTCCCATTTAAAATAGGATGCTTACTTATATCGCTTTGAGCGTATGTTTCCCTGTTGCAAATTTCAGATCTGCAGTTTAAGCACAACAGTTTGAAATCCGAAGAAATGTATTTTGAGTGTTTTGAAAATACAAAATATTTGAAAAAAGCATTGCAAAATATATTACCGAAATACTTTAGTCCGATTAAAATACAAAACACAAATGTAATTTTAAATGTGTTCCAAATACATGTATTTTCGATTCTGCCCAGCCCAACTCTGTTGGGGCACCCAGAGCACCCCCTACAACGTTGATCAATCGTCTAAAGTTACCAAATTTATAAAAGCCATATTTATTGCCCACTTAAAGACGTCAAATTAGACTAGATTGACATAGTACAAGGGTGGTCAACTTAGCACGTTTTACTGAATATTTTATTTTATTTTCTAAGAAACAGTGTTGAATTCCAGACATTTTTCTCCGGGAGGAAATTTTGCAGCTCCGGGTCCGGGTGATGTCTCTCCGGGCCACCCCCAGAACTCATCACTGCAATAAACTGTCATAAAATTTGTTACCGAAATTTCCTTCCATCCTATCATTAAATTCAATATGATTCATCCAATTAAAAAATTTCCAATTAAAAAATTTGTTTTCTGTACATTATATTATATACAAACACATATTCAAACTCAAGAAGTTCTAATATTTTGCTCATTATACCATATAATTTTATAATTATAAATGAATGAAAATAATAAAAATAAAGCTGCTGTATTGAAAATACAAACCGCTTTCCTTTACAATCTTTTATTTTTTTCATTGCTTTTCACAATACAATCATAAGAATGAGCGAATATGTTAGCCATATTGAGTTACAACGTCGTCATTTGCAGAATCGCGTCGCATTGTGTAGTTCTTGGGCTGCATCCTGGTACTTTTTGAGACCGCCCTTTTCTTTTCAGTTTTAAGGAGAAGGCGGGGGTGGGGGCACGAAAATTAACGCTACTTCCGAAATTATTGGTCGAATGTTTTAGGGGTGGCAGAGGCAAATTTGAATTTTTTTTTGCAGAATATTTTATTGTCACCGAAAGTACTTCACTCTACCAAAAATTAGGTAAATTGCAGTATAGGAAGTGTTTTGAAATTTAATTGCAAGATTTGAACTGAACGGGCATACAAGGCAAGTTTAATAAAAGCTTGTCATAAAAATATACCAACGAATGAGGTCCCATTATGTAAAATATTGTATGATAATTGTATGATCTTCTGTAATCCGGGTGCCATTAATTTCTTTTGACTGGTGGATTTTTCGGAGCTGGCGCCTTATTTCGCGATAGATTAAGTAAGGTCTATCATACATTTGATAATCAGCTTGTAAAAAATGGTTAAATAAAAAATGGCACTGACTACAGACTTTGATAATAACATCAAAGAGAAAAGTTTTCTTTTTAGGTGCTATAAGAAAATCGTTTTAAATGTTACTTAATTTTCCCCATTTAATACTTTTAGGGGACAAACAAAGCCGTAGCCAAAGCGATTTTGAAAGCTTCTTGCGATGACACCAACGATTGTCATAGTGATTTCTGAGCAAGTCCAGGACGTCTCCTATTGAATGTGGAGGAGCTCTGTTTCTGTTGAAACCATGTGGCTTGGATCCAGTGATCGTGCTAGGCATCAGGAACTTGACAATTAATGCTCTTAACATGCTTGAAGATGACTTTGTCCTACATTTAAATGCACTAGACCACTCTATGAGTGTTTCCGCAGGCCTGGTGACAAAAATAAAACGTTTTGACTAAAAAAAAAAAAAAAAAACACGTTCTTCGATTGAATATCGGTACATTTTGGCGAAAACAAAATATTCTTAGACAGTAACCGGAGTCGATTAGTTTCCTTTGAGTCTCTGCGCATGCGTGCACAATTTCACGTCACTAACTCCACCCGTTGAAGAGTAACTAAAAGTTTGGCTATACCCTGTGAAGCGCCCGGTATACAAGTAATTTGGAAAATTTTCAATTTAAGAAAAGCACCAACTTGTAAAATTAGGTTTCTTTTCGTTTAGAAAAGTATTCACTGACTTAATATTTTTCAAAATTTAATATTTTTCAGTTTTAGGACCATAATTTAGAATTTATGATTTAATTTCAATATGTTTATATTAAACTTCAGCGATGGCGGAAATTACCGATTCTCTGTAATCGTTAAGATTTATTTTCTCGTGAAATTAGAAAGATGTTACCATTTGTGTTTGAGATATTTGAAATCTGATCATCTTTTACAATATTGAAAAGTTTGATAGCGGCTATTGAAAATGGGATTGTTATTTAAAAGAACATTAAGAGGTTGAGATCTGTGAATTTCTTACTTTTTTAAAATGTGAAAATAAAGGATTTCGATTGAATTCAAAATACATTTTGTAAACCTACTGTTTCTTGGTAATTTCCGAATTCATAATACGACCCCGTTACAGATATAGAAGGTCATAAACTCGCAAGTTGTGGTGAAAACGAATCACTATAAGACACAGATACAAAACTGCTTAGTTCTTATGCTTAACCACTCATCGATTGGCTGAAAGGTGACTTCAAAGGTCCATCGTCATTAGGTCAGTCGATCTGTAAATGCGAACGGAAATGATAATTTAAAAGATCAATTCTCATTTTTAGGTGAAAAACGTGGAGAAGCTGAACTAGTTACATTTTGTTTTAACAAGTTTTAAATTATTCAGCTAGAAAAACTCACATAAATTATGATTTTTTTCTTTCACAATGTGAATTTCTTTAACTATTTTGTTCCTTTCAACTGCATGTCTTAGTTACATAAATGAATGTGAATTATTTTATATTTGGTGCCTGTGTGTTATTATAGTTGAATAACGTGTTTTGCTGTGATTCTGCTTAGAAAAATTTTGATAAATATCATTTTGTCACAAACAATGGAAAGTAAGCCCTGTAGTACGTGGTAGTGTTATATACAGTAGATCCCAGGTAATATGAGCCTAGTTATATCGAAGTATGGGATAAAATGGAACTTTTTAAAATTTCCAGCGAATAGCAATATGTTGTAAGGAAATCGGTTATAACGAAGCCCATGGGTAATAGATAATTTTCATGATCTCTTCATCTTTTTACAAGCTGTTTCCACTGTATAACGTTATATAAATTATAAACGTTGCCATGGGCGCCGACTTAACGGGGCGATAGTGGCAAATCAGGCAAATTCCCATCACTAATTTTAACCTTTAACTGATGTGACAGAAATTGTCACATAACTACTGTAAAGCGTTCTGTGAGACCGCTCCATTGAAAGATGAATAAAAGGCGCGATTAACTCATAGGATGGCGTTTTTGTACAAAACTTTTCATACAGCACTATTATAATTAAAATTCACCTATTCAAAACTCTCTAGTGATAGCAATGAAGTTCAAAACGAAACAAAATTTCAGTTGTTTTTGTAGTTAAACTGAAAGTTACAAGTTAAACTATTAAAATTGAAAAACGCAGCGGTGTGTGAGACCGGTAACATCAGTTAAAGGTTAAAGTGCTATTAATATAGTGGTTAAATAGGACAGAAATACTTTTTTAAATCAATGGTAGAGAAGTATGCCTGATTGCCTATTTCGGACCCGTAAAGTCAGCGCTTATGAATGTTGCCCATACAAACTGCAATGGGCTTGATCGGGGAAGCGCTTTTGTTAGTTGATACATAAAAGTATTTTTGCTTGAGGAATACTAGAACTGACGAACGAAATTTGATTACAGCATCCTGATTATTCATTAGAGTTTGAATTTTTTTTTTGTTGTTGTTGAATAAATGAGGCATTTCATATAATAGGGCGAAAGGTCGATGATTTTTTTTCTTTCTTTTTTTTAGCACAATATTGAAAACTGTAGTAATTGGTGCAGTCTCATAAAAGAATCAGTTTGCGTCGAATACTCAGAAGTTTACAATACAAACTCACAATAATGGTGCGAGTTCGCCCTTAATATCCGCAACGCCTCAAGTGTTATCAGGTATAACTAAGAAAATCAAATGAAAAATTGTTCGACTGGAAATCAACTTTTACTCGTAATTGATAAGTATGCGTATCAGCTTTATTTAAAATATTTGTTTAAATCCAATGTGCTTCATAGCGCGCAAAGTTTACATTTTCAATAAAGCAGAATGTTTATATAACGGCATACAAACACTTAAATGTGCTCAAATGCGTATTTCCATGATGCCCTTCAATCATTTCTAGATATTAAGTATATTGTAATGCGTAAAGCACATCGTGTTAGTGGGCCAAATCAAATCGCATGCCAAGATATGCTGAATGACCATAACTTTTCTAATACAGCCGAATATTTGATATTGAGTGTAAGTAGTTTTTGATTAGGTTACACGTTTAGCTTTGCATTTTAACCCGGGAGGAATCGCGTTGGGTATGACATACCCCGGGTGCGTACGATTTTTGCAATTGTCATCACTATTTTTCGAAGAGTAATCTTCAACTTACTTTATTGCATAATTTGTAACAATTGTCTCCCACTATATAAGGTGACGATTATTATTTGCACTTATTGGTGACAAACCGTAAACCGTTCATACCCTGTTTATGCGCGACGTCCCCCGGGTTAACACTAGAACAGCCGGAAATTTTACTCAAGTGTTATAAAACTATTTTACACCAGAATTTTTATTTAAAACTATTTAACTTATTTATTTACATATTTCTCCGTGGTACATGTTTAATTTATTTTAGAAAAAAAATTTCTGGTTCGAATCGAATTATTTTCATTTTTTAACGGTCATAATGACCGCCATGGCGGTTCTAGTGTTAAACCTCTTTCGAAATCAAGACGAAATGTTTCAAATATGCCAAAAAACTTTCAAGTTCTGAAAAATTTAGTTATTTGAATAATCAAGTCATCGATTTTTTAAAATTCGATAACCATTTTAATTTTTAATCAATGGCTTTTTAACTGCAGCTTAAAAAATTGTAATATTTAAATTTATTTGACCCTTTCTAAAATTAGTCTGAAAGTCTGGTTTCTGTTAATTTGAATTCGGATTAGATTTTTATAGAAAGTCTCACTTTATCGAATTCCCCTCATGGCTGTTGTCCAGTTGCACTAAACAAAACATTTCTGTATTTTATTAACCCTAGAACACTAACCTTTATATTTATATACTATACCTTTATATACTATACCTTTATATACTAACCATGCGTAAAATTTACTCACTTCATATTTAAAATACATTTAAGGCATATTTAAAAAAATAATTCTTATATACATACTCACACATTTAAATTTTATTCAGAAAATTATTCATTAAACATATCCTTGTAATATAATTCAGAAAAATATGCATACTTAATGTGTAAAAAAGGGGTGTGTGAGTAAAATTTACACAGGTTAGTATTCTAGGGTTAAAGGTGAGACGGCGTTCCTCTGTTCTGTAAATATTATTTTTAACTATCTAGGTATTAACCCTCTAGAATACATCCTCCTGGGTGCGCTTCTTTTTTCTTCCACAATTCTTGAATATTTCGACATAGGAAAATTCAGACTTATCAATTTGACTTCTTGAAGAACTAATTAAAGTGTTAATATATAATAAGTACTTGCTTTTATAACAAGGGGATTTTTATATTAAAAAAAAAAATTCCTTACACCTTTTTGACTCACCACATTTTGACGATGTCTGCGTTTTGTGTTTACCATGATCTGTAAAAGTAAGTACTGACGATTTTTCATGATTTATCGTTAGTATAATAGTTCTTTGAAATCTTGTACATGCAAATTGCCACGGATTATTACTCCAGTACCCAATGCACGCTGCAGTGTGAGGATACTATAACAATGAAATAAAAAACATTAAATTTGCATATATTTGTCTTATTTATAAGATAAATAGCTATAAACAGTTGAAAAAGGAAATTTGCTTTGGTAGATACTATGTGAGAATTGGGAACTGAAGGATTAATTATTCTTTCGCAAGTCCTTGCAATATGCCTATTGAAAACATTCAAAACTGTACCTTGTTGATCACACATTGTTCAACTCACGCGTAACGAACAGCTTTTAACCATTAACCGGAAACGTGAAAATCCCATGCACAAACAGAACACTTAATAATTTACCAAATAGTGAACTTAAACATTTAATCTTTAATAGTAATGCATTAACAGGACTGATTTTTTAATATAACAGCATAAAAATAATTTTGGAATGTCGGAGAGAGAACATATTAAGGGCAGATATGTAGAAGCAAACATCTCACAGATGTACGTTTCCGGTTAAGGGTTAATAGTGTAATTTTTCTGAAATTCGTTAACTCCAAGTTATGTAACTATAAAAAACTATTCTAAAGTTCAGGCCTAATAATTTTAATTAAAAATTGTTTTATAATGTGTACAGTATTTAGCAAAGTTACATTATCTAATGAAAGTTGATATAATGTAACTTATACAAAACAACAATTACACCAGTCTGCATTTTTAAACTTTTTGTCAGATGATTTATTATGATCAGATTTTCCTGAATCCATTTTTGATGCTGATCCCGGAAATGACTTCTATTTTTGTCTATCACGTCAGGATTTTACAAAAATTAAGAAGTTGTGTTTTCAATATTTTAATTAATGCCATCAAAAATTTGTCACAATTTCATACAAACTACTTCATTAAATACGTTACAACTACTGTAAAAAATGTTTGTATAAGTTCATGATATTTATTTAATAAATGAAGAGTAAAACAGTGTTCAATTAAACAAACCTTCTTTTTCTCTTTCCGCAGATCCCCCTTCATCATTTATGTTCTTCAACATCCAACAGTAGTCTGCCATCATACGAGGGGTGTTTAAATGAAAGTGATTCGAGGTGTGTATCCATGAGATGCGTAGGGACAGAAATGAGACAGATATATTGATGGAAACAACTATATTTAATGAGTGAAATGCATACAAAATTTGTTACAAAAAATCACCCTTGGCGATTAGGCAGGCGTCCCATTGCTTAGGAAGTTTACGAATTCCGTCCGTGAAGAACGATGTCCGTTGATCATGGAACCAGTTCAGAACTGCAGCCTTTACGCCCTCGTCGGAGTGAAATCGTTGACCCTTTAGACTTTTTTTCCGCGGTCCAAAGATGGAATAGAGTGTCAATGCCCGTAATCAGCTTCTCTGTCACAACTCAGTGCGCCTGACCGGGCCGCGGCAAATCCGTTATCTCCTGTCGACCGTCGCTAAATATTCTCGTCCACCTCGTCACCGCGGGCTTTGATATGTGTCACAGTATACAGCCAGCATTTTGCGATGAATATCCAATGGTTTATACCCTTCCAATGTTAAAAACATAATTACAGCTCGCGGATCCGTTTTGGACGCAGTTGCATCCACACCAGCCATTTTTAACTGATGCCACGTCCTTACGAATGAAGTTATCACAAATCTGCTTGAGCTTGTGCACGCGTGATACATACACCTTCACTATGGAGTTTGTTTCACGAAAATACATTAAAAACTGTTCGCATGCGACGCTTCGAATCACTTTCATTTGAACACGCCTTGTATTTACATTCCATCGGTACTCATTCTCCATCTCTTTGATATCCTGGTGAAAGTGTTCACCGTACTCTTCACTGGAATGTCCCAGATTTCTTGAAAGTAGGTGATATGGGAATGCAAAAAGTGCATTTTTACACTAATATTACAGCCCAACTTCTTGAAACCTTCTAGCATTGTTTCAGCGATATTACTGTAATTTGGATCTTTCTTATTCTCTAGAAAGTTTTCGGTAACACATTTGAAAGCGGTCCATGCGTTTTTTTTTTCTCATTCATCGTTTTTTCAAAATCTCTGTCCATCAGTTTTTTGATTTGAGGACTAATGAAAATTCCAGCTTTTAATTTTTTGTGTGGGATGACGGGAAACTACATAGTAAAGTATTTGAAGCACTACAAACCCATATAGTGATGTAATGAAGCCTTTACAAATTGCTTCATTAATCTTAATTTGATGTGTAATGGTGGAAGCAAAATTTTTTGGGGTTTACGAGTGTTTCATGCCAATCTTACTGTATTCTAAAAGTTAGGTATATTGGCAAGTATCCAGAAGTATATTTACGTTATGTGTGACTACCACATAATGCTTGTTTTCAGCGATGAATCTTCGAAATCAACTCGGTTCAATTACAAACAAACTATATGTGATAGAAGAAAACTAAGAACAGTTTTGCAATCAGCATAAAATATGCATTAAGGGCAGTCATTGGTTTTTAATCATCTGATATCATGCAGACTAGTGTTATTAAACAAATTCAACGTTTTACAAATGCCGAAAAATAATTTTTCAAATGTTCTAATTTAATCCTTAAGTTTACTGATTAGTCATCTATTAGGTGCTACTCTAGTCGAATTACAATACAGAAACACGATAAGAGCTGTTTTCATTTTAATTTATACTTATTTTCTCTCCTAGATACACATACCACTTCAATTTATTCAAACTAATGTTAAATTTAAAGTAAGATATGGTTATGCATATTTACTTGATGTTTATCCGAGAGCTTCGTTATGTCGCACTAGAGATTTGAACGTGGTAATTGGTTACTGATATGTGATAAGGAATATTTTATGTATTTGCATTAAGAGGCAGTATTTAAATTTTCAGTTTTTTTTTTTTGTTTAATTATTATGCGAGTAAATAAAAGGTATGTGTATGTTATGTTTTTTCGACGCGATATTACAATTACTAAAAATGGTAAAATTTTGCTTTCCTGCTTACTCAAATATATGGCTTCAAAAGCGGCAACAGAAATTGTTGTGTATGTCGTAGGCTAATTGAGATATCCGGCTGTTTGCAAAGAGCCCGGCTAATTGGAGAATCATCTTCCCTTTTCCAACCAGACTTATATTTTTCAGGCTTATTGCAAAGATCCTAAGCAAGCAACTTAAAGCTAATTGGAAAATGATCATTTGTTTCTCAATCAATCTGATATATTTCAGGCTTATTCCAAAAAACCTGTGTAAAGTTGGGCTAATTGGAAATTATCCATATATTTCTCTATCAACTTGATTTTTTTAGGCTCATTGCAATGAGAATATGTAATTTTAGGTTACTTATAAAATGACCCAAAATGACCACCGATGACTACGTATTTGTACAATACAAACAGCCTAGTTTCATCCAGGTATATTCCAATAAGTCCAAGGTAGTGAATGTTTATGAATTTAGTATAAAAAAATTGGAGGGGGGAATTTAAAATTATTATAAAAATGTATAAGGAAAGTATCATTGACAGATTTTATTAACGTGCCTGAATGTCTTAAGATTAGTGAATACCGTTAGCAAAGTAGGATACAAAGTAAGCGTCCTATCTTAAATGGGAGAGGTAACTACAAGATTAAAGGAGAGGTCACATCAATCAAGGTCACACGTCACGTAGCGGATGGGGTTGAACTACAGGAATATACCTTTTTTTCTATATCCTTTTAAGACCTAACCTACACAATTGTGTAGGTGATCTGAATGAAAAAGAAAAAACAATTTCTTCTTTTTGTGTGACTTAAATCCATCCTGACTTAAATCCACCTTGCTTAAATTCCACACAATTGTGTGAAGCCTCCCTTGACGCAACCTGACATCGGAAAAATTTTTAAATAATTTTTTTCAGTCAAATATGATTCTATTAATTACGATTAATCACCAAGACTTTTAACTTCTACCAAAAGTCTTCAGGTCTTAAAGGGTTAAGGATTATCTATTAATTGTACAGTCGTGGGAAAATAAAAAGTAAACATTCCCTACTAACTCTTCAACTAATTACAATAGAAGAAACTACTGATACCAATTGATTGTAAATAAAGTCTAATTTTAAATGACGTATATAAAATTTGCTTAGGGGGCCATCTACAAATCAAAACCACACCTAACTTTGTTTTTTTTCAATGGCAACACCCAATTTTGACAATATATTTTTAATCTTCGGCTCAAACTATGCCTAGAAACAGTATTTCTAGTCATGTGAATGATAAGTATTTGAATTATAAACATTCAAAATTTAGAGCTTCTAATATTAAATTACATTTTCATATTTTTAATAATATCTCCTGAAATCATGATCCTAATGTGATAATTTTGTGAGTGGTTATAATTCTAAAAAGCTCAAATATAAATACATTGAATATGCAATTTTTAAATTTTTATAATATGAATTATGAAATTAATATTCGAAAAACTGATTTACAACCTATAATTGTTTTGATAGATTTATATTTATTATGTACTGCTTTATCCAAATTTTCAATTTAAAATTTTTCTTTCAAGTAGTTTTATTTAAAAACGTCAAAATGATGGTTTAAGCGGCCGTCTATGATGTCCAGTAAAGCATAATCTGAAAAAATGTATATTTTACTCATTTTATTGAAATATTTGGGCTGTCAATAGTCAAAACATATTAAGCGAGTGAAATTGTCATATTGGCAAGAAATAATACATCAATAAAAGTGACATAGTCATTCTGTAGCATTTCATCTATCGAGTACCGAACTCCAATTTGGATACAGCTCCTATAAAATAGGCTTACTTTAAATTAATTAATTTCTCGGAAACTAATCGTACGAATTTCATGAAAATTTTGATTTAGGCTAATTGAAAAGTGTAGAATTTATTTATGGTGTCAAAGTTGGGTATTGCTATTGGAAAAACAAAGTTTGGGTTCGTTTTGATATGTAGATGGCCCCCTAAGCAAATTTTATAAACACTTAAAAGTACCGTAATTTCGCGCGCCACAGCTCAGATAACTCGATTTCCTACCAGAATTTGTTTTAAATAAAATGTGACTTACTTTTGCTTAGCATTTATTTTAATTCGTTTTTTACTTAACTAAGTCGCGGCGCATACGCAGGAATTACGGTAGACTTTATTTCCAATCGTTTGGTACCTGTAACTTTCTTCGACGATAATTTGTTGCAGAGTTAATATGGGGTGTTTACTTTTTTTATCCATGACTGTACATCTTTGAAATAACTACGCAAGTGCAAACGTTGTGTTTCCCTTTGTTCGTAGTATTTATCTTCTGCCAGTATAGAATATTCTATTAATTTTTATTCGTGATTATTTAATTTATTTATTATCTTAACCTGTATCAATACAGGTCTGATATACACTTATACTGCTATCAGCAGAGAAACTATGATCGTGCTGTGGAAGATACCTGTTATAAAATTGTGTGTTGAATCTTCATAAACCATAGAAAAGTCAAATATTGTTGACGAGAGTTCTTTATTTAAATTCTATTTCATTCAATGTATACTTCATAAAAATATACAGCTTTAAGTTGAAAAATATTCAGAGCTAACGTTGTTTAAAACAGCTAAGTAAATCATTAAAAATAACTTTGGTTAAAACAACAAGCTAAACTTCAATACACCTGGAGCTTTTCTAAACAGCTTAAATTTAAATCATAACTAAAACCGTTATCTAAAAACATCGTAAAACTCAAACTAAATATCTTACTGTAACTTAAACACAAACGTATCAAATTCATAACGATAACTTTAAAGGAACTAACAGAAAAGAGAATATAGAAAGAAAAGCTATTAAATCAATATAAGTTTACGTAAAGTTTTAAACCCAAATTAGCCATAAGTGACAAGTAAAATCGGTTGACTAGATAACAAAGCCCCCCCCCCCCCTTGTCACTCATGGGAAAGAAAAATTAAACAGTTAAAACAAATTCCTAGAATTTCCAAAATTTGCTCTGAATTTACAAAGGTCAAACAAAAGTCAATCTGAACTTTTACCATTACATCTTCAATCTTCTCATCAAATTCAACATTTTTATCTAAAAAATAACTTGTCGCCTTTTAAACAGTAAACATACAATTACTAAACATTAAGAAGATTTATAACAATATATAACAAGAAACAAATTACCCTCATGCATCTAAAATGCAATATTTCCAACCACAGTACCTAAATTTAACTTTGGTTTAAACTTCAATAGTCCATCAGCTTCAATTAATATTCCTAATACATTACTAAATAAATTCAAATCTTTCTGAAAAGCAAATCGTTACAAAAATTTAACATAACTTCATTGTAAAACAGTTTCAGTACAATTTCAATACATTAGCAATCAGTATATTTCAATATAAATTTCTGAAAAATTATACATATTCAAAACTTTATTAATTATCACATTCATCCATCATCTTTCATCCTTCATCATACATGGGCCCATGATTCCATTCTCTTTCATAACACATAATATACAATAATCATCCGATTTGAAATGCGTATATGATAAAAAATAGTGAGCATAGATACTTAAGATTAATTTTATATTATGTAGCTAATCATAATTTTTTTTTTTACATCCAAATTAAAGGTGCTCAATATGTCCACCTTTGGATACACGGCATATGTCTGTACGGTATTCAAATTCGTCCCAAACTTTTGCGAGCATGTCTGGATACACGACTTCGATGGCTGCTGTTATGCGTACCTTCAATTCAACTAATGTAGCAGGAATGTAGACTCCTGACCGGCACGGCGAACGGATTGACATGGGATACGTGCGAAACTTTCTCGAATGCGCTCCACATTTTCGTCTGACACGCGGGGCCGGCCAGAGCGTTTTCCTTTACACAAACAGCCCGTTTCTTCAAATTGTTTATACCATCGTCTTATGCTCTGAGCGGTAGGAACGTGAACATGTGGATATTTTCGACAAAAATCACGCTGAACAGATTTCACGGACTCACACTTCGCGAAGCGTAAGACACAAAACGATTTCTGTTGTGCAGTCACCATCTTAACAAACAATGAAGTGGTGGGCGAAGGAAGAGCACTAGCGCCACCTGTTGATAACTACATAAAACTTATCATTCTCCTCTTTCTATCTATACATTATTCATTTGAAACGGATGAAAATTTGAACAGTTATGATTTTTTTAAATCGGATGATTATTTTTGAAACACGCGTACTCTATAAATGTTTAAGTAACTCATAATTTTATATTTCTACTGTATATAATAAATGCAGATTTGTTTCTATCAATAATTCAAATTACACATTCAAATTTCTATTTCAATAACTGAAACAAGATTAAACTTTCATTACAATCAAATTTAGCTCAAAAATCTTAAACTAATAAAGTTCAAAGTAATCAAATCTCAATAAACTTACAACAATGTTAACGTAATGAAGTCGACTTCATGTGTAATTAAACTCTTATATTTAAGTTTCACCAAGTGAACCGGGATACTAAAGTGGCATTTCTAATATTAAAAAGAAGGACTTACTGAATTAAACTTTAACATGCCCGCAAAAAGGTCCTTCCTGCAACAGTTACACCTTCGTCCGACAATATCACCTGTAGGCTCTCTGGCCGTATTACATTTTCACCTTTCACGAGACGTTATGAAAGGCCGCTCGAGTCCCGGAGAATGGAAGGACAAAGGGCTCTTATTGCATTCCGGCGGGATTTTAAATTGGTTCACATGGCTAAACTAAATTCAATTTTTACATATAAAATTGATCTTATACATAACCTTATATAGTCAAAACTTTAAAATATATCTTTTGCACAGAAGCTGGACTATTTAGTACAATAAACATTATAGAAATACACTTTAATGCAATGAGGGGTATTTAACAAAATTTAACAACAAATTTAACAATCCAAGAAAACTTTCAATTTAAACCCTGATAATTCAAATTTACTAAGGGGCTTGGTGAAGACCCTTAGTAAATTTGATGTCTGCGTAATTTTCTTTACTTTTAACATACTTTACTTCAAAAATATTTTTATATACCAAATCTCTAATAAAAAATAACTTTACATCTCTGTGCTTCGTTCTGTGGTTTTCAATGGGGGATTTGACAAAACTAATGGTGGCCTGATTATCAACCAATAATAAAGATTTTTCCTTTCTATCACAAATTATCCTTCGACCAATGCATTCGTCCATTATTCTATCGAACCATAAGAGCTCTCTTGCAGCTTCTATCATCGCAATAAATTTCGATTCCATGGTCGATAAACTTATAAATTTTTCCTTAAAGGACCTCCACATTATTGGTGATTTATATAAAGTAATAACTGACCTCCCATTGAAGTTCTGTCATCCCTGTTTGTGGCAAAATCGGCGTCTGAATATGCAATTACATGTACATTTTTACAATTCAAATTCAACTTTAAAGATTTAGTAAAACAAACATATCCCAACAGCTTTAATAATCCATGCCAATGTACTAATAATCCAGGGTTATTTTGAAATTGGCTAAATATATTTACTGCATATGCAATATCGGGCCTGGTTCTATTAGATAGGAACGACAAACATCCTAAAACACTTCTGTATGGAATTTTAGACATTTCAAATATTTCGTTATCGGATTGAGGGGACTGGGTTTTTGAATAAACTACATCTTTGCTTATTGGAAGTGAAGTGATAGGGAACTTAAACTTTTTAAATTTTTGACAAATCTCATCAATATATGGAATTTGATGTATTGCAAAAAAGTTATCACCCTCCTCGAATTCTACACCCAATAGCTTTCTGGTTTTACCTAGTATCTTAAGATCAAAATAACCAGTCAAAAGTTTAACCCATTTATGCCTAGCGTCCCATTTTTGGGACGTTTCACATTTTAATGAATTTGTATAGTTTTCTTCTCCTTTATAACATGAAAATTGCATGAAATCTTTATTTATAAATGTCTTTATCTGTAACCGAGAGATGACAGCATAAGGTGGATATTTATTTGCGTAAATTAAGGCTTTTTTCGGTGTTTATAGATTTTTAATTTTTCAAGATGGCAAAATGTAAAAAGTAAGTTTATTTGTATTTTTTCTATCAAGGATGCAAAATCGCAAGTTATAATCTTAGCTTGTAGACGTTTTTGAAATACGTATTTTTTTAAATTGCGAAATTAAATGTTCAAGTCTATTTTTTATGCATTTTTGTAATGTCCAAAATATACAGTTCTAGGCACAAATGGGCATATATTTTTGTTAGAAATTTAGGAGACAGTTATTTATGTAATCTCCTTTCTAAGATATTTATGAAATAAATTGTTTTTAAGTCTGCAATACGATTATTCTTATTTTATTATTAATAATAGTTATAGCGTTATTAGTCTCTGCAAAGAAATAAATATATATTTTTTTAGTTCATAAAAATACTAATTATAGTACATAATATACAATTTAAAAACATTTTAAATATAAATGTAGGTAAAATATATAATTATGCATATTATTCTACTAGAAATACTCATATTTAGTTCTTTTACATTTTATCAAATAAATACAAAAAATTTTAAGCTTAATTTTTTTTAGTATTTTTCCAGTTAATTTTGCAACGTTCTAAAGTGATTATACCAAAAAATTTGAGAAAACAAAAATTCAGGCACAAATGGGTTAACAAACTTTTCCACCACTCTTTCATTTTTACCGAAAATTACTATGTCGTCCACATAAAGAAGCAGGATAATGTTATCATCAAAACTATACACGCAATTGCACCATTCAAACTTTACAAAACCTATATCATGCAAAATTTTATTTATTTCAAAATACCACATTCTACCAGACTGATGTAAACCATATAAAGCTTTTTCTAATTTACATACTAAATTTTCGTTTTCCACAAATCCTGGAGGTTGGGACATATATATTGTTTCGGCCAAAGGTGCATATAAATAAGCACATTTTACATTGCATTGTAGGAGTATCCATTTTTTACAGGAGACTAAAAGGGAAAAGAATGATAATGGCAAATAATGGCAAAATTAACCACCAGTGAAAAGGTTTCATCATAGGTTTCCCCCTTTATTTGTTTGAAACCTTGTGCCACTAGGCGGGCCTTATACCTTACAATTTTACCCTTGTCATCCTTTTTTAATGTGAAAACCCACCTACAACCTAAGGGTTTAGCATCGCTTGGTAACTTAACTAGTTTCCAAACTCCCCTTTCCCCCATAGTTTTCAATTCTTCTATCATGGCCTGTTCCCAAAACTTCCTTTGTTTGGATTTTAAAACTCGTTTATAGGTAGTTGGTATTTTGATGTCATCTAGTCAAATATCTTTATTAATATCAGAAGCCTCCGTATTTGAACAAGAACTATTTTCTTGACCTGAAACCAATCCTTTAAATTTATTTAATCCCTTAAAACAGAAAATATGAGGTTCAAATTTAAGATGCTTTTTACAATATTTTTCCACATCATTTAAGGATCTCAACCTTTCAGATTTTCCCTGTTCGTAATAGTAAATGTAGTTACGATTACCATTAGCACTCGGGACAACTTTTCTTAACCAAACAGTATCTGAGAGTGGAACCCCTTTCAAAACATCTTTACTTGATTTTATTTCATCTGTGGAATTCTCCTCCTCCGAAGAGGATAAATCTGGAGGTTTATACGAAGGGAAATAATTTATATTTGAGGAATCATTATTCTCAACCTCACTTTCGAACTCTTCATCAGATTCCTTATCAAAAATAGGAGATCCTATTTCTTTTGAGCCCATCACGACTCCACTGCGTCGGACATTATCTGGGATTTCCTCATTGAAAGAAACATTAATGGTTTCAATAATTTTGTTTTCTTCGGGTAGCCAAACCCAGTAACCTTTAGTACGAAAGGCGTAACCAACAATTACCCCCCTTTTTGCTTTTGCATCAAGTTTCGACCTAAGTTGTTTGGGAACACCTATGTATGCTGTAGCTCCAAAGGGTTTTAAGTGTAACGGATGGCTTAGACCCACTATGAAGTTCAAAAGGAGTCTTCGACTGAGATTTGTGACAAATGCGATTCCAAGTATAGGTAAAATACAACGCTGCCTCCGGCCAGGAACTTCGTTTTAAACCATTTTCACTTAAAATTGACCTGATGCCGTTAGCAATCGTTTGATTGTATCTCTGAATAGTTCCATTCTGTTCAGGAGAATACACGTCCGTAAATTCGTGTTTAATGCCTCTCCCCTCACAGAAAATCCTAAAATTATCATTTTTAAACTCCCCGCCATTATCTGATCGGATGTACTTTACTTTACGTTCGAGAAATCTCTCCGTCCGGATCACATGATTACGAACAATTCCAAACACTTCGGATTTTTCCTTTATGGGAAAAACTGTGGCCTTACGCGAAAAATCGTCAATAATTGAGAGAAAATATCTCACTCCGTTTCTTCCTTTCTCTCTTACAGGCCCCCAGACATCCATAAACAACAACTCGAGGGGACGTTTAGATCTAATCCTATTAATTGATTTAAATGATGTACGTCTATGTTTACTAAGTTTACATATTTCGCAAAAAAAATTTCCTGATTTAACCCGGGGAAGACCTCTAAGACTTACATTTTTGGCAATATTTTCTATCAAATCTGGACTTACTTGCGCAAACCTGCGATGCCAAATTCTGAAATCATCTTTAGATACATGAGACGTTTCAAACTTAACCCTTTTAGGAACTAAATCTGGAATTTTAGGATATAAATGATAAGTACCATCCTTAAGAAAAGCAGTAAATAAATATTGACCATCTTTGGACACCTCCACCTTACCGCCTTCACCAGTAAATTTTACACCTTTTACATCCAATTTTGGACCAGAAATAAGATTTTTCCTTTGTTTAGGGGAATACATTACGTCAGAAAAGAAAAACAGCCTTTGGCCAAATTTTAACTTTACATTTCCCTTTCCTTCTATCGGAAACGTAACACCATTTACAGATACAAACATTTTTTCATCTTTCAAAGGCTTAAATTTATAAAACAAACTCTTATCACGGCAAAAGTGGTGTGAAGCTGCGGTATCAAATAACCAGCTATTTTCGCTTTCACTACCATTCAAATTTGCCTGAATATAAAACAAGAAAGGATTGTTTTTACCTTTTTTTTAACGCTGTTAGAGTTTGATGATAATTCCTTCGCTTTGCCTCTGCGATTCCTGTTTCTCTTAACTGGAGACTGGGCACGTTCGGAACTGGATTCGGAGGCATCAGACACACTAGAAACAGATGGAACACGACGATTATAACTTCTAGAGTCTCTTCGGCGTTGTCGACAATTCCTTTGTAGATGATTTGTGCTCCCACATCGAAAGCATCGAAGTCTACTTTTCTGTATATGTTGAGTCTCAACGAAAAGTTCTTTATGCTTGTCTAAATCTCGCAGGGCTAATCTTGATTCTTCGGCGATTAATGCCATTAGGATATCGTTGAAAATAAACTTTTCCTCCTTCCAACGTAATATAACCTGCACTATGCTACAAACGATTTAAACATCAACTGTTTAATAAGCATGCATATATATATATGTTTTTATTTCTTTAGCTTTTATTAGGTTCTTCTTTTTGTGACATTTGAATAATAATAATAGTTTTAAAATAAAATAATAGATGGCAGCACCAAAAATTTTGTCATTTTAAAGCTTCTATTAAAGTTATAATTTAAATTTTTTACGCCAGGTGATATTTAACGCTGTATATCGAAATGGCTTAGAAGATGACGCAGAAGTTGAAATGATTTGTACACCTCTTCAACAGGATGACCAAGGTCATTCAGTTGATCCGCAATTCTATTTAACCTGGCAGCAAATAAATCTATTTTTTCGTCTGGCTTTACTTTACAGGACATGAACTCAGAAAACAGGAACATATACCGTGATCTATTATCAGACTCAAAATGTTTCTTTAATATATCCCATACATCTTTGGGTTTATCTTTGTTCTCTATGATTTTTCTAAAGTCCTTTCCCATATTTAAATAGATTGTGGAAAAAGCAATCCTTTTCCTAGTATGAAAATCTTTCACATCCTTTGCTGTAACTCCCTTATCGGCATCAATTTCAGGTTCTTTCTCAACTACAGCGACAATATCCCATGCATTCTTTTCCAACAGAAGGTATTTAATATCCATTTGCCAAGTTGAGTAGTTTAAAGCTCCAAGCTTATCGATCTGCATCTATATACTCGCCATCTTTTTAAAAAAATTATTAGCCCCCCTTCTTAACAAACACAAATGTCTTTGAAAAGGGGCTAAAATTTATGACTCTTCTTATTTAAATTCAACACGTTTCCATTGGTTGCCCATAACCTTTTCTCTTAGCCTGTATCAATACAGGTCTGATATACACTTATACTGCTATCAGCAGAGAAACTATGATCGTCCTGTGGAAGATACCGGTTATAAAACTGTGTTTGAATCTTCATAAACCATAGAAAACTCAAATATTGATGACAAGAGTTCTTTATTTAAATTCTATTTCATTCAATGTATACTTCATAAAAAGATACAGCATTAAGTTGAAAAATATTCAGAGCTAACTTTGTTTAAAACAGCTAAGTAAATCATTAAAAATAACTTTTGTTAAAACAACAAGCTAAAGTTCAATACACCTGGAGCTTTTCAAAACAGCTTAAATTTAAATCATAACTAAAACCTTTATCTAAAAACATCGTAAAACTCAAACTAAATATCTTACTGTAACTTAAACACAAACGTATAAAAATCATAACGATAACTTTAAAGGAACGAACAGAAAAGAGAGAGCGCTGCGTTAGATTAGCGAAACGCATTTTACACCTTTGAACTGGACGATTCCACTTTATAAAAAGGGTAGGCCTGAGAATAGTCAATTACGGAACAGCTAACGCCATCTATGAAACACTTAAGCTTAATGTCGGTTCTTTTAAATTAATTTATGTTTTAGAAAAGAATTAACATTATATCCTAGGTAATGAAGCTATTGCTTTTAAAATAAAGAAGTTCTATAAGCATTAAAATGTAGAAAGAAAAGCTATTAAATCAATATAAGTTTATGTAAAGTTTTAAACCTAAATTAGCCATACGTGCAAGTAAAATCGGTTGACTAGATAACATATTATAGTTAATTATTTAAATAAAAACAGTTCTTTTTGGAACTAATATTATTTGTTAAAATGGCAAAATGCTGGCCATCGAATAGCTGTAGTTTTCGAAATTGTAAGAAAATTCTTTTTCTGGTAGAATTCATCTTTGTCTTTTTTCAAGGAGTAAAACAAGTTATTACGTGTTTTTATTTTAATTTATAAAAAAAGATAAAATATTATTTATTATATATTATCAAATGTTGCTGATTTAAATATGCTCGATTTTGATTACATTTTTTAATGTAATGAAAAAGTACACATAATAATTTAGTAAGTAGTTAATATATAAAGATAGAATTTTTTAGTCTCATTTTTTACTCACTTCTTGATGTGCTAAAGTTATAAAAAATAATATATACGGTTGTATTCCCGATGAGAATACAACATTTATGAATGTTTAGAATATGTATAGAATTTAATTATAAATAAAATATTAAATTTTAAGTCCTTTTTTCGTTTATCGAGCGCAGACGATAAGTTTCTAATATTCTCTTGATCCACTGCACTCATGTTATTTAACTTACAAATATTTCATTCATTTAATTTAAAACTCATTTAATTTTATATTCGGAATCACTCATCCATTAAATCTTGTACTACTAAACGAGCAAGTATTGTTCCTTTATTTGTTTAAATATTTTGCGATTCTAGACAATAGTTTCAACAATTTTCCTGAAATCTCCAGATTAGATTTTTTTAAAAACAGATAAAGCTATTTAGAGAATCCCTGTTAAAAATCCAATCACGAATTTCAAATCGTTACTCACTCACAGGAGAAGAATCTTGTTTACCAGATTTATTGCAAAATATTTTTGTTACAGCTTGTTTTGATAAAAGTATGTGTATTTAAAAAAATAGTCGCAATGTCATTTTAGTTTCAAGGCAAAAGGCAATAATTTTTTCTTAGCACTAGTGTCGAAATCTGTGTCAGAATCTGTGTCTAGTATCGACTTTTTCTCCCGAAATTAAAATTATATTGTGACTATTTTTTTAAATGTACATAATTTTATCAAAACAAACTATAACAAAAATATTTTGCAATAAATCTGATAAACAAGATTCATATTCCATAAGTGAGTAAAGATTAAGAAAATATGCTCAAAAGATGCGCAGACAGTAGATATTGTGTCATATATGACTGTTTGGAGTCAGTATCCAAGGAAAAGTTCATATCTGACGTCACGACTGAAAGCGTCTATTGCATTATCAACCCCGTCCACAAGATGGCGCAGCTGTGTCAATTTACGCGTGACTCCAGCATTTTAAGATATTTAGACTGGCAATTCCTCGGCCATTCCTATTCAAAAGCATGGCAGCCATCTGAAATGATTTGAAGTAAATTGAAACACCTAAACCGCGAGGTTTGTACGTCAACTGTGAGTTATTTACCATTAAGTGCTATGGATAGAATGAGCTTGAAAAATTAATTTTTATCAATAAATATGAGGTTTATGACATATATTTTACATGAAGCTATTTTTTTTTATATCTAAATATGCGTTATAAATATTGAATTTTCAGAAATTAAGTTAAATAAGGCAATTTATTAATAATTTTATGGATGGTATGTTTGAAAAAAGTATCTAATTTTAACATGCCTTATAAACCGAAATAAAGGCGAAATGTATATGGAAACAGATTGTTAAAGATTATAATTGCACCTTTTTTTAAGTTTGACTTACGAAAGTAACTGGTTGAGTAGTTTAAAGGGAGCAACTGTAACATAATATTGTAATTTACAAAATTTTAAATTACTAGTAAAGAAATCTACGTTTTCTAAACTGATTTTTATGCAATAAGGTAATTAAAAAAATGTATATTAATGAAAGTAACACTATATTTTTACCCTTGGAGGATGTTTATTGAAATATTTACTTGCTATACGAAAAAAACAAAAAAAAATGATGAATAATAAAGTATTTTTTAAAAAAGGCCTAAAATGAAATAGAGTAGACTAATACTTAATGATCCGCAATAAAAAATACGCTGATAAAAGTTATTTCCTTAGGTAAATTAAAATATAAAACATATATATTGCCGTACAACAGCTGTGATCAAAAATCCTTAGTTAAACTGACAGTTTGCTGGTCTATGTATCTTAAAAGTCTTTGTTAATGTCTGCAGTTTTGACCGTTAGTTCCGGCGTATAAACTGCGACTGAAATAATTTTGTTTCCTGCCAAAAAGTTTAACACTAGATTGCCCAAGGAAATCATTTTGAATGCTTTTTAATTTCAATTAGAAAAACAATTAGGTATATAATGATACAATTTCTTAGAATTTTGTGACTTTTTGTACAACATATAAATGCGTTTATTAATAATTGTAGTTACCTCCCCCTCCTTCATTTCCGGTATATATATATATGTGTTATACCTATATTGCCCAAAAGCAGTCATTTTGACTGTTTGGGAAATTTTTAATAATCACTCTTTTAATAATGACTCTTATTATTGAACTGAGTAAATTTCTTATATGGCTAGTTCGGCTCTGTATCGAAATAACAGTTTTCATTTTTTTTCGATTACCATCACATGATAAATTATCGATGTGGGAGTATACTTGATAAGTTGCAGTTGCTCAATAAGGTAAAGTAGTACTTGTTATTCGGGGTCTTTATACAGTGACACTTGTTCTAACAAGTCGTTTGTTTTTTTCTTTTGCTCCCTAAATTCATGGAAGAAATATCGAATAGAAGTGAATCATTGGAAAAACTAACGAACATAAGTGAAGAGTGCTCCGATATAGAGTCAGATGCAACAAATTCTGGACTATCATCTGAAGATGAAGCGGATTATATTCAAAGTGAAACATCTGACACTGAAGATAGCGATGAAGAGTCGATAACCAATGATGAAAATGAAAGTGTCAATATGCCCAGGAAAAGGTGTAGGGTGGTAAGTAATTCGGACTCTAATGGAGAAATTGAAAACACCTTTCAGAACACCGAAACAGCTGCCGATGGTACTGTGTGGTCAAAATTTGACAAATGTGGTATTCCTGGGAGGTTACCATCTACTTGTATTTTCAAGGGTGTGAAGGGGCCAGCAGGCTACGCAAAAAGGAACATTATGGCAGATAATCCCATCAGTGCATTCTCGTTGATAACAGATAACTATATTATCAAACATATAAAAAAGTGCACAGAAGAAGAAGGCCGCCGAATTTTGAGGAACGATTGGATAACAGCATTATCGGAAATACATGCATTTATTGGGATTTTATATGCTCGTTGAGCCTACGAGGTAAAAAATTTAAAACTGAGTTGTTTATGGTCAGCAAAGTGGGGTCCCGAATTTTTCAGAAAAACTATGGCCAGAGAAACGTTCAAGCAAATCCTACGGTTTATTCGTTTTGACAAAAGAACCGAAAGAAGTAGGCGCCTACAAACAAATAAATTTGCCTTTGTTTCGGAAATATGGGACAAGTTTATTGAAAATAGTCAACCTTGCTATCAACCAGGACAAAATATAACAGTTGACGAGCAATTATTTCCATCAAAAGCCAGATGTAGGTTTACACAGTATATGCCTAATAAACCCAACAAATTTGGCATCAAATTCTATCTTTCATCAGATGTTAGTTGCAAATATGTTTTGAATGGTTTTCCTTATTTGAACAACGACCATCGTCAATGCTTCTCAGTGAACACATTGTTCTGAAACTTGTTGAGCCATATACAAGCTGTGGAAGAAATATCACGACCGATAACTTTTTCACTAGCATGTCACTCGCGACAAAATTATTGGCCAAACAAACAAACAAAGTTCAAACTAATAGGGGAAACAAAAGAGAACTTACCCAAAGCAGCCAAACAAACGAAGGATAATATGCCTCGTTTTTCCACTCTGCTATATAAATCAGAGAATTGTGTTCTTACAATATATAAAAGCAAACCAAATAAAAGAGTAGCTGTTCTAATTTCTAAGCATTAATTTGTAAAAATTGATAAAAGTAATAAAAAATGTTACCGGAATCTATTAAATTTTATAACAGCACAAAATTTGGAGTTGATATGGCGGATCAAATGGCGGAAAATATACAGTAAAAGCTGGTTCTCGTAGATGGCTCCTCCAAATATTTTTCAATATTTTAGATTTGGCTGCTATAAATGCTTGGATTCTTTACAAAGAAACGACAGGAATAAAAATACAACGAAAAGAGTTCTTGTTTCAATTAGCAGAAAAGCTTTCCACCGAATACAGAGCTGTAAGAGAGAAAAATTCATCAGAACATGAAGACCTACATAAAGATCAACTGCAACATTGTACGGAATCCTAAGAAGGCGGTAGCGGTGAGCGGTATTACTTCGAAGACGTATCAAACCAATATTACTCAGACTGGAGATAAAATGAGATTTTTATTTTACTAAATAAAACAAATTATCTCTAGGCTAAATAATTGTCAGTTTAAGTATAACACAACAAAATTAAAATGTAGATGTGATTCTATGCAAAGTTTTATATAGTCTGATGAGAAATGTTGGAGCTTGTTGTATAAAGTTCCTTTTGAGAGATACACTAAAGGCTACCTCACTACAATGTAAAGGGTAGCTGATCACTGTTCATGTAGATATATTATTAATCAATAGTTCGATTGTTCTATCCAGAGATAAAGATCTCTTCACTGCTATGGCACCCTGTGCCAACACCACAGTCAGTAAACTGTTACCAGCTTGGATGCCGTCTCGGCTCCCATTCACCTCGGGTCGATCGCCCGTGAACCTTGAGTTCGCCCCGGAGAGACTTTCACTCCTCTTTTCAGGTTCTCCCTGAAAGCTACCCTCTTGAGTCTAGCAAATTACTAACTACTTAAAAATCGTCCTCGTCTCCTATATATTCAAATTATCTAGTTCTAAAACAATAGTGAGTTTCTCAGCCACTCGCTGACTTCTCTTGTCAAAAATCTTTGACAGCTGTTCACCGAGTGGTCGACCAGGGTTCCGACAATTTTTTTGCCCACGGAGCCCACGAGCTGAGATCTTCTCGTGGGAAAATATGTGAGCTATTTCTCACGCGGTGGATCAAAGGCACTACAGGTGGTCCCTTGCATTAGCGAACTGCCGTAGACCGTCAAACGTAGTAGATCGATGGTGATCAACTGGTTCGCTTTGTCTTGCCGCTCAGATTAGTGAACTTAGCTATATTTTTGCTCTGTTATAGAAACACATTAGGTTTTCTTATATAGTGAATGTGTGCCACTGAGGGTTTTTCTGCAGGGAATATAGTGATACAGTTCAAATCTGTACAACATCATCAATTGCAAACCATTCTAACAAATGCAAAATTTGTCAAGTACGACTTTGCCACAACAACAAAACAAATAATATATGTGAAAAATGTCAAAAGTGTGTTTGCGGAAGATGTACACATAAAAAAGATTTCCACTTTCATTTGCATAAAATGTACAAATAATAATGCATAGATTATTTTATTGTTAATACTTACTAATAACTTGTTATATAACTGTAAATAATATAAAAAATATTAAACATTAATTTTAAGCAAATTTCTTTACACATTAGTTATTCTTTCACAATGCAGTCATTTTGACTGCTTTTGGGCAATATAGGTATATACTAAGTTTCAGTCTTTCTAGTGTTAATAAAATGTAACTTATTTTCAATTGGTACTTATTTGACGAAGAGCGGCTTATACGCCAGTAATTAAGATAAGGTTAGTTGGGGTAACTGGACTCACGAGGTAACTGGGCCATAGGCTATTTTATAAAAAACCGTTGATGTATTTTAAAATTTAGTTCTTGTGAACAATGCCATTAACCTCTACTTCCTAAAACAACGTGTGCCAACTCAATCATAACTCTCTCTTTGCTGTGATAGGTTGTCAAAAATTAACGTTTCTTTTTTTAAAAAACAACGTCAATTTGGTTGAACTCCCTCGGCTTTTTATTAAAATACTGTAAGTACTTTTATTAAACAATCTTTTTTTTTAAAGATTAGGCATATAACTACGTTAATATTATTAGGTATCTATACATATTTACTTCATGTTTCAAATGTAAGCCCGGTGTCCCAGTTACCCCATAAATTTTTCAAGAATGGGGTAATTGGGACATGTATCCGGGGTAACTGGATCCAGCATGGTCCAGTTACCCCAATAGTTATAAATAATTTTTTTTTAGTTTCTCTTACAACGGGAAGTAAATTTCTCCATTGTTTTTTGCTCACAATAAAGAAAATTATAGAATGCCTTATTAAAATTACGTAATAAAAATTTAAAAAAAAGCATATTGAGTGGTATCAAACCAAATTTCTTGACCCCTTGAGAGGCGATGATGCCGTTATGGCATTACATAATTTTAATTCCTAATTGCCACATTGGCATCGGAATTTTATAATGAAAATTTCACCTTTATTAAGTACGCGAAAATATACTTTTACTTGTTTTCAAATAGATTCTCTTGTAAATGCTGGTGTTATTAAATTATTTCAACATTTTACGAATGCAAGTACCTTGCCTCTGAAAGCGAGATAGCCAAAGCTTGATATTGTACGATACACAGGGGTCGCATTCTATAGGGAAATTTTTTTGTTCCTACCACTATTTTGAAAATAATATCTTCATCACACCTTTCTTTAGAATATGTTAAATAAAATGATCATGAAGGTAACTCATTAAGGGTTCTGGTAGGGACAATAAAATCTTCCCTATATAATGCGACTCCTAGATACAGATAAAGTACTTAAGTACTTACGTAGCCGTTTGTTCATAGATTTACCTAACAATTTATTTCCTTAAAATACCCATGTGACTTTTATACTTATTACCTATACTAAAGTACATAAGTACTTACTTAATTTTTATGTTTTTGGTATAAATAAATCTAATATTTTCACTTTTAGTGCTCTTTTTAGACACATTGATAGCAAAGGTTTCCCTTACAACGCTCTTTATTGGCATATAATTTACATGATCTGCCTGGTTTAAACTTTTTTAAGTTGTTTACACTTTTTCAAACAGGACCTGATATCTCATATGAAAAAAAAAAAAAAAAAAAAATAACGCGTTAGGAACATAGACCCTCCTGGTCCACTTACCCCATTTTTATGGGGCAACTGGACCATGAAGAAAGAAAGAAGAAATATGCATATTTTTATATTTTTAAATATTAAAATGTAATTATGAGCATTTCTATCTGATAGAGAGAACCTAACTGAACACATTTACAGAAGTTCAGACTTTAATTCAAATGAACATTAGCTTTTTGAAGCTGAATTGTCAAAAGCTCCAGAGTCACATTGTAAAATCATGGCCCAGTTGCCCCAACTAACCTTACATCATTTTTATTTTAAGTTTACATTTTTCACAAAACCTCCCATGCAGAATATCAATAAAATTTGCAAATGGGGTACATTTTTAATCTTTTCTCTGCAATACATAGAGCAGATAGGATGCAGAATGATCACATTTATAAAACTTATATAAGAAAAATTGATGTATCAATGGAATCTGCAGATGATGCAGATTTTTAATTTTTTCACAACATTAAGTAGAGAAAGTGGTTGATTATGAAAATATTTATAAAAAATGCATAAGAAAATTTCTGCAATAATAAAATCTGCAGATGAATAAGATTTTTAATGTTTCCGTTGCATCACATAGAAAAGATGAATCGTCAAATGAAAGTTATTATAAAAATATATATGAAAATCTCTTTATTAATGAAATCTGCTGATGAGGCAGATATTTTGTATTTGCCCAGCGTTACGTAGAGAAGATGGATTCCTGAATGAAAATAATTATAAAACATACATAAGAAATTTGCTGTATCAATAAAATCTGAAGATGAGGCTGATTTTTTAATGTTTTGCAATATTACATATGAATTACATTATGGGTTGTAACATTAGATTATGGGTTGCTAATGAAAATAATGATAAAATAATAATTTATAATATATAAGATTTATATTAATAATAAATTATAATATATAAAGAAATTTTTGCAATGATGAAATCTGCAGATAAGACAGATTTTTAATGTTTCCCCAACATTACGTAGAGGAGATGGGTTGATAAATGAAGTCAATTGTAAAAAATACATCAGAAAATGTCTGTAATAATGAAATCTGCAGATGAAGCACATTATTAATATTTTTCTTGTATTATGTACAGAAAATTGGTTGCTGAAAGAAATGAATTACAAAAAAAAAAAAAAAAAAAAAAAGAAGAAGAAAGAAAGAAAGAAAAGAAAAGAAAAAAATGGCTTTATTGACAGATTTCATTTCTGCATCTGGTTGATAATTAAAGTTAATAAACACTATTTTTTATAAGTAAATTTTGTCCTCCACCCGTAAAGATGTATAAAAAAAAATCTGCAGACAAGACAGAATGTTATTTTTCACATTACGTAGAAATAATATACTGCTGAGTGAATAATATCCGAGATTCAGTTGCATTGCGAGATGACTTTATTTTAAGTACTCTACAGACTTAAAATTAAATTAATCACTAATCTCGGACAATCAGAAGCATAAATCATATCTGTCAATATGGCAGTTTTCGTATATACTAGCTGTTACTAATTTCATTCAGAAATCATTCTTCTCTATGTAATATTGAAAAAGCACTAAAATTTGCCTCATCTGCAAATTTTATTGATACACCTATTTTATATTACATATTATTTTATAATTATTTTCATTAAGCAACACGTTTTCACAAGGTACACCAGTGGAAACTTGGAAAATTTATTTCAACTGCACCTGCTCTCTGGTAATACAGCATTTTTCTTGTACATGTTTTATACTAGTCTTAATTAAGCAACCTGTTTTCTATATGGGAGACTAGGGAGGGTTAACCCACTTTTTACGAAATGATTTTTTATTTCTTAAATTTTGAACGAAGAATAAAGTTTTATATATCATTTTAATCGTTATACAATCAGTTATCAAAATAAAATTGCTACATAAGTGTAAAATATAAGAAATTTGAAAAATAATTGATTTTAATCATGAAAAAATAATGGGTCAAGGCTCCCCACATATGACAGGTTGACCCACTATATGGGAGGCTTGACCCACTTTGTTTTATATTGTAATATTTGTGAAGAGAAATAAAATCAGTTTTAAAAAAGCAAAATAACTTTATTCTACATGCTTTAATTATTATAAAAAATATTTTAAAAAAAAAATATGAGGCTTAAAGAAACCTGATAAGACGCAATCGCAAGTCAGAGAAGAAAACTTTTGTTTTAAACAGGATTTTGTCTGAGCAAGTGTAATTGTACAACAGGGAAAATGAAATTTTAACATTTAAGGCAGTATTCTGTTAGAGACAAGCTCCATTTTCATAGCGTTTTATGTTACTATGTCCGGATTTAGGAGCCGCTGTCCCACTTTTTTATCTCTTTGTTCCATTTTTTTGTGACACTCGATCTGACAACTCTAGCTGTCACATAGTTTGGCTTCATCTCACTGTATTCACCCTGATGAAATTTTTCTACATACCTTGCTAAAGTTTTTCAATTAATGCTATGTTCTTCTGCAGCCACATGAGCACTTAATTTATGAGTAACATCATTTAAACCTTTAAGGGGCAAAATACTTTCAGTACTAAAATGTTGAAATAAATGACTGGCACCGGAATTTATGAACAAATTTACTTGGAAATAAGAAAAAGGCTATATTTCATGTACATATTAAATGGAAAATATTTTAGCAAAATTTTGGTGCCATTATGATGTTTCGGAATTAAAATTAAGTGGTTTTAGGAACATACCACTGCCCCTCAAAGGGTTAAGCCTGCTACTTTCATCCTTTCTAGTCTTTCCCACTGTTCCTATTTACGTATTGTAAGCAATATTTAAATGGAAAAAAGTTCCTAACAACTTTCCTATCTTCTAGCAATTTTGCACATTTTTCTATAGTCAGTTTTAAACATTTTCTTTTCCATCACATCATTTTACTGAAGCTTTATAGAATAAATTTACATTCTTTTATGTATATACCATTAACTTTTCATTATGCACAGTGTATAATAAAAAGATTTCCAAAACCACTTAATTAAGGGAATCTTGAACATCTGGTGAACCCTCCCTCACAATGACTGAGCCAAGCCTCCCTACATAGACCTTTTTTTAACGGATACCACATTGTTATGTTAAGCCTAACTTACTGTACAGTCTTTATGCCTGTAATGAAAGCTCGATATTTCTGCATTACTTTAAACCTACTTACTTAAATTTCTATTATATAATTTATTTGAAAAAAGCTTACAAAATAATTCTAAAAAACACAATTTTTAGGTTGAAAACGCCTCACAATTGATTTTTCCACGCCTGTTTCGATTATCTTTATGAAACAAAGACAAGTTTGAGCATTCCAGTAGCTTTGGTTGATACGTATTGATAAAACTCTGAAATTCTTTTAAATATGAAAATTGGTGGATGGGTTAAGCCTCCAGTATGGTCAGCCGTCCCTAGTCTCCCCTACGTAATTCTGGGAAAATATCAAAATAGGCCTCATCTGCAGATTCTATTGATAATTTTTTTTCTTATATATGTTTTACAATTATTTTCATTCAGCAGTCGATATTCTCTATGCAAAGCTAGGAAAACATTAAATATCTGCCTCATCCGCATTTCATCACTGCAGAAATTTTCTCATATATTTTTTATAATTATTTTCAATAGCAACCGATCTTCTCTACATAATTTAGAGGAACAAATAAAATATCTTCCTTATTTGTCGATTTCATCGATATAGCTATTTTCTTTATTTATATGTTATATTTATTTTCATTCAGCAACCAATCTTCTCTACGCAATGTCGAGAAAACATAAAAAATCAGGCTCATCTGCAGATTTCTCTATTGCAGAAGTTATTTATTTGTAACTATTTTCATTGGCAACCCATATTCGCTGCGTAATCATGGAAAAAAACATTAAAAATCTTGCCTTATCAGTAGATTTTATTGATACAAAAATTTTCTTATATATGTTTTATAATTATTTTCATTCTTGAAACCGTCTTCTCTGTAACGCTAGGAGGACATTAAAAATCTGCTTCGTCTTTTAATTTTACTATGGCTGAAATTTTCATATGTATTTTTTATAATTATTTTCATTAGCAACCCATAACTTCTCTACGTAATGCTGGAAAAAAAAAAATTAATGACCGGCTTCAACTTCAGATTTTATTGATAAAGCAATTTTTCTTATACATCTTTTATAATTATTTTCATTGAGCAACCCATCTTCTATACGTAATTTTAGGAAAACTTTATATTTGCCTTTTCTGTTGATATTTCTGCACGGGGTGTTGGGGGGGCGGGGAACATTAAAATAAATCTTAGAAAACCACTCGAATTAATGACATCTCTCAATAAAAGAGTTTCTTATACATTTTTATAAACATTTCAAGTTCCTCCTCCTATTTTTTATACGAAATGTATGCTTAAACATTCACTACCTTGGACATATTGCATAAACTTTGATGAAACCAGGCTATTTGGACAAACATGTGGTCATCGGTGGTCATTTTGGGTCATTTTCTAATAAGCCTAAAATTGCATTTGCTTATTGCAGTGAGTCTGAAAAAAAAACCCATCAAGCTGAGTGAGAAATTAAATGGATAATAACTATTACGCCTAACTCTCCACAGGCTCTATGCAGTAAGCATGAAAATATATCAGGCTAATTGAGAAATGATCATTTTCAAATTAGCCTAAAGCTGCTTAGGCTCTTTGCAATAAGCCTGAAAAATATCAGGCCGATTTAAAAAAGGAAGATGATTCGCTAATTGGCCGGCCTCTTCGCAAACAGCCTAGGCTCTTTTCAAAGAGACGGATTCCGCAATTTGCCTACGACATATATACCCTAGCTTACCTTTTAGTTAATATTCACAGACAAAAATGCACAAATGAATGTGGAAAAATTTCATAAAAATATCAGTAAAACATTTCAGGTTATCGATTGTACCACAAAACAACGTTTTCCAAAAAAACGCTTTTGAAGTTTTCGCTTTAAGGGAAAAAAAAAATTGCAAAGTTTCATCCAATAATTAAAATGATAAAGAATGGAACATTTTAGAACTGCTTCTTTTTTCCCTAATATTTAAGCATAAATAAAAATTAGAAAAAAAAATTCTGCGATTTTTGCATTTATTTTGTGTTATTATGCGTGGTTATCAAGAGTTTAATTTCTGTTTACTAAATTAATTTTATCTCCACAACCAATAGGATAAGTCGGGGTAAATTGGTACTAGAGTGATTTGGTACTTCATTTTCAACTATTATTATTATGGTTTTATTGTATGGTATGAACCTTTAAAAAAATTACACGTACTTCCCCATGTGTACTGTACATTAAATATAACCCTGTTATTTATCCATGTAGCACATTATTCAGGAAGAAAAAAAATGTTTTCTGGAACCTGTCAAAAATTGTGCAAAATGACTTTTACAGAAGTTTCAATATCTCTCTACTTACATGAAGCCGCAGGAAAAGCGAGATGATGTACAGTCGTGGAAAAAAAAAAGTAAACACCCCTTACTAACTCTGTAAAAAATGATCGTACAAGAAAGTTACTGATACCACACGATTGGCAATAAAGTCTACTTTTAAATAATGTATGTAAAATTTGCTTAGGGGGCCATATACATATTAAAACGAACCCTAACTTTGTTTTTTTCAATAGCAGTACACAATTCTGACAGCATAAATGAACTCTACACCCTTCAGTTAGCCTAAAAACCCAATTTTTATGCAATTCGTACGATAAGTGTCCGAGAAATTAATTATTTTAAAACGAGCGTATTTTAGGGGCTTTATCCAAATTGAAGTTCCCTACTCGATTGTTGACCGAGAGAGCCCCCTTCTTGATCAATTCATCTTAAGCGCTACTCAAGCAGTCATTGAAGACAGTATAGCATATGAAATTTCAAAATATCTAGTTAATTCTATTATAGACGGTCTCTTAAACCATCATTTTGCCGTTTTTTAAGCATTTGAAAACTACTTGGAAGAAAAATGTGAAATTTTGGATTCGCATAAAGCAGAACTCAATAAATCTAAATCCATCAAAAAAAAAATTACAGGTTGCAATTCATAATTTTTTCGATTATTAATTTCATAATTCATATCATAAAATTATAAAAAATGCAAATTCAACGTATTTATGTTTGGGTATTTTAGTATTACTGCTACACAAAAAATAAGCACATTAGGAGTATACTTTCAGGAGATAATAATGAAAATCTGAAAATGCAATTTAACGTTAGAAGCACTAATTTTTGAATGTTTATAATTCAAAACTTATCATTCAAATGACTTGAAATTTGGTGTCTAGGCATAGTTTGAACCGAAGATTTGAAATATCTTGTTAAAATTGGGTATTGCTTTTGAAAAAAGTGAAGTTTGCATTCGTTTTAATATGTAGATGCCACCTAAGAAAATTTTATATACAACATTTAAAAGCAGACATTATTTCCAGTCGTTCGGTACCAGATATTTTTTTCTACGATAATTTGTTGAGGAGTTAGTAGGGGGTGTTTCCTTTTTTTCCCCACGACTGTACGTATGAATAAAAAATTGCACTGGCATCTTGAAAGCACACTTAAATAAGTATTGCCTTTCTTCTTTCTGCATCTTTGAAAATGACAAAGAACAAATATAATATTGGTGCAAGTACCAAATTGCTCCGCGCAAAAAAAAAAAAAAAAAAAAAAAGCGGGGTAATTTGGTGCTGCTGTATTAGGCAGCTTTCATTACAAAAAGCTACCTATTGCAGCCGTTCGGAGGAAAGCGATTTCAAAAAATTTTGGTACATTTTCATCGATCATGACCCCAGACCCCGAAACCAAACTCCGTTCAAAATTGATATATATATATATATATATATATATATATATCTGACATTTGTCACACTGTAACTCTCGAATTTATGAACCGATTTGGATGTAATTCGGTATGTACATAGTACATACCAATGTCTCGACCGAGTTCGTTGGCCAGCTTCATCCGTCATTTTATTTCAAAATGATGGCCATTTAAAATTTTTACAAAAATTTTAAATTTGAAATGTGGTACCAAAAAATTGAAAATGAAAAAATATTTTTTTCTTATGTATTTGAAGTTTATACAAAGATTCCGGGGCAATTTTTGTTTCGTCTATATCTTAAAAAATGGCTGAGTTATAGCATTTTGAATTACTAGCGTGGCTGACATTTTGAAACGTCCTGATATTTGTCACGTGATAACAGGCGTATTTGTGAACCGATTTGTATGTACCTTGGTGTGTACATAGTACATAGAAATATCTCGACCGAGATTGTTGACCAGCTTCATCCGCCATCTTGTTTCAAAATGGCGGCCATTTAAAAAAATTTTAAAAATTTAAAATTTAAAATCAGATACCAAAAAATTGAAAAATGAAAAAGATTTTTTTCGTATGTGTTTGATCTTAATACAAAGATTCCGGAACAGTTTTTGTTTCGTCTATATCTAAAAAGATGGCTGAGTTATAGCATTTTGAATTTCTATTGTGGCTGACATTTTAAAACGACCTGATTTTTGTCACGCGATAACAGGCGTATTTATGAACCGATTTAGATGTTACTTGGTCTGTACATAGTACATACCAATGTCTCGACGGAGTTCGTTGGCCAGCTTCATACGCCATCTTGTTTCAAAAAGGTTGCATTTTAAAAAAATTATATTTAAAATTTAAAATGAGGTATTAAAAAATTGGAAAAAGAAAAAGATTTTTTTATGTGTTTGGCCTAGATACAAAGATTCCGGAGCAGATTTTGTTTCTGAAAATTTGTTCTTCTGTTTATATCTTAAAAAATGGTTGAATTATAACACTTTGACTTTCTAGTATGGCTAACATTTTGAAACGATCTTGTATTTGTCACGCGATAACACACATATTCGCCTATTTCCATGTAAGAAGGCATGTGGATAGTATACATCAATATCTCGACCAAGTACGCTGGCCAGCTTCATCCGCCATCTTGTTTCATAATGGCGGCCATTAAATTAAAAAAATTATATTTAAAGTGAGGTGCAAAAAAATTAGAAATTGAAAAAGGTTTCTTTCTTAAGTATTTGACCTTGATATAAGGATTCAGGAGCATTTTTTGTTTATCTTTATCTTAAAAAATGACTCAGATATAGCAGTTTCAATTTCTTATGTGGGTGACATTTTGAAAAATCTGATTTTTTGCCTGCGACAGCACTCGTATATATCAACCGATTCCGATGTGAGTTAGCATGTGCACAGCAAATGCTAAGGTCTCGACCAAGTTCACTGGTTAGCCTCATTCACCATGTTGTCTTAAAATGGCAGGCACTTTAAGAAATCGCCGAATTTGGCAGCCAAATATAAGTTTCTTTAAATAAAATAAGTTTGGATAAAGATGACTAATTTCGCGAAATTCTCATTCATAATGATTTGGTATTGATAAAAAGTCCTTCCGGCCAGTGCCGTTAGGAAGAGCTAGCTTTCATATTCCTTATTTTTAAAAAGCTAACTTATATTATTCAAACACACGAAGCTCAATTTAGTGGAAACCGATTATAGAAGATTCAATACTAATTTTTATCAATACCGAATCATTATGAATGAGAATTTCGCGAAATCAAGCTGGCCAACGAACTCGGTCGAGACATTCGTATGTACTTTGTACACACTAAGGTAGATCCATATCGGTTCATGGATACGCCCGTTATCCCGTGACAAAAATCAGGGCGTTTCAAAATGTCAGCCACGGTAGAAATTCAAAGTACTATAACTCAGCCATTTTTTAAGATATAGACAAAACAAAAACTGCTCCGGAATCTTTGTACGAAGGTCAAACACATAAGAAAAAAATATTTTTCAATTTTCAATTTCGTGGTACCACATTTTAATTTTTAAATTTTTTAAATGGCCGCCATTTTCAAACAAGATGGCGGATGAAGCTGGCCAACGAACTCGGTTGAGACATTGGTATGTACTTTGTACGCACTAAAGTACATCCATATCGGTTCATGAATACGCCTGTTATCGCGTGACAAATATTAGGACGTTTCAAAATGTCAGCCACGGTAGAAATTCAAAGTACTATAACTCAGACATTTTTTAAGATATAGACGAAATAAAAACTGCTCCGGAATCTTTGTATAAAGGTCAAACACATAAGAAAAAAATATTTTTCAATTTTCAATTTCTTGGTACCACATTTCAAATTTTAAATTTTTAAAATTTTTTTAAATGGCCACCATTTTGAAACAAGATGGCGGATGAAGCTGGCCAACGAACTCGGTCAAGACATTGGCATGTACTTTGTACACACCAAAGCATATCCATATTTGTTCATGAGTACGCCTGTTATCGCGTGACAAAAATCAGGACGTTTCAAAATATCAGCCACGGTAGAAATTCAAAGTGCTATAACTCAGACATTTTAGGTAGCTTTCATTACAAAAAGCTACCTATTGCAGCCGTTCGGAGGAAAGCGATTTCAAAAAATTTTGGTATATTTTCATCGATTATAACCCCCAGACCGCGAAACCACCCTCCGTTCAAAAGTTGATATATATATATATACATATACATATATATATATATATACATATATATTTATATATATATTATATATATATATATATCTGATCTTTGTCACACTGTAACTCTCGTATTTATGAACCGATTTGGATATAACTTGGTGTGTACATAGTACATACCAATGTCTCGACCGAGTTCGTTCGCCAGCTTCATCCGATATCTTGTTTCAAAATGGCGGCGATTTAAAAAATTAAATTTTTTTTAACTTTAAAATGAGGTATCAAAAAAATTGGAAAATGGAAAAGATTTTTTTATCTGTTTGACCTCGATACAAAGTTTCCGGAGCAGTTTTTGTTCCGTCTATATCTTAAAAAATAGTTGAGCTATAGCACTTTGAATTTCTAGCATAGCTGGCATTTTGAAACGATCTGATAATTGTCACTGTATAACACACGTATTTATTAACCTATATGGATGTAAGAAGTGGATAGTATATAGCAACGTCTCGACGAAGTTCGCTGGCCAGCTTCATTCGCCGTCTTTTTTCAAAATGGCGGCCATTAAATTAAAAAAAATTATATTTAAAGTGAGGTGCAAAAAATTAGAAATTGAAAAATATTTCTTTCTTAAGTATTTGACCTTGATATAAGGATTCCGGAGCTTTTTTTGTTTTGTTTTTATCTTAAAAAATGGCTCAGATATAGCAGTTTGAATTTCTTTATGTGGGTGACATTTTGAAAAATATGATTTTTTGCCTGCGACAGCACTGGTATATATCCCGATTCCGATGTAAGTGAGCATGTGCAGAGGAATTACTAAGGTCTCGACCAAGTTTACTGGTTAGCCTCATCCACCATGTTGTCTTAATATGACAGGCACTTCAATATATCGCCGAATTTGGCAACCAAATATAAGTTACTTTAAATAAAACAGCTTGGATAAAGCTGACTAATTTCTCTAAATTCTCATTCATAAGGATTTAGTATTGATAAAAATTAGTATTGAATCTTCTATAATCGATTTCCACCAAACTGAGCTTCGTGCGTTTGAATAACATAAGCTAGCTTTTTAAAAATAAGGAATAAAAAGCTACCTGAAAGCTACCTCTTCCTCCCGGCACTGGCCGGAAGGACTTTTTTACTTTGGTTTATTTTTACAGCAGTTTTATTATGTTTGCTGATTGTCACTAACATTTTTCTGGTAACAAAAATTGTTTGGGAATGTGTGGATAATCACATGCCAATTAACATTGACATTTTGTGCGAAGGCAAAAGCACCAGTTGTTACCGATAAATATAATTTAGATATAATAAATTAATCAGAAATGAAGTTAAGTGGTTTAAAGTAATTAAAGTCAATTCAATAAGTGAGATTTATTGCCATCATAATCATTTTGTAAATTGCTAAGTAATATTTATTGATGTTCTAATAATTTTGTAAATCATTAAGTGTTGTTTATTGCTTTATATATTTATTTTATGTTGCGCGCTTGGGCCCAATGACGTCAGATACTCTTTCTGACGAAAATGTAAAGGAGTAATAATGTTCAGTATGTATTAAAGTTTTGATTATGTAACTGCCTTTCGTAATCTTTGAATCCGAGTTATTTTGTCGCTTAGAACTGCAGTTAATTGCTATGATAACTTCAAGGGTAGTTTTTATGAATTTGAAATTAAGTTATTAGAGATAACATTTGGCGCGAAAACGTGGGCCGACATAGCAATTATGGATTTAAAAGCGTTAAAACTAGAAAGGAAGAATCTCAGAATAAGTTTTACGTCGTGCACGAATAAAATTACAGAAGAATTAGTGAAACTGGATATTGATCTTACAAGTCTGTCTGTTTTACAGAAACAATTAGAAGATAAATTTGGAAGATTTGAGGAATGTCAGAAAAATATCAGTAGCATTCTGCAGAAAGAGGAAGGCTCCGAGAAGGAGTGTGAAGAAGATTTTCAAGCAGCCGAAGAATATCGGGATAGATACCTTGAGTTGAAGACTGGAGTAGAAGAAAAAATGATTTCTTTGCAGACGCCCGCTTTTGAAAATAGGAATGAATATCTTGAGAAGAGAAGTTTTAAATTGTCGAAGATTGAATTGAAAAAATTTAACGGTGATGTTAAGGACTATTTGTCATTTTGGTCTCAATTTCAGAAGATACATGAAGATAAGATTATTTCGGACTGGGATAAATTTCAATACTTAATACAGGCGGTCGTTCCGAATTCAAAAGCAGCCAGAGTGGTGGAGAGCTTTCCAGCTACCGCTGCTAATTATCATCAAGCAATACATCAAATCAAAGAACGATTTGGTAGAGAAGATCTGCTCGTACAAGTCTATATACGGGACTTATTAACAATGGTCATGAAGAATGCCATCGCTGGCCGAATAAAAACAGATTTGCCAAAGTTGTATGATGAATTAGAGGGAAAGTAGCGATCTCGCGAAAGTTTAGGACGTACTCAAGAAAAATACGGCGATTTCCTGATCCCGTTAGTAGAATCGATCCTCCCTGAAGAAGTCTTGATGTCATGGGAAAGAAAACGAAATGGTGAAGATGTGATGCATGAAGAACGTTCACTCAAAAATTTAATGTCTTTTCTCAAACACGAAGTGCGAAGCTAGGAGATGGTTGCTTTAGCGCGTAGTGGTTTTGGTGTTAATACTACTAATAAAAGATATGACCGGGATAATAAAACTTCCCCTCCTGCAACGGCTTCATAGCTGGTAAACACTTCTTTTGGAAATACAGGAAAGCGAGAATTTACTTGTATTTTTTGTGGCAAAAAGCATTTATCGCGAGATTGTTTTGCCGCTAGAAATATGACTTTAGAAAATAAGAAAAAGATGTTATTAAAGAAAAATGCTTGCTTTAATTGTTTTAAGTCTAACCACATATCTAAAAACTGTAGATTTGAAAGTACTTGTATTAAGTGTAAAAAATATCATCATTTTCTTATGTGCCCAGATGATAATGCTAATGATGAGAAAAAAAATGAAATTAATGAAACTAATATTATGACAAATCATTCTAATATTGAGAATGTTTATCTCATGACATTAATGGCTAAAGTGAAAAATGAGAATGAGGAACTAAAGGTTCGCACTATTATTGATTCTGGTTCTCAAAACAGTTATGTTGGTAAAAAGGTGGTTGAGAATCTACATCTGGTTCCTAAGAGGAAAATTAAAATGACCCATTGCCTTTTTGGGGGGAGATAATCCTCAGTTCAAATACATGATGTTTATGATTTAATTTTTTCTGATTTGAATGACTCCTTTAATTGTAGAGCTGAGGCATTCTCTGAAAATAATTACTGGTTTTGTACCCAAACTTTCTAGTGTAAAGGCACTTATTGAGCTTAGAGAAAAACTAATTATTTTACCTGATCTTGAATCCGAGGATTCGGAAATTAATTTACTTTTAGGTGCCGATTTAATTGGCACATTAATCACTAATAAATGTATGAAATTAAATTCAGGTTTATTTATGTTAGAAATACGATTCGATTATATATTAACTGGAAAACCCAATCAAAATTTGAATAGTAATTATGATAGTAATACTGTTTTGTCTGTTGTATCTTTGTAAGTAAAAAATGCTTCCATTAATGAGTTATGGGATCTTGAAACGATCGGTATTAGGGAGCCTGTAGAAAGTTTTGAAAATCAATATGAGCATTTTAAAATAATAGAGGAATTTAAAACCAATATTAAAATTAATCCAGATGGTAGATATGAAGTTTGTTTACCTTTTAAATCTGATACGATTGAATTACCCAGTAATAAAGAAATGACGTGGAAGAGACATAAAAAAATGTGCGAACGCGCACAAAAGGGGGCTCTTCTTATTGATTATGAAAATGTTTTCAGAGAATGGGAAGATTTAGAAATAATTGAGAAAGTAACGGGGGACGTCCAGAAAGGGCATTTTTTTGCCGCATCGGCCTGCGGTGAAAGTGGACAGTGCTACTACTAAAACTAGGCCCGTTTTTGATGCGTCCGCTAGAGAATATGGAAAATGTTCCTTAAATGATATTTTGTATAAAGGCCCCAATTTAATTGAGCAAATACCGGATATTATCGATAGGTTTCGAATTTATAAAATTGGTCTTTCTGCGGATATCGAAAAAGCCTTTTTGCAGATTAGCACAAACCCGGATCATAGAGATTTTTTACGATTTTACTATCCTTCTGTACGAAGGAATTACTTATAGACATTGCAGGGTGGTTTTCGGAGTGAGTTCGAGCCCTTTTTTGTTGGCAGCTTCGATATCTCATTTATTAGATAATGTATCTCATAATTATAGGAATATGGCAGAAAAGTTGAAATATTCGTTTTATGTTGATAATTGTGTTACAGGTGTTTCGAATGCTGCTGAACAAGACGAATTTATCGAGCAGGCTACATGCATTATGTCTCGAGGGTGTTTTAATTTGAGAAATTGGGAAAGTAATGTTAAATCTCAAAATGTTTCAAAAAATTCGGGTGTAACAAAATTGCTTGGGATATTGTGGGATCTTGATTGGGATATACTTAAGTGTAATTTAACTTTTGATAAATTAAATTACAATGAAAATTTCACTAAAAGATTAATTTTGACCTCTATGAAGAAAATTTTTGACCCGATTAGAATATTGTGCCCGGCAACTTTGCCACCCAAAATTATATTACAACAAACCTGGAAATTGAGTCTAGGTTGGGATTCTCCATTACCGGAGGAAATTCAAAGACCTTTTAAAAAATGTTTCAGTGAAATCAATATATTAGAGGGCGTTCAAATTCCGCGATATGTTGAAATAAATGAGTCTACCAAAATGCATGTTTTCGTGGATGCATGCAAAGAGGCATATGCAGCTTGCGTCTTTTTTCGAACTATAACCCCGGAAGCTGTAAAAATTCAATTAATTAGAGCAAAAGCTAGAGTTGCTCCTATAAAGCAAGCGTCAATTCCGAGATTAGAATTAATCGCGTGTAACATCGGAGCTAGGTTGGCACATTCAGTACAGAGAGCGCTTTGTGTCCAGAACATGAAAACAATTTTTTGGAGTGACTCCATGGTTGCGTTGTACTGGATAAGTGAATACGGTGAATGGTCGAACAGGGTGAAAGAAATAAAAAGTCTTTTCCCCAATAGCGAATGGCGCCATGTGCAGGAAAAATGAATCCTGCGGATTTGATTTCGCGTGGGTGTTCCCCCCAGCAATTGCTAGAATCCCGGTGGTGGGAAGGGCCGAAATGGCTCATTGAAGAAAGGGGAAAATAGCCCAGGACTGAGACTCTTGACAGTGAAACTCCTGAGATTACTAGTGAAAGGAGAAAAGAGAAATTGTATAATGTAAATACAACAGTCAAAAATATTCCTTGGTACGCTAGGAAATTTTCAAAATTTGAATCTATTATTAGACTAGTTGCTTGGGTATTAAGAATCATAAATAATGTGAAATCGCGATACAGTGCAAGGAAAAATGGTAAATTATCAGTTGAGGAATTAGAAAATGCTGAAAAAACTTTAATTTCAATTGTACAAAGTGAGTTTTTTCCAGATGTAGATTCGATACCTAACCTAATCTGTTTTAAAGATGAAGACGGTATAATTAGAGTAAAGACAAGGATTACAGAACGCATTGATACACCATATTTCTTATCGCCAATTCTTTACCTGATGACTGTGTTTTCACGGTTAGACTGATAGAACATCTCCATATAGCGAATTGTCATGCTGGAACTCACATTCTACTAAGTATTTTGAGAGAAAAATATTGGATTCAAAGAGGTAGAAAAACTGTCCGAAAAGTAGTAAATAAATGCATTCCTTGCCAGCGCTACAAAGTTAAATCACGTGAATCCGATCCAGTGCCACTGCCTTTAGATCGCATCAGAGATTCTAAAGTTTTTGAAATTGTAGGCGTTGATTTATTAAAAATGCGGATAAAACCTGGATTGTGCTCTATACTTGCGCAATCTATCGTGCTGTTCATTTAGAGCTTGTCTCCTCTTTGTCAACTGATGCATTTTTGCTGTCTTTGCGACGTTTCATCGCAAGAAGAGGAAGACCTAGAATAATATATTCTGATAATGGTACCAATTTCAAAGGTGCCAATAATGATCTGGCAAAAATTGATGGCAAAAATTGACTCGTTTCTCCGACCTGAAACGAATCATTTGGAAATACAATCCTCCCTCAGCCGCCTGGTGGGGTGGCTGGTGGGAAAGGCTGATCCGTGTGATCAAATAGCTTCTCCGATGAACACTCGGTAAAGCTGTCTTGACTTTTGAGGAACTGCAAACAATTTTGTGTGAATGTGAATATATTATCAATTCTCGCCCTCTCACATATCAATCCGAAAATCCAGAGGATTTAGTTCCATTAACACCGAACATTTTTTAGTGCAAAACTCTAATTCTAGTGTCACGGACATTGATGAAGTTGACGCAAAACATTTTCGCAAAAGGCTGCGATACAGAATTAAGCTCATGGAACAATTGCGAATGCGCTTTCGAACTGAATATCTCGGTCAACTTATTCAAAGGCGTCGTGAAATCGCCCACTTACCCGACTTGAAGCTGGGTGAACTTGTGCTGATTGCTGACGATGTACAAAAACGTCTCAATTGGCCGCTAGCAAAGATTGTGGACCTAATTCCTGGAAAGGATGACAAAATTAGAACAGCCAAATTGAAAACTGAACATGGTGTGGTGACATTTTGTGCGAAGGCAAAAGCACCAGTTGTTACCGATAAATATAATTTAGATATAATAAATTAATCAGAAATGAAGTTAAGTGGTTTAAAGTAATTAAAGTCAATTCAATAAGTGAGATTTATTGCCATCATAATCATTTTGTAAATTGCTAAGTAATATTTATTGATGTTCTAATAATTTTGTAAATCATTAAGTGTTGTTTATTGCTTTATATATTTATTTTATGTTGCGCGCTTGGGCCCAATGACGTCAGATACTCTTTCTAACGAAAATGTAAAGGAGTAATAATGTTCAGTATGTATTAAAGTTTTGATTATGTAACTGCCTTTCGTAATCTTTGAATCCGAGTTATTTTGTCGCTTAGAACTGCAGTTAATTGCTATGATAACCACAAGGGTAGTTTTTATGAATTTGAAATTAAGTTATTAGAGATAACACCAGTACCTATGTCTTCACCGTTTCATAGTTTCGTGACTTAAAAACTACTGAGACTGGAATGAAGATGTATGAATTTAGGCTAATGAAATGTTTAAGACCTGAGATCTAACTTGTGTTTTTTTTTTTTTAAATATAGGCTTATTATTCAGAATACTGTGTAATGTCTAAAATATCATTATTTTTATTCTAAAATGTTTCGCTTTAGCCTACAGCATTGAGTGGAGTTCATTTTGTTCCCTTTTGTAATTTTTAGCATATGTATTTAGAACAATATAGCTATTTCTTAAGAAATTGTTTTAAAAAGTCTTTTTTTAATTATTGCTATTCAAAAGGTGTGTTATCTAAAATATCATAATATTCATTCAAAAATGCTTTCCTCTATACTATTGAGCTGGGTTATTGAGCTGTATTAAAACCTTCTAATTATCCTTTGTGCTTTCACTGATGTATAAAAAACATGTGTATTAAAACTTTTGTTTCAAATAACCATGTTGTATTAATTTTTTATGGTTAATTTAGTTTGAAAGGGCATCTTTTAAAGAGGATAAAACATTACGAACTTCTACAGAGCATTAAAGATTCTTAATGTAATTGGTATTTCAAACTGTCCTTTTAAAAAGCATATGCTCTCAAAGAAAAATTCACCGTACTCTCAAATATTATCCGATTAAAAAAATTATCAGTGTTCTGAATGGTACAGTCGTGGAAAAAGAAGTAAACACCCCCTACTAACTCCTCAACAAATTATCCTGGAAGAAAGTTACTGGTACCGAACGATTGGAAATAAAGTCTACTTTTAAATGATGTATATAAAATTTGCTTAGGGGAAAATCTACATAATAAAACGAACCATAACTTTGTTTTTCTTCAATAACAGTACACAATTCTGACAGCATAAATGAACTCTACACCCTTCAATTAGTCTAAAAACAAATTTTTATGCAATTCGTACCATAAGTTTCCGAGAAATTAATTATTTTAAAACGAGCGTACTTTAAGGGCTGTATCCAAATTGAAGTTCGGTACTCGATTGCTAACCGAGAGAGCCCCCTTCTTGATCAAGGCACCTTAAGCACCACTCAAGCAGTCAATGAAGCCTGCTAGATTACAGGATAGCATAAGAAATTTCAAAATATCTAGTCACTTCTATCATAGACGGCCCCTTAAACCATCATTTTGCCGTTTTTAAAGCATAATTTGAAAACTACTTGGAAGAAAAATGTAAAATTTTGGATTTTCATAAAGCAAGACTTAATAAATCTGAATCCATCAAAAAAATTGTAGGTTGCAATTCATAATTTTTTCGAATATTAATTTCATAATTCATAATTCATATCACAAAATTATAAAAGTTGCAAATTCAACGTATTTATGTTTGGGTATTTTAGTATTATTGCTACACAAAAAATTAGCACATTTGGAGGATAGTTTCAGGAGTTATAAATAAAAATATGAAAATGTAATTTAACATTAGAAGCACTAATTTTTGAATGTTTATAATTCAAAAACCTATCATTCAAATGACTTGAAATTTGGTGTCTAGGCATAGTTTGAAGCGAAGATTTGAAATATTTCCTTAAAATTGGGTATTGCCATTGAAAAATGTGAAGTTTTGATTCGTTTTAATATGTAGATGGCCCCTTAAGCAAATTTTGTGAACACCATTTAAAAGTAGACTTTATTTCCAATCGTTCGGTACCGGTAACTTTCGTCTACGATAATTTGTTGAGGAGTTAGTAGGGGGTGTTTACTTTTTTTTCCACGACTGTACCTTATTATACCAAAATATATGGTTGTGGGGTGGCAGTGGTTACGTGTTTCAAATGACCTATATTCAAATTAAAATATTGTTTCAAATATAAAATATTGAGGTATAATGTTGTGTTTCCTACCTTGTTTGTTTTTAAATAGCTCTAACTTTCGAAGTACTGACCAAAATTCTTTCTTTCTTTGATTAATTTATTCATGAGAAAAGGTATGTTTTGCCTTATACATTTCATTCTTTTTAAATACCTATAGTTTTTTGTTATTTTAGTTTTTTATAAAAATATGCATCAAATAACCCCGCCTTACCCTAGACGTAGTAAATATAAAATAAAGTATTTTTTAGAAACACAAATATTAGCTGCAAAAAATGAAACGATAAAGGAAATTTTGAAAATTTACTCGAAAACAGTCATTTTAATAAGCTGACCCTTTAAAAAATGTATGACTGCAGTAATTGTACTTGAAGAAGATGCTGTTTCTTTATGAAAATATTTGATTTGTGAAGTTTGGAGAGCCTAATTTGATGAAACAGTGATGCGAAAAGTATTTACAATATGGATTTGTGCCCATTTTTTTGTACGTCAATCATCTATCAATTATTGTCCTACTTTCTTTCAGTGGATCAGGAAGAAAACGTTTTAAATAGCTAAACAATACTGTTTTAGTTATCTAAGAACTCTTTTGTTTCATATTTAAGATTTATCGTTTGAACACTTTATAAATATTTTATAGAAAATTTTATTTTCACAAATAATAATAGCATTTGTTTTATGAAATCTTCGGTATTTTTATATTTAGAATTAATTCTGAAAAGATTCATCACTCACACTGTTTTTATATTTTCTCTAATATTTTCAAGAGTAAGAATATTTGTAGTATATTTTTTCTTACATTTATGAACTAAATAACTATTATACTTTGAAAATTTATTTTTCCTTTCGTGTAAGGGAAAAGCAAGTGTAAGTTATTTTTTCTTTCGTGCATTTCCTGTCTTTTGCTTTCATAATTACAAAATGCCTATTTGAAGCTAACAAAACTTGTGTTAATGAAAATAGTTAACAATAATTCTATATTTATTTGCTAATATCACATTGCATGTTATTTAAGAGGGGTCAACAATGGATATTAAATGGAGTTTCCAACTCATCCTATGTCTTGTCTTATAATACTCCTAGAATGAGCAAATAAATAAATATAATGCTAAAATTCATATTTAAAAAGTTAAAATTAAAATTACACATAATGCTCTTTATTACTTGATAGATGATAAAAATAAAATTAAAAAATGTTAAATTACTTTAATTCCTAGCACTTTCAACTATAAACATAGTCACCCTCAGGGACAAAATACAAAAAATACAAAAACCGATGTTACAAATGTCTTATTTTTCAAATTTTTCTACCTTGGAGAAGTAAGTTTGGAAAACTCTTTCCACACCAAGTGAGTGAAATTTGAAAACATAAAAAGTTAGTAACATCGATTTTTGTATTTTTTGTATTTTGTCCCTGAGGATGGCTATGGTTATAGTTGAAAGTGCTAGGAATTAATGTAATTTAACATCTTTTAATATTTTTTTATCATCTTTCAAGTAATAAAGTACATTATGTGCAATTTTAATTGTAACTCCTAGAATGTTCGAATTCATATGTCTTGCTGTTTCCTTTCGATGAATAGAATTCATTAATATATATATATATTGGGAAAAAATTATGGCATGCAAATTGGGATCTGTGATATATTACTGAGTATAGAATTTCCAAAAAGCTCAATTTTTGCAACTTTGGATTTCTCCAATGATGAAATAACATACGTACACTTACATTATTTTCACACATTCTAATTTGGGTTACCTATAACTTCAGTTTTCTGTGTACCAATATAAGTTATGTAATCAGATAAAAGTAGATAAAAGTAGTAGTACCTGACTAACATATTGTTCTTGAAATTGATGATCAAAATAAATAAACAAATTTAATTAAGACAATGCATTCTGAAAGATACATTATTTATTTTATATCTCGTTAACTCAAAATAAACGGTCAAGTGCGAGCACTACTCGCGCACAGAGGGTTCCGTAGAATAAATATATGAATTTGTAATTGTATTATTTAAAAAAAAACCGTTGCTAAAAGAATACTAAGACTTTGTAAAAAACTATACAACGTAGGGTTGGGTATAACTGTATATATTAGAAAAGTGTAAATGGGTATACCATGAAAGTTTAAAGAGATATGGAACCTAAATAATATCAAATATAGCTATTCGTATAACTCTTCTTTTAATATTATCCTAATCTGTTTATGATGAACTTAATTCGGTACTGACAATAAAAGCAGTGCATAGTTAACTTCATTTGGCATTTCATGAAACTAAATTCAGCGTAGTAATAACCTTTATTTCTACAGTGTAGCTAAAAAAAAACCTTTGTTCAAAGTTTAAATTTGGCATTTGCTAAGCGCGCTTCGAATTGAGGTCTCAAAGTTGCAACGCCGCCTTGGTCAGTGCCGCGTTTTTCCAGATAGGTGTTTAATTAACTTTTAAAGTCACTCGAGGCGTATTGAGAGATACAATCAATGCAAACTATCGCGAATCCCATAGTATTTATGCGATTCATTCTAATTAAATCTTTCGAGGGCGATGCCCTTAAAAAACGGACACCTAATTTTAATTCCAAAACAGACAAACGGCACCAAGAATATTTAATTAAAATTTTCCTTTTATTATGCACGTAAAAATAAGCAAGTTTGCATTTTCTAATAAATTCGTTTTTAAATTCTGGTGTCAGTTCATTATTTCATAAGTTTATAAAAAGAATTACTCCGTGTCGGAAAGGATTAAGTGGTCGCAGGACTCTTAAAGCTTCAAAATTTAAGAAATTTTCATTTTTTTTAGATGTTAAACTCCTATTTTTTCTGAATATTTTGATATAATTGTCTCCTTGAAATTCCCATTAGAACAGAAGTTTTGGCTTTTAGAATTATACCCGCTCAATAGCTGAAGCGGCGTTTCCGAAACTTTAAAGTCATTATTTTCCAAATGGCGTTTTTTGGGCATAACGCGCAGAATACCCTCAAAAACTTCTGAATATTTTTTCATGAAATTTTCAAAGCATATATTTCGTGTTAGTCTGTATAAACTGAATCTAAAATTTCCTTTTTATTGTTCAAAAAAATATTTTTTTAGGTGCTTTTACTGTTGAAATTTTCAAAATTTTGTATTAACTAAGTGCAACATTGCATTAAAAATATAAAAATTCTTTAAATACAAATTTATTTAAGTTCAGGGAAATTATTACAATCTGAAGTATAAGTAGGCACCAAATTTTCATTCTAGTTGCAATATTTATTTTGTAATCCTGCGCGTGAACTGTTATGCCAATATTTTGTTCGACAAATGTCTAACAGTTTCGAGCCCCCTATAAATACTAATTCTGTATCTTGCAATTTTTTATTCCAATTAAAATTGTGTTTTAAAATCATATACATTTTAAGACATTAAATGTTGAAAATGGTCTTTTTTTCATTTTTTCCACTTTTTAGATTCCCGAGACCCCTTACATTAGTATGTTTTTAACAATTTGACATTTATTGCTTTTATACTGTTACTGGACATTACATTACACATATATATCATTAAAAGTTGTTAACGAGGCATAGAGTACGCCGCCCCTGTCCTTGTGTATGTCTAAACTGACCGTACCTTTAAGGGTTAATATCTCGGCTAATTACCGATGATTTTTTTTCGAAAATCATTATCAAGAATGCTTTTATTCTTCTGCAACGATAGGTATATTCAGCGATGCTCAACAATTTTTCTGAATGCCCGTAAATCGAAATTTGTGTATAACAGAAAAACGCTAATTACTCAAAAACTATGTGACCTAGGGTAATCGCTATAATTTTCCGGCAAGGTTTACATTAACGTCTACTACCTCTAATTTTTTCATAATTTTAGTTTCAGTAGATCCGGAATTAGATGGGGGAGGGGGGCATATTTTTGCGCTACATTATCAACAATGTCTTTGAAAATATAATACCTAAAATTAAAAGGAATGTATTTTTGAGTTCAGCGTTACAAAAGCTTTCACAGGATACCGCACATGATAAGCAAAGAAAATATTTTTTTTTCAAGTAGCATAATTAGCCCCTCTACTTTTTTACTATATATATTTATAAATATTTATTAATCTGAAAATATGTGGGTCAATGGTCTTTATTACTTCCCCGAATTTGAATTTTCCACGTTCCATAGTTTACGAGTAAAATGGCTGTGACAGATAGACAGACAGACAGACACAGGAGTGATCTTATAATGGTTCCGTTTTTACTTTTTAAGTACGGAACCCTAAAAAGGACATGGAATCTGGTATAAAATAAATGAAACTTTTACAGATGTATGAATAAGATTTATTTCGTCATAGTGGCTCAAAGTAACGTGATTTAGACTTAAAATAACCTTTTATCGAGTAGTTTAGGATAATAACAGCTTAGAGATGATTATCCCTTTTTTGTGACTATATGGTTATTTCACACGGAATAAAAATAATAAAATATCAATGATACTATAATCAAGATAATTAAGATATAACAATTTCTAAAAGTATTTTGGTTTTTAGGGTTCCGTACTTAAAATGTAAAAACGGAACCATTATAAGATCACTCCTGTGTCTGTCTGTCACAGCCCTTTTAGTCGTAAACTATGCAACGTGGAAAGTTCAAATTGGGGGAAGTAATAAAGGCTATTGGCTCACATATTTACAGATTAATAAATAATCATAAATATATTTAGGAAAAATGTAGACGGGCTAATTAAGTTACTTGAAAAAAAAATCTTTTCTTTGTATATCGTGTGAAAGCTTTCGTAACGCTCAAATCAAAAATATATTTCATTTAATTTTAGGTATTATATTTTCAATGTTATGGTGTAAAATGTAGTGCAAAAATATGTCCCCCCCTCCCCCCAATCTAATTACGAACCTATTGAAACTAAAATTATGAAAAAAATAGAGGTAGTAGTCTTTAATTTAAACCTTGCAGGAAAATTATAGCGATTACCCTAGGTCACATAGTTTTTGAGAAAATCGCATTTTACCGTTACACTCAAATTTCAATTTACGGGCTTCAGCAAAAGTGATGAGCAGAGCTGGAGGTACCTATCGTAGCAGAAGCATAAAAGCATTGTTGATCATGAATTGCGGAAAAAATCGTCGGTAATTAGCCGAGATATTAACCCTTAAAGACACGGACGGTTTGGACATACATAATGACAGGGACGGCGTACTCTATGCTCCATCGGCTTTTAAAGCCTAGATAACAAATTTGTAAGATATATTTATGTAATGCAATGCCAGTAGCAGTATAAAAGCAATAAACGTCAAAGTGTTAAAAACAGACAAATTTAATGAGAATGAATCGCATAAATACTATGGGATTTGCGACTAGTTTCCATTGAGCGGCTCTCTCAATACACTTACTATGTCTTTAAAAGTTAACTAAAAACCTATGAAATAACAAATATACAGAATAGCTATATTTGCTATTATTTAGGTTCCATATATCTTTGAACTTTCATGGTATATCCATTTATACTTTTCTAGTATACGGGGTGCAAAGGAAAGTCCCTTTAACCTGAAAATACTTGTGAACGGAGAGAGCTACAGCTATGCAAGTGAGGTAACGGTATAGTAAAGCGACCACCCCCGATTTAATGAAAACGACAGCAGCGTCCCCTAGTGGTGAAATATGGAAGATAGCCCCTGCAAATCGAAAACGAAAAGAGATACAGCAAAATTTCCAGCTGGAAAGTTTTAGAGCATCAATTAATTGAATACGACATTTGGTTTACATGGATAAGATAAATATTCGTCTGTTTACCCAAAATTGTCCGAAATCGATGCACTCCATTTTGTGTAAACGTTTGAATAGAATTGTCAATAGTACGAAGAAGTACGCCCAATTTATGCTATAAATACGTACTTATCTCAATACATTTTGATAGCATCACACACACACACACACACAAAAGACAAACTGTCTCACAGTGATAAAAAGTTAATTCAGTATGTTCAAAAAGTTCGCCATTGCTCCAGATACACGTTTGTATTCAGGAGAGTAATTCTTCATGCACATTTCTCAGCATGGAACGTCTATTGCAAGATTCTTCAATACGACACAATATAGATTTATCTCTTTCAAGGGCGGTGGCTAGACGGTCTAGCCACCTAATTTTAATTCCAAAACTGAAAAATGGCACCAAGAATATTTTAATAAAATTTTGCTTTTGTAATGAAAGTGCAAATTAGCGGGTTTTTGTTTTCTGAGAAATTCGTTTGAATATTCTGGTGTCAGTCAATTATTTCATTAGTTTACGAACAGAATTCTTCTGGCCCTGAAAGGGTTATTCTAAAATTTTAAATGCATTGGAAATTAAATCTTTACAGGCATTACAGCACAGTACAACGTCACAATCTGCAGTTGTGCACGGCTACATTTCCGGAATGTGAATAGGCAAACTAGATTCGTCGCTCATCGATTTCGGACATTTTTGGGTATACAGGCGACGATTTATCTTATCCGTGTGAACCAAATGTCGTTTCGTACTAATTAATTGATGCTCTAAAACTTTCTAACTGGAAAATTTCCTCTACCTCTTTTCGTTTTTGATTTGCAATGGCTATCTTCTAAATTTCGCCTCTAGGGGTACTGCTGTCGTTTGCATTAGGTCGGGCTTAGTCGTTTTACTGTACCGTTACTTCACTTGTATAGCTGTAGCTCTCTCCGTTCGCAAGTATTTTCAGGTTAAAGCGACTTTCCTTTGCACCCTGTATACTATAAAGCTATACCCAACCCTACGTTGTATAGTTTTTACAAAGTCTTAGTATTCTTTTAGCAACGGAATTTTTTTAATAATACACTTACTAATTCATATATTATTGTACGGAACCCACTGTGCGCGAGTAATACTCGCGCTTGACCGTTTTTTTTTGTTTTGTTTTTTTTACTGTTTTTACTTTAGAAGCATTACTGAGTTAACCTCAAATATATTTTTAATAAGCTTTAGCATGGAAAAATATAAATATTCGATAAACTTCATTAAAGAGAAATGTAAACAAATAATTTGTATTGAGTGCCATATGTTTGCTAAAGGTAATAAATATTTAATTATTTATCTAACTGTAAACTTATCGTAACGTATAATTTTATCTCTCTTATGAAATATTAATTAAATCACGTCAATTTGTTGTAGTAACTAATAACTTATTTAACTTAGTAGTAAATCCTTTCCTTTTTGCATTAACTAAACATCAGTGGACCCGTGGGAAACCTTTCGCACTGCGATCTTTGAGAATATTTACTCATACTTTTTTTCATTAAATTTTTAGTTATAAGAATTCAATTTTTCCAACTGAGCGATAATCGTGAAATTTTAATTAATTGCAGTTTTTAATCAAACAACGTATTTTAATGAAATGTGAGTGTACTATGTAAAAAGCCCGTTCAAAAATCTTTGAATGTATTAATTAGGCTTGTTTGTTTAAATGATAGCACAACGTTTTCTTAAGGGAACTTATCTGGTGGGGAAGAAAAAAGGGGAAACCTGTGTTATCCTGTGGGAAAAATACTTATCTTTCTTATTCATTCAAATTTGGAAATTTCAACAATATTTTTTTTTCAACACGTAGATAAGAAGGTTCTTTACCCCTCTGTAAGCTTAAAATATTTTAAAGATAATTATGAGCATTTTAAAATTTGTGTTAAAGTTTCAAAACATTCCGAAAAGTATAAAAAGTATTCTTTACGTGTTTGCAACTTTGGACTGAAAAAATATATAAAAATTTGGAGCTTACAAAATGATAACGAACCTTCCTTTCGACGTGCTGAAAAAAAATATTGTTGGAATTTCCAAATTTGAATGAACAAGAAGGATACGTATTTTCCCCATAGGATAACATGGGGTTCCATTTTTTTCTTTCCCACCAGATAAGTACCCTTAAGAGAGAAATACGGGATAGCGTGTTTCCGGCTGAGTTTTCGCGTCGATTACTTGGAGTTCAGCTTTTTTTGTACCTTTTGCACAACATCTGGTGTTATCGAAGGTCTGTTTGAACGATCTTCATATAATGCTACCAGTTCATTTAATTTCATTAGCTAAGTTTTTAATTGCTACCCTGGTATAGGGACTGATTTTCTGAATTTGTGGGTTAACTCTTCCTGCCTCTATTCATATGCTAATCCAAGTAGACAAAAACAAATAACGGCTATTCTGTTAAAAGCTTCTACCAGGTCATCTGCAAAGAAATTGTATTTAGGACTTATTTTTGAGAAATGTATAGACACTTTATAAACACCATGTGTTAATACGTTTCTAAAGAAGTCATATCTTCATGTATGTCATCCATTTTATAGAGCTTATATGAAAATGTATTTATTATTTCTTTAATTAGTACAATTCGTACAATTAACGACAGCCGAACAAACGTTCGTGAGCATTTTTCTTCAAAAAGGTTCGCAAATGTTTATTCGTTTTTAGTTCAGTGTATGCCTACGCACCAAGAAATGAAGTCTAAAGGTATTTCGATAGCCTAATCTTGTAATACACTCATGTCCAAAATTAAGGTCACAAACATAAAATCTGTGAAAACAAATGAACTATTCAATGTGTTGCCACGAAATTTGGCACAGATGTGTATCACAATAGGAGAAAGAATATAGCAACATAACAATATGGAATACATTTTAATTTTGAATTAATATACAGGGTATATCAAAAATTGTTAAATCATGAATCGTAGATAAAGCATTTATCTCGGGAAAAACCTGTCTAATAAGGAGTGTGACCACCGTGTACTGCTATACAAGCCTCATAACGAGCTTTCATACTGTTTAAGAGGCTACCAATAAATGTTTGTGGCAAAAAATCCCAATCTTCCAAAAGCATGGCTTTTAAACCCTGGCGCGTCCTGACAGGATGGTTACGCTGGTGCAATGGCTCTTCCTAGATCATTTCAAACATGTTCAATAGGATTGAGGTCCGGAGACCTCGAGGGCCAATTCATACGGCGAATTTCCTCTTCTTCAAGAAAATCATCAATAATGTGAGCTCTGTATGGCTTCGTATTATCGTCCATAAACATGAAAGCCAGACCTACAGCACGCTGGAACAACCTCATATGGGCTTCAAGGACCTCATCCCTATAGCGATGTGAGTTGACACTACCCGCATCGAAGATGTGCAGTGGTGTACGACTGCTCAACATTATGCTGCCCCAGACAAGAATTCATTTACCACCAAATCTGGTGATTTTTTGTACGTAGGAAGGATGATAGTGAGCTCCACGTTTTCTCCAGATGAAAATTCGATGAGATTCACTTTGCGTGGTAAATCTCGACTCATCACTGAAAAGAACACGCCCCATTCTTGCTGTGTCCAAGACTGATGGCTATGGTTCCACAACAACCGGGCTCTCCTGTTAAATGCAGTGAAAGGGACACACACGACTGGATGCCAGGCGTTAGGGATGAGGTCTTTGAAGCCTATGTGAGGTTGTTCCGGGTGCTATAGGCCCAGACTTCATGTTTATGGACAATAATGCGAAGCCACACAGAGCTCACATTGTTGATGATTTTCTTGAAGAAGAGGATATTCTCAGTATGAATTGGCCCTCGAGGTCTCCTGGCCTCAATCATATTGAACACGTTTGGGATAGTCTAGGAAGAGCCATTGCACAGCGTAACCTCCCTCCCAGGATTCGCCAGGAGTTAAAATCCGCGCTATTAAAAGAATGGTCTTTGTTGCCACAAACATTTATTGAAACCTTCATAAACAGTATGAGAGCTCGTTGTGAGGCTTGTATAGCAGTGCGCGGTGGTCACACTGCATATCAGACAGGCTTTTCCCGAGATAAATGCTTTATCTCTGATTCATGATTTAACACATTTTCATATACCCTGTATCTTAATTCAGAATTAAAATCTCTTCCATATTGTTATGTTGCTATATGCTTTCTCCGATTATAATATAACTCTGTGCCAACTTTCGTGGCAACACAGTGAATAGTTCGTCAGTTTTCACAGATTTTATGTTTGTGACCTTAATTTTGGACATGAGTGTATTTCTGCTTAGGTGTAAATTTTAATGATATGTTTATCAGTACATACACAAAGAGAAAAAAATCACTTATATTACTTTAAAAATATGTTTATTTGTGTATATATTTTAATAAAAATGAGTATGACGTTATCAGAAATATGAAACTTAAGCTCACATCTGATAAATAAATGATACAGAGAGTATTTTATGATACAAATACTTCTCTCAGATGAAAAATTGCAATTTTGTTAAATGTTCAATTGTTCGGATGTTTCTAATTTACCAAGTTCTAAAATTGCATTAATTGTAGTTTATTGAATAGCAGTTTTATTGAACAATAGTTTACCTTGTGCTTTCGTTGAGAGTTACATCACTGACGCACACTCAATATTCTTATCTTATCAAGATATATTGAATATTATTGATCTACGTGGAAAAAATGAGCTTCAGTCGAATGCTTGTAGACATTTCTTTCTTTAATAATGTCTTAATCATGTCTAATTTGTGTCATTTTATGTGGTGCGAAATAAGAAAAACAATTCAGTTTAAAATGCAAACCTTTGTAGTAAAATAGTGACAATCAATAGAATATTTTCAAATTTAAGCTTTTAGAAATTTCTTATTCACCATTTCATACATTAAGCTGATAAAATATAATATTTTCTTTGTTTTGTCATTCTTATTGTTCATGTTTAGTCATTCTCCGTAAACATTATTGACTTCTTTTAACTGTTCTAAAGCTGCGTTCTCCTAAGAGGAAATTGTTACACTTATTTCAAACATTGTTCAGTCAAATATTAACTTTCTTTTATTGCACAATCCTTAGTTTTCATTAGTTTCGTTTATAGTTCACATACTACACTTGTTTATGAAGTACCAGTACTTCATTTTCGAAAATAAGCCTACTTAATAAAAAATGGTTCTAAGATGCTACGTCTTTTGCTTCGCGTCGGTCAGGATGAATGGCTAGTTCCGAGTGTTTAGATAAAGCATTAATTAAATGTGCTGGGAAATTGTCAAAACCTTGGAAACCTTGTATGGGTCCATCAAGTATAATTTCTGTTGTGCCATAGTTTCCAAATCCGTTGTTGTAAGGGATTCGTTCACCTGTAAATCCCCCACCAACAAAGCCCCCAGCCTGCCTATCGCCAGGGAAAACACCACCGCGTATTACTTCAAAGTTTCCACTGCCTAGAATGCCGTAGGAGTATCTTCTGGCCTCAGATGGATGGTAAAAACGTTCCATTGAGCTTCGATAAGGCCTACTTTCAGGTTGAAGGGGAACTGAATAAGTGTGATACGTTTGCATTGGAGGTCTTGGCGAATAGCTAGGGTTTCCCCCAAATAAAGGGAAATTTAACTGTATAGTTCCGCCATTAAAGCTTCCTGTAATTGGTATGAATCCAGAACTTGAATCTTGTTGATCTGCAACTCGAGAATATGTGTAATGATCTTGATTTGGATCAGAAATCAATTCCATAGCTTCGTCCGAACTCTTACTTCCCATTACCGAGCGTCTTCTTCTTTGAATCTTAGCATATTGTTGATAATTTAAATTCGATGGATAGCCAGGATTTGATTGCTGAGGTTGAGATGTAGAAGAAGCATATACTGCTGGGGAAGTGGCTCCTACCAAACCGCTCGATGATTGCAACCTATGATTTTGTAACAATGGTTCTTGTTGTATTATAGGAGTGGACATTTGGTTAAAATTTTGCTGAGTATTATAAAAATTTGGATATGTAAACGAAAAAGGATCTTGTTGATATACACTGGGCGTTTGTGCCATTTGTGCATAACTGTTATGCATATTTGTAAACATATCTCCCTGATATGTATTCAAAAATTCCATTCCAAGAGGATTACCATTTTCAGTTCCCTCTGTACCATGGTCAGTAGCTCTTTCTTGTGTTATTCTACTATACATGGAACTATCTGGATAACGTACATCATCATCAAATTTTACATCCGTTGGTTCTCTTTCACGTGATATGTTAAATACATCTCGAAATTCTTTTAGAGCTTTATTATTATTGCTATTATTATCTTGATGAGATCTTGAATTAATTTTTTCATAATGTTTTCGTGATGAACTACTCGATTCTTCAGAATCATCTTCGTATCTGAGGAATCCTGCTCCATCAAAATACATTTCAGCAGGGATATCATTCACAACTGATGAAGATGGCTTATGGTAAGAAGCAGAAAGACGGCTCTCTGACATCTCAGGATGCTTAAATTTATACTGAGGCTTTCTGGATTTCAAAATAAGGGCATCAGAATTTTCTTTCTCTTTTTTACTAAATAGGCTTCTTTTTGATCTAATACTGTTTATAGATCGAATGTTATTAGAAGAATCGGGTTCTGAAGGCGGATTTTTCGTGTCATTATTCTTGGGATTGGATTTTCCTTCAGGTGACTCAGTTGTAAAAAAATTTGTTAAATCTCCTGGATACATTATTTGAGCTGGCAGTGGTTTTCTTGTGACAGGGCGTTCTAAACGAATATCAGATACTTCATCGGCTGCACTTCCATCATCAGCTTCATAAGTAACTTGTCTTTTTTCTACAAAAGATAGAAATTGTTTTAAATTTTATAGTAAAATACTTCTTAATTATTTGAATTGCATTATAATACTAGTTGGCATTAAGAATTACTTCATTGCAAAGGGATTTAAGATGGATAAAATGTAATAGAATTACTTATTTAAAAAATACATTCAAATATGTTTTCTTGATAATAACAAGCGTCATTATTTTACAATAAATTTACAAGTTTGATACTAGTGAAAAAAAAATTACGAAACGACATTCTTAGACACAAAAGGAAACTGAAAATCAATAAATTATTATGAATATTTAGTGTTAAAATGCATACACATGATCCAGTATCATTGGAGAGCTAAATCGATTGATTTCATGAGTTAATTATAAGAACACTGATGTTAGGTTTTTCATGCAGCAAGTTTTATTTTGCTGAACATTTTCATGCTTTTTATCGAAAAATTTACTTTACGAATAAAGTAAAAGTTCCAAATGTCTGGCTACTTACATTATACGGATAAGTATCGACGCGGTTTATATATATGTTGGTGTCTGATACTTAAACTTAATTGAACCTTTTACGAAATTTTCTATATTTATAGAAATATGGACTGCTTATTTTAAAAGTGGTATAGCATAGTAGAGTTTACTTTTCAAGGAAATTGAGAAAAAAAATATAGTGTGAGCTTTTCCATTAATAGATATTTCAGAGTTTATTTTTAAAACATCCAATGCTTTGAGTAATTGAAAGTTTTTTTATGAATAAAAGCCACAAAAATGAATAGATATTAAATGTACAAACCTTTAAAAATATACCAAAACGAAAACGAGGATTTAATCCACTTTCAACTTGTGAAAACTGAATATTTCTAATGTCCTCATTAAAGCACGGATCAACAGTGCCTGGACTGAGTCAGGCGCTTCGAATCAGAAAAGTTTTTCTTTTCTTTTTTTCTTTCTTTTATTATGTATATGCATCATATGACCAAAAGTAACAGGACACTTTCAAATTTAGACGTTTTGTCAAATATCTGGAGAAATACGCGACGAATTCCTCTGTAACTTCAGCTATATAAAGAACATTTTCGACATAATATTTTCTAGCAATGGTTTCATCAGGAAAGCAATTAAAGGGACAACTACAAATTGAATAAAAGAAGATACTTGCATGTAAAATAAAATACTCGAAATGTCCTGTACTTGTAACACATTATTATGTGGATTTTGTACAACATTTGTGTTCATTTCTGTAAGAATAGCACGTATATTAATCAGGATATAAAAGATTCTTTAAAAATTCAAGAAATTTCCGCATGTTTTTCGTTTATTACATGAGGAGTTTTCAACCAACTTGAACGCCACTTTCAGGAAACTTGACAAAGTACTGTAGAAACATCATATTACAATTTGAAAATAAATATATTAAATATTGGATGAAATATGAAAATTTGTATGAAATAATTTTTAACTGTGCATGCGCAAACGATAACATCTTTTTTCTTTTTGCATATTTTAGTACTGAGCTATATAAGGCAACTCGTATAAAAAAACAAATCGAATACGTGAAAAAACATAGATATAGTGATATAGTGATATACTGCGATATAGTGAACTGAAAGTCAGTTACTTTCTAAAAGTAGCTGGATTACAAAGGATTTTCCACACTTTTTATTACCTGCCTTTCAATAAAAGAGTAAGCGTTTAAAGTAAGTCCACGCGTAGCTTTGTGACGGATGCTTCAATTTTGATAATTCTTTTTTGTTGGAATTGGTTCGTTCTAATGATTCTTCCAAGGAGAACTAAAACATCAACAAAAAAAAAAAAAAAAAAAAAAAAAAAGGAAAAATGAAAAATGACAATCGAAATTCAGCTCACTTTATCGCCGATATCTTTCTGAATTTTCACGCTGTTCTATTTTTATATGAGTTGCACTATGCAGTTAACTACTAAATTATGCAAAAACAATTTTGTTATCGTTGGCGCGTCCGTAGTTAAAAATTATTTCATACAAATGCTCATATTTCATCAAATATTTAATACATTTATATTCTAATTATAGTATGTTGTTTCTAATTATAGAAAGTTGTCCTCATTGTCAATTTTCCTGAAAGCGATGTGAAATTTGATTAAAAAAACTGCATGCTATAAGAAAAAAAAAAAGCTCATTTTTTTAAAAAGAAACCTTTGTATCTCTACGAATATAAGTGTTATTCTTACACAAATGGTAACAAATGTTGAACAGGATCCCCATATTCATGTGCTACAGATACAGATAATTTCGGGCATTTTATTTTACAGGGTAATCAGAAATGTTATTTTTTATTCCTTTTGCTGTCCCCTATTTGGCCTTGTGACCAAAACTTCGACAGAAAATATGGGATCAAAAATATTCTTTGCATCTCCGAAGTTCCAGAAGAATTAGTCTTTTTATTAGATATTCAACAAAACGTCTAAAATTGAAAGTGTCCGGTGACTTTTGGCTACATATTACATATATATATAACCATTATAAAATATTACAAATTATCATTTATTTTAAATTTGGAACTTCAAATATATATATATTCAAAATATTTGGTCAGGATCTTATGTTTCAATGGTTTAATTGTACAGAAAGTTTATATATATATATATATATATATATATATATATATATATAGTGGCGGTCAAAAGTTTCCGGCCAGTTAGTTTCTTTGATTTGTTTGACAGAAAGTTTCAGCGAAGAAGAAGCACAATTGCTCCAAAAGTTAGGAATAAGCAAATTACCTCTGATCACGTGATCATTTTGATTGGATACTGAAGATACTTGATGCAAAGAGGAGGAATTCGAAATTCGTGTGTGCAAAAGCATCCGCCATTCGTCATCCGTCAGTTTTTGTTATAAGTAAAGTGTTTTTTTGGCATTGTTTGTTAATTAATCAACGTGAATAACGTATTTGAAATTCAAAAATGAAAAGTTGAACAATTTATTGTTCCTAAACGAGTGATTTGTTTGTCGCTAAAGGGACAATCCTCTCGTGAGATTGCGGCAACGTTGTGGATAGGAAAATTTGCTGTGAACGATGTTTAAAAAAATGTGAAGATAGTCATGGCCTTCGGAACTTGCCACGGTCCGGGGGACCCCTAAAAGCGACTATTCTAGTAGACAGAATTATCAGGAGAAAAGCAGTTGATGGCCCGCAGAAAAATGCCGCTGCAATTCTCCGAGACTTACGGTTTTAAAATATTGCTGAAATAAGTCTGTTGCTAAAATGAGTCTGTGTCAAGACGGTTACGTGACGTAGGACTTTATGGAACAGCCGTTGTTAAAAAACCTTTCATAAGTAAAAAAAAAAAATCAGAGGGCCCAACTGGCGTTTGCCAAGGAATACAAAGACTGGTCAAGTGAAAACTGGAAAAAAGTACTATTTTCCGATGAATCGACGTTCAATATTTTTGGGATTGATAACATACACTACAACCGACGACCTAAAAACAAAAGACAAGATTCGAAATATGTTATTCCTACAATGAAGCATGGCGGAGGACACGTTATGCTGTGCGGAGCATTTTCTGGAAAATATGCCTGTCCGTTAGTTGAAATCCGCGTAAGATGAATAGTGCAATGCATAAGGATATCTTGCAAGATCATTTGCTAACTTATTGGAGGAAAAATTGTCGTCGCAACTATTTGTATCATCATGATAACGACCAAAAGCATACATGCAAGCTCGTCAAGCAGTGGTATTCGCACACAAAATATTCCGCTTTTGAAATGGACAGCCCAGTCAAGCGATCTAAATCCAATAGACCAGGGATGCACAACCGGTGGCCCGCGGGCCAAAAGTGGCCGCGATGGGTTAACTTGTGGCCCGTGAACTTCGTAAATTTATAACTGGAAAAAATCACAATTTTTGCCTGCAGGTCGAAAGAAAAAATGTTGAATTTCGTCAATTTTTCGCAGTAAAAAATTGCCAATTTCGTTAGTCAGTTAAGAATAGTGAATTTGTTTATCGGCCGGCACATACCATAGATATCAACATAGGAAATTCCTAAGTTTCAATTTCGTCAGTCGCGAGTCAAAAAATAATTCATTGAACGGGCACTGGATAATCGCAAATTTCGTCGATCAGGTTTGCAAAAATAGCGAATTTCTTCGTTCGGACACAGAAAATTTGCGCGTTTTGTAAATCGAATACGGATTAATTGCGAATTTTGTTGATCTAGCGAGGGAAAATACAAATTTCATTGAAAAATCACAAATTTTGTCTATGAAGCACGGAAAAATCGCGAATTTTGTCAATCAGGAGAGGCAAAAATCGTGAATTTCGTTGATTGGGCACAGAAAAATAGCGAATTTTGTTGATGATGCACGGAAAAATTACAAATTTTGTTGATCGGCTGCGGAAAAATCGCGAGTTTGGTCAGTTTATCGCGGGGAAAAAGAGCAAATTTCATCAATTTGCCGGGAGAAAAAATTGGAAATTTCGTCAGTCAGCTAAGAATCTCAAATTTCTTTCATAGGGCGCGTAAAAATAGCAAATTTCGTTGATCGGGTGCGTAAAAATCGCGAATTTTTTCGATCCGGTACGAAAAATCGCAAAATTTTGTCGGTCAGGCGTGAAAAAAATCGCGTAGTTAAAATATCGCAACCTTCGTAGATCAGACGTGAAAAAAATCACCAATTTTGTCGATCAGGCAAGGACAAAATCATAAATTTTGTTGATGAAACGCGAAAAAATCGCAAATTTCGTCTGCGTGGCACAGAAAAATTGCAAATTTTGTCGATCGGGCACGGAAAATTGCAAATTTCGTTGATCGGGCGCGGAAAAATCGTGAATTTTGTCAATGATGCGCGGAAAAAATTGTAAATTTTGTGAATCAGTTAAGAATAGCGAATTTCATTGATTGGGTGCAGGAAAAAAAGCGAATTTCGTCGATCAGACGTGGACGAATCTCGTTGATCTGCTGCAGGAAAAATTACAAATTTCGTCAGCTGTGGGAAAAATTGCAAATTATGTCAGAGTCAGTTAATAGCGAATATCGTTGATACGGCGTGGAAAAATCGCGAATATCGTTGATACGGCGTGGAAAAATCGCGAATTTCGTTGATCGGGTGCGGATGAATTGCGAATTTTGTCGATCAGGTGTGGAAAATCGTAATTTTTATCTATCGGCAAGGGAAAATCGCGTGTTTTGTCGATTGGGCTAAGAAAAATCCCGTATAGGATCAAGAATTAAAGAAGGGAAAACTACAAATTTTGTCAGAGTCAGTTAATAGTGAATATCGTAAATAGGGTGTGGAAAAATCGCCAATTTCGTTGATCAGGTGCGGAAAAATCGCAAATTTTGTTGATTGGGAGCGGAAAATTGCGAATTTCTTTGATCGGATCCGGAAAAATTGCAAATTTTGTCGATTAGGAGCAAAAAAATCTGAAAATTTTGTTGATTGGCTTAGGAAAAATTTCTAATTTTGCCTATAAGGCGCGGAAAAATTGAAAATTTCGTTGATCGGGCGCGGAAAAAACCGAGTTTCGTTGATCAGGTGCGGAAAAAAGGGAATTTCCTTGAACGGGTGCAGTAAAATCTCAAATTTCGTTGATCGGTTCCTCCTCCCTCTTTCGTTCATAAAGTTCTCCTTTTTCTTCGGCACTAAGTCACTTTCATTCATATGTTTGTTTTTTAGCACTTTTAATAAAGCAAAATTAATACTCCCGCTAACAAAGTCAAGGAATATTATCACTATCTGAAATGAATCCTTGCTATATCTCTGTTATATATATATACAAATGTAAATTGTTGGTATATCCTTGCCTACTAAATTGGATATGTTGACTGTGTTGCGGAACCTAGAGGGGTAAAACTTCCCTCCCACTTATGAAACCATATTTTTATCCGATTATAGGCCTCAGGTCACCTCTCTGAAATAGAATTATCTGTGTTACTGATGTGGCCCTCGACAACTCAGATATTTTTGTAAGTAGCCCTTCTCATAAAAAGGTTGTGCACCCCTACAAAAGACAATCTTTGAAACTAACTTGAAGTGGAATTATAAATATTCCAATTCAGCAGCTTTTTCACAAAAATTACAAGAACCGTGAAAAAAAAAAACTTAACATTGACAATCTACAACCGTTCATTGAATCGATGCAACTTTGCTGCGCCGCAGTACTTATTGCAAAATGTATGAATACAAAATACTAATTGTAAATGTTGTTATAACTGTTATTTTCTGTTATAACACCATTTTTTTCCAAACTTGCCAAGGTGGCCGGAAACTTTTGAGAACATGCGTTTTCTTTTGCAATTAATTTTGTCAATTAAATTTATTAATATTTATTTTTTATTCCATAAATAAGTTCTTAACTTTTATGTCAATAAAGTGCATAAGTATCACTTTGCAATTCTTCTTCATATGGGTATATTTACAAATTAACGAAAAATTTTATGCTGGCCGAAAACTTTTGACCGCCATTCTATATATCATATGTTATTGTCTTAATTCCATTTCTCCCAAAATAACTGGTGAACCAAGTTATTACAGCGTATGAAGGTGGTGTTTGGTACTTTAGGACGAATATTTGCTTCCCGACGAGGTATCCGGCGGCAGTATTTTCGAACCGAAAACTGCGGACGCGTTCCTATCTGGAAAACTGTACAAATTACGGGGAAAAATGCAATTACAAAGTTTTAGGGTGTTCTCTTGATTTATTGTGAAATGATGTAATAATAACTTTGTAAAAAAACCCTGAAATGTATTTTTAGGTAGATTTCGTATGAAATACTACCTATTGCGATCGCTCCTATGTTGGAATTTCTGAAATTTTTTGCAGATCTACACCGATCATGACCCCTAGAACCCAAAACCACCCTCAGTAAAAACTTTCTCTCTCTCTCTCTCTCTCTCTCTCTATATATATATATATATATATCACTTTTTATGGACACGATAACTTCCGTAATTCTGCACCAAACTGAACAATCTCTTCCAAACTGATACATACAATCAAGGGGTAGAAAATCTCGGTCAAGTTCGTTAATGGGCAAAATCGGACAAAGGGGGTGGAAATAGGGAGGGGTTTTGTGAAAACCGAAAAAATACCATAACTTCTTAATTTTTATACACATCAAATCAGTTTAAAGTTATTATTACTTCTAGGAAAAGGACTAAAAATTTATGTATCACAGATTTTTGATAAAATTAAAAATGGGCTCAAGGGGCGCAAAAATAGGGTTTTAGGGAGAAAAAAATTCATAACTTCGTCAATTCTTAAGATATCAAATCCACTTAAACTTATTATAAATTTTCTTAATATTATCTACAACTTTTATATTGACAAGTTTTTGCTAGGACCAACTCTTACTGCAAAAAATTAAAAACGAAAAAAATATGGGTGGGTTGAAGAAGAGAGCAATTCGTCAATTAACAAGATATCCAATCCACTTAAATTTATTATACATCTTATCAATATTATCTACAACTTTCGTACTGACAAATTTTTGATACGATCAACTCTTACAGCAAAATAAATAAATAAATAAACAAAAATAGGTTGGTTGGTTGTATTTATGTCGGCCAATTATCAACACAAGGGATATGGGCCCTAAGGGGGGGAATGCCCTTCGTGGGGGTCTTTCTAAGGGAACCTAACCCGTATTAACGCTTGGAGAACCAAGGTTCGAAGAAAATCAAAACAAAAATAGGAGTTGACGAAAAAATTATCGTATTAAGGGTGTTTTTCGTATCGTAATAAGGGGCCAAACGGCTTATTTTCTGACTCATTTTTAAATTCATTTTTGCTCTCAAACGCATCCAATTGACAGGTTCTCTTATTCGGAAACTATATAAAGTGCTGTATTGGTTGATTTTTTGATAAAGGCGGGATATATTTTTAAAAATGATGTCAAAGTGTGCATTTTGAACCGAATTTCCCGAAGCGGTAGTGCTTCGGGTGCTTTTTCGATAGTAATTTTTATTTTTGTTTAATTTTTTTTTTCAGGAAACGAAAAAAATTGGTCGTACTGAGAAAATAATTGTAAATAAAGTTCTAATTAATTGAAAGGAAAATAAAAACACAGATCAATTATAAATCTCTTCAAAAAATCACGTCAGCAAGTTTCATGTTTTTACTTTTAAAAATGTGTCAGAAAATTTCGAGTTCTTGAGCGGGGAAAAATATCTTTTTAGTACCGACTTAGTAAGATTTTGATAAAATGATCTCTTACAGAAAAATGAAATTAAAAATTCGTCAAAAGCGGCCAGATAAAATTGTTAAACTGGGTTTATCTCTAATCTTGATTTAATTTTTGTTGGTGAAATTAGTACTTAACTTCGAAATCTACCCCCGTCTGTAGGCCGAGCCGGCAGGGATTTTTTATATTCAATGATCAGTTTAAACACGCCAATAATTGTAAGTTAAATTTCTAGTGCTCAATTCACCTTGAGTTAACTAATCTGTTAACTAACAGATCCAACGCCACTATTCCTTTTGATTGCAGTTCACCTATAAGTTACAAATTAGCATCATTTAATTATTATATAAAAAGAGCATTTGAAATTTGTTCAAGCCATCTCTTAAAAGAAGAACTAGATGCAATTAGAAAAATAACAATAGAAAATAAAATTCCACCCGGTTTATTGAAAAAAAAAATCATAAACAAGTTTGAAGTGGAAGATTATGGAAAACGGAGCGCAGTTCTAGATAAAAGATTTAAATTTTGTAAAGTTAACTATATTCCAAGGCTTTTTGAAAATATGAGGCATACTCTTTTGAAATATGATGTAAAATTAATCGCAGCCCCTCTCCCAAAATTAAAAGATCTGTAAAATAATAAATTTGATCCCGTCCAAGCAATCAATAGATCCGGAGTATACATTATGCCTTTCCAAAAAGATAATAAATATTTTATTTATGGTGGTATGACGATGAGAAAATTCCATGATAGAATTAAAGAACATAAAGCAGGTGTCAGATTAAATAGACCCTATACTGCATTATCAAGATTGGCTCAAACTCAACCTATAAAAATAGATTTTAATAAATCGAAAATTATATTCCGCACAAATAATTACCAGGAAGATATTATAAGAGAATCAATTGAAATAATCGCCAATAAAGATACAGCTTGTAACGATGCACTATCCTACGATATCCATGGAGTATGGAGAAATTTGCTGCATAATAAATGAAAGCTCGTTTTGTTGAAAATTTGAGAAACTTTATCTAGCATCTCACCTGACGTACAACTTTTAAATTGCAATAAATTTCTTCTAGACAATTCTCGAATAATCGCAAAGAAAATAATAACATTTAAATCCCACTGACGACGGCCTTGTGAAGGTTGAAAATGTTCCGGGTTTTTTTTAAATGTATTATAAGATATTTTGATGCATTTTAAATACTTATAAATTATATATATGCACCTGAAAGTAATTCTTGTACAGGTATTTGTACTGCTTATATGAATTTAATTACGCCAATAATTCTACGTAGAAGTGTGGAATTATAAAGCAGATGCACTTTTAGTAATAAACTTGAAACGTATTAGCAAGGTACAACTTTTTTAATAAAAATATCAAGTTCAGTATGCTCAATGTGTACCCCATCGTGACACATCCAGATTGCATTATTGCTGATAGTGGACATCACATTGAACATACTTAACTAATATGTGGTCTACTTGATATTGCGCCTTGAATTCATAAGAAAATTGATAGTCAGCCTCAAATATATCAAGTATTTTCGACCTCTTCTTAAATAAAAAATGCTTTATATTATTTGACTTGTTATAATTTATTACCATGTAAATTAAATATCATATGGTATATGATGATAATACCATATTTATAATTTAAGAATGCTTTTTAGAATGATCTTTACTACTGTATTCATCTGCACTCTCATGAAAATGTTTATCTGTTTGCATGGAATGCTCCCCCCCCCCCCCAAAAAAAAAGAAAGAATTCTTAACTGATTTTCCAAAAGCCCTGCTTACTTTTTTTATTATTATTATTTACTTAAAAAGAAAATATTGCTAAAATTCAACACTTTTAGCTCCTGAATCCTCAATCAAGAAAGATTTAAATGAGTATTTTAACCAGTTCATTTACAAAGTCGTTTTAAGTATGAAATTATAGGCTGACAAGAAGTACTATGGATTGTCTATTTTTCTTTGAATTATCAAAAATCCAAATATATTTATCTCAACGAACAACCCATTTGTATCAGGAAGTCCAAAGGAAGTGTATAAATTAGAAATTTTCTTTTTCACGGCTAAATGAGGAAATTTTTTGAATGAAATATTAATGATATACTATTTTGCAAAACAAGGAAAGTGAGGCGAATGTGATAGCTACGGCTTTAAAGATGTACGCCATTTTCCACTCGGATATAGTTTTAAAAATAAGTAGTAAATATATATGAGTGACGTTATAATAGATCCATTTCTTTTTCAAAAATTATTTGTAGAATTTGAGGAGAACCTAAACACCAAAATTTTCTGTTAGGATTTAAGGGAAGATGCCGGTGTAAAACCTCTTAATTTTTTTATTCTTTAGCCCAAAAGGTAAATCTATGTTTCTTTCTGTTTTCAAATTTGACATGCCTTTGTGCTCAAAGAACAAAAAACTCTCTTCTACAGGATTGTGTTTACGTCTGTCGAAACGCCAATTCCTCTTCCAAAATATATAAATGCATTTTTCTCAAAATGGTGTTTTCTGAATTGATGAGTATTGTGCGCAAGTTAGTAATTATGATTGTTTAAAAAAAAATAATGTTCCACATTCAACAACTCGAAATATTCTGACACATTTTCTGACTCATTTTTAAACGTAAACGCATCATATTTGCAGGCATGATCACTGAAGTGATTTGTAATCGAACAGTTTTTTTTTAATATTTTGATAAATGAATTACATCTTGAGTTATAAACGATTGTTGTCTCAGAAGTACATATTTACCCACTTTCTAGACTATCGTATCCGGAAATTCAGTTCAAAACGCCGCCTTTGGCAGAATGTTTTAAAAATCTTCTGCTTTTAACAATAAATGGGAAAAAAAACAGTTCGATTACATAGTTTCTTAATAAGAATACATGCCAGTTTGACACGTTTACGAACAAAAATCGATTGAAAAGTCATCATAAAGTCAGTTTAGGTTTCAGAACAGCTTTAATGTATCGACTTCAAATATTGAGTGAAGCTTACATCAGTCATGTACGTATCTGGGTGAACCATTGAATTTGTCTTTATAAATCCGGTTTTTTTTTCTTTTTCCCTTTTTGGCAAAAGTGACTCTAATAAAATCTTTTGCAATTTTCCTCCTCCAAAATTTTCCTTGAAAAAAATATATATATGATTTTTTATTGCTTTTCCAGATTTCTATATTCAATGTAAAATGTGTAAACCCTTGTTTGTTTCTTCAGAATTAGCGTTACCGAATACACTCATGTCCAAAAATAAAAGGTAAGTGACCGGTAGCTTTCGATTTTACATGTTTTGTCGAATACCTACTGAAAGTCTTGACGAATGTTTCTTGACCTTATAGGATAAAAAGAACATGTTTGACTTCATATTTCTCAGTAAAGATTTAGTCGGGAGGACAATTAAGAGGTTAATAATAAATTTGATAGTAAAATAATATTTATGATCATCTATGTAACAGAAAATTCTGATAATGGTCTGTCACTCTGTCACTGTGTTAACTGACAATTTGGGTCCTGTTCAACGTTTATGTACATTTGTGTAAGCCTGGTACTCATATTCGTGAACACGTTAACGTTTCTATGAAAAATTCAAAAGAGTTTTGCTTATAGCATACAGAGTTTTCCAACAAATTTAACACAACTTTCCGAAAACCTGACGAAGAACAGTAGAAACAGTATTCTGCAATTAAAACATGAATATATTGAATATTTGATGAGATATGGGCATTTGTATGAAATAATTCTTAACTGCGCATGCGTGGAAGATTCCAAAATTTTTATTTCATAATTTGGTAGTCCGATATTTTAGTCAAATATAAAATTTGGGCTCTATAAAAAGTCCAGTCAAATATTGTAAAAACTCAGAAAGGTACAGTGAACTGATTGAAAAATTGTGTAAAATCCTTTATAAGGGGCTGTACATATATAATGTTATAAATTTTTGGGTAATTTTGGACCCCGCCCCTTATGATATCATACGTTATCATTCCTCGAACGCCCCCCCCCCCTCCCCCTCCGTAATGATATCGTTATTAATGTCAAAAATTCTTCTGATTTCTGCAATTTTTTCTTTTACTTGCAGTGATATACAGATATGGCTATACATTTATTATTAGCAGACTTTATTAATTCAAATGAAGAGAAGTCAACAAAGTATCACCATTACATATGAAATAGCTTCATATCAAATAAAACTTAAATACTTTTAAATAGTAACTATTTCTTTTAATAATAGATTTTTGTTACATAATGCTTTGAACAGTAATAATCTCTTCTTGCACTTGCACTGCACATGGACGGGAGACAGGCAGAAGTTTTTATCAATAAAACAGGTAGGCAACATTCTTTCTCATTTCTTTACTAGTAAACACAACAAGTATAATTTCAAACATACTTCTACCTGGTTTCTGGAACTGTGAATTATATACGCATATACACATGACAGGAAAACAGAATGCCAAACGTTGGGATATTCCATATTTTGGAATTAGACAATTTTATAATCATTTAGTAATTTTAATAATATCTGAATTTTTATAAAAACAGATAACAGACTATTTTGATGTAAAAAAAGAAGTCACAAAAAAAAGAAAAAAATTGAATTGAATCAAAAATGATAACGATATCAAAATACAAATCCCCCCTCCCCCTAGAGATATCGTACGATATCATATGCCAGACCCTCCCCCCTCCCCGTAAAGTGATAACTTTATATATGCACAGTCCCTAATAAAGCCCCTAAAAAAAGTTCCTAATAAATATTTTAGAAAGCAATTCACTATATTGTGTCAATCTTTTTTAATTGAATTTACGCGATATTCCACTGGACTTTTTACATAAGTTGCCCTAAATAGCTGTCTACCAAATTATGCAATAAAAATTTTGGACACTTTCACGCATGCGCAGTTAAAAGTTATTTCATACAAATGCCCATATCTCATTAAATATTCAATAAACTCATGTTTTAATTGCAGTATACTGTTTCTATTGTTCTTTGTCAGGTTTTCAGAAAGTAGTGTTAAATTTGGTTGAAAACTCTGTATGCTATAAAAAAAAAACTTTTAAAATTTTCACAGAAACGTTAACATCTTCACGAATATGAGTGCTATGCTTTCACAAATGTACACACACGATGAAGAGGATTCACATAGCCATTTAATACAGTCACAGACCATTTTGATTATTTTCTGTCACATGGCTAATCGTAAATATTATTTTATTATTAAATTTATTATTATCCTCCTAATTGTCCCCGACTAAATCTTCACTGAGAAATATAAAGTTAAGCATGTTCTTTACACTCTAGAAGTTCAAGAACAATTCTTCATGAATTTCAATAGGTATTCGACAAAACGTGTAAAATCGAAAGCGTCCTGTCACTTCCCCTTAATTTTTGACATGAGTGTAGTAGTACCTGCTATAATCAGGAATCCGGAGGTAAAGAGTACGAAACGTTATTTTGCTCTGAGCTAACTGACGATCAGATTAATTGTATTTTTATTCAATTTATTGTTTAAAGTTTGATTAATCTGGTAGTGATTGACGTTTGAAAATAAGTTGTGAGAGTTATTTTTCCAAAAACCTACAAAAATTATCTTAATGTGTCCCGGTATCCACTTAAATACTCCGACTAAATAATTAACGTATTTTTACAGTTTTAATTTTACAATTTAAATAACGTGTATCTTTTTATCTTACGTTTTATAATTTTATCTATATTTTTTTCCGATTCTGGTTTATAGGAACTGAATTTTTAATTCCTGTGCAGGAAAAATATTAATTAACCAATAAAAAGCAACCATGTAAAAATTTGATCGGATACAGGAATACAGATATTTTGCGATATTTTTTTTCCAAGTTATTATTATTTATCGATAAATATATTCGAGTAAACCATGAAACTAATTAGGGTATTAATGGTATTCCTTTAGGGCTATTCTCAAATTCAAACTGACAACTTTCTGACACATTTTCAATTGATTTTTATTCGCAAACATATCAAGTTGGTAAGTGCTTTTATTAAGAAAATTTAGGGGCCACGAAATGGCACTTTACCAGATCGGTATAAGCAATAAATTAAGATTCGACACATACCGAAATTAATTTTTAATATTTATACAAAAATATTTTTTTTAATTGTTTTGGTTGTGTATTAAGTTTCTTTATTTGACAAAAATGATGAAGGCATTTAATAGTAAATTGTATTGCATTACAATAGTACCTTTTAGTTGTAAAATTTTCTGGTAAAATTGATAAAATATTTTAATATATTTATTGCTGTATTATTACCATGGAACTCGAAATCGCAATCCATTTATTAAGTCAAAAATACTGGATGTCTCATACTAAGCCAAACTCAGGTTTTCCTTATTAACTTTAATAATAATCAAAATATGGTAAGTAAAAATGCAACAGGATTTATCTTGCTTTGTTTGAAAATGTGATGGTATCATGGTGAATGTTGATGATACCAATTGGGGAAGCACACGGTTATAATTCTATCAGGTGACACCAGAGCATACTGACAGGCACATTCTGAAATTCGAGATTCAGGAACATTCGAGTTCGATGTTGCTTGGATGCGGATGATGGTTAATTCTAGACTTTTTCTGATGTCATTTCACAGAAAGCAAGGTAGATCTGTCAACATCACATTTTTGTTAATCATTTAAAGGGGGATGTCATGGCTAAAAAAAGCTACTGCCATTATTGCCCATATTGGCATTTGATTATAATGAACTGTTTTTTTTTATGATGATTTTAATCAAGTTTTAAGTATTTTTTCTAAATTATAAAAATATCTTTTAATTTAATTCATTATGGTTGCAAAATCTATTTGTTTCTTCTCAGTAATAAATAAAAAGAATTCGGGAAAAAGAAGGGCTAACAAACGCAAGAAAGAGATACAGACACATACAAATAAAATTAAAAAGTAAGTTATCTAATTGTCTGAGTACACTTTATTCTTATTGCTTAGAAATGAATCACAAAAACTGGAATTACGCCACAAAGTACTTTTTTGATATTAGAGAGATTATTTTTGATATTATTTGAGAAATATTAAAGGATGAAATTAGCAAATTCTTTTAAAATTACCACATTTTACTCTTTCTCACACTGCACCCATTAATCCTTGCGTCCTCCACAGTCGCGATTTCTGCGGATAGCTTATTACGTAAATAATTTACAAAAATTAACGGACCTTACACCAGCAACCCCCTTAAAGGAAAGCCGATCTGACACCCTAAGGATTGTAAATACGGGGTGATGCAAAATGGATGGGACAAAATATTATACATTAGCAATCCCATTCATTTAGCATCTCCCTGTACAAGTTTCAAAACGAAAATTCCTTGTTTTCATGTACATTCGTTTTATTTTGCAAACGTTTCGTTTATTTTTTTTCTTTTATTTATTTATTTTTTTTTTTTTCTTGTGGAACTCGGGGATCAACTTGTATATATTAATCAAGAGATTTGATCGTTAATATTTTATGTACTTCTATGCGTTATTGAATACAGATAATGTGGTTTTAATACCTCAGATCCATTTTATAAAAAAGTTAAAATTACACGAGAAGTCAAACGTCCTTAGCCAAACTTTAAGTGGTGATACTACAACAAATAATTTTTGCATAGGAAACTAGGGTCGTAATCCATTTATTCAGTCAAAAATACAGAGTATCTCACACCAGTTCTAACACGGAATTTTGTTCATAACTTTAACAACGATGAAGATAATTTAAAAGAATTTGCAACTGACTTAACTTTCTTTGTGGGAAATGTAAAGATATCACGAGAAGTAGCAAAAGTGGGCAACAACTGCATCTAAATAGTGCTGAATTAGGCGCCTTATTAGACCCCTTATATTCTGACAATAATTAGCAATGCATACGGTCTCACTGCTAGAAATACTGCATACTTCCAGAAGTTTTCATGATATCATTTCCTTTCACACAAAACAAAGTAATTCTGATGAAAAGTTCGTTAAAATATCTTTATTTTGAATAAAATTATGAACAATGGCTGGGTTACGATTAGAAAGGTACACCCTGTATTTTTGACTGAATAAATGTAATATGATTCTAGTTTCTTACTTAAAAAATGTTTATTGTGGTATACTTTACCATCCCTTAAAATAAGTCTGTGGACTTTTCACACACCCTGTATAAAATGAGTAAAATATTGCCGAACGGTGCTATTAGGTAGATTTCGTATAAAATACTACCTATTGGGATCGTTCCTATGTTCGAATTTCTGAAAATTTTTCCAGATCTACACCGATCATGACCCCTAGAACCCAAAACCACCCTCAGTAAAAAACTTTATCTATCTATCTATCTATCTATATCACTTTCTTCTGGGCACGATAACTTTCGTAATTCTGCATCAATCTCTTCCAACTGATACATAAAATCAATGGGTATAAAATCTCGGTCAAGTTCGTTAATGGGCAATATCGGACCAAGGGGATGGAAATAGGGAGGGGTTTTGTGAAAACAGAAAACCCCCTATAACTTCTTAATTTTTGTGCATATCAAATCAGTTTAAAGTTTTTATTACTTCTAAAAATAGGGCCAAAAATTTATGTATCACAGATTTTTGATAAAGTTAAAAATGGGCTCAAGGGGCGCAAAAATAGGGTTTTGGGGAGAAACAAATTCATAACTTCGTCAATTTTCAAGATATCAAATTCAATTAATTTTATTATAAATCTCCTTAACATTATCTACAACTTTTATATTCACAAGTTTTTGATAGAACCAATTCGTACCGCAAAAAAAAATTAAAAACGAAAACAAAAAGGGGGTTTGAAGAAGAAAAAAATCCATAACTCTGTCAATTCAAAAGATATAAAATCCCCATGAATTTATAAGATATCTTCTTAATATTGGCTACAACATCCATATAGACAAGTTTTGGATAGGACCAATTCTTACAGCAAAAACAAATTAAAAATACATAGGTGTTGAAGAAAAAAATTATCTTATTAAGGGTGTATTCAAATCCAAACTGCTTATTTTCTGACTCATTTTACAATTCACTTTTGCTCTCAAACGCATCCAATTGGTATATTCTCGTATTCAGAAACTATATAATGTACAGTAATGATCGATTTTTTGATAGAGGCAGAATATATTTAAAAAAATGATGTCAAAGTGGGCATTTTGAACAGAATTTCCCGAAGCGATTGTGTTAGAAACGGAAAATATTGCCCGACTGAGAAGATAATTGTTTATTAATCAATTTTTAATTAATTGAAAAAAAACACATGTCGCTTATAACTTTTCAAAAATCACGTCAGCATGTTTCATATTTTTTTCTATTAAAAATGAATCTGAAACTGTGTCAGAAAATTTCGAGTTGTTGAGTATGGAAAAGTATTTTTTTTTAATACCGTCTAAACATGATTCTGATAAAACCAGCTAGTATATAAAAATGAAATAAAAACTCGTCAAAAGCGGCCAGATAAAACTGTTAAAGTGGATTTATATATAATCATGATTTAGTTTTTGTTGGTGAAATTAGTATACTTAACTTCGAAATGTACCTCCGCCTGTAGGCTGGGCCGGCAGGGATTTTTTACTGTGTTAGGATGTAAGTTTAAAACAGAATTCCTTTTCCGAATAGAAAACAATCGTCGCGGAGCGAAAAAAAAAAAAAATGCGGAGGGCAAAACATCCGTTATTAGACTAAAAGTTTAAAAACAAATTCCTTTCCGAAAGTAACTAGTTGGATATGCCAATCCCAAAATTTTCTTCTTTCTCATGCATGTTAATGGTACTTCAAAATTCGCTATCGTAGTGCCAGAAATAAATGGCAATCTATGCCCATTATGAGGATTCTAAAGATATGAAATTCCGTGCATTAGATCTTGAAATATGACAATCGCTAAAATCGTGTAAATCTTGCAAAATCCACCATTGCAGCGTCACCTGTTGGGCGATTAACACCAAAACGTAATCAGCACCAATCCATATCAAAGACTAACTGAATCTGAACTTTGAAGAAAATTCATGCATTAGTTCTTGAGATAGAGCATAGAGCTATTGCAGAAATCGTGAAAAATGCAGCATAAGCTGCGCCACGTGCCGAGCGATATACACCAAAAACTTATCAGCATCAATTTATAACAGGTACTAACTGAATATAAATTTTTATTAAATTCCATGCATTAGTTTTCGAGATAAAGCGCCCACAAAATTTGTGTTACATACAGACAGACAGTCACAGACAAACATTTTGTAAAAATATGTGTTTCGAAATCTCCGACCCCTAAAACGTGTAAAACCGTTGAAAATTCCATGAATCCAACACTGTTTTCTTGTAAAGATAGATGAAAGTAAAAAATCACAGCTCGGAACGCGAACAAATGCAAAAAATCGCATTGAAAATTACTAAAAATTCAAAAATGGGGCCAAAAGAGGTTCATACGGGAGAAAAATTACTACAGTGGACTAGAATTCGCTCATGAATGTTAGAAAATCACCTCAAAACGCAAAAAATTGCTAAAATTCAAAAATCGCGGAGAACAAAATTTACTATATTTTGCTAAAAGTTTGAAATCGTTTTCCTTTTGCCAATGTGAAACAATCCTCGAAAAATGCGAAAAAACTCTAAAAAACGCTAAAAGAATTTGTGAACAAATTCTGAATTCGTTCAAAGATAGTTGTACGAATTCAGAATTAACTTTACTGAACAGAAAACAGATTTTACTATATTGGGCTAAAAGATTGAAACCGGATTCTTTTATTAATGTAGAAAAATTCCCTCGAAACGAGGACAAACTCGAAAAATCGCGTTGAAAATCGCATTAAAAAACACAAAAATTCAAAAATCGCAGAGGACAAAAATTACTATATTATGCTAAAAAGTTTGAAACTGAATTCTTTTTGCCAATGTGAAACACTCGCAGGTAAATGTGAAAAAAAATCTGCAAATCACTAAAAAAAATTATCGAAAAATTTAATGATCACAGTACGAATTGCAATTTTTCTGCTCAATACATAAAAAAACTAATTAAACAAAGATTTTTAGATTACTTTATCCTACATAATGATAGTGACAATGGTCGAAGTCATAAGACAGTTTATCGAGAGATCTATTCCACACGTGCATATGAAAGGTTCTATAAAGGGAAAGAAAAAATAAGTTCTGCTTTTCTGAAAACAAAAAAAAAAAAAAAAAAAAGGCAGGCAAAGAATTATAACCATTGAAGATCTCGAAGACGTAAGACAGAAATTACTGCTTTAAACGTGGAGACTGCGTAATTTTGAGCTATCCAATAGTTCGCACATAAGATAGCACATAAATAAATTTTAATTAAAACTGAAAAGTAATAGTAGCGGAGAAAATTAAAAGACAGAACCGGGCCTTAGTCATTAAACAATAAAAAAAAAAACTGGTCATCTAAACATTTAGTGCCTTATCTCCAACAGGTAAAAAATCAAAATGTGTTTCAACTTTTTTTGCGACACCTTGTGCATATATTTATTTATGACTAGTAATTAAGGGAGAAAAATCTTCACATCCTTTCATAAAATGTCCCATTACTTGTCTTTTACAAATAAGCTTAGAAATCACCCATGCATGTCACTTCTTATTTAACTGGGGATCAAATGCAATGCATATTTTGAGAATATCGGTTGCTTCAGTTGTTACAGTGACATAGAAGCCCATTTTCTACTTTTTAAATTCTGCATTTTTCCTTGAACATCTGAAACTGTTATATGCTAGCACGATAATAGTGTTATGTTATGATTGCAATTTTTGCATTAGTACAAATTTTTAATTTCAGCATCAGCATAGTTAGACAAGTGAATTTTAATGTACACACTTTTCTGATAATACAGGATGAGTCAAAAGTCCATGACACATTTTAAAATTCAATAAAAAATCAAGTAATTTCCGTACAAGAGTGCGGTTTAAAAGAAAATGCTTCTGTTCGAAAGTTTAGATTAAGAAAATTAAAAAAATTGTTCCAATAACTGGAAATAGATGGCACTACATCTGCAAAGCTACCCAAAAAGGCATTGAAACTTAAGCAATCGATTGATCACAGACGGCCCCAGTTATTCTCAGATTTAAAATATCTTTCTCGGCTACGTCTACTATACGTCTATACGTCATGAGAAGCATTTTTATCTAAATCGAACTCTCGTACTCCCATTACTCAATTTATAATTGAATTTTAAAATGCGTTAAGGATTTTTTGTCCACCTTGTACATCAGTATAGAGATTTTATTATACAGCAATGACTAAAATTTTTAAAAAGAAAATATTGATATTGATTTATTTTGAAAGAAAGATTTTTAGCTACGAAGTAACTTTATACTATAATATCCGCATGATATTAATGACAATTCATTAATTCAAGTGATAAAGAATCCATGATTGAAAAATATTTCAGATTTAATGTAAGAGCGTTTCTTAAAAATAATATATATATAAAATTACGAATTGTTTGCATTAAGAAATTAAAGGATAGCAGGTGGTAATTAGACGATTTTGACATTTCATTTAATTTTATAAAAATCAGTATCAGAATAGCGAAATTAATTTATTTTTGGGAAGAAACTTTTGCACAACAAGGTCATGTTTTCGTTATATTTTAACTTAAAAGTAAAATAATGGATATATTAATCTTTTAGAAAGCGCATGTGTGGATTTTATGACAAAGGTGCATTTCTTAAATACTAATCTAAACTAAACTCTGCGGTGCTAAAACCCATTAAGAATCCTGGCCTGCTGTTTCCAACTCTGTTTTCTTGATCATAGGCCTGATCTAGTGGTCAATCTAACGCTGAAACCTCGGTGTTTAGTTACCAAGAAAGCTTTTTTTTTTCATGCTATCTACCCCGATCGGATGAATGGTTGGGTGAATCTTTCCCAAGTCTGGAGTCGAACTCTGGACCTGTGGCGTGGCAGCGTCGCGGCGACCACTGAACTACTGGTCTTCACAATATTTCTTAAACCGCTCTGAAACTATCTGAAGGTCAGTTATTCCTCAATTTAACTTTTACCTTCGGATTAAAACTGGTTTTCTAATTTCCAATGCATTCTTGTGCGGCGTTGATATTTTTTCTTGGTATGGACGCTGTAGCAAGTATGTATATTAATTAATTAATTCACTTTTTAAAGTTTATTTTTGCAATAATGTAGGGGAGAGTAGCCATATTTGGACCGCCGCTTTAACTGGACCGTTGCCATTCCGCCATTAATTACAGGAAGAGACTCCATCTACCACTGAAATCCTACTCATCAGAATGACGTCACTCATGATTAGAAGAAGCAGCCGCATACCATGTGCTGTTTTCAGACAATTTAAAAAACCAAAAGTTAGCTGTTTTGATCTAATTTTTTCCTATTAAACATAAGTGAATATTTTAAAACTAAGGTAACTTGTTATGTTTTCATATACATATATGAATTCATCTGTTTATTGCGCATATTTTTCACGCGGATTTGTTTGATTTCGTTTTTGTTCTTATTCTTGAAATTAACTGTTTTAAAAAATGGCGCAGTTGCCGTAATTGGGCCAATTTAAGTTGCTTAAATTGGACCACGTATGCGATCATAAATTTGAAAAGTAAGTAATGAATTTCGAGAACGGTACGCTTTGTACACTATATATATATATATATATATATATATAATGGATTACTATCTCCATGCATTTTTTTTTTCTTTTTGTATATCTAGATTATTTTTTTTTACAGTTTAGACTTATGTAAACATAAAAATATTTTTACATGTCTATGCACTAAATTTTGTTTGCAATGTCTTTTATCTTGTATTTTTCCATTAAAACGCATAAAATCTCAAACCTTGATGGTAATGTTGAAAAAGACATTGACAAACTGTCTGGAAGAAAAACACCCGTGACAGCAAAAGTTGTTAATGATATAGGAAACAAAAAGAAGACAGTAAGTTGTGAAGAAATTGACCTGAAACAAGGCTGCAGCTACAAATCCTCCCCAAAAGCAAAAAAAAAAAAAAAAAAAAAAATCATTAGAAATATTATTTCCCTTGCTAAATTCAGTTAAATCATAGTACAGAGGGAGCCAACAAACAGTTGTGTTAACATCATCGCCATATAAACTAAATCTTGAAATGAAAAAAAAAAAAAAAAAGAAAAGACAAAAAGGAAGCTTTCACAGCACAAAAACAATTGGCGCATCGAGTTTTAAAAAATAGTAATGCAATTAGCAAGAAAATGATGGAAAAGAAGAACTACAAACATAATGTAAACTTCGGTTGCAAAAAAAAAAAAAAAAAAAAAAAAAAAAAAGTCTGATAATTCAGAATCTAAAAAGAAAAATCTAGACAGTGATGATTGATTTTGTGTAATTTGTAAGGAAAATAAAATAGTAGAAATGATTCAGTATTCAGATTGCCATATACGGTTCCATGTTGTGTGCGCAGGAAAACAAAAGCAATAAAGAAATTTCACGTATAAGCTTTGCATCACACCTTACATAATATTCAAGTAACTGACAATTAGTTAATTAATTTCTATTCTTAATTACTGATAACTTCGATTTATATTTTGAATACATTTTGATTTAAAACAATTACTCTTATTTTCAGATATTTGATTTCATTATATTTAATTGCTGTTATTTTGTTTGATTGTTTCATTAATCGCAAATTTTGCTTTTAATAAAATTAGTTATATTCCCCAGTCATTCAAACAACCTGATATTATTTGGTCCAATTTAGGAGACTGGGGGTCCAACTTAGGCGACCAGTTGCTCAATTTGGACCACTTCTGACAAATTTTTCAAATTAAAATAAAATTTAAGATGTTCAAAAAGAAATTGATCTAAATATTTATTTAGTTAGTAGATTAATAGGTTGATCTTGTGTAATGAACTTTTGCAGATATTGAAAAAATTAAGTGAGTTACACCTGAAAATAAGTGAAGTGGTCCGAATTCGGCTACTCTCCCCTAATTGATATCCATTACGCTGAGTTATTAATTTGTTTCACATTTTCAAAAAAAAAATATATTTAGTAAAAATATTTAGCAATATTTAAAAATTTTTAATTATGGCGTCAAAACGTGTAAAATTAGAAGATATTCAATTTATGTCTGACGACAATCCATAAGAATCTGTTGAAGATAAAAATGCATATATTGGTAAAGTTAAAACTATAAAATAGATTTAGAAATATGCCTAAAGTTTAAAAAAAAAAAAAGATGATAGCGTGGTAGTTTTTTCAGGCATAAAAAATTGCAAAAAAAGATAGCAGATGAAATTGGATATATATTTTTTAAAAGATAGGTTTTTTCTGGAAATAATAAATTTTCTTATCTTCGACTGATTGCATTATATAATACTTGATATTTTTATGTGAAATAAACTTATTGTTTCATCATTAATAAATAGCAATTACTATCTTCTTTAATCACATATTTTTATATACGTTTTCTGCCTGCTTATGTAAATATTATTAACATTTAATTTTCTCTATTTATATGTATAATTGCTTTTTTAAATTGCCTCTTTCATTATTGTTATGAAATATCTTGCACTTTTAACAGCATAAGTAATTGAAACACTTGTGTCCTAAACAGTAAGACGCCCGCTCGTAACGGTTAAGGGGTCTCAAGACTCTTAAAGCTTCAAAATTTTCGAATTTTTAATTTTTTTTTAGATGTTAAACTCCTAAATTTTCTCAACATTTTGATATAATTGTTTTCTTGAAATTCCCATTAGAACAGAAGTTATGGCTCCGAAACTTTGAAGTAATTTTTCTCCAAATGAGGTTTTTGGGCATAACGCGCAGGATATTGCAAAAACTTCTGAATATTTTCCCATCAAATTTTCAAAACATATGTTTCATGTTAGTCTGTATAAATTGCACCTAAAACTCCCTTTTTATTGTTCAAAAAAGTATTTTTTATGTGATTATACTGTGTAAATTTTCAAAATTTTGTATTAGCTAAATACAACTTTGCATTAAAAATATAAAAATGCTTTAAAAACAAATTTATTTAGGTTCAGGATAGTTATTATAATCTGAAGTATAAGTAGGCACTAAAATTTTATTCTAGTTGCAAAATTTATTTTGTAATCCTGCGCGTAATCTATTATACCAATTTTCTGCTCGTCAAATGTCTGACAGTGTGGAGCCCCTATAAATGCTAATTCTGCATCTTGCAATTTTTTAAATACATGAAATGAAATAACATAATGTCTTTCATCCCAATAAACATTGTGTTTTAAAATTATATTCATTTTAAGATACTAAATGTTGAAAATGGTCTTTTTTATTATTTTTTCCAATTTTAAGAGTCCTGAGATCTCTTAAATAAAAATATTTCATGGAACTTAACAGAAACTAGCCAAAACAAATATTGGGCACCTTCTTCAGCTGTCGATTAAAGTAGTTCATTAAATTATTAAGATGTAATTTTTAAAATAAACGATAACTAAGTTAAAATATTCCACAAATGAAGGTATTATGATTTTATCCAATTATTTGAAATTGCAGACGCAATATTCGGTTAATACATACTACTCATGGTTCAAAATTATGCAATATATTTTTACATTAGGGCGAAGCTAAATAATAATGATTTAAAGGATTTTTATATGTTTAAAGAAAAATACTTCCTAACAAATGTTTTTCTAATGAAATTAAAAAAAATATATATATATCATTAAACATCTCTTTAACAGTATAAAATACTATTCAAAAACATTATATATTATTACTAACACTATATTAAACTCAGATAGCTTACCCTAAATTTAAAATAATAACTATACAATATACTCCTACAATAAGTTAATACACAATACATAATATTGATTTAGAACAGTGAGCGTGGTCCAACTGCAGTCGCGTGCAACCACTATTTCCTTATAGAATTTTTCGCGTTATTTAATCTCAGAATTTCATCGTTTATATAAGGCGACATTTTCTGTAAGAAATTAATAGTTCTATGAGTGCCCCAGTGCCTGCGTTTAAATAAGGCGAAATTGTCTGTAAGGAATTAATAGGTCCATGAGTGCACAAGATTTTAGACGACTTTTATGAGAATAATAATAATAATAATAATAATAATAATAATAATAATAATAATAATTGTTATTTCCCAACAAACAATTTTTAAATATATTTAAAAATTGTTTGTTGGGAAATAACAATTATCATTATTACATTTTTAAAAAATACCATTGAATTTATCAATGTACTGTTTGTAAGTATAAAACAGGCGTGGCATTAAAACATAAAAATTGGAGTATCAGGAATGAGAATTTCGACAATCTCTTGAATACTTCACTTTAAAAAAACTTTAAAGACAACTATTTATTTTATTATTATAAACTTGTTAAAATATATTTTATAATTCTTTTTTTTTTTATTTGTGCAAGGCAACTAAAGAGAAAAATATAGTTCTATTTTTTTTTTTTAAGATATAGCATAGGTGAAAATTAGTTTTAAAACAAAGAATTGAACCTAATAAGCAACTTTGTCAGATATAATCATGCCTTATCTCTTTACAGCTTTATGGAAATAAATGGCAGGAAATAATATTTTCCTCTAAGCAAGTGAATCTTCCAATAGGAAGAAACAAATGTTTGTTGAAAAAGTATCATTTGTAAGAAAGCTCTTATCTAACAACGATTCGCGTTCTTACGCCGATTTCTTTCTATTTTATAGCTTCCTTTATCTGCAGTGATGCAAGAAGCTTGAGGAAAATTCCTCAAAATCCTAGATGATATTTTGAAATCAATCAAATGTGTTAAAGGAAAGTCTGTTACAAACGTGAGCTAGCGCTGAAGGTGGTGAGAAGTTACTGTATTTTCACTTTCGAAGGGAATGTTTTATTGGTGATTTTATTGCACCAATAAAACATTCCCTTCCTATGATCTCTCTTTCTCTCTCTTTTATACCCATATTTTTGAAATAATCGAGTGAGAAATATTTTTCACACTCTGAAGATAAATTGTTTCCGTAGAACCATTTGAAAATGGCGTATACAATTTCGGTGTGCAAGTTGATGCTTGAATTCAAAAAAGAAAAAAAACAAGAATAAAAAATCATGCGTACGGCATAGATTATGAAACACTTTCCAACACATTCAGAATACTGTAAAAAAACTTCACTATTTACTTGGGTGAAAGATGATACCTAAATGAACAATTTGGAAAACGCATAATGCATTTGAAAACTCGATTTCTGCTATTACCACAAATAGTCGGGAAAACATACGATTTTTTTCTGCAGTTCTGTATATGATCTATAGGTATGTAGGTATACTACATAATATTCTAAAAGTTGGTTCAGTTAAACGCATAGCGCTGTTGAAATTTTTTATTCGGCAATTTCCGCCAACAAAGGGATGTTAGTGAAAACTTTTTTGCAGCCCTGTATATGATCTATAGAATTTATACTCACCAAGTAATATTTAAAAAATAATTAAATTAAAAAATGCATACCACAACTTAAAACGCATTTCTAGCAATTATTGTTCGTAGGCTTCAATAGTTCAATTATTGTTTATTTTCTTCTAAGCCAAATTCTTTTGTGTGCCCTAGAAAATAAACGAGAAATTTTATGTTCACCAGTTTCTATAGTTAGAATCTTGTAGTACACTTCAGTGGTATATATTCATTTCAAATGTATAAAACAGTGTAATATCATTAAAATAAACGCAAACGATTTTTTCCCATAGACTGTAATGTAACAGAATTCTTTTGAGTGTCCCTGTAAATGAACCATAAATGCTACACTCTTTATTTTCAATACTGAACATGCCATAGTGATCCAATAATATATATCCACTTTTTGGCAATCGGACTATATTTAAGCAAGTTAGAACACGGACAGACGGAGAGACAAACCGAATTCATAAACACTTTACAACTATCTTGGAAAGTGTTAAAAAGACAGCCATAACTGGGTAGTCATCTTATTAAGGTGGTGCCGCAAGTGAAAAATTATCGGAGGGACTGAAGTAATAATTTTCAAACAAATAGAACAATTAGGGTAATCAATATTTAATAAAATATTCATGTGGATATTTCATAGTTCAAAGTCACTATTCATGTCGTTATCACAAAATCACGATTTTAATTATTTTAGGCAGACGATTCAAGAGACTAAATTCTAGAGTGTCATGATAATCAAATTTATGAGACAATGTGGGAATCTGGGAATCAGAGGACAGGCCTCTCTGATATAATGAAAGGTTTTTAGTAAAAATAAACAGTCAGAAAGTATCAGTGCATATCATCGTATGAAGTTGAATTAAATCTCGTAGTCTCGAATTAAACTACTTGGCAATAACTACTAATAAGAATGAAATTGTGTGTTGAGCATTTCAAGTATTTAAAAAAAAATTCAGTGCAGATTGAAAATTCAACTTGCGGAGCTGAAGTTGAAACCCCTGATCTATAGATTTACATATTAAAAATATAATCAATATTTATAGAGTTTCTTTATGTACAGAGTTGTTTTTTAAGAGAAATATTATCAAACATTGAAAGTATAAAATAACAGTCTGGGTTCATATGAAAACAAATTTGCGTCCATTTGAATAAAGACGGATTGAGCCCCTACACTAGAGGCCTGCACGAGCCGACATTTCCAGGACCGGGGCTGACTCACAGAGAAAAAAAATCGGCCCGGCCCGGCCCGATACAAAAATTAAAAGTTCGGCCCGGGCCCGGCCCGATAAAAAAATTAAAAGTTCGGCCCGAGTCCGTCCCGGCCCGGAAAAAAGTTAAAATCTCGGCCCGGCCCGAGTGAACTTCTACAAAAAAAATTGATTTTTACGTCGAATTGGTTAAAAATTTGTCTCGTACGAGGAGTTCTGACCAAAAAATTTATCTTAATTTTTTTTTTTCATGTTTATAATCTTTATTTTTATAGAAGTGCAGCAAGCTGCGATATTTATTTTTTTAATGAATCTCTATTACTTGTATGTAAATGTTTCAGTTATCATTAATATTGTTAATCCATATTCCATGTATAGAAGTGTTAAAAATCGGAAAAATGCTATACAGTAAAATCTTCTGAGATGGAATTGCATAGAAAAGAAAAAAAATGCGTTATAGACAAGTTCCCGTCTTAGCAAGTGTAAATGCATTATATATTCTTTTCTTACTTATTAGTATATTTATTTTGCATGGATCAAAACGTTTTTCAGTTTAAAACAGGGTTCCGTCATAGGCAGGTTCCTTTCCACACATTCTACTTTATTTTAATTTAGTTATATTTTAATGTGTGTAGAAATGTACTATTCTTTAAAAATAATAAAGTTTAAAGTTTAAGTGTAGAATAATGGCGATTCAAAAATGTATGCATTTTTTGCAAAAAACTTTTGGGCCAGGCTTAATTTAACTGACCTTTAAATGGACCAGGCCACGCTGAAACAATGATTTTCATACGGTCTGGCTCAAAACTAGGACTGAAAATTTTGGGCCATGAAGACTAGGAATGAAACCAGGCCCGGCTCTGTACAGAAAAATTAAGTTAGGCCCGGCCCGGCCCGAGCCTACAGAAAAAAGTATGGCCCGGACCCGGCCCGGCCTGAGTGCCGTGAATGAAAATCGGCCCGAGCCCGGCCCGTGCAGATCTCTACCCTACACCCCAGATCTCACAGGACAGATGCAAAGAAGTACCTTAAAATTACACACAGAAAACAAATAAAGGTAAGACGAATTACTTTCTAAAATACATAATACTAGTAATAACGGTAAGAACTCAACTGCTCTGCTCAACAAGCGCAAAACGTTTTGACACATTTACAAATTCATTTTTTAACGGAAAGATATAAAAATGGATAGCCTGATCATGGAAGCGATTTGGAATCGAACTGTTTTTTCCATTTTTTGATCTATCAATTACCTATTGAGTTATAAGAGATTTGATCACGTGACACGGTATTTTTCCCCCCCTTAAAGACTGGATTTTCTTCTTTCGTTCGGAAGTTCGGTTCAAAATGCCAACTTTGACAGTATTTTCTGAAAGATCTATTGCGCTTACAAGAAAATGGATAAAAGAGTTCGATGACATAGTTTCTGAATAACAACACCTTCTAGTTTCATGCGTTTCCGAACAAAAATGAATTGAAACTTATGTCAGAAAGTTGACCCTTTGAATTTGAGAACAGCCTTAATACATTCTTTCACCATTATCTTTCCATCTTCTTTTGAATATCACAACTCCTTGCTGAAGCACAGTTGTTCGATTCGTTAACCATTTTTCTTAATTTAAAGCTTGCTTCGTTTTCTTCTTTTCATTTGCAGCTCAGGATTATATTAAAAATATAATACTTATGGTAGAAGGTCTGAAAACTTTAAACGTACGATCTACAATAACAGTTTAATGTATGCATTTTCTTATCTACCTTGTCAAAGACAGTAATCAAAATCACTAGAATTTTAGTAGTATCTACATATCACCTACTGTTGCAGTGATTCAATCATTTATAATTAATATCTGGTGGGGACAGGAGGAACGAAAACACCGTATAAGCCGCGTGTGAATAACTACGTCCTATTCACAAAAAGTCACGAAATAAACTATCTCTCTTCTCTAACACATACTCGTATAATGTAATAATTTCCGGATGGTGATAACAAGGAAGGACATACATACTGAACAGATATAAACTAAAACTACAAAATTTGACTGACATTTACACTTCGGCTTACCTAACGGTCTCACTAGCTTAAATATGTCACCAATCGCATGAAGAAGTGTAGCATTATGAGGCAGATGCACATTCACTAATTAAAAACACACATGTAAGCAAGGTACAATTTTTTAAATAAGAAAATAAAGTTAACTATTCGCAATATGTCCCCCATTGGCAGTGATACACGTGTACTCGTATGCATGCCTGTGCAATGCTGCCTATGATGGACGCATTGAACATACTTAAAATTAATTTCTTATTAAAATAAATTGAACCTTGCACGCGTTATTTTTATCAGTAAATGTGAATCTATCTTATATTACTACACTTTTGCACACGATTAGTGAATTATTAAAGCCGATGATTGGGTATAGAAAAACTTGCATTTCAGAGTTTCCAATAAAGTTATTTTTACATGGATGACATAATTTTATACTAAAATGAGGACACTCTACAATTTTGTAATTGACGTTATTTTTGCTGTCTCATAGTTTTCGAGATAGAGTTGAGGACCCCAATTTTTCCACCAGAAGCACTGCTATGGGTTGCATTATACTGGGCGAAGCCACTTAGTTATACCATTATTCCAGTTCCATAGCTGTACACTGTAAAAAAAATTCCGCAACGTTCCTGGGAAAAAATGGGCAGCTGAGTTGCCCATTATTTCCGAGAAACATTTCTTGAAAATGACTGGTACTTTACTGTATATGTTAAAAACTTTCTACAGAAATGCCAGTAAGTTTCCTGCGAAATACCAGGAATATTTCTGTTGACAGCAAAACATTACTGACATATTCAAGGCTGGAGTAGCACAAGAGCGAAAAATGTCCAGACCAGGGATCGAACCTGGATACTTGGCGTGCCGTGCCAATGCCTTACCTGTTAGGCTATCCGGACCGATACTTAGCTGACATAATTCACTCTGGATGTTCGTTCCCTTCATTATGACATTACTGACATTTCACAGCATGCGGGATCCGCAGACGATTTTTACATTTCCAGTTGACAATTTTCGCTTTATTATCATTATTTGTTAGAATGAAAAAATATTTTGAAATTGACATCAAAATTATTATTTATAATTTACACGAAAAAATAAATTTTCAGTTAAAATTCAATAAAGTAAATATATATGTGATATATTGTTTCTGAACTTTGCTTAAAATATAAAAATATATAAATGTAAATAATAATTAGAAAAAAAATCTAGACATAAAATATTTTGGATTTTCGTCAGTGATTATGTTAGTTTACAAGTTAGATAAAATACATATAAATTTTCATGAAAAAAAAAAACCTAAACGTAATTGTATATTTTTTCCGAAAAAAAAAATTCAAATTTGCCGCAATTCAAAGTGTCAAATATATGTCAAATTTAAATCAAATTGTAATAAAGTGTTAAAATATAAAATTAATTAAAAAAAAAAAAAAAGTCAAGAGGTAGCATCGAACCCGGGCCGTACGGGTGGCGTGCAAGCTTTCTGCGTCCACACCACGAAAGACACGTTGAGAGCTGCAAACTAATGGGTATTTGAAACGTATGCTAAAACTCGGCATCTAATTTCTGAAAATCTAAGGCCCATTTGAAGAAATCCTTTCACAAGAATAATTAGAGATAAGAACTCTAAAACATACTTTAAATTAATCAAAATAGGTGAGAATCATATTTGATTGTCCCCTGATTAATGCAGATCCAAATAATAGGTGTATTTTTTTTTACACAGTCTGCTCGTTAAAGATTTCACAGACAAGTACGAGAGATAATCTCTTAGTGATGTCACAGAGGTATTGTATTTTCATCTGAATTATCTTGACAATAGAGACGTAAAGGATTATGTCGTCTATTGATTTATTTGCATTCCATATTGATTTTTTTACATTCATTTAAGGAATTCGTTTTCGACACTCGCGCGCGAGCAACGGATTATAGGAAAAAAAAATAATAAATGGCGGCCGCAGCGTTTTGCTGTTTCCAACTTTTGTTCAGGAACGTTTCAGATAAGAAAACCAGAATTTCACAGGAAAGAGCTAAATTATTCTGAAAACCTGATAAAAGGCGAAACGTTCCTGGATTTTACATGGAAAGTTACCATTTTTTTTTACAGTGTAGTCTCTCCGTTTGAAAGTTTGTAGGGGATTTCTTTCCCAGGATAAAGGAACCTTTTTATGCAATCTGCATAAGTTTTAGTGGATGTTTTAATTCTTTTGTAACAGATTAAATTTTCTGCAAAGTCAGTGAGTGAAATTTCTTCATACACAAAATTACTAAAGCGACAACTTTTTTACAAAAGATTTTTTCGTTTGAAAAAACGTTATATGTGTGAAAAGAAAGAGAGAAAAACCCTGAAACATAGAGAAGTTTTGGCAGCTATGTATTGACTACATGAAAAAAGGGACATATCAGGTTCATATGTTTCTTCTTTATTTAGTTATTGTTTTTTTATTCGTAGGATTTTAATCAAACTGAAATAGAAGGAGGAATATTTCTCAGATTAAAAAAAAAACCATGATTTAGTGTAGAATGGAAATGCCACTTCTTTAGATATTAGTTTAAAATCACTATTAATAATATTTTTTCAGACAATTAATTAGAAATACGAATTAAATTTCCAATATGTTAAAAACTCAGTTGTGACTGTCACATTAGTCATTTGTTCAAAATATAGGCTATGGAAAAATCCTTAAAGGGAATAAATCTCTACACATAAGATATGCCGAACTTATTCAATTTGCTTTTCAAACTTCAAATGATGCAGATATTCCTAGCAGATTCCTTGATATTCCTTTTTTAACTAAATGAAGAGAGCTGGTATATTATTTATACTGGTTAATTTTAATCCCTAACAGCCCAGAAAAGGCTCCTTCCAATGAAATAAATTGAAAAATTACAGAAAAGTTGTCTTTGAACATAATATTAAACGGGAAAAAAATTATAGTAATTCTTAAATAGTTTTAATTTGCATACTGTAATTTCATTTATAGACAATGCTTATAAGTGTACTAGAGAAGTTGTTTCGAATAGAAATACTTATTTTATGGACTTTAACTTATAAGGTGCTATTTTACAATGTACAATAGTTTACCTTTTTTTTTTTTTTTACCTTTTAGTTACCTTTGGGAATTTTACCGAATTCAAAATTTTCTTCATACTATGATGAAACATGATTTATTTGCATTTTCAAAAATTATTCCTAAATCAATTAAAAAGCAAGAAAGATTCGTAAAGGAATGAAAAGAGAACTCGTGACAAGGAGGCTCCAGTTAAAATTTCTTTCTAATATATTCGTAGAAAAACAATAGAAATTGGTTAAATATTTTTGTTGATATATTTTTTGACATTAACTCTTTATCTACTGCATCATAATCTACTGCAATTATTTTCATGTACATTTTTTATCGGTTACTGCAATGAAAATTAAAGGATATTCATAACAAAAAAATACTCACCCGTGAGAAATTAAATTCGTTGGAGATAATTAATTAAAGTACCGTCAGTACACTATGCCTAAAATATTCTCGTAATAGAAAAACACACTTGATATTTCAAATAAAGTTTAAACTCTTTAAAATGCTAAATAACCCGAAGACATTCATAAGTTAACAATAAAAAAAATATTAAATTGGCATAATTTTATTTTAAAATTTATTTACATGAAAAATGTGTAAAAATTAAAATTTGATGGCATTAAAAAAAGTTTTTTTTTTCTTAGGTTTCAATCTTGTCAGCAGTCCTTTAGTTTATTTATTCATTTATTTATTGAACACATACATCTGACATGTGTGCTTGACATCAGGGGCTCGCTTATAAGTCATCGTCACTATTTAAAGACGAGATAGCACAAGGAAATTTACAACACTAGAGAATTACATCCGGAAGCTCCACAAAGAGAGTGCACGGAACTAGCGAGAGTTAAGATAGTGATGGGCGATTCTCGAGAATTCGACAATCGAGAAAAATCGTCATCGTAAAAAATCACAATCGATACAGCCATCGATTAATTCCTAGAATCTACAATCGAGATGTTTTACAATCGATTATAACGAGAAAAGCTAAAAACAGTTATTGGAAAACTTAGCTATTATTCTGGCCGACAATTTCATAGTAGTGATAGGGCTTAGTGAAGGGTGATTCTTGAAAATTTACCAATCGAAAAAATTCGTTATCGTAAAATACACAATCGATACAGTCATCGATTACGTTCGAGAACCTACAAAGGAGATGTTCTAGAATCGATTATTGAAATCATTGTTTTTACATATATATAAGGCAGATTTTATTAAATATAGGGTAACTGAAAACAGATGGGATAAAAAAAACAACAAACCAAAGGGAGGCTATAAAGGAGCCATAAGACTGGAAAAGTCTTGTAAGGGTGCTCCCTGGTTGAAAAAAGCTGAAAAAATGCGAGTAGCTATGAAGCGGTAAGAGGAGTTTAAGTATAAAAAATTAGAATTTTTCGGCAATTAGCACCAAAATGGCCAAAGAAATAAGAATCAAAAGCACCCCCTAGTGGCAAAAACATGAACTAAAGGATGATAAAAGGGATCAAAATTTTTTATTGATTTTTCTACGTCATTTGGGATTGGATCTTTAATTTCCCCATTTTTAGAAAGTCTTCGACTGGAATACATTAAACGAACCCCCGCGGGGAGTAAAGTAGGGGGAGGGGCAACGAAAGTGCATAATATGAATAACTGGTCACAGGACTTTCCAACGATATGTCACATGAGGGGTTCGGCTAAATTTAGAAAAGGGCCCTCGCTCGGGGGCAAAGTAAGGGGAGGGGCGCGGGCGATATATAAAATGAAATAGTAGTCACAGAGCTTTCTAATGATATATCACATGAGGGGTGTCAGCAAAAGATAGAAAAGAGTCCCAACTCCCAGGATTCCAATTATCGTGTCCCCCGAAATATACCCTGCCCATCCTTCTCTTTGAAATTTTCATATATTAAAAATTATTTATCGGAGGGCTCCGTAAAAAAATCCGATCTAAAATGTTTAAAAACGCTACGATTTCAAAAAAGTTCGAAAAGTGCCTCTCTCGGGGCGCCAAACTAGGGAGGGAAGAAGAAAGGTTCATAATATAAAAGAGTAACTTTCCGATGATAACCGAAAACTTTCCGATGATATATCAAATGACTGGTCCAAAAAAAGTTTGAAATCTACCCCTCCCACGTGGGTTCCCTCTTTTATCCCAGAATATACCCGGAAATCACGCAGCCCCACTTTTAAAATTTTATATTTAATAAATAATATTTAACGGAGAGCTCCATTAAAAAACCTCATTTAATGATATTTATTGAAGAAATCTCTACAATTAAAAAAAAAAAAATCACCCCTGCACCGCTCTTCCCCCCCCCTTTCCACGCCCCCTTCCGGAATTCAACTCTGGGAGGAGAAAGGTTCATAATATGAAAGAGTGGTGAAAGGACTTTCCGATGATATGTCAAGGAGAGGTTTGGTAAAAGTTTGAAAATTACCCGCCCCCCCTTTGTCCACTCTCGCGCCCCCCAGAATTCACTCACCTTCCTCTTTGAACTTTTTATATTTAATAAATAGTATTTATCTGAGTCTCCAGGTATGGGGCAGCTTGGCAGAGCTAAAATAAGAGAAACATTAAAAATTCGGGGCAAAATGACACTAAATTTAACAATAAAGTTTGAAACTAGGACTATACAGAACTGAATACATAAACCACTATGCTTCATAACCCACATCGGTTAATAGCAATAAAAAGATAAGTGCCAGTTAAACTGATGGCATTGAGCTCACAGGTTATTCACACTAATTGTATATTATACTCTTATTTCAAAGAATAATGTCCCTCAAAAAATAAATGAAGGGAAATACCCCCGTTTGCCCCTTTTATACTTAACCAATGACCCTCCAAATCTAAGCAGGGAAACTCCTTAACTATAATAAATCAGTATATCAAATTTGAAGCAAATCAGATAATTCTGCATGAAAAAAAAAAACATTTCGCTAAATTAAGGGTGGTCTAACCTTTTTAACCCTTTTATACTTAACTAATGAACCTCCAAATCTAATCAGAAAAGCTCCTTATCAGAACGAACATAGAAAAAAAAATTAAAATAAATTTAATAATTCTCCATGAAAATCCATTTATCTAAATTAAGGGGAGGGGACTTGCCCCCTTTTCGCCCTTGTATACTTAACCAATGAACCTCCAAATCTAATGAAGCAAGCGCCATATCGGAATAAATCGGTATATTAAATTTGAAGCAAATCGAATAATTCTGCATGAAAAACCCATTTATCTACATTAAGGTGGGGTCTACCCCCCTTTCCCCCCTTTATACTTAACTAATGAACCTCCAAGTTTAATCAGGGAAGCTCCTTAACATAATAAACCGGTATACGAAATTTGGAACAAATCGAGTAATTCTGCATGAAAAACCCATTTATCTAAATTAAGTGGGGGACCAGCCCCCCTTCTCCTCCTTTATCCTTAACCAATGAACTTCCAAGTTTAATCAGGGAAGCTCCTTAACATAATAAACCAGTATACCAAATTTGGAGCAAATCGAATAATTCTGCATGAAAAGCACATTTATCTAAATTTAGGGGGGACCAACCCCCCTTCTCCCCCTTTATACTTAACCCGTAAACCTCCAAATCTAATCAAGGCAACTTCTTAACATAATAAACAGGTATACTAAATTTGGAGCAAATCGAATAATTATGCATGAAAAACCCATTTATCTAAATTAAGGAGGAGTTCTACCCCCCTTTTCCCCCTTTATACTTAACTAATGAACTTCCAAGTTTAATCAGGGAAGCTCCTTAACATAATAAACCGGTATACCAAATTTGGAACAAATCGAATAATTCTGCATGAAAAACCCATTTATCTAAATTAACGGGGGGCGGACCAGCCCCCCTTCTCCCCCTTTATCCTTAACCAATGAACTTCCAAGTTTAATCAGGGAAGCTCCTTAACATAATAAACCGGTATACCAAATTTGGAGCAAATCGAATAATTCTGCATGAAAAACCAATTTATCTAAATTAAGGAGGGGGTCTACCCCCCCTTTCCCCCCTTCATACTTAACTAATGAACCTCCAAGTTTAATCAGGGAAGCTCCTTAACATAATAAACCGGCATACGAAATTTGGAGCAAATCGAATAATTCTGCATGAAAAACCTATTTATCTAAATTAAGGAGGGGGGGGACCAGCCCCCCTTCTCTCCCTTTATCCTTAACCAATGAACCGTCAAAACTAATCAGCGGAACGCCTTATCAGAATAAACATAAAAAAAATTGAAGCAAATCGTACATTTTAATCAAGAGTTATCGCGTTACGTACATACATACGTACGTACGTACGTACGTACATGCATACACACAGAACCGTCGGGTACATTAGCTCTCAGGCTTAGATAGCCTGTGAGCTAAAAAGAGATTGGATAAGCAGATGGACTCCTTTGTGAAATTATGACTTAAACCAGAAATGCGGTAAGTTTGACTCTGAAAGCTTCATTTCCATCTCGCATTTCGTCAAATCTCATCTCGATGATTTTTCCAGCATTTCGACGCTTCCAGATGGGAAGCTGCTCGATGGTTGGTCTCTCGCGGTTTTAAACCTTTCGGGATGGGAAGTCTCTCGAGAGTTTCTCTCGCCCTTTTCAACCTTTTCCGATGGGAAGCCTCTCGCTGGTTTCTCTCGTCCTTTTCGAAATCTCCCAATGAAAAGCCTTTCGAGGATTTCTCTCGCGCTTTTCAACGTTTCGCTATGAGAAGCTTTTCGAGGATTTCTGTCGTGCTCGGCAGAGAAGAAAAGTAAGAAAATTTATGGAGAGTACCAAGGGACGAGATAGAGAAAGAGGCATGACAATGAGCTGTGAAATGAAGCCCTAATTTTCAAAGTTTCTCTTATTTTAGCCCTACCAGGATGTCACATACCTGGAGCCCTCCGATAAAAATTATTTATTAAATATAAAAATTTCAAAGAGGAAGGTGGGTCGGGTGATTTCGAGGGAGGAGGACGTGAGAGTGGACTCATGCGGGGTGCAGTTTTAAAAATTTTACCGAACCCTTCATGTGGCATATAATCGAAAAGCTCTTTGACAACTCTTTCATACTATGAACCTTTCTTCGCCCAAAGAGGGATGGAGAAGGGGCGAACAAATTTTTAAAATCGTAGCCGATTTCTGTAATAAATTTAAATATCACTTTAGATGTGCGTTTTTTATTCATCTTCCCGTAAATATTATTTATTGAACATAAAAATTTTAAAGTGGCGGCTGTGTGAATTCCGGGGTGAAAGAGTGGGCCCACGGGGGGAGGGAGGGGGAGCAATTTTCAAACTTTTTTTTGACCAGTCATGTGATATGTCATCGGTAAGGTCTCGGATGACGCTTTCATATTATGAGACTTTCTTCCTCCCCTCTCCAATTTGGCCCCCACTGCGAGGGTAGTTTTTTCCGTTTTTATCATTTTAGATCGGATTTTTTTATGGAGCCCTCCGCTAAATATTATTTATAATATATGAAATTTCAGGACACTTTTCCAAATTTAGCCAAGACCGCTCATGTGACATATCGTTGGAAAGGTTTGTGACTACTTATTGATGCTATGCACTTCCGGTGGCCGCCCCCCCACTTTGCCCCCCCGGAGGACACTTTTCCAAATTTAGTCAATACCTCTCTTGTGAGATATCGTTGAAAAGGTCTGTGACTACTTATTGATGTTATGCACTTCCGGTGACAGCGCCCCCCACTCTTTGCCCCCCCGGGGGGACACTTTTTCAAATTTAGTCAAGACCCCTCGTGTGAGATATCGTTGGAAAGGTCTGTGACTACTTATTGATGTTATGTACCTACGGTGTCCCCACCACCACTTTGCCCCCCCCCCGGGGGCACTTTTCCAAATTTAGCCAAGACCCCTCATGTGAGATATCGTTGGAAAGGTCTGTGACTATTTATTGATGTTATGCACCTCCGGTGACAGTCTCCTCCAATTTGCCCCTCCCGGGGGACACTTTTTCAAATCTAGCCAAGACCCCTCATGTGAGATATCGTTGGAAAGGTGTGTGAATACTTATTGATGTTATGCTCCTCCGGTGTCCATCCCCCCATTTTGCACCCCCCCGGGGACACTTTTCCAAATTTAGCCAAGACCCCACATGCGAGATATCGTTGGAAAGGTCTGTGACTACTTATTGATGTAATACACCTCCGGTGACACCCCCAATGGGGGTGTTTTTCTAAATTTAGCCGAGACCCCTCATGTGACATATTGTTGGAAAGGCTTATGACCACTTACTCATGTTATCCACCTCCCGCACTCCTCCCCCCTTTGCCCCCACGGGGAGGGCATTTTTATAAATTCAGATCCAGACTTCTCATGTGACATATAGTTGGAAAGGCCTAAAGACAAGTGACGACTTAATCATATTATGCAGCTGCTGTGCCCCTCCGCTCGCTTCGTTTCGATATTATATTTTTTACAAGATTTTGTAGTGCGTGCACACCACACCCGCCTGCTATCATATATCAGTGCCGTATATAGCGGGTAACCTGTTCGTGATTTCCTATTACAAGATTACGTATAAATTAGGGGCCCCGATTAAAGGAGGGGCCGGCTAGCGATCGAAGTCACCTAGTCTTTATTAACATCGACTCATTCCAGTTCACCCGCAGGCGATTCTTGATAAATGTATGACGTATATAATACATAATATATGATTTATAAAATAAATTTGCAAACTGTAGTCATCGAGAAAAAATTTACACAATCGAAAAATATCGAGATGTCCATACAATCGAGAAAATCGAGAAAAACATCTCGTTATCGCCCATCACTAAGTTAAGAGGCTACTTCAGTCAAGCGAAAAGACCCATTCGCTAATGCTAATCCTGTGGAAGGAATTTATAAAAATATCTCGGTTGCATTTCAATATTTTTAAATAATTTTTTTGCATTAGATAGCTGATATTGATCTGTACAAAGGCTGTTTTTAACTTTTTCGATTTTGTTTGCAGATATTTTTTATGGGGACACTTTTATTTTCGGAACCGGTTTCGAAAGTGAAAACATCCTCATATAAAAAATCTGAAATGAAAATCGAAAAAGTAAAAAACGGCCTGCATACAGATCGATCTCAGCTATACAATGCAAAAGAAATCATTTAAAAATATTGAAATGCAACAGAGATATCTTTATAATTTTCTTCCATAGGATTAGCATTAGAGAACGGGTCTTTTCGCCTGGCTGAAGTAGCCTCTTAAACCCGCAGCCCACCTACGCTCTCAAGCAATTAGCGGTATGGTGCCTTAACCACTCAGCCACGGTGGGCTGAGTGGTTAAGGTGGCACGGTGGGCTCCTTTAGTTATGCGACGCCTATATTCTAGGGACAACATGTTCTCTCGCATCTCCACATATGCAATATATGAATTTACATATACCCTTTCTAGCACAGCAAAAAAGAGCCGGTGTCACAACTTTTTCGATTTCTTATAAAAAATAATAATGAAACAGAAAAGAAATATCAGGGAAAACATTACTACACTACAATTCAGTAACTACATTATAAAGTAGATAAAAAGATGGATAACTACAAAAACGATAAGTAAATAAGAAGTTTTTCTCCAATTCAAAGTGTAAAGTACCGCCTATTAATTCAACTGTTAAATCAAGTACATACACCACTCACTTAAAATAGCTAGTCAAATCGTATTCTAAGATCATAATGAGCACAGAAAAAAAAACCCAACACTTATCTAATGTCATTTACTGTGTTTGCAGAAATAAAAAGACAAGAATGACAATCTGTACAAAATGTCAGCACAAAAGACTTCGACTGTTTCAAAGATAGCCTCCTTCCTCGCTAAAATAACGAACCTAGAACTATTGCTGCCATGTATCCTGATAAAGTGGAGTTAAAAGAGTATTTTTACAAAGTACCATTAGAATATTAATAATATTCACTATGGGATGAAAGTTTAAAGGGAGTGGTACTTATAAGTACCGTCAGTAGATAAAGGATTAACAAAATGCCGGTTTGTAAATATTTGATGCTGATCACCATTGACTTAATCATTTACTGAAAAGTATAACATAAGTTGTAACAGATTTTCCGTTTAACCCTTAACAGTTTCCTTTTTTTTTTTTTTGACACAATAAACTAAAAATAGGAAGAAAATACCACCTTTTCCATACTAAAATACAGTCGGACGTCGGAACTGCTTAATACGCGATCCCGCTTAATATGCGGAATTTTTTCTGTCCCTTCAATACTGCCCATAAAACTAATGCAAAAAAAAAAAAAAAAGAAAAAAAAATCACGTTTAATACGAGAACGGTTATTACGCGATCCTGCTTAATACAAGATAAGAGTTTCGGTTGCTTTGGGCAAAAAATGTCGCTTAAGATGCGAATTCATAGACTAATATATGAATTTCTTTTCCCTCTTCTCCAGTATTGCCATTTAGTGGATTTTTGTATTCAGATATCTGACTCTATTTCCGAATAGTAATAACTGCCTTTTTAACCACTTCACCGGTAGCAGGGATAGGGAAACAATGCTTTTACCCCCGACTTATCTCGGTGCAAGCGTTGAAGTAATTTTAAAGACAGGTTAAAAATGACGAATATTACTATTCGGAAATAGCAGTCGTTATTTAAATGTCATGTTAAAATTCATTCATATCCACTAAAATGGCACTGATGATTAAATAAGGCGAATTTTACAATTCAGAAATATTGACAGATATTTGAATGAGAAGGAAAATTGCTAAATTAGCAACGCTGCAACTCTTGTTTCGTCTCGCGTCCTAATATTGACTAAGATAGTTTTTCCTTATTATGTAAAAGAAAATAAAGTGTTATTATAAGGCTACTCAGTATTGCAAATACTAAATTTTAATAACTGTTTATTAAATTTAAATAATATGTTTGATTTGTGTTAAAAATAAACGAATAAAAAAGTAAAAATAAAAAATAGGCTACATGGAAAATTTTTTAATCTTTTAAATTTTTGCGGCTGTAACATATCAGGAACTTGGAAGAGCGAGGGCGAATCAGAAAAATTGATTTTTTTGTTGTTGTTTTTTCCGCCTCAGATACATGTAGGCAACCCGTAGGTAAGTCGTTTTGCCCTGGTCCGCCTTTACTATTCTCACAGTGTCGAGCTAACCCTATTCTTTAACACTACTTGCAAAACTTTGAGATTGATTTCCCAACACCCCAATTTCGGGATTCGCCCTTGCTCTTCCAAGCTCCTGATATTAAACGACAATAAAGCGATATCTGAATACATAGTTACTTTCAATTATAATTCTAGCCGTTTCTATAAAAACAAACAATGAGTTAAACTTGAATACAGTTATATTTTTATCTAATTACGCGTAAAAGACACAATTTTGGACCGCAAGCATATAAACGAAAGCTCTAAAATTCATTTAGACGATTAAATGCATAAATAAGCTCAGTCCCTGAAACATTCAGCAAATCAAGTTTAATACATGATCCCGCTTAATACGCGACTTTTGTTCAGTCCCTTGAGATGCGTCTTAACTGGGTTTGACTGTATCTACCTTGTATAATCGAAAAGTATCCGCCAATTAATAAAGCAAAAGGTATAGTTAAAAATTAGTGGTGTTCAAAAGCTTTTAGTAACGACGTAATCAAACTCATTTTGCGCGAGCAATGCTTGTCAAAAACAGTTAAGGGGTTAATATAGCCTTTTGTGTCTTTTTTTTTCTCTGTTTATTAATTTTTTTTCCTGATCCTTTTATATTTTTTCCTTGGGTAAATGGTTCAAGTCATTTACTTAATTGAAGTAATTTCGTAATATTTTCATTTATAATTGATCATTTAAGTATGATTTACATGGAAGAATAACTCAGAACTATATTTAAAAAAGTTATTGCTTATTCTGACCTTAAAGCTTGTCTAAAAAGTTTCAGAATTTCCGTCTTTAGTTTTTTAATTCTTTTTACTGTTTACTGCACTGTAAAAAATTTCTTAAATAAACCCACAAAAGTTATAGAATTTCATGTTAGATATTTTGCAAATTCAGCTTATATAATATATCTAAAACTAAATAAATCCGATCGCAGAATCCAGAAGATATCTAAAGATCAGGCATGAGAGCGTTCCGACCCAAATGACCGATTTTTACCACTAAATTTTAATAGCATTCTTTGCTTTATTAAGTCTCAGAAATTCTGTCATTAAATAATGCTTGAAATACTATTAAAATTTAGTGTTAGTAATTGGCCATTTGGGTCGAAGCGCTCTCATCCCTGAAAGATTATTTATCTCGTATATAGATGTTAAAATTCATTTATATAGGAGGCTGGGACGAAATTTAAAAATGATCAAATTTTTTTCAGAAAAAATTGCATTTTCGAAGCACATTTAAGCGGAAAATTATACCGATTTTGAATGAATATTTAGGCAACTTAATCTAACATTAAAATTTAAGGTTTTTAAAATTTTAAATATTACCATGTTAAAACAAATCCTACTGTCTTCTTATTTTTTGGTTATACTATAAAAAAAAACTATCGAAATTTTTGGAAAAAAAACATAAATTTACTATTTTGGGATGTACCATTGAGATAATATTGCTTTCGTTTAAAAATATTACAGATATATTAATTGATAAATATTTGATAATGCATTTCTATATATTATTAATTATCATTATGTGTGCCCATGTGTACATTTATTAATGCGAATGAATACATGAATATATACATTTAATTTAAATAATAATTGCTTAAGCAAGATAAAATAAAGTTAGCAAAATCAAAACTATAAAAATAAAGTGACTTATTTTAACAATACATAAACATAAATAAAGAAATTGACAATAAATAAACATACTTATCACCCTTTACCATTAAAGATATCTTTAATTCACAAAAAATCATAGCCCTGAAATTTTCTTTATAAAAACTATCAAATAATTAACATTAACTTTACAACATAAACAACACACAACAATGGCTTTATTATCTACAAAATGTACATCTAGACATTCGTTAAAGTCTAAAATTAGTTTTAAAAAAGATAACTGAAATACTTCTTTTTTCATTTGAACATAAAAAAATCGTATTTTAAATACCCAATTGCATAAAATATTAACTATTTCATCACTTTACTATACTTGAGTATTTCCATTAAAATTTTTACTTTTTCCCCTCTTACCATGTAATGTAGTAAGAAAATTTCAAGCATAGTTTTATGACGTATTTAAATATGTTATCTCATTTTCAATTAATGTAGAAAATTACCAAACAGCATCATTATATATTTCTACTAAATTTTTCATACATTTATCTAAAATCACTAAAACGAATTGACTCTGCGACGAACTGACACCACGACGAATTGTGCGCGATGAATTGCTCGGCGATGAATTGTGCGTAATGCATAGTTCGGCGACGAAATGACGAGCACACTTTATCATCATGACCATGCTACATCATCATTTTTATCATAATCACAAAGCAGAAAATACTATTATGATGGCGCGGATATGTCATAATATCATCAGTATTTATTATTACCACCATCACTGTCTTAATCATCGCTATGGAAAACTTTTAAAAGAAATTACTATCCATGCAATATTGCTATGAAATATATGCTATATTGTTTTACTAAGACGGAAATCTTAGAAACTTTTGAAAATTTAATTAAGCAAAATAAAAATATCTTAAATTCATTTCTATTTCCATTGTTTTATTCTGCAATCTTTAAATGAATCACTAGCTGTTTAACCCGTTCTACGCACGGAAGTTCATGAATTTAATTCTAAAACCGAAATTAAAAATAAAAATCAGTACAACCAAATTAAAGTTTATGAATATAAAAATGTGTCATGTCTATTAAAAATCAGTAATTACGCAACCAATATGAAATAAGTGTGTACACAAAAAAATCAGTTATGCCTTGAAAAATAAATAAAAGTAAGTATTTACACAACCGAATTAAAGTTTGGGAATATAAAAATCAGTTATAAAGTCAATATTTACACAACCAAACAAACATTTGTAAGAAAAAATGAAATTTACATCGTCACGGGAAAAAAAAAACGGAAAAAATTATTTAAAAATGAAAAATCTTTGCATTAACGGATTCATGTTCCTAAGCAATATAACAATAACGCCAACTTTAAGATTTAACTGATGTGGTGGCATTCCAGAAGGTGTTAAACTATTGATGAGATCCATCTGCAAATTATTTTGTTCTTCTTCATCGTCTCAAAGTATTGTATCAGCACTAAAATAAGACTTGACTTCGCCAGGTACTTTTCATAAAACCTCCTCATTCAATCTCAAAGAATCCTCATTCTTGGGACACAAAATGGCTCTTTCCGAAAGATAATCAAGATCAATTTCAGACGAACCAAAAATATCACCCACTATAGAATCCTGCACTAAACATTCTGGAGGTATTTCAATATCTTCTCCGAGTTCATAATCATTTTTCAACCGACCATCCCCCAGGCGAATGAGTCATTCCACGAAATCAAGTTCCTCCGGCTCCGTTCGCATATTTGTAACCAGACTGAACTGTCAAAATATTGGCCGGAGAGAAGAATTCTTGATACAACTTTCAAAAATGAGTGTTTTGTTTGCATGTACAACTACAGGCAAAATCTGCCTCCAGTCACCTCCAAGAATAAACACTTTGCCCCCAAATGGGACATCACTGCCAACCAAATCTCGCAGAAGTCTATCAACCGCATTCAAAGCATGAATAGGTGTCATGGTACATTCATTCCATATAATGAGCTTAGCCATTTTCAGTAATCTTCCTTCAAATGTATTTTGCCGAATTTTTGAAGCTGAATTTTCCAATATGAGGACTGGTAATTTAAATTGAGAATGTGCTGTTCTTCCACCTCGTAACAGTATAGATGCGGTGCCTGTCCATGCAACGGGAATAGCAGTATGTCCCATTCCTCTTACGTAATGCAGCAAAGTATTGAATAGGAATGTTTTCCTGATCCCGCAAAAGCAATGACACAGAAAACCTTAGCGACAGTAGCATGATCATTTTGAATACTTTCAATGACAGCATCAAAAATTATACGTTGTTCCGGATTTAGCATGTTTAACAATCGTTGTCCCCCTGCTCTTTCTTCTTGTAAATCATAGGCATCGCATTCCACAGCGTTCTCCATGCTTAAGGGTTCAGGCAATTCAAGGCTCTGAAGTGTCATGTTGTGTATGCGTAAATGATTGGCTATGTCTTGAAGGGTCTGTACTCTATCTGTACTCTATCTGTACTCTCCTGTAACGGCAGTTGGCGAGCAAAATCTTCTGAGAATTCTGACTTAAACTGCACCCATAATTGAATCGGTGAATTTGGATTGCCAAAGTCACATATGAACGAAAACAGTTATCTCAGTTTGGGCGGCATTTCAAAACCACATGCTTCTGTTAAACAATGTTGCCATTCATCATCATCTTCTAATAAATTTCTAGCACGGCATGCACCCTTGAATGTTTCATGGACAGTATTCTCATACGTCCTAAACTCCTCGAAAGACTTGGCACCAGGAACATGACAAAGCAGCATACGAAGATGGAATCGCTCAATATCCTTTGGGCTTACAGAATACATCCTTGATACTATGTAGTCACCTAATCTAACACGCCTTTGCCACACATTGCCTTTCCATACAAAGTGCTTTGGAATTTCTGTATAGAGATAGATGTTTGCTGAAGGATGTGACCTGTTAAGTAGAAACCAAGCAGTGAGCATGGTGTCTTTATTTCTTGCTCTTTCAAAAGCTTCACGTTCTTCTGCTTCCCTAAAATACACAGTTTGCATGTCTTGTAGATGCACCGGCAATCTAATAATAACATGCGACTTCTCCTGCATGGGCTTTTCAAGAAGTCGCCACATTACCTCTGGTGCCGAAACATATCATGCATTTAAATAACTCTTCACCTCATCCCACACTACAGATCCTTCACCGTTATTTTCAAAAACAACTTTTGCACAATCATGACCCTTGTATACACACTTAAAAATGTACTTAATGGATTTAACAGAGCTGCATATTAGGGCGTATCGAAAAAATCGAAATTTCTCAAATCTTTTAGCGGTAGTGCGGAACATTTGTGAAACCCCTTCCTTAAAAAGTTTTCGGAATCTTAAACCAGTGGGTTAATATCTTCTGTCGCCTCAGTGGGCCGAAAGTTCCGAAAATTGGACTAAACATGATTAAAATACGAAAATTAATAAATGATCACAGATTTTCTTGATCGGTTTGAGGTAGTGCTTAAAAGGTAGTATGTTTGAACAACAACAACCAAAAATGTTTTTAGAATTATAGGTTAATATCTTCTGCCGCCTCACCGGCATCAAATTTTGGGAATTTTGACGCATTTTGGTACTTTTCTGCATAACGGTTTACTGCTTGCTCAGTGCACAATCCTGACAGACTGGGTTTGGCACGCTGCCAAAAAAGTGGAAGACCCCTATTTTCATGCCCAGAAACAAATCAGAGCGACCAGTAAGTTCCCTGACCACTCTCTTTCGTCCGGTTAAGCGCAGTAGGCAGGCGCTACAAGCATCTGCGAGTAGCAACCGATTTTAACTCGTTTAAAGCAGTACACTTTGAATTACTTACGGTCTTTATAGTTGCTTGCACTGCAGTCGATTTTAAAGGAATTTGTCTTGTGTTTTTGTGCATTTCGTCATCATTTTGTAATATGAGATATTGGTAATTATTTGAAATGCCAAAATCATCGCAGTGAAAATTTTCAAGTTGACAAACGTTCCAATGCCAAATTTTGATAACACCGGAGGATTTTTCACGCATGCTGCCAACGCATGAAGACGTCATAAGATGTTGCGCTGATGCGAAACTGGTGGAAACAAAGAACCCTGTTTTTCAGTTATTTCAGAAACTGTTGGTTTGAAGATGGAAAATTTATACATCGATACATCCGTTGCTTCAGTTTTACATAAACGTGTTAGTGATATGGTACACGCATACCATGGAAAATATCGACCAATTATGAAAAATAAAAAACGTCTTGGAAAAAGCAAGATTACTCTCGGCAATATTGAAAACTTTAAAATGGAAGCAAAAACATTTTTTGATATATCTGCCTGTAAATGCGCGATTTTTAGGGAGTGTATCTGTCCGAAAGAAAGCAAAGTTTCTGCAAAAGAACAGGTGTTCCTCATTGACAAAGAACGGAAAGAAAAATGTTCGTTGGAAGTGTTGATGTTCCAGAAACAAAACGGCTCTAGAAACGTCAAATGCGAAAGGAACAGGATACTATTCGATCTGCAAAACATACGTCTCCTGCTTTTGCTTTAAGCTTCTCAGTGGAGAATGAATAGGAAAATGAAATAGAAGATATGATGGAGGTGGAGATAGGGGTAAAGGTGGGCACCAAATACAGGTCTTATACAGTGTCTCTTCAGCAGTCAACTAGGAGTGTTCAAATGCGTTTAAAACTGGATAACTTTTCGGTAAAAGATATAGGGTATCCAACAGACCCACGGCTGCTATTGCATCGAGTTTTATGCAAGATTTGGGTTTAATATCGGAATCAGATACCAGCCTCGTCACAGGCAAAAATAAAATAAGACGAAAATTTACAAACAATTTGTTTCAAAATAAAACGAAAATCGTTCCATTCCATCTGGCTTTTATTTTGATTGACGACATGACAAAACTTTAACATCAGAAACACTCGAGAACAAGCAGTTCCAAAGAACATTTGTAGAAGTACATTAGTGTATTGTATCGGAATCTGGATCTACGTACATGAGACATATTACACCTGAAAGTGGATGTAGTCTTGATATATCTAATACAATTACGAATACGTAACAAGTGCTTTATTGGATGATTTGAGCAACCTTATTGTTCTCGGGTGTAACGGTACTGTAGTGAACACAGGTGTGTCTAACGGTATAATTCCCAGGCTTGAATTGAAACTTCAGAGACCAGTCCAATGGATTATCTGTTTCTCCTTAATATCTGCTTAATTGCTTATTTCAAATATTTCCCAATATCTAATCTTAGAAAATGACGATTAAATTCAAAGAACCGCAAAACAAATTCCTTTTAAAACTAATACAGTGAAAGCAACTATAAACACCGCACACTAATTAAAAGTATAGTGCTTTAAACAAGTTACAATTGGTTGCTACTCGCAGATGCTTGTAGCGCCTGCCTACTGCGCTTAGCCGGACGAAAGAGAGTGGTCAGGTGATTTACTGGTCCCTCTGATTTGTTTCTCGGCATGATAATAGGGGTCTTCGACTTTTTGGCAGAGTGCCAAACACAGTCTACTGAATTGTGCATTGAGCAAGCAGAATCCAAATTCCGATGCCAATGAGGCAGCAGAAGATATTAACCTATAATTCTAGAATAATTTTGGGTTGTTGTTGTTCAAACGTAGCCCTTTTTAAGCACTATCTCAAACTGATCAACGAAATCTGTGATCATTTATTAATTTTTGTATTTTAATCATTTTTAGTCCAATTTTCGGAACTTTCGGCCCACTGAGGCGACAAAAGATATCAACCTACTGCTTTAAGATTCCGTAAACTTTTTAATGAAGGAAGTTCACAAATTTTCCGCACTACCGCTAAAAGATTTGAGAAATTTCGATTTTTTTCGATACGCCCTACTGCATATTTCGACATTAACATGAGCATAGTATTTCTTTGTGAGGTATGGGTTATAAGGAACAACCCAACGGTTGTCTACGGCACTTCCCTTTATCATTATGTGATTAGCATCATCACGCCATCTGTACATCAACATTCCAAGCCAGTAACCATCAACATTCTCAGCCGTTTCATTTCTGAAATCCCTCTGGATAACCCTCTCAGCAAACACCGTCTTCCATGCAAGGTGAGTTTGGATTTATGACGCCACATGGTCCATGAATCATCGTAGCCTTGGAAATTTCGTGCAATCCATTTTCAATTGTGGGATCAGATAATTCAGCACAGACGATGATGTCAATAGTGGCTGGATCTCTTATCTTATCATCATCAGTTAAAATGAGTAAAAGAAGGCAATCCTTCATTTTGGAATTTAGTAACATGTATGTCTGCGACAGTGCGTCCCAAAAGGACGTTATTTTTAAGATCGTTCAATATTGCTTTCTTCTTCATATCGAACACGCGTGCAACTAATCTGGAGGATCATGAGGCTTTTGTCCTGGGAAAAGTTTCTCTTTGATTTCTCGCCAATTTGAATTGCACGTTAGGGTGACAAAAAGATCAGGCTTACCAAATTCTCTAACGATAGCCATCGCATATTGATAATTTTGCTGCATGGCTCTGGGAGGGACTTCCCATGAATGTGTGGCAAAATAACCATTACACCTGGTTTCAAACCAGATTGTTCTGCTAGAGCATTAAGGTGATCTGCTAACCCTAAGTAAGATTCTACTCTTAATGTTTTCTGGTTAGAGCGGATGTAATTCAAACGGTTTTCTTCAAACTTTACATAAGCATCGACGCAATACTGCTGCAAGAATTTTCCACTATAAAGTATGGGATTGAAAACATTCCTTCTCACTGACAACCTGTGACTGTAAAATTGAAGTTCAGAACATCCAGCATGCACACTCCAACCCTTTTCATGTGGGAAAAATAAAACATAAGTCATGGGGTCACAATTAGAATTCAGGGTGTTTATTTTACACAGTTGATTCTCCTTCGGATATATGCAAATATCCCTATTGGTAGGTGGTGCACCATCCGAACTATGGAAAACCATGGCTATCTCATTTGACTTTGGTGCGTTGTATCCGCCTCGAAGCTGGTCCGCTGATAAATTTTTATCGCATATATACATATACACGCTTTCTGCTGCTCCAGGTCCTTGTTCTGCGATCACTCGTTCTTCCATTTCATGAAGCATTTGAAATGTATGTGCATAAGGATTAACTCGCCTGATAACATCGTCAAGTTTGCTTATGATTTCTTCTTTACATTTAAAATTTTCTCTACTGTTCATACGCTGCCGCAGTGCTATATCAGAATCCATTACATAGAATTGAGCATATTTTTCCTGGCCCACTTGAGATGGATGAAGATTAGAAATATTATGATAAATTTGTCCATGTATTCTAAAACAATATGGGCCGGTAACCTGGGGGCGGTGTAACATGAGCACCCATAGAGGCAAAAGACAACGTGCTGTTATATGACCTTATGTGTTCCTTAAAGTGAGCTGACGATCTATCACTGCCATCTATAAGCTGTCTCATCTGATCTGGATATGGTTGAAGAGGTTCCAAAATTGCTTTGCCGTTGTGACAACAGTGAGTATAAATATCTCTTGTATTCTTCTCTGCATTGAAAAAAAATGCACTACACTTGATGCAAACATTGTCCAGATGACCACATTGTTGTTCTTCAACCGTTGGATGTAACCAACACGTCCTACAAGAAAGCCTCCGTACTAGATTTCTGACGTCACAACTAGTCGTCCATATTTATTATGCTGGAGACTCGGTGGTTTTTCTCTAGTGTTGTTTTTTAAACTTACAAAGGAAGAAAAAATATTATGTATTCCTAAAAGAATACAGAAATTTACGTTTATTCCATTTTTACTAGTCACAAATACACTGTTTGCAAAAAAATAAAATAAATAAAAAGAATGGGAGATGGGCTTAACTTAGTAACAAAAAGAAAAAAAAAGGAAAAAAAAAACGTTATGGCAATTATATAGTTTAAGATAAGTCGTATTCTTACATCAACTATATTTATTTTACAATATGTTTTCTTTACTTAATGGCAGTATGTTTTCTTTATTCTTTTTTTATTTTATATTGATAGAAATGTCAAACAATCTTTCTTTTTTTACAGTATCAGAAATTTTATTAACCATTATTTTAGATTTCTTCATCAGCTTTAACTCTTCTTTGCTCTCTTTTAGAATCTATATTGTTTTTTAATATGAAACTTTTTCGTAATTTTAATAGCTACAAGAAAGCATCTAAACAATTTTGCCTTTAAATATATATATACATTTTTTTTTATAATTCCAGTAATTGTATAAACCTATAATTATTGATTTATGCTTTCAAAGCAGACATATAAATTTTTAATTTTTGTAGTCCAGCTTGCAGTAAAATTGAATATAATATTACACATAAGCATTTTTATTAAATAGGTATCATTTTCATGCTTGTCTAACATAAATTGTTTATAGGGAATCAGTTAATTTAATTACCGTATTACAAATGCAAGGGTCGGTTTTCTAAATACCATTATTTCTGAAGAAAATTTTTCATGCTAGACATTTACAACATTTGCAACAAAAATTTCCTTCCGGATAGGTTTATACAAAATTTTTAAGACAAATCTAAATAGATTATTCTTCGAAAAAAAAAAGTTGCATAAAAAAAAATGACTGAGTAGGGGAGGCCTGGAAATATAATTTGGACAGTGTATTTATTTATTTTATAATTTGATTTTTGCAGCAATATTTTCACAATGTGCTTGTTAAAATTTAAATGTATGAGGTTAAATAAATCATACTCGATTATTAAAATCTAATAATCTTACAAGGAATAACTACTGAAATAAGCACGTACTATAAATGTCACAATGAAACATATATTACAGTTTGTTAGGTAATTCTTATGTAATACTTTTACTTTCAGAAATATTTTTGACAAAGAGAATCAAATTTATGTAAACAGTAATATGATAGCTCAAACGTAAGGGAAATCTTTTTATTTTATTTTTACTTGAAATTTGGACTTCAAATTTAATATTTTTAAAAGGAAAATTCTTTATTACTTTTTTATAGAGAACGGATTTATTCTTTGATTATCTTTATTAAATATTGTTATTGAAATAATGGTAGGATTGTTGTAGTTTTAATCTGCATTTTTAAATTATTTTAAAACACACAAATATAATTTTTCTTTTTGTTTTAGAATGTTTTTTTCCATACTTTAACCCTTTATGTCCCAAATTATGAATTCATGAAAATTTCATCTTCTAAAGTATTTTTCGTGAAAATTTTAAACTACATTAGAAGATTTACACAAACCTTTAATAAATTTTAGAAGGATTTTGTCAATTAAAAAGAATTAATTAAATTTGAATTTATACGGATTTCGTGCAATATTTACAACTCCACTCAAATGTTTTATTTAAAATTTTAGTATTTTGTAGAATTAGGAAATATACAATTATAATGTTCGTACAATAAAAATATAGAAATATTTCCGGACTGAAAAATCCCCCCCTTCCCCAATCTTCAAAAACCCAAGAAAGCTGAAAAGTTGCAAAGGCAAAAAATTTGTGCTACCAATAATGCTATTGGAACAAGATAACGTAAATAATCTAGAACTCATTCTAAACTGTATTACTACTAATCGATGTATTAATTAAATTTTATAAAAAACTATTTAATATCTAAGATTATTTTTTATTCGTTGATGTATGTGGACGAGATCTCTCTCAATACTTTGGTATTAAAATTTATTAATTACTGAAAACTTTCATCCAAAAATAAACGTAAAATATAATAAAATAAATAGATATTAAAATAATAAATAAAAAAGGGTCTACTCATCTCAACAATAATTTAATAAATAAATACTTTATGTCAACGATATTATTTAACTTATAACAAAATGTACGTTAAAAAAATTACCTATTCCTGAAGAAAACCTCAACATAGATTTAAAGCTGATGAATAAATAACTCGAAATAACAATTCTTATAACTTATAATAAATAACGTTTCAGAATTCACGTTATAAAATGGTTGAGAAATACTGCCATAAAAACACTTAAGCATACCAATTTAATTTTTAAAAAATATAGTTGAAATAAAAATGGGACTCACCTTAGAATATTTGTTTGACTTTACATAAGTATTTCCATGTTCCACATCCACTTTTTTTATTTAAAATTGATATCCAATGAAATGAAAATGTAACCACTATAAGGACAATTTTGACACACATTTATGATGTGTATTTTCACAGTAGAAACACTCTTTTTAAATTGAATTATAAATTCAAGATCATACACTATAAGCACGTGTTTTAGTTACACACGCTTGTAAGCTATTCTGTGAAATATACTGCATCACTAAGGTAGGGGTAAAGGATTAAGACAATGTACGACTGACCGTGACGTCACAATCCAGTTTGTTGGTAGCCTGGAGGCTTTCTTATAGGACGTGTTGGTGTAACCCGCATCTTCCGACATTATTTGTACTATTTATTCTTCGACGTCGAGCAATGGCTTGCAAGCGATTTTCCCTCACAGCCAGTGGTTGGGTACCTTCATCGTGATGTCTTTGTTGAGCTCGCAGTGCAGCCAAATGACGTTCATACCTTCTTGAAGCAGCTTCTTCCTCCGTTTGTGCCATTCGTCTTTCCCTGTCTCTTTCTGCCACGGCGAATCTTCTTGCAGCGGTTTCTTCCTCTGTCTCATTAGTTCGCCTTTCACGCTGCCTTATGGCCCTCTGTTTTCGTGAGGAATTGCCAGTTACTAACTTTTTGCGCTTAGGCATCTTATTTTGAAAACTTCAATTTCCAAGGTTATGATCAAATGTTAAAAAAAATTTAAATGTTAAAAAAAGAAGTATGTAACAGTCCGTGAGCGGGTTGCAACTGTTTTCAAAAGTAAAAAATATGCAAAACTCTATGATCCCTTTTTCACTATGTTTTTAAAATTGAAATCCGTAGTAAAACGTAATAGTACGTAAAAAATTCACATCAAATAGACATAATAATAATCGAATATGAAACGAAAAATAGCATAAAAATCAGGGCTGCAAAGTCGGAGTCGGAGCCGTGGAGTCAGAGTTGGAGTCGGGCCCATTTTACAGCGAAAGAGTCGGAGTCGCATCTGTTAAAATTCCCGGAGTCGGAGTCGTCCATTTTAGAAGCAGATCTGCGTTGTCGGAGTCGGAGTCGGCCCATTTTTGAGTCGGAAGAGTCGGATCTGTTAAAAATTTTCGGAGTCGGAGTCAGAGTCGGAGTCGTCCATTTTTCCCACCGACTCCACAGCCCTGATAAAAAACGCAATGTCAACAAACAACTTTAAAATATCTAAATAAGAAATAAGAATTCCCATGTTAAGGTGTTGAGTTGTTCAATAACTATTCGATTTAGAAAAATATTTTTCTACTACTGTGCATTTTTTAAAAATGAAATTGTAATTTATCATGTTGCTATGGTAGCAGACGATAAAACGATATCTTTGGAATAAGGGAATAAATAGAATAAAAAGTTTTGTTGATGTTTGTGATAAAATGTTTTCATTATTTTTTAAAAAAGGTAATAATTAATCGCAATTAAATAATCTGTAATTATTTGCATGCGAGGTAAAAGAATTATAGTAATATCCGCTATATCTTCTTACTATTGCAGCGTGGCGTACGTAATATGTATATCTCGGAAAATATTTTTCTACTGCTGTGCATTTTTTTTAATGAAATTTAATTTATTATGCTGCTATGGCAGCAGACGTTGAAACGATATCTTTGGAATATGGGAATAAATAGAATAAAAAGTTTTGTTGATGTTTGTGATAAAATGTTTTCTTTATTTTTTAAAAAAGGTGATAATTAACCGCAATTAAATAATCTCTAATTATTTGCATGCGAATTAAAAGAATTATCGTAATACCCGCTACATCTTCTTACTATTGCAGCGTGGCGTACGTAATATGTATATCTCACATTGCAATAAACATTTAGAACTGGTTGGAACTCGCGCGATTACGGATTGAACATAAAAAAAGGCAACAATTCGTCAAAAACATAAAATAAAATAGAAAAAAATATATTTAAAATTTTCGAACTTTTTGCCCAAATCGTTCATGGGCCTCCTACCAGCAACCCGGGTGCCAAATTTCGTATCCCTGCGCCCTTTGATTTCCGAGGTTTTGTTGTTACAAAGATACGCGCACGGATTTTAATAGTGTATATAAAATCCCCTCTCGCCGAAATATATATACACTGAGGTGACAAAAGTCATGGGATATCCTGCTAATAGCGTGTCGGTCCTCCGTTTGGCCGGTGAGGTGCAGCAACACGACGTGGCATTGACTCCACGAATCGTTGGAAGTCCTCTGGAGAAATATTGAGCCATGCAGTCTCTATAGACATCCATAATTCCGAAAGTATTGGCGGTGGAGGATTTTGTGCACGAACTGATCTCTCGATTATGTCCCATAAATGTTCGATGGAATTTATGTCAGACGATCGCGGTGGCCAAATCATCCACTGGAATTGCCCAGAATGTACTTCAAACCAATCGCGGTGGCCAAATCATCCACTGGAATTGTCCAGAATGAGCTTCAAACCAATCGCGAACAGTTATGGCCCGGTAACATGGCGTATTGTCATCCTGGAAAATTCCATCGTTGTTCGGGTACATGAAGTTCATGAATGGTTGCATGTGGTCTCCCAGTAGCTGAATGTAATCATTTCCAGTTAACGATCGATTCAGTTTAACCAGCGGACCCAGTCCGTTCCATGTAGACATAGCCCACACGATTATGGAACCACCACCAGCCTGCACAGTGCCTTGTTGACAACTTGGGTCCATGGCTTCATGGATTCTGCGCCACACTCGTACCCTTCCATCAGCTCTTACCAATTCAAATCGTGACTCATCTGACCAAGCCACTTTCTTCCAGTCGTCTACGGATATGGTCACGAGCCCAGGAGCGCCGCTGTTGGCGATGTCGTGCTGTTAGTAATGGCACCCGAGTCGGTCTTCTGCTGCCAAAGCCCATTAAAGCCATATTTCGCCAGACTGTCCTAACGGACACGCGCGTTGGACGTCCCACATTCATTCCTGCCTTTATTTCACGCAGTGTTGCTTGTCTGTTCACACTGACATGTCTATGCAGACGTCACTAGTCGCGGTCACCAAGTGCCGGTGGTCGACCACTGCGTTGTCCATGATGGGAGGGGAGATTATCCCTGAATTTAGGTATTCTTGTCACACTCTTGACACTGTGGATCTCGGAATGTTGAATTTAGTAAAGATTTCCGAAATGGAATGTCCCATGCGTCTAGCTCCAACTAGCATACCGCGTTCGAAATCCGTTAATTGACGTCGTGTGTCCATAATCACATAATCAACCTTCTCACAGGAAGCATTTGAACACAAATGAAAGTCCTGTCCAGGCACTGACCATTTATACAATTTGTAAGCGACACTACTGCCATCTATATATTGGCATATCTATCCCATGACTTCTGTCACCTCAGTGTATATATATATATATATATATATGTATATGAATTACTCATTTTTAACCTTCTCATTAATGAGAACTATATTATTTCCGGCTCATCCTAAAAGAAAATGATAGGACATTTTGGCTTTTTTATGTTCTGAATATTGCCATATCCAAAGAAACTTTTTGTATTTCGCAAGTAGTTTCATAAATATTGCTTAAATACGTTTAATTTAATATGTATATAAAAATAAATATATTTAATATATTTATATATTTATTTATTTATTTTAATATATTTTTCTATATATTTTTATTTATATCTAATTTCTTTTTATTTATATAGTTTATGGATATATATATATATATATATATATATCCAAAAAGCAAAACCGCTACACATAACCAAATGTAAAAAAAAAAGAAGAAAGGAAAACAATAATTTAATTGTGCTAATCTTAAAATGGATATTTAAAAAAATGGCTGTAATTGCAATATTTATACCATTTTTAGCTTCCATTAACAAGGAAATAAATCTGTATCATTCATCACTCTGTGACGGAGGGAATTAGTCTCATTATTGGGATAAAAATGCTATTCGGCTGAGTTATTTAAGATAAACTTCATGGTCTATGACGTGTTAGTAGCTATTTGTTGTCATTGCAATTACAACAAAGAAGGGAAGTGATTAACAAAAACAAAATCTTCTTTGTATTTTGTTTGAAAACATAGGAATTACATCATTTCCAACCAAGCTTTTCGGAAATTTATAGAAATATTATTTTTAAATATTTCAAAAAAAAATTTCATTTCCTGTAATGCCAATTAGTTCTTTCCATTCAAATGAAATTTAGTTATGCATAATTTTCAAACTTTCTATGGCAATTCATTTTAACACCAAAGTTTTAAAGATAAAATTTTAGGGGGGGGGGGGGCTCTTTAGATGTCCTTTGTTGTCACTTAATCGCATATGACTGAGAAAATCCTTGATGTAGATCCTTGATAGTCCGAATAAACAGGGTATCCCTTGTTATCGTCGACCAATAGCCAATCCTTAAGCAGTTAGTTTTATAGGTATACTTCAAATTACAAAAATGTTTCAAGTGTACTATTTTTAAATATCTCAAAACAATTCTTCATTTCCTTTAACTTCAATTAGTTCTTTACATTCAAATGAAATTAACTATGCATAAATTTCAAATTTTCAAAGGCAATTCATTTTAGCAGCTAAGTTTAAAAGAAAATTTTGAGGGTGGGGGGGAATTCTTTAGATGTCATTTGTGTTCACTTATATGACTGGGGAAATCCTTGATATACACGAGTCCGAATAAACTGGGTATCCCTTCTTATCGTTGACCAATAGCCAATCCTTAAGCAGTTAGTTTTATAGTATAGTACCAATTACAAAAATGTTTAAAATGCTGTTCTTTGTCATACGGAAAGCCTTTTACACCCACATAGTTACTTTTTTAAAAGCTACAAAATTTAAATTTTCACGATCCCTGGGTCATATAGGTAAAATTAGATGAACAAAAACAAAAATATTCTCCATACTCTAGCAAGTAAAAGAGTAGAAATTCGATTCTTCTACGAACAAAACTTGCTGAGTTATCATATTTTGAATTTTATGAATTTTCATCCTTTTCTGGCGCTAAAAACAAAAAAAATAACAACAAGAACAACGTAATTTAATAAAATAAAAAGTTAGTCCTCAGTAAACCCTAATCCATTCGTACCATTTAATAGTAGACGTTATTATAAATCGGTTTGCACCAGTATCACTTTTGTATAATGATTTGCAGCAGAATTGTTGCTGAGGAAATCATATTTTTTTCCCTCGATTGTAAGATGTATGTCTGTAAAGTTGTAAGTGAGAATGTATGTCAATAAGGATATAAAGTGTATTAAAGTATGGAGTTAGTTTAAAAACTAAAAAGCAGTTACTAATCCACTCCTTGGCATAATTAAAAATATAAGGCAGTTTTTAAAACTTTCCAACATAGTTGAAAAGTTCCTATGACTTCGGTTTGTCTGTTCATCTGTCTGCCTGTCCGTGCTTTAACTCACGTAGATATACTAGGATAGCCATGTAATTGATACATGTCACTGATGTTTACTATGGCACGTTTGCTATTGCAAATGGAGTGTGTAACATTTATAGTTCGTTTACATGGATACGGAAAAGAATTCCGTTAAAGTATGATCTATAGGAAAAATCGTTTGTAATATATTTTAAATGTTATAACTATTTCAAACATATTGAAATTGATATACATCACTAATGTGAAGTACAAGATTCTAACTATAGAATATGGCGTGAATATTGTTTATTTACAGGGACATACAAAAGAATTTTGTTACAGTACAATTTATGACCGATAACTGATGGAAGTGCGTTTTCAGTTGTTGTATGCGGTTAAAAATATAACTAATTTTTTTTTTTCAAATTAATTGGTGTGTGTAAATTCTATAGCCCGCATACCGAGTTCACAAATGATTTCGAGTACATTTCCTTTTATTGACGGAAATTCCCAAAGGGGAATTTTCATCTGTACTATGCGTTTCCTAACTGAATTAAATTTTAGCATACACTATAGCATATATACAAATCTCTAGATCATATACAGGGTTGCAAAAACAAAATCGAATATTTTTCTGGCATTAGATGGTAATTTCTGAAATTGAGTTTTCATATGTACTATGAGTTTTCCAAATTATTTTCTTAGATGTCATCTTTCACCTCATTAAACAGTGAACTTTTGTTAGAGTATTCCGAATCTCATTGAAAGTGTTTCGTAATCTATGCTTGACGCGTGATTTTTCTTTCTCGTTTTAATTATTCACAATTCATGAGTGTAATATGAGTATGAGAGTTCATAGTTGGCAGGGGTGTAACCAAGGAAAGGACATTTTTTGCAAACAGTAATGTTCACTTTCTTTCGCAGAATTTTAAACTTTTTATTCCATTAAATAAGGCGAAAATTTCTGTTCAGGAAAAGTGGTTTGACGCCATCCCTTGCCCCTCCGTGTCTATGCCACTAACAGTTGCATATATTAGGGGTAATCGTGGTAATTTTTAGACACAAAACTCCGGGGTTATTCTTAGACGCACTTTGTGTTAAAAACTGTTAACTTTGCATCTTGGAATTTGAATGTAAGTATTTAAGCATTTTTTCTCATTGTATGATAATTTCCTAAGTTGTAATTCACATAGTAGCAAGTTTTCTTATTCCTCGAGAAAATGCCTTTGAAAAATTGCCTACCAACGTTTCTTTGCACATTTTCAAATTTGTTTATAGCAGATATTTATTTACTGTAGTTTCAGATTTTAAATAGTATTAAAAAAGGAACTGACTTCCTTTCAATCTACCAAGAGAAAATTTCAAGATTCAAAACTTAGGTATGTTTAGGCCTCTTAAAAAGGCATTGTTGGAGTGTTTCATGTTGGGGTGATTCTAATGTGTTCAAATGTGTAATTCAAATGTTTAGATATCATGGTGTAATTTTTAGACAACGAAAAATTAGGTTTAATTGAGTTTTGTATGTGTTCTAGGCAAAGATAAGATTAATACAATGATTAAAAAAGCATTTCAAGGGCCCGATTATTGATTATCCATTCACTGATTGTATTATATGCAATTTGTAAAGAAATCAATAAATATTACAACATTAACACCTTACTTTATTAAATTTTACTAAGTAATATAACTTCAACGCTGTTGTACAATGAAAAAGAAGGAATGTAGATATGGATGCAGTTGTTATAAGATCTGATCACAATACTAAACAAATAAGAGAAAAATAAGGGAAGAATGTTCCTAAAAAGAAAGAGAAGAATACCTCAAAGTAAATTTTTTTACCCGAAGAAGCTGAAAGTTGATCAGATGATGAAAGTTATTAGAGCGATGTATCCACTGACATAAGTTTATCAGGCAAATCCATGGCTACCAGTAGTATTGAAACAACCTGTCCTACCAAGAAGTCAATGTCAACTGAAACTTCACTTAAAATGAAATAAAAAATATTGCTTTTGACAAATATTTTACTGTTTATTATGAATCTTCATACTATATTGGCAAAGTATTGAAGATCTGTAAAGAAAATGAAAAAATTGAGCATCTGGAAATGCAATTCCTCAAATGGTACGGAGGCAAAATAAATTCGTGGTCTGCAGTACCAGAAATAGAGAAATTTCCTACTTCATTTGTATTGTATGGCCCAATTCAGACTTATTCCGTGAGCTTGTTTAAAATTTCATGAAAAGGTGAGATTGTTGGTTTATATACAACCTTTCAGAAGTTCCATAAGGATATTTGTGTAAATGAACTAAAGAAAGTTAACTGTATTTGCTCGTTTTTCTAGCTCAGATGTATAATAGGTTACTTCATGTTAATTTAGTAATGAAATTTATTTTTTTGTGTTAATTTACTTTGAAGTTCTTGTGCTTTAGCATTACAACTGTACTAGTACATCCACAATTAATAATTAAACTATGTTTTTAGTTATTGCCACGTTTTCTCTACTTTTTATAAATGTTATAAAGAATTATACGAAACATGAAACGAATTTTTTCCTATTCTATATTATAATGCCCAGTACTTACGCCATTTGAAGTGCACATTACAATAAGATACTGTACCCTTTACTACTATTAGCCTTTATAAGAATCTTATTTTGTATTCATATAACAAAGAATTTCAGTGTCTGATAATTGCTCCATGCATTTCTAAGAATTACCCCAATTGCCCAACTGCGAATTTCAGACACGTTTATGTATTTAAAAAAAGAAAATTACTTACAAAAACATTTAGTGAATACGTTAAGATAATTTATATATTTTTGATATTATAAAAAAATAAAATATGAACAATAAAAAAACCTTTTTTATAACAAAAGTTAACTTTTTGTCTAAAAATTATCGCGGTTACCTCTACTTATTTATTTTATTTTCTCATTCAACTTAAATAATTATGACAGAACGAAGGGGCATATTATGTATGGAAATTTTATACATTACATTCGAAATTCGCATATTTACGATTTATATTCAATTACATATTCCTATTACATCACTGTACTTTTTACGCCACTGTGAATTTCTCTTTGTCTTTAGCGACAATGTTGTGTGAGAATGGAAATTGTGTTTTCGTTTCAGTCTTTGTTTGCATACAAAGACACGCGCTATGAGGAACCAAAAGTTCTTACTTCCTCATTTTGACAAATACATATAGCAAACGCATCGTGACACCTGACTGACCTTTCTTTTTCTCTTTCTTTTTTAAAACATTTTTCTTTTCTTTTTTTTTTTTAGCAGATATTTCAAAAACTTATTTCCATACATCTATCTTTTTTTATTTTCTTCTTGAATTTTGTGTGACATAAATAACAGTGATTTAAAAAGTGGATAAGTTCATTCTTTTTAGAAGTAATACCATGTCAAACATTTTTATTTCAATGGTAAACAATTTTGAATTCACTGATTTATGAAATGAAAAACGTGTCTTCAACATGTATCACGAAATCACATTTCTTTTCAACAGAGGCCTATTTAAGGACTTTTATTTAAGTTTATTGTGCTTGTGTATTTTCAACATTCTACATGTACCTAAGTTAAAAGCAAATACTTACATTTTCATAAATAAAGCGTTTTGATCAACCCTAGAATACTAGATATAGTTATTTGGCATAGACCTTTCAATACCATAGTCGTGATAATTACGAGCGTCTAGTATTCTAGGGTTAAAAAAGAAAAAAAAAAAAAAAAAAAAAAAAACGTACATTTTTAGTTAACAAATGTTACTATAAATGAAAAAATTAGGTCTTGTTGAAACTAATTTAAAAATAATGATGTGACAGATTTGAGATGTATACTTTTTTATATGTTAATATACATCTCTTTTAAATTTAGTCTTTTAGAGCAATTTCTGATTGAAACATTAAGAAAGATTTTTTGCTCTTTTAAATTTATTATTTTATATTTGCTTTATTGAATTTTATTTTACTTTATATATTTCGACCAAAAATATCTTTTTATTATCTGTTAATTTAAAATAAATTACGTTTCTTTAAAGTAATATCGTTCGGAAATAACCCAAAATGATGTACAGAGTGCCCATAAATGAATGTCCCAGTTCCAATGGTAATATTATAACAGTTTAATTTATAACAAATCATACATCAAATTAAAGGTAAACTAATCTAGTTTTTCTTATAAATGTTGAATATGTGTCACTTTAGTTACACGGCACACGTCCAATCTAAAGTCCACTTCTTCCCCCATTTCGGTTAACGAGTCAGGAGTAATGGAAGCTATAGCCTTTTCAATTCTGTGTCTCACCTCTGGCAAATCATTTGGTTGAGGCGGAACGTAGACGCGATCTTTTATAAAGCCCCAAAGGTAAAAACGCATGGCTCTAACGGCTTTTAAATCTTCAGACCAGAAATAACGCTTTACGCTCAGAAGTCGTCATTTTGCGTGTGTTGCACCGCAAGCGAGTCAGTAACAAAGCAGTACTCCCGCATGCGCTTATCTAAAACTGTTTGAGTTACTCTTTATTTGTGACCCTGACCCGAAACTCTACAACGCTTACAGTTTATACTATTAAAATTTGTATCTGGATCATTCTTTTATGTATACCCTTTATTTTAAAAATTCTCCGTTTAATAGCATGGTGCATCATTACGTACCGTAGGCAAAAAGAAAAGGAAAGGAAAACAACAAAATAGAAAGAAAACAACCCCATACATTTTTATCACAAAACTGTCGAACAGCCCCCCCCCCCCCCCCCCCGAAAATACACTGGTTTCCAAAAATTAAGGAAAAATCACAAAAAGAGTGATAAGTCGCTCAAATAGAAACCTATCCGTATGAAATTTGCATATATTGTTAACTAAAAGATGCTGAATAAAATTACAAAATGCAATTTAATGGCGCTGCAATCGGATTGCGTCATCTGTGAGGAGCATTAAAAAGCATGCTAGACAGTACGGCTGCAGGTATTGGTGTGATTATGAGATATGAACACTGAGATAGCCAATTCATTAGTATGACCTCGAGGTATCATTAGTCCACAGAACTGCGATATAGAGCTATTGGAAGATTGGAGGCAGGTCAAAATCAGACAGTGGTGGCCAGGTGGCTAAATCTGAGTCCTTCTGTTGTTCATAGGCTTTGGCAACAGTTTCAAACCACTGGTTCGGCCTTCGGAAGGTTCCGCCAAGGAGGGGCAAGAGCTACGACAAGCACCGATGACCGATATTTGCGGTTATGTGTACGAAAGAATAGAACAACAACTCCATCTCATGTTAGAGTCCTTGCTGCAGCCACTGGAAGGTTGGTATCAACGTCTACTGTGCGTAGAAGGACTCATGAAGGTGGTCATTACGTGAGGCAACCAGCCATTTGTATGTCGCTCACCTCACGTCACCGGAAGGAACGTTTAAGGTGGGCACGTCAATATGTCCTCTAGGCGGCTGATCAATGGATGCATGTTCTCTTCATGGATGAATCCTGGTTTAGCCTCCAAAGTGATGTTAGGCACTGTTTGATTTGGAGAGAACAGAGAATACGCTATCATCCATCAAACGTTCGTGAAAAAGTTTCATACGGAGGAGGCAATGTCTGTGTTTGGGGTGGTATCTCTTTGAGTGGACCTACAGACCTTCGTGTCTTTCCACGTGGAACTGCGAATGCTCACGTCTATAGACATGACATTCTTGATGCTTATGTGCGTCCTTATGCCGGCGCAATAGGTAATGATTTCCTGTTACATGAAGACAACACTTGACAGCATAGGACTCGCATAGTGGAAGATTATCTTCAGCACCAAACAATTCAGCGCATGGAATGGCCAGCTCGATCACCGGACTTAAATCCCATTGAGCATATTTGGGATGCTTTAGGAATATGTGTTGCTGCTCTCAATCCCCTTTCTCAGACCATTGCCACGCTTAAAACTGCTTTACAAAAGTAATGGCTCGCACTTCCCAGCGAACTTATCGATCGCATAATTGACAGTATCACACATCGCTACATGTGCTGTATTGCTTCTATGGGTGATCATACTCCATATTAAAGGTACTTTTCCTATACCAAACTGACACATTTCGTTTATTTTATAATTGTGTTAATTTCTGAAACACCACAATCGTGTGGTAAGTTCTTTAAATGTTATTTTATACCTTACTATGTGTTGTATATTGCGCCTCCGTTTTATTACAAGTAATATTTTGAATAATCGCTATTTTTGTTGTTTTTCCTTAATTTTTGGAAACCAGTGTAATAACTTAATTGGGAATTATATCTTCTTTCATGTTAAAAATATGAGGGCTGTCTCCATATAGAAACTCTAACAAACTTTGAAATTTTCAATAAGAACACTTGATTTTGGCATCATATTTGGATTTTTGAGGAAATTCTACCTTGAGATACCAAACGGGAAATCATTCGGCGAGGTAGTTTTGGAATTATGGGCATGTGAGTTTTTGAATTCCTAAGGTTCAATTCACTTTTAATAGTTGAAAAACAACTGTAATGGAGGTACTAACTTAAAAACTAGTTTGTGAAATGAACTGAAATTTTGGATTCGCGTATTAGAAGCTTCTAGAAATCGATTTATGTTTAAAGTTATATATAGTGCAATACATTTATTTTTCGAATATTAAGGTTGTCCTCAAGTTCACTGCTAAATAAGCGCGAAACTTTCTGACGCAATGACAGACTCATTTTTAAACGAAAGGTATAAAATTGTCAGCCCTGACTCTGGAAGCGATTTGGAATCGAAATGATTTTTCCATTTTTTGATATATAAATTAACTACTGAGTTATAATCGATTTTGATCATGTGACAAGACGTTTTTCTTCCTTCTCTGACTGGTTTTTCAACTTTCGTCCAGAAATTCGGTTCAAAATGTCAACTTTGACAGTATTTTTTGAAAGATCTATTGTGTTTATTAAAAAACGGAAAACGTCGTTCGATTACATAGTTTCTGAATAACAACACCTGCTAGTTTCATTCGTTTCCGAACAAAAGTGAATATAAAACTTGTGTCATAAAGTTGACCCTTTGGATTTGAGAACAGTCTTTATCGCATAATTTGTATACAGTCGTACCGTTTAATACGAGCACGGCTGAAGCGAAGATACAGTTAAAACGAGCAATTTGCACGTTAAGAATAGTTCATCATTTAAAGTATATTTTTTCACGTTTTTTACCAGCTGCAATAACAGGAGCCTGGATAATACGAGCAAAACATTTGTTCATCTCAATGTGATTTTCTGTGAAAAGTAGGGTAGAACTAGAAAAGAAATCCTCTTCTTATCGAACGCTGTTCTCTCTTATCAGTAATATTTTTACATTACAAGTGTTTGCCAAAATGAAGTAATTTATCAGTTTTACCAGACAGAATCTCAACCTTCAAAGAGACCCCCCCTCACTTAAGATCTTAAGAAAATGTAGAGGAATGTCCTGAGGTCTTGAAAGAATTAAAGAAAGAATGGTGAGATAATAAGGTTTCAAATACAGTCAACTGGGGTAACTTTGAACCATAAGGGTAACTTTGGCCCAACAGAGAAAAAAGATTAAATCTACTACATCACTTGAGTTATCGGCAAAGTTTTGGTCTCAAAATATAGGTAGTTGCTCATTGTAAATAATTCTCCAAGGTTCTACCGTGGCAGTATGAACCAAAGTTTCCTAAATGTGAGCCAAAGTTACCCCAATTGACAGTACCGCTTCTCGAGAAAATTTACAACTGAGCCATGGAAAGGAAAGAGCATAGAAGAAAACATTGATTTATTTGGACCTTATTAACCAGCCATTTCTTGTCTCTTATTGCACTATTAAAATGAAAAAGATATGTGAAAACAATAGCTCTGAAATTGCAGTGACTATTGCAATGATGATCGGTTTTTATCCAGGAAACTCCATGATATTAAGCTAATTTTAGCACTGCGATAATCAAAGAAATTAATAGAGGTAATTATTTTAATTATGTGTGTATTTTAAAGATTTTTATTATCTTCATGGGTATCACGAGTAACTATTAATACGACAATTTTATAATTCCTTTGGTTCTCGTATTAGTTCGACTATATTATGAAATTAAATGCTACAAAATACTTGAAGGAAAACACCGTGACCATGAAAAAGCTTATAAAATAGAAAGTGAATTACGTTCATGAAAAATCATAGAAATTTACAAAGCTTTAACTGTATATTTACAAAACTTTAGGAAGATTATAACAGCATGTAATTTGAAAAACTGGATTAAGAGCATACAAATGCTAATTCAACTGAAAACGATAAAGGACGAAGAAAAAAAACAGCTGTGTTGAATACAGATTGGAATGAAGATCACAAAAGCCTAATGAACTGAATTGGATAATAGCATATAATATTAATTTTTACAATAGGAAACGTTCTTTAAAATATGCATTTTTATGCCAGATCTTTAAGACTTACCAATTCGTATACTATATTAAAACCTATTTTGTTAAAAGCGTTTGAAAATAATATAATTAAAATTCTATGTTTAATTAAAACAATGATTATATAAATTTCGAATTTAGTCAGTGAATTATAAGTAATGTTGATGGAAGATGTAAAAGAAATGCAAACTAATATCTTTCTAGCTTAAGTATCATATGAAAGATGTTCGCTAAATTAACATTGAATTGACGAAATAATGAAAATAATTGTTGAAAACAAATATCTTTTGATTAAATAGAATTTAGTAAAGAATTCTATAGTTCATTTAAAGTTGATTTGTAGTATACTAAAAGGATAGCAAGCATATATTCAGTTTGAAGAGTACATATTCTTCTCTAAAACCAAATTCTCATAAGACAGTTTTTTTTTAAATTCCAGTGTATTTTTTACATAAATGTAACTATTAATTTAAATTATAAATTATGATTTATATCAGAATACTATAAAAAAATAAACAATCCTATAAAGAATATTTTCATATGAACATTTTTAAATATGTTATACAAAAATACAAATTACACACTAACTATTCGTGGCTAGTGTTGGTGTTGGTGTTTGCTACGACTAGTAATCTGCGTAAGGGATATAGGCTGAAAAGGAGATGCCCTCTGTGGGATCTTTTTAAGGGAACCTGACCCTTACGCAAGCGAAGCAAGGTTCGGAGAAAACAATGGACGACTCCGAAAGGTTAGGCCGACGAGACTTAGAGTAGAAGCAACAAAATCTAATAAAAAAAATTCTTGTGTATACCTTAAGATATTTACAATAAACTGTTAAAATTTCAAAAAGATCCATCATGCAGTTTTCTTACAAAAAAATCATAAAAGTGCTTTTTTTTTTCCTCCTAATGTAGAAGGTCCCCTTAAGGCTCCGCTGCACTGAAACTCTCCGATCGCGAAATCCCGTGTTAACCTATGGGAAAACTTTGAAGTGCGATTACTCATTACATAATATAATTATTAAAACATCGTTTTCACCATCTGAAAGTAGACGTCAGATCTTGATGATGTGCGTTTTTAAAAATTATCCCCATAAATTTTAAGTACATAAAAAATCCCTATAAACTTTGAAATTTCCATGTGATTAAATTTTATCATCTACTTAAAAATACTTAAAATTTACGCAGACAATTTTTAAAAACGCACATCATCGGCATCTGACGCCTACTTTTTGATGGTGAAAACGGTATTTTAATAATTATATTAGGTAATGAGTAACCGCACTTCAAAGTTTTCCCATAGGCTAACATGGAGTTTTGGGATCGAGGAGTTTCAGTGCAGCGGACCCTTAACTTAAATCACGTTATATGAACACGGTATTTCAACCAGACTCCTGATATAATTACTATCTTTCCTCTAAGATTACACCGTGTGACTTTTTAATATGGTGAGGCTTGAAGTTAAGGTTTTGGGAGATCAGCTAATGTCATTCTCTATGGTGGAGGAAGATACTCGCCATTAGAGTCCTGCATCGGGTCGGGTTACCCGCTTTTACCCGAACCCGACCCGACCCGCCGGGTCGGGTTGACTTTAAATTTTTTTGGTGCGGGTCGGGTTGGTTTTTATTTTTTCGTGTTCAGTTCGGTTTCGGGTTAGTTTTTTTACATTTGCGGGTCGGGTTCGGGTTGACCCGCTTTTATAAAAGAATGTGGAAAATATTTTTTCCCGTTAAAAGCCTATATAAACCGCAGATCAAAGTTTCACAAAAGCAAAATGTGTGCCTGCCTGTTTTGTCTTTAGTCATCCTTTCACGAGTCTTCGAAATAACAAACTGCATTATATTTTTACCGTATTTTAAAAATACAATACGCAGCAAAACGCTAAATGGTCCTTCCTGTCAATTGTATCCAGTGAATAATTTAATTGTGGTGATACGCGATGCACTATGTTAGACGGGAAAATTTTCAATATAATAACTGCTGATAAACTAAAGGCAGATGGTCACTTGTGTAAAACAAAGTGAATCGTTATAAGGGAAGCTTTTGAAACCGCAACTAATTTTACAGCATATTTAAAGATTAGATTTTTAATTTTATACCATTTAGAGTCCTGCATCGGGTCGGGCCAAAGGTTTTACTATAGTTGAATATTAAAGAATATAGATTTGTTCATTCTTCTATGTAAAACATAAAAATGGTATTAGACAATTGTAGGTCTGCACGGGCGGGAATTTTCAGGCCCGGGAACGGCCCGCCCCGTACCGTATAAAACTTTAAAGTCTGGCCCTAGCCAGGCACCGCCAGTTTATAATTTTATCGGCTTCATCTAAATATTTATATCGGGCCGGTAGACCCGCTTAATTGTAGTTATCGGCCCGGCCTGGCAGGGCCGTTCAATTTTTTTGCCGGCCCGGTCCGGCCCGTTGAAAAAGCTGTTTTAATAAAGCGGCCTGTCCAGTTTGAAATTTTGCCACCCAGACGCGGCCCGCTGGTCGGAGCGGTGCAGACCAATATAAGAAATACAATTGTAGATTATTTCTTATAATGGTATTAAAACAGGATTTGCTTTCCTCACATTGCGGGTTCGGGTCGGGTGCGGGTTGATATACCTCGGATTCGGGTCGGGTTGCGGGTTGCCTGAAATTATTTTTGCGGGTTCGGGTCGGGTTCGGGTCGGGTTGCGGGTTGCCGAAAATTATTTTTACGGGTTCGGATCGGGTTGCGGGTTGACTCAAAATGGAATTTGCGGATACCCGCGCAGGACTCTACTCGCCATCATGTGACAGAATATATAGCTGAAATCCTCTTCGATGTTCTGTGTAGTGTCATGCCACGCCTAATGGACATTCTCATGAATGATGACCACAACCTTGAGCATTTGTATTCTTAGCTGCATTGTAAACTTTGCTGCATCAGTGTACAAAACCAAACTGAACAATAACAAGAAGAGAACTAAAGCACCGCATGTCAGTAGTAAATGTAAATATTCGTGTAATAAATGTTTTCGTTATTTAAAATAATCCCCTACTTTTTGGTATATTTTTGTGCAAACACCATCGTGTTATTGTCTATACTTTTTTAATTATTGAATTTTATTCTTTTTGTGACTTTTGGATCACCAACTATAGGGGAGACTAGGGAGGGTTGACCATACGAGAGGCTTGACCCACCCATCAGTTTTCATATTTAAAATAATTTCAGAGTTTTACCAATAGGTGTCAACCAAAGCTATTGGAATGCTCAAAAGCTCAAACAACACTCTTTGTTTCATACAGCTAATCGAAATAGGTGTGGAAAAATCAAATGGGGAGCGTTTTCAACCTAAAAAGTGCGTTTTTTAGAAATAATTTGTAAGCTTTTTTCAGATAAAATATATCATACAAATTTAAGTAAATAGGTTTAAAGTAATGCAGAAATAACGAGCTTTCATTCCAGGCATAAAGATTGTACCGTAAGTTAGGCTTAACATAACAATATGCTATTATTTAGAAAAGTGGTATGTGGGGAGGTTTGACCCAGTCAATGTGAGGGTGGGTTGACCAGATGCTCAAGGCTCCCTTAATTAAGTGGTTTTGGCAATCTGTTTATTATACACTGTGCATAATGAAAAGGGTTATATATAAAAAAGAATATATATTTATCCTGTAAAGCTACTGTAAAATGGGGTGATGGAAAAGAAAGTGTTTGAAACTGCTTAAAGAAAGATGCAAAAAATTGCTGTAGTATCCACTGCAAGAAAATACTTAATGAAATATAAATGGGAAAGTTGATAGGAACTTTTCTTCATCTAAATATTACTTAAAATAGGTAAATAGAAACAGTGGAAAAGAATAGAAAGTATGAAAACAGCAGTCTTAAGAGATGGGAATGTTCGGAAAAAAACCGGAAAAGTTGGGAAAAAAACCGGTTTTTTTCAGTTTTTTTCCGAAGGGCTATTTTTCAATTTTTCCAAATTGGAAAAATTGAAATTTCATTTATAAAATAATGTAGTCAAAATTTTATAATTGCTACATTCTGATACTTTTATTTATATCATGTTTAGTGTCCCTCGTGAAAACCTTAACATGGAAAATCTTATCTGTAAGCAGGGATCTCTTTAGAAAGAACTTGAGTCTATTAAAGGATCCTTCACAGTTTTTTCTCCTTAAAACATATGACCTTTAACAAAATTCTTTCACTTATTAAAAAAATCAAACCCTATTGTATAATAGCTGCAATAACCAATGAATCTATTATCTAGCTGTTTATATGTACAAAGGACAATAATGTCTAAATAAGAACTTAAATATGTAATTTCTAATTTACAAAATTCCGATTACATTTTTTACATTTAATTCACATTTTTTACAAGTTCATAAGTTTTTATAAAAGTTCACAATTTCGTAAAAACTTGATCGTGTGAAAAAAAGTCTAAGCAAATCCTTGGTAAGATAATTAAATGGAACTTCTCTCATTAAAAATGAAAATTCATGTGCAAAAGTATTTCAATATTATACCAATAAATGAAAATGGTAAGATGGAAAATTTAATGTAAAATTTGAAACATGCATTTATTTGTATTCGCATGGCTATAATTTTTCACTATTGTTAAAAAAAAAACTCTTTTGATGATAACATGCAGTTGAAATTATGTATAATTTTTTTTCTTTTCTTGAAATATAAATTCTTAGAGTTGTCTAAATGTATTTTCAAAAAACATAAATCCATACAAACATTGCAAAGAAAATGTAAGCAAATCTCTGTGAAAAATCTATTTGAAAACAATTTTTAAACATATGGAAAAATCCACCCGTTTTAAAAGTTTTGTTTTTAAAAAAATACCGCTTTCAATATTAAGAATCTAAATCTTACTAAAACATAGTTTGGGTTAAGTCTGGAAAGCTGTACCAAAACTACATATGCAGGAAATGAAAATTATAACTGTAAGTGGGGGGGGGGGGGGGGAATAATACTAATTTTTAAACAACGGAAGATTTGAAAATGATAACAGTATTTATAATAATACCAGAACTACTATAATTTGTTTATTTTACACTGGCATCCTTTATGAGTACTATGTAGGTGTGATGTACAATACAGTTTAAAACTGCTTTGAAACTACAGTGATATTGGTTGAAACGAAAGATTTTTTTGTTTGTTTGTTTTTAAATTAGCTCTACTGATATAATTAAACAAGTGCTACTGAAAAATCATTTCAACAGATACATGATATATTATACAAACACTGGTGACAAATTAAGCAAGAAAAGCTACTGTCAGAATTCTAAGACTGAAAGGATAAACTTTTAAAAGCTGGCTTTTTTTTTTCCTCTCTTTTTTTTTAATAACGTATTCGCATATAAAGGGAAAATAATTTTTCTTAGTGTGCAAAAATATTGAAAAAGTTTATTATTGTATACTTTTTAGGAAAATATAACTTATTTTTGAGAAACATTTATAGGAAATCAATTTTTCCTATTTTTCCAACTTTTCCAGAAAAAAACTGGAAAAAAACCGGTTTTTTTCTGCCACTTCAACTTTTCCGGAAAATTTACATCTCTAGCTCTTAACCATTTCAGGGACAGTGGCATGTTTATGAAACCACTTAATTTTAATTCTTAAACGCCAGAATGACACCAGAATTTTACTAAATTGTTTTCCATTTAATATGTATGTGAAATATAGCCTTTTTCTTATTTCCAAATAAATTTGTTCGTAAATTCCGGTGCCAGTCATTTATTTCAACATTTTAGTACTGAAAGTACTTTGCTCCCGAAAGGCCTAAAAGATGTTAATAATAAGTTAAGTGCCCAATGCGGCTGCAAAAGAAAATAGCATAGATCGAAAAACTTCAGGAAGGCATGTAGACAAATTTCACCAGGATGAATAAAGTTAGATGAAGCCAAACTATGTGACAACTATGTTGTTAGGTCGAGTGTCACAAAAAGTAGGACAAGGCGACAAAAAAAAGGCGGGACAGTGTTTCCTAAATCCAGATATATTCATACATGAAACCCTATGAAAACGGAACCTGTCTCTACCGGAATATTGTCTTAAATGTTAAAATTTCATTTTCCCTGCTGTACAATTATATATGCTCAGACAAAATCATGTTTAAAACAAATGTTTTCTCCTATGACTTGCGATTGCGTCAAAACAGGGTTTTTAAGCGTCATGTTTTCAAAAATATTTTTTTAATAATTAAAGCATGTAGCATAATGTTATTCTGTTTTTTTTTTTTTTTTTAACTGATTTTATTCTCTTCTCAAATATTTCAATATAATACAAAGTGGGTCAAGCCTCCCATATAGTGGGTCAACCCTCCCGTATGTGGGGAGCCTTGACCCATTATTTTGTCATGAATAAAATCATTCATTTTTCAAATTTCTTATATATTACACTTATGTAGCAATTTTATTTTGATAACTGATTGTATAACGAATAAAATGATATATAAAACTTTATTCTACATTCAATATTTAAAAAATATAAAATCATTTTGTAAAAAGTGGGTTCAACCCTCCCTAGTCTCCCCTATATATCTTTTTTACTTCATAACAAATTGAATTAACCTTTTATTCTCCAACGATAGTTTTGAGTACCATTAAAGAAGATTTAATATAGAATTTATTTAATCCGTGTATAAATAAAAGTAGATTTTACTTTTCATACAAAACTCTTTGCTCGATCATATTCAAAAAGCACAGCGAAACAGTCCAAACTAAATATTTTTTTAAGTGATTATTTTCTCAACCATTTACACAGGTATAGTTCTTTCTCTTATTAAAAAGGGTTATATAAAAAAATTTGCAACTACCAAAAACCTTTCAATTTACATGTAGGATCACAATACATTTATTCACATTGTTTTGTTTTTGGTTTTTTGGTTTTTTTTATAAGAATTGAAAATTTCCATAACAGTATTTTTTGTTAAGCAGTCTAATTATTCTTGTAAATATTTTACAAAAAAAGAACTTATTAATACCAATTTATTAAACAAGTTTTAAGGGAAAATCTTATCCAATTTTCCTATTATTATTATAAGTTATTATAGTTTTGTAATATATCTTCAGACATTAAAGCAGATAATTATTGAAATAGAGCAATTACATAATTTGGGGCATAAAGGTATTATAAATTATTATTTTACTTAACGTATTTAATTTTGTTAAGAAGCTCCTCCACACCTCAGAAAATGAAAAATGTTTGATCTTCTGAATATATATGCATAGACAAACACAGAAAGATATATACAGGGTATCCCAAAAAGATGGAAACACGTTCTAATTTGTTACTGTTGGAGTTACGTAGGGAATGTAAATTGAAACTAAACTAAACTGAACTTGTGGGTTTACAATCCATTAAGGATCAGGGCCTACAGTGCCCAGCGCTGTTTACTTGACCCTGGGCCCCGAGGTTCTACACAGCATAAGTCCTGGACAGGTGATCAGTCTAACGCGAGACCCCCAGTGTTTAATTTCCAAGCAAGCTTGGTACTTATTTTATCGAACCCGAACTAATGAAAGGTTGAGTGATCCTTGCCTAGCTGGGAGTCGAACTCTCTACCTGAAGCGTGGCATACAGGCGTGCTGACCACTACGCTACTGAGCACTATGTAAATTGAAGAACCGTTCAAAATTAGGTAGGAATTAATATTATGTAGAGGAAATAGTCCTGCTATTAATTTTTTTAAAGTTACACTTCTTGAATGTTTAAAAGGCCCCTGTGTCCGATAAGTTAGATTTAGAAAAGTTTTTCCCATGCTCTGACAAGATAAACAGTAAAAATTCCTTTCTTCTACGACCGAAACTCACCGAGATATTATGCGTTGTATTTTATAAAAATTCGTAGCATTCCAACACTAAAAACGGATTGTCGGAAAGCTCGAAAATGAGAGTGTGAAAGAAAATGGATTGAAAAATGAGCTGAAAATGATGGAATTTTTATTATTATTATAATAATTATTATTTTACCGTAAAGGAGGAAATTTTTGTTTCTTTTTTTTAAGGTGCATTTTTAATAATTCTAGAGCTTTTGATTTTATATTTTTATATTTCATAGTTTATGTTAATGCAAAAAAATTACTCGTTTAAGCAAGTCAAGCGTGATACGTCACGAATACAGCAGCTTACTTGATCTAACCGTGAAAGATAGTGTGCATTTAATCATTACATCCCTTTAATCACTGCATCCATGAATGATCTGGGATGATTTTTTCGGAACTTGAGCTTAGCCAAAGCGATATAAATAAAATTCTTCCGTGTCCGTTACTATTTTAAAAGTCAACGCGCATAAATAGTCAATAAATACTAACACGAGATGTTGAAACACTGACCATACGTAAATAATAGCTATTTTTCTAGATTAATAAGAAATTATACAATGTTAAATGATGCATGAATATTTAACGTTATGAATTTACAAAACGTTACTTCCTATTTATTATACGAAAATTCAAAGTTAAAAGAATCTTTGTTATTCTACTATGTAGGCCATAGTATCAAATATCACAAAGAATCGTTTTTAAAACTAATTTTCATAGAGTTATAAAGGATTGAGATTGAATAAGCCTTTCTATTAAATCACAAAACAATTTAAAACATCTCTCAATAATAAATAACTTGTTTTATTTGTTATTTAAAAAATTTATTTGTCTTTTAAAAAATCCTATTTTTATAAAGGGAACCAAAAATGTCTAAATTTTAAGTACAAACTATACCTGCTTTCCGTTATATCCACTTCAAAAAAGGTAAATAATTTGAAAAAGCACATTTTTTTCCTTTTTAAAAAATTTTAATTTTCATTGTATTATATAGACGATAAACTTTCCTTAAAAATAAAAATAATGATTCTATGTCATATTTTAAACTTGTAGATAATAGTTTTTTGCAATGCAACATGCAAATGAAACCACTCTTCTCTTAAGACCCTTCCAAGGCAACAAAAAACTTCATTTCGACATAAGTAATTTTATTTGCCTTTGTCTAAATTTAGACAATCCAATTCCGGTTAGAACAGACTGTTTTTTATAAACTGAAATATGAGGCTTTTAACAGCAATGATTTATTGAAGGTCATGTATTTAGCAAATCTTTGTTTTGGGTATTTAAAAAGTCATATTTTTAAGACGGTACACTTTTATTTCTGATCGAGTAAGAATATCTTAAATCCATTCTTTTCAGTCTTTCTGAAATTCTAAAGCTTTAATGTTCATTATAAAATCTATTTTGACTTCTAATAGATATGCATATATTTAAGTGATATAATTATCTGCGAATGTATATATTCACCATATTTCCGTTTCCGAAATTATATGTAAGCTATGAGAGCCACTATTTAGAACCTACATTATATATCTAAGACTCTTACATAAGACATTTTTACTGCACCTAAAAATGCTGTCATGGAGATTATTAGAAATAATAAACGTGTGTATATATGGAATTGTGTGAGAGTGTGGAAACAACTGACAAAAAAGAAAATATATCTAAAGTCAATATTATATATACATATATGTATAGTTTTATTTAATCTCGAGGAATGTTACTTTAAAGAAGACTTACTAAAAAAGAAGAACATTGTACATTATCTTAAAAAGACTTACAGTAGATAACAGTTAGGCATTCTCTGATCTTTGTTACTTTCCATATGTAAATGAAAAGGATTTTTGTAGTGTTTGGGGAAATCTAAACAAACCATCGATTAAAGCACACTTATTAATAAATTTAATTAATAATATTAGTATTAGAACGTTCCCATGTAAAACCAATTTTTCTTTCAGTTCGTCCATGACACAAATTCAGAATACTTCCTAAACTCATCTGAAAAATTAGCGTTCTTGAATATAAATGGAATACAATTTAGGAAACCGCAAAAAGAAAAAAAAAGTATATTTGATTTTCATACTCAAAGGAGATATATTCGGAATTTGACAGGAAAAAATTCGATTTATCTGTTATTCTTAAAAAATGTTTCTTTATTCATAAAATTTCCGCTTACAAATGGCCACGTGGTAACAAGATTTCGTGACCAATTATTTGAATGATTTTAATTTATTTATTTCGTAGTTTATAGCACTTTTTACATTCATTCATTGACAGAATCACTCAATCAGAATATTTCCCATTATCATCTGAAAAACTATCGTTCTCCAACACAAATTCAAAATGTAATATAATTTGGGAAACCGCGAAAAATTAAAAATTGTCTTTCATAACTTTTATGCTCAAGGAAGTTATATTCAAAGTAAGAAGGACAGGATTAAAAGCTTATCCGTATTATCTATTATTGAAAAGAATGTTTCCTTACTACAAAATCTAAAGTTAGGAAAGTTTTCCGCGTGGTCACACGTTTAGAAGATCTCGTGACAAACCATTTGATTGCTTTCATTAAAGTTTAATTTATTTATTTCGCAGGTTGTGAACCCTTCTTTACGCATTCATTCAGAAAGTGCGGATTACGGAAATAATTTGTACAGACACACAATCTTCTTTCTTCCGCGACAAGAATAGATTTATTTTATATGCGTGCATCGCATGTATTGAAGTCACAGAGAAGTCTTATTAAACTTCCACCATACGTTTTGCGTGCTGAATACCGTGAAAAAATACATGAATAAAAATAGAAACAAAATACAAACACAATATCGTATCGTTTCTTTCGTTGCAATTCTTACAATTCGGTAAGAAAAGAAACTAAAAACTTCCTACCCCCCCCCCCCCCCCAATTTTTTTTGAGAGAAGGGATGATTTTCGACTTATAAAGTAAGTAAAGAAAAGAACATTATACAATCGTCGTTCTAATACCCATTGTTATAAAATATAATGAAGTATTTGTATCCCTGAACTTGGCGGAAATCGTCAAGGTTGATGTAAAACGTTGACCCAGTTTTCTAGATTGATTACAGAAAATTTTGGGGCGGGTAGTAACGATATAAAGACTTTACGTTTGATTATGATTTTCATTACTGTAAAAAGAGATATAGAAATTGATGTGAAGATAAAAAACTAATAAAAGTATAGTCCAAAAGAGATTGGTGATTTAGAGATCAGGAAAGTAATGGAAGAATAAATCCTTTCGTTTATAAAGAATACAAAATTTCCCAATAACATTCCAATTGGTATAATTAACAATAATTAAAGCTGCAACTTTTTTTCTCATTTGTGATAGTATTCTCAAAACATTATCAAACATCAATACTTATTGTTCATTTAAAATAAAGTTGTAAGTTAACTACATCAAAACGTTAGAATAAAAATACAAATTTTTGATGTTAATAAAAAAATGCTAGGATAGCAAGGAAAAATATAGCGAGTAATTTGTATTAAAATGTCAGAAAATTATTTTTGTTTATTATAGTGATTCTAAAAGAAAGCAAATATTGTACCTCAAATAAAAAAAAATCCCTGCCGGCCCGGCCTACAGGCAGAGGTAGATTTCGAAGTCAAATATACTAATTTCACAAACAAAAACTAAATCATGATTAGAGATAAATCCACTTTAACAATTTTATCTGGCCGCTTTTGACGAGTTTTTATTTCATTTTTATATAATAGCTGGTTTTATCAGAATCATGTTAGGGCGGTATTCAAAAAAATACTTTCCATGCTCAACAACTCGAAATTTTCTGGCATAATTCCAGATTCATTTTTAATTAAAAAAAAAAATATATATATATATATATGAAACTTGCTGACGTGATTTTTGAAGAGATTTATAAGCGACCTGTGTTTTTATTTTTTGTTCAATTAATTAAAACTTGATATATAAACAATTCTTTTCTCAGAAGGACAATATATTTCGTTTCTAACACAATCGCTTCGGAAAATTCCGTTCAAAATGCCCAATTTGACATCATTTTTTGAAATATATTCTGCCTCTATAAAAAATCGATCATTACGGTACATTATATAGTTTCTGAATAAGCGAATCTACCAATTAAATGCGTTTGAGAGCAAAAATGAATTTAAAAATGAGTCAGAAAATAAGCAGTTTGGATTTAAGTGCATCCTTAATACAATGATTTTTCCAACACAATCCGCTTCGGTAAATTCGGTTCAAAATGCCCTTTTTAACAGCATTTTTAAAAATATATTCTGCCTCTATCAAACAATCGACCATTACGGTACATTATATAGTTTCTGAGCAAGAAAACGTACCAATTGGAAGCCTTTGAGAGCAAAAATGAATTGTAAAATGAGTCAGAAAATAAGCAATTTGGATTTGAATACACCCTTACTAAGATGATTTTTTTCTTCAACCGCTATGTATTTTTAATTTGTTTTTGCTGTAAGAATTGGTCCTATCCAAAACTTGTCTATATAGATGTTGTAGACAATATTAAGGAGATATATGATAAATTCATGGGGATTTTATATCTTTTGGATTGGCGGAGTTATGGATTTTTTTCTTCTTCAAACCCCCTTTTTGTTTTCTTTTTTAATTTTGTTTTGCGGTACGAATTGGTCCTATCAAAAACTTGTGAATATAAAAGTTGTAGATAATGTTAAAGAGATTTATAATAAAATTAATTGGATTTGATATCTTGAGAATTGACGAAGTTATGAATTTTTTTCTCCCAAAAACCCTATTTTTTGCGCCCCTTGAGCCCATTTTTAACTTTATCAAAAATCTGTGATACATAAATTTTTGGCCCTATTTTTAGAAGTAATATAAACTTTAAACTGATTTGATATGTACAAAAATTAAGAAGTTATAGGGGGTTTTCTGTTTTCACAAAACCCCTCCCTATTTCCATCCCCTTGGTCCGATTTTGCCCATTAACAAACTTGACCGAGATTTTATGCCCATTGATTTTATGTATCAGTTTGGAAGAAATTGGTGCAGAATTACGAAAGTTATCGTGTCCAGAAGAAAGTGATATATATATATAGATAGATAGATAGATAGATAGATAGATAAAGTTTTTTACTGAGGGTGGTTTTGGGTTCTAGGGGTCATGATCGGTGTAGATCTGCAAAAATTTTTCAGAAATTCCAACATAGGAACGATCCCAATAGGTAGTATTTCATACGAAATCTACCTAAAAGAAAAAGGAAAAGGAAAGGAACGAAGGAAATAAATCCTGCAGATAATGAGACTCTGTAGTTTTCTACATCAGATTGCGCACATTATGCATTCACTTCTAAAGTGGGAATAGATGCATTAAAATGGATGCAAATCACGTAGACATGCTTTTATCTATATCAGTGAAGATATGTTTTATTCGCCTGATGAATACAACAAAAATATAATTGCTTTCGGCAGAATTATCGCATCATCTTTTGTTTCAGTAGTTATAAAAAATTGCCATGTTATTTGGTTTGGCTTCACTGCTGTGTAGTGTTTGTGCTTAGAATTTATGTAAGTGTTGAATTGACAGTTTCTGAAGAGTATTTCGTAACATTTAGTCAACATTTCGGGAACCAAAAAGGCATGTTTTGCGAGACTTCTCTCCAAAATGTCAAATGTAAAATAAATCAAAATCAAATAAAATAAAACTGGTTGATGTAGAAATAAAGTAGCTTCTTAACCTGCATAAACTGAATTTTTATTTTTTGTTTGTTTATTTGTTCAAAAATAGTAATATTATGAAACGGCCAAATAAATCTAACTTTCCATAAACAGCATTTGTTTATATGCAGGGTGCAATATGTTATCTATCGCCGACCTTTAATTTCTCAACCATTGGCCGTAGACATATAGTTCCACTTGCAAAAACGTTTCAAATGAGCTAAATATTCATGTTGTAGCATTATTTAAAGTAAAAAAATCAATTTTATAAAAATTACGAAATCTAACTTTTTATACGGTCCCCCAGTCCCTATAGTTATATTTAGTAAAAGTTTACTCATATCATAACAGATATAACACAAAAAGTTTGACATCTGTACTGCAAAAAATGACATAGTTATTAAATTTCAAAGTTTGAGATTTTTGCACACGATTTTGTCTGTCATTGAGGGATCAGTTAAAAGATGAATCAAAGTAATTCGAGATCAAAGTCAGGGTGCAATGTCCTTTTTTACGGCGAAACCACCTTTAGCCGGTATCGCCAAATCGGAGAATCACCAAAGAGGGTTATTTCATCTAAAAACTTGAGCTAACTTTTATGGGTCGAACAACATTCAAACGTCAAAGTAGGTAGAATCGACAACCGGAAAATAAAACATACGTACTAAGGATTAGTAAATGGCAGGGGAATTGCACTCTGATTTTGATCTCGAATTACTTTAATTCATCTTTTAACTGATCCCTCAATGAAAGACAAAATCATGTGCAAAAATCTCAAACTTTGAAATTTAATAACTGTGTCAGTTTTTGTAGTACAGATATCAAACTTTTTGTGTCATATCTGTTATGATATGTGTAAATTTTTACTAAATATAACTATAGGGACTGGGGGACCGTATAAAAAGTTAGATTTCGTAATTTCTTTAAAATTGATTTTTTGCTTTAAATAATGCCACAACATGAATATTTACCTCATTTGAAACGTTTTTGTAATTGGAACTATATGCCTATGACCAACGGTTGAGAAATTAAAGGTCGGCGATAGATAACATATTGCACCCTGTATATATTAATATATTATTATACACGTGTCGGCTAATCGAGGTTTCACTACATAGTGAAAAGAAAAGAAATTTTGCCTCAAGAAAAGAAGTTTTTTGTTGGTAAAGAATTCTCTAAAAAACGAAATAAACTATTATAATGTCATGAAAATTAATATAAATCACATCAAAATTAAAATTACCATAAAAAAGCAATTAAATAATAACAAATTTTTCTACAAAAATTTACTTCCCCAAAACAGTCTGAACAAGTAAATTTTAAGAAAAAAATAAAACCGACTTCAAGGGAATGTTTCTTATCGTCATGCTTTTGTAGCAAACCTTTATCGTAATGCACATTAAGGTCCTATATACGTCAGGTTATACCGGACGCGAACACGAAAATGATATTTGAAGTGAGCCCGAAACCCGATCCAAACCCGGCAAAAAAAAAAAACTTTTCCTGACTCGAAACCCGACCCGAACGCCATAAAATAATTTTCGTGAACCCGAAATTCGACCCGAATCCTACTCACGCCAAACCCTGGGTCGGGTCAGATTCGGTAAAATTAAGTTACACGATCCTACGCAGGATTCTAATCAGCATTCATTTTAAATTTCTCAATGGTTCCAATACTGCTTATTTTGACTTGCAATAGATAATGATATATTAAAAATTTTGACGTATCCCTTAAAAGTAAAAAAAAAATACAGGATGACGATTATTTTAAAAACATAAAGTTCTACTGTATACCTTAACACCATATTAAAAATGTTCGTGACGATTTGTCAATTTTCATAGAAGTTATAGTCTAAAAAGTAAAAGCATTAAAACAGACAGACAAGTATATAATTTTTAGGACCTAATGGAGTTTAAACGGCAAAATGAGACCATTAAAAAAAGTTATGACAATCGGAGCATCCGTTAAAAAGTTATGCATGTACATACATAAAATATATATATCTACTCGTACAAACGAATTATATAATCTCATTTGTTGGAAGTCGGTTAAACAGATTAAATTAGCTTTTCAAAAGGGAAACATTAAATTAATAATTTATTTTTACCGAAATAATAGGGTGTGTATATTCGGATGAACTATTATCACTAATTAAATACCAACAAAAAGTTATATTGGTGAAAAATTATATTTTGAATATGATACATTTTCGTTCTAACATCTGACAAAATGAGGGGAGGGGCTAACGAACAATAACTTTGATTTGTTATTTACTAAATTTAAATAAATCGATTTTCTCATACTCACAGCATAGATTCGTTAGTCTTTCCAATTTTATTTAAAAAATTATAATTCTTTGTACTCTTTATGGTGTAATTTCTAAATGATGATAAATAAATATGCCTTCTTAAAGTATGAATTTATTTATTCCTTCCTTAAAAGAAATATTTTAAAACATTAATTAGTCTATAATTTTTCGATATGAATAAATATTACGTGCTAAGAAATTCAGTTTATCTTATAAATTTCAAAAATTAGTCAGCTGTTACAATCGAATATAAACTGTATGAATTTTGAAATTCGTGTTGCAATGCCAACTGTGTAGTAAATTTCTATCATAAACATCATTGCTTGGTTTTGTTTGTTTCTTTTTTATAAATATATATAACGACTTATTAATAGACAAAACTTCCTGTCAAAGATATTAGTATGCTTCATTTGTCTTTCTTTCTTTTTATATGCATATCATACTTCCGAAAGTAAATAACATCATGTAAGAATTAGAAATTAATATTTCAGAAAGCGTGTGCTAAAACCTAACAAGCTCAGGAAGTGATCTATTTAGTAGTCAAGAGAAGCAGAATAGATTCTAAAATGATACGAAGACTAATTATGGCGTATAAATCTTGTTCAAATATGTGCCCACTCTCTGTATTATTTAAAATTTTATCTGATATTAGAAATGATACAGAAAAATTTACGATATCACAAGGAAAATATTCTATTTAGAGCTTCATCCTTATCGGTTTATTTGTAGCTGAAATCAGGCAACAAGCATAAGTTTTGATTATTTAATCAATTTGTATCCATGAAGTTTTACTTTCGAATATAGTTTTTATATGTTATTCATAAAATCATTGTTAAATAGCAGATGATAATTGAAAATGTTCGTAATGTAATTTAGCGTACTATGCATTGACATCATGTTAACTGCCTTTTCATTAAAATGGGTACAAAGTCTTACAAAAGATTGCTTATCAAAATTAAATTAATTTATGAAGAATTGCATTAAAAAATATATCAATCGTACAAAGAAAATTGTATGTGAATCGTAAAAATATATGGATCGTATAAGCTAAATGACATGCTTGGATGTCAAATAGGCGCTCATGATTTGCTCTTCTGATAAAATAATAATAATAATAATAATAATTCCTTTTACGAAAAAGGAATATACAGTCGAACTCGGTTAAGACGCTTGCGGTTAATAACCAATCCCGTTTAATACGCGGATTTATTTCGGTCTCTTGAACATCGGTCATAAGGCTAATGCAAAAACATCACGTTTAATATGCGGACGGTTATTACGCGACCCCGTTTAATACGCAATAGATTTTCAGTCCTTTGAGGGAAAAAACCGCGCTTAAGATGCAAATTCATAGATCAAGGTGTGAATTCCTTTTCTCTTCTCCAAAGTTGCCATTTTAGCGGATTTTTTATTCAGATAAAAACCACTGTTTTCAAATAACAATATCTGCTTTATTTAATAACAGGCTAATTAAGTCAAAAATTACTAATTGGAAATAACAGTTTGATATGTGATATGACTAAAAAAACTATTAAATTATCAATACTGCAATTAACATTCTTTGGATCTCACTTCGTGTATGTTTTTACTGTAGTAGAGAGCGATAGAAAAATTCAGGATGCTCACATTCGTCATTAAAATAATTCTGATTAGAGATGATTATACCTGCTGTTAGTAGGTTTTAAATATACGTTATATGATTGCTATGTTTTATAATGCATGCTGTAGGCATAAATAATAATAATAAACTTGTGAAGATTGAAATAATACGATTGCGGTTGTATATTTCTTTTATTTTTTCTATGTTTGTTTACTTTTCAGTATGATAACAATATTTTTTTTACACAAAGATTAATAAGGGTAGTTATTTCTTATTATATTATCACAATTATTATTATAAGTACTAAATGTGATTTTAATATCTGGATTGGGCTTCAAAGATTTAATTTTACTTTGTATTAAAAAAAATTAGTCTAGCAGGTAAATTACTTTTGTCGTTTTAATTTTGGTTGTAACGTTATTAATTGACAATGAAGCTATGTTTGGATCCATATTTATTTTTTGATACTATTTCAGTTGGTCCATAGGACCAAAAAGAAACAATGAGTTAAAGTAGAATACAGTTAAATTTTAATCTAAATATACATAAAAGACACAATTTTCGACCGTAATCATGTAAATGAAAACCCTAAAGTTCATTTAGATGATTAGATGTGTAAATAAGCCCATTTCTTGCAACATTATACAAATCAAGTTTAATACGCGACCCTGCTTAATACGCGACATTTGTCAACTCCTTTGAAACGCGTCTTAAACGGGTTCGACTGTACCCTACTGAAGAGAATCGATAAAAAAATTCTGCCGAGTTTGCATTACTGAATTTTTTATTAATTTATGTATCTCGCTTCGGTTAACATGCATTTTTTCAAATAAAGCAAAAGTGATTAAAAGTGTGATTGTTTCAAATAAATTAGTATATAAAAAGACAGTTTCATATGTTAAATAAATTATTTTGTTGCGATTTCTTTTTAATTTTTGCGATTTTAAGGCAAAATAATGCAGTTTTTGATATTTGCCAAAAATGTTCTCACGATAAAAATAATGATAGTTTACTAATTTCTTTTCAATAAGTATACACTTTGAGTTACTAAGAATGTAATCAACTACAATCTACGATGTAAAGTAAAAACTTCAGTAGGTATGACTATTAAAACTATTACTGATGATTTTCCATACATTTTCTGTATGTCATTTTAAAGATAGCTTTAAATTTTCAGGAAATTCTCAGATAATTAAACCGATAGATTATTACACTCATAATATTCATGTACGCCATTGTAGGCTACCAGTCTTATATAAATATAACCGTAATGTTTGAATATAGAATTTTTATTGTAACTGAATGTTTATTCAAATCTTTTTTTCGTAAAACGAGTTTAAAGTTTCTATTTCTGGAAATCTATGAGAAATATTCTCCTCAAATTCCTTAAACGGGTACAGATTTACACGTTGCTCGTTTTTTAATCTTAATATTAGAACATCGTTTCTTTCTTGATAACCTTTAAACAGCAATTTTTTGTTACTTAAATACGCACTTGCGGTTTGTGAGCTGAAGCAATAACAGCCATAACTGACCTTCAAATGAATGTAAGAACAAAACAAAAACTTTTTTGTTTAGCTAATTTTACAGTCTTTCAAATAAACCAATAAAAATTATTTTTTTATCTCAAAATTGGATATTTAAACGTAGTAAGGGAGACTGAGGAGGGTTGACCATAGGGGAGGCTTGACCCACCCTTCAGTTTTCATAATTAAAAGAATTTCAAAGTTTTGCCAATAAGTGGCAACCAAAGCTACTGAAATGCTCAAACAATAACCTTTATTCCATGAAGATAATTGAAACAGATGTGGAAAAATCACTTGTGAAGAGTTTTCAGCTTAAATGTGTATTTTTTAGAAACACTTTGTAAGATTTTCACAGATAAAATACACTGCTCAAAACAATTAAAGGATATTTGAAGTTTTATATAAAGTAAAGATATAAACGAATTTTTTTTTGCCGAAAATAGAAGAAGAGAATCACAAATGCAAATTTTTCTGGTTTTCAAACTGTGGAGTATGCAAATTTTGAGTTCGACGTCAAAAACGTCGCTTCAGCGGCAGCGAATGAAATTTGACTTTCAACTGGATAAAAGAGAATGAAGACAAGGATGATCGGCATTCAGTGATTGCTTTGTTTCGATGAGTACGATGTCTCAGCGAAGTCATTTGACAGATTCTGAAGCTTTGAGAATTGTTGGTAGGTTAGAAGGGGGCCAAACTCAAGCCGAAGTAGCGCAAGCCATTGGAGTGTCACAAAGTGTCATTTCCAGGATCTGGAACTGTTTTTTGGAGAGTGGATGTGCAGGCCGAAGAACAGGGCAAGGTCGTAGACGGGCAACAACGCCCAATGAAGATCGGTATTTAGTGTTAACAGCTCGGAGACACCGAACCATGAACGCTACTCTTCTCCAACAACACCTTCGCTCGGCTACAGGCACCACAATTTCAACTCAGACTGTCCGAAACCGGCTCCATGCTGTAGGTCTGTATGCTCGCCGACCGATGGTATGTGTTAGATTAACATCAAGGCATCGTCGCGACCGCAGGGAGTGGGCAACCGAGCATGTCAACTGGAGGAGAAATGAATGGAGCAATATTCTGTTTTCTGACAAGTCCCGTTTTTCTGTGCATCCGGATAATAGGCGTATTTTCATCTGGAGGGACCGTGGCAGTAGGAATAATCCTGCGTTCGTGCACGAAAGTGTCAGATTTGGCGGTGGAGGAGTGTTGGTGTATGGTGGCATCTCCATTGACGGGTGCACTGACCTCTACATCATTCGAGATGGAGCTCTGACTGGTCGCCGATATAGGGATGAGATCCTCAGACCTATTGTAGTCCCTTACGCTGCAGCAATCGGAGATAACTTCATTTTAATGGACGATAACTGCAGGCCACATCGTGCAAACCTGGTGGAGGATTTCCTTTTCGAGGAAGGAATCGTTCGAATGGAATGGCCAGCGTGTTCTCCAGACATGAATCCAATCGAGCACGTTTGGGACGCTCTAGGAAGACGAGTTTCTGGCCGCCAACAACCCCCACAAACTCTCCAAGAACTGGAAAGAGCTCTTCTGGAAGAGTGGGGCAGAATACCCCAACTCGTCATTAATAGCCTCATTGAGTCCATGCCTCAAAGGTGTTCAACGTTGCTGGCCGCCCGTGGAAACCATACCCCCTACTGAAAATGATTTTCTTTGAAGAAAACACCTTTTCTTATTCTTTTTTCCTCATATGCACAAATTGTGTTTTTTTCCTTTAGTACACAAATGCGCAATAAAATGCATTTTTTTCTGCCAAACATGTGTAATTTATTCTCATATAACCTACTATGTCTGTCGACCATGTATCAATCAGCTAAACAGTTTACCAGATACAAAATCCACCTAGAACTGCAATATCCTTTAATTGTTTTGAGCAGTTTATATCATAGCAATTCAAGTAAGTAGGTTTTAAGTAATGCAGAAATATTGAACTTTCATTCCGGGCATAAAGATTGTACAGTAAATTAGGCTAAACATAACCATGTGCTATACTTTAAAAAGTTGCTATGTGGGAGGTTTGACCCAATCAATGTGGGCAGGGTTGACCAGATGGTCAAAGCTTCTTAAGTAAGTACTTTTGGAAATCTTTTTATTATACACTGTACATAATGAAGGTTTAATTGTTATATTTCTAAAATAATGTAAATTTATTCTGTAAAGCTGCAGTAAAATGGGGTGATAAAAAGGAAAATGATTAAAACTGATTAAATGAAGATGTGAAAAATTGCTATAGAAGCAAGAACAAATTTAATTAAATATAAATTGGAAAGTTGATAGGAACTTTTCTTTCATTTAAATAGTACCTACAGTAGGTAAATAGAAATAATGGAAAAGACTAATAAGGATGAAAGTAGCAGCCTTAAGAAATGTTAGGTATTCATTCCTCTGCAAAAGAATATAACATTGATCATAACACTTAAGGAAGGTATATAGATAAATTGCACTAAGATGAACACAATGAGATGAAGCCAAACTATGTGGCAACTAGCGTTGCTAGGTCGAGTGTCACAAAAAGTGGGTGTTTAAAACAAAATTTTTCTCCTGTTCCTTGAATTCCGTTTAAGCAGGTTTGTTTACACATCACATTTTCCCAAATATTTTTTAATAATAATTAAATCATGTATCATAAAGTTATTCTAGCTTTTTTAAAACAGATTTTATTTCCCTTAACAAATATTTCAATACAAAATAAAGTGGGTCAAGTCTCCCATAGGTGGGGAGCTTTGACCCATTATTTTCTCATATTTAAAATCAATGATTTTTCAAGTTTATTATATAGTGCACTTATGTCGCAATTTTATTTTGATAACTGATTGTATAACGAATAAAATGATATATGAAATTTTATTCTAGGTTCAATATTTAAAAAATAAAAAATCATTTTGTAAAAAATGGGTCAACCTTCCCCAGTCTCCCCTATATCTTAATAGAGGAAAAACCTCTTCAAAGTTATAGCTTTCTAAATGGTTATGATATATATACGTTCAGTACTGGAATCAATTTTAAATCTCTTCTAGTAATTATTAAATTGGAAAAAACATTTTTTTCTAACCTGATAAAGGAACAAAATTTTTGAGTTAACTTACAGAATTTTTAAACACATGCGGTATTCAACATTATTGCAATAATTTAAAAACAATCAGTAGTTATTAATTACTCCGAGGATGATGATTATATATATTGTTGTAAGGAATCAAATACCTTATAGAAACCTATCCAATATAAATAACTTACTTAAGTCAGCAAGATGTAGTAAATTGACCGCGAATATTATAAAAGTGATAAAGACACAATTTTTTATCGGAATAAATTTCATTTAGTTTACTATGTAAAACTCAGAAAAATGATTTTTCAAAAATGTTCTCTCGATAAACAATAATGATAGTTTACTATTTGTTTTCAATAAAAAATATACTTTGAGTTACAAAAAATATAATGAACTACAGTTTACGTCTTAAAATAATAAATTTCAGATGGCCATTCAAATAATAACAATGATGATTTTTTCTACATTTTCTGTTTTTTTTTTTTTTTTTTTAATAGATAGCTTTACAATTTCAGAAAATTCTCAGATAATTAAACAAACAGCTTATTACACTCATAATATCCATATACGCCATTGTAGGTTATCAGTTACATGTAAATATAATCATAATTTTTGGATATAGAATGTTTATCGGAACTGGATGTTTATGAAAATCTTTTTTCAGGAAACGCGTTTAAAGTTTTTATTTCTGAAAATATTTGAGAAGTATTCTCCTCAAATTCTTAATCTTGTGTAAATTTACATGTTGCACCTTCTTTAATCTTAATATTAGAACATCTTTTCTTTCTTGAAATCCTTTAAACAGACTTTTACTTAAATACGTTCTCGCGGTTTCAGAGTTGAGTTGAAGCAATAACAGGCATAACTGCACTTCAAATGATCGTAAGAACAAAACAAAAGCTGCTTTGGTTAGCTAATTTTACAGTCTTTCAAATAAAACAATAAAAATTTGATATTTTTTCAAAATTGGATATTTAAACGCAGTATATCTTAATAGAGGAAAAAAATCTTTTCAAAGTTATAGTTTTTAAATGGTTATCATACATATACGTCCAGTACTTGAATCGATTTCAAATCTCTTCTGGTAATTATTAAATTGGAAAACCATTTTTTTCTAACAAAATAAAGGAAAAAAATTATTCAGTTAACTTACAGAATTTTTAAACACGTACGGTATTCAACATTATTAGAATAATTCAAAAACAACCAATAGTTTTTAATTACTCTGAGGATAAGGATTAGAAATTAGATATTGTTGTAAGGATTCGAATACTTATCCCTATAGAAACCTATCCCGTATAGATAACTTACTTAAGTTAGCAAGATGTAGTAAATTAACCGCGAGTATTGTAAAAGTGATAATGCCACAATTTGTTATTGAAATAATTTAATTTAGTTTACTATATAAATCTCCGAAAAATGATTTTTCAAAAATGTTCTCACGGTAAAAATAAGGATAGTTTACTATTATTTTTTTCAATAAACAATATACTTTGAGTTACTAAGTATATAATGAACTGCAATTTACTCCTTAAAATAAAAACTTCAGATAGCCATTCAAATTATCACAATGATGATTTTTCATACATTTTCTGTATTTGTATATGTATATATGTATGTATATCCCTCCGACTGTCTTGCAAAAGGGAAAAATTGTAATGTTGTTTTCTCTGCATTTTGTTTTAAATGCTAAAAAAAATGATTCTTTGAACATTTTATAAAAAAACTTAATAACGAATATAAATGCAATCCTTGGAAGTATTAATCATTGTTCAATGTATTAAAAATACATTAAATCAATAGAATTATATTACTTTAAATATTGCTTGTATTGTAGTGAAACCTGGAGCTTAGTGAACGTATTAACACGGGCTTGTCAGTGAGGGGGATATATATGTATGTATATATATATATGTATATATATATAGTAAATTTCCGTTACAACGAATTCCACGGGACCGATAAAATATTTCGTTGAAACGATTTTTTCGTTGTAACGGAATTACTCCTATTTATCTAATGAATCACATATACACGTAAACTAATTATTTAAGATAAATTTACCTTTCGTTATAGAAAATTTTAATGAAAATACTAGTTAAATTAACATAGAAAAAGTCAGTAAAATAAAATTCAATATAAAAGTACAAAATTACGGACTAACTTCGATTTAGTTTGCACAAAGGAATGTGTAGTTCATGCAATGACGTGTGCAACGTTAACGAATGAATGTGAGAAAATACCTCCTCTGGAGCATTCTTGCATGAGAAACAAAAGTACGCATTTTCTCCAAGCATAAAAGAGCTCCCGAAGCGGTAACTTTTGAATCATCGGTAACATGAATATCTTCATCACTGCTTTCGTAATTTTGTTGGTCTAATGTATTTTTAATGGAAAAATGATATCTTCATCAGGCACTTCAGAGCATATTTGAATATTGTTATCCACAGATAAGAAATCCTCCAAATCCACCTGATCAGGGACTGGTGTTAAATTTTTGGCAACCTTCTAAATTGTGTTTATCCCAGAGGATTCACCGAAATCTAAAATTTCTGATTCATTTTCTTTGGTCTCAGTTAACTGGGCATGTTCCCAACAGTTAAAAATTGCTTTCTGGCTAATTTCTGGACACGAACCGAAGATCATTTCAAAAAAGGAAAAAAAGAGCTCGATGAAGATTTTTCGTAGTAAAGGAATTCCTAAAAAAATGCACTTCGTTAAATCGGAATTTTTAATACATTAAGGTTAATGGAATTTGAAAAGGGAATTTGTCCAATATTTCGTTGTAACAGGATTTTTCGTTGTAATGGAATTCATTGTAACGGAAATCTACTGTGTATATATATAATTCATACTATCACAATTTTTGTTGGTGGTCAGTAATGTTTAATTAATGGTTATATATATATATATATATATATATGTATATATAGATAGACAGATAGATAGATAGATAGATAGATAGCTTAAAATTTCAGGAAATTCTCAGATAATTTTAAAATCCAACACTTTAGAGGCAACAATTTTCCCTTTTTTTACTTGCAACCTAGCACAATGTGTTTGAAAAAAATAATAATGCTTTAGAGTTTATTTAGAAGGGAGGTGGAACTTTATGGGCAGAAAAAAGTAATGAGTACCGGGAATAGGGAGAAATATTATAGTTGGACGAAAACTCAATCTCCGTTTTGATTCAATTTCAGCTGCCCTGAAGCAGGTAAGGGTTGAAATACTTAGCTTTAGGCCATAAGGAGAAGACCACATTGCGATATATTCATGCTAGCATTTATATATTTTCTGTGTTTGAAGTTTTTTTGACCCTTTTATCTGGTTTTCAATATTTTAAAATATCTGTACGTTTGAAGTTACTAAAAATTTAAGCGCAATTAAATCTATGCGCATTGTAGGAAATAAAGATTTATTTCCCACAATGAAACTACTGCTAGCAATTAAAAGGGCGTCTTTACGGCTTCATTTCCGATCCACATTTTCTTGGGTTAAAACCGGATGTCCAACGTGGTATAAAAAAGGGATATTGGAAAACAATAATAATTGAAGAGCCCATAAACAATGTTTGAAGCAAAGGCGAGGTCAAATATACATGGTTATGATTTTCATAAAGCTGATAAAGAGGTGAACTTCTTTTCTGTTAATTTTCAAATTGTATTGAAGATAACTAGCCTTTTGTCTTTAAATATTAAAACAATTCATTAGATTTATAATTGAAATATTGTCAGTTTAGCTCCTTAGTTGAAGTTGTAAAGCAAAATATATTGTTCATTTAAAAAGAAATTATAAAATTTTTCATTACATGTAACATTATTTTATCCAAGTATTTTTACCTAACCGGTGGGATAAGCCCGGAAGATTTTACTTTTTTTTTTTTATAAATAATCATTTATTAATTGAAAAGTGATAAACTAATACTATATTTAAAATGATACTATGGTACAGGGATAAGTGCAGAGCATGTACGCAAAGTTACATCAAATTATGTAGGGAATTCTGGCTTCAAGAAGCAAAAAATAATATGGTATGTGTTTTAGCCTACTTTTTCCTATTTAAAATCACTAAAAATACTTATGTTATCGTTAGTAATTAAGAGTAACAAAAATAAAATGTGAAGCGAAAGTCTTTAAAATCTGCAGCATAATATCAAAACGAAATAAATCTGTTTCAAAAGAATATGGAATCGTTGCCAACACATTAAATTCATTCTGATTCTTTTTATTATTTTTCAGCTATCTAAAACACCTAAAGTGGAACTCAAGCTACAAGTAAGAGGAAACTCTCTTAGAAGTTATTTTTGTAATTCATTGAACCAGTTTAAAGTTGTATTTAAAATTGATATGTGTATTAAGTAAATGGATTTTGATTTAAAAAAAACAAAAAGCTAAAGTTCTAAAGTTCAGTTATTCTAAAGTTTCTGTGCACTACTTTTTAGCTTTGCAATTAATTTTAATCAAGCATATAAAGTAAAAGGAAATTTACCTTTTAATTTTTATTACTTTTCTTATATTTGTAGTAACTTATTTATATTCTACAGTTTGTTTAAAAAAATTACACACATTTTATTTGCTAATAACTGGCACGCCACGCTTCTTTCAGTTTTAACTAATTTGAAATAAGGGTTGAAACCAGACTAAGCTTTCAGCAAAGGAAATTTATCCTAAATTCGAAAACGTACCTGAAGTGCAGAGACTGCTTAGGTAAGAGTTACAAGAGATCCCTATACCCAACTGGAAGAGCGAGTTCATCAACAAACTCCGTAAATGAAGAGTGGCTGCTAATCATCTAAACCACTGATTACGTTTGTAATGAACGGCTATTTTTCTGGTTTATTAAATACGCAAGTCTAAAACGTTCATTAGTTTATAGTTCCATTTCTTAATTCGAAATGAGGAGAGTGTTTAAAAATCACACTATAATCGTTCAAATTGTGCATAAATTTTTATGAAACAGCCTGTGTTATTATCCCTTATAACCGTGTGTAACACCCTTATAAATGTACACAATTATAAGGGTCATCATACAATTAAGGGTTTATCATACAATTTCATTTAGCTGACACATATTTTATTTATTGTTCAGTTACCATGATTTATTAAATGTAATATAAAAATAACAAAATATGTTTCCAATTTTTAAACACAAAACACCATTTAAATTACCATAATTTCCGACCTATAATCCGCGGATCAAACAATTATAGTTGGACCCAGATATCTTATTTCATAAAATGTAACTTATTAAATCGCGTTAAAGTTTCAACTTCAATTATAAAATAAAATTTCTGGGTCGAAACATGATTGTTTGATCTGCGGATTATAGGCCGGAAATTACGGTACTCAAAGGTGTTTCTTATTCACAATAAGATACATTTAAAACCTAGTACTTTCAAGCATATCATGCTTATCATCAAGGTTTAAAAAACTTAAAGATTATTAAAGAATTAATGTGCATTAAAGGTTTTTTAATCCCGATGATGATCATGATATGCTGGAAAGTACTAGGTTTTAAATGTATCTTATTGCGAGTAAGAAACACCTTTGAGTAATTTAAATGGTATTTTGTGCTTACAAAATTTTTAAACTTGTTATTGTAGGGTGAATTTAAGGATTTCAAGAAATTGATATGTTATATCATTTTTTAACTTAATGTTTCCAATTACAGGCACACAAGAGTACGTAGATGTGTAATGAACATATATAGTGGGTAGTTTAATAGCCTGTGCTTGTTAAGTAGGAGAAGACATTTCAGTTGTCTTTGAGAATGACTTAAAGGAATCGACTGGGAACAGAGACTTAATGCCCAATTCGCACCTTCCATAGGTGCAGCCTTAGTGCATGGTGAAAGAACGCGGATGGGCTTCCTCCAACTCACTTGGACAGCGTGGAGAAATTTCACCACCTCTTCTTTATTGGAACACCAATTCAAAAAACAAATCATAGCCCTCAATTCCCAGCTGTCTCCACGACCCTAGTTACGGAAGAGATCAGAAAGACATGAAGACAGAGGGTGTTAAGAATCACCGAGCTTGACTTAGCTGTCATAAGTTAATGACCTTGGCTACATGTAACGGGCGTTCCTAACTTCGGAAAATCGTTTACAAGAACTTGAAGTATAATTAGAAATTATCAACTGGGACATCTTAGAATTATGTGAAGTAAGAAGAAAAGGTGAAGAGAAGATTGATCTTACCAGTGGGCATGCAGTACCACAGAGACATAAAATACTGAAAAAAAAATTGGTGTAGAATTTCTGATTCATAAAAATTAGAAGAATTACATGATAGTGCATCGGATAGAGTTGCAAGGTTACTTGTATAAGTGTCAAGAAGATACAATATGCAAATTATCCAAGTTTATGCACAAACAAAAAGCTACGCTGATGAAGATGTTGAGGATTTCTACGAAGAAGTAGCTTCAATGAATCAGAAGGGAAAATGCTACATATAATTATTAATGGGAGATTGGAATGCTAGGATTGGTGAAAAAGAAAGGTGAGAAAATTATGTTCAGTAGTCTCTGTAGAAAATTATGGATGTGGAGTCTGAAATGAAAGAAGGAAAATGTTGTTTGAGTTTGCTGAATGTGAGCAGATATATAGCATGAATTCTTTTTTCAATAAAAAACAACAAAGAAAAGGAACATGGAGCAACAGGCGAAATTGACTACATCATAAACAACGGAAAGCATCTTCTCCAGGGCTGCAGCGTTCCCAATAACTTGAATGTAGGAAACGACCACAGGTCAGTTAGATGCAAAATGCTTTTAAATATTAAAGTAGAAAGAATGTAACTTATCTAACACTCCTACAAACCAGTCGATATTATAATCTCCAGAAACACAAAGAAAATTTTCATTTTTAACTTAAAAACTGTTTCGAAGTGCTAGACTCAATTTTGGAAGGGGGGCAAGATTTTGAAATAGTGAACAAGAAAGTAACCAATATTCTGCAAGTAATTGGAAAGGAGGCAGCCGATGAAGCACAAGTAAAAAAGAGAAAGAAAATAACCGAAGAAGCAAAAAGGTAGGTGAAGAAACGCAGAGAATTTGAAACAAAGAAAACGACCTCAAATCAATAGTTGAATATGCAGAAATATGTAAAAAGTTAAGAAAGTGCGTTACAAAAGATATCAGAAAATTTAACTGTGAACTTTTCAAGAAAGTTCTAGAATATAACAAAACATTAATATTAGCAAAGCGTAAACTGGTTGTTGGAAGAAAAGGTATTTTTACACTGAATAGGGCAGATGGAGCGATCATCAAAATCTATACTGAAATCGTAAGTATTGTTGAGAAATTCTATAACGATCTATATAAATGAGAGTCGGAGCATATAGAACAAATTTTATTGTTCTTAACAGTATCTTTTATCAATAATCTTCAAGAGGCATTTTTATAAGATATGCAATAGGAATATATCATGAAGATTATTGATCAAAGATACTAGTAAGAACAATAAAATTTGTCCCATATGGTCCGACCCCTGATAGAAATGTAAAGATCAAAGAGAAAGCAACCTACCTGAATCGAGAAAAAAAAACCTAACAGAAACTGAATAGATAATATCAGTAATTACAAATGACGTTTTACAAGTCATTAGATGTATGAAAAAGGATAAATTCCCTGTTAACATGGATGGATGCATGGGAGATGGTATCATAATGGCTTTTATCAAAGAAGCAGGAGAAGATTTTGCAAAAATACTAGCCACACTATTTTCGAAATGTCTAGAAAAGTCAGATGTACCAAAATACTGTAATAATGCTGTGATGATACTACTTTACAAGAAAGGTGAAAGGGAAAACATTAAAACTACCCTCCTGCCAGCTTACTGCCAGTAATTTATAAAATTTCCCCGAAAGTTTTAATGCGAATACTTGAATCAGTTTCAGATTCAGCTCAGCCTAGCGAACAGTCAGAATTCCGAAGTGCATTTAGTACAATGAATGATCTTCAGACAGTAAGGGAACTCATAGAGAAACATATGGAATATAATTTACCTCTTTGCCTCGTCTTTATTGATTATGAAAAAGCATTCCATCCTTTCCAGACATCAGCAGTAGTGAAATCTTTGGAGGTCATCGGTATAGATAAATCTTACATCCATATTATAAAGAAGATTTGCAAGAAAGCAACAACAACCATCCGTTTGGACAGAGGAAAAGCGAGATCAAGGTTGGGAGAAGAATTAACCAAGGAGACGCCATTTCACCTAAGCTTTTTACTGCTGCCTTAGAAAATATTTTCAAGAAGCTGGATTGAAGCTGGAAAACAAAGAGATTAGAATAAAGGAGAACACCTAAGTCATCTCCGATTTGCTGACGATATTTTAATTTTCAATAATAGCCCTGAAGAATTAAAACATATGTTAAAAGATTTTAGGAAGCTAGCATTAACATGGAATTAGAAATAAATTTGGAAAAGACTAAGGAGATGGTCAATTCATTTGCACCAAAAGAAAAGATCGTCTACAACAACACTGTGATTAAGGAAGAGTAGAGTTATGTGTACCTTGGACAGGAAATAACATCGGACAACAGAGTCATGAATGAAATCAATAGAAGAATAAGAAATGGATGGAGTGCTTTTGGGAAGAACAGCATTATCATGAAGAGTAACATGGCTCTATGCTTGAAAAGAAAAGGGTTTAAACAATGTGTTTTGCCTGCACTAACATATGGAGCAAAAATATGGACACTATCAATATGGATGATACAAATTTTACAAGCAACACAGCGAAACATGGAAAGATATATGGTAGGCATAAGTTGGAGGGTCAGAAAAGGGATACATGGTCAGGAGAAAGTTTATGACATCATCGAGAGAATTAAACGGGGAAAGGGAAAATAGGCTGGGCACATTGCAAGATATCAAGTACAGACGAAATGAAACACCCTACAGTGATATCCCGGAGATTAAAAATGGCCAAGAATGTGACCTCAGGTACGATGGAGCGAATAAATCAGAAAATTTGCTGGTGTTAATTGGATGACCAAAGCACGAGACAGGAAACAAAGGAAAATTCTGGAAGAGCCTTACATCCAGCAATGAATTGTTGCGGGTTGCCTGAAATTATTTTTGCGGGTTCGGGTCGGGTTGCGGTTGCCGAAAATCATTTTTGCGGGTTCGGGTCGGGTTGCGGGTTGACTCAAAATGGAATTTGCGGATACCCGCGCAGGACTCTACTCGCCATCATGTGACAGAAGATATAGCTGAAATCATCTTCGATGTTCTGTGTAGTGTCATGCCACGCCTAATGGACATTCTCATGAATGATGACCACCACCTTGAGCATTTGTATTCTTAGCTGCATTGTAAAATTTGCTGCATCAGTGTACAAAACCAAACTGAACAATAACAAGAAGAGACTAACTAAAGCACCGCATGTCAGTAGTAAATGTAAATATTCGTGTAAAAAATGTTTTCGTTATTTAAAATAATCCCCTACTTTTTGGTATATTTTTGTGCAAACCCCATCGTATTATTGTCTATACTTTTTTAATTATTGAATTTTATTCTTTTTGTGACTTTTGGATCACCAACTATAGGGGAGACTAGGGAGGGTTGACCATACGGGAGGCTTGGCCCACCCATCAGTTTTCATATTTAAAATAATTTCAGAGTTTTACCAATAGGTGTCAACCAAAGCTATTGGAATGCTCAAACAACAGTCTTTGTTTCATACAGCTAATCGAAATAGGTGTGGAAAAATCAAATGGGGAGCGTTTTCAACCTAAAAAGTGCGTTTTTTAGAAATAATTTGTAAGCTTTTTTCAGATAAAATATATCATACAAATTTAAGTAAGTAGGTTTAAAGTAATGCAGAAATAACGAGTTTCATTCCAGGCATAAAGATTGTACCGTAAGTTAGGCTTAACATAACAATATGCGATTATTTAGAAAAGTGGTATGTGGGGAGGTTTGACTCAGTCAATGTGAGGGTGGGTTGACCAGATGCTCAAGGCTCCCTTAATTAAGTGGCTTTGGCAATCTGTTTATTATACACTGTGCATAATGAAAAGGGTTATATATAAAAAATAATATATATTTATCCTGTAAAGCTACTGTAAAATGGGGTGATGGAAAAGAAAGTGTTTGAAACTGCTTAAAGAAAGATGTAAAAAATTGCTGTAGTATCCACTGCAAGAAAATACTTAATGAAATATAAATAGGAAAGTTGATAGAACTTTTCTCCATCTAAATATTACTTAAAATAGGTAAATAGAAACAGTGGAAAAGAATAGAAAGTATGAAAACAGCAGTCTTAACCATTTCAGGGACAGTGGCATGTTTATGAAACCACTTAATTTTAATTCCCAAACGCCAGAATGACACCAGAATTTTACTAAAATGTTTTCCATTTAATATGTATGTGAAATATAGCCTTTTTCTTATTTCCAAATAAATTTGTTCGTAAATTCCGGTGCCAGTCATTTATTTCAACATTTTAGTACTGAAAGTACTTTGCTCCCGAAAGGCCTAAACGATGTTAATAATAAGTTAAGTGCCCAATGCGGCTGCAAAAGAAAATAGCATTGATCGAAAAACTTCAGGAAGGAAGGTAGACAAATTTCACCAGGATGAATAAAGTTAGATGAAGCCAAACTATGTGACAACTATGTTGTTAGGTCGAGTGTCACAAAAAGTAGGACAAGGAGACAAAAAAAAGGCGGGACAGTGTTTCCTAAATCCAGACATATTCATACATGAAACCCTATGAAAACGGAACCTGTCTCTACCTGAATATTGTCTTAAATGTTAAAATTTCATTTTCCCTGCTGTACAATTATATATGCTCAGACAAAATCATGTTTAAAACAAATGTTTTCTCCTATGACTTGCGATTGCGTCAAAACAGGGTTTTTTAAGCGTCATGTTTTCAAAAATATTTTTTTAATAATTAAAGCATGTAGCATAAAGTTATTCTGTTTTTTTTTTAAACTGATTTTATTCTCTTCTCAAATTTTCAATATAATACAAAGTGGGTCAAGCCTCCCATATAGTGGGTCAACCCTCCCGTATGTGGGGAGCCTTGACCCATTATTTTGTCATGAATAAAATCATTCATTTTTCAAATTTTTTATATATTACACTTATGTAGCAATTTTATTTTGATAACTGATTGTATAACGAATAAAATGATATATAAAACTTTATTCTACGTTCAATATTTAAAAAATAAAAAATCATTTTGTAAAAAGTGGGTCAACCCTCCCTAGTCTCCCCTACTTGCAAAAAATCGAAAAATGAAAATATTTAAAAAAATCCTGCGTAGTGCCAGGCAGAATTCCTTCTGAACTTTTGTAGTAAAAGTTAAAGGAAAAAGGTCTAGCTATTCTCGTTTTTTGCGACATCCAAGTAGCCAGGTAAAGAAATGGTGATTTGATTTTTTTTTTTTTTTAAGTTTTACGTTTGCTTTAGCGGCAGTTAGTTACAGTGGCATAATTGTCGCTGTAACTTTCATAGTAATTCGAATTTCATAAAAACATTTTATGTCTATTCTTTAGATACTGTAATCTATCAGAAATAGTAATAATAATAATAATAATTTTCGATTTTGGGTCATTCCATATCAAATCAACCAAAAAAAAATTATTTTTGAACCTTCAGGATTCAGATTTTTATAAGTTTTTGTTTATTTGTTGTACCTGTCAAGTGGACAAGAAAAACCAAAATTTCCGATTTTTTGAGTTTTTAATTTTTGAGTTATCGACTTTCAAAAAATGAAAAATTGCCGAAATTTGACTCCACTTTGACACCTTTAAACAGCTGTAGGCAAAAAACTATTTTACTTAGAAAGCTCAAATTGGTATCATTCTCTTCTGCTTTTTAAGATCTTTAATTTGATATACAACATGATTAAAGTATTTAAAATTTAATTTTTTTATTAAAAAATTAAAAATTTAAATTTTAAAATTTCAAAAACACCCCTTTTAATTTTTTTGAAAAAAATATATGTTTTAAAGACATCAATTGACTATGTGTATGCCAACTTTCATAATGGGATGACAATGGGTTCCTATGGAAATTAATATTTTTGTATTATCATATACGAAATTTGCTATACTTGTATTTTCATGTCAAAAGCGTAACTGTAAACTCATTGGTTAATGTTTGAATTAGAGGTCTGCACAGGTTGAAATTTACAGGCCCGGACCTGGTATAAAAATTAAGTTTGGCCTGAGCCTGGCCCATAGAAAAAAAATTAATGGCACGGCCTAGTATAAAAGTTTGGCCTGAGCCCGGCACGGTATAAAAGTTAACAGTTTGGGCACAGCCCCGGCCCAGCATAAAAGCTAAAAGTTTGGCCAGCACAACTGAGAAAAAAAGTTAAAATTTTTGCCCAACCCAACTGAATTTCTACAAAACATGGATTTTTACGTCGATGTGATTAAAAATTGTCTCGTACGAGAAGTTCTGATCAAAAATATTTATTTTAGCCTTTTATTATTCGGGTTTATAATCTTTATTTTTAAAGAACGGCCTTAGGGTGCGATTTTTTTCTTTTTTTATGAATCTCTATTTGCTTCTAAATGTTTCAGTTATCATTAATATTGTTAATCCATACTCCAAGTATTGGAGACTTAAAAATTGGAAAAATGATATACAGTAAAATCTTCTAAGACGGAATCGCAAAGCAAAGAAAAAAAAAACATTATAGACAGGTTCCCTTCTTAGCAGGTGTGAATGTATTATATTCTTTTCTCACATAGGAGTATTATTATACAGTAGACTCCCTCAAATCCGCAAATGCCTAAAATCCGTACATCATCACAGATGTAAACGATGAAACTTTCAGTTCAGATGTAAGGACAAAATTACAGAATTTTTTAGTTTTATAACATTCTGTATGCATTTTAATATGTAATTCTCGATAATATGACTAAACTCGTGGTTTTTCATGAAGCAAGTATAAATTTTTTTTCTGAAAAAAATCCAAGATATTGCTGATATCACTGGTAATCACAATCTTTTTACCAAATATATTTATGCAGTAATCAAGCTTTTTTGGTTATTAAGACTGGCTAAACCGGAAATAAAACTTCCTTACTTTATGATTTTGATGTGAAATTATAAAGTACCTTTAAAAGGGAAGTTTTGTTTAAAAATTCAAGGGATGTATCTCATCTTTATTATGCATATTTAATTATACATTATTAATTATCTTTTATACCTTTAAATGATTTAATCATTTTTTAAAATATCTTACTTTTTATCATTTTAGTTTATTACTTAATTATTTTAATATTTTACTATATTGCAAGCATTCATTATAATTTTGATTGCATTATTACATTCAAATTGTTTAAAAAATGTAAACAAGGCAATGACCAGAAATCTTCAAAATTCTAAAATCCACACACCTTCTGGTCCCAAGCTGTGCGGATTTGAGGGAGTCTACTGTATTAATTTTGCATGGACTTTTACATTTTTCCTTTTAAGACAAGATTCTGTCATAGGCAGGTTCTTTTTAACAGGTTTTGCTGTATTTTAATTTTATTGCCTAGAAATTTACTATTCTTTAAAAGGAATAAATTTTAAAGTTTAATCGTAGAATGACGATTTAAAAATATATGCATTTTTTGCTAAAATTTTTAAGTTGGGCCAAATTTTACTGATAGCACGGCCCAGACCACGCTGAGACAATGATTTTCATACAGGTTGGATCGAGACAAGAACTGAAAATTTTGACCTGTGCAGACCTAGAAAGAATGAAGCCAGCCCCCTGGCTGGGTTCTGAAAAAATAAGTTAGGCCCGATCCTTCAGAAAAAAGTAAGGCCCAAGCCTAGCCCGGCCCGAGTGTCGTGAATAAAAATAGCCCATACCTCTAGTTTGAATACTACTACTAATCTATGAAGTAGTTTTTGTATTACAAGCAAATATGAAAATTTAATCTATTAAATATATCAGGTAATAACAATTTGCGAAATGTTTATTTATTTAATGACAATAGAGTAGACATACTAATATATGGTTTACTTTTAAATTAAACAATAAAGATATTTAAAAGGAAATTAACTTACAGGCTCAGTGTAAAATTAACCCTGTATAATCAATTGCAAGTGAATATAAAATAAGCTTCCTAGAATCAAAGGGACCAACAATTTAATTTTTTTTTATACGCAATCGAATGATATATTAAATGTATCAGGGGACGTCTTTTTGCAAAAAGTTGAGCTGTTACTGCAACTATTAAAGTTTATATTCTGAGTAATGAAGTTGACTTCATTTGTAAAATTCCTATCGTAAAAGTCCTTGAAATGAAATTATTTTGCATATTTATGTTTTTAATTACAAAGAAATTTCAATTTTTAATAACATTTTATAAAATATTAATTGTGTAGCAAATATTATGAATTAATAAAGTCATATGTGCACTGAATGTTTCAAACAGCTGCTTCATGAATTAAGCACAATTGGATAGCAGGTGTTAAAAGAGTCCTACCTCTTGATAACTACACCTAAAGCTTCAAATATCGAATTCCATTGAAGCTAGCTAATACGTTTATATATAATATGTCAAGCAATTTTAGTGGACTGTGTGTTACAAGTACCTGATCTCCATTAAGATAATTTTAAATTGATTATAAAGACTAGAGAGTTAATTAGACACAGAGCCTGTAAGTTTGGTTTTTTTTTTTTTTTTTTTTTTTTTTTTTTTTTTTTTTGCATATTTTTATTGTTTAAAAGTTAACCATGTATTAGAATGCCTGCTCTACTGTCATTAAATAAACAAGCATTTTACAAATTATAACTTGATATTATATTTAATAGATTAAATTTTCATATTTATTTGTATTACAAAAACTACTTAATAGATCAGTTGTCATATTCATTCAAACATTAACCAATGAGTTTACACTTTACAGTTACGCTTTAAACATGGAAAACAAGCAAATTTCATACGTAATAATACAAAAATATTAATTTCCATAGGAACCCATTGCCATCCAATTATGAAAGTTGGCATACACATAGTCAATTGATGTCTTTAAAACATATATTTTTTTCAAAAAAATCAAAAGGGGTGTTTTTGAAATTTTAAAATTTAAATGTTTAATTTTTTAATAAAAAATTTAAATTTTAAATACTTTAATCATGTTGTATATCAATTTAAAGATCATTAAAAACAGAAGAGAATGACACCAATTAGAGCTCTCTAAGTCAAATAGTTTTGTATCTACAGCTGTTTAAAGGTGTCAAAGTGGAGTCAAATTTCGACAATTTTTCATTTTTCAAAAATCAATAACTCAAAAATTAAAAGAGCAAAAATTCGGAAATTTTGGTTTTTCTTGTTAACTTGACTGACTCTACCACTGCACCAAAAATTATAAATTTCTGAGATGTCAAGGTTCAGACCATTGGTTGATTTGACATGGAATGACCCTTTTTTGAAAGATTCAAATTGCAATATCTCTTTAAGTTAATCGATTGCATTCATCTTCCACATCTCATTCTTCCTTTAAAAAATAAATTTTGAAAGATATTCTTTCTAAAACAAATAAATAAAAAAGAAAGTCTTTGCATTTATAAGTTTATGAGGTTTTTTAGGATGTTTTGAATGCATTAATTTGAAAACATTTGAATAAATTATATTTGAAATGCTACAAAATTTGACTTTGCTTAAGTTCAAAATCGACGGTCGCACACCCTGACATAAATTTTTCAACCTTGAAAACAGTTAAAAATAGGGATGTACAGCCAAACATAATTCAGATTCTTATTGGAATAAACGATGTTTAGTTGCAAGGTGAAGGTTAAAACCTTATAAACCTGTCTTCTAAATAGCTCATTTCGTTTTCATTCATACAAACGGTGCTGTAATAGATAGGGAAAGTGGTTGTGACTGATATTTGAGGTCGTTGCCATTGCTCCAGTTGACGTTCGTAGTGTAGGGGAGAGGAGGTAGGAATGGGACAAAAAACATTTCTTGCTCAATACATTCTTTTCAGTTTTGGATACTGTTGTGATATAGTAATGTCTAGTGTTATCTGAAACTTAAAAAAAATATATATGTAAGGGAAATCAAAATACTGAAAAGAATTAATTTCCGGACAATTTGAGAATTATGAATAGTTTCCCACTCCTCAAGTGCGAGAGGAGTGGGACGAATGTGCGAGAAAGTATGGTCATCTAAAGTAGACGAAATATATGAGGATCTTTACATTGTAACGAATATTATACTTTCAACATATCTAATCTAAAAGGAAAGCATGATGTCTTTATTTATAACTATATGTTCTACAAAATTTGCACCTGAAAGATTAAAAACATTTTAGTTGAAAAATCTCTGTTTTATGGATCAAAAAGAAAGTGCTAAATTCTACTTTGAAATCGAGTTTGATATTTATTACAAAATAGATATTAAATTTTTTTTCAATATTGTAAACAAGATTTGAAATTATGAAATTAAACATTTGCAACTGTTTGAGTCCCAGCCTTTCATCCCTTTGGTGTTGATAAAATGAGTACCAAGCTTGCTTGGAAACTAAACACTGCAGGTCCCGTGTTAGGTTGACCACTTAATCAGGACATATGTTGTGTAGCACCTGAGGTACTATTGTTAAGAAAGCAGGGCTAGACACTGTAAGCCATTATCCTTAATATATTATAGCGCCACAAGTTTATTTTTTTAGCAGTTGGAGTAGAAATAAATAGAACAAGTGCTATACCTTCCTATCTCTGTGTGAGGTAATGTACTATATGACTTATCATTTTAACCATACTACTTTATAGACTTAACTTAATTGGTGTCTTGTAAATACGGAATATATGGAATTATGGTAATAATTCATTATTTTTGTTTTAAAAATTTAATAAGCGCCAAAGTCAATTTTGAAATAAAACTCAATGTTCAATTTTGATCTGCAAAAATGAGACTTTTCCACTATAAGGCCAATGTCAGACAGCATTGTGAATGGATAATACGTAAGCAAAAAAGCGTGCAAAAAAGACGTTCGTCTGACATTAGACTAAATGTTTAAAATCTTGCAACTGTAAAATTTGTAACATATATGAGTTTATAGACACTCCAACTTGTGTATAAATTACAATAAAAAAATTAGTGTCATTTCACTCCTCCTGCCATATCAGTACTGCCTCCTCTTCTCTATCGAAAGAAAAAAAAGGGACTTACTTAAGAAACTTAATTCAAAATTTAAGGAATTTTTTTAACTCATATTTTCTATAAAACTTTGTTTATTTACACTTTTACTTCTTTTGATTTCTTATTGACCTAATTACAAGGACAAGAAAATCAAAGGCTGTTTTATGTCATAAAATACGCGTGCAACAAAAAACACGTGATTTTAATTTTTATTCCGTTTTATTTAATTTGTAGTTGTAAAAGTCCGTTTTGAAGCCGTTTCACTGTTTTATAATTAAAAAATTCTGAGATTTTATTAGCTAAACACAGAGTGAGGCATACATATGGCACATAAATTATAGCTACATATTATTATTGGAAACATACATTGATGTTTTGATTGCCTCATTCCAGTAACATAAAATACCTAAATTAGAAACAGAACAGGTAAATTGATGGCTAGTGATTATTTGTAACGGCGGTTTTTTCCATTCGGCTGCACTATTGCTAACACTTTATTGGGTGTTGATCGGTTATTTTACTGTAGCATGCTAGTATAAAGGTGATAAGTGATTAAAATTTACTATAATTAACAAAAATATGTATATTGTTTATGGATCTATTTTCCTTATAATCTATATTTCTAATAGAGTGCTTTCTCAAAAAAGGTCAATTACGTTGGACATATCTACTTTCTCAATAAAGACCATCACAACTTCGCAATGAAGAGTTTTGAAGAATTTTTATAAAATACATTTGTATTCTAACTAACAATGTACACTAAAGTTAACAACTGTAATCTTATACCGTATATCTAAAATTCTACATTTTATATCTACCATGTGTAAATAGTTCGGGAGTCATCAGTATGTTGCATATAGCGCCAATTTCCGAATGTTAGTTTCTTTACGTTTCACTGCCAATTTATAAGTTCATCGTAGAGCTCACGGTCAATAATTTTGGGCGAAAAAAAGATACACCACCATCTGGATCTAATCCTTAACTTAACTGGGAGAATGACTTGAGGCTGATACACTTTAGATAATTGCTAACATAAGCAGCTAAAACATGTTAATGCCTTAGGCAAGGATAACATTTACCATCATAGCAAAGATGGATGAATTTAAATTTTTAGGTCACCATGTAACGAACAAAAAAATGTGCATAATCATAAATAACTGCTATTTCGAACAACGAAACAAAATCAAAACATTCTAAATTAAAATTATTAATACTTCAAAAGAAAAAAAAATGTTTTCGATTATAAATAAAAGTAAAAACAAACTGATGGTGATACAAATTACGATTACATAAATATTTTGTAACTATATTTGTTCATTCGTAATATACTGTAATTACGTTTAGGGATGTTGCATAACATTTATCTCTAACTTTGAATTTAAAAGTCTTGAATTTAATTCATGTACATTAATATTCTTCCTCATATTCAGTTTATCGTTTATCTTTTTCAAGGGCGGTGGCTAGAGGGTCTAGCCACCTAATTTTAATTCCAAAACTGACTACAGACACCAAGAATATTTTAATAAAATGTTGCTTTTGTAATTAAAGTGCAAAATAGCGTTTTGTTATTTAGTAAGAAATTTGTTTGAATATTCTAGTGTCAGTCAATTATTTCATCATTTTACGAACATAATTCCTCTGCCCTTGAAAGGGTTAAATAAAAACTCATTCTTCTTACTCTGACAGTGCTCTCTAATTTGGCAGTAATTATTCAAAATAAAATAACAGGGGTGTGAAGCATTTTTACTGACATATTCATGAATGATTTTTTTTCTTTTGGTATAAAGACAGAAAACGGATGACAAAACAATATATTTAGAATTATTAAGTAACGAAATCAACAAACACGGAATATATTACTTAAACGTGAATTTATTTTTTTCTGAAAACTCTTTCTAACGAGAGTGAATAAGTCCAGAGTCCGCAGTTAAGATTGACCTTTATAGTAAACTAGTCAACCGTTTTTGAAATAAATTATCTTTCAGTGCAATATACAAGTAAGCACTCGGCAGTTAGTTTCATATGACGAGAGACGACTTAATGTATACTGATTTTTTGGGAGACAGTTATTATATATATTATTTTTAATTTTAGTCATATTTTCTGTAAACGAAGCTTTCCGAAGAGCTTATTTTAGAAGAATAGAGGTTAAGTTACAGGGCAAAACCTACAAATTCCAGTTTCAAATCTTACCTCAGAACGTATTATGCTATGGAAATGAAGAGCATACAGAAAACTATGTCATTCACAAAATTAGAAAAAATACAATGGCATCAGATAATTCTTCTAATGTTTACAGAATCCCATTTGAACGTATTCAGTGATTTTCGTTCTAATTGCTGTCCGTCGGGTTTGATTGGACTAGAAAATTCTTCCTTCTTAACGGTATTTCTTTAGCCTTATGACTGAGAACCATTGGTTTATCCATTAACGCAGTATAGGGGAGAGTAGTACACAGTGAGACGAAAATTATTATTACTTAACGAATGGCAACGATTTTTATTCTTTTGAAAAATTTTTTGCTACAACTTTAAGCTACACAAATACGCTACAGATTAATGTATAAATGGTTTTAAAAAAGTTATTCATAAAAGCACAGAAGCAGCATAACGGAGTATCAAAAATTGTCTCACTGTGTACCGCAAGTGGTACGCAGTGAGACAATGTATATATTTTCATAAATCTTACATTTTTACACTCTATCAATAATTTTCTGCAGTTTATGACTTCTAATTAATATTTCTAGATTTAAAAAAAAAAATTAAAAATATGAGCCTCGGGGGGACAATGGCAGACCTTGGGCTACCTTCATGCAAATTTTCAGCCTCTAACGTTTAGTAGATTTCACTAGCCCTCGCACGCCCCCCCCCCCCCCCGCACACACAGATAAAGAGAAAGAAAAAAACCCTTTTTTTATTAATAAATAACTATTTTTACATCAGAACCGCATAGTAGATACACAATGAGGCACGTCTCACTGTGTATCACAACTGTGTGTCTCACTGTGTACTTTCGTTACGTTATAACAAAATGAATGCCACATCTGTTACATCAATTTCATCGCTTTAAAAAGTTTATGTCGTTTTGTCGAAATAGTCTATTATTAGATATAGCTAGATTTGGTTAAGTAAATATATGTCATATTGAAGGAAATAAACTCTAAAATAGACGTTTATGTAACTTTAACCACTATAAAATAAAGAATTGTTTATTATTTCGTCGGACGAGTAACTGAAGTGCCAAAATTACATCCACATGTTGCATAAGATGAGGTGGTTTAGTGTGTGTTCCAGCTAGGAGAAAAAGTTATAACTATATGTCAAAATGGCTGCTGCCTCACTGTGTACTCCCCTACCCTATATTAAAACAAAAAAAAATCTTGATAATTAAGAATAACTCATGAGCTAGCCACATATACATCATGATGTTTGAATTGCTCTGCATACTGACTCTATTCTTCATACACAGTCGGTTTATATATTTCATAATGTTTTACCTCTAAAATGCATATAATTTAATTTTTGGCATTCTAAGTCTTTTAAAAAAAGATTTTGAACTCCAAAATATTATTTTATAAATGAAAAAAAAATGGAATTAAAAATGAAAACATTTCTCTTCATTCAGTGTAGTGGAATTTCTTATGCAAACTTCCATGAAAAATTCGTATCTAATTAAATGCCTAAAAAAATGTTCAATATTTATTAAGGTTAACTGAAATAACTGTCTCACTCACTTTGATTTAAATTTTATAAAAGAATAAGTGTAACTACTTGTTATTTAGCAAAATAAATAAAACCAACCACACTCGAATCAGGAAAAAATTCTGATCGAGGAAATATCAATTAAAATATATCGTTGTGTTTATATGGTCAAGGCAATGACCCACTGACCATAACCAACTAACCCACATTATGCAACGGCCAAAAACTCTTTAATTTTCTTCTATTTAAAGTATTCTTAAATTCTGTAGCCTTATCTACATAAATTTATATTAGAATTTTTCTGTTACATACAAATCATTATCGACTAAAACCAGAGTGCTTATAGTGGTAGTACAGTTTATCCCAAAAGAATAAAAAAGAGTGAGAACACACCTATATTACTTTACACTAAATTATCACAGAGACTACTAAACAGGGAATTTTGTCTAATTTCCGAATATAAATGCAATTTTTGCAATGGGAGTCGTCTACATATTAAAAGTTGTACCAAGTTTTAATTTTCAAAAACACTCATGTCCAAAAATTAAGGGTAAGTTGCCTGGCGCTTTCTATTTTACACGTTCTGTCGACTATCTACTGAAATTCTCGACGAATTGTCCTTGAACTTCTGGGATGTAAAGCACATGTTTGACTTCATATTTTTTAGTAAAGATTTAGTCACGAGGAAAACTGGGGAGCTAATAATAAATTTAACAATAAAATAATATTTGCGATCGCCCATTTGACACAAAATGCTCAAAATGGTCTGTCACTGTATTAAATGACCATGTGGGCCCAGTTCAACGTTTGTGTGCATTTGTGTATGCATAGCACACATAATCATAAAGATGTTAACGTTTCTGTAAAAATTTCAAAAGTTTTTGTTTATAGCATACAGAGTTTTCAACCAAATTTAACACAACTTTCCGAAAACTTGACAAAGAACAGTAGTAACAGTATACCGCAATTAAAAACACGAATATATTGAATACTTGATGAAATATGGGCATTTGTATGAACTAATTTTTGACTCCGCATGCGTGGAAGATTCCAAAAAAATTTCATAATTTGGTAGTCAGCTATTTAGGGAAACTTATATAAAACCTTCAGTCAAACATCGCGAAAATTCAGAAAGATTCTGGTTATACAGTGAGTTGCTTACTAAAAGCATCTGTCTGGGCTACCACTAACGACTATTTTTATATTTTATTGGCACCACTATTTTAAAAATTAAATTTTAGAGCATATTTCTGCTGCTTATGTTGTAATAAAAAATTTTGTTTCGAGAAAGTTGTGCCAATAAAATTTAAAAATAGTACCAATGGCAGAACTGCCAGCTACTTTTAGAAAGCAACTCACTGTATCACCAGAATCTTTCTGGTTTTCGCGACATTTGACGGAAGTTTTTATATAAGTTTCCCTAAATTGCTGAGTACCAAATTATGAAACAAGAATTTTGGAATCTTCCACGCATGCACAGTTAAAAATTATTTCATACGAATGCCCATATCTCATCAAATATTCAATATATTCATGTTTTAATTGCAGTATACTGTTGCTAATGTTCTTTGTCAAGTTTTCAGAAAGATGTTAAATTTGGTTGAAAACTCTGTATGCTATAAACAAAAACTTTTGAATTTTTACAGAAACGTTGACATTTTTATGATTATGTGCGCTATGCGCACAGAAATGCACATAAACTTTCAACTGAACTCACATAGTCATTTAATACAGTGACAGGCCATTTTGAGCATTTTCTGTCACATGGGTGATCGCAAATATTGTTTTATTATTAAAGATATTATTAGCCTCCTAGTGGTCCTCGCGACCAAATCTTCACCAAAAAATATGAAGTCAAACATGTTCTATAAGAAAAAGTCCTTCCGGCAGTGCCGGGAGGAAGAGGTAGCTTTCATATTCCTTATTTTAAAAAAGCCAACTGATATCATTTAAACACACGAAGCTCAATTTAGTGGAAACCGAATATAGGAGATTCAATAATAATTTTTATCAATATAATGAATGAGAATTTCGCGAAATTAGTCAGCTTTATCCAAGCTGCTTTTCTTTAAAGTAACTTATATTTGGCTGCCAAATTCGGCGATTTCTTAAAGTGCCTGTCATTTTAAGACAACATGGTGGATGAGGCTAACCAGTGACCTTGGTCGAGACCTTAGTAATTGCTGTGCACATGCTCACTCACATCGGAATCGGTTGATTTATACGAGTGCTGTCGCAGGCAAAAAATCAGATTTTTCAAAATGTCACCCACGTTATTGGTTGCCATTTTGAAACAAGATGGCTGATGAATCTGGCCAGCGAACTTGGTCGAGGTATTGATGTATACTATCCACATGCCTTCTTATATCGAAATAGGCGAATACGTGTGTTATCGCGTGACAAATACAAGATCGTTTCAAAATGTTAGCCATGCTAGAAATTCAAAGTGCTTTAATTCAACCATTTTTTAAGATATAAACAAAAGAACAAATTTTCAGAAACAAAAACTGCTCCGGAATCTTTGTATCAAGGCCAAACACATAAAAAAAATCGTTTTCATTTTCCAATTTTTTAATACCTCATTTTAAATTTTAAATTTAATTTTTTTAAATGGCAACCCTTTTGAAACGAGATAGCAAATGAAGCTGGCCAACGAACTCGATCGAGACATTGGTATGTACTATGTACAGACCAAGTTACATCCAAATCGGTTCATAAATACGCCTGTTATCGCGTGACAAAAATCAGGTTGTTTTAAAATGTCAGCCACAATAGAAATTCAAAATGCTATTACTCAGCCATTTTTTTAGATACAGACGAAACAAAAACTGTTCCGGAATCTTTGTATTAAGGTCAAAGACATACGAAAAAAATCTTTTTCATTTTCCAATTTTTTGGTATCTCATTTTAATTTTTTTATTCTTTAAATTTTTTTAAATGGCCGCCATTTTGCAACAAGATGGCGGATGAAGCTGGCCAACGAACTCGGTCGAGATATTTGTATGTACTATGTACACACCAAGGTACATCCAAATCGGTTCATAAATACGCCTGTTATTACGTGACAAAAATCAGGACGTTTCAAAATGTCAGCCACGCTAGAAATTCAAAATGCTATAACTCAGCCATTTCTTAAGATATAGACGAAACAAAAACTGCTCCCGATCTTTTTATCAAGGTCAAACACGTAAGAAGAAAATATTTTTTCAATTTTAAATTTTTTGGTACCACATTTCAAATTTAAATTTTTCTTAAAAATTTAAATGGCCGCCATTTTTAAACAAGATAGCGGATGAAGCTGGCCAACGTACCCGATCGAGACATTGGTATGTACTATGTATAAACGAAGTTACATCCAAATCGGTTCATAAATACGCTTTTTATCGCGTGACAAAGTTCAGGACGTTTCAAAATGTCAGCCACGCTAGAAATTCAAAATGCTGCAACTCAGCCATTTTTTAAGATATAGACGAAACAAATACTGCTCCGAAATCTTTGTATAAAGGTCAAATACATAAGAAAAAAATATTTTTCCATTTTCAATTTTTTGGTACCACATATCAAATTTTAAATTAAAAAAAAATGTCTGCCATTTTGAAACAAAATTGCGGATGAAGCTGGCCAACGAACTCGGTCGAGACATTGGTATGTACAATGTACACTAACATCGAAATCGGTTCATAAATATGCCTTTTATTGCGTGACAAAATTCAGGACGTTTCAAAATGTCAGCCACGCTAGAAATTCAAAATGCTATAACTCAGCCATTTTTTAAGATATAGACGAAACAAAAACTGCTCCGGAATCTTTGTATAAAGGTCAAATACATAAGAAAAAAATATTTTTCCATTTTTAATTTTTTGGTACCACATTTCAAATTTTAATTTTTTTAAAAATTTTAAATGGCCGCCATTTTGAAACAAAACGGCGAATGAAGCTGGCCAACGAACTCGGTCGAGACATTGGTATGTACTATGTACATACCGAATTACATCGAAATCGGTTCATAATTACGAGAGTTACAGTGTGACATATGTCAGATATATATATATCAATTTTGAACGGAGGGTGGTTTCGGGGTCTGGGTGTCATGATCGATGAAAATATACCAAAATTTTTTGAAATCGCTTTCCTCCGAACGGCTGCAATAGGTAGCTTTTTGCAATGAAAGCTACCTAAAACTCAACTAAGAGTTTAACCCTTTCGGGGCGAGCGTCATTTACAGAATTTTTAATCCTTTATCGCCGGTTTTTTAAAACAGAAATTTTTGCCTATTTGAATCGAGAAAATGCTCGGATTAAATAAGGCAAAATTTACAATAAAAATTTACTAGTGAGAATAATCACGGATTTTGAGCAACGTACGCGGCACGTATACCGGTCGCTCGTCCACAAGAGTTTAAAGAGGGATGTCCCATTCACCTTGAATTAATATAGATAAAATAATTACTAATTTGCTAAGTAATTTAGTATCAATTTTATCCAGACATGCCCTTTATATCCTAGATGTTAAATACAATTTGTCCAGAATTTCGGTAGATATTCGACAAAACGTACAAAATCGAAAGTGTCCGGTTACTTACCCTTAATTTTCGGACATATAACGCCCACTTTTGACATTTTTTAAAAGTTCCTTAGATCAAAGCAGACCTAAGGAATGTCTAAGTTTCAGAATGATAATGTTAAATGTACGTGAAGAACTTTAATTTTTATCTTCCCAAAAAATCACTCGATTAAAATATTCCTTTTAACCCTCTCGCTGCGTAATTTTTTTTTATCAAAATAGGTTCAAAAATTGCGCACATTACATTAAAATCAGGCTAAATCAGGGCTGTCACTGGAGACTATTTTTATATTCTCGCACCACTATTATAAGAGAATCCATTTTGCAGTATATTTATCTTGTAGATGTTGTTAAAGTCTATATGGAATTATTTGTGTTTAAAAAGTGGTCCGAGTTGAATTAAAAAATAGTCACCAGTGAAAAAATGAATCCCCGAGAAAATCTCGGGTTGCGCAAACTTTGCTACTTTTACGTTGCCCGAGGAAATCTCGGGTTGCTCAACGAGAGGGTTAATGAAACACAAGGAATAGACCCAAACATACTCCAGACATTTTACAATTCAAAAACATTTTTTAATTATGAAAATTATTTTAAAAATATAAATTATTATTTTTTACATGTAAAAATGAGCGTCGTCTAAAATATGTCTATGTACAACTCATTCCTATCATTAGTTTTCGAGATATAGAGAAATTTTATTTTTTGACTATCTAAGGGAGCCGTCTTCTGTTATCAAAAGATCAACAAATAGTAAAATCTTAGAAACTTTCCGGAAATTTTTTTTAGACTTTTCTTTCATATAAAGTGAGTTTATTTTATATTCGAAATTTCAATATTTTTTTTTCTGGAAATATTTGAGCGTTTTCGCTAATTTTCGTTGTAAGATCATAATTTTATCAAACACATTTTCTTTTTTGACTGTATGAGCATTTAAGTAAAATTATATGAACTGTATACCTTTAAACTAATTTGATCGGATGAACTCAAATATGGTGTCAAAAGTGAATGTTTCCATATGAAAAATCAAAGTTGATATAATATTTAATATGTAGACGGCTCTTATTTCAAAAAACAAAATTCATACTAGGCAAGAAGACATAATTATCTGTCGAATGGTGTATCTCGTATGTCTCTGCTAAAATTTGATGATAAAATAATATGGGGTGTTTTAGGTAGCTTTCATTACAAAAAGCTACCTATTGCAGCCGTTCGGAGGAAAGCGATTTCAAAAAATTTTGGTATATTTTCATCGATCAAGACCCCCAGACCCCGAAACCACCCTCCGTTCAAAAGTTGATATGTATGTATATATATATATATATATATATATGTCTGATCTTTGTCACACTATAACTCTCGTATTTATGAACCGATTTGGATGAAACTCAGTGTGTACATAGCACATACAAATGACTCCACCGAGTTCGTTGGCCAGCTTCATCCGCCATCTTGTTTCAAAATGGCGGCCATTTAAAATTTTTAAAAAAATTTTAAATTTGAAATGTGGTATCAAAAAATTTAAAATTGAAAAATATTTTTTTCTTATGTCTTTGACCTTGATACAAAGATTCCGAAGCATTTTTTGTTTAGTCTATATCTTAAAAAATGACTGAGTTATAGCACTTTGAATTTCTATTGTGGCTGACATTTTGAAACAACCTGATTTTTGTCACGCGATAATAGGCGTATTTATGAACCGATTTGGATGTAACTTAGTGTGTACATAGTACATACCAATGTCTCGACCGAGTTCATTGGTCAGCTTCATTCGCCATCTTGTTTCAAAAGGGCTGCCATTTTTTAAAAAAATTAAATTTTAAATTTAAAATGAGTTATCAAAAAAATTGAAAAATTAAAAAGATTTTTTTTATGTGTTTGACCTTGATACAAAGATTCCGGAGCAGTTTTTGTTTCGTATATATCTTAAAAAAGTCCTTCCGGCCAGTGCCGGGAGGAAGAGGTAGCTTTCAAATACCTTATTTTAAAAAAGCCAACTTATGTTATTCAAACACACGAAGCTCAATTTAGTGGAAACCGAATATAGGAGATTCAATACTAATTTTTATCAATATTAAATCATTATGAATGAGAATTTCACGAAATTAGTCAGCTTTATCCAAGCTGCTTTTATTTAAAGTAACTTATATTTGGCTGAGATGTTGATGTATACTATCCGCATGCTTTCTCACATGGAAATAGGCGAATACGTGTGTTATGCCGTGACAAATACAAGATCGTTTCATAATGTTAGCCATACTAGAAATTCAAAGTGCTATAATTCAACCATTTTTTAAGATATAAACAAAAGAACACATTTTCAGAAACAAAATCTGCTCCGGAATCTTTGTATCAAGGCGAAACACATAAAAAAAACCTTTTTCATTTTCCAATTTTTTAATACCTCATTTTAAATTTTAAATTTAATTTTTTTTAAATGGCAACCCTTTTGAAACAAGATGGCGAATAAAGCTGGCCAACGAACTCGGTCGAGACATTGGTATGTACTATGTACAGACCAAGTAACATCCAAATCGGTTCATAAATACGCTTGTTATCACGTGACAAAAATCAGATCGTTTTAAAATGTCAGCCACAATAGAAATTCAAAACACTATAACTCAGCCATTTTTTTAGATATAGACGAAACAAAAACTGTTCCGGGATCTTTGTATTAAGGTCAAACACATAGAAAAAAAATCTTTTTCATTTTCTAATATTTTGGTATCTCATTTTAAATTTTAAATTTTTAAAATTTCTTTAAATGGCCGCCATTTTGAAACAAGATGGCGGATGAAGCTGGCCAACGAACTCGGTCGAGATATTTGTACGTACTATGTACACACCAAAGTACATCCAAATAGGTTCATATATACGCCTGTTATCACGTGACAAATATCAGGACGTTTCAAAATGTCAGCCACGCTAGAAATTAAAAATGCTATAACTCAGCCATTTTTTGAGATATAGACGAAACAAAAACTGCTCCCGAATCTTTGTATCAAGGTTTAATACATAAAAAAAAATATTTTTTCAATTTTCAATTTTTTGGTACCACATTTCAAATTTAAATTTTTCTTAAAAATTTAAATGGCTGCCATTTTTAAACAAGATGGCGGATGAAGCTGGCCAACGAACTCGGTCGAGACATTGGTATGTACTATGTACAAACGAAGTTACATCCAAATCGGTTCATAAATACGTCTTTTATAGCGTGACAAAATTCAGGACGTTTCAAAATGTCAGCCACTCTAGAAATTCAAAATGCTATAACTCAGCCATTTTTTAAGATATAGAGGAAACAAAAACTGCTCCGGAATCTTTGTATAAAGGTCAAATACATAAGAAAAAAATATTTTTCCATTTTCAATTCTTTGGTACCACATTTCAAATTTAAAATTTTTAAGAAAATTTTAAATGTCCGCCATTTTGAAACAAAATGGCGGATGAAGCTGGCCAACGAACTCGGTCGAGACATTGGTATGTACTATGTACATACCGAATTACATCCAAATCGGTTCATAAATTCGAGAGTTACAGTATGACAAGTGTCAGATATCTATATATATATATATATATACTTTTGAACGGAGGGTGGTTTCGGGGTCTGGGGGTCATGATCGATGAAAATATACCAAAATTTTTTGAAATCGCTTTCCTCCGAATGGCTGCAATAGGTAGCTTTTTGTAATGAAAGCTACCTAAAATGTTTGAATTATAGGACTTTGAATTTCTAGCATGGCTGACATTTTGAAACGATCTGATATTTGTCATGTGATAACACGAGTATTAGGTAGCTTTCTTTACAAAAAGCTACCTATTGCAGCCGTTCGGAGGAAAGCGATTTCAAAAAATTTTGGTATATTTTCATCGATCATGACCCCCAGACCCCGAAACCACCCTCCGTTCAAAATTGATATATATATATATCTGACCTATGTCACACTGTAACTCTCGTATTTATGAACCGATTTGGATGTAATTCGGTGTGTACATAGTACATACCAATGTCTCGACCGAGTTTGTTGGCCAGCTTCATCCGCCATTTTGTTTCAAAATGGCGGCCATTTAAAAATTTAAAAAAAATTTTAATTTAAAATGTGGTACCAAAAAATTGAAAATGGAAAAATATTTTTTTCTTATGTATTTGACCTTTATACAAAGACTCCGTAGCAGTTTTTGTTTCGTCTATATCTTAAAAAATGGCTGAGTTATAGCATTTTGAATTTCTAACGAAGCTGACATTTTGAAACGTCCTGAAATTTGTCACGGGATAAAAGGCGTATTTATGAACCGATATGGATGTAACTTCGTTTATACATAGTACAGACCAATGTCTCGACCGAGTTCGTTGGCCAGTTTCATCCGCCATTTTGTTTAAAAATGGCGGCCATTTAAAATTTTAAGAAAAATTTAAATTTGAAATGTGGTACCAAAAAATTTAAAATTGAAAAAACATTTTTTCTTATGTGTTTGACCTCGATAAAAAGATTCGGCAGCAGTTTTTGTTTCGTCTATATCTTAAAAAATGGCTGAGTTATAGCATTTTGAATTTCTAGCGTGGCTGACATTTTTGCAACGCCCTGATTTTTGTCACGCGATAATAGGCGTATTTATGAACGGATTTGAATGTAACTTGGTCTGTACATAGTGCATACCAATGTTTCGACCGAGTTTGTTGGCCAGCTTCATTCGCCATCTTGTTTCAAAAGGGTTGCCATTTTTTAAAAAAAATTAATTTAAAATTTAAAATGAGGTATTAAAAAATTGGAAAATGAAAAAGATTTTTTTTATGTGTTTGGCCTTGATACAAAGATTCTGGAGCAGTTTTTGTTTCTGAAAATTTGTTCTTTTGTTTATATCTTAAAAAGTGGTTGAATTATGGCACTTTGAATTTCTATCATGGCTAACACTTTGAAACGATCCTGTATTTGTCTCGCGATACCACACGTATTCGCCTATTTCGATGGAAGAAGGCATGTGGATAGTATACAACAATATCTCGACCAAGTTCGCTGGCCAGCTTCATCAGCCATCTTGTTTCAAAATGGCGGCCATTAAATTAAAAAAATATATATTTAAAGTGAGGTGCAAAAAAATGAGAAATTGAAAAAGGTTTCTTTCTTAAGTATTTGACCTTGATATAAGGATCCAGGAGCATTTTTTGTTTGTCTTTATCTTAAAAAAGGGCTCAGATATAGCAGTTTCAATTTCTAACGTGGGTGACATTTTGAAAAATCTGATTTTTTGCCTGCGACAGCACTCGTATAAATCAACCGATTCCGATGTGAGTGAGCATGTGCACAGCAATTACTAAGGTCTCGACCAAGTTCACTGGTTAACCTCATCCACCATGTTGTCTTAAAATGGCAGGCAGTTTAAGAAATCGCCGAATTTGGCAGCCAAATATAAGTTACTTTAAATAAAAGCAGCTTAGATAAAGCTGACTAATTTTGCGAAATTCTCATTCATAATGATTTAGTATTGATAAAAATTAGTATTGAATCTCCTACATTCGGTTTCCACTTAATTGAGCTTCGTGTGTTTGAATAATATAAGTTGGCATTTTTAAAATAAGGAATATGAAAGCTACCTCTTCCTCCCGGCACTGGCCGGAAGGACTTTTTATTAACCTATTTCGATGTAAGAAGGTATGTGGATAGTATATCGTAATGTCTCAACCAAGTTCGCTGGCCAGCTTCATCAAATATCTTGTTTCAAAATGGAGGCCATTAAATTAAATAAAAAATTATATTTAAAGTGAGGTGCAAAAGAATTAGAAATTGGAAAAGGTTTCTTTCTTAAGTATTTGACCATGATATAAGGATTCCGGAGCATTTTTTGTTTTGTCTTTATCTTAGAAAATGGCTCAGATATAGCAGTTTGAATTTCTAATGTGGGTGACATTTTGAAAAATCTGATTTTTTGCCTGCGACAGAACTTGTATATATCAACCGATTCCGATGTGAGTATGCATGTGCACAGGAATTACTAAGGTCTCGACCAAGTTCACTCGTTAGCCTCATCCACCATGTTGTCTTAAAATGGCAGGTACTTCAAGATATCGCCGAATTTGGCAACCAAATATAAGTTACTTTAAATAAAACAGCTTGGATAAAGCTGACTAATTTCGCGAAATTCTCATTCATGATGATTTAATATTGATAAAGATTAGGATTGAATCTCCTATAATCGGTTTCCACTAAATTGAGCTTCGTGTGTTTGAAGAAGATAAGCTTGCTTTTTAAAAATAAGGAATATGAAAGCTACCTCTTCCTCCCGGCACTGGCCGGAAGGACTTTTTGTTATTGTTGTTTTTTGTTTGAAGATTGTATTGTATGTAATAAAAGAGAAAAACTCCAAACGATGGTCATTACTTCAATCTTAAAAGTTACAGAATAAAACTGTTTTAACCAAAGTTCTTTTTTCAGTAAAACTTTCTTGAGGCGCCGTGTACATATTTATTTTTATACGAGCTTAGAATACGTAGCCCTAAATTTCTTAATTTTATTAATTTTTCATGCAGAATTTATCCACGAATAGAAATTTGCATTGCTCTGTCTTCGAAAATATGCAAAATATGAGCTAACCCTTAACGGTCGAAGTACTACTCTCAGGTACAGGCGAAGTTTTGTTTTTTTAATCCTCAAATGTCACAATGGAACCGAAATTTAAGATAAAATTTATTTCGAAATAAGTAAATGCATTTATTCGTGTACATAAGAAACCGAAAATTTTGTTTTAAAAATACTGGCGTCAATGTGACATTTGTGGATTAAAATTAAAGCTGCCACTGTAGAGGCATCGACCGCAAAGGGTTCAAGTTTATTCAAGGACCAGGTAGGTTTAGATTTTATAAAACGGGGTGCGCTCAGTAACTGAGCAGTTGATATGTTCAGGTATCTTGTTTTCCCTTGCCTTCATCTTGGTATAGGTACAACAAAATTAAAATGTTTACAATGTATTACAAAGTAACCTGAAACTAAAACTTGCGAACTTAATATTTGCCAGAGAGGAAAATCCAGATTTAATTTTTTCATAATATGTTCCAGAAATAGATAAAAATCACTTCTTTGCATATTCTGGAGTAGTGGCTGGAGCGTTGCTTTTACAGGTTTGTTTTAAAACTAGAAATGAAATGAAATGAAGTAAAATGAAGTCATCCACTCGTGGAAAGCCAACCATGAAGCATAGGAACTTTTCTTCACGAAGGGAAATGTTTATTGAAAAGTCATATTTATTCATATCATCATTTAAGATTACAGATGTTTAATATTACATAAGAGATTAAAGTAAAATTAGTACAAAGTTAGTTTTTACAATTCAAGTTCAGTATCACAGCATTTTTTAACACACAAAAAAAAAGAAAGAAAGAAAAGGAAGAGGCATCTTCCTACGCAATGAAAGTTCTCTCTCAAGCATTTGCTTAAAACAAAGACTGCGTCAAGTCAAAATGCGATAAGTACAAGAAGTCGTAACTTCACCTTTTTTTTATCAATTTTCCAATCGAAAAGGTTTCTACTTTTAATCGTTTTTATTTATTTATTATTATTATGCTGGATTTCTTAACTTTGGCAATTATATCAACCTTCTCGCTCACCTGAATCGCATATACTGGGTGCAATCCTATGGGAAATATGCGATTTTTAACACCCGTTCCCTCGGAAACTACCGGGCCGATTTTGATGAAATTTGGAATCCATATTCACTGGATTATGCTCAAGACTTATGGCAGACAATTCTTTTCTACGACTAAAACTTTTTATTTTAGAGCAATGGCGATTTTTCAGAATTTTTTTATTTTTCAGAAAAAAAAATTCTGAAACTAATTAAAAGAATTTTAAACTGTTTGCCACATATGATCTTATATTTATACTCTACTACCAAAAAAAAATTTTTTTATCGAAAACGCTTCAGTACTTTAGGAGTTAATGGGGTTTTTAGCTGAAAAGTAATATTTTTCGGAGAGATAAAAAACTTAGACACTTCTAACGTGGGAAGTTCTTGCACAGATTTATCAAACACATGAATTAAATACAAACATTTGGATAAAATTTTGTTACATATAATAAATGAGTATGAAATTTTAGAGTAAAATTAATGAGAGTTAGCGTGGCGTCTCAGTCGTGTCTTCCCTAAAACTATAGCAAGAAGAAACCTTCGTCATCATAGATTATGAAACATTTTCAACACATTCAGAATACTTTAACGAAACTTCACTTTTTAATAAGGTGAAAGGTGAGGTATAAATAAATATTTGGAAAACGCAATAACTTATTTGAAAAAACAATATCAGGAATTACCATTTATAATCAGAGAAATAAATTATTTTATGTAGTCCTGTATATGACCTATATATACATAGAATGCAAAAAATTAGTTAAAAAATGCATAACACCGTTGAAAGTTTCCTTTTAGCAATTTATGTCACCATCAATAAGCGAAATTGTACCCGTATTCTTCTGTACAGTCCTTTATATGATCTATACGATTTATACACACCAATTAATATGCAAAAAAATAATTAAATGGAAAAATGCATTCCGCAATTAAAAACGTACTTACGGAACAGCAATTATTGCTCATCGAAGTAATAACATCGTAACCGAATTCTTTTTCGCGTATCTGTATATGATCGATAAATATTATGCCCATCAAATTCTATAGTAATTATCTTGTAGTGCACCTCAGTGATATATATCAATTTTCATATGTTCCAAATAGTGTAATATCCTTAAAATACACTGCAAACGATTTTTTCTCGTAGACCATAATGTATTGGGATTCTTTTGACTTCCTCTGTAAACGAACTATAAATACTACACACTCCATTTTCAATAACGAACGTTCCATGGTAAACCTCAATAACGTATATCAATTACATGGCAATCCGAATATATTTACGCGAGTTAGAGCACGGAGAGACAGGCAAACCGAATTCATAAACACTCTCCAACTACGCGCGTTGAAAAGTGTTAAAAAGCAATGTTTTTTAATCGGTTTTAGACTAATTTTTATTTGGAGTGATATCGCTTAAACATCACATTACGGAACTTCAAACTTGCAACTCTGAATGATTACACACATGCCATTCTATGTCAAAAGTTTTTAAAATGTCCAGAACTGCCAAAATATTTTTATTTTTATTTAAATTTTTTTTAATTAATTAATTAATTTTTTTTGTCCAGATATTTTCCATAACTCTATTTAAATATGAATTGAATTTGTGTACCAAATTTTATTAAACTCGGTTACTATGTGGCCACGACTTTTTTTAAATTTTTGCTTATTTTGTATAGAATGACCCTTATGTTTAACATGTGATTGGTTAATTTTTCCATAATATATATCTTACTAAACCATCATTCCAAATGAATCCGAATTTGTATTTACACAATTTTTGACATGGGGAAATTAAGTATGTTTTCTTACATTAACTAGAACTGTAATTATAATCATCGTTCTGATTTTTTGTTTATGTAGGAGAAAGTACGGTAAAATCGGATTCATTACATTTAGCTTCTTCTTGAAATCAGAATTTCCAACAGAATTTAACGATTTTGAGTAAATACTCAGCACTTATCTTTGTATTAAAATATTATTATAAATATATACTTTGTTCAGCTCAATTTTTAAAATAAGCGCTTTTCTATAAAATGTCAAATCATCCAGTCTCATCCTGCCAGTGGCTTATAAATTAATTTTTAAAAACAAAATTATAATTATCTTGATTATAATTTGCGAAAGTTCATAAAAGAAGTTAACATCTATATCAGTTTTAGAAAAATCGCCGTAACTCTTGTCCTTGTTGTTTTGACTGTCTTTACTTCAAGCACTATTTTTCAGTACCTGGTTTTATCTAAAGTAGGATGTCTGGTTTTACACGAACTGAATGAAGATCGGAAAGCAAGCCGTAAAAATGCATCTGTAAATGCTAACAACAATTTTATTGCGGAAAATAAATCCTTATTAAATATGCTACACATAATAACATAAAAATCTTCAGTAACTTGAAAAATGTTCATAGTAAAGAACTTTTAAAACTAGCAGTCATTAAAACAAAAAATGATAAAATAAACTTTTCAACAGAGTAACAAAAAAATTCCAGTATGGAGATATTGTAATGGCTGCTTCTTCTTCTTGCCTAGAGCTAATTATTTCAGCCATTACCCGCTACAGGGCTACTCAAATCGAGTCAAAACTGAGATATCTCGTTTCACCCTACTTTCTCCTATTTTATTTCAAAAAGTCTAAGGAAGCTTTTTAACCCTTTGTACTCGAGGGCTCTGCTGCGGAGACATAATCTTTCTTTACAAAATTTGTTTTTGGCACCAGTAATAAAGGAAAATAAAATGTACCTTATTTAATCAGAGCATTTTTGAAATCGTGTACTTGAACGAACTAAAAAAGTGGTGCCGATCGAATAAAATTTGTGTAAGAGACGCCGAGCGCAAAGGGTTAAAAATATATAATATAAATTCATGCAGTCATTCTCGTTTATAGTAGTCTAGGCTGTTAATAATACTCATATGTAACAATTGAAATATTTTAGGTCTGATGGCTCAATTCCGGACCTCCCTTATTACATCGTAAGGTTTTCTAAAATTCTCAATGTTATTTTAAAGAGAAATAAATATTGTAAGGCGTTCGGCATTTTCAGAACCTTCTACATAATCGAAACAAACAGAACGACTTTCTACATAACTGAACCAAAGCTGAAAATCTGTCACCTGAGTTGAAATAAAATCGTCTTAAAAATACCACGAATGAACTAGTTTTGCGGAAAATATTTTCAGCTTCTTTCAAAAGAAAAACCATAATGAAAAACTTTCTTTGGCCTTAATAAGATTACCCGTAAATTTTAAGATTTCGTGTATATTTTAAGATCATCGCTGTGTAACCAGAGTTGGGCAACATCGAAAATACATGTATTTGAAATACATTTTCAAAATGCATTTCTATTTTGTATTTTAAACCGATGAGATCAAAGTATTTTTGTAAGGTATTTTCATATGGTTTTACAAAGTATTTTGTATTTTGAATATACTCAAAATACATTTTTTCCAGATTTCAAACTACCATGTTTAACCTTTAACTGATGTCACAGAAATTGTCACATAACTAGTGTGAAGCGGTCTGTCAGACCGCTGTAACGAAAGATGAATAAAAGGCACGATTAACACATAGGATGGTGTCTTTGTACTAAACTTTTTGCACAGGACTGTTATAATTAAAATTCGCCTATTCAAAAGTCTCTGGTGATAGTACTAAAGTTCCAACGGAACAAAATTTCGGTAGTGTTTGCAGTTAAACTGAAAATTGCAAGTTAAACTATAAAAATTGAAAAAAGCCGGTAAAAGACCGGTAACATCAGTTAAAGGTTAAACCGCAGAGAAAAGTTGCAATTCACTAAAAGGAAATACATTTAGGAGAAAGTAGGGTAATGACGCTCAGGAGGGCAATCCCGCTCACCCAATATCTCTAAACAGAATAGAATTGAAAACATGCGATCGGTACCGGCAGCTAGCGAACTTCATCGTAAGTTCTTATTAAGGATATAGTGATAGTCGGAAGGAAAGTATTTTTGTGTCCTCACGTTATTAGTTTGCAGTTGTTTTATTATAAAATTCTACAACATTTAACTTGAAGGTAAGTGTACACTCTTATTTTCAAATATTAATTTACTCATTATGTCTACAAAATATATACATTTAGCTGTACTTTTATGCTTTTATTTAATTTTGTAGTGCGTTGTTACGCCAATTATAATTATAATGCATTAAAACCCGACATGGCGATAACGGGTAATGAAACTCGCGTGGAATTCAAGAAGAAGTGTTGCCAGTGGGCAACATTTTTAAAATTCAAATTGATTGATTAACACCACTTTTTTGAAATGGTAAAGTTCCCCTATTTTCGCCTTAATTAATATGTCATTAAACAAGGAGAATTTTACGATTTCAAAAAAGTGGTAAAAATCAAAAAAACCTAAATTTAAAAAAAGTAGCCCACTATATGCGTAACAGAATATGTGTGCACAATATGTGTAAAGTGGTCGCAAAAAGTCTGCAGTGGTGTGAACAGCCCACACAACTACATATGTTACTTTTGTCTTACTTAAATTTTGTATTCAAACTCTGAGCGCAATTACCCTACCATGTCGGGCATTACCGCTCAATCGTTGGTTATTTAAATAAAACGATAAAAAAAATTCATTAAACTTTTATGCAAATTAGTTGATTGCAAACTGTTCCTTATGCTTTGGAGTTATGCTTCGCTAATAAAATATTGATTTTTTTTGTCTAAATTTTACTAGCTATTCATGTTTTCCCTTAAGTGAGCGCCATTCCCCTACTTTCCCCTACATGTCTGTTTTGACTAGTTTTCAATTTTGTTCTGGAAGTTAACCTTTAACTTATGTTACCGGTCTCTCAGACCGCAGATTTTATCAATTTTTATAATTTAACTTTCAATTTTCAGTTTAACTACAAACACTACCGAAATATTGTTCCGTTTGGAACTTTAATACTATCACCAGAGATTTTTGAATGAATTTTAATTATAACAGTCCTGTGCAAAAAGTTTAGTACAAAGACACCATCCTATGTGTTAATCGTGCCTTTTATTCATCTTTCGTTGCAACGGTCTCACAGACCGCTTCACACTAGTTATGTGACAATATCTGTGACATCAGTTAAAGGTTAATACTATAAGCACACTTTTCGACTATTGGTAGGATCAGGAGGTTGATGAATATATTGTTTAGCTTCAGCAAACGTATTCTTGTTGACTGGTTACAAAAATAACTTTTATATATCTTAATGTTGCTATGGGAATTGCAAGAAAAAAACACGTATTGTGATAGACCGGAAGGATTTTTCAGAGTTGCAAACGTGCGCTCTATTATCGACAGTTGCCCATTGACCACAGATAAAAGGAGCTCAATATTTTTTTTAGTCAAGTAGCTTTATTTAAAAATATCGAAACAAGATTTGTAAAAATTCGTGTGTTTGATTAATTATATAAATTTTGTAAAAAATACATTAGACAGTAACAGTAAGAACATTCCTACAATGAACTTTTAAAGGAACGATTTCACTACGAAATAAAAAGAAAAGTGCCCAGTTAAACTGATAGCATTGAGCTCACAGGCTGTATTCACACTAATTGTATGTTATACTCTTATTTCAAAGTATAATGCCCTCGAAAAACAAATTAAGGGGGGATTAGTCCCCCCTGTTTCCCCCTTTATACTTAATCAATGAATCTGCAAATCTAATCAGGGAAGCGCCTTATCAGAATAAACCTGGATACCAAATTTGAAGCAAATAGGAGAATTCTGCTAAAATCCATTTAGCCAAATTAAGGGGGGAGTGGATTAGCTTCCCCATTTCCCCCCTTTATACTTAACCAATAAACCTCCAAATCTAATCAGGGAAGCGCCTTATCAGAATAAATCGGTATACCAAGTTTGAAGCAAATTTGCTAATTCTGCATGAAAACCCATTTATCTAAATTAAGGAGGGAATTAGCTCCCCCCCCCCCACGTTCCTCTCCTTTACTCTTAACCAATGAACTCTCAAAACTAATCAGAGAAGCGTCTTATCAGAATAAACCTAGAAAAATTTGCAGCAAATCGGATATTTCTATCTAGAGTTATCGTTACGTACATACAGAACCTCCGGGCACAATAGCTCTCAGGCTTTGATAGCATGTGAGCTAAAAATAAAATTTATGACTTTGCAAATTTTTGCAATAATTCCTACTTATTATGAATAATTTATAAGTGCTTTCTTTTTACGAATATAAGAGCTTTCACATTTTTTCTGATTTATATTAAAAGTTTCAAGACTGTCATAATAAGTCCAAAGGATTTCTTATTTCATTGCGTTTATATATGGTTTGGTATTTTACCTGAGTGTTTAACTACTTTAAACGAAGAATTCGTACTTTTGTTAATCAAAATAATTCAACTTGTGTTAACAATTATCTAGGTTTTTCATTTATAGTTTTTCATTTAGTAATACGTATTTCAAATTTTGTATACTTTATTTCTGAAAGCACACTAATCAAAAATTTGTGCCCCAAATCTTTTGTTAGTGGAAAGCCTAAAAAATATTGTGTAGGTGAGAGATCTTATTAAACACACGTGCATTATATAAAAAGAAAAAATACATGTAAATAACAATTTTATTCGCTGTCATCGTACGTATCAGATTATTATAAAATGTGTTCTTTTGTAGACATATACTAAAAAAGACTGATTGAAAAGATTGACTGAAAATACTAGACTGATTTATTTTTACATTCTTCTAATACAGAAGAAGAAAGTATTCGAATCGTGAAAATTTTCTACTTTCGTTTTTGGATTGATTTACATGTTTCGGGATGTCTTGAACGCGTTTAACTATGTTAGGGAAATACGTGTCTATCTATTAGACTGTGTGTGACACAATTTCTGTGGCCACTCTGTCTCCAGAACTAATGCATGGAGTTTAATAGTCATCAACTTCAGATTAAGTTATACCTAGGTATAACTCAGCTTTGGGTTTATATCGCCCAACAGGTGGCGCTGCTATGCTTAATTATTTTATTTCATGGTAGCTATATTATAAGATTGAATATACAGAATTTCATCAAACTGCATATACACCTGAACAGAAATAGTTGCCGATTAGATTTGAGTGCACATCGCTCAACAGGTGGCGCTCCTATGATATGTTTTTCATGATTTCTGCAATAACTATATCTAAAAGCTAATGGACAAAATTTAATCCAGTTTCATTTTATTTTAGGCCTTCAAATAAATTAATAGCGATAAAATTTGGGGTGCATCGCTCAACAGGTGGCGTTGTTATGCTGTGTTTTTATTATTACCGGTGACATGTATGTAAATCTCTCGGGGATTTTTTTTCTTTTTTTTTTCCCAAGACAAATTAATTATACTTGTAAATCAAATTGAAATGAAATAAGTATAACACGTAGATAAAAGCTACCTTTTTAGACCACGGGCTATCAAAGCCTGAGAGCTAATGTGCCCGCAGGTTCTGTATGTACATACGTTTGTATATATGTACGTAACGCGGTAACTCTTGATAGAAATATCCGGTCTGCTTCAAGTTTTATAAATAGGTTCATTCTGATAAGGCTCTTCCCTGATTAGTTTTGGGGGTTCATTGGTTACGTATAAAAGGGGGGGGGGGCGGGGATAATCCCCCCTTAATTTAGATAAATGGGGTTTTCATGCAGATTTATCCGATTTGCTTCAAATTTTGTAAATAGGTTCATTCGAACAAGGCTCTTAACCTGATTAGTTTCGGGGGTTCATTAGTTAAGTATAAAAGGGGAGAACGGGGCTAATCCCCCATTAATTTAGATAATTGGGTTTTTTATGCAAAATTATCAGATTTGCTTCAAATTTTGTAAATAGGTTCATCCTGATAAGGCTCTTAACCTCATTAGTTTTGGGTGTTCATTGGTTACGTATAAAGGGGGGGAACGAGGGCTAATCCCCCATTAATTTAGATAAATGGGTTTTTCCTGCAGTTATTCGATTTGCTTCAAACTTTGTAAATAGGTTCATTCTGATAAGGCGCTTCCCTGATTAGTTTTGGAAATTCATTGGTTAAGTATAAAAGAACGGGACCCCCCCCCCCCCTTAATTTAGATAAATTGGTTTTTCATGCAGAATTATCCGATTTACTTCAAATTTTGTAAATGGGTTCATTCTGATAAGGCTCTTAACCTGTTTAGTTTCGGGGGTTCGTGGTTTAAGTATAAAGGGGGGGGAGAACGGGGGCTAACCACCCCCCTTAATTTAGATAAGTGGCCTTTTTATGCAAAGTTATCGAATTTGCTTCAAATTTTGTAAATAGTTTCATTCTGATAAGGCGCTTCCATGATTAGTTTTGGGGGTTCATTGGTTAAGTATGAAGGGAGAGAACGGGGGAGGGGCTAACTACCTTCCTTAATTTAGATAAAGGGATTTTTCGTGGAGAATTAACCGATGTGCTTCAAATTTGGTATACCAGTTTATTTTGATAAGGCACTTCCCTGATCATTTACTGTTTTGCTCATAAAGAGTAAGATATATTTTATAATAAGACTATTGAATACAATTAGTGTGAATAGCCTGTGAGCTAAATGCCATCAGTTTAACTGGGTACTTGGGTTAGATGCCGTATATTCCCGCGGCCGGCATATTGGATGTTTTGAGATTTCTTGGCGATTTTTATCTATATCGCATTCCCGACGAGTGACGTGTTCTGTCGACTCCGTTTTTCGACGCGATTGTGTTTTGAAATAACTTCAGTCGTGGATTGAGATGGCGTGAGCTATTTTTATGTTGTGATTTTGATGAATTTATATGTTTGACTATGGCTTCTGTAATCCGTTTACCCGCTGTTGCTCATGTAATTAAGAAATATCGTGAAATTTTAAAGGAAAAAGGAGGTTTGTTTAGAGTGTGTAGTCATAGGCCTATTTTGTGAAATGAAGGTGATGTAGCAGGTATTTTGTGCTTGAGCTTTCAAAAAAGAAGATGTCTGTTAAAGTTTGTTAATAATTTTATGGATATTTTGTTGTAATTATTTATATTAGCCGTTTATTGTATATTTCTCATGCATTTCGTGCATTTTTGAGATTGCTGCACAGAAACATACGTGCCTTTACTAACTGCCGCTTTAACGAGTTTCGTGCATTTTTCAGATTGCTGCAGAAGTAGTTTACTGAATCCAGTGATGCTTTTTTCAGTTTAGGAACGCTACGCGTTCATACGTTCATTTACTAATTGCCGCTTTAACGAGTTTCGGGCATTTTTCAGATTGCTGCAGAAGTAGTTTGCTGAATCCAGTGATGTTTTTTACGGTTTATGAACGCGTAGCGTTCATACTTACATTTACTAATTGCCGCTTTAAGGAGTTTCCTGCGTTTTTCAGTTTATATTTTATTATTTACATTTTATTTTCGTTAAGCCAAACTTACGCATAAATCTGTGTTTGGCGACATTTACTACTTGGCGGAAAAGGGGTTTTCACGCCAAGAAAAAATGCAAGATGGCGGCCTCGTAAATATATGACATCTGTTCCGGGCACTTTTCTCTTTATTAAAATATATTTTCCGTTTCGTAGTACATGTACTTAATTTTTAAAAAATCTGAAGTTGGCAGTTGTGGCATGAGAGCTATACCTCAAGATCTAAAGCACGGAATTTCACCAAACTTCAGTATATTCAGTTAGTATGGTTGATATTTTGGTGTATATCGTTCTACAGATGCTTTTTTTTTCTATGCTGTGTTTTTTAGAATTTCTCAGATTTTTATATATATGCACCTATTGAATAAAATTGCACCAGACATTTTATGCTTTTTCTGAAAATCAATATTGTCTTAATTTTGGCTTCCAACACTCAATAGCGGGCGCTGCTATCCTATGCCTCATGCAGGAGATTCCTTATTAGTCCAGGAGAAATGTACATTTTACCTTGCAAAAGGTCGGGTAGAAGATTTTTTTTCTAAATTGTTTATAATGATGCCAACATGTAAAAACCAAGTTTTCTAACAAAATTTCTTAAGGCTAAATTTTCTGTGGCCGAAAAACAACAAAATTTTGGGACATTGTTTGATTTTTTGAAAATTTTGATTCTGATTTTTGATTTTTTGAAACGACTCGTTGCCGTAGCATATTATTTGTCAGTTACAATATTAAAGAGGATAAAATTCTCTACAACTTTCACATTAGTAACTTTTTTATACACTCGATAGCAAGCTCAGTACGCTATTTCAAAAATGGGACAATTTTTTCAATTTTCTTAAAAACCGTGAAAAACGTAGTTTTGCCACGATTATTCAAATGTTCCCCGCGGATTTAATTGTGTATGTCGACTTCTAAAAATTGGTAGCAGTAAATTATCTATTATTTGCACGCTCACGTCTTTATTTTCATCTCAACAGACATTTTATATGCAATAAATTTATGTAATTTTAAAAGTAGGGCAGAGTGTAGATGAATGAGACAATTTTCATATTTAGACAGTAACTTTTAGTGTATACAATGTTAACTTCAAAGCGTTGTTTAAAATAATTTTTCAATATATAGTAACTTATTGGCACGATAGTTTCAATTTAAAAAGATTTCTTGCTTAATTTTAATAAATTTTATAATTTTTATAATGCATACATATTTTTCCAGGTATCAATGGAATAGGGGGGGTCATTTTCAAAATCTGTCCATGTTTTTGAATAACAAAATCAAATTTTTAGAAATAAACAAAGTTTTAATTGTTTGTAAATAATTACCTTACCTCATAAACATTATTATACAAGCATCAGCAGAGACCAAAATACTAATTTAACATTTTAAAACTAATTTTTAAATTTTAATGCACTTGGTATAATGACATAAGTGAGCACGGTAATGACAAATTAAGCAAAATATTTTTATTTTTCCCCAGGCATAAATGGCAGCCATTATATCTTCTGGCCCATACAATGATTTTCTATTTCTCATATAATAAAGGCAGATTAAGAAATAAAAGTTAATTTAATTATCAGTTAGAATTGGGTACGGTAATGACTTACAAAGAATACTCACCAAAACATTCAAAGTCCTTGCTTGTTTTATTGAAACTATAAAACTATTTACTCTATTCACCTAAACCTGATAACAAGTTGACTTTTAAGGAGTACTTTTGCCTTGATAAAAAGGCATGTGCTGTCCTCTAATAAAATTCAGAGGAACTTTTCGTCAGAAGCATGGCAATGACACTCTTTCTTGGGACACGGTTTTAAAAAATTATTAAGAATTATACATAAGTTTAATTAATGAAAATAAATATTTTTTAATTAGTAGCATCTTAATAAATAAAAATGTATAAAAAATTATAACCATCTGTTTTAAATAGAACTTTGTCAAATCTTTACCTAATAAATTGCTTGTTGGGACAACCTACGGTAATGACATTTTGACTACAATATATATTTCTTATTTTTAAAATTTTATGAATAATAATATATCTGTAAATTTACTGTCATTAAAAAACATGATAATTAAAATGCAATAATTAAAATTATGATATTTAACTATTTTTCTGTGCAAATGTGAAAGGACAGTAAAACATGAGACTTTTTAAGAAAATCACCCAGATATGAAAATTTGCGGAAAACATATTTTATTCCCCACTACAATGGTATATTTTATTTACCAATTATTGATAACATATGTTTTAATGTTTTATTGTTTTAAAGATAGCAAACATTGAATTGCAGTTCCATATAAAAGGGGGGACCCAAAAGATAAATATCCTTTATGAAAGAAATATTTTTACCTTATAAAATAGCTACTACAATAAAAATGACACCAGATTATTTCACTAACTAATGTTATGCATTTATATCTTGTAAAATTTATAAATTCTGATAATAAAATATTTGAGATCACTAGTTTTATAAAAAATATTTAAAAGATTAGTTTTAAAACATATTGTCAATTTTTTCCCCACTTATATCAATAAATATAATAAGAGTTTATATCATTTTAGCATGCAAAAATATGTAAAACTTTAAGATTATCTATTAATTACTTTAAAGATCAAACAGGATACTTTAAATTTCAGAACGGATTCCAAACAGTTTTCCAAAAATGAAAGTGTCCGAATATATATATATACTAGGGGGCTCTGCCCCCTGCAAGCTACGCTCGCCAACCCCCCGTTCAGACACCTCAGAATCTAAAATCACGCTAATTTGATCGGTTTTCAAAAGATTAGAGAAGATTGAATTATAAAGAAAAAAACTATAGCGATTTCTCCAAAAATGAAAGTGTCCGAATATATATATATATATAAAGCAACCAAACCCGAAAAAGTACAAAAGCACAACATTAGATATTGATCTCAGGTATCCCATGAAAAAAAAATCATTTAAAAGTAACAAAATGTGAACGATACATTTGTCAAGAACGCTCCCATAGGTTTAATATTACCTTGCGAATGTCTTCGTGTGACTAATTTAGTCCCATAATTCATATAACTGTGACTTTAAACGCCTAAATATGACAACTACCGTAAAATCTTTGAGAATGAAATCTGTATATACGGAATTCGGTCTTTAAAGAAAAAGCATATATTTTTTCAAGAGAAAGAATATGGACAATTATATCTGCTAAAATGGAATCCTGTTTAAAGCGGAATATATTTCGGTTCCTTTCGGTACGGTTTTCAAGGTTTTAATGAATCAATATTTGGTAAAGCTGATTACGTAGTTTACCATTACGTATTTAATGCTTACACACTTAAAATTTTCAAAATCCGGCTATTAGAGATTTATTAAAATTCCCCTGGTAAATTTTCTTTTTAAAAGAGGGGGGGGGGGCAAAATCCATGTTTTCCACGGGTGTAAAAAAGGCTAATTTTAGCCCTGAAACACATAATTTACTGCTACTAATATATAGAAGTTGATATATACGATTAAATCCGTGGGAAACATTTGAATAATCGGGGCAGAACTGCGTTTTTCACGGTTTTTAAGAAAATTGATAAAAATGTCCTATTTTTGAAATGGCGTACTGTGCTTGCTATTGAGTGTATAAAAAAGTTGTAAGTATGAAAGTTGTAGATAATTTTATCTTCTTTAATATTGGAATTGAGAAATAATATGCTACGGTAACGGGTCTCGAGATATTTCAAAAAAACAAAAAAAGGTCCCAAAATTTTCTTGTTTTTTGGCCACAGAAAATTTAGCCTTAAGAAATTTTGTTAGAAAACTTGGTTTTTCCATGTTGCCATCATTATAAACAATTCAGAAAAAAAAATCTTCTACCCGACCTTTTGCAAGGTAACCCCCTTTTTTTTGGTACATTTCCCCTTGACTATATCGAATCCACAATAAATTGATGCAATTTAGCGAGCTTGGTTGGTTTGCCATATTATTTATTCCCAGTGAATACCTTTAAAAGATAATTTATTCATTATTAATTATTTTTGTAACTTTCATACACTTTTAACACATTGTTGCTGCAATCTTTCAGTTTTGTTTTAGCTATCTTTCGTTACGTTTTAATTGATTTTGCTTCTTTAGTTCGAAATTTATAATTTCTAAAAATTTAATCATTTTTAGAAACGAGTTTTGCAGTTGCGTAGTGCAATTTAATGCATAATAATTTATTTTTTTAAATGTATTTTGTATTTTGAATTTTTGAAATTTGAAAAGTATTTTGTATTTTAAGTTGTAAAACCACTGTATTTTGTATCGAAAATGGTTTTGCCCAACTCTGTCTGTAACTCTTCTGTTTTATCAGATGATGAGAGTATATAGCATTTTAGTTTCTTTCATTCATTTGCTTAGTTTCTGTAACAGGCGAAATTAATTTTCATCAAATCTTGCTTGCAGCGGTTTTAAACAGAATGTCATTTTTATAAAATTCTTTACTGCTAATATTCAAAGATTTAAATTTATAACCTTGTATATTATCTAAAGAATATAAGTTTAAACTGGTGTGAAACAGTAAGAACTAAAAGATCTTCTTAAAACACGATAAAAAAAAATTAAATGCGCTAGACCTTTCGAGAGATTTTAGTATTTCTTCATCAGGCGCAAGAAGACATGCTTCTACTATGAAAGTAGCAGCAAGATGCCTAGCGCATTTAAAATTTTTGACGGTGTTTTAAGAAGATCTTTTAGTTCTTACTATATGATTTATTTTATAAGCACCAAACATATTTTTTTAGAAAAATATTGAGTGTAATTTCGGTAAATTTCATTTAAAATAAAAATATAATACGAAATTACTCTCAAAATATTTTTGAGAAAGAGGATTAAACAAAATATCGATTACTATGAATTGCAGTAGGGAGATTATAAGGAGACAAGTATAGGATTAATAACAAATTTATCAAAACAATTACAAAATTCTCGATTGTTAACGAAATGCTATTGATGTTTATTTTTGAAATGTTAACTGTTTTTATTTTTTTTATGTTGTTGTTGTCTATTTTTATGGATATTAACAGCAAAAAAAAAATCGTGAAAAACATGCAATTTATTTGAAAATACATTAGTATACTGTTAATATTCGATGCTGCTTGCATAATTAAATAAGAATTTACGCTACAGCTAGTCAAGTTTCATAACATGGAATCAGTATATACTTCATAAAGCCACTCATTTGCCTTTCGAAAGGTAGAAAAATAACATGCTAAATCAAATATTATTTTGTCGAAATGTATGATACCAATTTTGCTAAAAGTAAATAATAATGAATGTGTGAGAAAATATTTACTTTAATTTAACATATTTATACGGATATACATTAAAATAATAGTGCTTTTAAGAGACAAAAATGAAGATTAAAATAACAGAATGTTTTATTCTGATATAACGTCTTTTTAAAACTTTCCAATATAGTTGAAAAGTGTTTATGGATTCGGTTTGTCTGTCTATCTGGCAGTCTAGCTCTACTCTAAATCGCATAAATATACTTGGACTGACATATAATTTTTATATGTTAATAGGGTTCATTATTGAATGTTTTCTATTGAAAATGAAGTGTGTAGAATTTATAGTTTGTTTAAAACACACAAAAGAATTCCGTTACATTATGGTCTATGGATAAAAATCGTTTGCGGTGCATTTATTTGAATTTCTTATTTACATATCTGATTTCATTGTATGAAAAAATGAAATGTCTTAATAATGTTGCGTTAGTGAGGGAAAGCGTTTCATAATCTATGCCTGATGTATCAGTTTTCGTTCCTGTTTTATATATATGTTTAATGGTCTATTGTCATTTATTGTTTTTCCTTAAATATTTTATGCTATTGCAACAAATATTAACATCTAGGTAAAGGGAAAACATGCTCTTCATTCGTTTTTACGTATGCCGCTATTACACTTATACACGATACACCCATATCAATCATATTAACTCTTTACACCATAACAACTTCAATTTGACAAATAATCTATTCGCACATCGAAAATGTAATTTTAAGCATATAAAAACATTACAGGGTTATCAACCAAAACTATTTGCTCAAATTAAATATTTCCTGTAAATGTTGTGAATTTTCCAGAGCAAAAATAATTTTACGCATAGAATCTGGATTAGTTATGTGATATAACTACTTATGGATGCCCCCATTTTTTATTATTATTATTCGATGGAAAACAAAGTTATGATTTCATCAATTATCATGTGAAGCTGCTGTGCAGACATGTGTGAAACTTTGGTTTGGAATCTAAAGTTCATCTTAAAAAACGTCTGTGCTCTTTAAAAATACAAGAAATTCATGATTCAGGTAGAATGTGAATTTTCATGAATTTCTTGTATTTTTAAAGAGCACAGACGTTTTTTAAGATGAACTTTAGATTTCTATAAGAGTAATCATTATAAACTTTTTAACACTTTTTATGAAGAATCTGTTTTTAGAAAATATTACTAGATTTTTATTTTTATTATACCAGTACGAAGTACTACTTTTACAGATAAAATGTAAATGAAATCTTTTACAAAGCAATTGAAATTGTATTTTTATATAATGAATTAAAACATTTTTAAATAATTATATTAAGACTCTTTAACAGTTAGTTATCAAAGAACACAGGCATGTATGAAAGACCCCATTTTTAATGAAATAATACCTGATTAAAATCGGTAAATATGTAAATGTATAGTAAAGAAATTAATATTAGCGATCACCCTGTAACATACAATGCTTGAAATATATATAGCTATAGCATATAATTGAATGGATTCTGTACACCGTTACAGCAAAAATATTCATGGAGATAAAAACGTTCTTTAAAAAATTAAAAAAAAAAATCCGCATGTTTTTGTTTATAGTATGCGGGGTTTTCAACCAAATTTAACGCACGCTCCGAAAACATGACACAGTACATTAAAAACACTAAGCTGCAATTAGAAACTGAATAGATTAAATATTTGGTGAGTTATGAACATTTGTATGAAATAGTTCTTAACTGCGCATGCGCAAAAGAAAACATTTTTTTTTTAACAATTCGAGTCGGCTATATAGTGCAAGTCGTATAAAAAGGCCAATCGAAAATCGAAATTCAGAAAGATATCGGAGAACGGAGATATATTGAACTAAATTACAGTTGCATTCCAAAAGTAGCTAGATAATAAGGGATTTTCTAATAATTATCCTTTTTTATGTCAGTTTTTATTTAAGTTTTAGATCTCCAAAGGAGTACTATCAGAACGAACCCATTTCAACAATAACAACAACAAAAGAAATAACAATATCGATGTTGTGTCTTACCACAACAACTCAAGTTATATAAAAAAGAAATTTGACTATTATAATTTACAAGGATAACCCTTAATTTAACTTTACTATTTAATGAATTAAATTAATAATGACATGTTAGATGAAGAGAAAAAATTCCTGCAATTTATTTTAAAACTTATTAATTAATAAATGAACACACATTGCACTTAATTAAATAAATTAAGAATCATCAATTAAAATTTAAGTAAGACATTACAGTTCATTCCAAAAATTAATTATAATCAATTAAAGAAAAATGGAGGTGCGTTGTGTTCTGGCCCCCAATTAAGTAATATTTAATTAAATAATAACCCAGAACAAGTGAATCAGAAATTAAAAAAAATAACTATGAAAATATTCCCGAATCATGCACTTCGCATAATTCCTTGAATTCTTTTACCAATTAGATTAAAGGTTCCCGAACCATGCTCTTCGCATGATTCCTTAAATTCCCTTCCCTAATAAAAATTAATCTCTACTAAAATCATTAGATTGCTGACTAAGATCAGACACAGTCAAATTTAAACAAAAACAAGGCTGACTAACTCAAGAACTACATATTAAAATTTACCAACAAAAAGCATGATTACTAAAATCCAGCTTAATTCAACGATATTAATAATTAAATATTTGACTGTCTCTGATAGATCCTGAAAATAAAATTAAAATTTTTTAAGTGAAAAGTAGGCACTGCAGAAATTAGGATGAACTAATTCGTTTATTATTACCATTATATTGAAAACTATGAGTTATTGTACATAACAAGTCCTAATGGATAATAAAAAAGAACATTATCTATTCTACTAAAACAACTTCCATCACTACATCATTATGTTAATTTTTAACAATAAAACTGACTTAAAATTTCATTATGAAGTTTATACACATATCTTAAAACTGTAGGTTACTAAATAAGTAACTCAACGATTAAAATTAAATATCATGAGAATTATAACAAACAATACTTCATCCTATTATTTTATTTTTTTTTTCGTTTATTTACTTAAAATTTGGAAGTGTGGAGCTACTGGAACAGATTGAGAGTGCATAATTCACTAGGCATTAAGCCAACGTGAATTTATGGTGTTCAAAACCATAAATAAAAAAAATTTAATAATAAAAAAAACAGAAGTCATGCAATTAAATTAAAAAGAAAATAAAGAGAAAAGGAAAAGAAAAATACTCATCACGAACAATCGAGGGGGGCCCCCATCACATCACAGTGCAAACAGTTGCACTCCTAAAAAAAATCGTAGTACTCTTCACGATGCCAGCCACCAGAATGATCTCCCCGCCAAAACTTCAGACCTCACATCTCACTCCAAACTCCTGTTGACACCTCCGCTTCAAAAAAACATAGTGCGTATGAAAAATACTGTAATATGAAAAAAAATGCCACTCCCAAATTTGCAAGGCATGAGGATTCCAGAGCAGTAATAAGCAGATTTAAAGTTGAAACATGAAGGCTTGGCTTCTTGAAAGATATTTATTTATTGAAATTTAAAAAAAATCGGAGATATTCATACGCAGGGCTGTGATGTCACACTTTCTCGAACCTTCTGTTGTCACGTGACGACGCTATCTTTTTGGCGGGGAAACGATAGAGTTGTCATTGTGCCCAACATCAATAAAATAGAAAATGTGTGCAAAATGGAAAGAAGTTACACAAAAATAGAAAGGTAAAAGAAAATATGTTAATAAAGAAAATTATCTTATTTAATTCTCCAGTAGCTTCCAAAAATTTATTAAAACACCAGTAGCTCCTATTATTGTTTACACTCCAAAGATTTATTATTTGAATTAGTAACTGTAAATATTACTTAAACACATTTTAAAAATTCAACATTCTAAATTTGTCGTACACAATAAATTTAATTGAAATTAATAATTTTCAAAATTAACAGTTGACAAAAGAAAGGCGCGCAACTTCCATCTGACAAATGTCAATAATTCAACCATCATTCCAACCAACCTATTGTTACAATACAAAAAGAAAAAAAAAAAAAAGCTATTTTCTATTAAATAAAATTCAAATTTGGTGGACAGTATGCAATTTTTACCATTAATTAAAACAAAAATTCTGTGCCAAGAAACTTAATAATGCTAGAATTTATAATATTTACCAATTTACTCACTATTGAAGTTAACCCTAAAATGTAAACAAACAGATCGCTACTTTAGTAAACAAAACTAAGATCGCGATTTGAAAACAAATTGGCCCCAAAATTAAGATTAATGTTTTAAATATTGTTTTTAGATTAAGTTAATTTAAGATTTAGATATTCGCGACATAACACAATACCCCCTTTTCCGCTTAAAAATTTTGGCACAATTTTTTTTTTTTAAGTGACCCTGTTGAGGAAAACCCCAAGCAACAATACAATAGTTATCAGACTTTTCAAAACACATAAAATAAGAGTTTGTCCTTAACAAAGCCAAGGACTGGCTGAAAACCAAAAATAGGACAATTTGTCCCAAAATACAATATTAAAGTGTTATTACTTAGCATGCATAAAATAACACAACAATATTGCACAATAAAAACCCTTCCCCAAACATACACGATGCAACCCATACAATTTAACACAAAACATAAATAACAAATACAATCAACATATAACTTTTCACAACAACAACAACACAGTAAATGTAAGGAACATATAGTACCAATTATTTAAAGTCCATGTGGTACTACACAACCATTTTGCAAGTCTCCAATTCTTGAAACTGTACGAACACCATTGAGACAAAATTTGTTCATCATGAAGCTGCCTCCGAATCGCAGTTACTCTTCCGTTTTACATACATGCCAACGTTTACAATTATAAATTGCACTTATATTAATTTACTTATAACAGAATTAAACATAATTCCTTAAAACAATTAAACAAATACTTAAAACGATTGATATAAAATAATACTTAAATCAATTAACGTAAAATAATACTTAAAACAATTAAAAATCACTTTGACCAATTATTTAAATTGCACATCATAACATTGCTACATGAATACTTAAAATTTTTGGCCAACTAGCAACATAAATAAAATGAACACAAACAATTAAAATTTTGCCTCATCACTGCTTCAAGAAACCCGTATTAATAAATGCCCAAGATTTACGACAATAGCTTCCTGAGGCCCATAAATTTGGCAAAAGTAATTAACACAAAACATAAAAATTGTTTTTACAACAATTACATAAAACTTAATATTTATAGGAACGTTTCGGTAAATTTCTTAATTTGTATGAATTTTTCTCTTTACTTTGATCCTGTCCCTGCTTATCAGAAACTGTTTTATCAAAATTGGTCGAAGACCCAGAGAACTGACTGTTTTGGTCACTATCATTACTTGTCACTAATCCGCTATCCGCTGCATTACTATTACTACTCTGAGCGTTTGTTGTAATGTGTGAACTATTAGGAGATGAGTTACAAGTGGTGGTTGGTAAATTTTTAGATGTAAGTAAAATTTTAAAAGAGCAAGGTGTAACTTTAGGCAAATTATTAGTATTATGCAAGCTATTATCATTATTATTAGAGTTGTGTTGTTCAGAATTAAGAGTGTGATCTTGATTTTCTTGATCTTTAGATTTTTCAAAATCATATAGGGCTGGGAATGTGATTCTCTCTTCTATCCGTGTTAATCTGTCTACATGTACAATCTTTAGGATTGTTTGTGTGCATGATCTTAAAATTCACTGGGCTAGTTTTAAGTTTAACCCTATAAGGACCTTTATTAACTTGTTTGGTGAAAAGCTGTGATCGTAATTTAGAACATCGTTGTAATAAAAATGTTGTCGTACCGTATTCAAAGCACCCTGAATGAGAAACCAAAATTACAAGTCGCTCCAACAGCAAGGCGATAACTTATTGATTGGAGCGAATCGAAGGTTGGCGCCGATAGTGGCGTAGCAGGAGTTCGCTTATTTAATTCATAAAGAACATGCTTTCTTAGCACTCTTTCTACCAGTGTCCAATAACACCTTTCAAAGTTTAGAATTTTACTCATTTTGCTTCTAATTTTTAAAGCTAATAAGTATTAAAACAACTCTTCAATGTATTAAAAATCATTCGGAATTGTTTTGATCTAAAACTTACAAATAAAATAGTAATCATAAATCAAAATATGTTCAAAGATGTCATTTGACACCGGTAAAAATAGTGTTGACAATAAAATTTTTCACATTTAAAAAGGACTTTAAGGAATTTTAAGGTCTTTCAGTTAAGTTGATTTTCGGATAACCGGGATTCTACTGTATTTATTTAAAAAAAAAAAAAGGGAATATCCAAATTTTATCTAAAATGTTATAGTCTTTAGATTTCTTCTAGTGCAGCAGATATAAGGATGTCAAAAAATGTTGCCGTTGTTTCGCCTCACTTGTATCATTAAGTGTAATCTTACGAATAAAATCTCGGTTCTAATTTACAAAAATACTTTCAAATTATCTCAAAATTTCTAAATTCTTAAAAGAGTATTTACCTAATTCTACTGCTTTTTATTCTTTTGATATGGTGCAATATGCTCTAAAATGCAATATGTTTATATTAGCATAGCATCGAAAAACACATTTTTGTTCTGTTTAAAAAAACAATTATTTGTTTTCCACAGTTTTTCTCCTAATATATTTTTATATACTATACAAGATGTAACAGGAAAGATGGCCACAATTTTAAGAGGAAATAATACACATCAAGAAAATTTTCACACGTAATTAAAAAACACAAAATTTTTTTTATAGAAAACCAGAGTCACAATCCTCGTTTTCAGCCAGAAATAAAGGTTATTTCACTTCAAATTGAACCTGGATTTTCGTTCATAATTTTAAGGGAACTCTGTACACTTCAGTTTGCGAAAAATGACGAAAATATCAATTTCCCAATATCTTGCTTAAAGTGAATTTAGTTATCCGTTGCATAACCTGACGATGTGTCATAAAAATCCGATTATCAAAATATGCAAGTAAGGCTTTTTACTTCATCCACTTCTCTTTAAATGATTTAGATTTTTTAATGGACGATCCTTACAGTATATTTCAAAATTTAAAAATCAGATATTTTGTAACATAAATAGTTTGTTTTTTAAAAATAAGAGTGTCAAGCAAATAGTCATTTTTAATGTATTTTTACTTTCTTCTATCTTTACAAGAAGAAAGTATTGGATTCATGAAATTTTTCGAATTCCGGTTTTCGACATATTTAGACGTTTTAGGGGTCAGAGATTCCAAAAAACATGTTTTTACAAAATGTCTGTCTGTGACTCTGTGAGTCTGTCTGTCTGTCTGTCTGTGTGTATGTGACACAAATTTTGTGGGCGCTCTATCTCAAGAACTAATGCACGGAATTTAATAAAAATTTATATTCGGTGAGTCCCTAATACAAATTGATGCTGATTAGTTTTGGTATAAATCGCTCAACAGGTGGCGCTGCTATGCTGCATTTTTCACGATTTTCGCAATAGCTCTATCTCACGAGCTAATCCACGGATTTTAATCAAACTTCAGATTTATTTAGTCCTTGATATGAATTGATGCTGATTACGTTTTGGTGTAAATCGCCCAACAGGTGGCGCTGTTATGATGAATTTTGCAGGATTTACACGATTTCCCCAATAGCTCTATCTTAAGAACTAACGCACGGATTTTCATCAAACTTCAGATTCAGTTAGTCCTTGATATGACTTGCTACTGATTATGTGTTGGTGTAAATTGCCCAACAGGTGGCGCTTCTGTTCTGCCTTTTTCACGATTGCCTCAATAGCTCTATCTATAGAACTAATGGACGAATTTTCATCTAACTTCAGATTTAGTTGTATGTTGACACAAGTTGTTGTTAATTAGGTTTTGGTGTTAATCACCCAATAGGTGGCGCTGCTATGCAGGAATTTTCACGATTTTCGCTATAGCTCTATCTCAAAAACTAATGCACGGATTTTCTCCAAACTTCAGATTCAGTCAGACGTTGACATAAATTGTTGCTGATTAGGATTTGGTATAAATCACCCAATAGGTGGCGCTGCTAGGCAGCATTTTGCTGGATTTAGACGATTTCAGCGATAGTCATATCTCAAGAACTAATGCACGAAATTTCATATCTTTAGAATCCTCATGAGATGCATAGATTGCCATTTAATTTTGGCAGTGTGATAGCGAATTTTGAAGTATTAACATGTATGAGATAGAAGAAAGTTTTGGGATTGGTACATCCGACTAGTTACATTATATCATTGCATTTTTATTTTTTCTTAAGTTAATTGACTTTATGGAAATCTCGTCTTCAGAGTTATAGAAGCGCACTTGAAAAAAAGTATGCAATAAACACTGTTTCAAAAAGTTCCAATTTGTTAAATCATTTTCCTTCATAAAACAGGATATGTCAAAAAAATATTATAAATAACTCAAAAACAATTAGTTTAAAGTTTAAATAAAACTGTTGCAACGATATTTTCAAAGACTAACTTTGCTTTCTTTGAAATGTGGTGATATCGTGCTAAAAATGGCTAACATTTTCGATCAAACAACACTGATCTAGACTATCCATAACTCGGGACGGGATGTAGATGGCAGTATACGAGTATGTACGGTTTAACTGATCGATTTACAATCACTTCCAGTACTATTATCAGATTTTACACAAAGTAAAGTTTGTCTGTTTAAAATTTCGCTGTATCTTCATTAATATTAATGTTATGAGTGAAAATCCTAGTTTAGCTTGGAGTAAGATACATATTTTTGACTGAATAAATCGATTGGTTTTACATACAAAAAATGTTTATCACTCATTAAAATTGAAATCAACGATCTTTTCTGTTACACGTCGTATATTAAGTTATTAATAAATCATTATAATATTACTGTTATTTCAATTCATTTAATAATAAATAAATAAACAATATTCTTATATTAAAGAAAATCACGAACCTCTTAAGAGTTCTATGAATAATTTCTGTTAGTTGCAATGTTATAGAAATGCAACAATGAATAAAATGTATTTCGAAAATATGATTGTCGAGTTAAGAGACCGATTATGTTGCACATCTGCAATACATTAATATAAAGTATTAACACATTTTAAAAACTCAGAAAGGCTCTATCTGTTAAATTAAACACACCTGCTTAACTATAATCTTGTTCTAAGTTTTCAATGTAACATCATTTGAATGAGATATTAATAACTTTTTTAAACACCTTTATTCTTCTGTTTACATCAAGATAGAAATCCAAGACTTATTCTTTTTTCTGCGAGTTTTATGTCAAATGATTAGATGAGCGAAAAGAACCTGTTCGAATAAAATAAGAGGATAGGAATTATTTCACCTTTGGTCTCTTACGAATTGGCGGAGATTAACAAAAATAAAAATAGACAAGCAAATAAAAGTGAAAAGGCAAATGATTGAGGTTGATGAACATCTTTTTATCTACGGAAGTGGAACATCACTAAGCAATCACCGGTCATCACTTCACTATTCGGTGATGTGACTCAAAAAAAAAACACTCTGTAAAATTAACTTCCTTCTAACACAAATGCTACATTAAGTTACGAAAAATAATGATGGTTATTATTTCTTTTTTGGAATTGCTTTAAAAATCTAATAAAACATTTCTACAAATGCTTATTATTGGCATAACATAACGTGCCTGTTATAGACCAATAGTAAAGAAAGTTATGCTCATACAGTTAAGGGGGTCGGGGACACATTTTAAAATAATTTTTCTTTATTGAGTTAAAATTTGAAATTTTTTGTGATGGTTAACCATATTATTTGTAAACGGGATCACACGGTAAAACTTCTCATATATTTTTTTTTAATTTAAACATAAAACTTATTAAAAAAGTGGAGTAATTTAAAATCGTTATAACTCGAAATATTATTTGTAGAATTTAATTTTTTTTTCTTTTAAATAAACAGAAATATATAATTTTTAATTTTGATTCACCATTTTAAAAAATATTAATTGAAATAAAAATTAATAACATGTAAAGTAAAAATTTTAAAAAAAAATTATGTAACATTAAAAAAAATCATATTTTCAAAAGTAAATATTTTTTTTCAAATTTGCTGAATGAAAATTAAAGTAAAACTCTTGAAAAAGACATGTTCCAAGTTTGAACTGTTTATCTTTAACGGTTATTGACTTATAACAATTTAAATACGGGAAATGGTGAAAAAACCCATCATGAAAAAAAACGCATTTTCACAAGAAGTCGTTTTCACGACAACCATTGCTTGAAAGCTAAATTTTGAAAACAAACCAAAACACAAATTTTAATATTTCCTATTCCAATTAAGATAAACATGATTTAAACGTCATTGTAAGCAGAAAAAAAGATAAATTTTTAATGCAATAAAAGTCTTTTTGGAAAATTTGAAGATTTTTGTGTTCCGGATCCCCTTAACATTCATTTTTACTCGATCGTGCCTTTGAAATTCCTTTTGTTAGGGTCAAGAATAATGGCAATTATTCAAAGGCATTAATTCTTTTATAATGTGATATTAATCTTTAAAATAAAGTGTGGTTTAAACAAAAATCGACCATCTTTTTATTACTAATTTCATTTTAAAATAGGGAGTTAAGTAACAAATTTCTATAATGAAAGCAATATAAAAAAAAAATAATAATAAAATCCCTGCCGACCCGGCCTACAGGCGGAGGTAGATTTCGAAGTTAAGTATACTAATTTCACCAAAAAAAAAATCTAAATCATGATTAGAGATAAACCCACTTTACCAATTTTATCTGGCCGCTTTTGACGAGTTTTTATTTCATTTAATAGCTGGGTTTTATCAGAATCATGTTAAGAAGGTATTCAAAAAAATACTTTTCAAAGATCAACAACTCTAAATTTTCTGGCACATTTTCAGATTCATTTTTAATAGAAAAAATATGAAACTTGCTGACGTGATTTTTGAAGAGATTTATAAGCGGCCTATGTTTTTATTTTTCGTTCAATTAATTAAAACTTGATTTATAAACAATTATTTTCTCAGTAGGACAATATTTTTCGTTTCTAACACAATCGCTTCGGGAAATTCTGTTAAAAATGCTCACTTTGACATCATTTTTTGAAATATATTCTGCCTCTATCAAAAACCGATCATTACGGTACATTATATAGTTTCTGAATAAGAGAATCCACCAATTGAATGTGTTTGAGAGCAAAAATGAATTTAAAAATGAGTCAAAAAATAAGCAGTTTGCATTTGAATACACCCTTAATAAAATGATTTTTTTCTTCAACACCTATGTATTTTTAATTTGTTTTAGATGTAAGAATTCGTCCTATCAAAAACGCCTATATATAAATGTTGTAGACAATATTAAAAAGATATATGATAAATTCATGGGGATTTTATATCTTGCGAAATGACGGAGTTATGGATTTTTTCTTCTTCAACCCCCCCCCCCTTTTTTTTTTTTTTTTTTTTTTTTTTTTTTTTTTTGCGGTACGAATTGGTCCTATCAAAAACTTTTGACTATAAATGTTGTAGATAATATTATGGAGATTTAGAATAAAATTAATTGGATTTGATATCTTGAGAATTGACGAAGTTATGAATTTGTTTTCTCCCAAAAAACCTATATTTTGCTCCCCTTGAGCCCATTTTTAATTTTTTCAAAAATCTGTGATACATAAATTTTTGGCTCTATTTTTAGAAGTAATAAAAACTTTAAACTGATTTGATAAATACAAGTATTAAATAGTTATGGGGTTTTTTTGGTTTTCACAAAACCCCTCCCTATTTCCATCCCCTTGGTTCGATTTTGCCCATTAACGAACTTGACCGAGATTTTATGGCTCTTGATTTTATGTATCAGTTTGGAATAGATTTGTGCAGAATTGGGGAAGTTATCGTGTCCAGAAGAAAGTGATATATATATATAAAGTTTTCTACTGAGGGTGGTTTGGGGTTCTAGGAGTCAGGATCGGTGTAGATCTGCAAAAATTTTTCAGAAATTCCAACATAGGGGAGAATGTAATAGGTAGTATTTCATACGAAATCTATCTAAAAACGAAGTAGGGAATTTCAGGTACAGAACAGAATAGCTGTTCTTTTTTTCTCCTTCAAAATGATGTATTAAAAAGGGTTACTTTTACAGATTTATATTAATTTTATCCTCTCAATCAATACTTAAAGAATGTGCATTTTTCTTTTACGGTATTTGCATTAAAATGAGATTTTATTTTGACTCATATTTAAGAATAATTGTAATATCCACTTCGCATACAAGTATTTATAGTGTTAACAATATTATTAAAACTAGTCAGATGTGCCCATCCCAAAACTTTCTTCTATCTCATACATATTAATAATTCAAAATTCGTTCTCACAATGCCAAAATTAAAGGACAATCCATGCCCATCATGAGGATTGTAAAGGTATATAGGGTCGTTGAATTGGATGCATTTAACAGAGAGATATATAAGAATCGCATTGTTTCAAACAAATCATTGAATTTTGGAATTCACCCTCTTAGATGTCCGCAACCAAAATTTCCAACCCAAAAAGTATAAAATTAACACCTGTTGTTCAATATGCACCCGAGTCTAATAAGGATCTATTTACGTGAAAATGTAACAGAATATTAAGTTTGATTTAATTGCGTGCATTGGTTTTTGAGATATAACTTTCGCGAAAATCGTGAAAAATTCATCATTATAAGGCCACCTGTTGGGCGATATACAAGAAAAACTAATTAGCACCATTTTTTATCAAAGTCTAATGGAATCTGAAGTTTGATGATAATTCGTGCATTAGTTCTTGAGATAGAGTTATTGCGGATATCGTGAAAAATTCAATTCAGTGTAGCAGCGCAACGTATCAGGCGATTTACTCTGAAACGTAATCAGCACCAATTCATATCAAAGACTAACTGAATCTGAAGTTTGGTGAAAATCCGTGCATTAGTTCTTGAGATAGATCTATTGCGGAAATCCTGAAAAATGCACCATTGCAGTGCCACCTGTTGGGCGATATATACCAAAAACTAATCAGCACCAGTTTATATGAAGGTCTAACTTAATCTAAAGTTTTGTGAAGTTCCGTGCATTACTTCTTGAGATAGAACACCCACAAAATTTTTGTCACATACAGACAGACAGACTCACAAACAGACATTTTCTAGAAAACATCAAATCGTGCTCAGGACCTTCAAAATCGTATAAATCCATCGAAAACCGGAAGTTGAAATTTCTCACCAATTCAATGCTTTCTTCTTGTAAAGATAGAAGAAAATAAAAAGTAATGCTACTGCAAAACCTTCAATGTAATGTCATGTCAGAGAAAGAAAAAATATAAGGAAAATTTAAAAGTTAACGCACTTTTAAAATTCGGTGAATATAGAGAAAAGTGGGGTAAAGCGGCATACCTTACTATTAGTTGCTTATTCATGATAGAATTTCCAACACAATTAATGTAACTTTGTGTACATTACCTTATTCTTTCGGCACTTATCCTTGTACCATATTATAATTTTAAATATATGATTAATTTATCATATTTTTATTGATAAATAATTATTTATAAAAGTTAAATCCCCACAGGTGGGGTAAAATGGCGTGGATATGTTAATGTTACCGGAAATCAGAAAGTTTAGATTTTCTTTTAAAAAGGAACAATATGTTTTGTTTTAAAACTTTAACTGAGGAACTAAACTAATAATATTTCAATTATAAGTCTAGTGATTTAATATTTAAAGATAAAAGGATATTTATCTTCATTACTATTTGAAAAAATTGCAGAAAAAGAAGTTCGTTTCTTTATCAGTTTTATAAAAATCATAATAACATTTGTCCATGTAGATTGGTTTGATTCAAACATTTTTTACAGGCTCTTCAATTACTATTTTCAAATATTCTTTTTTATCCCATGTAGGATATCCGGTTTTACCCAAAGAGAATGTGGATTCGAAAGAAAGCCGTAAAAATGCCCTTTTAAATGCTAAAATAGTTTCATTGTGGGTAATAAATCATTATTAATTATGTTACACATAATATAAAAAGTTTAAGTAATTTTACATGTGTTTATTTAAGGGGATTTTGAAAGTTAGAAAAAATTAAAAAAAAAAATACATAAGTGCCAGTATGTTGATATCGGTATGGCTGCTTCACTTTCTGATCTAAAGCTAAGTATTTGCACCATTACCTGCTAGAGCATAGGTTCCCAACGGGGGCGATACCGCCCCACAGGGGGTGCTGGAGCATTCCAGTGGGGCGGTGACGTGTCCAGATGCAAATGGGGGGCGTTAAGACAGTCCAGGGGGGCGGCCGTGGCGTATCTACCTATTTAAGAAATTAATATAATAAAACTAGCTGACCCGCCTCCTCGGAGTTGCCCGGCCGCATGATAAAAATCTTAAATATGCCATTAAATGAAAACCTATAAAAACGAACCTAGAACGGGGATTTGCTCTTACCTGTCGCAACTTGCAGCGAAGGGGAACTTTCCATTCGGCCAATGGCGTGTAGCGCTTTCTCGCCCCCCCCCCCGCTTGTGGTCACGTGGTACGCCATTTGGATCTCGGAAGCTTATGCTATGAACACGGTTTTTTTAATTCTCGCAGCGACGAAGAATTTGGTTTTGTTGTGTTTGATAAAATAAAAAGGAAATTTAAGTTTCTGATTGAGTAACAAACACATTCATCAAAATATTATGAAGATAACTAGTGCAAAATTTGCTATATTAAGCTGACTAAAGGTTTAAAACAGAATTCCTTTTTTTATAACAAGTATTTTGAAAAATGTCGGAAATATAACGACTCATGCCTGAATAGAGATTTTTAAACGAAACTGTGGTTTGAACCTGCTCCAGAAATTCGTTTATTCTGAGTGAAAGCTATAGAAGACATTATAGCCATTATTTTTATACCTATCTATAAATATGTTGCAAAGTTAATATATTTAAACTTAAACTGTGTCAAGTTTTGTATTTCAAAATGTCTGAATCTAAGAAGAAAGGCCGGCAGTATTGTATTGAATATTTGAAATATGGATTTACGCATTCTCCCACAAACTAATTATTACCTATGTGTTTAATTTGCAAAAAAATTTTTCAAATGAAGCCATGAAGCCTTCTAGATTACAAGAGCATTTGAATAAAATGCATGCTGATAAAAAGGACAAAGATTTATCCTATTTTCAAGGACTGGAAAAGAAATATTTAAAACAGCTAACTGTATCAAACCTCTTTGAGTTGTCTTCTAAACAAGAAAATGACGGACTACGAGCTTCATATAATATTGCATTGTTAATCACAAAAGCGGGAAAATTACACACATTTGGTTAGGAATTAATCTTGCCGGCAATCAAAGAGGTAATAACAACTGTTCTTCATCACAAGACACCGTCAGATATCATTAAAAAATTCCTCTGAGTAATAATTCGGTACAAAGAAGAATAGATGAAATGGCCAAAGACTTTGAAATATCCTTATGCAATTACTTAAAGACTTGCAAATTTTCCATTCAACTTGAGGAATCAACACTACCAAATAACGAAGCATTACTCTTATCATATGTCCGATTCATAAAAGAAGAAAAAATTTGTCAAGAGTTATTATTTACTAAAAATTTGGAAACTGATACAAAGGGAGAATCGATATTTAATACCATGAACACGTTTCTTCAAGAGAAAGAAATTCCTATTCATAATATTTTGTCAGCAGCTACTGATGTTGCCCCAGCTATGACGGGGCGTCATAAGGGTTTCATAGCGCATTTGAAACGAGCAGTACCAAATGTACTCGCTGTACATTGTGTTATTCATCGTCAGCATTTGGTTGCAAAAAATCTGAATGAACGTCTGCATATGCATACGTCGCTTTATTACGTTGTTACAGCAGTCAATAAGATTAGAAGCAATTCATTGCATGACAGATTATTTGGCCAACTTTGTAGTGAAAATGACGAAGATTACAATCGCTTGCTCCTGCACACAGAAGTTCGTTGGCTCTCGAAAGGTATTTGTCTGAATGGTTTTTTTAATCTATTTGACTCAGTACTGGACTTCCTTGAAAACAGAGATGAAAAATTGCGCCAAAACCTGATAATATCCAAAAATGACATTGCTTTTTTGGCAGACTTTAATGTTTTTAAAGAATTTTTAATGAAGTCAATTTACAATTGCAAGGTGATGAGTTGAATTTAATTCAAACAAAAAATGTCATAGCTGCTTTTGTGAGAAAACTTTTTCTGTTCAAGCGAAATCTAGGTAGAGGTGAATACAGCCATTTTCCCACATTATCAACAGTCTCTGCAAAACGTGAAGATTTAGTTACTGACCAGTTTGATTTCTACTTACTACTCTATTAGTTAGATTTCTACTGCCAACACTTGGTCATTGTTCATACTGACTTTATGTAGCGATTCCAGGATATTTTAAACATGAATATACCTAGTTGGGTTTTAGATCCTTTTGCAAATGCAGATACAGCAGAATCATCAAATTTAGAAGAGGAACTCATAGAACTCACAATTAATGAAGAACTAAAAGTAAAATTTCGAAGTGGATACCAAGATTTCTGGCTTCAAAAATCAATACCAGCTCTTTACTCTAAATTGTGTGCAAAGGTACAAAAATTTTTTATTGCTTTTCCGTCATCTTATTTGGCTGAGCGTGGGTTCAGTGCAGTATCTAATTTACTGGCTAAGAAAAGAAATAGACTGCACATCACTGAACGTGGCGATTTGCGACTGGTGTTAACAAAATTGGAACCTGACATTGACAAATTGTTAAAACTCCACCAGCCTCAACCATCTCATTAATGTTTTTTATTTCTTATTGATTTTGTGGTTATCTCATTAAATTTTTTAATTTCTTGTTGATTTTGTGTTTATCCACGTTATTATTTGTGAAGCATTTAATACGTTAAAGATGTCGCAAATCTAAAAGATGTTATCACATATAAAAACAAAGTTTTAAAAACTTAAAAATTCAAATATTATACAATGAGCACTTTCGATCAGAACTTGATCATCCTCAGGGCAGCTTTGTTTAGGTTCGAGTACGAAAAGGAATTTCAGTACGTAAACAAAGCTGCCCTGGGGATGATCAAGTTCAGATCGAAAGCGCTCGCCGTATAATATTTGAAGTTTTTAAAACTGTGTTTTTATATGTAATAACATATTTTAGGTATGTGACATCTTTACCGTATTAAATGCACCTTTTTAGAAAGTTTTTTAATTTTCTTTTTGTGTTTATTTTTAAAATTTTATTAAACAATTTTTTATTGCATTTCATGGTCGTTTTAAATATAATTTCTACTTTGTGATCCTTAATAAATAGATAGACAGATAAAATAGGTATAGATAATATGAATCAATATTTTAATTGGTATAATTAAATATTATGGAAGAGGGGGGAGTTGGAATATTTTTTTCTTGTAAAGGGGTGGTGGACTAGAAAAGGTTGGGAACCTATGTGCTAGAGGGTTGCTCAAATTGAATGAAACTGAGATATCCGATTTCACCCGACTGTACGGTTTTACTCTACTTTCCCGTATGAAACAAACTTAGTAGTTTGGACATAAAATAATCTTTTTAATTTAATGTTTTAAGACAAATTATTTGTAATACATAATTATAAATCACATAAAAGATTTAACCAAGGAAGAACAAGGTCTTGATTTGGGGGTAATGTACAAGAACGGGAACGGCCTATATTCACCTAATCTGGTCCATATTCACCTAAGGTTCGGCACGTGTTAATCAGAAGTTTTATGCATTGATTATCATAGTGTGTATCATTTGGATTTTGTGATGAGTGAGTGACTGATTTTTTGATTTGAATATGTGATGTATTTAATATAAATGGTGCAATTACACTACACCCTTTCTCTTGAACAGCAAAATATAATTATAGAAGTATTTCAAAGTTAATAATTATTTTAATAATATTTTTTCAAAAATTTTTAATGGGGTACTTTATGGAAGGGGGGACATAAAACAAAAAGTTTAAAAAGCGCTCGAATACCTTTTCGTCAGTATAAATACATTATTCCAAATATTTCTCTTTTTACGCGTTCATCACAACTTCCTCACTAGCAATAAAGTCCACGAAGTGACTTCCTACATTTTAAGAAGTCAGGTTAATTAGCTTAGTCGGGGATTTGGTGCGGTATGGTGAAATATTTTTATAGAATTATCTTCACATGTTTAACGCTATTTTTGAGTGAACATTTCAGTTTTTCAATTGTATTAACATAGTCTATCATTGATACTGTCAAATTTCAAGGAAAAACTCTTGTTTTAAAACAATGGTGTTATACATGGTGTGTTCACAAAGTTTCAAGACTGGTCTGAGAATACAAAATTTATAAAACATTTTTGTACACCGAGCTAAAATTCTCCGAAATATGACCCTTGAGCATCAACACACCGCTGCCAGCGTTTTTTCCATGGTTCATAGGCTTCCTGGAAGCTTGCGCGCAAGGCTGTTAAGGGACTTCGCCGAAGATTCCTGGATCTCTGGAATCGTGTCGAATCGCTTCCCTTTCAGCTCTTTCTTGATCCGGGATGACAAAAAACGGTAGCTGTGGGCGAGGTCGCGGCTGTAGGGGGCTCGATTCTTCAAATGGTGGAGCACTCTAGCGTAAAACTGACCTTAACCGGCGCGTCCACCCAGACAACAGAGACGATTGGCTTGTTCACCACGACAATGCGCCCTCTCACACGTCCCTTGCCTCCGCCGAAGTTTTGGCTAAGTTTAACGTGACAATAGTCTCACAAGCCCCCTATAGAGCCTCTAGAGCAGGGTTGGCGAACCTATGGCACGCTTGCCAGAGTTGGCACGTATGCTATTTTTTCTGGCACGTGAAAATTTTTTATTTGGTAATTGTTATACAGATAAAATCCATTTTTTATTTCTGTTATAAGCAATAAATTTAATCCATACGGACAGATCACAAATAATGCAATTATTTTTTGCATCAATTAACACATCACAATAATTTTCTTTTCCTGTATGCTATGCAGCGTTTTTGACATGTATTTTGCCTTTCTATGTGAATTTAAAAAGATGTAATTTTCAATTGAATTTCGTTTGATAGCCACTGCAATACAATGGCAAATGGATGCAATTTAGCTATGCATATTTGTAAAAATAACAAAATCCGAACCAGATATAAAGCATTTTTTCATCAAACTAACAACAGAAAAAAATATCATCAATACATTATTAGTAGATTGTTTAATGCAACATTGAAAATTATAACCGAGATGTTGCATTAATAATAAGTTAAAAATTAATGAAATAAAAACTCGTATTTTCCCACTTATTACAGTATAAACCGCATAAATGAATTCTATTTCTGAATTAAATATTCATTCCTTTAATGGCTGATTGTGGACAGAAAAATTGCATTCTGATTTTCAATATTTTTTAATTATTAATGCATGATAGCAACTTATTTTATAACCAGTGTTTCGTATAAAAATTGTATTCTTCAAAATTATTTTTGTATAAGTTTGGCACGTTACATTGCTGATAGGCATTGTTTGTGAATTTTCTGCACGCGCACGTGAAAAGGTTCTCTGAGCCTGCTCTAGAGTATCCCTAGTAGCCCTAGCCCCCTATAGCCCGACCTCGCTCCCAACGCCTTTGTTTTATTCCCCCGGATCAAGAAATACCTGAAAGGGAAGCGATTCGACACAATTCCAGCGATCCAGGCAGCTCGACCGAGAAGGCTTCCAGGGAGCTTATGAACAATTCAAAAAACGCTGTTAGTGGTCTGTTAATACCCAAGGGTCATATTTCGAAGAATTTTAGTTCGCTGTACAAAAAATGTTTAATAAATTTTGTATTATCAAGACCAGTCTTGAAACTTTGTGAGCACACCCTGTATGCAGAGTTTCAAGGACGAATTTACTAATTAATAATTAATATACAGGGTGCAATATGTTATCTATCGCCGACCTTTAATTTCTTAACCGTTGGTCATAGACATGTAGTTCCAGTTACAAAAACTTTCGAAATGAGGTAAATATTCATGCTGTGGCATTATTTAAAGTAAAAAATCAATTTGATAAAAATTACGAAAACTAACTTTTTATACGGTCCCCCAGTCCCTATAGTTATATTTAGTAAAAGTTTACACATATCATAACAGATATAACACTAAAAGTTTGACATCTGTACTACAAAAATTGACACAGTTATTAAATTTGAAAGTTTGAGATTTTTCCACGTGATTTTGTCCTTTATTGAGGGATCAGTTAAAAGATGAATTAATGTAATTCGAGATCAAAATCAGGGTGCAATGTCCTGTTTACGGAGAAACCACCTTTAGCCGGTATCGCCTAATTGGGGAATCATCAAATAGGATTATTTCATCTAAAAATTTGAGCTAACTTTTATGGGTCGAACAACATTCAAACGTACCGACGATACCGGCTAAAGGTGGTTTCGCCGTAAAAAGGACATTGCACCCTGATTTTGATCTCGAATTACTTTAATTCATCTTTTAACTGATCCCTCAATAAAAGACAAAATCATGTTCAAATATCTCAAACTTTGAAATTTAATAACTGTGTCAGTTTTTGTAGTGCAGATGTCAAACTTTTTGCGTTATATCTGTTATGATATGTGTAAACTTTTACTAAATATAACTATAGGGACTGGGGGACCGTATAAAAAGTTAGTTTTCGTAATTTTTATCAAATTGATTTTTTACTTTAAAAAGGCCACAACATGAATATTTACCTCATTTGAAACGTTTTTGTAACTGGAATTATATGTCTACGACCAACGGTTGAGAAATTAAAGATCGGCGATAGATAACATATCCATCCTGTATATATATATATATATGTGTGTGTGTGTGTGTGTGCTTAGTGAGATACTAGTTATTTTAAAGTGGAAGGTTACTTTTAAACCAAAAATAAAGATTTTAGGAACCAGAAAACTTTTTTCACTTAAATGACAGCCCATGAAATTATGCCATCCATTTGTAGGGTATATATATATTGTTTAAGTATTTTTTATAAAAGTTGACGAAAATTTATTCAGTCCAGTCACATTTATCAGCCAGAAAAGATATAATAGCGCATTTAGAAGTCCTCTAAGGTGTGTTTAGATAATTTAAATTTTCCTATGAATCATACAGTAATAATACATACTTGATTGGAAAAAAAAAAGCAAAAAGTAGCTACATATAAATTTAAATTAACATTCTGCCAAACATTTTTAAAATTTGACATTGCTTAGTTCGAAACAGAGAATCTGATGTTAAGAAGAATTGTGGATAAAAAACAAATAGAGTAAACATTTTACATCCCAGGAGCAGAAACTATTGGCATTCATAATTCATTATGATAGCGATTACATATGAATATGGCAAATATTTGAATCAGAAATGAATAGATTTTATCAGATGACGCTAGTTTCAATTGACATTTTTAAATTGCTGATTGCATCAAATAAGACACACATACAAACAAAAAAGGAAAAAAGAAAACAGAAAACAGAAGAATACTTAGAGTTTAATAAAGCTTTAATTAAAAAAAAATTCTTTGCGTTCATGATGAAAACGGAAGTTATTTTTCTCTTTTTTACTTCTGACGAAATCAACGGGGCATGAACATTTAAATGACTACACGAATGAAACTTTGTAAACAATCTAAGGAAAAGAGAAGTTCGCAAGGAAAATGTAGCCCAACAAAAGAACAAAACTTAGAAAGAAAATTCCTAAAAGGTCTATCATGTATGCATAATTTGCTTTCCTTCACATATATATAAAGATATTAGAGTCTGAGGGACTTGCTTTAATAAATCCCAAGCGTTTAATTTATTGTTTGTTTAAACAATGAATTTATTAAGGTAAGGTTTTTACTTTCTAGCTTAATAACTTTCCTGAAATATTTATTTTATATCTGACAGTATTACTGAATCTATTCCGAACGTATAAAAGAAGCTTAAGCTATAATAAGATTAAAATAGCTGGCATAAAAATGAAAATGCAGAGACAAAATGATAATAATAATAATAATAATAATAATAAACATGTCCACATACCTCTAAAAATTTCATAATAAACTCGTTATGTAAACTACTATTCACTGAAATGAACTTTTATTGCTACAGTTTCTTTTCTACAAGCTTATGGCTAATAAATTTGTATTCTCACAATGCATTATACAAAATGTTTTTAAAGTTTTAATATCAAAATTTCCTAAAAATATCATTTCAGCACAATATTAAATGTCTCTTTGATTCTCAAAAGAAACAAAAAAATCACGTTTATAATATTTACAACAGATTTCAAGGAAAGGTACATCAAAAGTAGTCTAACGTTTTCAGTATAGGAAGTTCCCACGCCTCTTAAATAAAGTTACCTTATTTTAACTAAATTAATCGACATTTGATGAATAATGTAAAAGCCAAAATATTTTTACATTTAAATTCTTTGATACACACATACACATATACAAGGTGTTCCAAAAAGGAGTACCTATTTTTTTAAATGAATAAGAAACAAACGAATAGAGTTAATAAAAAAATTCTTGCAGAAAACGGATGTGTGGAATCTGGAATTTTGTTTAGAGTATTTTATTATGTTAGTTCAAATTCTTACCGACAGATGGCGCTGCGGGTACTGCATTCATCAGCAATAGTTGAAAATTAATGACATTTTCAATATGTCCTCCATTCATCACGATAACATGTGGGAGTCTTAGAATGAAATTAGCACACACCTTCTGCAACATCTGTACGGAAATGGCTGCACACTCTTGAGAGATTAATCGCTGGAGCTCAGCTAGCGAAGTGGGATTTTGGCAGTAAACCACATCCTTCAGATCCCCCTCCCCCCCAAAAAAAATTACAAGGATTTAAATCTGGTGAGTAAGGTGGCCAATTCATACCCTTACTGGTTAACTTCGGGTAATCTAAGACAATCACGCGGTTGTCAAAGTATTCCTCAAGGAGAGTGAAAACCTCAGATGTTCGATGAGGACTTGCATCATCTTGCATGAACCAGGATGTTTCGGGTACATCTTCCAAGGCATTATGGATGGCCACAAATTCATGAAATATTTCAGCGCAACGTTCACTACCTCCTGTAGGTTCACTACCTCCTGTAGGTTCACTACCTCCTGTAGCATTCACTGTCTCCTGTAGGAAAATGGGTCCAATAATGTCTCTGCTAGATAAAGTTGCCCATACAGTAATTATTTTTTGCATACAACGTGACGAACACATACATGAGGATTTTCAGAACTCCAGATTCGCCAATTCTGTTTATTGACGAAGCCATCCAGGTTAAAATGTGCTTCGTCAGAAAACCATATTTGACTTGCTTGAATGTCGCCACCATCAATCATTTGCAGCATTTCGTTTGCAAAATCTATTCTTCCATCAATGGAAGTACTCTGTAGTGGCTGCTCCGTTTGCAATTTGTATGGAAACATTTCCAGGGATATTCGCAGACGTACGTAGTTGTTTTGCTTATCCCACAGGCTGCTGCAGTTTTGCGAACAGAGGTTTTTTGAGTGCGTGCAATGGTATTCTGAACAACCTCAATATTTGCTGTTGTTCTTGACGACCGATGTCGTCCAACGGTCCCCGACAATCCATCTGCAACACTACCAGTTCGCTGAAACTTTTCCCATAACTTCTGTATTGCCTTCGGCTGCGGACCTTTCTTTACATTAAATCTTTTCTGGAAGCTCCTCCTTGTTGATGTGAAACCTTCACTCAATCGGTGATATTCTAAAACAATGAAAATTCTCTCTTCCAACGAAAACACCATTTTGAAGAATTTACGCAACGACAACTAATGTTGCCCTTGAAATGGTTACTACTGAACTTTCACTCACCACGTCTACTTCTGTCTGGTCTTCACGCATACTCTGTTTGTTCATATAGCCACCAAAATGTGGTGTAGCGCCATCTGTCGGTCAGATTTTGAACTATACTAATAAAGTGTTCTAAACAAAATTCCAGACTTCAAACATCCGTTTCCTGCAAGAATTTTTTTAATAACTCTATGCGTTTGTCTCTTATTCATTTTTAAAAATAGGTACTCCGTTTTGGGACACCCTGTATATATGTATATACGTAATTGTTTGGCATTTATGAGCAAATATGGAAAAATCCCTTTTTTGTAACAGCATAATAAATTTCCAAAAACTCAGAATTAGAGGTGACCCCAAAGCGTTTATTTTTTTCTTTGCTTTTATAAAAGGGGGGAAATAAACATGTACACTAAAAGACAACAACTAAAACGTCGAGCCACTTGACCAAAGTTATAATTTATAAAATCACATTGCATTTGAGTGGTTGTATAAGAAAATGTAGTCTGCTTATCCGTTCGCTTGACGAACAGGTGTAAAAATTGACAGAAATATGAAAAAAATATAGTGGCAAGTCAATTCATTTGATAAATATTTGTACTTTGCAACTTATTAGGTCAAAGTTGTCTAATACTGAAAACACTGTAAGCAGACCATTTGTACGTTACGAAAGAGATGGCAGACGTCATCAAAAGTGTTAAAAGAGGACCCTTGTCAAGCCATTTAATCATTCTTGATTTAGACGCACTTCGTTTTAAGACATTCAAAATATGTCAAGACAGAACGACAACATGAAATTCCATTGCTAAAATACCGGCAAAGTGCGTAAAATGTTGAAAATTGGAATTTTTTTAATCAAATCGATGTGTCTGTATCTAAAAAGAAGAAGACAAGCCATTTGAGCATTAGAAAAGGAGCGGCAGACTTCACAAAACGGGCAAAAAATGACCCAAGTCAAGTCATTAGCATAATCTTGATTTATATGCCATTTGTTTCAGGGCATTCCAAAGTATATAAATTATATTATGTTGACCGAAATTTTATTACGAACACCCCCCCCCCCCCTTCAAAAAAAACAAAAAAAAAAAACATGCGTAAAATGTTGAAAGTTTAAAAGCTTTGAGTTAAGTGAAGTCATTTGATCTATGTTTTTGTTTTTCACACTTTATACGTTATAGTAGACTAATAGTGAGAAAATGAAACCAGATTTGAACATTAAGGGGATCCGGGGCTAAAAATTCTAAAAAAAAAAACTGCATTTTTTTTTTATTGGCTTAAAAAAACATACTGAGTTTTAAGCGTTAATTACCGCAAACCACATGCTTTTATCTTCATTATATCCAGGAATATAACACCTTTTGCCTTGAGAAGCGATGCATCAGCTGCCTGCTGATTCCATTTATCTCAGAATGAATTTTTTCATGATTTGTCAAATTTATAAGAATATATCTAAAGTTCCTTGCAAGATATATGTATGAAATTTTTAACAGATATTTTATGCTATATTTCCAACAAATTGTCTTCAGGATTTTTAATTTTGAGTGATAATTGTTAAAATATGCTAATTAATGCAAAACTCGCTCATAAAAAAACTTCATTTTTTTACTTAAATTTTTTTTTAAATTCCTAAGAAATATTTTAAGAAATCCTGAAGACAAATTAAAATGACACATTTTCTGTACACAAAAGGATAAAAATTTTGTAAATCGAGTAGGTACTTCCAGAGTTATATCAAAAATTAAATATGTTTAAAATTTTACAATTTAAATTTAAAATATATATATTTAAAATTTTTCAGATTTTTTTTTTACATGCAATATTCTTATTATATTAAAAGATATTTCAGAAAAAAATTTCATAACAAAATCTCTATAAATAAAAAAATAGAATTTTGAGCACCGGACCCCTTAAAAAAATAGTAGCAGGCAACCTTATATTTGCAAAGAAATAAACTCTATTCAAGTGATTTGCATAGTTTAGAACTTAATCTCAGGATATTTTATAAGTGTAAATGCAAAAAAGTAGATTAAAATTTCTAGACAAAAATCCCGGTAGATGTGCAAAAATGTTTAAGATTTGGAAACTCTGGGTAAACAACAGTACATAACAAATAAAAAGAAAGGAAGGTCAACAAACGTGGGGTTGAAAGATTCAAAAATTCATTGCTGAAACGTAACAAGTGTTAATTTCAAAAAGGCGTCAATGAGCAATTTCAACAATTTCAATCATCGTCATCCTCGTAATCATCTTCATGTTCAGATGCATTCGTATGCTACAAAGCCTAAAAAGTTAATAAAAACGTTTTTTGAATATGAAACATAAATATGATCTTTTCTAGATATTCTTGTGTACTCCTTCGCAAAGACAAATGTAAACAAAAACAGTTATGTGCTTAATATAAGTAATATGCAAGTAATAACAAGAATGTTATTAAAAACTAAGCTGGACCTTTAAATGTCATATTACACTGTTTGAAATTGTTATGTTATGTAGTATGAGCCAAAATTATTATACTATAAAAAGAAGAAAATTGAGAATTACTATGGCACACATTACAATTTCGATGTCCGCATCGTAAGATGAAAGGTATCTTATTAAATAAGTAATATAGAAAAAAATTACATGGATATTATTTTAAATGCATTGAATACCAATATATCTCATTTTATAATGTAAACTTTAAAAAGAGTCATAAATAAACATAAGAAAATTTGCCATTGGATTACTTTGTGAAAAGGAGGTTATAAAATTTAACTACTTATAATGTTGCGATTATTATTATTTTTTAAGTAGTGAGTGAGGTGCTAAAAAAAAAGCATTTTTAGAGTGAAACAAAATGACGTATAGAACATATCGCTCACCCGAAAGAAAAGTGACACATCTCGAGAAAAGTAAATTTCACAGGAGAGGCAAAAGGAAAATTTGCATGATTTTATTGTAACATGAAATTATAGCACTTATATATGCATGCAGGAGTAAAAAAGTGCATAAAAGTATAAAATCCTTAAGAATGAAGACGTAGGATAAGGTTTGGAGAGTTGGGTAATTTTACCTACCCCAAACAATCCACCCCTCTTCTGTGGTCACAAATGGACATATAGTGTAACAAAGTGACTTTTCGTATAACTACACTTACGAAACATTTTGTGTAGCAAGAGGCACCTATGACAGATCTATTAGCGGAATAAAACGCAAAATGAATTTTTGCGAGATGTGCCACTTTTCTTGCGGGCGAGCGATATTCCCTGTGAAGAAGTTAGGTTCAAAACATGAGTAAATTTTAAGACGATCGATGCAAATGGATGCTAGGATGAAACTACATTTTACTTACGCACGTTTAGGAGACAAATCATTTAAACTTCCAAATTTCAACAATATATGTACATCTGCCGCGATGTTCATAATGGAATTTTAGCCTGGCTTCTTACATTTACATATTTTGGTAGATAGCCACAAATACCATTATGAGGAGATGTGTCAAAGTTGTCTGTTAACCGATTGTGTCGTATAATCGAGCGGCGTATTATCGAGAGTCAACTGTACATCCATTACGTGGCGAACTATCATAACAAGATCTATGATTACAAAATAATCTATGATTTTAAGATAAATAATTTAGGGTTGGTGCAGGGGAAATGTTTGTCTTGAATTCGATTGCTCAAAACGACACGATTTCTTCGTTCGAAAAATAAATAAGTAAGTAAACCAAAACTTGTATGTTCAATTGTTTTATTATTGCTTGCAACCAACATCCATTTTACATTTTTTATTTATCTGCTACTACCACGCTGAACGCACAGTTGACGTAAATATAAAATAAAAATTAATAGAGACCTTTACTGAATGTGGTTCAAAAATTTTGCTTCGTAAAATTTAAGTAATCGTGGGAGCATGCATATTGAATACAATCACAGATCAGCAGAAATGAAATGGAACAATGATAATTCGGTTCTTTTATTCTTCCCTTTCTCGTCGAAATTATTTTTCTAGCGTTCGAAGGATTATATCTGTCTAAACTAATTTATCTGTAGAATTTAAATGAAATAATCTATATTAGGTCAAATTGATTTAAAGCCTGGTTTTATTGCATCATATATTCTATCTTTTTTTTATAACTTTATTTATTCATTCGTATACTGTGATGCATGGAAAAAAAAGTAATATTTAGAAGGCATAATTTACTTATTATCCTTAAACAGTTTAAAAGAAAAGTATTTATCTTTTAGAAAATCGAATAAAATGTAGATGATAAAGTATAAAATTTTGATTGGTATCGCTTTTATGTTCCTTTCATCCGTTTTAGATAAGAATCATTCAGCTCACCTTAATATTACACCCTTTGAAATGTATAAAATGAAGATTAAATTTTGGAATTTCCCTTAAAACTCTTAATCATCAATTCAGTGTTCACTGGAATTTACTTCCGTTACGTATAAAGACACGACTGGAAGAAAGTGTTATGTCACACTTCTTTCAAAAATTGTTTTATTTTATGGGTGAATGTATTATAAGGTTATCTATCTTACCGTAATCTGTTCGAATAATTCTTGAAGTTATGAGACAATTTTTAAATATTTAATATTTTTATACTTAATTTAAATAATAACCATAAATTTTCATATTTAAAAATCCAATGTTAATAAGTTTTTCTGGAAGAATTTATGATTATTAATAGATAAACAACACAAAGTGCAGCATACACAACATAACGCTTTTCATTATTATTATGCTTTTAAAATACTCTTATTTTATACTATTATAGCTTAATTTTAAAATGCAATCAAATCAATCATGAGACTTTAAATTCACCAGCATTTAATCTTTTTAAACTAATACTTCATGGCTGTTAAATTTTTTTATTTAGCATTTATAAAGGTCCTTATAACAAAAGTGTTCATACATATAGAGGGATGCTATTAGTCTTTTTAAGATATTACAAATGATTTAAAAATTATGTTTAAACGAAAAGATTTAAAAATATTCTGACTGTTGTTTAATTTCAAACAGATGATTGTTGCCGGCCGTTAATTATATGTGGCATTTACTGTAATTGTCGTAATTTTATTAGATAAAATGGTATATGTTATAAATAAGCGTTTTAGAGATTTAAACAATCTACACCGTTTCTACTAATATGTTTATATATATATACAAAAATTGCAGAAACATGAACCAATGAATAAAAATGTGGTACAGTATTTATTACGCTGCAAAACAAAAAAAAAAATAATTTTAAAAACATAAAAAATAAAATTAAAATAACCGAATGATTGAAGCAAATCTTCATTTAACTCTTACCATATCTTCATCAAAAATTTCAATTTAAATAAAAACGTTGTTCATATCGTTTTGATTGCAGAAATTTAAGAATTAAGAGACAATTTATGAACAAATTTTATATCTAAAGGACTTATATGGTATACTTTTAAGACGAGACAACACAGTAAAAAAAATAAATACATAACAGTACACCCCATCCCAATTCATTTTATCACTAAATAGACGTAGAGAAAAATGAAAACTTATATTTTGTATAACTTATAACTTTGTAAATTATATCATAATTTATAAAGTGTGAAATTAATATTCGAAAAAATATGTAATGCAAATTACAAAAATTTTAAGATATTTTAACGTATAATTCTAGAAGCTTCAAATATGCAACTCCAAATTTCATTTCATTCCCCCAAGTACTTTCGAGCCCGCATTGCAGTTTGTTTAGCAATTGATAAAATTTTATTTAACATATTAGGCGTTCAAAATTTTATATCTGCATAATTACTAAACTACTTCACCGAATAAGTTCCTGGCTACTATCCGTGGGGAAAATTTACTGACGAATTTAAATATGATATCAAAATTAGATGTACGTATTGCAAATTTGAAAGTTTGTTACATTTTCAGTATGAAGACTCACCTAAGCTTATTTTTTAAGTATACATTTTAATAAGCCATATTTCCCAATCGAAGGGCTATTTTCATTTTTCTATGTGCATGTTTAGCAATAAAAGATATAGGGGGTTCTTTTATATTTTTAACCGGCTATACATATATTCGCTATTGATTGATATTAGCAAATAATGGAGCTAAAGTGTTTAAATGCTTATATAATTTCTGTATTGTGGCAAAATAAATAATTAATTTTTCGGAATATAATAATTTTATTTCGGAATATAAATCGGAAGTCAATGAAATTAAAAATTTAGAATTTAAAAAAATTATAGAAAGTATTTGTAGAAAGTTCTTGTAGAATTTTCTTTTTTTTTTTTTTTTTTTTTTTTTTTTTTAAGAAATTATGAGCAAAATAAGTGAAAATGATTGTAATGAATATTATATTACTTCCAGAAAATGACAACATGTCTACATTACCAAGTGCAATGAAACATTTATTGCCATCAGATATGAATTCATAACCAATAATTCTAGATACTATATTTGTTTATTCCTATATTTTGAAAGGCACAGTATTGTGAAATGGCGTAACCCTAACAGTAGTAAAATATAGTCACTTAATATTAGTCCAGCAAAAAACTAGATAAATTTAATACAAGTGTCCCAAAGTTACTAGCTGATTTTAAAAGTTAATAAATTTCAACTTAATTTTGTTTCTTCTTTTATGTTTCTTTTGTTTTCCTTTGTTTTAAAATTAAATCTTTCAATGTATAGCGTAACTGATCAGCTACATACTATTTTTTTAAACATGTATCAAATGGTGCTTTTTAAAAAAATAAATGCAATTTGAATCAATTTGTGTACGTGCATATTTCACCACCTAATACTAGAGAATGATCCAAGACTACAACACAAGACAGATGTGATCGATTTTTAGAGTAAATTCAGCAAGGATAAGCTGTGTATATTCAATTATTTTCAAAATCAGCACTTATTGTAACCCAAAAAGTATATTGTAGACGTTTTAATGTGAGAAGTCTTCTGAGAGATAACAATAACTAATTTAATTGTTTCGACAGCAAATTTCTGTAGCTGATATACATTGTATAAGTACACCGCATTCTGTCTTTACATCACGAAACATTGAGCATTAATTTTGAAAATGAGGTTCTTCCTCTTAATACTTCTTAATCAGTCGAGTGAATATGGTTAAGCATCAAAGTACCCAGAGTCTAAATGTGAAACTAAAGAAAAAATTAACTAAAAAAATACGTATGCTAATCACCTGTAATGAAACAAACTAAGCTAAAAATGCTATAAACGTGATAAAATACCTTTATTTAGATTAATGTACGTTTCATCGGACAAACGGCGACATTTTCAAAATAATTCTTGATAAAAATATTTTTGCTAAAAATTTATAAACAAGAACTTGGTAAATAATGTCACGAGACTTCATGCATAATGAAAATGGAAACGTACGTTAATCTAAATAAAGTATTTTATCACTTTTTTAGCATTTTTAGCTTAGTTTGTTTAATTTATTCATATTATATTTTTATATTATATTGAAATAGAGTAATGATTTTTTATTTATCTTCTTTTGATGGAGAAGATATAATTAAATAAAAAATATCTCATAACTTATGAGAATGCAAAATTGTTTTGTAACATTGGTGTGCTACTCTTCTAACCTAGGCGTTGTATAATCTCAGTGCATATTCCTATTACATTCCAAATCTATGAAACTGGCCAGATTAAAAGGCACAAATTCAAGTTTTCAAAATATTATCTATTTTATACTATCGAAAATCTAATATTATGTCAATGTTGCATAGCTGCCAACTTGTACGGATTTTTCTTACCACTAAAATTTAATAGAAAATTTTGACTTATTTAAACGTTAAATTTGCTGGAATTTCGGTGATTCAATTAGCTAAAGTTCACTATAAAATTTTATTGGTATGAAAAATCCGTACATGTTGGCAGTTATGATGTTGTCTTTAAAATATAATTTTATCAAAAAAAAAAAAAAAATTATTGAGTTTCAGACATTTCAAAAGTTGAAAATAATTACAAATAAAAGGCCAAGTGCGAGTATTACTCGCGCTCAGAGGGTTCCGTCGAATAAATATATGAATTATTAACAATATTATTTAAAAAATTGTTGCTAAAAGAATAATAAGACTTTGTAAAAAACTATGCAACATAGGGTTGGGTATAGCTGTACATACTAGAAAATTATGAATGGCAATACCATAAAAGTTTAAAGAGATTTGAAGCCTAAATAATATCAAATATTGCTATTCTGTATAACTCTTTTTTTAATCTTATGCTAATCTGTCTATGACGAACTTAATTCGGTACTGACAATAAAAAGTAGTTCATACTACCCCTTGCGCTCTGGCGCTGTTACCGGATGTATGTCACTAGCCACCAGTGTTGCCGCATATGGCAGATTTTTTTTTTTTTTTTAATATATATATATATATATATATATATATAAATTTTGAATTCACACCACAAAAATTTAATTGGTAATTTTCTTTTACTTTATTTATGGAAAATTAATCATCTTGTAAAGCAAAAATAAGACTTAAAACTTTCTGGTGAGAATTCGGAATGTTTAATTAAAAAATCTGCCATATATCATTGTCGGAAATGTCCAAAATAGCATGACGTACACTGCGTACGTTATAGATCGCAAGAGGTTAAACTTCATTTCGCATTTCATAAAATTAAATTCAGCGTAGTAATAATTTTTTTTTTAAATGTAGCTAAACCAAAACACTTGTTCAGAGTTTAAGCTTGGCATTGTGCTAAGCATTTTGCTTCGAAAGGAGGTCGCAAAGTTGCAACGCCGCCTTGGTCCGTGCCGCGTTTTTCCAGATAGGTTTTTAATTAACTTTTAAAGACGCGGGAGGCGTATTGAGAGGTCCACTCAATGCAAACTAGTTGCGAAACCCATAGTATTTATGTGATTAATTCTAATTAAATTAGTCCGTTTTTAACAATTTGACGTTTATTGCTTTTATACCGCTACTGGGCATTGCATTACACAAATATATCAGATGGTACATGGCGTACACCGCCCCTGTTATTTATGTATGTCCAAACCGTCCGTCTTTAAAGGATAATATCTTGATTAATTACTGACTTTTTTTTCCGAAAATGATTATCAACAATGCTTTTATACTTCTGCTTCAATAGGTACCTCAAACGCTCCTCAGAACCTTAGCTGAATGCCTGCAAATCGCAATTTGTGTGTAACGGAAAAATGCGTTTTTCTCAAAAACTATGTGACACAGGGTGATTGCTATAATTTTCCTGCAACGTTTAACTTAACGTCTACTACCTCTAACTTTTTCATAATTTTAGTTTCAGTAGATTCGGAAATAGCTGGGGGGGGGGGGGGGCATATTTTCGCACTACATTTTCGACTATATCTTTGAAAATAAAATACTTAAAATTAAAAGAAATGTATTTTTGAGTTCAGCGTTACGAAAGCTTTCACACAATACCCCCACTCGATATACGAAGAAAATATTTTTTTGTTCAAGTAACTTAATTAGCCCTTCTACATTTTCCCTAAATATATTTCTGAATGCTTAATAATCTGTAAATATGTGGGTGAATAGTCTTTATTACTTCCCCCAATTTGAACTTTCGACGTTACATAGTTTACGAGTTAAATGGCTGTGACAGACGGACAGACAGTCACAGGAGTGAGTTTATAATGGTTCCGTTTTTACTTTTTAAGTGCGGAATCCTAAGAAGCAACTGAGAAGAAATATGGCTTAGTATAATTGTTGCTTTTGGCCAGATTAAAATGTACTAATTTAAGTTTTTCAAAACATTATATCTTTTATACTATCGAAAATTTAATATGTCAAAATTGTTTTTAAAACAGAATTTTATATACAAAATTTTTTATTGAATTTCAGAGATTTCAAAAGTTAAAAATAAATACAAAAAAGCATCAGAGAAATATGGATTAGTATAATTGTTTCTTTTAGCTGTAACATTTTTACGCATATTATAGTATTTTAAAGATTTCCTTCTTTAGAGTTAGCCCCCAAAAAGAATCTAATATTTATGTTAATAATAATGAAAGTTAAAATAGAAGTATGATGAATCTGACGCATCCGTTTTCGAATCTATCCTTTTCTCATTCACTTTCTATATGTTGAATGTTTAAAGATATTCTAGTTTTTCTTTCTTTTTTACGTAAGTGAAAATTGATTTTTGAACAAAAAATATAATCAAAAAATTTTATATTAAAAATTTCTGTTGTATTAAACAAAACCCCACATTTCTAGTTCTTGTCATGTCTTTAATGTTCCAATGATAGAAAATGTAAAAATTTCTAAACTTAAGTAGCTTTGCAGCTATCATATCCCGAATTATAAAAATCAATGTTTTGAGAGAAAGTAGTTTAAATCGATTTTCCGTAACGTCATGATTAGATTTTATTCTATTTGACGATAAATAATTATCATCAGCTAGAAGGAAAATTAGAATAATTTTATTTAGATTAAAAATGCTCTATATACAATGATATAAATTCTTAAAATCGATTTTCGACAATTCTAAATGGATACTGCTTCCTTTGCCCAACCTTCAAAATATCTCAATTAAACTTTAACCCTCGATTACTTTCCTTACAATAGATACATGATATCCTTATAAGAGATACACGATATACGCTTAATGTTACGATAAGTTTAAGTTGTATTAGTTATAATTTTACACAATCCTGTTCATAGATTTTTTTTTTTTTTTTTTTTTTTTTTTTTTACTTATGTGATTAAAGGGATAAAGAACATACATTTCTAGTTAATTACTACTTTTCCCCAAAAATATCGCAATAAAAATTGTATAATTATCGAAATAGACCACACGCACTGGGCGGAGCTTGCTCTGCTTGTGAGAAATTACCCGTATTTGATTGGCTAATGCCTGCGGGGAAAATCGGTACGCTGACTAGCTATATAAATGAAAAGCGCCATGGTGACGTTGGGTGACATCATAAATGATTGTCGTCCATTAGATCATGCATCGCACAGATAAAACGACAGCAATAACACAACTTATTTGAGGATAGCAATCCAGCGTTAAAGACACTTGCGGTTTGAAGTAACATAAAAACACAGGAGGCGTACTCTATATTCCACGGCTTTTTTAAATCCTAAATAACAACTTTTAATGATATGAATTATTTAAAAACAACGTTTAAAAACATAATAAATAAGTTGATTTGTTCAGACGTATACGTTTCCTGAGTACTAGGACTCACATCCTCAGGATATAAAAACTTTAAAAACAATATCCCCCCAACTTTTTTTTTTTTTTTTTAAGTTTTTATACACTGAGGATGTGAGTCCTAGTACTCACGAAACGTATACGTCTGATCAAATCAACTTATTTATTGTGTGTTTAAACGTTGTTTTTAAATAATTTATATTTCCACACAAGTTCTGTACTTACTATTTTAATGATATGCTTGTTTAATATCAGCTTCAGCAGTAGTATAAAAGTAATAAACATCAAATTGATAAAACAAAAGACAAATTGTATTAGAATTAATCTAACACGGACGGTTTGTAGTAACACACTATCCGTGTTACATTAATTCTAATTAAATTAGTCTTTTGTTTTATCAATTTGATGTTTATTACTTTTATACAATAACAACTTTTAACAATATGCTTGTTTAATATGATCTCCAGTAGTAGTATAAAAGTAATAAACATCAAATTGATAAAACAAAAGACTAATTTAATTAGAATTAATCGAACACGGATGGTTTGTAGTAATGTAAAAACATTGGCGTATTCCACATGCCAACGCCTTTTAAAGCTTAACTATAAACTTTTGAGTCTATTGTTCTTTAATGCAATGTCTAGTAATAGTATGAAATTAATAAACATCATATTAAATAATAATAATAATAATAATTTATTAAGAAATGAAATGGAATAAATTACACAAATACACGGGTGGCCAATTACGTGCACAGTGGTGGCTATAACCAATAAAAATAAGGAAAAAGCGCAAAAAAATTGTGAATTTTAACTTCAAACATTGGTTGAACATTGAAGTGTCTTTGGAAAGAGGGTAATTGAGTGAAGGTGTTAATCAAGCAATTATTTTGCTCTTTTTTTCACTGAGTGTCGCACTCAGTACGCCGTCCATGGGTTTAAATGTGTAAAACGTTGAAAACCGAATACAAGAAAACAACAGTTAGGGATTTATTATTAAACATTTCAGAGTTTGAAAAACAAAGTACACTGGCCTCCAAAAGTTAAGGTACACGAACTAAATGCGTTCGATTGCACACGTTTTGTCGAATATCTACAAAACTTATTGGCGAATTGTTCTTGAACTTCTGAGATGAAAAGAACATGTTTCATTTCATATTTCTCGGTGAAGATTTAGTCGGGGCTACAATTAGGGGGCTAATAATAAATTTAATAATAAAATAATATTTGCGATCACCTATGTAACAGGAAAGGCTGGAAATGGTTTGTCACTATGGTAAATGACTATTTGGGTCCTGTTCAACGTTTGTATGCATTTGTGTAAGCATAGCACTCATATTCGTGAAGATGTTAACGTTTTTGTGAAAAACTCAAATGTTTTTTTTTATAGCATACAGAGTTTTCAACCAAATTTAACACAACTTTAAAAAAACCTGACAAAGAACAGTAGAAACAGTATCCTGCAATTAAAACATGAATATATTGAATGTTTGATAAGATATGGGCATTTTTATGAGATAATTTTTAACTGCGCATGCGCGGAAGATTTCAAAATTTTTATTTCATAATTTGGTACTCAGTATTTTGGGGCAACTTCTATAGAAAGTCCAGTCAAATGTTGTGAAAACTTAGGAAGATGTAGTGAGCTGATTGAAAAGTTGTGTAAAATCCCTTATAATAAAGCTATTTTTAGGAAGCAACTCACTATATCGACCCCATCTTTGTGAATTTTCGCGATATTTGACTAGACTTTTTATATAAGTTGCCCTAAATAGCTGACTACCAAATTCTGAAATAAAAATTTTGAAATCTGCTGCGCATGCGCAGTTAAAAATTATCTCATAAAAATGCCCACATCTCATCAAATATTCAATATATTCATGTTTTAATTGCAGTATACTGTTTCTACTGTTCTTTGTCAGGTTTTTGGAAAGTTGTGTTAAATATGGTTGAAAACTCTGTATGCTATAAAAAAAAAAGTTTGAGTTTTTCACAAAAACGTTAACATCTTCACGAATATAAGTGCTATGCTTACACAAATGCATACAAATGTTGAACAGGACTCAAATAATCATTTACCACAGTGACAAACCATTTCCAGTCTTTCCTGTTACATAGGTGATCGCAAATATTATTTTATTATTAAAGTTATTATTAGCCCCCTAATTGTACCCCCGACTAAATCTTCACCGAGAAATATGAAATGAAACATGTTCTTTTCATCCCAGAAGTTCAAAAACAAATCGCCAATAAGTTTTGTAGATATTCGATAAAACGTGTGCAATCGAACGCATTTAGTCAGTGTACCTTAACTTTTGGAGGCCAGTGTAGACAGAAAAAATTTGCACTAAATGTATACAAAAATCATAAACACAAAATTTAAATGTAAATAGCTAATTCTGTAACTTTTAGAATTATGTCTCACAAAAATATGACTCACGTTCAGATTTCATTTTTCTAGAGAAAGGAAGGAAGGGGAGGCTATGTAGTGTGTATATAACCCACACAGATCGTTTTACGGAATGCAATTAATTTTCAGCAGACTATCTAGTGAACATGATATATTCTATCGTTAAAGCGTATGAAACTAATTTTTAATTTAAATTCAAGAAATCTTTGACATAATGAAAAAATGTTACCATTGATCATTTTTATTTGCTTTAAATATAAAAACATACATTCAAATAAATTATTTATTTTCCAAATAAATAGAAACATTCCTTAATTCTGATCCTTTACGCAAAAAAGTGACGAAAATATTAATATTATTAAATTATATATTACAACGAACATATATTGTACAAGGTAAGTTAAAAAGGGAAAATAATTTATGTTTTGACTTGCATTTACGCTTTTATTTGATTATTTATTTATTTTTAAAAAAAGAAAGAAAGAAGGAAAAAAGAATACCGATAAATCGAGACATTATTGCCATTGATTTAATAAGATAACTTACATCTTTAAATATAAGATAAATAAATATTATCTCTAAAACATATTCACCTGAAAATAGCATTTATAATTGTTTGTGTGTGGATATATTTAAATATATATATACACTTATAAATAAATATAAAACAAAAAAATAAATATTAAAAGACATAAAATGTAAAAAGAAAGTAAACTAAATCTTCTATATTCAAAAATGCCAAAAGCAATACTGGAGGTGCTAAAATAGGGAAATGTCCTAAGCAAAGAAAGATATGATAGTAGTCTAACGATAATGATATTTAAAATAAATATTGAACAATGTCAAAGATCCTTGATACTCAGTGCGTTCCATTTAAATATAGATTTTTACTATTATTACAAACACCAAAACTGGAAATAGCCAAAATTTGCCAGAAAGCACAGCACCAAAATTCATAAGAAATTAAGTTACATAAATAATAGAAAATCCATTAGAAAACGAATAAATTATAAAACGTCGTTAGTTTACGTTTTGACAGTTTTTGTATAAAATTAAAATGAATAAATAAATTGTACACAAATGTTTTGTAATTATCCCATTAATTTATAACTTACACTCCCATATAGGATCAAACTTCACTCATATACATCAGGGTAGGGTGTCACCACTTATCGTTGTTCAATAGTTTTAGAGGTATATTTTCAATTACAAAAATATTTCAAATGTTGTTGATCATCATTTCAAGAGCAATTTAGATCAAAATGGTTAATTTTGTAAAGGTTGCGAAATTTAAATTTTATACGGTCCCTGGGTTTTATGAGTTACAGTTAGAAAACAAAAATTGCCAATGTTCCAAAAAGTAAAACAATTTAAAAAAAAAAAACTACTTTTGTATGACCAAAACTTACCTAGTTGTGATACTTCGAATTTTATGAATTTTCAGCATTTTCTGGTACTAAAAACGTGTTTTTCCAATTTTAGCGCCGGAAAACGCTGGAAATTCTTGTACTTGTTTGAGCATGGACAAAGTTTTTCTAAATACAATTTATCGGACCCAGAGACCGTATAAAAATTTTATTTGCATAAATTTATAAAGAAAAAATATTCATTTGACGTAATTTGCTTTTGATATAATGAAAAGCAACATAAGAAACATTTTTGAAATTGGATCTATACCTCAAAAATAATGGTTTGGGAATTAACTATTGGATAGCGATAAGAAAGGACACTCTGTGTATATATTCAACATGCAAAAATTGCAAAATCTAACGTATAGTATCAAGAAAGCAAAATAGGGGCAAATTTCTTAATTCAAAAATACGTTTTATTGAAAGTTTTTCTTATTGAGGAAAAGATTATTTTTAATTCTTTAGAAACTTTGTTTTGATTAGATTAGCTTTTTACCCGACGTTGAGATTTTTTTTTTTTTTTCTTTATGTAGTGAAGTTGAGCAAATGAGTTTTATTGCATAACGCAAGAAGATAAGCACTTACGTAAATGGAATTTTGATTATGAAAAGCAATGCAGGAAATGATGAGAAGGAAAAACTAAACTGAAAGTAAGTTTAAAGAAATTAAAAGTAAGTTCCTCATTATTATTTACTAACACGTCGACTTTAAACGTCAAATTAAACTTTATTTTATATACGAAAAGAAAAAATTGTTGTATTAAAAAATTCATTTTATGAAAAGTGGCTTCAATTAGAAAATTAAAATGATGCATTTTTATAGATATGATTTATCTTATCTTCAAATTAACTATGGTAAACTTTACATTCAAATTATTTTTAAAGCAAATATTTCATTCAAATAGAATTTCATTCTTACATAAATGTGAAAATGTTAATAAAAAATTCTATGGGTTTTTTGCTCATAATCTATTGCAAATTTTGAAAACTTATGCTCCCATTTCATTCACAATGTTTATTTGATGGGATTATTATTTCAAATTTTGGAACCATTGCTCATCTTTAAAGCCAATCAATTTATATTTAATTTTTATTTATTATATATAAGGCTTAAAAATGCATTCCCGAATATACAGTGTGTCCACGTATAACCTGACCGACCTTTATTTTCGCAACCGTTGGTCTTAGAAGCATTCTTCCAATTACAAAAATGATCAAAATTAGGTGCAGAGTTAAGATAAAAAAAAAAGTTTGAAGCTTAAAAACAATTTAGTGAAGAATTACAGAATCTAAATTTTTATTCGGTCCCCCGGTCCTATAAGTTATATTTAGTAAAATTTCCATGTTACACTAGCAAGTAAGGCCAAAAAAGTTTCGTTATTCTACGATTAAAATTGACCAAGTAATACCTGTTTAAAGTTGGAGTATATTTTTTGCTGCATATTAGGGGTCATTCACAAATTTAGTAAAAATATAATTTCGTCAGATATATTAAAGAAATGGTTGAGAGTAAAATTAGCATTGCAATATAAATTTGAAATCTTTAATCATTCTGACATATTACTGCAAAATGTATAATTTATACTGAACATTATAAGAGGATAAAAATAACAGATTTTTTGTTAAATAAAATGATGAAAACAACAGCCTCAATTCTTTACAAAATGATACATATTTTAAAATGCTGATAGATTACACTGTCTTTCAAATTTTGGGTTGTGGCATGTTTTTTAGCTTTTGAAAATTGATTCTTCTGTATTTTTTAGCACTGAATCCAAAAATGACCTTCATTTTAAGCCATCACGCCAGGAATTTTCTCAAATAGCAAATTTCAAAGTTAAAAAGCTAAAAGTTAAAATTGACCCCCTCTCCCCTCCCAACTTCATCGGACCGCCAAGCTGTTTAGCTGTAAAAAACCCAATATAAGCCAAAAAACCTAATAAATTACTGAATTAAATAAAATTAAACTGAATAAAAAAAGTCTTACATCTATTTTATAGTATCAGATTTTTCGCTATTTTTTAACCTTGAAATTTACGATATGCGAAAAATCTTGACATGATGGTTAAAAGTGAAAGTAATTTTTTGAATTAACGTTAAAAAATACATAAAATGTAATTATAAAAGTTAAAAAAAAACAACCATGTTATTTTATGTTATCTAATCTAAAACTCTTTCTTAAATTTCTTGACGGTAATCTATCCGAATTTTTTTGTGTTATCCTGTAATATAAGTACGTATAAGATGGTAAGAGTCGAAAATCATAATAATATTGCATTGTCATCGGATTTAAGTCTGTATGTAAAATTTAACTTCGATCGGACATTTGAAAGTAAGTTAAAGTTCGAGTACAAATTTTAAACTGGAAAGACGATCATTGTAAGTTAAATAAAACTTTATGAAAATAACATAATTTTAGTTAAAAGAAATCATAGCCTCAAGTCCTTACAAAATAAAACATATGTTAAAATACAATTATTTGAACTAATCTGAAACTTAACTAATAAAAGTTAATCGTAATAGTTGTGCGATTTCTTTCAAAGCACAGATACCTTGAAACAAGTTTAAGTACTTTATTCACGACCCCTGAAAGCATGGTCGAAATAATCTGTTTTGATATGCAAAAAAGTGGTATAAGTCTTGCATTTCAAAGTTTCATAACTCGGTCAATTTTAATGTTAGTTGAATGGGACTTTTTTTTTTCTTACTTGTTAGTGTCACAGTAAATTTTTAGTAAATATCACTTATAGGACCGGGAGACCGTATAAAAATTTAAATTTCGTAATTATTTAATAAATGTTTTTCTTGACCCAAATCGCTTTAAAAATAATTCTTTACCTTATTTAAACCATTTTTTTAATTGGAAGTAAGCACCTAGGACCAACGGTTGAGAAAATAAAGGTCGGTCAGGTTATACGTGGACACATACTGTATACTGAATAATTTTATAAGTTTTGAATATTGGATTTTTTATAAATACAATATAAAATGATAGCTAAACTATAGGGTAATGTAAAGAAAAGTAAAGATACTGTAACGTAAATGTACATAAATAAATATTAAAAATGAAATTAAGTACAATGTTTATGTTAGTCTTAACTGTTTTCTACGTATGAGTAAAATCATTTAAAGTGTTTTTACATGACATACTACAATATTAAACATTACGTTTGCGCAATAAATACAGGACTAAAATGCATAGTATATTCATTGTATTTATATGATTAAATATGGAAACCAAAGAAAAAACAACTTTTTTTAATTGTTATTAGTGAAACATTTCACTATTTTATATGTCATATATTTCTATACATGTACATGATAAAAAATCTAATAAGCAAATAAGCATTTTTTAAAATCTATTTTTTATTAAGGTTCAAGAAGCAAAATTTTAAATCTTTAATTGTTAAATATATATGGGTCGCTCAAATAAAAGTGCATTGCTGTAATAACTCCATCATTTGAAGAGAAGGATGATTGCGCATACTCCTAAGAGGGCGCAGAGTGCTGGGAATGCATGCGATATCGCCAGATCCCCAGATGCGTGTGCGATAGCGTGGGAGCACGTTAAAAGGCGTTCGCATCATGGATGCCTCCAAACAGTGTCAACGCGCGGTCGTGCAATTTTTAACAGCGAAAAATATAAGTGCTAGTGAAATCTATCTTCGAATGCAAAATGTGTGTGGCACGGAGTGTATATCACACAGATCAGTATTCCGACGGTGTAGGGATTTTCGTAGTGGAAGAAGACCACGTGCGCTTGACCAGGTTGTGACCTGTCGTCAGTACTGTTTCTTCCACTACGAAAATTTAAAAAAAAAAGGGTAAATGCAAAAATCCATAACTTTTAAGCGAGTACTATTGAAGTATTAAGTCACGAAAAAATGGTTCACAATTTTAAAGAGGTACAACAAAAAGGGACAAGATAATACATTAGCAAAGAATACAACTATGTTAACTTTAGGTATTAACAAAATAATACATGCATGTATTACTTTGCTAATATGTATGTATTTATTAGTCAAGTAATACATGTGTTTATTTAGTTTCTTAAAACATTATTTGATTGAAACTTCTATATAACTTTTATGTAAATTTTGAATGACATTGTTTATTAATCATTAATATTCAATTTAATGAGAAAATTAAATCTATACTTGGAAACTGGTCGTGCTTTCTTTGCAAATGCGATTTCCATGTTCGAATATCTTCAAATATTTTTTTTATTATTATTTGGGTAGTTTTTAATGTTTGAAAGAGCTCAATTTAAGGAATAATATAAGCCATAAGTTATACTTTACTTGAATTATATAGCAATATTATATAACAATTGGCGTAGTTTTTTTCAGCATAAAATAATAAAAATTTCATCCTGTTCTTTTCTGTATATTTATTTTGCTTTTGCGCTTATTAAAATATAACTTTTTTGAAAATTCACTATAAAACTACCATTTTTTCATTGTGCAAGCAGACTTTTAATTCATTTTGGCTCTTAGTTAACTTGTTTATTTTAATTTACTTTTAACGAATATTTAGTTTTATTCAAAAATAGACATTCGTATGTATAGATAAATGCATACGTGTATGTACAGGCCTGGGAAAGAAAGAAGAAGGGAATCACCCAATCATTTAAAAATTAAAAACAACAATTTATGGAAAACCACTTATCATTCAGCGGCTTTTAGAGAGCAACTAAAAATTCGCTCACTATATTGCCGACATCTTTCTGAATTTTCACGATATTTCACTGGCTTTTTTTTATGAGTTGTTCCATAGAGTTGACTATCAAATCTTGAAAAAATATATTTTTTTATCGTGCGCGCATGCGTAGATAAAAAAATATTTCATTCAACTGTTCATATTTCCTCAAATATTTAATATATTTACATTCCAATTACACCATATTATTTCTACTACATTTCGTCAAATTTTCTGAAACTGACGTTAAATTTGGCAAAAAAAACCTAGCAGGATATAAACAAAAACATGCAAAACATTTTTGATTTTTTTTTAATCAATATCTTTCCATGAATATATGTTCTATTCTTCCACAAAGGAATACATATATTGTACAATATCCATATATTAGTAAGCTATAGCGATAGATCATTTCGTGCATTTTATTTTACAGGGTGATTCCAAACATTATTCTTTTTCTTTGATTTTTTGTTGGCCCCCTAATTGTCTTCTGATCAAACCGCCGTTGATAAATATAAAGTCGAACATATTTTTCATAATCCTGAAGTTCCTGAAAAATCCGATAAATATATCTTTAAATATTCGACAAAATGTCTAAAATTGAAAGTGTCCGAACATTAATGGCCATATAGTGTATATCCATATCGGTATTTAGTTCATTTAAATACTTTCGAGTTCCTTTTGTAATTGCTTTCATTAGATATAAATTGTTTTGCATACAAAATAAAAACCAGCAAGGAAATTTTGCGGGAAATGGGTAATTGAACTGAAAGTGAGAACAAGAATTCGTCATGATAAGATCAAACATTAAAAGATCAATTTCAAATAAAATAGTCATAATTTAATATATGATACAATGCATAACTTATGATATATTATGTATTAATAATAAATAAGCTATGATTCATCATATATGAATATATAATACAATAGTCATAATTTAATATGTGTATATTTCTACATTCATATTTTACTTGCAGCGAACCATAGTTTGGTTTTAGGTAGATTTCGTATGAAATACTACCTATTGGGATCGTTCCTATGTTGGAATTTCTGAAAAGGTTTTGCAGATCTACACCAATCATGATCCCTAGAACCCAAAACCACACTCAGTAAAAAACTTTATCTATCTATCTATCTATCTATATATATATATATATATATTGCTGGCAATAAATCTATATGAAACATATGAAAAAAAAAAACCCAATTTTTGATAAAGTCAGATTAAAGACAATAGATAATAAATCCAGCTAAATAATGTTGAACCAGAAAAAGCTGTAACATAAATATACAAAAGATAAAATGGATGAATGAAGCCGGAAGCTTATAAGGTATTTCACTTGATCACGGATACATAAAATACATTTATAAGCAAAAAAATATTTCTGTAACGGAATTCAGCAATAAGCAAATATTGAATTCCATTATGTACTCAATCGGCTAATCACCAGAGATTATTAAACAACCATGTAAAATATTAAACAATGTGATATCTACAACTATGAAAACAATTAAAAAATGAAACAAATTAAATCATAGACAAACCCAGCACGAGGACAGCCAAGACATATTAACATTGACATAAACAGAATACGTACTTTGGCTTAAAATCCCGCTTAAATACTGACACAGTTAAAAGCTAACGCCACGATTGCCGCAACAGATAGTCCATATAATAATTATTATTAGAATCGATAATAATAATCCTGTAATAGATTACAGGAAGTTGTTTAAAATTAAACTATTAATAATTAATAGATAATAACAAATATAAGTTTAATTTAAGAGTCCAAGGCAACCAAATAATATTAGAACAAAATAAATAATTATTTAAAGCTGCCAACTTACGGAAATTATAAGAAGTTATATTTAAGAAAGACAATAAATGATAAAGTAACCGACTAAAATAGTGTTTAGTGCTGATATATATATATATATCACTTTCTTCTGGACAGGATAACTTCCACAATTCTGCACAAATTTCTTCCAAACTGATAGATAAAATCAAGGGGCAAAAAATCTCGGTCAAGTTTGTTAATGGGCAAAATCGGATCAAGGGGATGGAAATATGGAGGGGTTTTGTGAAAACCGAAAAAACCCCATAACTTCTTAATTTTTGTACATATCAAATCAATTTAAAGTTTTTATTACTTCTAAAACTAGGGCCAAAAATTTATGAATCACAGATATTTGATAAAAGTAAAAATGGGCTCAAGGGGCGCAAAAAATAGGGGTTTTGGGAGAAAAAAATTCCTAACTTCGTCAATTCTCAAGATATCAAATCCAATTAATTTTATTATACATCTCCTTAATATTATCTACAACTTTTATATTCATAAGTTTTTGATAGGACCAATTCGTACCCCCCAAAAAAATTAAAAACGAAAACAAAAAAATCCCTGCCGGCACGGCCTACAGGCAGAGGTAGATTTCGAAGTTAAGTATACTAATTTCACCAACAAAAACTAAATCATGATTAGATATAAATCCACTGTAACTGTTTTATCTGTCTGCTTTTGACGAGTTTTTATTTCCTTTTTATAAAATAGCTGGTTTTATGAGAATCATGTTAAGGCGATATTAAAAAAAAAATTTTCCATACTCAACAACTCGAAATTTTCTGGCACATTTTCAGATTAATTTTTAATAAAAAAAAAATATGAAACATGCTGACGTGATTTTTTAAAAGATTTATAAGCGACCTGTGTTTTTATTTTTCTTTCAATTAATTAAAACTTGATTAATAAACAATTATTTTCTCAGTAGGGCAATATTTTTCGTTTCTAACACAATCGCTTCGGGAAATTCTGTTCAAAATGCCCACTTTGACATCATTTTTTGAAATATATTCTGCCTCTATCAAAAAATCGATCATTACTGTACATTATATAGTTTCTGAATAAAAGAATCTAGCAATTGGATGCGTTTGAGAGCAAAAATGAATTTAAAAATGAGTAAGAAAATAGACAGTTTGGATTTGAATGCACCCTTAATAAGATGATTTTTTTTCGTCAACCGCTATGTATTTTTAATTTGTTTTTGCTTTAAGAATTGGCCCTATCAAAAACTTGTCTATATAAATGTTGAAGACAATATTAAGAAGATATATGATAAATTCATGGGGATTTTATATCTTGTGAATTGACGGAGTTATGAAAATTTTTCTTCTTCAACCCCCCTTTTTTGTTTTCGTTTTTTTTTTTTTTTTTTCTTGCAGTACGAATTGGTCCTATCAAAAACTTGGAATATAAAAGTTGTAGATATTATTAAGGAGATGTATAATAAAATTAATTGGATTTGATATATTGAGAACTGACGAAGTTAGGAATTTTTTTCTCAACGAAAACCCTATTTTTTGCGCCCCTTGAGTCCATTTTTAATTTTATCAAAAATCTGTGATACATAAATTTTTGGTCCTATCTTTAGAAGTAATAAAAACTTTAAACTGATTTGATATGTACAAAAATTAAGAAGTTATGGGGTTTTTTCGGTTTTCACAAAACCCCTCCCTATTTCCATCCCCTTTGTCCGCTTTTGCCCATTAACGAACTTGACCGAGATTTTATGTCCCTTGATTTTATGTATCAGTTTGGAAGAGATTTGTGCAGAATTGCGGAAGTTATCGTGTCCAGAAGAAAGTGATAACACAATTGCTTCCGGAAATTCCGTTCAAAATGCCCACTTTGACATAATTTTTTGAAATATATTCTGCCTCTATCAAAACATCGATCATTGCGGTACATTATATAGTTTCTGAATAAGCGAATATACCAATTAAATGAGTTTGACAGCAAAAATGAATTTAAAAATGAGTCAGAAAATAAGTAGTTTGGATTTGAGTGCATCCTTAATGCAATGATTTTTCCAACACAATCCGCTTCGGGAAATTCGGTTCAAAATGCCCACTTTAACAGCATTTTTTTAAGTATATTCTGCCTCTATCAAAAAATCTACCATTACGGTACATTATATAGTTTCTGAGTAAGAAAACGTACCAATTGGAAGCCTTTGAGAGCAAAAATGAATTGTAAAATGAGTCAGAAAATACGCAGTTTGGATTTGAATACACCCTTACTTAGATGATTTTTTTCTTCAACCGCTATGTATTTTTAATTTGTTTTTGCTGTAAGAATTGGTCCTATCCAAAACTTGTCTATATAGATGTTGTAGACAATATTAAGAAGATATATGATAAATTCATGGGGATTTTATATCTTTTGAATTGACGGAGTTATGGATTTTTTACTTCTTCAAACCCCCTTTTTGTTTTCGTTTTTAATTTTTTTTTGCGGTACGAATTTGTCCTATCAAAAACTTGTGAATATGAAAGTTGTAGATAATATTAAGGAGATTTATAATGAAATTAATTGGAATTGATATCTTGAGAATTGACGAAGTTTTGAATTTGTTTCTCCCAAAAACCCTATTTTTTGCGCCCCTTGAGCCCATTTTTAACTTTATCAAAAATCTGTGATACATAAAATTTTGGCCCTATTTTTAGAAGTAATAAAATCTTTAAACTGATTTGATATGTACAAAAATTAAGAAGTTATGGGGGGTTTTCGGTTTTCACAAAACCCCTCCCTATTTCCATCCCCTTTTGGTCCGATTTTGCCCATTAACGAACTTGACCGAGATTTTATGCCCTTTGATTTTATGTATCAGTTTGGAAGAGATTGGTGCAGAATTACGAAAGTTATCGTGTCCAGAAGAAAGTGATATATATAGATAGATAGATAGATAGATAAAGTTTTTTACTGGGGGTGGTTTTGGGTTCAAGGAGTCATGATCGGTGTAGATCTGCAAAAATTTTTCAGAAATTCCAACATAGGAACGATCCCAATAGGTAGTATTTCATACGAAATCTACCTAAAAGGGGGGTTGAAGAAGACAAATTTCCATAACTCCGTCAATTCACAAGATATAAAATCCCCATGAATTTATCACGTATCTTCTTAATATTGTCTTCAACATTTATACAGACAAGTTTTTGATAGGACCAATCCTTATAGCAAAAACAAATTAAAAATACATAGCGGTTGAAGAAAAAAAATCATCTTAGTAAGGGTGTATTCAAATCCAAACTGCTTATTTTCTTACTCATTTTTAAATTCATTTTTGCTCTCAAACGCATCCAACTAGTCGATTCTCTTATTCAGAAACTATATAATGCACCGTAATGATCGATTTTTTTGATAGAGGCAGAATATATTTCAAAAAATGATGTCAAAGTGGACATTTTGAACCGAATTTCCCGAAGCGATTGTGTTAGAAACGAAAAATATTGCCCTACTGTGAAAATAATTGTTTATTAATCAAGTTTTAATTAATTGAAAGAAAAAGAAAAATACATGTCGCTTATAAATCTTTTCAAAAAGCACGTCAGCAAGTTTCATATTTTTTCTATTAAAAATGAATATGACAATATGCCAGAAAATTTCGAGTTGTTGAGCATGGAAATTTTTTTTCTTAATACCGCCTTAACATGATTCTAATAAAACCCCCTATTATATAAAAATGAAATAACAACTCGTCAAAAGCGGCCAGATAAAATTGTTAAAGTGGATTCATATCTAATCATGATTTAGTCTTTGTTGGTGAAATTAGTATACTTAAATTCGAAATCTACCTCCGCCTGTAGGCCGGACCGGCAGGGATTTTTTTACAGTATATTCTACAACGAATAGAATTATATTACTATTTATTTATTTATTTATTTGTAATTGTTAAGAGATTCATCGATATTCCTTTGAAAATAAAATATATAAGTATTAATTATAAACAAAAAATAATTGAAGCTTAAATGCGATTTATTCGAGGTTTGTTTAGCAGACGATTTACATTGCTTTTTTTTTTCTTTTGTGTTTCGGTATCTGAGAATAAAAGAGAAACTCATTAGCATTAGTAAATATGACAAGGTCAATGGGCGATCTTCCACACGGCTAAGGACATTTTTTAGGCTGCTGAAAAAATAAAAATTGACGATGTAAACAATAGATATTTCATACTTACTTCCTAGTAAGAAATGAATTTCCGTGGTTTTGGTGAAAACAGTTCTGCCCATATAGCCTTACATTTACTGACGATTTGTCACAAAGTTGAAAATGCTCAATAACAAAAAGTGTCGAAAAGGAAAGAAAATTTGTGACATTATTTTCTATTTTTGTTAACCATATGTTTTAACATGGGAAAAAAATAAAATTAGCACATATGTTCAAGAAAGTTTTTACATTTTCTCGTTTTTATTATTTTTCGTAAAAATAATTAAGTAAGTAAGTATCTGTGGGTCAATCCATTTCAAGTGGTCCAGAAAATCATTAATTCGTTGCTCGACCATTTTTAAAAAATCTGAAATTTTTTGTACAACAACCCTAACATGATGGAAGTTCAAAATGACTATTATTTTAATTTTATTAATTTTTGTTTGTGCATGGCAGCCATCTCTGTTTCATCGTCTGCAGCAATTTTCTCAGAAGAAGGGTTTACGGAATTGTAAATAATTCATCGTTTATTTATCCAATTCAAGTGCGGATTGAAGCAATTTGTACAGAATACATTGGGGTAAAAATCTGGTAATAGAGTAGTTTCCGAAAATAAATCCTTATGGGTGAAATTTAAGCATAAAGTTTCAGTTTTTTTCAAAAATTTGTCCGTTTACAAAAGGAAATTTTTTAAGCAAGGAAAACCGTGAACATGACATAATGTTTTTTACAAATAGGCCGAAAGTACTTGTACTCACACGCCAAGTTCCAGACCTGGGACTTCGTTTCTCTTCGCTAAAAAAAATCCCAAATTTTTCAAAAATGTCAAAAATTGCACTTTTTAGGCTTTGATATCTCTGGTGGGGCACAAGATAAAAATCTCAAGTTCTGGTTTCTGAGAGTATTGTATGGTAGTGCTAAGCACAAGAAATTTTAAGATGGAGATTTGACTACAAGCTGAGATATGGCAAGGGCAACAGGTCAAAAGAATACTGCCAAACTATTGTTTTGTTTTAGTCACAGCTAAGTATTTATCTCAGAGTGTCATTTAAATTTGTGTTTTTGATTATCTTTAAATAATAGTAACAGAAAATAAAGCCCTTTGCAAAGCTTAGCAATTAATTAAAAAAATAATTATGCCTAAGGCCATACATTTTATATGGTTTCAGTAATTTTTGTTGTAAGTAATTTTAGTAACTAAAATAAACCTCAGCACTTTTACATGAAGAAAAAAATATTTTTATAGAAGACCTGAAACAAAAAAGAACAGGGAAAGAGAGAAGCTTTTTATGTTGTCATACTTGTTGAGACATGATCAAACATGTCAAAACACATTCTTACTTGTTGGTTTAAAAACCACAATTTTGATCGTTCTCAAAATTTTATTTGTAGGAACCAAGTCTTGTCATTTCTTGATAACTTGATTGAAGACCTTGGACCTGCTGGCTCATAGAAATAAACTTTGATATCACTATGTGCAAATCTCAGTTCATTAATAATTCCTAGCTTACTTCGTATGCAAAAATGTCATTTTCTGCAGTATAAATTTTGAAAGGGCTTTGGATATCTTTACTTTCTAAAAATCACTTGAGGCTGATGCATGGTAACGTCGCATAATGTTTCATTTGCAGGAATATACTTATGGTAGGAACAAGTTTCAGGGATTGGCAAGCAGCATTAAAATTGTGGTTTTTAAACCAATAAGCAGGAATGTGTTTTGACACATTTGATCATGTCTCAACAAGTATGCCAACATTAACAGCTTTTCTCTTTCCCTATTCTGTTTTTGTGTCAGGTCTTGTATAATTTTTTTTTCTTTATATAAAAGTGCTGAGGTTTCTTTTGGTTACTAAAATTACAAAAAACATTACTGAAACCATATTGGTAATAAAACCATTATATGAAAATAAATATGACCAATAATGAAACCATATATAAGGCGTACAAAATGTACGCCTTAGGCATAATTATTTTTTAAATTAATTGCTAAGCTTTGCAAAAGACTTTATTTTCTGTTACTATTATTTAAAAATAACAAAAAAAATAAATTTAAATGACACTCTGAGATAAATACTTAGCTGTGACTACAGCAAAACAATAGTTTGGCAGTATTCTTTTGACATGTTGCCCTTGCCATATCTCAGCTTGTAGTCAAATCTCCATCCTGAAACTTCTTATGCATAGCACTACCATACAATACTGTCAGAAACCAGAACTTCAGATTTTTATCTCGTGCCCCACCAGAGATATCTGAGCCTAAAAAGTGCGATTTTTGACATTTTTGAAAAATTTGGGATTTTTTTTGGCGAAGAGAAACCAAGTCCCAGATCTGAAACTTGGCGTGTGAGTACAAATACTTTCGGCCTATTTTTTAAAAAAATTATATCATGTTCACAGTTTTCCTTGCTAGAAAAATTTCGTCTTGTAAACGGACAAATTTTGAAAAAAAAATGAAACTTTATGCTTAAATTTCACCAATAAGCAGTTAGTTTCGGAAACTACTCTATTACCATATTTTTAGCCCAATGTATTCTGTACAAATTGCTTCAATCCGCACTTGAATTGGAGAAATAAACGATGAATTATTTACAATTCCGTAAACCTTTCATGTGAGAAAATTGCTGCAGACGATGAAACAAAGATGGCCGCCATGCACAAACAAAAAATAATAAAATTAAAATAATAGTCATTTTGAACTTCCATTATGTTAGGGTTGTTGTACAAAAAATTTCAGATTTTTTAAAAATGGTCGAGCAACCAGTGCTGGACCACTTGAAATGGATTGACCCCTGTACTATAAGATACAATTTCAGTTCGTCAATCAAGAAAAATAAACTGCTACTTATTTTAATCTTAATTAATCTAGATACATCGTTCCAAATATTTATGTAGTTGTTCCGTCATGCTACGTTATTATGGTAAAAAATGTGAATTGAAATATTAAGAACTTTGATAAAACACCGTATAAAACACAATAAAAAATCTTTGCAAAGTTTTGATAGTGTCTTAAAAAAAGTAACCGACACCTGTTTCTAAATGCTTTATTTTTTAATTAAAAAGCATCATATTTTCCATTTCGCAAAAATGTATTATTGTTCTCTGTACTTTCATAAACATTTACAAAAAATACTTTGGCGTTCCTAATAATTTTAGCAGCCCGTTACTGACACACGCATACAGACGCACAATCTTTCTGTATGTGTCACATAAAATTTTTCATTTACTATATTTCTTATACAGAAAAACGTGGGTAATATAACTCCAGTTAAGTATTAGATAAGTTGAACTCTTTAAAATTCCCCGCAAATCACGGAATTTTCCCTTGTTTTTTTTTTTTTATCATTCTATAAGGAATAGTGCAATACCTCTTATAATGAATTTTTTTACCAAAATATACTACCAAAGAAAGTTGATCGAGAAAAAAATTAAAATGAAATTGAATCAAATGTTAATAAAGAAATTATTGTATAACTTTAAAAAATTGAACGTTTATAGGATTAAATGTTTAAAAAACTTTAAAATGTGTGTTTAGAATGCTGTACATTAACAACAACAATTAAAAAAACATTTAACATTTAATTAACATTAATGTAAATTGTCCTGAAGTTTTCAATAAAAACCTTAACTAATATTGTAAAATTTGCTGAAACTACCATATAACAAATTAGAAAAAATAAATTTAAATGGATGCTTGCTTAAAAATTACATAATATTGATAGATTTTACAGCAATAAATTGTAGTTTCAAAAAAATGTTGTAATTTTTAATGTTAGATAATTTCATTTAATTTTCGCATGCTCGAACTATTGATTCGTATTACATTAAAATTCGTTGCTGATCTGTTAACGAAGAACGAGCCATGTTTGTAGTGGTTACAATGAATTAATAAAATCAATATTAAATAATGTAACTTAAATATCATTAAAATAGAATGAAATCTAATATATTTTTAAATCACTGTGAAAATTAAGTGTTTTTTTTTATTGCTGTTGTTAAGATGCAGCATTCTAAACATTTTATATAAGACTAGAGTTCCGTTAACAAAGTTTTAACTATTTATCTCAATAAAGTTATTAATGTAGTAAAAAAATAGTTATAACGAAATCCATATTTATAACGAATAGTTTTCCCGCTTTCATCAGTTTCGGAATAAGCGGTTTCCACTATTATAATATTCCCAATACCGTTATCCATTATATGTTTCTTTAATCTTTAGATAGATATACCCACAATTAAAAAAGTTTCAAATATATTTCCTTTTTATTGAAAAAAAAATTTAAATCAATAGTTATATTTTTAAAATATGAAATCTCAATTTTTATGCGGTGTTTCAGTTCTATATATTTTATGTAGAACCCATTAATATCTATTTAAATTTAGAATAAACATTTTATCACAGTTAAAAACAACCATATTGTTTTCAGAGTTACATCATTTGTGAAATTTCAGTAAAAACGAAGAATTATGCTGAGGCATAAATTATTTATTTACACTTAATACATAGAAAATAAATACGTAGGAAGCAATTACACCTGTCCTAATAAATTAGAAGATGCAGCATAATCAATGCATGATGTATCTTTAGATTAAGGCTAGAGATTTAGCACTAATAAAAAAAGGGGGTCAAAATGAAGTTTAAAGAAAATCTTTAAAATGGTATTACAGTTTCTTTTCTCAAAGAAAGATTTGCAGTTTCTAAATTCTCAAGTGGAAAAGTCATCGTTCACTCCATAAAAATACTCTAGATACGCCCATAGGCATGAGGTTTTCATTTAGACTGATAATATATATTAACTCTCTTGTAACATATGACGAGGTATTTTTGTATTAGTTATCACGTTTCTAGCGCATCCATTAGGTCTTTTCTCTCAAAATATGTGTCAAAAAATTTAAATTATTGACATTAGTTCTGACTTCACTTAATTTTGGGTAAAATAAGCTCTTAAAAGATAAAATTTGCCGTTATTTGCTGCACTAGTTACGAAGAATAATAACAGACATTAGAGATACACCTTATATATAATTAAAGGCAATCTTTAGCGACAGTGAAAAAGTAGTGTTATTCCGTAAATGAAAAAACAGGAAAAATTCGGCCTATTTAAAAAAGAAAAACATAAAGATAACTGGAGAATTTTTAATAACCCACGGATTTGGATTTCTCCGACAAAATGTTTAAAGAAAGACGAAAATTTATTAAGAATAAAATTCCTTTTTCAACACATTTTACAAAATCGTGCACAGATATATATATATATTTTTTTTCTCTCTCTTTTTCCCCCGTTACTTATCAAATGATTATTTGAAATTTTTATTTGATAAATCAAATTACACATAACAGATGTGCTACAAATTAAATGAAAAACCTGTACCGACGAAAAATTAAAGAGTCGGGGACGGGAGCTGGTATAGTCACAAACTAATTATTCTTAGCTATTAATATGCAGTATTCTAAACATTTTATATAAGACTAGAGCCCTGTTAACAAATTTTTACCTAAATTTCTTAATAAAGATATTAATGTAGTAAGAAAAATGGTTATAACGAAGTCCACGTTTGTAACGAATAATTTTACCGCTTCCACCAGCTTCGAAAAAAGCGGTTTCCACTGATATTCTCAATATCGTTATCCGTTATATGTTTCTTCAATCGTTATTTATGCAGATAACTAATGGCAATCAAAACTGTTTCAATGCGTTACATTTTTATTTTAAAACATTCCATTCAATAGATATATTTTAAAAAATACTAAATCTCACTTTTTATATGATGTTTCAATTCTATCTATCTATCTTATGTAGAACCCATTAATATAATCTAAATTTAGAATAAACATTTTATCACAGTTAAAAGCAACCAGATACTTTCAATGTTCTCACTTTATATATGTTTTCAACTGTACCTTTTAAAAGACTGCCTTCATTTTTGCCCAATCCAAAGTTACCAAACGATAGTACAACTTTCAAGCTAACAGAAGGTCCACCTCAAGCCAAACAAAATTGGGCTATCATCGTCTATCTCCATCCCTCCAATTGTATTCTCTCCGTCTATCAATATCTGCCATTTTTCTACGTATGATTCAAGAGTCTTTTTTTTTATATAGTAGAAAACTATTTGAACATTTAAAAAAAAATTGTAAATACTACATATACTCCTTTTATCAAACGAACAGAGCCTATATTTGGAGATATATAATATTGAGATTGATAATATTGATGTATAATTTTTTTTTACGACGTTATTAATAAATACACTAACTTTGTAGATATGTAAGACTTCATCAAAGTATAACAATACGTAATTTCATGCAAAGAACATATCGCTCACTTGCAAGAAAAGAGACACAACTCAAAAATACATTATTTCACAGAAGAGGCAAAAGAAGATTTGCATTTTCCTGTCACCTGTGACGTAACCAATCGGCAAAGAGAAGCATTGATATTTTTAGAGGGAAGCTTGTCTTTTCTCCTCCACTTTAATGATATATAAATATAGACAGAAATAAAAGTCAAGTAGTCCCTGTCATAAAACCTTTTATTACAAAGTTTTAAAATTTTTAAATCTAATATCGATGACATTAGTATTCACTTTTTTACTATTTTAGCAGAATGCTTTAACAAAATCAAATTCATCGGTAAATAAATCATTCGAGCAGTAATTTTTCCAACAGAGTGGAAATGTGTTACGTTGGTTGCGATGTGGTCCAGATAACTCAATTGGAAGAGCATTGACAATTAATGTCAAAAGTTCTGGGTTCGAGTGCTGGCCAGGACACATTTTCGCTCACTTGGAAAAATTACTATTCTTATGATTTATTTTCCAATCAGTTTGATTGTGTTCAAATAATAAAAATTGTGTAATTAAGTATCCATCGTTTATCGGTGTTCCTTTACCTGCAGTTTATTCTGCCTAGCTGTTTCAAATAACACACCAGATGTTATTACCAAATGGTTGTCCGAGTTAATCGTGTTGGGTGGGATGTCGTCCAGATAGCTCAAATGGAAGAGCATTGGGAATTAAAGCCAAACGTTCTGGGTTCGGGCCCCGGCCTGGCCACATTCTCACTCAGTTGTAAAAAATACTACTCGCATGATATTGGTACTAGAAGATTGTGAAGTCTAAAGATAGCTTAGGAAGTTGCTAGAGGGAGGAGGATCAGTCTTGTCTGGTTAGGGTCCTACTTTTTTACTGTAACATAATACTATAGCACTAGCTCTGCATGCAAAAAAGCATACATAAAAAAACTAAAACCCTCAAGAATCAGAGCATAGAAGAGATAGAGAAGAATGAGTAAATTTATCCCCCCATCAACTTTTGTCACCCCCCCAACCCCCCCCCTCCCCCGTAGTAGCAAAGCTAGTAATCTAGCGGTCTTCCGGATAACTATATTTATGAGGCTTTTCCTGAAGCAAGACGTGCCTAAGTCAGACCTATTAGTGGAATAAAACTCAAAATTATTTTTTTTCTAGTTGAGTCAGTTTTCTTTTGGGGTGAACGATTTAGTTTTTTTTTTTTTTTTTTTTTTCCATTTTAGCACATACTATTTAAACTTCACTGAAATTCAGCTTCATTAATGTTTCTATGTCCGGTAGATTTTGTAAGAGAGGTAAAAGCTTTCAAGACAAATGTTTATTTATTTGAAGCAATAGTATAATTTCTTAACATTTCGTTTAGTTAATCAAAAGTCTTTTACTTCTCAATCCTTAAATAGACTATTTCTTATAAAATGCAAAAGGTAAGAACCATCCTTCAAATTTATACTGAGTTCTGTGTTAATTTGACTCTGCAAAATGAAATATGTGTTCATACTTGATATAGTTTATAAAAAGAATTATATTTTAGAAAAAATGTGGCTAAAAACATTTTACATTTTTTTTTTTCTTTTGAGCTTAAAAAATGTTAAGATTGATTAATGCTTTTTTTTTCTTTTTCTTTTTTTTACTGTTTAACTAAAAACAAGCATACGTATGAAAATCTTAATAGTGAACAGGATTTAACAGCGCTTCAAATAAACTCAGAAATGAGAAGCAATTGCTAGAAAAGAGCTATCTTTATTTCGAAAATTCACTTATTGAATGCTTTGTCCTTGTGTCTGGTAATTACAATCTTTCTAAGACGTCTCGTGATAGTTCGTGACAGTAGTTAAATCAACTGCTTGATAGACAACACTATTTCTACAAAAACGTATATGTCGCTTCGTCAACTTATACAATCTCTCTATATCTATATTTCCGCCTTTTTTCCACCCATCTACATTTATTGTCTAATTAGCGTGCCTGTCAATGCCATCTTACCAACTGTCACAACATAATTCATTTGATCCAGTTTATCTTCTTCAGAATTTTTCTTCTCATCTGACAATATTTGTTTATTTCATTTCGTTAGAAAAAAATAGCTATGAAATACAATAAAACTTGTCAAGCTCAAAAAAAGAATTTGACAATCAACTAATATAGTATTTTTATTTTTGTTGCAGAATGGTAGTCTCGCATTTTATTTAATACAATTTTATTTTGCATTCCATTTAGTGTAGACTCTTGTGTTGCCTTACCTTAAAATCATGCATAGTAACATAGTGAAACTTTTTATTGGTGCGCTCACTAAACCTATTTAAAATGCTTAGAATACCTAATGACAGAGCACTACCAGAATAAGAAATCGCTATAACTACACTCACTGGGCGGAATATATAATTTATGAACTTTCAACTTAGTGTCCTTTTACATATCAAAATAACAATCATAAATATATCAAAAACTCCATTCATTTCATTTTAGCTTTATAAAGAGTGACAAAAAAAAGGGGGGGGGAGTTAAGAGCGGGGAGGAGGGAGGAGAGATGATGTAAAGACAACTCATGGAAAAAACATCATTTATAGAAATAGAAGTTTCTAGATTTAATCATACATAAAAAAAAATAATAATCCACACAGTTTAAAAGTTTTCTCTTCCTTTGCTGCTTTTGCTGTTGTTAAAAACCCGTAACCTATGCTTTCTTTTTTTTTTTTTTTTTTTTTTTTAGAGTCTACCAGTACAATATTTTATATTCATGCTTAACTCACTTACTTTTATAACATATTTATACAAATAATAATCATAATTTTTCCCTAACATTTACAGTATAGCTACTTCTCTTTTTACCTATTGTATCTTTGTTACGTCTGAGAAATAAAGAAAAAAAGCCTATGTCTCTGTCATGAAAGTATATATTATATTCTATTTTTTATAGCATGGGGATATAGTTTTGAATTTCAAGTGGAGTATTTTTAACTGCATATAATTTACATTTTTCCATTTCATTTCTATTTGGTTAGGTTTCCGTGTACTTCCAAAATCTTATTTTTTACGAAATTTTGAAGGATACTCTTTGGATCCTCCAATTTCTGTTTGATTTACTTATATTTGAATGGCATCAGACGGATATTGAGTATCGCCAATGTTTTTACTTTTTTACAAATTTATTTCTTCTTTCCGCTGACTTTAAAATTTTTGAATTTGCATTAAGTTTTCATCTCTGGATTTTCATTAACATAAAAATTACGGCAAACAAAATAATCTAGAGGCTTTTATGGGAAAAAAATGGAGAGCGTTTCTTCATTTTTTTATTTATTTATTAAATGTGCAAAAATACTGATTTTAATTTCATGTAAAATATTTTAATAAAAGCATATTTTATATTTTTATGCCAATGGCTTTCTATTAGCATTTCACGTTTTTTAGATTTTTTTTTTCAAGAAATTCAGAAGTTGACATTCTGTTGTTATTAATTTTACTATAAAAATTACATGCATGCAATTTTTCTTAACGTTGGTTGCAATAATTTTGCATTAAATATTATAAGTTACTGAATAAACTAATTATGTGTTTTAGTTGTGAATTCATTTTTTTTAAATATATTCTCTAATATATCTAATTATTACTATTTTTGATTATAAATAAAAATAACATATAATAAAGATTAAAAGATTGGAAATTTATTATTTTTAACAATTTTACATTATTTAATTGGATCTTTTAAAATAAAGGGTTTTTACATTCAAAGAAATGCTTATATTTAGTGCAAATTACGATTGAAATTCTTTGAAATACAGATATAAAAATATTTTTTCTGATTAAATGATGTATATCAATGAACCCAAATATTTATGAGTTTTCTGGTTGGTGTAATAAAATAAGTCTGTTTGTTAATCAAAACTCTTAATTAAGTATTTAAAATAGTTATTACCTACATATACAACATCAACAGCTTTGCACAAATCACAGAAATCGAATATATTTATAGATTTTCAAAGATTTGAACATATAGTACACCCAGGACTGATTTAAAACACGTTTTATTTAAATACAAATAGCATTAAGTTATTGTTGCACTCTTTCTTAGTCCACACGCTGATGAATTCTCCTAGATCCCGATCACTACTCGCACAGACTTCAAAAGAATGTTCTTTTATTTTGATATGCTGCCACCACCGATATATATACGTGATATCGGGCACGTTGTGAGAAGGATTATCAAAAAGAATACTAAACTTATTCAATTAAAATTAACGAACAATTTATTTACAAATTATTTACATATAAATAAAACATAGTTTACAATTAAGAGCTCGGATATAGACGAACCGGCCCGATATTAAATTACATATAGCAAGCACTTTCTGCGCACTGGGCTAACTTATTAAAGGGCCCTATTCCCTTCTCACCTTTCGGTATCTCATCAGATTTATCGTAGGATCACCTTCGACCTTCCCTTGCGTATCCTTTCTCTGCACAAGACTCAAACCTTTCCCGAAATCTCTACTCAGGAAACACCAACCTCCTATGTTGATGTATACGCTAAAACTCAATCAAAACGCCTCCAACCCCTTCTCTAGAGATCTACCACCGAACTGCCTTCTCTCTCTCAGCGATGTCTTCCAAAATCATCCTACGGGTTTTTCTCTTTTCACCGAGACCCCCTTCTCTTATCTAAAAACTTCTCCCTCAGATGGTCTTCACGACTTACAAGATAGGGAATTTCTTTGTTTGCCTTATATGGAATCCCTCAATACAATGATGGATCGTGTCCGTACCTACTAACTAACTAAAATAGCTCAGATCAACTTCTAGATAAGGAAAATATATTACCTTAAACCCCAAGAACGCAGAAAGGGAAACATATGAAATACAACAAACAAGTAAAAAGATAATTTCCGAAAATAGTAATCCTAGTTAGTTATCTGCTCATTAGCGTCAGAGACCTGACAGTTATGTTACTGAAAATATGTTACGCAAACAAGAAAGCGTTTATAAGATAGTTTTAAGCATTGTCTTACGAAAGTAAATACACACACACACACACAAATAAGGATTTTGAGGAAACAACTTAAACAAAAATTAAATACATAAATGAAAATTTACGATTTAGATTTTCTACAAACGAATATTTTGTGCCCTTTTTTTATGTAAGACTTCATTTTCAAAATCTTTGTTAGCTGTTTATTTTATTTTCCTGGTTTATTTTTGCACCATTTGAAAGTTATTTTAAATCTATTTTTTTCATTACACATAAAGAAACACACGTAAATAACACATAAATCAAAAATTTATCACTACCTTAGATTATCTAGAAATGTGTGCAGTTTTTTTAATGCAAACTTTTATTTTCAATTTTTTTTTTTTTTGTTAGCTGTTTATTTTGTTTTCCTTGTTTATTTTCACACCATATGAAGGTTATAGTAAATCTATTTTCTAGTTATATTCTAATTATTCTAGTTAGGGTAACTCTAGGATAGGTGGCCATAGAGGAGAGATGGCCAGTCTATATATTTCCAAATATTCCATATTTGCAACATAAACTTTGTTTGTATGAAATAGTTCAACGAGATTATTTATTGCGACGTGCAGTTTTGTTTTTCGATTATAAAAAGTAAGTGTCATTTTAATGTTTATTTAATCTAGCGGTGGAATATTTTTTTTGACTTAGGTATCTGAATGTTTTGCAGTACGTACGTTATATATATTTTTTACTATATGGAGTTTTAAGGCACGTATATAATCTAACCTTTACTTCTAAGCCTAAAACAAAGACGCACAATGGCTATTAATGCTTTAAATTGGGCGACCATCAGTCCTTCAATTTCAGGAGAGACGTTCACCTTTAATCGTTATTTCAAAATTATACCGAGTGATTATTTTAACTAAATATAATTAAATTTAAAATAAATATATATCGTTTATGTTTATAAATATATTAATTGATATAATTATTTAAATTTTAACTAATATAAATATTTTAATAATAATAATAATAATAATAATAATAATAATAATAATAATAATAATAATAATAATGTAATAAGATCTAACGATGTATTTGTTTCAGAAAATACTGAAAAAAGTCGAAACTTTCATAACAGAGACTGATAAAGTTGATAAGTAAACAAAATTAACGTAATAAGCCTAAAATTAACGCGAGAAATAAAACACGACATTTCCAGTAGCCAAGAAAACAAAATACATTTAAATTATCTGATTCTACAGATTCCGAATAAATAGAATTGGATTAGGATCACTGTGTTGTTGTGCAAAATAATATAATATCACATCCAAAAAGGATGTCTGGATACGATGCATAAGGTACCTGAAGTGGTTCCATGAAACGTGTACAAATTATCAAGACCTTTGCCAAACATGTGGTAAGATTTTACGAAAAGTGAAGTATTGAAATTATACTTCAAATTTTGTTTATTCGAGTTTTATTCACTCATTTTCCATCATATAACTGCATCTTTACAAATTGTTATATGTTTTTCATCATTAACTATGTGAAATGTGTTATTTTCTTGCTATTTAACTTCACTTTTTTTTTTCTTGTATTGGATGGCCATCTCTGCTCGGCTTTAAGGAGAGATGGCCATCTGCTATTTTAATTTCAATGTTTTTTAACACTTTTTGTTTTCAATATGTAATTATTTTTTCATTAAATATGATAAGTATATGTATAAGAATTTTAAATATGCATAAATATATATTGTATTTGCATTCTAAGAATTTTTATTTCAATCTTTAAAAATTATGGCCATCTATCCTAGAGTTATACTATATTAAATCTCGCAAAACGGAACTCGTTTGTTAAAACTCAGAAACTTTGTTAACAAACTATTTTTCATATGTTTATTTAAAGAAGCGACAGTTTTTTTTTTTCTCTTTTAACAAAACATTTTCAAACGAACCATGATTATAAATGCATACAACAACAGTCACAAGAAAGAAGAAAAAAGAATGACAGCGCAATTTAATGTTCACAAAAATAGACCGAAACGTTTTTCTCTCGTGTTTAAATTAAAGAAAGAAAAAGGGTGAATAAAATTGTATTTCCTGAAACAAAATTTCCCGTTTGTTAATTATAAACCATAGCGGAAGCAAATAAATAAACAACATTCTTTTGCACTTTATCATCGTGATATAATACTATAATTTATTTGTCATGGAGCTGTCAATGTTTTTTAACTCATAAATATATGGATAAAAGTACTGAAAAGTAGCGAATTTTATTTCCTGAGTTTTTTGTTTTTGTTTTTGTTCTTTCAAAAACGCAAAGAATAATAGTATACTAATAATAATAATGTGCATTTTAATAATATTTTCTCCTGCTGAGTTAGATAGAATATTTACAGAATGCTAATGACAAATAATGTCATCAAATGAGATATTTTTAAAAAGCAATATAATATCTCCTTAATGAACTTTCATCGTTAATTACGTTGAAAATAAAGATATCAATTAAAATTATCAACGATAGCCCTATATAAAATACACACAGGGAAAATTGTAAAGGATACATCTCATTCTTCATCACTCTCAAAAACAATATTTAACATTGTTCTGAATGCTGTTATATTATTTTTTTTCTTTGGTTGGTTGGTTGTATTTATGTCGGCCAATTATCTGCATGTGGGATATAGGCCCTAAGGGGGGGAGTGCCTTCCGTGGAGGTCTTTCTAAGGGAACCTAAACCGTATTAACGCTTGGAGAACCAAGGTTCGAAGAAAACCACGAAAACTCCGAACGATTAGGCCGACGGGCGCGATTGGGATCGAACCCAGCACCTCCCGTCTACCAGCTTCGAGAGCAGAACCTCTCGGCCACTGGTGGGGCCATTTTTTTTTCTTTGAGAAAAAAGATCCGGTAAAAGGCATTTGTAAATAAATTTTCTCCGTATCACTGTGTGCAAATTCTAGATTATGCATTTTTCTGATTTTATACACAGAATAACAAGCAACTATATTATCTCTTTTTCTGTTAATAGAAAATAAATTATGTTTATATTTGAGTCTTATCTTTTTCAAAAATTAATTAATTAATTAATTAAAAATTATAAAATTATAAACGAATATTTTTAAACAGATAAATGTTTTTATGCTTCGAAAAATGTTTTTAAGAAAGTAAAATACTGCGTCATACAAATATTAATATATTAAAACATTTTTTTTTTATCCTTTATATAATTTATTTTATTCATTTTGAAGAATTAATAAATTGCATAAAGCAGAATTAATATACATTTATATTCAGAATATATATTTATATTATGTCATGAAAGTATCAATATTAAAATACATGTATGCCAATTTATCATTTCAGTAATGCATTTCATTCATTTTGAGGAATTATTAAATTGAATTAAAGGTAATTAAATGGCAAGAGGTACTTAATTTTCACACACAGACACCCACCCATATATATATATATATATATACAATTTGTTAATTCTTCAAAATATAATAATTCAATATGTATAATATTAATATTTTTATCACTCAATATTTTAAATATTTTACTTTCTTAAAAACATTTTCCGAAGCAGAAAAAACATATATTTGTTTAAAATTAAAAATATTTGTTTATAATTTTATTTCTTCAAAACAAACACAAATAGATTATGTAAGTCAATGTATACTAAAAATAAAATTTTAACATTTGTCATAGAAAAAAATAAAATAATTTTATGTTAATAATTAAAAATATGTGTTTGGAATTTTAAGTGTAAATAAACATATTCGATTTTGTGATTCAATAAAATAATATACTTCCTACCTCTCTCAGACGGAAGAGCATTTGTATACACTAAGAAAAACAGCGTGGCGATTAGCACACAACGGAGCATCCTTACATGCGATGTCATTCTACCAACTGTTGTTATCGAAGTGAAGAGACGATTATACGGACTCCATCACCGTTAGCAAAAACCGAAAGCGAAACTCGCGCGCCACCAGAACCAGAAAACGGCAAGCGCAGGACACTGAACCGGATCGGTGAAGGCACTGAACGAGGAAAGGACCGCCAATGAGCTGAGACTGGCCTACTTGCCGTTACTACAGAAGGTCAGGTAAGCGGGATCTCGGAGGGAACACCTCCCGCACCTTTTGGAAATATACATCCAAAAAGATCCTTTCTGTCATTCGGATGAGATGAAGGATGACAATAGGTGAATCAGACACGCGAAGGAAATCCATACCATTTTACAAAAATGCTTTCGTGAAAAGAACTGTTCCCCGTTCCTTCTTCATTTTAATGGGGAAGCACAGTACTTGGCATGATCTCTACCAAACAAATTTATTTATTTTGGTTTGGTCTATCTCTAGCATTTATCTTCTATCGATGGGAAAATACTGAGACCAAGGAAAGCAATTTCTATTTTAGTTTTATTTATATAAAGTGAGAAAAAGGGATTATTCCTTTCTTTTTCTTAATTTTCAGATTCTTAATGAAAACTTAAATAATTTCTATTATATATTAATTTTTTCTCGCATAATTCATAAAAATATTTGAAAACTGATATTCAAAATCAGTTGATTTATAGAACTGTGCATATAAGAGTAAACATATTATGTTAGACGAAATTTTAGAGGAACACAAAAGTGTACAAAATAAAAAAAAAATCTGATTAATGAAAAAGTAAAAGCTACCTTATGAAGAGCGCTGCTAATTAATTGCTCAAGAAACTGCAGTTTTTAATTCCGACAAACAAGAGAGAGAGAGATCGCCCAAGGAAAAAACATAATTTTGACCCTCATGCTATTTTTCTTCTTTAGGGTTTCTACGCTTCAGTTCAATTAAGATTGTTCAATTCCTCTTCTTATTTCCTAGTTGAGTTTGACAAAGAATTAGCAATATTTTTAAATTTTATAGGCATAAAAATATGTCTTATTAAATCACATTTTTATATCGTAAATTTTCTTTTTTGAAAATGGCTATTACGTGAACATTTCTTTAACTGCAATAAATATTTTGAGAAAGATGTGGATGAACAAGGTCTAATAAGGCAATGTTCCCACTGGTCCGTTTATGGAAACCAGTAATTTTTAAGTAAAAAATTCATGGTAGGTTTCTGCGACAACTACAAGAAAAACGCCCCTCGGCGTATGATGATACGAAATTTATAAAGAAGATTTTTCTTTGAAAAATAGTGCTGTTTAAAAAACGGACCGAGTGGTAGCCCTGGATTAAGGGGATTCGGCACCCAAAACAATTTTTTTTTATTATCAACTTTTTAAAATAATGTTTTCAGATATTATTATGTAAGTTAAATACAACTTGTTTAACACCCAAAATTTTCAAAAATTAAAATTATTTTTTTGAAAATTTTAAAAGTGTAGAATTTTAACCACTTAATTTAAAACACTACTAGTATTGTATTTTATTTTTAATTTACACCTGATTTTTTATTGCAGACCAGTAAAGATATTTTCAACAGATTTAAGGATAGGATTTTTTTTAAGAGCAATACTTTTGAAAAAAAAAAAAAAATAGTTACTAAATATAACCTAAAAAAAAGCAGAGAAAAGGACTAGTTTTTACACATATCAATTTATTTTAAACAAAAGTTACCAAAGTATTAAAAATCCGATCCCTAAATCTCTTATGGCTATTTCCATGAGTAACTTGTAGTGTAAGTCACATGCTACTATTTTTTGATACCAGTATTTTAAAATGGAAAAATGTGACTTATTTTATCTTATACTATAATACGAGCAAAAACTGTGTGTGTGTGTAAATTTTATCTTAAAAACGGCTCTAACGATTTTGACTAAATTTTGTATTTTACCATTTTCGAGCACGAGAAAGCCATTGAGCTAGGTTACATGTCCGAGAAAATTCGATTCGTGGGTCATTTTCGGTCGTAATAGGTCAGGGTCAAGCTAATTATATCTAAAAATCGGCTCAAACGATTTTAATTAAATTTTATATCCAAACATTTTGGGGCACGAGAAGACTATTGGGCTAGGTCACATGTTCGAGAAATTTCAATTAGTTTGTCCTATTTGGGTCACTGTGGGTCAAGTCCATTTTATCTAAAAAACGGCTCTAACGATTTTGAGTAAATTTTGTATTCTATCGTTTTGGATTACGAGAAGACCATTGGGCTAAGTCACGTGTTCGAGAAAACTCGATTAGTGGGACATTTTTGGGTCACTATGGGTCAAGATAATTTTATCTTGAAAACGGCTCTAACGATTTTGACGAAATTTTTAATTTTACCATTTTCGGGTACAAGAATACCATTGGCCTAGGTCGCATGTTCAAGAACATTCGATTAGTGGGTCATTTTGGGTCACAATGGTCAGGGTCAAGCTAATTGTATCTAAAAAAGGCTCTAACGATTTTGACTAATTTTGTATTCGACCGTTTCAGAGCACGAGATGATCATTGGGCCAGGTCAAATGTTCGAGAAATTTCGATTAGTCGGTCATTATTGAGTCATTACGGGTCAAGCTAAATTTGTCTAGAAAACGACTCTAAAGATTTTGATTAAATTTTGTATTCTATCGTTTTCGGGATCGAGAAGACCATTGGGTTAGGTCGCATGTTCGAGAAAATTCGATTAATGGGTCATAATGGGTCATAATGGGTCAGGGTCAAGTTAATTATACCTAAAAAACTGCTCAAACGATTTTAGCTAAACTTTACATCCAACCTTTTTTGGGCACGAGAAGACTATTGGACTAGGCCACATGTTCGAGAAATTTCGATTAGTGGGTCATATTTGGGTTACTATCGGTCAAGCTAATTTTATCTACAAAGCAGCTCTAACGAATTTGACTAAATTTTGTATTCTATCGTTTTCGGGCTCAACAAGAGTATTGGGTTAGGTCGCATGTTCAAGAACATTCCATTAGTGGGTCATTTTGGGTCACAATGGGTCAGGGTCAAGCTAAGCTAACTGTATCTAAAAAACGTCTCAAACAATTTTGATAAAATTTTGTATTATGCCGTTTCCGGGTAGAAGACCATTGAGCTAGGTCACATGTTTGAGAAATTTCGATTAGTGGGTCATTTTTTGGTTCACTATGGGTCAAGCTAATTTTATCTAGAAAACGGCTCTAACCATTTTGATGTAAGTTTGTATTCTATCATTTTCGGGCTCGAGAAGACCATGCGGCTGTGTCACATGTTCGAGAAAATTAGATTAGTGGGTCATTTTGGAATCACTGCGGGTCAAGCTAATTTTATCTATAAAACGGCTTAAATGATTTTGACAAAATTTTGTATCCTACCGTTTTTGATTACCAAACCTATGAACTAAGTGACATGTTCGAGCAGATTTGATTAGTGGATCATTTTGGGTCACTACGGGTCAGGGTCATGAAACCGCGAAGTTGACGAAATATTGGCAACACTTGGCCGAAAAATTGACTTTCAAGATTACGAATGCCAAAACACATATACTCGGCGCCAAATGCAAGAATGTCGCCAAATTTGGCTATTTTTGTCGAAAAAATAAGCATTCAAAATGTGAAAGAAATTTTTAGAAATTCTTACTAGGGGCGAGATACATGGTTGAACCAATCAGAGTTGAGCTAAAAATGTAATTTGCATTGATGTGATTTCGTTGTAAATGTGTAAACAATGTAAAATTTAGAAACATGTACTACATACTTTTCATGTTGATTGTTTTTGTAAGTAATACTGTTATAATATAACATGCTTTATAGCAATAATACAAAGAGAATGATAAAGTGAGAATATTGTGTCGAGTTGAACATAATGCTAATTTTGACCGAGCTACGCTCTAATTTTGACCGAGCTACGCTCGGTCATCCCCGCTTGTGGGATCATTAATTGAATAAGGCCGAGCAAACTTTACGAAAATAACGGTGGCCAACAAGCATAGCAGTTAACAGCTATGTAGCTTACACTACAAAGACCCATGGAACTAGCCTTATATATGGTATTAGGTTCAACTAAAAAAAAATGTCAAACCCATTCATTCATATTTAGAAAAGCCTTAGCATTTTGAAAAGATGAAAAATCTGAAAAAACACGAACTGAGATAAATGAATTTAAAGATTTCTTTTAACCCTTCGAGGGGCGGTGGGATACATTATATCTACATAAATTGCTTTTCTTTAATTTGAAATATTTTTCTTCGAAAATTCCGGTGTGAATTCAACACAGAGCAATACAGAATACAGATTCAATACAGAAACACAATTGTTTGCCCTTGAAAAGACTAAAGGGTGAATATGATATTAGATATTTGTTAAATCAGCCGTAACTGTGGTTCTACAGGGTGGTCATAAGAAAACTTCCCCGATATATGAACCCCTAGCGGCCTAACTGCTCAACCAATCGAAAAGAAATTTTAGATATACTTATTTGAAGGTATGCGCTCGAGATCGTGATTATTTAAAACAATAGAGATCTCACGGTTACGGTTACAGTGAAAAAATTTCGAAATTTTCGAATGGCAACACCCATTTTTTTTTCATGCGAAAATTCATCAGCGCATTGAAAAACCATAAATGGCGTTGGAATAATACACGTAAGATGAAAATTGCCGGCATAAAACAGTCGCAAAAAAGACCCTTGCGAGGAACGAAGGAGTGGCTACAAGACGTTTTTCAGCAGCCGATTTTTTTTTTCACTTGTGAACTGAGTAATGTTGTAAGATTTGCTTCAAAATGTGTTTTTGAGTTGTGTTTGTGTACACAGTGAAAATAAAAATGTAGTCATTTGTTTTAGTCATTTTGCTGACAAATGAACTGAATTACATTGAATAGGAACTGATTAGGATTGAGTGCCACGATATTACACCGACAATTTTAGTCATATGTGTATTGTTCTAATGCCATTTATGGTTTTTCAATGCGCTGATGAATTTTCGCAGGAAAAAAAGGGGTGTTGCCGTTCGAAATTTTCGAAATTTTTTCATTGCAACCGTAACCGTGAGAGCTCCATTGTTTAAAATCATCACGATCTCGAGCGCATACCTTCAAATAACTAAATCTGAAATTTCCTTTCGATTGGTTGAGTGGTTAGGTCGCTAGGGGTACATATATCAAGGAAGTTTTTTAATGACCACCCTGTATATGGAGTATCAGTCCGAATTTTTGTCAGGATATAGTCGAAAGTATGTGGTGCGTGATAAGATAATAATATGAAAATCGAAATTTTTAGGAAATTTCCATGTTGGTAGGGTGACGAGTCCTTCTCAAACATGGGTCAACTGGGTTATGTCCTTGGGGCTTAAGTTTTGGGGATACCCCCCCCCCCCCTATTTGGTTTGCAATTTTCCTAAAGCTGATATTTTATCTGTTTTGATCGTGTGCTGAATATAATCAATATTTTGTACTTTTACAGTAGAATAAGATTAAATATATATATCGTTTTTTTGTGTATGTTTGTCCCATATTCATATTCTTTAGCTTTTTTTTATGGCTAATATGAAAATAAACCACTCACTTTATTTGTGATCTTTAGGCAATTGGTCATTAAAGAATCTGACAATCTTCTATAAACATCCATTTTTCTTTTCTTGTACATTCTATTAATTTATTAATTTTTATATTTATTAGTAATTCTTAAAGTTATTTGTATTTTGATTATTATATATAATTTATTTAAATTATAGCATATAGCTATATAACATTACAATGTTATAACATTATTTAAATTCTCTGTATAGATTAAAGGGGTATGGTGGTAGAATATATTGAAAGCATTATATTAACATTTGTATTTATTTAACATTTTTATCAATAATGATATATAATATGCTATTATTTATATATTGGGATTTGTGTGGTATAGCAGTTGATATATTTTGAAATCATTAGCTTTTATTAGGTTTATCTTATGACATTTTGATGATAATAATAGTATTAAGTTATCATACTAGTACTAGATGGCAGCACCAAAATTTAATTGCATTTTGTCTTCTGTTGCTTCTTTTAGAGTAATAATTTCAATTGTTTACACTAGGTGGTACTGAATGATGGATATTGGCGATATTGTAAAATAATAGTTTTGGTATTTTTCACTTTAGTTAAGAAATTAAAAATTTTTTAAAAAGTGTTTATAGGTATATTGGATACTAATAATGTAATTATTGTCTATTTATATTATATTAATTGAATTTATCACGGTATTTCAAAATGGATTAACTGAATCCATTAGGTTTTAATATCTGTGTTAACTTAACTGTTAAAATAATCTTAAACTTATCGTGCTTTTGGATACCATGTGCAGGAGTATATTTTGATAAAACTGGGATTTTATTCGGTATGTTGTGTAATATTACTATTTTTTCATGCTATAAATTAAATATTTAAACGTTTTATTGCTTTTCCCATTTCATGGCATTTAATTATTCTGTTTTCATATTGAAACTATTCTCTTGGTAATATTGGTCGTTTGAGTACAGGAGAAAAAAAAATTTCAGCTTTTAGCTTTTTTTCTCACAGAAAACGACTGATTTGCTTATATCATTGAATTCTGTACTCTTGATAACGTAATTCAATATATAAGCTATTCAATTTTCTTTATCGGTATCCACATTCTTCCTTTTTTTTTCTTCCATATTAATTCTTGTAAAATAGTACAAGGCACTTTATTTTATACATAGCAGCTTGTATATTATATGTTTTTGGTATCCATATTAAGTGTGATGGGGAAAACTGTATTATTGTCATTTCCTTCATACTATCGCGATTTTGATGGTGCTTCGGTAATGTTTAATTAATGGTTATATATATATATATATATATATATATATATATATATATATATATATATAACCATTAATTAAACATTACCAACCATCATCAAAAACCGCATTATTGTGAATGAATTGACAATAAAAACGGATGTCACAAACCTATAATATATATCTACCCTATATATATAAAATCCTAATGAATCGAATTGAAACGAATTTATGTAACGATTCTATGAAACGACTGATTAAACAACTGATTACGTTTCACGACGATTTCTCCTAAAATAATGAATACTTTGAGATGAAATTAACACCAAAAATCCGTATTGATCTACAGATCTCAAAACTGGTATTAGAATTTTAAAATTAGAATTAGTTTTCGAAATATTAATTTTTTTCTAATTTTAAATACTTTTTTTCTAATGATGGCAACTCAAATTTTAATCATAACAGATATTTTTTTCATATTTTAGAAAAGGTTATTTTAAATTAATTTGGCGACGAGTTTGGCCTCCCTTAAATGTATGCTAAGAAATGCATCACGTTACTTTTATTCAGAATTCAATTTGTATTTCATTATCATTTTATTTAATACAAAAGCTTTCTTTTAAAATTGAAACCTTTAAAATAAATGGCTTGTACTTCATTCTTTTTTTTTAAACGAAACGAAAAGAAAAATATTAGACACAGATGTCCTATACGCAACGGGGTACCTAATTGGCGCCAAAATGGCGTTATTTTGCCTGACATGGTAACCCGGCTATTGTTGCTTATTTATTAATAAATGTTTATTTGAATTTATTTTCTTTTTATTTACAAAAAATGTTATAAATTGTTTTATTTTCTATAGTTATTAATTAATTTTTATTTATTTATCGTTATTTCATTTTAAAAATAACAGAAAATAATTTAAAATACATATGTAACAGGTATTTGAAAACGAGGTTTTCGCCAAATTGTCGTAAAAAAAAATCACGCCAAACCCGGTGCGTATGTGACAGTGCAACAAATCATGAGATTTAATGGTACTTTTCGGTTAGCCGGGCGCCAGTGTTATATATACATATTTGTATACATACATATATGTAAATATACATATATATACACATAAACATATTGTATATACACACACATATATATGTAAATATATATGTATATATACATACATTTATATATACATATATATGTAACACTGGCGCCCGGCTAACCGAAAAGTACCGATTTAATTTCCACTTCAAAGCAACGTTTTAATGTTATTACTTCTCCCGTCGACCAATTTCGCCAAATTATACAAATTGACATTTTTTTTTTATTTTAAATAACAAAAGAACAAATAAATTAGTATAACATTAATAAAAATACAAATAAAACGTCGAAATAAAAGTCACTTGATGGCGTGAACATGTGTAACTTCCTTAAAGTCAAGTGAATGTGACATTTACGATCAACCATTATTGGCATTTAATCTTATAGTTTGGCGATAGATTTTTGGTAGACGGAATAATTAAGTAGCACCGTTTTAATTTACCACTCGAAAAATAAAAAAACGCTAACTGGCGAGTTAAAAAAAAGCTATTGGCGAGATTTTCACCCGGCTAACATAAAGTACCAGGAATTCTTAGTGATCATGGAAACTTTTATGTAGTTTTATTCGAAAAAATAATTTTGATTCTTTAATCAATGGAACCCTTTCTTATGAAAAGCGAAGGAATCAGCCCGTTGTTTATGGCAGTTACATGACTTGGACTATTATAATATAAACGAAATAATGGGGATAGAATAATATTCGGCGACTTATCACACCTGTGGCTGGCTAACATTAAAGTACCAAAATGGCCGCCTGGAATATAAAAAGCGAAGGGATCCGCCTGGAGCTGTTGATGATAGTCACATGTCTTAGGCTATTATTATAGAGATTGTTTTCAATTTTAAAAACAGCGCAAAGAATAATATTTCCTAACGATTAAAAATTTATTTTCACGTGATTATGAAAAACAGAAAAAAAAAATTACTATTAAATGAGTATGTGTTAAAGGCAGGAAAATATTGAAAATTATGTCCTGAAAATTGTATTTATACGTGAATATTAAAAGGGAAAGGAAACTTTAAAATAATAAATACGTTAATATGCGTTTAACCCTTTCACGGACAAGGCATTCTATTCGTAAAATCTTGAAATCAGTGAATGGCACCAGAATTTACAAACAAATTTCGAAATGCAAAAATGCTTTTGTTCACTTACTTGATCACCCGACCGGAGCACCAACCAAAGAATGGCATAGGATGTAACGCTCCGGTGGAAAATCCCCACAACAATCACCGATGCCGGACATCGGAAAGCACCCAAAATAACAAGGAAAAAGGCACATATTCTGACGAACTTACATAGTAAATCGTAAATTTACAAAACAATTGATGTTGCTTTCATCATAATAATAAAAATAAAAACAAAAGTGAAGTGACTTAAATGTATAACAAAAGTTAAGACTATAAATCCTTGTTCAAGATTATGAAGTGTAAATGTTCATAAAAGTTCACTGTTCACTAATGTTCAAATGAGTTCAGTGTTCGAAAGAAAAATGTTCATAAAAGTTTTATACAAGAAAAACTAACTTGAAGAAAGATCACCATAATGTTCAGACCTCAAGAGAAAATCGCCGCCAACAAAAATGTCAGACAAAGGACAGTTACTATAAAAGGCACAATGTTGAGCCTTTGATGTAGTGTCAGAAAACCACGTAATGTCCGTAGCGAACCACTGATGAGTATTAACAGTATGATAGAAGTAAATAGTTACAAGTGTAAAAATTATCAAAATTTATACCTAATAAATGAGTATTCCCTATTAAGTGCGTTGTACATAGCACACAGTTTTCTATAGTTTGAACGGGTGATGAGAACGTTTCGAATGTTCCATCTCAGTGTACAATTCCTGTTGAATTTAAATGTACAAGGCATTAACGGACAATGTCCAAACAAATAATGTTGTATACTTCCTACATCACCACAGTTACACCTGTTATTTGGGAGTTTTCCTATTTTAAACAGATACTGTGGAAATGCTCCATGTGAAGAAAGAAAATAACCTATCACCTGGGATTCACATAGAAATAAATCGTTAACCTTGTTTAATATCGCATAAGTATCTCTTCCCTTCTCCGAATTTTCCCAAGAAACCTGCCATTGATCATGTAGAAGTGTTTTAAAATGACGCTTTAAAATAGAAGTTGGTGCAGGAATGCGTAGAACTTTATCATACAGATCATTTATAATAACTGATTTTGCCAACATGTCCGCTCTTTCATTTCCTGATATTCCAACATGCGATTTTATCCTGCCAATATATATGACTTTATTATGTAACAGGCGCAAAGAGTTGAAGATATTAAAAAGCTGACCGTTAGATGGAAATAAGCGCTGAAGAGCGTAAATTGATGACAAGCTGTCAGTATAAAGATGAAATGAATCATGCGGGGAGTCGATGCACCAACTGATAGCCTCGTCTATCGCAGCCAATTCTGCTTGAAAAACAGAGTTATAGTCATGTAATTTTAATCTCATGTCTAGCATAAAAGAATCCCTATACCAAACCGTAAATGCAGCTCCTACACTGTTCATCATTCGAGAACCATCAGTATACAATATCGGATGATTCACCACTGGTACTGTATCAACCACTGGCTTAACAAATTTTATATTTAAGTTTTCAAAGAAGTAAGGATAATTATATGTCCTCAGTTTATTCATAAAATCTTCACCTTTAAAACACATATTGTCAATCAAGACTGTACCATTTCCATAAATGATATTATAACGCTTAAAAGACAAATTCAGTTTTATGTCAAGTGGTGGAGCACCCACCAAAACACACAATGCGCCATTAGAAATCGTACGATATGCCTTTAAGACAGATAGCAGACATAGACGTTGACATGAGAGTAATCTTGTTATTCCATGTTGATTTAAGTCAGGCATCCAGATCTCATGCCCATATGAAATACGTTTCTTCAAGACGGTATTGTACCATATTTTAAGATAAATAGAAGGAAGACCTCTATCACGGATTCTGGTTTGGCGCATTTTACACGTGAAATCGTTAAGCCTAGTTCTAATCATATCTAGGTGATCCATCCAGCGAAAATTGCTCTCAAGTAGAAATCCCAAATAAGGAATATTGTCCTTTACACTGATACTTTTGCCATTATGTTTAAAAATTGGTCTTCTTTTACTAAGAGTGTGGCTCCCAAACAGCATTGCGGCTGACTTCTCTGCACTAATTTGCAAATGATGTATAGAACAGATATCCGAAAAGTGATGAACACTAGTATTCATTTTATGTTCTAGCGCAGAGCGCGTATCTGCGCCCTCTATAATAACGCTATCATCAGCATAAGAAATAATCAGTAATCCTCTCTGCTTGCAACTCTTTAAAATCCTGTCAGCAACTAGTGTCCAGATAAACGGCCGGCCCAAGACATGACCCTTGCGGGCAGCCACGGAATACATGAAACCATGTTAATCCATGCGTATATTTAAAACAAATAAGCCTATGACTCATGTAATTTTTAAGTGTAGACTTCATGTAATCAAAAATAGGTAAGATATTTATGATATCGGCTACAATACGCCAATCCAAAACGTCGAAGGCACCACTGATATCAAAAGAAATCATTGCACAGTATTTATATACTGATAGTGTTTCTCCAATGATATTCTTTAACGCAGAAAGTGCTGTCAAGGTGCTCCGTCCCTCAGGAAAGCCATGTTGTCCATCATCAAGATAATTAGAAGACTCCAGCATTGTAATAACTCGAAGTTTTAAAAGTCTTTCATATAACTTACCCATCATTTGTTCACTTACTTAATAAAAGGGAAATTTTCATTCCAATATTCTGATGCTAATGTGGCATTTAAGAATTAAAATTAAGTGGTCCAAAAATGAACCATCGCCCTTGAAGGGGTTAAAGCAGCAAATTTTAGTAACTGTATTATGTCAATCGTTTTATAACGCTGTTAAAAAATACCAAGAGACAAAGACTCTGTTTACTTAATTCATTTTATTTTAGCTTCTTTTCAAATGTTTAACTGATCTTCTTTAACCAAACAGGAAAACAACCATTGGATGTCTTAACAGCAACTGATTCTACCTTAAATTTTTGCAATCAAAGGGAATTGAATGGAAAGCCGTTTACAGGGAGATCGCTACAGGTTTTTTCAGTATAATCCAATCTTCTCTAATCTTTTTTAAACCGATGAGATTAGCATGCTTTTAGATTCTACAGTGTCTGAACGGGGGTTGGCGAGCGTAGCTTGCAGGGGGCAGAGCCCCCTAGTATATATATATGTGTGTGTGTGTGTGTGTTTGTTTATTTAGTCCTCCTAGTTCCAAGGTATTTTAAAGATTGTTAATTTTTCATGTTTGGAACCAGAAATAGAGTTCAATAAAATATAGTTTTTTTCTATATTTATTTGATTTTATTTATCAAGTTTAATTCATTAAATTTTTATTCAAAACTTGAAAATGAAAAACTTAATGGGGTCAATAAAGATCCCAATGGTACTAAGGAGAATTAAATATGTAATTATATACTCATATATTCACAATCTCACGATCTTTTCACGATTCTCACAATCTTTTGACTTTTGTGGAAAAAAATCTGGCGAAATTAAACTTGCTAAAATAACATTTTAATCTGATAGACGAATGCCTTAATGATTCAAAATAAAGAAAAAATAGTCAGCAGCGAAAATTTTTTTATTTAACTGAGGTTTAAGTTAAACTTGCGAGTTTAATTTTTCCTTACCATTTTACCCCTATAACTTTTTATTTTCTTCTAAATTTTAACTTATAATGAATTTGCGTAATACCCACAGGACATTCAAATAAGAAATAATAAAAATGTAGTACTTTTAATACAGAATTTTTGTATAACATTGTCTTAAAGGGCTGTTAAAGAAGGAACGGTAAGGTAAAAAAGGGGACGAAATGGTAAAAAAAGGGACGAAATGGTAAAAAAAGAGACAGTAAGGATGGAACGGTAAGGAAAATTACCACCTATTTTTAGGAAAATCATGTTAAGAGTAAATGATAGCCACAATGTTCATTGATTTTTAGAAACAGTTGTTAACATTGGATTAAATTAATATTTTTATTTTTAATTTACCTCGAAAAGTGCAGGAATAAACCTTGGGAACGGTAAGACTACCAATAAAGCCACGGTGCTTGAAATTGATATTTAAATGCTGATTTATATTCTGCAGTAAATTTCCTGTCAAAGAATTTTAGATATTCTTTCTCTAGCATACTTCTGCATGAGCAAAAACTTGAAAAAAAATTCTGTCGCTGCATCTGAAGTGATTTTCTGTATAATTTTAGAAGAGGGGCTGTAAGGAATCTAAAACCCAAGGACAGAGTTTAAAAAATAATATCAACCCTAAAAATGTGGGCAGGTTAATTTTTAGCTACATATTTATATAAAACAATAGTTCCATTTTTAGAAAAAAAATTACATCGAATTATTTTTATTGAAACAATTTTATCCAGACAGCTCCAAACTTTAAAATCAGCATCAGGGACACGGGACGGTAGATGAGTTTTCCATGTGTTTGGACCCCCAACATCGTCCAAAACTTATTTATCTCGTTAATATTGTTGTGCAATCATGCATTGGGATGTTCCCAAGTATATGAAATAAAAAAAAAACACAAAAAAGTGTATTAAATAAAAAATTATTATTCGCGGACATGAAAGTCAAAAGATTGTGAGAAAGCCCCATATATATCATAAGAAAAAGATTTTTTTTTAATATCTTGTGAAAGGAAGGGGGACCCCGGATGAATAACAGGCCTTGGACCTCTCTTTCGCTTGATCAGGCTCTGCGAATTAATGTAATTTAACTGAATTAAAAGTTACTTTAACACATTGTTGACCGAGAATTTCCTATGAAATCTGTGTTTCTAGACAATGGAAAATGCCTTTTCTGAAAGTTGGTTGAATAGAGAGGTTTTTCGAGTTTATTTGTCAATAAATATTTTGAAATTTTTTGGATTTGATATTAAATTTAGAATAGTCTAACAAAAAATAGCCACCTATTTGATATTAATACGTAATCTTTAGTCAAAGCCTTTATGAAAAAAACGCCTTACTTAGAAAACGCCTTTAGTTAAAGACGTATTATATATATAATGACGCAAAGTGTATAACGCTTCCGGGGTGAACTCATCCGGATCTTGATAATCTTTCGTTAAAATCAGCCATTTTATTTTGGCCATGTTATGCTTAAACCTTCCGATTCTGTATTATAAGTTGAACAACTGTCTTATTTAATCTACGTTGTATAACATATATCCTTCTTCAGTTTTTAAAACTTTCAAAAACTATAAAATCATCATATATATTAAAACGCAAAGGTAAAATTTTAAGTAGACCCATTTCGGGACATCTGCACATGCATCAACCCTGTTCAATTTAGAGGGAATGAGAACAAGTTCTCGGTGGCTGAAAGGTTTATAGCGCCAATATTTTGTAGTGGATAGCAGGTTCGAACCCAACGCTCGGCAAAATGATTTCTGTGTTATTTTTCGCGATAAGTTACTTCAATAATGACATATTTTATTAGGAGGAGAAGTTATATGATTTTTATTTTATTATTATTATTATTTGAATGCTTTATAATTAAATAAAATTTAACGCTGAACAATATTTAAAATAATAATAATTTTATATTTAAAATATTTGAGCTAAAATATTTTTAATGTAATTATCAATTACATAAATTGAGCTGATCTACAATTTTTGTTATATCTTATGACCATTATCAAGAATATATGTATGTGTGTGTGTGTCAGGAAGAAAAGTTTGCCTTTCTTTTCCTTAAAAAAAGAAAACGGAAGGAAAGAAAGATATTCATATAAGAACAATTAAAAAAATACCTTGATATCCATTGTTTAATATTTAAAAAACGTAAAATAAAATTCAAGTAATAAAAATTATATGCTTCACCAAGTTTCAAATTCGGGCTTTTAGAGAATGAGACTGATAAAAATAAAATTCATGGCAGCTTTTAATAAAAAGAATTATGTAGTTAAAAAATCATAATAAATAAATAAAAATAAATACTGTTATTTTTCGAAAAAATGAGACCATAGTAAAAAAAAAAAAAAAAAAAATGCTCTACCCACTATTTTTAGTTAAATTTCTGGTAAAAAGAAGCATAATTGGTTGTAAATTATAAAGTTAAAATTCTGTGACTTCACTGAATAGGTTTGACTGACTGTACCCTATATCGCTTTAAAGAAGTAGGAATCACTTATGCAATATAGAAATTTGTCACAATTTCAATAATTAATTTAAAAGCAATTCATTAAAAATTCAAGAATTTTTCTAATGAAACATTCAAGTTATTTACCGTCAAATCTTGACGGGTACCATCTAGTTGTTTTAGAAACGCGAGTATGCTCGTCACCGGTCAACATAGTGTCACCAGATATTGTACGATATAACGAGGCTTCTGCCCGAGGATTCATTTCTGCGTGTGTCTGCGGAAACTTCTAAATTTTCAACACAGATTTTCAATACACTGGAATATATCATTTTGCGTATTAAACGAGTGGGGAGCTGGTGTGCGTTTTATATTATTTAGCGTATTCTCAGAAACTTTTGGTCAGAATTGAAAGTTTAATATATCTGATTATCAAAAATTAAATTGGTAATCACTACAAAGGAACCCATTAGTTTGTTTGGAAAGCTTTTCGTTTAATAAATATAAAATCATACAAATTCAAGGTTCGTTTTCAAAAACACACCGGAGCATTCGCAGAACCCCCCCCCCGATGTACGCTGCCGAAGGCAGTGGGTTTCCGACTCTAAGTTCATTTGGATAGATTTTCGCTTAAAAATATAAAATCATACAAATTCGAGGACGCACGTTGCCGAAGGCAGTGGGCTCCCCCGCTTCTAGGTTCGTTTGGATGGATTTTCGTTTTAAAATGTAAAATCCTCCAACGCTGATTTTAGGCCTATTTGAGGTTGTTAGTGCGAAAGTGGGAAACCTTGATAGGGTCAGCAAGTGGGTCAATACAATGAAAAAAATAACAAATTTGTGTCTAAAGCGGAAACAGGGAGTCTCCTAAGAGTTTAACAACTTTGTAGCATAACGAATTTCATTAACACCACTTTAATCACAGCAATTTGTTATAATTAAATCTTTATGCGTAGATTTAATTCGAATTGCAGCATTGTGTAGTAATCCTAGGCTAGTCACATCCCCTGATTATTAATCCTATGCGCTGACTCAAAAATGGCGACTGTCGTAAGGGGGATTTTCTTAGCGTTCTAACGGTCCCTTGAACTTGGCTACCACTATTTCAGAATAATAATCTTTTCTTTAATTTTTTTAAAGATTAAATAAGGCTAAAATTACTATTCGGAAGTAGTAAATTTAAGTAAGTGGATTTTTTCTAAAAACTGTAAAATATTCTGCCCCTAACATATTCTTTCTATCCTAACGGCAAAAAACTCTGCTTGAAATTTCAAGTATCGAGTGAAGAGTCTTTTCTGACAGATAGTTGCGGGCCAGATAAAACCATTTAAACAGCTTTACTTCATTGATACATCCTTGTTGCTACTAAATTCTTAACTGCACCGGGGTGCAAAATGATAGAAACAATCATTTAATTGACTAAATAATAAATATCATTATTTAAATCCTCATATAAACAATATAAATTGATAATTTATATATATATATTACAATTTTTTAAACGATTAAATTTCAGATTTAACATAAATTGATTTTATAAAACTAAATAGGCAATATGAACATAAAGAAAACATCGTAAAACAATTATTACAGTATAATGAATTGCATTTTCGCTTGATATGCAGTAGGAGAAATGATAAGAACGGGACAGATTTTTCTAAATTATAGAAATATTGCATGTGAACTGGGGTTATTTTGTGTTCAATAATTCCAATACAGTGTTGTGGCACAGAGTTTACAAGAATTCGAACTTGCCGGGGTAACAAAACATGCCATGCTTCACAAACGGCAGATTTTAATTCTGCTTTCGAGTTATACTGGATTATTTGACCAGTTTTTTTTTTCTTTTAGGGTCCCGTACTTAAAAAGTAAAAACGGAACCATTATAAGATCACTCCTGTGTTTGTCTGTCACAACCCTTTTACTCGTAAACTATGCAACGTGGAAATTTCAAATTGGGGGAAGTAATAAAGATTATTGACCCACATATTTACAGATTAATAAATATTCATAAATATATTTAGGAAAAATGTAGAGGGTCTAATTAAGTTACTTGAAAAAAAAATATTTTCTTTGTATATGCTGTGGGGTATCGTGTGAAAGTTTTCGTAACACTGAAATCAAAAATATATTTCATTTAATTTTAGGTGTTATATTTTCAAAGTTATGGTGGAAAATGTAGTGCAAAAATATGTTACCCCCCCCCCCTCCTCCATCTAAATTCGAATCTATTGAAACTAAAATTATGAAAAAATTAGAGGTAGTAGACATTAATTTAAACCTTGCAGGAAAATTTTAGCGATTACCCTAGGTCACATAGTTTTTGAGAAAATCGCATTTTTCCGTTACACTCAAATTTCGATTTACGGGCTTACGCAAAAGTGTTGAGCAAAGCTGGAGGTACCTATCGTAGCAGAAGTATAAAAGCATTGTTGATCATGAATTTCGGAAAAAATGGTCGGTAATTAGCCGAGATATTAACCCTTAAAAACACGGACGGTTTGGACATACATAATGACAGGGACGGCGTACTCTATGCTCCATCGGCTTTTAAAGCCTAGATAACAAATTTTAAGGATATATTTATGTAATGCAATGCACAGTAGCAGTATAAAAGCAATAAACGTCCAATTGTTAAAAACAGACTAATTTAATGAGAATTAATCACATAAATACTATGGGATTCGCAACTAGTTTCCATTGAGTGGCTCTCTCAATACACCTACTATGTCTTTAAAGGTTAACTAAAAACCAATAGGGAATAACAAATATACAGAATAGCTATATTTGCTATTATTTAAGTTCCACATATTTTTGAACTTTCATGGTATATCCATTTATACTTTTCTAGTATACAGGCTGCAAAGGAAAGTCCCTTTAACCTGAAAATACTTGTGAATGGAGAGAGCTACAGCTATGCAAGTGAGGTAACGGTATAGTAAAGCGACTACGCCCGATTTAATGAAAACGATTTCAGCGCCACCTAGTGGCGAAATTTGGAAGATAGTCATTGCAAATCGAAAACGAAAAGAGATAAAGCAAAATTTCCAGTTAGAAAGTTTTAGAGCATCAATTAATTAGTAGAATACGACATTTGGTTTACGTGGATAAGATAAATCTTCGCCTGTTTACCCAAAAATGTCCGAAATCGATGCACTCCATTTTGTGTAAACGTTTGAATGGAATAGTCAGAAGTATGAAGAAATACGCGCAATTTATGCGCGCAAATTACTCAATACAATTTGATAACATCACACACAAAAAAAAAGACAAACAGTCTCACAGTGATAAAAAGTTAATGTTCAGTATGTTCGAAAAGTTCGCCATTGCTCACGATACACGTTTGTATTCGTGAGAGTAATCCTGCATGCACATTTCTCAGAATGGGACGTCTATTGCAAGCCTCTTCAATACGACGACATGGATTTAACCCTTTCAAGGGCGGTGGTTAGACGGTCTAGCCTCTTAATTTTAATTCCAAAACTGACAAATGGCAGCAAGAATATTTTAATAAAATTTTGCTTTTGTGATGAAAGGGCAAATTAGCGGATTTTTGTTTTCTGAGAAATTCGTTTGAATATTCTGGTGTCAGTCAATTATTTCATCAGTTTACGAACAGAATTCTTCTGGCCCTGAAAGAGTTATTCTAAAATTTTAAATGCATTGGAAATTAAATCTTTACAGACCTTACAGTATAGTACAACGTGACAATCTGCAATTGTGCACTGCTACATTTCCGGAATGTGAATAGGCAAAGTAGAATCGCCGCTCAGCGATTTCGGACATTTTTGTGTATGCAGGTGACGATTTATCTTATCCGTGTGAACCAAATGTCATTTAGTACAAATTAATTGATGCTCTAAAACTTTCTAATTTGAAAATTTTCTCTACCTCTTTTAGTTTTCAATTTCCAATGGCTATCTTCCAAATTTCGCCACTAGGGGTGCTGCTGTCGTTTGCATTAGGTCGAACGTAGTCGCTTTACTGTACCGTTACCTCACTTGTATAGCTGTAGCTATCTCCGTTTGCAAGTATTTTCAGGTTAAAGGGACTTTCCTTTGCACCCTGTATACTATACAGCTATACGCAACCCTACGTTGTATAGTCTTTACAAAGTTTTAGTATTCTTTTAGCAACGGTATTTTTTTAATAATACACTTACTAAGCCTTTACGGAGTCTCCGCCTAGTTGGTGCGTGGAAAATGTCTCTTTCCTTTCGAAGGCCGTACCAATATGAATGAATACCATGCGGACCATCGAAATTAAATTTCTTTTCATCACTGAAAATAATTTTAGACCAATTCTTGTGTTGCTTCAGATGTTTCTCTGCACACTGAATGCAGGCATTTTTATAGCCAGATGTTAAACGCGGACACCGACTTGGTTTTACATATTTAAGGATTCTCGACCTTTTTATTGCTCTCCTTATACTCCATACTGATGCTGTCGTCTTTATCTGGCTTCCAATTTCCTTTGTTGTCATTCTTTTGCTTGCGACAAAAAAAGAAAAAAAAAAGAAAGAAAGATAACTAGCTTATACTGTTGTGATATTAAATAGATAAGTAATATATATATATATTATGCATTTTATTTAAAAATGATGATGATTTGTAATATTCTATAATAGTTATATATATATATATACAGGGTGCCCTTTTGACTTTCACCAATATATCTGATTCCTAAACTGGTAGTTTTATAGAGGTATAGTCTCGATTGCAAAATTGTTTCAAATATTGTTCTTCATTATATGAAAATCCGGTAACGTTAAAATAATGTCTATTTTTGAAAATGTTACAAAATTTCAATTTTTATACGATTCTTGGGTCTTCTAGCTGTATTTAGAAAAACGTTCTCCATGCTCAAAAAAGTAAAAAGTAAAAAAAATCCATATTTGTACGACCAAAACTTAGCGAGTTATGACACTTTTAATTTATTAATTGTCAGATATTCCTGACACTGAAAACAGAAAAACGAATTCTACCCGGAAAACTCTGAAAATTCATGAAAATAAAAGTATCATAGCTTGGAGAGTTTTGTCGTAAAAGAAAGGGAGTTTTATTAAATTACATGTTACAGAGCATGAAGAAAGTTTTTTTTAAACATAACTTATAGGATGAAGGTAGCGTATAAAACTTTAAATATTATAACTTTTACAAAAATAACTCTTTTGGCGTAAACGGCTTTTCATCTATTGTAGAACAATATTTGAAATACTTTTGCATGGAACTATACCATGTAAAATTAACGGTTGAGGAATTAGCTATTGGACAACTACTATAAGAGTGCGCGCATCCTGCATATTGTTTTTATCCATTCTCAACTGACGCGTACTTTTTAATAATAAAACAATACATTGACCCTGACTAAAACAGAACATGTAACATTTTATATTAGTTGTCCTATATAGTTGATTGCTAAATTATGAAAAAAAAAATGTTTCGAGAAAAATGTATGCTATTTAACAGAAGGATATAATGATAATAATAATAATAATTTTATTATTATTATTATTATTAAAGTAATATAGATTTGCTTTGTTTTTCTTTTCTTTCTGTCTTTTTTAAACCTGGATAAGAATATCTGAAAATATTTTTCAAGTAGTAATGTAAATTATTATGTAAAAACGAGGAAGAGGGAAAAAAAGAGAGGGGCTGCTTCATCCATTAGGCTTTCTACCCACAGTGGCTTGGGCCTACGAAATTAAAATTTGAGGATATAGAAGTTATGCGAATTAAACCATTAAATTATTTAATTATGCTCTTTTTACACCGGCAAACATTTTTTAACTGCTTTGAAAGCTGAAAATATTCTGGAAATCGAAAATAGTATACACTTATTTTTCTAAATCCTATATATTTGCCTTTTTTTATTTTATTTTTATTTATTTATTTATTGTCAATGTACTAATCATTTTAGGTTATGAAATTGCTCTGTTAGTAAGAAAGTCAAAAATTTCCATGCATACTATTACTAGCCGCTCTTCTTCCACCAGCTTGTTTGTTAATTTGTCAGTTATTATGCAAAAAACTTTAATTTAAAACTTATAGATAATAATGCACGAGACGCATTATTAATTTACGCCTTTAAGTCAGTTTCGAATAGCAATGAATTTTAGGTAGCTTTCTTTACAAAAAGCTACCTATTGCAGCCGTTCGGAGGAAAGCGATTTAAAAAAATTTTGGTATATTTTCATCGATCATGACCCCCAGACCCCGAAACCATCCTCCGTTCAAAATTGATATATATATATATATATATCAATATCAATATATATATATCATCATCATCATCAACCGTTTTCAATCCACTGCTGGATGTAGGTCTCCCCCAGATTTTTCCAATGTTTCCTGTCTAGTGCTTTAGTCATCCAATTTACACCGGCTACTTTTCTGATTTCATCACTCCATCTTACTTGAGGTCGTCTTCTTGGCCGTTTTACATCTCTGGGATACCACTGTAGGGTGTTTGTGCTCCATCTATTGTCGTGTCTTCTTGCGATGTGCCCAGCCCATTTCCATTTTAGCCGTTTAATTCTTCCAATGATGTCAAAAACTTTAGTCTGACTTCTTATGCAGGTTATTCTTTTTCTGTCTCTTCTAGTTATACCTAGCATACATCTTTCCATACTTCTCTGTGTTGTTTGTAATCTTTGTACCATTCGTTTTGTTAGCGTCCATGTTTCTGCTCCATAAGTTAGGACAGGCAAAACACATTGCTTAAATACCTTTCTTTTCAAACACAGGGGCATGCTACTCTTCAGAATAATATTGTTCTTCCCAAAAGCACTCCATCCATTTCTTATTCTTCTATTGATTTCATTCATGATACTATTATCAGATGATATTTCTTGCCCAAGGTACACATAACTTTGCACTTCTTTAATTTCAGTGTTGTTGTAGACGATTTTCTTTTTTGATGCAAATGAATTGAACATCACCTTAGTCTTTTCCAAGTTTATTTTTAATCCCACATTAATGCTAGCTTCTGCCAAATCTTTTAGCATATTTTCCAATTCTTCAGGACTGTTATATATATATATATCTGACATATGTCACACTGTAACTCTCGTATTTATGAACCGATTTGGATGTAATTCGGTGTGTACATAGTACATACCAATGTCTCGACCGAGTTCGTTGGCCAGCTTCATCCGCCATTTTGTTTCAAAATGGCGGCCATTTAAAAATTTTAGAAATTTTAAAATTTGAAATGTGGTACCAAAAAATTGAAAATGGAAAAATATTTTTTTCTTATGTATTTGACCTTTATACAAAGACTCCGTAGTAGTTTTTGTTTCGTCTATATCTTAAAAAATGGCTGAGTTATAGCATTTTGAATTTCTAGGGAAGCTGACATTTTGAAACGTCCTAAAATTTGTCACGCGATAAAAGGCGTATTTATGAACCGATTTGGATGTAACTTCTTTTATACATAGTACAGACAAATGTCTCGACCGAGTTCGTTGGCCAGCTTCATCGCTTCATCCACATTTTGTTTAAAAATGGCGGCCATTTAAAATTTTAAGAAAAATTTAAATTTGAAATGTGGTACCAAAAATTGAAAATTGAAAAAATATTTTTTCCTTATGTGTTTGACCTCGATAAAAAGATTCGGGAGCAGTTTTTGTTTCGTCTATATCTTAAAAAATGGCTGAGTTATAGCATTTTGAATTTCTAGTGTGGCTGACATTTTGAAACGCCCTGATTTTTGCCACGTGATAACAGACGTATTTATGAACCGATTTGGATGTACCTTGATGTGTACATAGTACATACAAATAACTCAACCGAGTTCGTTGGCCAGCTTCATCCGCCATCTTGTTTCAAAATGGCGGCCATTTAAAAATAAATTAAAAAAAAAATAAATTTAAAATGAGATACCAAAAATTTGGAAAATGAAAAAGAGTTTTTCGTATGTGTTTGACCTTAATACAAAGATTCCGGAACAGGTTTTGTTTCGTCTATATCTAAAAAAATGGCTGAGTTATAACATTTTGAATTTCTATTGTGGCTGACATTTTAAAACGACCTGATTTTTGTCACGCGATAACAGGCGTATTTATGAACCGATTTGGATTTTACTTGGTCTGTACATAGTACATACCAATGTCTCGACCGAGTTCGTTGGCCAGCTTCATTCGCCATCTTGTTACAAAAGGGTTGCCATTTAAAAAAAATGTAATTTAAAATTTAAAATGAGGTATTAAAAAATTGGAAAATGAAAAAAAAATTTTTATGTGTTTGGCCTTGATACAAAGATTCTGGAGCACTTTTTGTTTCTGAAAATTTGTTCTTTTGTTTATATCTTAAAAAGTGGTTGAATTATAGCACTTTGAATTTCTATCATGGTTAACACTTTGAAACGATTTTGTATTTGTCTCGCGATACCACACGTATTCGCCTATTTCGATGGAACAAGGCATGTGGATAGTATACATCAATATCTCGACCAAGTTCGCTGGCCAGCTTCATCAGCCATCTTGTTTCAAAATGGCGGCCATTAAATTAAAAAAAATATATATTTAAAGTGAGGTGCAAAAAAATTAGAAATTGAAAAAGGTTTCTTTCTTAAGTATTTGACCTTGATATAAGGATTCAGGAGCATTTTTTGTTTGTCTTTATCTTAAAAAATGGCTCAGATATAGCAGTTTCAATTTCTAACGTGGGTGACATTTTGAAAAATCTGATTTTTCGCCTGCGACAGCACTCGTATATATCAACCGATTCCGATGTGAGTGAGCATGTGCACAGCAATTACTAAGGTCTCGACCAAGTTCACTGGTTAGCCTCATCCACCATGTTGTCTTAAAATGGCAGGCACTTTAAGAAATCGCCGAATTTGGCAGCCAAATATAAGTTACTTTAAATAAAAGCAGCTTGGATAAAGCTGACTAATTTCGCGAAATTCTCATTCATAATGTTTTAGTATTGATAAAAATTAGTATTGAATCTCCTACATTCGGTTTCCACTTAATTGAGCTTCGTGTGTTTGAATAATATAAGTTGGCTTTTTTAAAATAAGGAATATGAAAGCTACCTCTTCCTCCCGGCACTGGCCGGAAGGACTTTTTTTAAATATGTTATTGTAGAGGACTTCAATATTTTCTCTTCTGTAAATGGTGTGTGTAGTTATAGTTCTGTTATATGACGCTACAAAATTATCTGAAAACTTAGCTATTGCTTGAAATTCTTTTTATTTCGTATTTTACATTTTCAAACTCAGGGAAATTTTAAAGTGTTACGTGAAAAGTTTTTGGGTTATAATTTTTAGTTCGTTAACTTTTTGTCGGCCTGATTATCTACTTATCTACACACAAAAATGTTGAGGTAGCCTAGAAATTTAAGTAGAGGAAAGTAGGTTAAAATCGTATACCTTATTCTTAGTTGTTTCTTAAAGCCAGAATTTCGAACAGCATTTAATGAAATTTTGCGTAAATACTCTGTACTTATCCTTAGACAGTAATAAATTTATGAACTTATGATTTGTTTATAATATTTTTAATAATAAATGGTTTTGTAGGAAAAGTCAAATCATCCTGTCTCACCCCCACCAGTTGGGTAAGACCGACACTCTTCAATGTTTTTGGTTTATGAAAAAATAACCAATAAAAATTTTGTTTTTATTACTTTTTCTATAACTCCCCCTTACATGTTTTATAATCTCGGTTATTGTTGACACTCTTAATCAAACCAATCAGGAAGCAGAAAATTATGTTTCGAAGTTCCAATGTTTTTCAGTGAAAATCTTAATGAACATGCTAAGAGTCACTTAATAAATTTATATATTCTTTATTTTCTTGCAAAATTTGTGAATTTTTGTTTTCGTAGTAATAGAAAATTTTGAATTTTATGTACTGATGACCATGTAGAAAATTTAATTTATTTTTAAGGTTTTAAGACCCGTGTCCATTACTGGAATGCTTGGTTAGTCAATTTCCAGTAATGGACATTCCATATATACATTGCTAGAAATGCAATTTCAGTAATGTTCATAGAGCATAAAATCTTTTCACTTAACTGAAAACCTAAGCAATCAAATTTAATTTTTAAATTGAACTTAAAAAATGTAATAATACCAATTTGTTTATAAATAGCTGTTTTTAATTAATTTTGTGTGGTTAGTAAAATTTTCAATATTTTAATCAAATTAATTTTTTTTTATAACTCTGCCTTGCAAATTTTATTATCGGGCAATCAATAAAACAAACCAGGAAGCAGAGAATATTGTTTAACGGCATAGAGAAAAGAGGGGCTCATAGGGTATCAATCCCTTCCGATTTAAATAAAAACAATTAAGTTACAGAAGTTGTTAAAAATAAATCTATTATTTTATGTTTTATATGTTTGCTTATTCATCTCTGATAAATATATATATATATATATATAATTAATTAAATTTATAGTAGTAATGAAACTAGTAAATCTGCAGATCAGTGGCCTCAAACATCAGTTCTGCAGTTTTATTTTGAAATTATTTTATTTAGTATTTAAAACATTCAACCCTCAGTATTATTTCTTTCATATTTCTAATACTAATTACTGCAAGTAATATATCAAGTACCTTCGGGAAGTTTAACTGTTAAAAATAGTGAGAAATATATTAATCTATGCACTAATATTCAAAAACTTTTTTTTTCAGATTTTTTTTTTATTACTCTTCTAAATCCCTCACTGTCTCAATAATTTGATATCTGTAATTCCCTGACATTTAGTATTTTAAACCATCTATCTAAAATAATTAAAATATTAATCTTGTGATAATTACAATAATTAATTTAAACAGTGACTAATTCTCACAAATTTTTTATTAATTACTGATATTCTATAATTGTTAAATTTATTTGAAAATAACTATTATGTTTCATTAGTATATGCTTTCATTAAATTCTGGTTCTAAATACAGTCATAAAAGCAATTATATCAATTACTTTTTGTGGGGTGTCAATTACTGCAATAGAGAGTGTCCATTACTGGACTGGAACAGAGGTGCCCATTACTGGAATTTTGGGTATTTTGGATATATTTCTGTTACTCTGTTAAAAAAGAAAAAAAGATTAATATGGAAAAATGTGACTATGAGAATGGTTAAATATTGTTGATAGATTAATATAATATTGAAAAAAACTGGAATATAATAATTATGACTATTAATTAAAAGAAGTTTTAAAAGAAATCCTTTAAGGAGACTCTTCACTCACTTAAAATCTCCCGTTCGCTAAACATATGGGCAGGTTGTTTTCGAATTTGTCGTTTAAATTTGAATACTTTTAAACGATTTTTTGCATAGGATAGCTGAGCTTGATCTCTAATACAGGGCTGCCACAGGCGACTATTTTTCGATTCTATTCGCCCCACTATTATAAAGAAATAATCTTTGTAGTATATTTCTCTTGCAAAGGTTGTCAAGCTGTATATCAAAGGTTTTTGTTTTGAGAAAGTGGTGCGAGGTAGAAAAAAAAATAGTCGTCTGTAGCAGCCCGGCCACTTTGTAATTTTTCGATTTTGGTTACAGATATTTTTAACCCTCCTAGAACCATTGGGATCTTATTTGACCACCAGTTATTTTCTATTTTGTAATTTTTAATGTTTCAAACCAGAAAAAATGAATAATTCTTAATATATAAAATTAAATAGACGCCTCCTGTGAAGAAGTTATATATAATAAAATTAATTTTCTTGTTCAGATGATGTAAAATTAAGAATGCTCATAAAATATTAAATCCTGGCACTAGGAGTGTTAATAAAGGTACTTTTACTTTCGAAACCGGTTCTGAAACTGAAAGTACCTCTATTAAAAAATCTGTAACCGAAATCGAAAAAATAAAAAATAGCCATATTAGAGATCGAGTTCAGCTATTCTATGCAAAAAAAAAGTAATCGTTTAAAAATATTCAAATTTAAACGAGAAATTCGAAAACAACCAGGCCATAGTTTTAACATTAGCGAACTGGAGATTTCAAGTAAGTGAAGAGTGTCCATTACTGGCACATCTACCCTATATATGCTAATCTTAAAGGAAATAAACGAGTTTAGACTTTCTTTTGAAAAGTGACAAAATATTTTATTAACCGACTTCAAAAAGAAGGAGGTTATCAATTCAAACTGTATGTATGTTTTGGCCATGTTCACGCATAACTTTCTTAAATATGAACCAATTTTGATATATATATATATATATATATTTGTTTGAAAGTGTAAGTCACCCATTTGGTCCCATTCCAATTTCATAAAAATCTGATGATTAGAACATTTGGGAAGAGTTCCATATCCTGTGTCGGAAGATTTTTGGCGAAAAAAAATCTCGCCAAAATGCCGTTTTGGCCACATGAAAATTTTTCCAAGATTGCAGAAAAACATCATTTTTAAATCTTTATATTATTTATAAATCAATGATTTTGCACCATTTTTAAAAATAGAAAATGATATAAAAACATGGATTTATAAATTATACAAAGATTTAAAAACGAAGTTTTTGCGCCATCTTGGAAATTTTCTTCCGATACAATACACAAATTTTAGCAGCATTCTAAATAAATGTCCTTTTTGAGATGAATACTTGTTATTGTCAGGGGGGCTCTGCCCCCCTGAACCCCCCGTTCTTAAAACATTTTCTATAATAAAAAAGAGAAAAAAAAACTGGCCTGAAACTTTTTATGAATTTCAACAATATTTCAAAAACTATTATTTTTAATGCAGGTAAAATCCCGCTCACAACTGCCAAAAAGAAAAAAAGTATTAAATCATAGGAAAAATATATAAAAATAATTTAAAAATATTTACACACAACACCAACGAAAAAAACAATCAGCAAGAATTTAATGTTTATAAAAAGGATCCCAGTTAGGGTCTGAAACAGGGTACCAACTATTCATCTGAAAAAGCACATGTTTAGATTTATTTAGAATGCTGCTAAGATTTGTGCAATTGAATCGGAAGAAATTTTCGAAGTGGCGCAAAAACTTCGTTTTTAAATCTTTATGTAATTTATAAATCCATGTTTTTACATCATTTCCTCTTTTTAAAAATGGTGTAAAATCATTGATTTATAAATAATATAAAGATTTAAAAATGATGTTTTTCCGCAATCTAGGAAAAATAAACGAGACTTTACTTACATTGACCGGCGCATAGGGTAATCCGAGTGTGGCGTGACCGCGAGAGCAAATTCTTATCTAACCGAATTCAAAATTTGCTGACTAACAGTTCCCGTGATATTAATGAACCAATAAACTTCAAGATCAGCACTCTTCAAACTTACTCTTCAACGTCATCAAACGGACTTTCCGAAAAAAAGCAACCCTAAAGCCGTTCAAAATTTTTCAAAGTCGACGAACAAACGGCAACCATATCGAAAAATTTATCGCCAATAAAAGAGCGCCAAAAAAATCGCCGAATCTTCCGGCACAGGTTATGGGACTACTCCCGAGCATTTTTTTAAAAATAAAACTTTAAAATTCAAATCCTTTTTGAAGCAGTCACCCATTATAAGCACTCATCTTTCATATTGTTACTCTTACAGAGATACGAGATCTTTAAAAGTGCGAAAACTTAGCTGGACAAGGGTCGAGATCCAGATAAATTTTTCGCTGGTAGTAAAACGAGATTGACCAATCAGAAGCCTGCAGTTTTGCAAACTTTTCGCTGTTTGCAAAAATGCAGCCTTCTGATTGATTGATCTCGTTTCGCTAAGAGCGAAAAATCTATCTGGATCTCGACCATTCTGTCATCCACCAAACCGGAAGACCCACAAAGGCACAAACCGATATCGGAAGTCGCTGTCGAAAAGTTGAAAATCAACCTTTAAAGTTTCTCATGTATCAGAGCACAACTACAGCGCCTAAAAGATACAGTGTGGAAAACGGCTATTCCTATAATGCTTTAAAAAGTGCTAAAAACTTGTATCCCATAAATCTCCAACAATGCTCAGCGGCAATATGCTCATACGAGCGCCATCTCGTAACTCTTTTTCAATATAAATTCAATTCCCTGTGTTTTCAAAAATTATAGAATGTTAAATATCGGAAACTATAAATATAAGATATTTTAGCCTGTTATAAGCTAATTTAGTTAAGGAATGACGTGAAATAGGTTAAATAGTCTCTTTTAGGATGACTATCGTTTTTAAATCACTACGATAGCGCTACGATCGACATCTTGTTATTCAGCATCGTTGTACATTTATGGGATTCAATTTTTTAGCACTATTTTGTAGCCGTTTTCCACACTGTATCTTCTAGGCGCTGTAGCACAACTACAACTCCTAGAATAAATAGTGTGGAAATCTGCTATCCGAACAGCACTAAACAAATACATCCCTTAAATGTGCAAAGATGCTGCAATCAAATGAGCCGATCGCAGCGACATCTGCGTTATATTTTCAAATTTCAGTGTAAACATTGTATTATAACAGCGTCTAGACCAATGGAGGATATTCCAAATATGGGTTCAAGGCTGAAAAAGTCACGTGATACCGGTAATTTACCCAAAGAACTTCTAACTGATAAGAAGGGAAGATACTACTGCTTTGCCTCATGAACTGTTTCATTGGCTAGCGGGGATTTACATTACACGTCTACAGAACCTTCCCTTCTTTACGCTAGAAGTTTTTACCTTGACCACGTGATCAAAACGGAGATGGAATATCCTCCATTGGTCTTGGAGTTTTAGAAAATATCTTCAGTTGTCGCTCCGATCAATTTTTTATCGTTTACATTTATCGTTTTACATTTAAGAGATACAATATTTCAGTACAATGCCTAGAAGATACAGTGTGGAAAACGGCTATTCCTATAATGCTTTAAAAAGTGCTAAAAACTTGTATCCCATAAATCTCCAACAATGCTCAGCGGCAATATGGTGATACGAGCGCCATCTCGTAACTCTTTTCAATATAAACACTGTGTTTTCAAAAATTATAGAATGTTAAATATCGGAAACTATAAATATAAGATATTTTGGTCTGTTATAAGCTAATTTAGCTAAGGAATGACGTGAAATAGGTTAAAGAGTCTCTTTTAGAATGACTATCGTTTTTAAATCACTACGATGGCGCTACGATCGACATCTTGTTATTCAGCATCGTTGTACATTTATGGGATTCAATTTTTTAGCACTATTTTGTAGCCGTTTCTACACTTTATCTTCTAGGCGCTGTAATTTTAGTACTTTCTAAGTACTACTGCTACAGAGTCTAGAATATATCGTGTGGAAATCGGCTATCCCTGTAATACTTAAAAAAGTGCTAAAATATTGGATCCCTTAAATGTCAAACGATTCTGAAATCCAATGAGTCGATCACAGCAACATATTCAGGATATTTTCTATAACTCCAAGACAATTTGGTCTAGACATTGTAGTAATACGATGATGTTTACTTTGAAATTTGAAAATATATCGCAGATTTCGCTGCGATCGGCTCCCTGAATTTCAGCATCGTTGCACATTTAAGGGATACAACTTTTAGCGCTGTTTGAATAGCAGATTTCCACACTATGTATTCTAGACGTTGTACTACTGCGATAGTCAGTCAATATGGTCTGGATATCTGAATCTGGGGAACCAATGAGAACGGTTCAGGATCGGAACCCAGTAGGTATTGTGAACATGCTTACAGTATCTAGAGCTCGAGGCTAACGAAAAAGACAGGCTACCGCGGTGCATGCGTCGTGTCTTTTTTTACAGACCGCTAGAGTGACGTGATGCTGTTTTTACACACCTTCATTGGTGCATTCAAGCATCACGTGACTCCAGCGGTCTGTAAAAAAAAGGTACGTGGAATGCACCGCGGTAGCCTGTCTTTCTCATTAGCCTCGCTAGAGCTGGACCAAATGGAGGATATTCCATCTACGTTTCGATCGCGTGGTCAAGGTAAAAACTTCTAGCGTAAAGAAAGGAAGGCTCCGTAGACTTAATGAAAAACCCTCACCAGCCAGTGAAACAGTTCATGCGGAAAGCAGTAGTAGCCTCCCTTCTTATCACTTAGAAGTTCTTTAGGTAAATTACCGGTATCACGTGACTTTTTTCAGCCTCGAACCAGATTTGGAATAAAGTCCATTACAGCGTCTAGAATACATAGCGTGGAAATCTGCTATCCAAACAGCGCTAAAAAGTTGTATTCCTTAAATGTGCAATGACGCTGAAATCAAGAGTGCCGATCGCAGCGACATCTGCGATATATTTTCAGATTTCAAAGTAAACATCGTATTATTACAGTGTCTAGACCAAATCGTCTTGGAGTTTTAGAAAATATCTTGCAGATGTTGCTGTCATCGACTCATTGGATTTCAGCATTGTTTGACGTTTAATGGATCCAATATTTTAGCACATTTTTAAGTATTACGGGGATAGCCAATGGAGGCTATTCCATCTGCGTTTTGATCACGTGATCAAGGTAAAAACGTCTAGCGTAAAGATGGGAAGGCTCCGTAGACGTGTAATGTAAATCCCCGCTAGCCAATGAAACAATTCATTAGGCAAAGCAGTAGCATCTTCCCTTCTTATCAGTTAGAAGATCCTTGGGTAAATTATCGGTATCACGTGACTTTCTTCAGCCTCGAACCCATATTTGGAATATCCTCCGTTTTCACACTATACATTCTAGCCGCTGTAACCAAATCGTCTTGGAGTTTTAAAAAATATCCTGTAGATGTCGCTGTGATCGACTCATTGGATTTCAGCATCGTTTGACATTTAAGGGATCCAATATTTTAGCACTTTTTTAAGTATTACAGGGATAGCCGATTTCCACATTATATATTCTAGACGCTGTAGTTATGTAATAGAAAATGCCTAGGTTACAGCGCCTAGAAGATACAGTGTGGAAAACGGCTATTCCTATAATGCTTTAAAAAGTGCTAAAAACTTGTATCCCATAAATCTCCAACAATGCTCAGCGGCAATATGCTCATACGAGCGCCATCTCGTAACTCTTTTCAATATAAACACTGTGTTTTCAAAAATTATAGAATGTTAAATATCGGAAACTATAAATATAAGATATTTTAGTCTGTTATAAGCTAATTTAGTTAAGGAATGACGTGAAATAGGTTAAAGAGTCTCTTTTAGAATGACTATCGTTTTTAAATCACTACGATGGCGCTAAGATCGACATCTTGTTATTCAGCATCGTTGTACATTTATGGGATTCAATTTTTTAGCAATATTTTGTAGCCGTTTTCCACACTGTATCTTCTAGGCGCTGTACCTAGGTTTGCTATAGTTTGGACTAGAGTGCCTAGAATATATAGTGTGGAAATCAGCTATCCCTGTAATACTTAAAAGAACGCTAAAATATTATATCCCTTAAATGTGCAATGGTGCTGCTGAAATATGAAGACCGCAGCGACATCTGCAGGATATTTTCTACAACTGTAAGATATTGCTAGTCTATACAATGTAATACTAGTAATACGAAAATCCCGCAGATGTCGCTGCAATCGACACTTGGGATTTTAGCAGTATCGTCGCTCATTTAAGGGATACAAATTTTTAGAACTGTTTGGATAGCATATTTCCACACTAGGTATTCTAGGCGCTGTAGTTTGGACATAAATTTCTCTTAAAGCACTTTGCCGCGCTCTGGTGTGTAAACTTTATTGATGGATTGTCAGCTTTTCCACACCCAATTTCGATGTCCGTTGGTATCGATGTGGACCTTATAGTTTACAGGATGCGGTAATTTTCCGAAGTGCGAGATCTTGTCTAGAAAAGATGCCGCATTCAGAAAAATCCAAATATCTAAAACGATGCTAACCGACATCGGAAGTGGGTATCAAAAAGCTTACAATGGAGGATATTCCATCTCCGTTTTGATCACGTGGTCAAGGTAAAAACTTCTAGCGTAAAGAAGGGAAGGCTCCGTAGACGTGTAATATGAATCCCCGCTAGCCAATGAAACAGTTCATGAGGCAAAGCAGTAGTATCTTCCCTTCTTATCAGTTAGAAGTTCCTTGGGTAAATTACCGGTATCACGTGACTTTTTTCAGCCTCGAACCCATATTTGGAATATCCTCCATTCAATAGCAAAGTGGCCGTATACATCAGAGTTGAGCAAAGTGTCTCCATTAGTCGGGCCTATATCCCACGTGCAGATAATTGGCCGACATAAATACAACAATACAACCAACCATTAGTCGGTGCACTGCAAAGTGCATCCATATACAGTACACATAAAAGTGCCTTCGTATGTGTAGCAGCACTGTCTTCGGTTATCAGATTCTGACTAAACACCTAATCATTGACGCTCATTTCTGATGTCTTTACTGCCTAAGGATGGGGAGTATTGGTATGAGAATAGTGACATACGGAAAAAATTATTGATTGATAGATTCTGGACAAAAGCTATCGCCATGAATCTTGAAGAGCTGGCCACTGTTGCCAAACTAATGGTTGTTAAATTGTCCGCCACTCGTATAATAAAACTTGTCCAAGCGAGTATTGCCAAGTTCTGGAATAGAAAATGTCTAGTTTTGCGGTAGCGTAGGCAAACGCATATGTATAAACAGAGTCTGAGCATTGTATGTCACCACTCTCAAATAGAGGCACCTTACATGAGGAAACAATGGAGGATATTCCAAATATAGGTTCGAGGCTGAAAAAAGTCACGTGATACCGGTAATTTACCCAAAGAACTTCTAACTGATAAGAAGGGAAGATACTACTGCTTTGCCTCATGAACTGTTTCATTGGCTAGCGGGGATTTACATTACACGTCTACAGAGCCTTTCCTTCTTTACGCTAGAAGTTTTTACCTTGACCACGTGATTAAAACGGAGATGGAATATCCTCCATTGATGGAGATGATCGGAAAAGAATAATGTAGAATTATGGACCACATGATTAGTTTATTGAATACATATATCTGACCTGTGTGCTTGACGTCAAGCGCCCGCTTATAAGTCATCGTCAATATATAGGAAGGATATAGCACAAGGAAATTTACAGCACCACAGAATTATATCCGGGAGCTCCACAAAGAATGTGCAACGGAGCCAGCGAGATTCGAACCCGCAGCCACCTACGCTCTCAAGCGATTAGTGGCGTGATGCCTTGACCACTCAGCCACGGTGGGCCCTGGACCACATTTTCAGACCTGACAAGTTTACAGCTTTTTGGATGCCAGTATTTTAGTACAGAAAATTTTGTTTTATTTGATAGAAGAATTTTTGAAATTTAAAAGGTCACACTCGATAAAAATTATAAGTTCGTTAAAAGGCAGGCTTCTGATTGGACAATCTCATTTCGCTAACAGCAAAAATATATCTCGGTCCTGGTCAATATACTTGAAGAGTCAATACAAATATTGCTACATAGTCTGCATTTGGCTTCTTGACAACGGAGTCCTACAAAAAATAATTCCTGAATGTAGACGGTGGCTGAATGGTTAAGGCACCACACCACTATATCGCTTGAGAGCGTAGTTAGGCTGCGGGTTCGACTCCCGCTGGCTCCGTTGCACCCTCTTTGTGGAGCTCCCAGATGCAATTCTCCGGTGTTGTAAATTTCCTTGTGCTATCTAGAAACCTCCCCTCCCTTCAAAGGTCAAAGTCCTTGTGCTATTTCGTCCTTGTATATTAACGATGACTTATAAGCGGGCCCCTTATGTCAAGCACACAAGTCAGGTGTATGTGATCAATAAATAAATGAATGTAGACTGTTGTGAATACAATGTACTTGTTTAAAAAAATATCATAAGCATTAAATGCTAATAAAATCAATACTCCTAATGAAATTATAAAGAATTTATTAAAAACTACTTGTTTAATAAATAATTTTTGTAAATTATAATTTATTTGAGAAATAATTTACTTATTCAGCAGATGTTGAAATCCGGATAATTATGTGTTACTGTATGAATAACTAAAAAGTAGGAAATAAAACAATCTTTTCAAAAAAATATTAACAGATTTCAAAAAAGCACTCAAAATAATTAAATAATTCTTTAAACTTCTCTAATGACGAAACGTTGTCCATTAACTGCACATCAGACATCATGTATTGGCATAAAAACGTTAAATTTAACATATAGAATTTAATATCTACCAAACATGGATTTTCTAGAGAATATTTTTTACAAAAGATTAATTTACATATTTATGATTTAATTTACGAATATATACATATAAAAAGTAATCAATTACTTTTTGAAGTTGGTGCCAAATATTCACAATCGATAATGACTAAACAAATAATTTGCTGAAGAAATTTTGCATAATATTTTCCATCATCACTTTATTCAAGGTAATAGCTACAATATATTCACAATTTTACTATACTTAAGATAGGTTGGCACCAACTTCAAAAAGTAATTGATTACTTTTTATATGTATATATTTGTAAATTAAATCATAAATATGTAAATTAATCATTTGTAAAAAATATTCTCTAGAAAATCCATGTTTGGTAGATATTAAATTCTATATATTAAATTTAACGTTTTTATGCCGATACATGATGTTCGATGTGCAGTTAATGGACAACGTTTCGTCATTAGAGAAGTTTAAAGAATTATTTCATTCTTTTTAGTGCTTTTTTGAAGTCGGTTAATATTTTTTTTGAAAGGATTGTTTTATTTTTCAACTTTAACTAATAAACTTAAATAACAATATTTCAATTATAAGGCTAATAAATTAACATTTAAAGACAAAAGTATTATTATCTTCATTACAATTTGAGAATTAACAGAAAAGAAGTTCCACTCTTTATCAGCTTTAGGAAAATCTTAATTATGCTTGTCCATGCAGTTTCGACTCTTCAAGCTTTATTTTCCCAATACCTCATAGAAAATCAAGCCTTACCCTAAGAGATAAGTATCGGAAAGCAAGCCGTCTAATTAAACCTATAAATATTAGCAAAAGTTTCATTGCAAAAAGAAATTCTAAATATATATGCCCCATAAAATAAGAAGTTTCAGAAACTTTAACTATGTTTATATTTAAGAATTTTGAAAACTAGGAACCATTAAAAAAAGAGCGACAAAATAAACATTCCAATACAGAAATGACACAAATGCCAGTATGGAAATATCTTAATAGCCGCTTCTTCTTCTTGCCTATAGCTAAGTATTTTAACTATAAACAGTGAGAGGGGTGCTGAAATTGAGTTAAAATTAAGACATCCGGTTTCACTCGATTGTACGGTTTATCCCAATTTTCTTTATTAAAATATAATACTATAATTTTTATTGAAAATGGTCACTATTATGCATCAATATCGTTTGCAAAACAAAAGCGCTGGAGTTATTATTAATAATGCCTTTATTTATCAAATACAACAAAATTGCATTTTGCTATTTAAAAATGTTTTGTAATTAAGTTTCATTTCAAAAATTCCTTATCGATTTTTTATCAATTTTATTATGTATTTATTTATTTATTGCCTGGCTGGCTGTGCATGTTCTAACTTCCATGCCAATGTTCATGCTTATATTCATAAAATAAAATAAGCAGGCTCCATACTCAGTCTCAGAAATAAAAATGTAAGCGTTTTGTAGGGATTTTTAGAAGAAAAACTATATTTTTCCAGAATACTTTCGAAATCTTAAAAAATAAAATCAATTTAGATACAGTGGTAAGAACAGCCAAATGCTAAAAAGGAAGAAAATTTTTTAGTTAACTCTCTCCACCAAATCCCCCCCCCCCCCAACTTCACTTTTTTTTCCCCATGGAAGCAAGGGGAGACAGCAGAAATCTCAGAAAAGGGAATTTAGATGTTAAGTCGTTTAAAAGAAAGGTGGTGAAAGTCACTAATTTTGAAAGATTGGGTTAAGTGCATGGAGGATATCTAAGCTTATCAATCTATACACAGTACAAGTGATAGTTCCGCCCCACAAAAAAGCCTGTAAATAGCACCCGAGGATATCCTACGGGAAATCATTGTAGAGCGTCCAGAAAATCCTTGTTTTTAAGCATTTAAGATAATGTGGCATACACTATTCTGCCTGTAAACACTTCATTTACCTTTACTACAGAATAACAAATAGGGCAAAGAATTTTTTTTTTTTTAAATAGAAGATTTAAAGATTTTAAACTTTGTGCTAAGCGAGGCGAAAAGAAAAGCAAAAAGTGCAGGAACGGCGAGGGATGGGGGGGGGGGGGGTATAATTGATATGACTGATTATGTATTTAATGTTACTAGAGAACAATAAGCATGGCAGAAATTTTTTTCTAAGTAAAGAGTTTTAAATATTTTAAACTTTGTATGCTGGGAGCAGGGGAAAGTGAGGGGGGGGGGGATTTTAGAGGGTAAAGGAATAATTTAGATGACTTATTATCTATTTATTGCTACTAGAGAGCAAGAAATAGGACAGATTGAAAAAATAGATAGTTTTCGTAATTTTAACCTTTGGATATTGAGGGGGGCAAAAGAGGGAAACATGAATTTCAGAAGGAGGGAAAGTTTAGCTTTTATTTGTAGTTTAGTTTTAGATCATTGAGCTTGAAAAAGATCGGAGTGTACCACTTTACTAGCTCTCCTTGTAAGAAGTATCTTTGACAAATAACAATGCTAAAAGTCTATTTAAATTATCAATTTCACTAAAGGATTTATTTTCATTTTTATACTGTAAAAATTTCGTAGTTTGCTAGTGTAATAAGGGGGTGCCGAGAAGTACCATGCCCCCCCCTCCCCTAAGTCTTTATAAAATTAAGAATTTTAGTCATTTTGGGACAATTGTTACTATCCCCCCCCCCCCCATCCCACAATAAAAATCCAGCGTACGTTCATGGCCAATTTGTATCAAATTCCTTTTGTAAAGGACGATGCAAGTTTTAATGTGTTATTTCAGAAGCATTTCACAATTTTTTTCAAGCAGACTGCTGTATTACTCGTATTTTATGGATAATCATTTTTGCGAATTCATCAATTTAGGTCTTCCACATCTCTTGATCGTTTTTCCTACTTTTTATGATTCTTGAGGTAAGCATTGAATAATTATGTCGATCGTCCAATTTCGCTCACTGGTCCTTTCAGAGTGTAATATTTTTGAATTCCTCAACTCCATCTGGCTTTTGAAAAAAATTCTCGAATTTTAAATTTTATTTTCGGCTGGAGATGTAAGTATTGAATTCTAGTCCTTAAAGTACTGTCCTCCAACGAAATTTGAGTTCGAATTATACACGAACAACTTTTATAGTCTAGCTTTAAAATTATACTACACTATATGGCCATTAATGACCGGCAACTTTCGATTTTAGATATTTTGTTGAATATTTAGAAATAGACAGATTCTTCTGGAATTTCAGGAATAAAAAGAGCAGGTATGACCTCATATTTAGCAATGTCGATTTGTTAAATGGGGTAATTAGGGGGCCTACAAAAAATCAAAGAAAAAAATAGTACTTGGGATCACCCTGTAAAATAAAATGCACGAAATGATCTACCGCTACCGAGTATAAATAAACAGACATTGTGCAATTTGTGTATTCTTTTGTGTAAGAATAGCACTTATATTAATAGAGATATAGCGATTTATTTAAAAAAATTACAAAATTCTTGCATGTTTTTTGCTTATAACATGCAGGGTTTTCAACTAAATTTAACGCCGGTTTCAGAAAAATTGACAAAATATAGTAGAAACAATATAGTGCAATTAGAATATAAATATATTAAATATTTTAGGAAATATGAGCAGTTGTATGAAATAATTTTTATCTGCGCATGCGCAAACGATAACAAGGATCATTTTACATAATTTAATAGTCAACTCTATGGAGCAGCTTATTAAAAAAATCTAGTCAAATACCGTAAAAATTGAGAAAGATATCGGCGTTAAAGTGAGCAAATTTTTAGTTGTTCTCTAAAAGCAGCTGAATGATAAGGGATTTTACACAAATTGTCATTTTTTATTAATTGACTTTCAGAAAAAAAGTTAGTATTTAGTGAGTATCCACGAGTAGATTTGGAAAAAATGCTTCGATTTTGATACTTCTTTTGATCATGGTATAGGTTCGTTCTGGTGGTTATCCAAGAAGAACTAAAGCATCAATAAAAAATGAAAATTTAAAAAATTAAAAATGACAATTTGTGGAAAATCCCTTATCATTCAGCTACTTTTAGAGAACAACTGAAAATTTGCTCACTCTAACGCCGATATCTTTCTGAATTTTTACGATATTTGACTAGATTTTTTTAATAAGTTGCTCCATAGAGTTGACTATTAAATTATGTAAAATGAGCCTTGTTATCGTTCGCGCATGCGCAGATAAAAATTATTTCATACATCTGCTCATATTTCCTAAAATATTTAATATATTTATATTCCAATTGCACTATATATTTTCTACTATATTTTGCCAATTTTTCTGAAACCGGAGTTAAATTTGGTTGAAAACCCTGCATGTTATAAGCAAAAAACATGCAAGAATTTTGTATTTTTTTTTAAATAAATCGCTATATCTCTCTTAACATACATGCTATTCTTACACAAAAGAATACACATATTGCACAATGCCTGTTTATTTATATTCGGTAGCGATAGAACATTTCGTGCATTTTATTTTACAGGGTGATCCCAAGTATTAATTTTTTTTCTTTGATTTTTTGTTGCCCCCTAAATGCCCCCCTTACCAAATCGGCATTGCTAAATATGAGGTCATATCTGTTCTTTTCAATCCTGAAATTCCAGAAGAATCTGTCAAGTATATTTCTAAATATTCGACAAAATGTCTAAAATTGAAAGTTGCCGGTCATTAATGGCAATATAGTGTATAATCTATTCTATAAAAAATCCATTACATGGCTGTCTCTCACACACATATCAAGCATTCAACAAATAGTGCCTTCAAAAGTGGCATCAGTGCTGAATTCGTATGTATAGTCAAGTTTTCAACTTTCAACTTGCATTTAATTATAGAGTGAGTTTAAATATTATTGACCGTAAACTTTTCTATTTGGTTGCGTTAGTAAACGGAAATACAATTTATTTATTGGTTTAGTAAGTCTCGGGCCTCCATTTTATCAGTGTCCTATAAGTTCTCTTATCACAGCTCACGAGCTAGTAGAGCAGTTTTGTACTTAAAATTTGATAGGATGCATCTTTGTCTAAACATCCATAATAAAATTTACCATAAAAAAAGAAAAGAAAAGAAGAAAGAAAAAAAAGTGGACTGAATTAAAGCTACTCATTACCTCTTTAGGAAAATGAATATCAGAATCATGGTCATATTTGTAATCTTCGTAAGTAAGAAATAAAGATAAAATGATACTAAAGTCTCAAATATTTCTTATTTACACCTCGGAAACAGATGCAATTAAAAAGTATTTAAAGCATTACTATAATTTTATTCTGTTTTGTGCTAATATTTTAACAATTTACTTTCTTATAATTTACCAAACAACAATGAGTTTTGTAACTTACAACGTTTATCTTTGACTCCAAAACGAAATTTTGTTTAACAGGTATTGAAAAGACTATGGTGGTGGAATGACATAACGCAAAAGCTTAAAAAGTAACAAATAAGCATTATCCAAAAATAACTATCTCTCATTAATAATCTTTAAGTAAAGGTAATAATAAAAAGTGGTGGAGATCGAAATTCATACCATGCTCTTACTACGAAAAAACAATACCAATTTAGCATGACTGAACTGTCGAAAACCACCTGAATATGATATCTATTATAATATGAACTCGATCGTGCAATATATAGAACAGTACGAGAGCTGGTATTAATAAGATATTTTAATGGTTTATCCGTCTAAATAAACTTAAGCATTTTGAATGCAAGATTAATAAAAATTAATATGTGCGTAAGAACATTGTGATCTAGAGTAACATTTACAAATGCGATCCCGAAATAACTCCTCAATATGATTATCATGAAATGGCGTTGAAAAAAAATGAAAAAACATCCAATAAAATAGAACCCAACTAGTACACCATATAACCCCAAAAGTATAAATCCAGGTATAGCACAACAAACTATGCTGATAGAATAAATACGATATGCATTTACCAAATCGAAATTCTTAAATTAAAGCAAGTCATTAATTTAGCTGAAGATAGCTATTTGGCGTGCGGAAGATTCTTCATGCGTCAGCTGAAACAAGGAAGACAGGAAAATATGGATTAAAACAAACCCAATGATGTATCACAAAACGGAATGACGAAGAAATGAAACATAAAAGGACGCAGAAATAGTAATTGTCAATTCATATTTTCATATATTTTTAATAAATCCGCTTAGCACACAGAAATAAGCCAGTATTAGTGGATTCTATATACAAGTATATTTAAAAAACAACATAGCCATAGTCAGTTATCCCGTTGGTCAATATTTTTATGTCTGAGTGACATGAAAACAAAATTTTAGAAGAATTAGATATACCATATTAGGGTGCGTACAGTTTTATCTCAGTTTCGAAGAGAATTTTTCGCCTTATCTAATCGCAGAAAATACAGGGTGTCTACAAATTAGTTGGGCCAAAAGAATGATTTATTGAATGGAATTGACTGGAAAAAAATTAAAGTGCATATCGTTGTAAGATAGAAAAATAGTTTAAGTTTACCATTATCACAAATGTTCGATATGACTTCCTTTCGTGACTCTGCAAATGTCCCATCGGTAAATCTTTTTCTTGCCACAGATTAGTCAGCATGTTTTCGTCGATCAAATTAACTGCAGTGAAGATCTCGTGATCGTGGTGGTCATTAAATAACATCTCCGCTCGCTAAGCGATGGCCTCAGTTATGACATTTAACGTCATCTATGAATAAACTTCGGCAATATTACTACTAGTCTGACTTTCAAATAGTTAATTTCATTTAATATTTCGGAAGTTATTAACTTACGAAATTGCCCAAGTAATTTGTTGACAAATTGTTGTTTGTATTACAAATTCTGCGATAAATTGCAGAACATTTTTAAACTGAAGAAAAATATTATCTAAAGATTTCTGATCTGAAACAGCAGTGCCGGTCTCCTTGGAAATTCCAAAGAGTGTGCACAAGTTCCATACTTTTCCGTGTATGCCGCGCCCCCATGTAACACGTCAAGCTCCCTTTTATTTGGGGAAAATGTTTCGGATAAGAGATAAGAGAAAACATTTCAATGGGATTTTATTTTATTAAAATATAGATATTCATAAATTTACACAGAATTCTCGAAGTATTGCTTCATGGTTTCATAAATTTGCATACAAAATGGCTGCCCAACGACCTTACACGGTTTAAAATATGTGCATAGCACCTAGTATGACAATGGCTTGGTATTATATCTCTGATATTGGATAGAAGACTTCGCTTTTTTCGCCTTGCATATTTGGAGCACCATCAAATTCATTCGCTTCCGCTTCTAGCAAATCCTGTGGTATTCCGAAATTAATTGAACAGAGATTACTTGTAGTAGATTGACAGATACCAACGATAAGACTTTTTACTTTCCTTCATTTTTCCACCGATACTTAAGTATTTTAACACATTAGGACATAACTGGATACTGACGATAATTATGATTTTTGTAATCATCATTTTGCTGTGAAATATAATTTAATTGACCCTGTTTTATACAATTTTATTTTTTATGTAAGAGCATATTCTCAAGCAATACAGAATTGTTGGATATCGTTAGCCAACTGTTTTCTAGTTTCGTTGGTCAACAGTTGTGTTCGGCCTTCTGGTCTACGTTGGCCTGACAATTGGCTGTTGCTAACGCCAACGACTATAATTGCGTGTAAGCTAACAGTTTTCTGACAGGTAGATTAAAGTTCTGAATTCTTAATTGACCAATGGCTGGGTCTACCATCTGCACAAGTACTAAAAGTGGACCCTGCTCTAATTATCAACTTCAGTTTATCTTCAACTGATGATCATTAAAACTTCTTCCTAATAAAAAAAAAAAATTAGAATCATAGATGCTCTTAGAATTTCCGATTAAAATTGCTAATAATATGTTTTATTTAATTAAAAAAATATTTTGACATTGATTGTTTTTATTTTAGCAAATATTTTTAAAACTTTCTTTTTTGTGCTACCTGTCGACGATCCATACCGACCATACCGATCCTGCCGACGAGCTGACGACGATCCATAAATGAATTCTCGAAATTTAGTACACATATAAGAATATATGTTTTTCACAGCCAAGAAAAAATAATGGATCGGGTTAGAGGCACTGAACTTTCTCTGTACGAGGGCCACCGGCCCACATTGTACCGAAACGACGAATTCCATGACATAGGTGAAGATTATGTATATTCCCTAGTTGTGTAGTTGTCAACTAGAGTTGTTCTGTAACTCCCACAGCATCGGAAACCATATACTTTTTTCCCCTTACATACAGTCTAGCCCCATGTTTAGATGGAAATGTATCGGAAAGGTAGGAAAAATAGGTGAAAACTAAAAATGAGTAACTTACGAGAAAAAAAAATGTTATGGAAATGCAATTTTCATACTTTTATAAACTATGTGTTTTGTGAACAATATTCTGAGGCAAAATAATAATAATAATTAATTGGATTTTGATACCTGTGTAATGTTTTATGATATATTAAAAAAAAAAAATCATCTTGTAAAGTCAAGATCACGCAATACCCAGCAAAATCTTTGTACATTTCTCTTGTATAGGCATTTGAGGAGTTAAAAACGGACTACCTGCATAAACTTGAAACTTTAGCAATTAGTGATGTTTGATTTAATGAAAGTTCACGCAAAAAATGAGCTTCTGCACCAATCTCATTAAAAATATACTTTTTTTCTTAACTAAAATTTGATATTCTTGTCTTAATAATGTATAAAATTAACAGTTTGTATAAAATTAACAAAAATTGCCGTGATTGGGCATTGTGAACCGACTCGATAAACACTGAAAACGGCTTTGAAAAAAAGAAAGAAAAAACACTGCGTCACAGTGTGCAGCCCTCGGACCAGTAGTACCAATCCGAGCCTGAGAGTGATAACCTAACAGGCTTAGGACTCGGGTTAGGAGGTCTACGAATGTATATCTAAAATTCGAATGTATATCTAAAAGAAATATACAAATAATAATTACAATAGGTTTTACATAGCAGATACTTACTTCAGTTTGACGTTTTTCTTTAACTGCAGAAGCAGCCAGACAAATTCTAAACCATAGTGCATCACGCACATTTTGATTTTTAAAGTAAAATTTGAGAGGAAAAAGCCGTGCGGTGTACACGAAAAAATATGACTCACGGTAACTCATTTAAAATGTCCTGAGGAATGAAAAAATGTGCATCATATACATATAATATATATGGTCATTTCTGAGGCCGTTTACAAGGGAAAGTCATTATGGGGGACGTTTTCATTTAGAGAAGTTCTGTATTATGAGTGAAGTCCTATCAAATTTTTAGGGAAATATTGTTGAATTACAAAAAGTAAGACTAAAAAAAGTTCTTGCAATACTAATATGCTAATATTTTTGTAGAATAATAATAAAAAAAACTACTTTCATTGTAACATCACCCTCCCCCCCCCCCCTCCCATACACACTACCAGTCATGTTTCTTTTCCACAGGCATTTCCCTATATATTTTGAAGCACAAAGGGTTTTTTAAGACCGAAATGGACATTTCTGAGTATGCGCAAAACCAGTTTTGCAACTCCTCTCGTTTCAAAAGATCTTAGACGTAATCAGGATGATGATTGAGTGGTCTAGGTGCCAGATTTAAGGCTCCTCATCCGTCAGACTGGAAACTCTCCCTATCTAATGCCAAACCTATGGACTTGGAATGCATCAGTATTTTTCAAATTTCTCCTCGGAAAAAAAAAGAAAAAATTCTTCTGTTTTCTGTGTGGTCTTCCTGAAGAATTTTTTTTCTTTTTTATTGGTCAAAATATTTTTTGCTAGTTTTATTTAAAGTGTTAAAATCTTACTTACAAATCGCGTGCTTCACTTATATTTTAACACTTAAAATATAAAATTAAATATGTATTTTATAGAAAAATTTTGGCAAATTAAAAAAAAAAAAGAAATATTCATCAATAAGAGCATACAGAAAACTGAAAGTAAAAATTTTAATTTTCCAAGGAGAATTCTGAAAAATACGGATGCATTTTAAACTCTTAGGTTTAGCATCATTAGAGAGAGGAATTTGCGCCCTGACTGATAAGTATCTTTAAGCTCTGCTTATCGAAAGTAAGCGAGCGTTCAAGTTCAAATAGCACTTATGACAGAAGACAGTTTTTGATCAAAATATTTAACAGCTGTTCAGATAATTCCCAATTCAATAATGACAATTAAATATTTTATTTCAGGAGGAAGAGTAATAGGATTTGTACATATATATTTTTTTTTATCAATATTTTTTCTTTACAATTATTAAATAAAATTTACCACTCAACAATATTAAAAAAATTGTTGTAATACTTCGTATTAAAAATATTTCAATTGAAAGTTTGGTATGTAAGTATCGATTAAATAAATTGAGCTGGTGTACAGTTTTTGGTATATTTTTTATTACACTTATTAGAAGACTTACATATTAAAAGTAAGTGATTATTTTCTGTAAAAAAAAAGAAAAAAAAGAGAGAAGAGAAAATAGAAAGCAAGAGAAATATTTATACAGGGTGATTCATAAATATCGAAACAATAGGCTATCTTCTTAAATATTGCCCCTAAGTATATACTTCCAGTTGCAAAGTTTCATAAAAAAGGGTGCAAAATTTGATGAGATAAGTTTCATCTCCATGGGGGGTCTATATGAGAAAATACAAAAATTAAATTTTTATACGACCCCCGTAGAGTAAAATTCCCAATTAGAAAATTTTTTCTAATCCATTCCTGAATTAAACACAAAAAAATTCATCTCGGTATCTTCAAAATTCGCAGAGATATCAAAATCCAAAATTCGTAACTTACACCATTTATCCATGCCTCTGAGCGACGAGTTTTTGACTCATTTTGAATGCAAGATAGGGATCATCCACAAATTGTACACAAAAGTCGATATAAGACAGTGCCTCTCCTTTGGACATAAAATAGGCAGCGTATAGATTTTACGTTAAACTTGTTTTCAAAGTATGCTGGTGGTCTACACTAGAGGTCTGCACGGGTCGAAATATCTAGGTCCGGTCCCAAACCGACCCATAGGAAAAAAAGGTCAGCCCTGCCTGGAAAAAAGTTCAAATAGTAGCCTGGTCCGGCCTGACTGAATTTCTACTTAGTTTTTTAGATCGATATGGTTAAAAGTTGTTTCGCATGGAGGAGTTCTGACCAAAAATACTTATTATATCTTTTCTTTTTTCATGTTTATAATTATTATTTTTAAAGAAGCGCCAAAAGCTGTGATTATTTGTTTTATTAATGAATCTCTATTTATATGTAAATGATTCACTTCTCGTTTAATATTATTAATCCATATTCCAAGTGTTGGAGACAATGAAAAATGCTATAAAGTAAAATCTTTTAAGATGGAATCACATAGAAAAGAAAAAAAAAAAGCGTTATAGACAAAGTCCCTTCTTAGGAGTTGTAAATGTAGTCTATTTTTTCTCAGGTATTATTATATTCATTTTCCATGAATCAACAGATTTTTCCGTTTAAGAAAGGATTCCGTCATAGGCAGATTTTTTTCACTAGTTTTGCGGTATTTTAAATTTTTTGCCTTAAAATCTTCTATCCTTTAAAAATATGAATTTTAAAGTTTTATTGTAAAATTATGGCCATTTAAAAATATATGCATTTGTTGTAAAAGTTTTTGGGCTGAGATTAAATTTTAGTTATTTTTGCACGGATTAGGTCAGTCAGAGATAATGATTTTAATACGGGTTGTCTCGAGACCGGGACTGAACATTTCGGGAGACCTAGGAATAAGGAAGCCAGTCCCGGTTCGGTATAACCAGTAGCCGAGAGGTTCTGCTTTCAAAGCTGGTAGACGGGAGGTACTGGGTTCGAACCCAATCGCACCCTTTGGCCCAATTGTTCGGAGTTTTCAGAGGTTTTCTTCGAACCTTGGATATCCTTGCGTAAATACGGGTTAGGTTCCCTTAGAAAGACCCCGGAAGGCACTCCCCCTCTTCGGGACCGTATCCTTCGTGTAGATAATTGACCGTCATAAATCACACCAACATCCGGTTCGTTATGAAAAAATACGTTAGGCCAGGCCTGGCCAAGTCTTCAGAAAAAGTCGCTAATCCCGGGTCTGGCCGACCCGGTCTCAGAATACAGACTTCTTTAACAGCCCCACCGGGACGATAAAAAGCCTGAATTTTTTAGGGCTAAAATTATGAACAACTCTTAATCGGCATGTTAGAAAAAAGCATTTTTTCAAATTACACATTTAACATGCATTTATGGACATTTAAATAGTAGAAAAAGGAGGTGGAAACGGCAAAAGTTAAACAGAATCGGAAGTTAAAGCTACAGAAAGAAGTTTCTTTTTCACGTGCAATTTTTAAAAATGCATTTAAACATTTTATTAGGAGCCAATCAATGTTTTAAACTTTAAATGCGTTTTTCTGCATGATGTTTTTTTTCTTTTCTTTTTACCACTTCTCGTCTTTAAATTATTATAAGTCAAGAATCGTAAATAAAAACGGTGCAAACTTGGAACATGTCTTTTTTGATTATTTTACATTAATTTTGATTCGGCAAATTTGGAAAAAAATTTACTTTCGAAAGTATGATTTTTTTAAAAATAAGTTACATAATTTTTTAAATAAATATTTTTAAAATTAATATTTAAAAAAATCCTGAAACAAAACTAAAATTATACTTTCCTCTTTAATTAAATGAAAAAAAAATTAAAACCGATTAATAATGTTTCGAGTTATAAAGATTTTTAATTAAATCCGCTTAAAGAAATACTATTCATTTAAATTTTTAAAGAAACTTTATGAGAAATATTAGGATGTGATTTTGTTTGTAAATTATATGGTTAACCATCACACATAAAAAAAAAATCAAAATTCTAACTCAATAAATATATTTTTTACATGTTTCCTAGAACTCTTAAAGCAACATTGTTTCTTGGATTGCACGCATTTCAATTTGTGTCTAATCCCTCAAAACCTGATGCATTATTTAAACGGCTATAACTCTGCGAGTTTTTCAGATATGAAGATGCAACTTTTTGTGTTTAATTCAGGAATGGATAAGGAAAGTTTTCCTGATTGGAATTTTTACACTACGGGGGCCGTATAAAAATTTAATTTTCGTATTTTTTCAAATAGACCCACCATGGAGTTGCAACTTATGTCATTAAATTTTGCACCTTTTTTTATGAAACTTTGCAATTGGAAGTATGGGTCTAGGGGCAATATTTCAGAAAATAGCCTATTGTTTCGATATTTATGAATCACCCTGTATAAGAATAATAAAAAATGTTTTATAATTAAATAACGTATCTAAACAGAAAATAAAATTCATTTAAAATATGTTATAAACTGTTACCTGCAAGCAGCAAATTTTAAGTTTGGGGTTTTAAATGTAGGCTGATAAAAATAAAATTAATTAAACTTGCTAATGGTCACGTAATTTAAATTACAAAAAAAAAATACCAGACGTTGTTGTTGTTGTTTTTAAATGAGAGAGAGACTGCAATAAGTAAAAATAAATATGGGTGTATCCATTCAATTAATATTTTCAGTTAAACTTATGCTATAAATCAAGAAAAATTAGTCTTAAACTGCAAGTTTAAAATTCTTTCCCTTCATTAACTGAGGCAGTCGGACTAACACTACCATTTACCGCCTTAAATCTATAATAGTCGCTTATAAAGTAATAAAATATGACAATTTATCGAATTTTTATTACTTAATTAAAAAACAATTAAAAGCTTGAACCTTTTTCTTAAGGAACTGTCAAGTTGTTTACCGTCAAATTTTGACGTGTACTATCTAGTTTTATTTGTATAGATGTCAGAATATAAGCAAAACAGAACTGCGCATCAGTGTTCGGTGTACAGGTCAGGGTCCACCGTAAAATATATTTTTTATAAGTAGCTTTGAATTTATATGTATTTCAATATAAAAATTTTCCGCTGACCCTCTCCAGAAACAAAATCCCCACCGGGGAATTACATACCTACATTTTTTTCCCTTCCAAATAATTCATTCTTTATATTCCTCCAAAATAATTAAATACTTATTCGGCAATGTTTTTTCATACACCCAATAGTTTCCTAACATACGGCCTCAGGTCAGACTTTGTGAATACCCTCTATAAACAGACGCAATAATGTTTGAACTTTAAAATAGTTATTAAACTTGTCAGACTTTGTGAATACCCTCTATAAACAGACGCAATAATGTTTGAACTTTAAAATAGTTATTAAACTAATCAAAAAATTTAGATTCTATTTTTTAATATTTTGCAACGAGTACTCTGAATAGTTTATTGGTGCAGACTTGTTCTCTCGTCAAAAGTTAACATCCAAATTTTCCTATCTTCTAAGAATTTCATTTGATAAAAGGAAAAGATTAGATGAAGATTTAAAACATTGTATTTCTTTGATGAAAGCGTGAGGAATGTATCCTTAAAATTTATATCTTAGTTCTTCCTTCAATTTGATTATATTATAGCGTGACGAAGATTTGTAGTAACAGTATTCTAACAGATTTGTTCTGCACTCAATCCAAAGTAGGAATTTTTACCTCAATTTCTGAAAGTCGTTATAAAAGATTTCCAAATTGAGATAGTATGATATTTAATAAATTTAAAATAAACATGCATCACAGTTTTCACTATTACAACGTGCTCCTACTAGCTCTACAGCAATTTTAGGAAAGTTTTTTTAGATTTTGAAATGTCATAAAGTGTAATCGGATATACTTTTTATGTGAAATGAAAGATGAACACATTTATCAATTTTGTTTACCTCTTTTAAATTTACCGGCTCATAAATTTCGAGTGGAGGTCTTGTAAGCTCGTGCTAAAAAAAAAAAAAGAGAGAGAGAGAGATCTATTATGAAAAACATTTAAAATTTATTAAATAATCGGAGGCTAAACTGAAAAATATCATTATACAATAGCTCACATTTTCTTTTGGACGCTGATGTTTTGAAACTTACTTATAAAACACATCATCTATTTATTAAAGGATCTACTTTAAAAAAAATTCATATAAACTTTCTTTTCTCTATAATAGAATCTACATATTGTAATAAAAATAAATTCGAAACTTTTTTTTTCAAAAAATTAATTTACCGAGAAAGTGTTAAAACAATCTTACATAAGCAACTGGACACTTGAAAGCTTTAGTAAATTTTTGACAGACGATATTTTTTGTTATGGAAACTACGTGTAACTTTTGAAAAAGCATTAAAATTAGGAGCTACTTACAAGATAACTCCCAGGAATCGAAGGTTTATTATGCATAAAATCAAGAAAAAAGCAAGAATTAGTGCAGTGAAACTTACAACAGAATTGGGAAACAGATTTGTAATAAAAGTAAACCCTGAAACTGTTAAACGAGTTATCAGATCATATGGATACAACAGTAGAGTTGCCAGAAGAAAAAATTTTCGTTAATGAAAGAGCAAGAAAGCTACGTTTGGATTTTGCAAAATCCATGGTAGACAAAGATGTATCCTTTTGGGAAAACGTCATATTTGCAGATGAATCAAAATTTCATATATTTGGGTATGATGGGCTATGGACAAATAACTGTGTGGAGAATGTCCAACGGAGAACTCAATCCGAAAAATCAATTGCCAACTGTCAAACATGGAGGTGGAGGCATAATGCTTTGGGGATGTTTTGCTGCTTCTGGTATAGGAAATTTAGTTTTCATTTAAAATAATATGGACATAAAATAATAATATGGAAAATATTTAAAATAACATGGAACAATATAAGTATATAAATAACCTGAAAGAAAACGTGAAAATGTTCGCTTATGGCTGCTGTACAACTGTCCCAAAGTTATCAAGACTCCACCATATTCCCCAGATTTAAACCCAATTGAAAATGTGTGGCATAACTGGAGAAAAGAACAAGAAAACATGATATTTCTTCGAAAGAAAACTCAAAGCAGTATTAACAGAGAAATTGAACAAAATTAAACATTCTTACACGAAAAAACTAAATTAAAGCGAATAAAAGAAGCTCCTTATTTTAAGGCTGTTCTCAAAAAACTATTTTTCCCTGCTCACCAACGGGAAACATTCTATTTCAGGGTTCGTTTTTAAACGTAAAAACAGGATATTTCCAGGTATGATACTTGAAGGAATTTGAAATCGAAAAGTTTTTTTAGTTTCCGGTAAATGAATTACAAGCAATTGTTGTCTAAGAATGGACTTTTATTTATTTATTTAATTTACTCGTCAATCGCGTTGGATAGAAAATTTTTATGGATTAGACAATTTCCCCTCAAGTAAATATGAAGTAAATATGGACAGAATATGTAAAATGACAAGAATTTTCCTTTTTGTATGAATTAAAACGAATCTTTTTTTTTTTTTTTTGTCTTTTAAATGCGACTTTCTTTAAGTACAGTCGTGGAAAAAAAAGGAAACACCCCCTACTAACTCCTCAACAAATTAGCGTAGAAGAAAGTTACTGGTACCGAACGATTGGAAATAAAGTCTACTTTTAAATGATGTATATAAAATTTCCTTAGGGGGCCGTCAACATATTAAAACGAATTCAAACTTCATTTTTTTCAATGACAATACCCAATTTTAACGAGATATTTCAAATCTTCGGTTCAAACTATGCCTAGACATCGAATTTCAAGTCATTTGAATGATAAGTTTTTGAATTATAAACATTCAAAGTTTAGTGCTTCTAATGTTAAATTACATTTCCATATTTTTATTTATATCTCCTGAAATTATGCTCCTAATATGCTAATTTTTTGTGTAGCAATAATACTAATATACCCAAACATAAATACGCTGAATTTGCTATTTTTATAATCTTTTGATATGAATTATGAAATTAATATTCGAAAAAATTATGAATTGCAACCTACAATTTTTTTGATGGATTTAGATTTATTCAGTCCTGCTTTATGTAAATCCAAAATTTCACATTTTTCTTCCAAGTAGTTTTCAAATTATGCTTAAAAAACGGCAAAATGATGGTTGAAGGGGCCCTCTATAATAGAAGTGACTAGATATTTTGAAATTTCTTCTGCTGTCCTGTAATCTAGTAGGCTTCATTGACTTCTTAAGGCGCCTTGATCAAGATGGTGGCTCTCTCGGGCTCTCAATCGAGTTCCGAACTTCAGTTTAGATACAGCTCTTAACCCTTAAATGCCTGAGTTTTCAAAAATCATTGTAATAATGTTTTTCGGCTTTCATTTTTTAAATAAATCATGGAAAAAATACTTTAAAAAATCATATTTTGTTTTAAGTATAGTTTACGGCTAAAAAATAGTTTGTTACTAATCGGCAATACTAGTGTTTAATTGAAAAAATAATTTGCCTTGATAAAATTCTATAATATTAAACACACAAGAATTTAGGAACTATAATAAGAAATAAATTTCACTTGCTCACTGCAGGTCAAAATAGGGTATTTCGCAATCTCCCAAACAAAACAAAAAGAACAATTAGCAACAATTGAAAAAATAAATCTAGCTTTATTCTTAAACAGCACATGTGTTGCCATCTACATGTTGAAAATCTATTTAATAATATTTTCAGAATGTATTTTATTGACAACATTAGGCATTATAGCTTCAATATTATTCTAATAGTATTTTAGAGCCTAAATTGGATATGCTGCCGAAAAGCAACACCAGGCATTTAAGGGTTAAAATACGCTCGTTTTAAAATAATTAATTTCTCAGAAACTTATGGTACGAATTGCATAAAAATTTGTTTTTAGGCTAATTAAAGGGTGTAGAGTTCATTTATGCTGTCAGAAATGTGTACTGCTATTGAAAAAAACAAAGTTATGGTTCGTTTTAATATGTAGATACCCTAAGCGAATTTTATCTATATAATTTAAAAGTAGACATTATTTCCAATCGTTAGGTACTAGTAACTTTTTTCTACGATAATTTGTTGAGGAGTTAGTAGGGTGTGTTTACTTTTTTTTTTTCCCACGACTGTGCATCTACGATATAGTTTCCATCCTTCCGCATACAGAAGTTTAAATTATTCTTATTTTACTTAGGAAGAATTGATCAGTAGTTAAATTAATTTATCTTTTAAACAATGGTATAAAGTCAATATTTTAACAGCATTTTAGACACAAAAACAAGAAAAAATTCACCAGTTATTCATAATGCATACTATTTTATGCATAAATGTAAGTTAATTTGATTTGATACGTTACATTATACATTAACTGACTAACACATTTATCAAGAAAAGTAATGAAAAACGCATTTCGATTCCAAATCGCTTCAATAATCAGTCCTGCCAAATTTATGCCTTTGCGTTTAAAAATGAGTCCGAAAATGTGTCAGAAAGTTTCGTGTTTTTGAGCAGAGAACTTGAGAAGAGCCTTAAGAGCCTACTTCAGTCATTTGAAACACTGATATCACCTAACATACTGAAAAACGTTGCCAGTGCGAGGCGTATCCCAATCCCAAAGATTGACAACTTAAAAACCAATGATATTTCCTAAACTTGTAATTGACAAAAAAAAAAAAAAAGGGTCATCCCACAATATAAAGCTATACACCCTTTTCCCCCAGGCAAATATTTGGGGGTGGGAGGTAGATTAGATAAGTCGCGCTGCGCCGTCCGGAAAAAAGTTATTAGCAGACAGACAGGAAGTGGAGATAAGCTTCGAATTGCATCTTCTGAAAAAAGTTTGGCAGGTATGCGCCAGAGTTCTGCACGGGTCGAAATATCCAGCCTGGTTCCGAGCCGACCCATAGAGAAAAAATATTCTGCCTGGGCTAACTGAAGTTCTACAAAAAATATTTTTTGCAGTAGAAAGAGCACCAAAAATTGGCGATTACTCACAATAAAAATGATAAAACTTTGTAAAAAAAATTATCATAGTTTTTTACATCAATATGGTTTTAAATTGTTTCCTATGGAGGAGTTCGGTTGGCTGGTTGGTTGTGTTTATGACGGCCAATTATCAGCACGAGGGATATATGCCCTAAGGGGGGGGGGGAGAGTGTCCTCCGTGGGGGTCTTTCTAAAGGAAACTAACCCGTATTTAAGCTTGGAAAACCAAGGTGCGAAGAAAACCACGAAAACTCCGAAAGATTAGGCCGACGGGTGCGATTGGTATCGATCCCAGCACCTCCCGTATACCAGCTTCGAGAGCAGAAATGGAGGAGTTCGGAGCAAAAATACATATTATAGCTTTTCTTTTTTCATGTTTATAATCTTCATTTTTAAAGAAGCGCCAAAGACTATGATATTTATATATTTTAATGAATCTCTATTTGTATGTAAATGTTTCACTTATTATTTCATATCGTTAATAATATTTTCAGTGAGGACACTTATAGATATACACACTATAGATTGATCTCAGCTATCCAATGCAAAAAATATAATTTAAAAATATTGAAATACAACCGAGATATCTTTATAAATTTCTTCTATAGGATTATCATTAGCGAACGGGTCATTCCGGTAGACTAAAGCAGACTCTTCTCGGTTGCATTTCAATATTTTTAAATGATATTTTTTTTTTTTTTGCATTGGATAGCTGAGATCGATCTGTACAAAGGCCTTTTTTTGTTTTTCGATTTTGTTTACAGATATTTTTAGTGAGGACACTTTCATTTTCGGAACAGGTGCAAAAGTGAAAATACCCCCATAAAAAATTCTGCAATCAAGATCGAAAAAGTAAAAAACGGCCTTTGTGCAGATCGATCTCAGCTATGCAATGGTAAAAAATCATTTAAAAATATTAAAATGCAACCGTGATAGCTTTATAAATTTCTTCCATGGGACTAGCTTTAGCGAGCGGCAGTGTTGCCAGATTGGGGACTTTTTTCATTCAGATTATTTGACTGTCACCACTTTTATTAAATAGTATAATTCGCCTTATTTTTCAGAATGGTTAATCTATTTCTAAATAGGCGGAATATTTCTATTTCAAAAAAGCGGTAACAATCAACAATCTAGGGACAAAAAGCCCCCAATCTGGCAACACTGGCTAGCGGGTCTTTTCACGTGACTGACGTAGCTGACGTAGCGTGTTCTCGGTTGCATTTCAATATTTTTAAATGATTTTTTTTTGCATTGGATAGCTGAAATTGATCTGTAGAAAGGCCGTTTTGCTTTTTCGATTTTGTTCACAGATATTTTTAGTGAGGACACTTTAATTTTCGGAACCTGTTTCGAAAGTAAAAACATCCCCATGATAAATTCTGCAATCAAGATCGAAAAAGCAAAAAATGGCCTTTGTACAGATTGATCTCAGCTATTCAATGCAAAAAATTCATTTAAAAATATTGAAATGCAACCGAGATATCTTTATAAATTTCTTCTGTAGGATTATCATTAGCGAACGGGTCTTTCCGGTAGACTAAAATAGCCTCTTCTCGGTTGCATTTCAATATTTTTAAATGACTTTTTTTTTTTTTTGCATTCGATAGCTGATATCGATCTGTACAAAGGCCATTTTTTTTCTTTTTTGATTTTGTTTACAAATGTTTTTAGTGAAGACACTTTAATTTTCGGAGCCAGTTTAAAAAGTCAAAGCATCCTCATAAAAAAATTCTGCATTCAAAATCGAAAAACGGCCTTTGAACAGAGAGATCTCAGCTATCCAATGCAAAAAAAAAAAAAAAAATCATTTGAAAATATTGAAATGCAACCGAGATATCTTTATAATTTTTTTCCCATAGGATTAGCATAAGCGAACGGGTTTTTTCACTTGACTAAAGTATAGCCTCCCCATAAAAAATTCTGCAATCAAGATCGAAAATGTAAAAAACGGTCTTTGTACAGATCGATCTCAGCTATCCAATACAAAAAAAAAAAAAATATTTAAAAATATTGAGATGCAACCGAGATATATTTATAAATTTCCTCCATGGGATTAGCTTTAGCGAGCGGGTCTATTCTCATGACTGAAGTAGCCCCTTAGCACTGCTGATTTGAATTGCAACAAAATATGCTTATTATTTAGTCAAAATGTTTATAATAAATTTAAAAATTATTCGATTGCCTTTCAGAAGGGTAAAAATAAAAGCAAAACAACATATAGGGCAACTCCGGGAAAGTCGCCGCACCCCTTGTATTTCTTGTAATTATCGATAGATGGTCGTCAAACGCACAGTATAGGAGGTGCGCAATGTTGATTATTTTAACCAGGGTATAGCGTGAATACCATTTAGATGTTTACTTGTAGAAGTACAATTCTTATTTTGACGTAAGTGCATGATTTCACTGTTCAAACTTTTAAGCACGTTAGGTTTAAATACTTTTCATACACTAATTATTAAACGCATGCATGATTTCGAAGTCAAAACTAACAAGGAAGGTCTCCATACGGGCATACTCAGAAAAATCTGAAAAAAAATACAGAATGTTCTTCTCCCATGAGTATATATGTTTATAAAAAAATTTTTGGCGGAACCTCGGTAGAACGTCCGTAAAAAAATAATGAAAATTTCACTTATTTGGCAAATTATCACCATTTGGCTAAGAAATTAAGTTAAAAAAAAATACGCTTGTCGAATACTCTAAGGAAAAAACTTTTTATGTTGAATTTGTTTAAATAAGTTTAATTTAAATAACTTTAGCTTTGTCATTTTTAGTTTGTTTTAACTATAGTTTTGTCATATATATTTATATGTACTGATAACGAATTTTAACTATCATATTTTACGATTTAAAACAAAATTTAAATTGATTAAAATTGTTCCAAACTCAAAAATATGTCCCATCGAGCACTGTTGATTCAACTTTGTTGCTATGGAAACAACTTCTTCGGTATGGAAATGTATTACGGCAACATTATTCATCTGGCGTTAAAAGTTATTTTTATAACCGATAAAGCCGTTTAAATTAAAAAAAATTGTGGGTTGGAGAATAAAACAATGGCAAAATTTCGTTCAAATCGGCAACAAGCACAATACAAAATGTAATAATAATAATAATAAATTCTTTCATGGTTTACGTTTAAATTCATTAAATACCACATATTCTCAAAATCAATTAACAAACAATTTTCAGATTCATTAAAATCGTTTGCTCTTGGCGAGGAAAAGTGCAGCTCGCCAAATTGCGTGCCGCTTTCGTCTTTTCACGCCAATTACTCGAAAGTATTTTATTTTTTTACAGATTTTCTACTGTAATTCCGCCGCTAATTTTAACTGATCCTTTATTACATACATGAATACTTTCACTGGCATTTTTTGCAACATATTCTGAGTATGCCCAGTATGGAGACCTTCCTTGTAAGTAAAGCTTTTATATAGAGTACTGTGTGTATGGTTACGCCATTTCCCTTAGCAATGGCAGGTAACTGTGATGGGTACTACGCAAAATGGGCTACATGCCGCACTGCAATTCCGGTATACATGCTGCAGTTTCTTTTGTATGGATGATTAAGTGTTATTAACTTTTCTTTTTGCAGAGACTAACCATATTAGGCATGTTATCAAGTTTACTAAAACCAAAGGAGAAAAAGAGAAAAATAAAAAGTAAGAAGGGCAAGAAAGATGCAAGTCAAGATGATAATAATGAAAAATTGGATTACGCGTAACGCAGACGTTCTTTGCCAGGAATGATTAGAAAACTACTCCAAAAAAGAGGAAGTGTAATTGGCTTCGTTGCATCATGTGTCAAATGCAGTTACATAAAGATTGTACTTTATTGACACTTTTTCTGTAGATTGTAGTCGAAAAAACAGGTCTCCTTGCCATAGGTGCATATAAGCACCTTCATAAAGAGCATACAAAATTTGTTTCTGGTACCAGTAAAAAAGAAAAGTAATATTTGCTTTCTTTAATTAGAGCATTTTCATGATTATTTAAGAAAAGGTAACTTCTTTTAAAAAAGTGGTGCCAACCGAATAAAATTTTTCTAACAGCCACCGGTCACGAAAGGGTTAACAAATAAATTATGTAAACACAATTTTACTTCTTTTCTTTTCCCTCTCTAAAACATTGATGTTACGTTGTTGCAGAGATAACAATTAAAATTTAACGTAAAAAAAAGTCGATAATTTTAATAGTGAAAGTAGACAAACAATTATTAATTTGAATCTATTAATACGTTTCATTGTACTCATTTAGTTTCATTTTGTTATTACATCGTTAATTATACTCCAGATATGAATATTTTTATTTATAATTTCATTCCGTTCTTATTACAAGCGCGACATAACTACCGCCCAAGTGCGGCGCCTCAGCCTGAATGTACGGGTGACGTGCCGCAGTGTAATGTTTTAGAAAAAAAATTGCTAAACAATATTAATTATTTGTTTTGATTTTTTTGTCGCAGTGCACGTGTTGTATATTTAACATTAAATAGCACAGTGTGATTTTTTTAATTTTATGTCTACCATGGAACTTAATACACAAATTCAAAAAAATGTGCGGCATAAATCCCGGAATTACTCTAAACTAAGCAGAAATATATAACCTGTGCATGCTGATTTCCCCGCAACAGAATTTGCTAAGTATTTGTAAATTATCCGAAATTTTCGGGTTGGGTTGGGTTGATTTTTGACAGCCGATTATCTACTCGACGGATATGGACCGGAAGGGTGAGTGCCCTCCGTGGGCATCTTTCTAAGGGAACCCAACCCGTATTAACGCATGGAAATCCAAGGTTCGAAGAAAACCACAAAAACTCCGAACGATTAGGCCGACGGGTGCGATTGGGGTCGAACCCATCACCTCCCGCCTACAAGCTTCGACCTCTCGGCCACTGGTGAGGCCCCAAATTTTCGGTAAAACACTCAAAGAAATCTTACTTAAAAGTTTCAGAAACACATTTCTCAGTTTTAAACTAGTGTAATTTAATAATGAAACTGTACTGTAGTTATCTTTTAGTTTACTATATAGAACAAATGTTTAATATTTGTGAAAGAGACAAATTCAGCAAGAATTACCTTATCAATTATAAAAAAGATATAGAAAATTTAAGTACAAATATATTTTTTCGCCGCATATATCTATTCATTTTTAATGACACTAGTCAATTATTATTATTTTCTTTCTCTCCCCCCTGCCGAGTGCGAATGACATATTTCTATTGAATGAGAGACTTTTGCCTTTCGATGTTTACGGAATAAAAAAGTTCTATCCGGTATTATACTTCAGAAGTGAGAAAGAAATAAAAAGCTTATAAATCTGTTTTAATTTCAATTCAATAATACTTTTAAAATTCATTTTTGAAACAGGTTTCGAAAGTGAAAACACCCCATAAAATATTCTGTAGTCAGGATGGAAAAAGTAAAAAGCGGTCTTTATACAGATTGATCTCAGCTATCCAATGCAAAAAAATCATTTAAAAATATTGAAATGCAACCGATATATCTTTATAAATTTCTTCTACAGGATTAGCGTTAGCGAACGGGTCTTTTCGGTAGACTAAAGTAGCCTCTTCTCTGTTACATTTCAATATATATATATATATATTTTGCCTTGGATAGCTGAGATCGATCTGTACAAAGGCCATTTTTTGTTTTTTCGATTTTGTTTGCAGATATTTTTAGTGAGGACACTTTCATTTTCGGAACAGGTGCAAAAGCGAAAACACCCCCATAAAAAAGTCTGCAATAAAGATAGAAAAAGTAAAAAACGGCATTTGTACAGATCGATCTCAGCTGTCCAATGGAAAAAAAATCATTTAAAAATATTAAAATGCAACCGAGATATCTTTATAAATTTCTTCGATGGGACTCGCTTTAGCGAGCGGGTCTTTTCGCGTGACTGACGTAGCCTGTTCCCGGTTGCATTTCAATATTTTTAAATGATTTTTTTGCTTTGGATAGCTGAGATTGATCTGTACAAAAGCCGTTTCTTGCTTTTTCGATTTTGTTTACAGATATTTTTAGTGAGGACACTTTAATTTTCGGAACCGGTTTTGAAAGTAAAAGTATCCCCGTAATAAATTTTGCAATCAAGATCGAAAAAGCAAAAAATGGCCTTTGTACAGATTGATCTTAGCTATCCAATGCAAAAAAAATAATTTAAAAATATTGAAATGCAACCGAGATATCTTTAAAATTTCTGCTATAGGATTATCATTAGCGAACAGGTCTTTCCGGTAGACTAAAGTAGCCTCTTCTCGGTTGCACTTCAATATTTTTAAATGATTTTTTTTTGCATTGGATAGCTGAGATCGATCTGTACAAAGGCCGCTTTTTGTTTTTCGATTTTATTCACAGATATTTTTAGTGAACACACTTTCATTTTCGGAACAGGTGCGAAAGTGAAAACACCCCCCATGAAAAATTCTGCAATCTAGATCTAAAAAGTAAAAAACGGCTTTTGTACAGATCGATCTCAGCTATCCAATGCAAAAAAAATCATTTAAAAATATGGAAATGCAACCGAGATATCTTTATAAGTTTCTTCTATAGGATTAGCACTAGCGAACGGGTCTTTTCTGTTGACTGAAGTAGCCTCTTCTCGGTCGCATTTCAATATTTTTAAATGATATTTTTCGCATTGGATAGCTGAGATTGATCTGTACAAAGGCCATTTTTTGCTTTTTCGATTTTGTTTACAGATATTTTTAGTGAGGACACTTTCATTTTCGGAACAAGTTACGAAAGTGAAAACACCCCCATAAAAAAAATCTGCATTTAAGATCGAAAATGTAAAAAACGGCATTTGAACAGATCGATCTGTACTATTCAATGCAAAATAAATTATTTAAAAATATTGAAATGCAACCGAGATATCTTTATAAGTTTCTTCAATAGGATTAGCATTAGCGAACGGGTCTTTTCGCTTGACTATAGTGGCTTCCCTTTAAAAAATTCTGCAATGAAGATCGAAAATGTAGAAAACGGACTTTGCACAGATCGATCTCAGCTATACAATGCAATAAAAATCATTTAAAAATATTGAAATGCAGATATCTTTATAAATTTCATCTATAGGATTAGTAGTAACGAACAGTTCTTTTCGCTTGACTAATGTACCCTCCCCATAAAAAATATTGCAATCAAGATCGATAATGTAAAAAAACGGCCTTTGTACAGATCGATCTCAGCTATCCAATGCAATATATAATTTTTTTAAATAGTGAAATGCAACTGAGATATCTTTACATGTTTCTTCTATAGGATTAGCCTTAGTGAATGGGTCTTTTCGCGTGACTAATGTAGCCTCCCCATAAAAAATTCTGCAATCAAGATCAAAAATGTAAAAAACGTCCTTTTGTACAGATCGATCTCAGCTATCCAATGCAAAAAAATCATTTAAAAATATTGAAATGTAGCCGAGATATCTTTATAAGTTTCTTCTATAGGATTAACATTAGCGAACGGGTCTTTTCACTTGACTAATGTAGCCTCCCCATAAAAAATTCTGCGCTCAAGATCAAAAATGTAAAAAACGGCCTTTGTACAGTCGATCTCAGCTATCCAATGCAATAAAAATCATTTAAAAATATTGAAATGGAACCGAGATATCGTTATAAATTTCCTCCATAGGATTAGCATTAGCGAGCGGGTGTATTCCTGAAGTAGCCTCTTAGCATCACTCACTGCTGATTAGTATTGCAATAATATATGCTTATTATTTTATCAAAATGTTTAGAATAACCTTAAAAATTATTCGATTGCTTTTCAGAAGGGAAAAAAGAAAAGAAATGAAAAACAACATATTCACTAAGCAGAAATATATTGGGAATTAAAACGGCCTATAGAGGCGCTGCTCGCAGCCTTCGGTACAGGAAAATTGTCCCTTTAATTTCCCTTTAACTAATGCTAAAGTGCCATTGAAATAATTCTTTATTGTAAATGAATTTGAAAGTCTTAGATATTCAAATTCGGATAAATTTTACTTTGTCATACAAGACAGAATACAAATGTCACAGGAAATCTGAAATTGTGCAAAAGAATAAACATTCTGAACAAATTTAAAATACATGTAATGCAATGCGCTTGCATGCAACTATCCTGAAGCAAGAAGTTATATCTTTTCTCCACCAGATAGATGGCGTATTGGAGCGCTTGAATCGCCAATCATCTGTGTATGCGGATTTCACTGCAATGGAATGCATTTGCTAAACGATTGAAAATTAGCCGAAAATTTCGGTAAAACAGTGAAAAGAAATCTTGTTTTTAAAGTTTGAGAAACACATTTCTAAGTTTTAAATTAGTGTAATCCAATTTAATAATGAATTGTACAATAGTTAGCTTTTAGTTTGCTGTATAGCACAAATGTTTAATTTTTATGAAAGAAACATTTAAACAAATTCAGTAAGAATTACCTAATATATGACAGAAAAAAAAGGTATAATAGACAATTTAAATACAAATATATTTATTCGCCGCATATATCTATTAATTTTTAATGACACTAGTAACCATTGTTATTTTCTTTCTCTCTCCCCCCCCCCCCCCCCCTGTCGAGTGCAAATGACAAAAAGATATTTTTGTATCTTTTGAGAATAAGCGACTTCTTCATTGTTGTATGCAATTAAAAAATCTTTCGGAAATTAAACTTCAAAAGTAAGAAAGAAAAATAATAACAATGATAAATCTGTTTTTATTCCAAATCAATAATGCTTTTTAACAATCTTTATCTTTATTATTAGATTAGATGCCTAAAAACACAAACCGTCTGAAATCAACACCTATTTAGATCATTTCAGGAGTGCATTTCTAATAAAACTTCGTTCTTTGCCCACGAAAGAAAAATTCTTTTTATCAGACACCTAAAAGTTGCATCCAGTCCAGAAAATAGCCACAGGCGAAATTTCACACTATAGGAAGGCTTTTCCATTTATAGACTCCCCGCTGAGGGAACAGGTGTCATCTGCAATCCCCCCCTCCCCCCTGTATTAAGGTGATAACCTTGTAAAGGCAGATCTTGGAGCATTTTCGTCTGTTTAAAATGAAAGTGTTTCAACTTTTTATAAATTTAGCATAGATTTAAATTTGTTTTAATCAAAATAAAAAGCATTTTTAGAAAGCTTAATTATTAAACTATGCATGCCGCTTTACCAAATTTTAAAATGTCTAACAGATTTTTCGCGATAAGGTAGTAAAGGTGTATCGTTAAACAACCTAAAATAAAGCATCTAGAAAGCCTTAAAATTTAAAAAAATAAATAAGATTTTAAAGTGGTGTGCATAGTTTAAGAGTACAGCTTTTTGAAAGCTACAAAAAATATGAAATTCGAGCAAAATGCAAAAAAATAACAGTTATAAATTTCTCCCATTGAAATAACATTAGCCACTCTATCTCGAAGCGTTACTGAAGTAGCCAGTTAAGTGGCCAAACTAGCACACTGCTATTCCGGTCAATTGAAGAGCGGGAGCTACCACCTTCTTCAAAGGTAAAATTTATGTCTTTTTCTGGACGATCTTTTGCAGGATCGCCCAAACACAGCCTTAATGTTTTTTTTCTTCCCCCTATTCCAATTACCCACCTGACCTAGCATGCGACTTCCTGACGCGCCCGCACTGGATCAAAAGGAAGTCCTGTTACCCACAGTCATTCGCATTCATATAATATACATTTTCTCATTTCCAAAATTGTCAAATAATTAATGAATCCTTCAATGGAAAGCAAGGGTCATAGCAGCAATATGGCACCACCAATGACTAGTTCTTTAAAATGAACAATCAGCAACTCTTCAATAGCATCCATACCATTGGAATACAACTTTGCAGATTCCGGTACCACTGATATAATCGAGCATGATACAACCCTCATCGAAAACCTTATTGCAGCTGCACAGAACAAACAAGTAAAACTAGAAAAGAAATTTAAAACCATAAGAAGGGTATTCAAGAAGCACAAAATCAAAAAGAAATAAGACTCATGAATCACATCACAACACTGGAAAATAAATTGAAAAAGCATGAAAACGCAGAAGAAGTCCTAAAAAATGACCTAGAAAACATGAAGCACTCAATTAGTGATAGGATACATCAGCTTCCAACTCTAACAGACCTTCAAGATTCCATCCGCCAGGTCATAACAGAAATGAGCTGCAGTCATAAAGGCGACCTAAACCTCCCACCACCAGAAGCGACACCAGTTGCTCGGGGTGACCAGAAGCACAAGGCTGTCACACAATCGCATACACCAAAACAGCGTAGCCGCTCACCTTTCCCAGGGATCGACAGAATTTACAAAAGAACACTAATAATCAAAGGAGTCCGTGCTAAAATCAGCAGCAAGGACATCCAGGAAAATACTCCACAAACAGTACCATGTGGAAGTCATATGCAAAAGCCAAAATAGCGCAGATCGCCTGAAAAGGGAGATGCAACAGAATCAAACATTGAATAGAGACCTAACATTCACAACCAAAACAGCACATACAGAGAAAATGATATTGCTCTCAGTTCCCTCACAATATGATGAGAGCCGCATCACCCAAGCAATCCTGAATAAGTACAAGGCTTACAGGGACGAGATTCAGATATTAGCATCACAAAAATCAAAAAGAGACCCCGACAAAAAAGATTGGATTCTGGTATTACCGTTAGATCTGGGCAGAGCTACTGTTAGAGGAGGCTTCCCTAGGCTTCCAACATTGCAAAGTAAGGACACACACATCAGTACAAAGATGCGCAAACTGCCAGGCTTTTGGGCATTCACACCCATATGAGAATAATCATTATTGCATAAACTGCGGCAAAATCCATGAGGCTGGAGTCTGTAATAACCCCACAGGCTGTGTAAATTGCTTTTTCAATAATAAGGATGAGGGAACTAACTATCAAACAAATCACAAAGCATCAGATTCCTGCTGTCAAGTGTTTAGACAAGTTTATAGTGCAGAAAGGGAAAGGTTAGACGACCTTTTCAAACCCCCACAAAACATGGACATTCCATCTCACCCAAATGACCAAGATGACCCTCCATATGGACACCTCGAAAGACCATCCCCAAACTGGGGACCACAATGGTTTGGCCCACCGACACAACTGTTCGGACACTGGTCATCTTTCCACAGGCCACTAAAACATACCAAATGCCAACTACAGGAGTGGCCACTTCATTCCCCGCAGGTCCACTAATCGTAAGGACTACTACAGCCAGCAGTAGAACTTGGGCTTTCAAGGCAGGAGGTTTTAAACTTTTACTAACATACACAACACAATGTCATCCTCAGCACCTTCTCGTCCCCCACCCCTTCCTTTAGGCCGTCTAAATTTTCTCCAAGTAAACCTCAACCACCGCATAGCAGCTAGTGTAACCAGTCAACCACATAGAAGAGAACGAGATTGACATCGCGCTGCTGCAGGATGCTTACTGCTCCGAAGGCAGCCTCGCAATCTTCAGCAAGTACTGGAGAAGATTCTCCTCTCACAACCTCTCTGCCCATATTGTTGTCAGGAGCTCGAGTCTTGTATATACCCATCTCTATACCTGTGACAATAGCGTCTTCATCTCCATAACGGAGAGATTGTCGTCGGATCCTGCTACGCAGCCCCCTCGGCAAACTTTAACCTTTGTCTCTCGGAATGGGAACACACCATCACAAACAGGAAGGCTTTCATCTATGGTGGCGACTTCAATGCGAACTCATCCCTCTGGGGATGCCCGCGTGAAGACGCCTGGGGTGACTCCCTGTCAGAACACATAATTATCCATAACTTGGCACTTGCAAACATGCACAACTCTGAAGCCACTTTCGAAAGATGAGATACAGATGGCAGGGTCATAGCAGAAGGCTGGCCTGACCTAACCATTACAAATTCCTTCACCCTTCCACGAATATCACATCAGTCCATATCAGACAAACACAGTGGCTCAGACCATAAATACACACACTTTTCTTACATGACTTTTCCACTCTACACACAACGTAGACGCTACAACACAACTCGCGGAAACCTTCGCAAATTTAACAACGTCATTAAAAGTCATAAGTCATCCCTTTCAGCACAACTTGAAGGGGTGTACAACGAAGACACACTCAACTCCTTCACATCTAATTTCATCGAAATCATGCAGACTGCGGCGAAGACTTCCTTTCGACTGAAAACAGTATAAAAATCACACATTTTCTCATTCTGGAACGAGGATCTTAGAAAGCAGGAGAACCAACTGAGGGCCCTCAGACGCAAGATTAAAACATTGCGCCTGCTCGATCCTATCCCCCCTGAAGTAAAGACCCTTGCAGCACGTCGTATGAGACTTAAAGCTGTTTACAAACGTGAGATTCTGGTGGCGAGACGGGCGGCGTGGAAGAAATCCTGCAGCAACAACGAGACCCTTTTGACATCACTCAAAAATTTCTCACCGGCAAGTTCTTCACTCCGGATGAAATACATCACCAACTCACGAAACCTCACGACAAAATAACCTGGAATTCCTGACACACACTCTCTTTGGCCCTTCGGCTTATCCCCAACAAGACAACCAGGATATCCAGTTCACAGCACACAAAGGCAGAAGTAAAAACAGCACTATACACACTGAATGAAAAGAAGGCTGGATTTAACTGATTTCCGGATACTAAAACTTACTCACAAACAACTCCCACACATATTCACGTGCTAGGCTAACCTCTGCCTCGCCTTGAGGTATTTTCCTTTAGTACTCAGGCAGGGAGAGGTGGTTTACTTTCTGAAGCAAGGCAAGTCTCCTTGCGAATCTAAGTCATACAAACCCATCTGCCTTCTTCCCACTCTAGGAAAGCTTCTGGAAAAACTTCTGGTTATCCGGTTGATGCACTTCCTGGAGACAAAACCTTCTCCACCCCAGACAATTCGGGTTCCGTGAGGGCCATTCATGCGAACTTGCACTTCATGCCATAATGACTGCCTGTACTGAAAGCATAGTCCAGGGCAACGCAACATCACTTGTCTCACTAGACATACAAGGCGCATTTGACAACGTAGAATGGCGAGACATTCTCTTACAACTACAAGCACTCAACTGTCCAGGGAACATAGCTGGTCTCATCGGCTCCTACCTCTCACAGAGGAGCGTCCTGATTAATTGGGGAGATGGCACATCTACCCACCGATTGCAGAAGGGTTGCCCCTAGGGCTCGTGCTTTGACCCAATCCTCTGGCTGCTGGTAGCAAATGTGCTACTAACAGGACTAAATCGGATGGGATTTTTACTATTTGCCTTCGCCGATGATTTCAGCTTCATTTTCTCTGGTCGTTATAGACATCATCTGGAGGAACAGTTTGCCGAAGCTCTTCTTATTTTCTGCCGGCTCCTGGATTCACTGCACCTCACACTCTCACCACAAAAAAGTCTCAAGCACTAGTATTCACCAAACCACACAGATATGATCCTAAACGCCCACCAGTGATGAGGATCAATAATGTCTCCATTCGACACGTACAATCCATAAAACTCCTAGGCATAACCATTGACACAAATCTTATCTGGATCCCACGCATTAACGACTTAAAACTTAAATTGACAGCATATCATAACAACTCATTAAGACTAACTTCTAAATTGGGGGGGAGGGGGGGGGGGTAGACAACAAAACACAAAAGATCTGGTACCTAACAATAATAAAAAATATAATACTTTGCGGAGCTTGTATCTCGGGGAGGGGGTAATTTATCATCCATAGCAAAACCTAAACTAAGCTCAATACAACGCACATTTCTTCTACAAATATCAAGGGGCTACCGCACAATCTCCACAGATGCACTACATATACTTACAGGTATTCCACCCATCACACTTCAACTAGAATATGAACACGCCAAATCCTCAATCCTACAGCTAAAACATGACACAGTAATAGATTCGCTTTTTCCAAATACAACATTACAATACAAAGTCAGGAGCTGGCAGCTTCACCCCGCTGAGAAGACCTCACATTTTCAAGTAAACACAACACGCAACAGCTACACACCTGCCCTTAGCACCACACTCTTCACTGATGGATCAGGCATGGAGACCGGCATGGGCGCAGCCCTCTGAGCCACGGAAGGCATGGTGGTGGCCTACCAGTGGTCTGCAAGGCTAGGATAATAACTCCATATTCCAAGCGGAGCTGTTCGCAATACTAAATGCATTAGAGTGGGTAGAATCCCACCCTAGCAATAGTATTACCATCTACAGTGACTGCCTCTCTGGCCTGCAGCCAATACAGGCACACAGGACAAAACATGCTCTAGTACTGCAAATAAAACTAAAACTGAAGAATCTCCTACATCGTATCTCGCTAGGTCACGTCTTGGCTTACAAAGGTATCTTAGGCAATGAACTAGCAGACAACCTAGCGAAGAAGGCCACACAGAAAGAAACAATAGACACACACCTCCCAGTGCCTCAGTCATACGTCAAAATGGCCCTTAAAGCAAGGATACTGACGCGATGGCAGGAACACTGGGACACCTCAGTCAAGGGCAGGCACACATATAAACTAATTCCTAAAGTTTCTCTCACACTTTATAACTTAACAACCTACACCACCAGCTTCTTAACAGGACATGGCCCTTTCATGGCATATCTGGACCGCTTCAAGATAAGATCCACTGCCACTTGCGTCTGTGGTTAAGATAGCACGACAAGTCACCCGTACTACAGTTGTACTCTCTCGCAACGCTGGCACTTGAGGCGTCCAGACATACTGCCAGTCAATTGGCTCCAAAACGTCCTTTCACGCACCCTCCTACTCAACAAATTAAAACACATTCATAATTTCCTTACTTACTCAACAAATTAAAACACATTCATAATTTCCTTACTTACTCAACAAACTTAACGTAAGTCCGGGTTCTGCTTATCCAGTCTCACTGCCACCACATCAAGCTTCAAGCAGCACCAGAATCCAGTCCTCTTTGTAGGCTCCAGTAAATTCTCCTATCCATGAAGTGTGTGGTCTCCTACGAACGCAAAAGCCTCTGCTCGTGCTTCCCACCATTCCATCAAGAGACACATCTCCAATGGACGCTTGAGTATCTGCTAGTGCCATCTTACTGGTGCCCCGCAAATCATTACATCTCCAATGGACGCTTGAGTATTTGCTCGTGCCATGCAAATCATTCTTTTCCCATCCTGCAGCCCCTTGTTGCAAGAGGGGTTCGTCCCCCGGCAGCCAGGAGCAGTGATGTATTTATTATTTAGTTTGTTTTATTTTTACTTTTAAATGTTCTTATACTCCCACCCTCTGTCGCGAGTAGGTGTTTTCCTGGCGGGCAGGAATTCGCCTCATTTTTGTAAACTCACTTTGTTTTTTCAAATAAATTCTGGGTTCTGTGGTCGGTGGTGCGTGGCTGCTTTTGGCGGGTGTGCGTCGCCCCTTGCGCCTCTTATGTATGTCCGTCTGCATACGGCCAGACAGGGCTGGACTCATTAACAAGCCCCAACGTGTCGGGAACATACCGGGAGAGACGGTAAGCTCTAAGGGGCAGGCCTAGCTGGCCCTGAGCAGTCTCTCTTAGGCTGCCTAACCTTTAAAGACACGCGGTTTTGACATACATAACGACAGGGGCGGCGTATATGCACCATCGGCTTTGAAGCCCGGGTAGAAACTTTTAATGACATATTTGAGTAATGCAATGCCCAGTAGCAGTATAAAAGCAATAAACTTCAAATTGTTAAAAACAGACTAATTTAATTAGAATTAATCACATAAATACTATGGGATACGCGGCTAGTTTGCATTGAGTGGATCTCTCAATATGCCTCCTGTGTCTTTAAAAGTTAATTAAAAACCTATATGGAAAAATGCGGCATGACCAAGGTGGCATTGCAACTTTGCGACCTCCTTTCGAAGCGCGCTTAGCGCAAAGCCAAGCATTTGAATAACATTCATTTAGCTCATAATTATTTAATAGCCAGTCTTGATGTAGTCTCTTTATACCCATCTATTGATACCCAAAAAGTTGTTACAAGAATAAATAACTGCATTGACCGCATGGAGGATATTAAAGAAAATATGAAAACTACATTAAAGAGTGCTCTTAATTTTATAGTTAATAATAATTACACCACTTTCAACAACAACATCTACAAACAAAATAATGGGGCTCTAATGAGTTCTCCTATATCAGGATTATTAGCTGAATTCATATTACGACCTCTTGAAACAGATATATACAAATTGGATTATAACCCCCATAAATGGATCAGATATGTGGATGATATTTTCATCATATGACAACATGCATATACCTCGCTCAATAACTTTTTCAACCAAATTAATAAGACTTGATTCTAAAATTAAATGTACAGTGGAAATAGAACAGAATGGTATGCTACCTCATTTAGAAGTAGTATTAATCAAGATGCACCAGGAAATACAATGCACTGTTTACAGAAAACCCATAGCCAGTCAATCCATTAACACTCATGATGCTCAAGCACCCTTTTCATACAAAATTTCTGCATTTAGACATTCTATTCAAAGAGCTTTCACAGTCTGTACCCTCGAGCAATTAAATAATGAAATAAATAGAATATATGATATTGCAAGAAACAATACAAAGAAAGCACAATAGAAAAATTAATTATGAGCTTGAAAAATAAGAAAAGAAATTTCAACCCACAAAATTCCATGTTATCCACTTTACAATATTTTCCTGGTTTCTTCGAACGTTTGAAATATAAACTCAATAAATTCAACATCTCCCTTGTTGCAAAACCTTTCATGAAATTAAAAAATACAGTATGCAAGAAAATAGATCCAATTGAATCAAACCAGTTATCAGGAATATATGAAATACCTTACACCAAAGATGGAACAATGCAGTTTTATATACATATGACAAGCAGAAAACTTAAAACTAGAATCAAAGAACATATAGCAGACATTAAATACAACAGGAGAACCACAGCTTTGGCTAGATTATGCAGCAAAGAACCATTACAGGTTGATTTTAAAAATAGCAGAATAATTTATCCGTCGAGTTTTTATTTACCATCCATTATCCAAGAATCAATAGAGATATTTTTACACAACGAGAATATTTGCAATGATTCAGTGTCCCTTGAGTTACCTAAAATTCAGAAAGAGATGCTATGCAGGTTTAGTAACAATAGTAGAAATTAATCCACACTCACAAATATCCAATTTCATTTTATTTTATGTTTGCACTGATTTTCATTATGCATGAAGTCTCGTGACATAATTTACCAAGTTTGCGAAAATATTTCTATGAAGAATGACTTTGAAAATGTCGCTGTTTGTGCGATGAAACATACGTTAATCTAAATAAAGGTATTAATCACTTTTATAGCATTTTTAATTAATTTGAGTCATTTTTAAGTTGCATAAAGTTAGTAGATTCAAGCAGTGGTGTAGTCGTAAAAAAAAACAGAGGGTATACGCTCTAAGCAGACAGTATATGCTCAAGGCAGAGCGTATATACTACAGCTTTCTTGAGAAACAGAGCGTATACGGTGTTCCTTAAAAAAATCCAGAGGGTATACGGTGTTTACCCCTGTATACCCTCCACTACATCCTTGGATTCAAGGATTTAATATGCATTTGCATACCTTGAATATTAAATACTCCCAAGAAACAAATCCTACATTAGATCCTACGGTTATGTTAGAGTAACCATGACAACCATAAAAATGAGAAGTGGTAGTAGATAATAAAGTCACTAAAGAGTTCATATAGAGAGCATATGTGGAACAGTAAATGGTATTCTTTACATTTGTTTTAAGTTCCTGTATCTAGTGCCACAGGTATTATCTCAATGCCATTTATGGTTTTTTGCTCTGAAGATCATTTTGGAATGAAAAAAAACATGTGGGTGTTGTCATTTGAAATTTTGTCACTGAAACCACAATTGTGAGTTCATTATTTCTCCCCTCATTCATGTGCGCACACATTTCATTAAATAATCGAAAGACATCCCACTTGTTTGGACAGTACAGTCGCCTATTAGCAATTTTTTATGACCACATGCATACATACAATATAATTCGGAATTCATAGAACGAACTGCAAAAGATGGTTGAAGACATTAGAACAAACAGTATTTATATATGAAAATGAGCTCACTTGGAACATGCTTATTTAGTCATAAATACAGGATGTCTCACTTTAAGCAAACCTAGATTTTTGATTTTTAAGAACTCTAGCATTAATGAAGACATTGCAACAATATTTTCAACAGACTGATTTGCTTTCCATGAAATGTGATGGCATCATGAGAAGTGTCGAATGGTGACAATTCATGTTCAAATAACACTGAGCCATGCAGTAGTCAGAGATGTCGCGGACGCGCTATAGTGCGTAAATTACGCGAAAAATTGGAGATAGGACACAAAAATATAGGTCTTATGCGTCCCATGGGACACATAATTTCGTCAAAAAACTGCAAAAAATGTGCACATTTCATCAAAATATCGCGAAAAAAACGCTATTTTTGTAAAAGGGCTGCGAAAAAATAGCGTATTTCGTCAAACGATCGCGAAAGAATAGCGAATTTCATCAAAAAATCGCCGATTTTTGTCAAAGGATCGTGAAAAGAGCACAAATTTCATCAAAGTATCGCGGAAAAAAGTGATTTTCGTAAGAGGGCCGCGACAAAATAGCGTATTTTGTCAAAAGATCGCGAAAAAATAGCAAATTTTGTCAAAAACTCGCGGAAAAAAGCCGATTTTCGTCAAAAGATCGCGAAAAAAGTGCAGATTTCATCAAAATATCGTGATCTTTGTAAAACTTCCGTGAAAAAATGGCGTATTTCGTCAAAGGATCGCGAAAAAAGCGCAAATTTCCTCAAAATATCGTAGAAAAAATGCGATTTTTGCAAAAGGTCCGTGGAAAAAAAAGCGAATTTCGTCAAAAAAATTGCGGAAAAAAGCAGATTTTCGTCAAAGAATTGCGAAAAATGCACAAATTTCATCAGAATATCGCAGAAAAAAGCGATTTTCGTAAATGGGCTGCGACAAAATAGCGTATTTCATCAAAAGATCGCGAAAAAATAGTGAATTTCGTCAAAGGATCTCGAAAAAAGCTCACATTTTGTCAAAGTATCGGGGAAAAAACACGATTTTCGTAACAGGCTCGCAAAAAATAGTGAATTTCGTCAAAGGATTGTAGAAAAAACGCGAATTTCGTTAATGGATCGCGGAAAAATGCGAATTTCATAAAAGTATCGTGGAAAAAACGCGAATTTAGTCAAAGCATCCAAAGCACCAAAAAAGATGTGCAAACCAAACTTATAAATAGAACATTCATAAAATGGGATTTAATTTTTTTTTAATGATATAAAATGCAGCATGATTTCAGTGTACTTTGATAATGTATTCAGGAGGTGGACCAGTGAAAAATCCTCCCCCCCCCCTTCTTACTGTATTGAAATGTCTCCCACTTTCTTAAGATTTAGGATTTGATGCTTATTAATGATTTAGATGTGAATTTTCCATCCAAGGAAAATGTCTGATTCCAACACAGATCTATGCTGACAAATAATTCAATGGGAAGTGTGAAAGCATCCATTCATTCAACAAAAAGTATCCTTTTACTTAACATAAGTATTCTTTTTTTCAGCAAAAATATCTTTTTCAATAAACACGTCTTGCCTCCTTTTAAAAGAAATTCAAACATTAGTGATACTTGTTAGTGGAACTCTGTATCTTCTACTCTCAAATAAGAATTATTTTACAATTAAAATTGTATCTTGCATTTTTACCTATAAAAAAGTAAAGAAAATTTCTCTTAATATTTTTTAAAAATGTCTTATTTTATTGCAAATATTATGGCTTTAATTCATTATTTAATTATTATTAAAACAATAATTAATGCATTTATTTTACCTTTTCCAAATAAACAAGTTTCATTTATTCCTTTAAAATATTAATTATTATTGATGGGGACCCACTTTTGTAAAAAAACAGGGGTTTGTCCAGACTTTTCTCTCAGGGTCCTGTTTTTGTGAAATTGTGAACAACTTTTTTATATTTGTGAAAAATCTAGTCCTAATTTTGTGAATTAAAAATGATCGTTATATTCAGGATCTTTTTTATGTTTTTACGAAGATATATGTATGTAAAATACATATATTTTCTTTATATATGTAAAAGTGACAGGCCAGACCACTTTTAGATGATTAAATTTGTGAAAGGTTTAGTTTGCAACTGAAAAATTTTCTAAAAGGCCTATTTTTAAGACAAAGCCTTTTGTGAAGGGTCTTTTTTAGAGTGAAAATTTTTGTGAAGGGTCCTGTTTTGAAATGACAAATTTTGTGAAGGGTCCTTTAAAGGACCCAACTTTTTCCTAAACAGATCCCTGAAAAAGGACCCAGATTTTTGGAAATCCTGGGTCCCGGAGACCCAGGATTTTTCAAGTACAGTGACATCACTGGTAGTATGTTCATAACAAAAATAATTGCTATGTGCTAGAGATTTTTAACACATATATTTGAAATCAGTACCTAAAAATCAGTTTAAAATATTCACGTCTATTAATTATATGGAAAAAGGTTACGTTAGCTAGCATTATTTAAAATTAACTTTATTTTGATGTTTTAGATTAACAGGATATCTTTAACTTTTTTTTTTTCAACACTTTCTAAGAAAATATCACCGTGAATCAAATTCAGTAATTTATCAAAAAAATTTAGAATAAAAACAAAACAAAATACATATGTATATTTGTGATAAATAAAATAGTTTTTAAACATATCCAAAAGTAATGTCTATTTTATGCCTAACTGATTTTTTTTTTTTTTTTTTTTTTTAATAATGAATCAGAAATGCAGTAGGAAAAAAATGGATGATGCAGTGGATTGTTTTTTGAGAAAAAATGGTCATGCCAACTCAACTAATAATTGTTATAACACCTATGCATTTTATAAAATATAAATTAGAAAGTTTGCTTTAAGGCTTCTTTGTCATAATGTGAAAAAAATGACCTTCTTAAGTAAATATTTCAAAGATAAATAGAAAAAGAAAGGTAATTTGACATGTAAAAGTATGTATCACCCCATGCTATTTTAGCATCAAATTATCATACGGAAATGCAGGAGGTACCATTCAACAGGTAATTACATGTACTTTCCACATATGAATATATTTTTTGAAATAGGAGTCGTCCACATAATAAAAGTTGTAACAACTTTCATTTTTCAAGTAACACCCACTTTTGACATGTTATTTAAGTTCCTTGGATCAAAGCAGACTGGAAAAAGGTATAGTATTTATACTTTTCCTGAAATCTTCATTAAATTATTAAAGATAATGGGTTAGAGGTTTACCCATAAATTTTGAAAAAGTAAAATCTTAGAATGAATGGTAGCAGGAATATTCAAATAGTTACAAGACAAATTATTTTGAAATTCCAACTACAAAATAAACTTACTTTATATGAAAAGAAATTCTTTAAAATTTCACCAGTTACTTTTGAAGATTTTTTTTTTTACCTGTAGATGTCAGAAAACTGTCTTTTTAAACCAGGTGATTCGAACATGTGGCCTGCTGATAATTTATCCGTGGCCAACCGAGCCTTTGGTGTTTTTTACTATGTTTAAAGGAAATGAATTAAAGGAGATGACATAAATGATGTCACTTGAAGCACTTCCTACCCCCCCCCCTAATTCCGCCATATTTGACTGTGGTAAGTTGTGCTATGAGGCAGTTTCTTCTCGCTGCGCAAATCAACTATAGTAAAAGTCAAATATGGCAGACTCCGGAGAGGGAGAAAGAACTCGTCTTTTGACTTCAATGCTCTTTATGGTGCTAGATTGATATATCGTCTCCTTTTAATCTTCATAGCTCCATGGTTTATATCAATTCATGTTTGATGAAAAAAATACACTTTGCATGAACACACTTGCACAAGCCAAGACTGCAATGTTGGCATATTGGACAACTTGCTAACAGTTGGAGATTTTTTTGTTCAAAATAGTAATAATTGCTTTATTTAATGACAAACATTTCATGATTAAATAAGGCAAAAATTACTACTCATAAGAATTGGTGGCAATTTTGAATTTAAAAAAATCACTTATCTGACAACAGTATTAGAAATGAAAAACTTTAGTAGTATAGTATCTCACTCATTTTAAAACTTCTGCTACAAGACATTGTGGGTGTAAAAATAATGAATAAAAGGAGATCTTTAATCTGAAAATTTAAAGATTTATAAAATTGCATTTTTTTAATAAAATTGCTATGTGTTCTATGCTGAAATTACCGCACGGTCTTTGACTTTCATCACATTATAAAATAATGTGCTGTATTTATTAGGTATTAAAAATGTATAGAAACTGTTCAAATGGGGCACTGCTTAATGATAATTAAGTGTTAAAAAATAAATAGCCGTTAAATGAGTAGCTTTGAAAGTCACACAAATTCTCGTCTTTTTCTTGAAAAAAAATAATGTTACCCTAGTATACAAAGTCAAACACAGGGATTAAGGATTTGTGATGAATAATTTTCATTATCCATGTTAGTAAACGTGTCATTGTTAATTAGCCCTGCGTGATCATTATTTTTCTTCTTTCTATTTCATTTTTACAGATATTCGTACTCGCATCACATTTTAACAGACATTCATACTTGCATTGCATTTTAAGATTTTTCAATAATGCATTTTTGTATCATTTTCATTGTAATTAAAATTTTTAAATGCCAAAATTATGTATTTAATTTGTAGGTGTCTAAACATCCATGTGAACAATCATGTATTTAAATATATATATATTTTTAAATCTAAACCTATGTTCTGCGGCGTACCTTTGTACAACATCCTTGCTATTTTAAATTTTAAAAGTTTGGAAATATTAAAATTGATGTATTTTACTTTATAAATGTTTCATTTAAAGTTTTCCAGAGCCTGTGTTAAATTTTTTCTGGTGTGCAGCTATAGAATTTTGCATGGTTTTTGTTGTTGTCGTTTTTAACCAGGCTGCATTTTGTATGTACCAATTTCATTATGTGCGACGGTAATAATATAAATTTGCTTTTTTTTTTTTTTTTTTTTTAGTAATGGGCCCTGCAGATGTGTACACAATATATAATTTTGCACTCAGCGAGAAACGAGTTCGAAATATAAATTTCTCTGTTATCTTAAAATTAGGAATAAGTTGTAAAAAAACATAGGTCATGTTTTGTCTGACAATCATTCTTTTATGTAAAAATTAATATAGGTCACAATTCATAAAGTATTTATTAATAATTTTCTTAATTAAAAATTAATATGTTTCTGAATAAAAAAAGGAATGGAATATGTTTTGGGCTTATTCATTGCACCTCATTCAAAAAGAAAGCTTTCAGTTGAATGATTTTTTTGAAAAGATAGTTTTTAGTTTGTGATATGGACTTGACATAAATATCAAAAGTGGATGATACTATTTGAAAAATGCATGTTAATATAATTTTTAATATATAAATGACAACTATTTAAAATATTGCATTCATACACAGAAAGCAAACAAAATTCTCAGTTGAATGGTATCCCTTGCATCTCTCTGTGATAATATGGTGATAAAATAACATGGTGTGGTGGTATTCTTTTCTATGACTGTACATAAATTTAATGTACTAAACTCAACAAAATCTCACTTGCACCTCATTCAAAAAGAAAGCTTTCAGTTGAATGACTTTTTTGAAAAGATAATTTTTAGTTTGTGACGTGGACTTGGAACTAAAAATATCAAAAGTGGATGATACTATTTGAAAAATGAATGTTAATATAAATTTTAATATGTAGATGACAACTATTTAAAATATTGTATTCATACACAGAAAGCAAACAAAATTCTCAGTTGCATGGTACCCCTTGTATCTTATTACCTCTGTGATAAAATTACATGGGGTGGTGGTATTCTCTTCTATGACTGTACATAAATTTAATGTACTGAACTCAACAAAATCTCACTTTTTGTGAATTGTTAAGAAATAAAGAAGCTATGAAAGATATTTTTGCAAAAACATGTGTGTAAAATACATACTAAGCATATTTATACTACAATGCAATTTTATACCCAGCTTGAAATTGATTGTAACAATGTAGATATTTATCAGACTAGTAGTCACACACCAGTAGTCTTATCAATATTTCACATAAGATTTTCCTTTTACTGATGGCAGTTTAATATATCTAAGAAAATATGTGAGACTGCACCATACTTATAAGAAAAGATCACATAGTTAGCTCACCAAGGTTTAAGGGACTGCTTCATTCTTCCTCCCTCATCACAAATGTTAACTTATGAGAAAATTTATTTAGGTGATTTCTCATTATCTAATATAGTTATTGAAATGTGGTTTTCACCATCAGAAAATAGACCTCTGAAATAGTACTTTTTTTTATTGTCTCCTTAAATTTGAGTATTTTTAAAATGTTGTTAAAAACAGTAAATTTTCTACAAGTAGAAAATTTTAAGTTTAGTTTTTAAAAGTACTTAAAACTGAATAAGACAATATTTAAAAACATACTATGTCAACAACTGATGCCTACTTTCTGATGGTGAAAACTGTATTTTGGTAACAATCACCCAATTAATTCTTTCATAGTTTAACATGAGATTTCATGATCAGTGAGATGAAAACCTGTATCAGTGAAGCATCTCCTTAAGCTATTAAGGCAGCTCTATCACATCTGGTACACTGATATTGTATCAAACCAACCACATCAGGATATTACCTTGATTTCATTATGTTAACGAATCGATAGCATAATTTTGGCCAAGTGACAAAGAATTAAATATATTTTATTGGAAGATTCCATTTTCATTGAAAAAAACATACATGATTGCATTAACTACTTTGCTAGACTTTTTCTTCATTAATAGGGAAAATTTGCAAAATCTAGTTTTTATTATGAATCATATATTCTACTGCATAGGCGGTGACTGGATTTTGGGACACAACAGATTATTTCCAGAATAATTTGGATTATTTAATCATAGAATCGCACAATTAAATAAGCCAAAAATTCTTATTAAAAATAGTGGTAGTAAGGTGTTTACAAAAGTAAAGCCTGTGGGAATGCTTTTGAGAATAACATGCACCAAAAAAGCCAGTCACAAGCTGCCATTGCACCTAGGCCACTATACTACTAACAGTTTCACTTGCATTCTTTCAACTTGCTTTATAAGCACTGATAGCAGCAATATAGTGCAAAGTTTTGCAAATAGCATTTTAACTGTTAAGTGACACCTTCCAAGGCACTGGGACAAAATAATGTGCCTTTTCCCAGAATTGCTTAAAATTGGCATACTTTCAGATTATATTTCCATATGTAACTGACAGAATCTCACTGCCTTCAATATGAGAATATTAACTACATTATAACAGGACTTGTGAGTTATTATTCAAGCCTAGTTAATATACTTTCAGTATCCGATGAGGGCTCTCATTCTTCAGGTGAATGGAAGGAGCAGACAAGGAAATGTTTTGGTTTGTCATATTGCAATAAACATTAAAGTGAACTTTCTAATCGACTAACATTATAGTAATGCAAGCAATTTCTTCTATAAAAATAGCAGGCATAAAAGTTTCATTAGCTTTTACGATCAATAACATATTTAGGACAGTTTAAACAGGCAAAATTATTAATAAAGTGTATGCACGATTCTAAAAAATGCACATATTAGTGATTTCCAAAAGATATTTTGTTGTGCATTACACCTGTTTACATACAAAACAGACTATTCTTCACTCAAACAAAAACAAATCAATAAATAAAATGGGATAAATTATAAATAAATATTTTAAATATAAGTAAAGGTATGAAACATTGGAATTGCTATACTAATGTTGTGAAAATTTGGGTTATAAGAAATTAAAATTTAATTTTGTACAAAAAATTTCTTATTAATTATTTTCTATTTATAATAATTAATAATAACAATCCTTACAAAAAAAAAAATATAAAATTTGTTTAAAACATGCAAAGTTATTAATGTTAAAGAGTGTAAAGACAAAACTAATTTTGCTAAAATAATTTCCAAATCAATGAAATTATAACTGGCTAAATTATTTAAAACACAATCCCCAGTAATATAAGCTGAGAACCATCACCTAAAAATATAATATTTTTTATTAATTTTCAAATATCCAAACAAAACTTTATTTTTAATATTTTATTCACATGAATGTTTTGAAATATATTTATGGCAGTACCAATATATACAAAAACAATCACGCTTTTTCTTTCAAAAGACAAAAGTAGTTACAAACAACTTCTGTATTTTCTAATTTTCAGAACAAGATAAATATGCATTTTAATAAACTGATTTTCATCTAATTAAAAAAAAATTAAGAATAACAAAGTATTAAAAAAATAGACTACTTCATCTGATGCCTTCTTTGGAAATGGAATGGGCATAATGAAATAGATAATAATGAGATGGTAATTTTCTTAGATGTTTACATGTACTTACATAATTAGAAAATTATATTTTACTATACAAATTATAAAAATGCTCATCTATAAAAATTTATATATATATGTGTGTATGTGTGTGTTTGAATATGGATATATATATATATATATATATATATTTATCTATTTTATTTAAATATATTCTTATTTCTTGTTGTTGTAAATGTAATACTAAAAAAGTCTAATTCAAATTCAGTAATTATAATATATAAAGAAAAACTAAAAACATAGTAAACTTATAGATTAACATACAAAATACACACAATCTGGAATACAATGGTTATTACATCTAAAATACAACTACATACATATATATGATAAGTAACTTGATTTAAAGAAATTTTAAAATGTATCAAATCAAGTAAACACAACAATGTAATTTTGCATTCTACTCAAGACTAGAAGTATGCATTTTTAACAATATTGATGAAATAAAGAACAAAACTTCATTACTTAAACACACAATAAGTACTGTATAAAAAATTAATATGAACAACTTTCTTAAAGAAACCAATAGAATTAAATGCAGCAAATAAAAGAAATGGAACAAAATAAAAAATTATGAAATAGTCAAACCTCATTAAGACAATCTTTAAGAACCACAAAAATATATTTCATGAAATATAGTTTATTGTATGAATTAAATGAGGAATGCTATTCATCTTAATAATTCATCTACATGAAGACTGTCATAATGAAGTTTAACTACATTGATCACAATATATAAAACATGGGTAATAAGTAAGAGATATAACATTGGTTTCTAAAAAATAAGTGTAAATCGACAGTTACATAGCAAATATAAAAGTTTATATTGGAAAGAATAAAAATAAATTTTCAAAAAATATATCCATCATTCAACTTAACTAAGGTATGATTAAAAAAACTAATTACTTGCATAAATTTAATTGACAGAGCCTGATGAAACTAACTGAATAGAAAATAAATAAAACAGCATGGTTACATCACACAAATTATGTTGAATAGCATTTTCTGGTCTTCTTGTGGACTTATTTACAACATAAGAAATATGACTGTGGACATATATTCAATGAACACCAACTTTTCTTTTATTCAACATTTCTGCCCTTCGTATTTCAGCCATATTGGCATTCTTTTTGGACTTTTTATTTTTTCTTCTTTCTTCAGCTTCAATATGTTTGGCTAATTTCCATGACAATATTGTACTTGCAAGGAAGAAGGGTGAAAGACCCAACAACACATAATAAATAAATTCCCAAGGGTTTTCAGCAGCCCACTTCACTATCTCATCAAACCATTCTTTCCATGTTGACATCTTGAAGAGATGGATCTGAAAAGTAAAATTATAATTTTTTATAGAATATCTTTAAAGTATTGTTTTTATAAATAATATTTTTGTTGAAAATAATTCTTAAAGAATCTTGCACACTCAGTTCATATAAGAAAACAGACAAAATTTCATAAATATAAAAAAAATTAAACAAAAATATGACTGAACAAATAGATCAACTTTTCACTTTCAGTATTTTCAAGCCTGTCCTTGTTTAAACTTACACAGTATTATATACAGATACATCTATTATGATATAGCAATAATGTTCTAGCTAACTCTTTTTAGCATAATGCTTTAGAAAATCTAGTACCATGAATTCCCATGGATTCTCAGCAGCCCATGTCACTATCTCACTGATCCACTCTGTCCATGTAGACATCTTGAAGGAAGTAAATCTGCAAGATTATTATATACAAACAGTAAGCTACATCTAAGGACAGGGCAAATTTATTTTACATGTAGTTATTCACAACTACATAATACACATCAGACTAAAATAATTATCTATGCTATGAATACATTCAACTGTGAATGACCAAAACTATAGTTCAAAGTTTAATATTTAATCAGGGTATAGTCAGGTAAGATACTAATATAGCAATTCTATGTTTCTCTTATTCTTAGTAAATTACTACTAACTACAATTTAAATGCTTTTCTCAAAATTCAAACACAATCACAAGTGAATGATGAATGGGAACTTAAGCAAACTTGCAGATTACTGTACATGATTTTAATCATTCTTAATTTTGGTTTCCAAACTAAAATGATATCAAAAGAAACTTATTTTCTAAAACAAAATACCAAATAGTTGTTTGTAGCAAAACTTCATACGGATTTTTTAAATGAGTCATTTCAAGTATTTACAGATTAATGTATTCTTGTAAATTAAGGTATTTCATTACATTTGAATAGCCAATTTCAGGCAAATATCACATTTTTTTTTTCTTATTGTCTTATTTGGAAGGCTTTAACATTAGCTATCCAAAACAATTCTTGTTTTTTTAATATGGTCATTAGAAGTGTAGTTGTGGCTGGTTTTCTTTCAGCTCTCAAACCGGAAGAGCATGTACTAAAAGGACCAGAATTTTTTTGTTTTAAAAAAGAGAAAAGAACTTCTAATATTGATTAAAGAAAATACAACATAAATAGCTGGACAATTTTTACGAACTTGAGGTGAATATTTTTAATACATTTTCAGAAATAAAAACTTTAAATGCATTTTCTGAAAAACATGATTTTCATGAGCAATCAGTTCTGAAAAAAGCTCTATCTCAATAAATTAGGGTTATCATATATATTAAAACGCTAAGCTAAATTTTTAGTTCATGCGAAATGGGCATAACTATGCATGCATAAAATTAAATCTAGAACCTGTTCAGTTTTATAGAAAATTGGAATGAGATCCGGTTAGCCTAGTGGTGTAAGCCGTCAGTTTAAAGCTGTGAATCTCTGTAGAGAATGCAAGTTCTGACACCCCACGCCCGGCTGAATGATTTATATAACACTTTTGGTGATAATTCATTTTGATAATGTCATATTTTATTTCAGGAGCAGAAGTTATATGATTTGAATTTTTTTAATTACTATCCGAATGCTTTATAATTAAATAAAATTTAACACTCAACAATATTTTTTTAAATAATAATTTTATATTAAAAACATTTAAGCTAAAATATTTTGCATGTAATTATTAATTAAATAAATTGAACTGATCTACACTTTTTGTTATGTTTTCTGACCATTATCAAGAATATATATTAGGGTGGGTCAAAAAAAGCGAAATTTTTCAGATCAACTTCTAATAGCATGGAAAAATTGCCTTTTGTTATTAGAAGAATAATGCAAAAAAGATTTTTAAAACCGGTTAATATCTTTTGGTTGCGCATCTCACTTCAATTTTGGAAAATATGATAAAAATTGATCTTTTTTAAATTAATGATGAAAATTAAAAACTATTAAGACTATCTATATTAAGACATCTAATAGTGCATAAATGTCATCTTTTGTAATAAAAAGAATAATGGAAAACAATATTTAAAATCCCTTAATACCTCTAGGTTGCGCACTGTACTTGCATTTGTGAAAATATGATCAAAATTGGAGATTTTTGGTATTAAATGTTGAAAATTAAAAAAAAATATCCAGACCTACTTCTAATAGTGCATAAAAGTCACCTTTTGTCATTAGTAGAATAACAAGAAAAATATTTTAAATCGATTAACATCTTTACGTTGCTCATCGCACTTGAAATTTAGAAAATATTGTCAAAAAGAACACATTTCTGTAATTCAAGAGCCAGGTTCAAAATATATTGGTTATAGATTTCTATTACAACTGGAACTGGGTGAGATAGTTTTAGAACTGTTGTTTTATACCTATCTGAGAAGAACACACCTCCTTAGGATGTCGCTGTTAAATTACTTAACGTAAAGTCTAACATAAGTAGCAGAGCTGCATTAGCAGCTAGAAGTGTAAGGGCTGCAAGAATCCCTAAACCTCGTTAAAAAGAAAAATATGAAAAAGTTGAATTACTATTTAACTTTAAATTAACTAAATAGCTGAAATAGAAAAACATTTGTGGTGGTTAAAGAAATAAGCAAACTAAATTTAAAAGACAATATTAACATTTATTATTCAATTAAAACAGAATTATAAAACAAGACAATTGTATAGGATCAATCTTTAACATCCGAACCTAATAAATAAAATAAATATACCATTACTGGGATACAATTCCATGACACTAAAAGAGCACTATCATAGTGAACCAGAGCACTTCATATTAATGGTCGTAAAGATAATGATCACATAAAAGAAATCAAATATGATACTAGGAAAAATCACAGCCAACACTTTAAAGATAGAAAAATCATCTCCAGCATAATTATTCAGAAAAAGTAAAGTAAAATCTTATGCAATAATGTCGAAGATTTAATATATTCTGTAAGGTTGATGAAAATAACAATGCTTAATTAATTAAAACCACTTGAAAAACAAAAACTGTTTCACAAACAACTTCCATCTCCATCCAACTGCCAAAAGCCACTGGATGCAACAAGCGAAGTTCCAATCACCAGGGGAAAGATATCACTTAAACAGAGATTCTCCTTCAAACCCAAAAAGTCATTTATTCCTTAAATATCGTTAAAACAAACATGCATCATTACTGGGAAAACTTTATGTAGCACCATAGATGAAAATCAAAGAAGTCCACGAAACATTTTTACTTAAACGTAGATGATTAGACGACAGGAAAAACAAACATATTACGCACTGTTAAAAATATATATAGATGCATAACTAATGAGCTAATCGGCATCTTATCTTAAACTGGTAAAACTATAAACTGAGATAAAGAGAGTCTATGCTAAACCAAGCACACATACCTATCTAGGTGAATGAAAACATATTTATATTATTCAAACACATGGAAAAACAACTACTACGCAGCCAGGAAGTTACACCCTCCGATCTCTGAAACGCTAATGGAAGAAAGGACGAAACGTCATATGCAAAACGAACGACCAGATGACTAACACCACCTCGCGTACATTCGTAGTAACTCATCAGTTGGTTCAGAGACTTCAGATGGATTGCATCACGGACATAAACACATGTTAAAGGCCAGCTATTACAATAGTAAAGTGAAACGTAAATAAAGTATATGAAAGAAAGGAACTAAAGACTGGAAATAACATTAAGATAAAGGTAAGTGAAACTGAATAAAATTTATTTAATAAAGATAGTGAATTAATTATATTATTGTTATGGTATGGTACAGGGATGAGAAAGGGTCTGTTAAAGCTAACAAAGCCAATTAACGAATTCCAACCAATTAACGAATGTTGTTGAGAACTGTTGTTCGACCTTGTATATGATCTGGAATTGATACACACCAAGTAATATTTAAAAAATAGTTACATTTAAAAATGCATACCACAATTGCCCAGAAGCAGAATTTTCTGCATCAGTCTGCAGCAAATTAAAATTTATCTGCGAACTAACAATGCTAGACTAAGCTTACTTACTACCATCATAAGAAATAATATAAACCCATAAAATAAACAAAATTTCCATTTATAAAGAAAATATAATAAAAGGATACAAAAAATACTATAAATCTAGAGACAAAGTAAATTTCAGCTATTTTTTAAACCCAGCATTTCTTTTTAAGCTGGTGGATTAATCTGCAAGGTTTAAAATAATCTGCAGCGCCCGTTGCTGTGCTGCACTGTTTCTGCTACTGGGCACAATTGAAAACACTCTTCCAGCAATTATTGTTTCGTGGCTTCAAAAGTTCAATTATTGCTCATTTTCTTCTATATCAAAATACTTTTGTGTGTTCCTGTAAATAAATGATAAGCTCTATGCACACACTAGTCTACTATAGTAATAACTTTGTAGTACACCTCAGTGATTTATATCAATTTCAATATGTTTTAAATACTGTAACATCATTAAAATACACAGCAAGCGATTTTCCCCATATACCATAATGTAACAGAATTCTTTTGAGTGGTCCTATAAATGAGCCAAATATGCTATACACACTTCCTTTACAATACCGAACATGCCATACTAAACCCAAATAAGATATATCCATTTCATGACAATCAGACTAATATTTACGTGAGTTAAAGCAAGGACGGACAGACAATCTGAATTCATAAGCACTTTTCAACTATGTTGGAAAGTATTAAAAAAGAGAAATTTGATCCCCAACTTCATAACAGCCATATCTATCAATGCATATTCAAAGCTAATTTCACAAGAACACAAAAATATCATTTATATACTTTTAATCAAATGCAATTTCATCCAAACAAATTTCGTTCGTACAAATATGTTTTTCAAATTAATTACAAATGTACTAAAATTCAGGGGTGCAGAAAATGTTTCTACTCGCAACATTTCTCCCAATCCACATGAAAATTTCCCCCAAATCTTACGGTATGTTATAGGTAAATACTGTATTAACGTAGGTATAGAAAATTTATTTTTCCAATATATCTCAACTTATGCACGAGTATATAATGGAAGGGGTGATTATGAGAGGGAAAAGAAATTCTGAAATTAACAGCAAATTTTCTGAAAGGTTACAGCAGCAGAGTGGAGGAAGGGGGGAAATCCACTCCCAGCACTAACTATGTTTTTTTCACGACTTTGCCGAAATTCGCGTTTTTTCGCGATTTTTTGACGAAATTTGCGGTTATTTCGCCTTCCTTTTCACGAGTTTTGTAGTTATTTCACCTTCCTTTTCACGAGTTTTGTAGTTATTTCACCTTCCTTTTCACGAGTTTTGTAGTTATTTCACCTTCCTTTTGACGAAATTCGCGGGTATTTCGCCCTCTTTTGACGGAATTTGCGGTTGTTTTGCCATCTTTTGATGAAATTCGCGGTTGTTTTGCCATCTTTTGATGAAATTCGCGGTTGTTTTGCCATTTTTTGATGAAATTCGCGGTCCTTTTGCGATCGTTTGACGAAATTTGCGGTTCTTTTGTGATATTTTGACGAAATTTGCGAGATTTTTGCGATCTTTTAATGAAATTTACGGTTATTTCGCCCCTTTTGATGAGGTTTGCGGTTGTTTCGTGATCTTTGACGAAATTTGTGTTGATTTCGCGATCTTTTGACGAAATTTGCGTTGATTTCGCGATCTTTTGATGAAATTTCCGTTGATTTCGCAATCTTTTGATGAAATTTGCATTGATTTCGCGATCTTTTGATGAAATTCGCAGTTGGTTTGCTGTCTTTCGACAAAATTTGAGGCTGTTTTGCGATCTTTTGACGAAATTCGCCGTGGTTTTGCGATCTTTCAACAAAATTTGTAGTTGTTTCATGATATTTTGTCAAAATTTGCGGTTGTTTTGCGATATTTTGACGAAATTTACGTTTTTTTGCGATCTTTTGGTGAAATGTGCATTTATTTCGCGATCTTTTGACAAAATTTGCGTTCATTTTGCGCTCTTTTGATGAAACTTGCTTCTCTTTCACCGAAATTTGCGGGTTTTTTCGCAATCTTTAGGCGAAACATGAGCTTCTTTTGCGATCTTTTAACGAAATTTGCAGTTATTTTGCGATCTTTTGAGGAAACTTGCGGTTCTTTCGTGATCTTTTGACGAAATTTGTGGTTATTTTGCAATCTTGTGACGAAAAGCGCGTTTTTTCCGTAATTCTTTGACAAAATTCGCGGTATTTTTATGTCCAAATTTTCAGATTGATGACCTTTTCTTTAATTTTCAGAATCGAATGCCGTAAATTTTCGGCAAATTCGGAACAGAATCACCCCTGGTATACGGTATATATTACTCTGAGATCGATTTTGTGAAGATCGCCATACGGATCTTTTTATTTGTAGAGAAATTTTTCTATCTCAGGGAATTATGGAATCTGTTGTTAAAATCGAAATCAATTGTATATGTTTCTGCAAAATTTCCCCAGGTAGTTAAAATTTCCCCCGATCATAGATCGCCGGATCGGACATATTCTGCACCCCTGCTTAAATTAAGTTTTCTCACAAATTATAGGAGGCTATTTTCTTTATTTTTTTCAGCAAATTAAAACAATGACAAAACAAAAATAATAAAAAACTGTGCCAAAAAATAAAATTTATAGTGCAGGAATCTCCCTCGCCCCACCCCCATCCCCCTAAAAAAAAAAACAACTCCATGAGCACGTAGTAAAAACCCTTTAAATATTCAAATAAACCGCCAACGCAAAACGCTCCATTCCTTACAAAAAAATGAAGAGTAAATAAAACATTCTTAATCAAATGTCATTTCACTTGGATAAAATTGTCCATTCAGATAAATTTATCCTTCAGAGTATTTTTTAATTTAAAAGACTGTTGTACCAAATGTTTCGAAAAAAGCAAATGTTATATTGACCACAGAAAATTTTAACAGATACAGTAGACTCTCATTTTTACGAACCTCTTTTTCACGAACACTTGCGATTTTACGAACTATAGAGTGGTCCCGAATATGTTCCCATAGAAGCAATGCAATTTTTCGCTCCCATTTACGAACTACAGATTATGAAAATCTCTTTTTTGTGAACTCAGTTCTCGTACTTCTGATTTTTTTTTTTTTTTTTAAATATCGGAATGCAGCGCCAATGTCAGTACAGATCTATACAGATACAATGAGACATCAGGTGCATTCCAAGAATGTGCTGTTTTCCCCAATCTATTTCGGAGGGAGGGGGTGGGGGGGTACAGCAACAATTTCCAATAGTGGTTGTCAGGACTAAGGATCTTTTTTGAAGGGAACAATAACTGTGAAAGGTAAACGTAGTAAAGGTTTTCATTGATAAATTGGAAACATATCTTTTTCAAAATGTGATTTTTTAAAAAAAAGATACGTGATTATTTCCATTCCTAATATTTTATCTATGTTTTCATCTATGTATTTTCATCTACTAAGTGCTAATATAGTTTGTGTTTTCATATGTAATATTTTTAAAGCATAGTAACGTATGTGTACTAAAATTATTTTTGGTGCATAAATTTGCATTTATTTTTTGTATATTTAAAAATACAGATATAAATTTATTAAATAATAAATAATCTTGAAATACTGCTTCATCTATAAAGAAAGGTCAGTTTGATAAAAATATACATAAATAATATATGTATTCATATCATTTTTGGTGTTTTTCTATTTTACAAACTATTTGGGTGTTCCCTACGAGTTCGTGAAAACGAGCGTCAACTGTATATAATTGCAAGATGTTCTATTATCTCTCTTTATTCATAAGATTACCAAGCGATAAAAAGATAATTTTATATGTTAAGAACTACATTTACCGATGGTGTGATTCAGAATGAATTAAGGAATTATCTGTGGTTGGTTTCGAACTGTTTCAGCTGCTTTCAGTTGAAATCAATTGAACCACCAATTGGAAGAATGGAATAAATGCCACTTTTTGACACATTCATTGTTCTACATTTTTACATTCTTTAGAAGTGTAGCACTTAATTGTGAGTTCGAAGAAAATAACAAAAACCATTCGCTTCGTATGTTTTTTTTATTTTCTTTGAACTCACAACTAAGCGTTACGTCTAAAGAATGTAAAAGTGTAGAAAAATGAATGTGTCAAGAAGTGGCGTTTATTCCCTTCTTCCAATTGGTGGTACAATTGAAGTTTTAATGTACCCGTTTTAAATGCACTAATCAATTAAAAAATTATAAATTCATGGATTTTATTTGAATGTAGCTAAACAATGTTTTGTTATTTTTGGAAATAGATTTTCTATTCAAAATCGAGAATTAAAATTTTTAAGAGATAAAATTATAAATAAACATATTTTACTTAAATGTTGCAAAAAGGTACTTTTTATAAATTTAATGAATCTGAACTCCTGTTTCACCGCATTTTTTTTAAATGGGGGTGGAGGGGAAACAATGCTTTTTTCATTTACATAACATAAATGAAATATATTGCAAAATTCAACAAAAATCACTCGTTGAAAATTAGAAGCAAGACAAAAAAGCACGAAAATATATTTTTAGTTGAAAAAAAAATTGCTCAGATCAAAAATTAGACAAAACTTTGCTGGGTTTGATAAGTCAAATTTGACTTTTTGGTATGAAAATGCTAAATGAAGACAATATATATGATTTATGAGTACAAAACATGTACAAGCATGAGCTTTTTTCTTAGAAATTTTCAGATGTTTTCCTGATTTACTATTTGTGCCAGTGTTTGGTTTATGCTCTACTTTGCTCAATCAGAATCGGTGAAAGTATGGGATGATGCTGATGACCCAGCACCAGACACCAAGCCGAAAAAAGCGTTTAATTAGTACTGCTAGTCATTACTATTCATGCATTAGAGATTGATGAAATGCACAATAAATTTTTAGCACCACACACCTAGCAAAGTTGCCCATAACTAGAGGGTGAAGATGGGCCAAACTAGGAGCACACGTCTGAAAAGAAATAGTCCTCGAGCCAGCAACAGATTTTGATGACCAAGTTCCTCTTGGCCGATAATTTGTAAAATGCTTCAGAGAGTTGTATCATGAAGCTCTGTGAACTTCAGCTGTGGTTCCGTGGGTGGGTTGAGCAGCGGTAGCCTCCCACACACGTAAAAAAAAAAATAAAAAAAAAAATCGTAGTCATTTCCTTCTGGTTGAAAATTTGTCAAATTACAGCTAACCCAATATCTTGAAGAAAAAAAAAAGTCAGCTGATTCTAAAGTGCTGGTTAATACGTCAGCTGGTCACACGAACATGAAAAAAATATACAGGGTGCAAAGGAAAGTCCCTTTAACCTGAAAATACTTGCGAACGGAGAGAGCTACAGCTGTGGAAGTTAAGTAACGGTATAGTAAAGTGACTACGCCCGATTTAATGCAAACGACGGCAGTGCCCCTAGTGGCAAAATTTGGAACATAGCCATTGCAAATCAAAAATGAAAAGAGAGCAAAATTTCCAATTAGAAAGTTTTAGAACATCAATTAATTAGTACGAAACGACATTTGATGTACATGGATAATATAAATCTTCGCCTGTATACCCAAAAATGTCCGAAATCGATGCACTCTATTTTGTGTAAACATTTGAATGGAATAGCCAAAAATATGAAGAAATACACACAATTTATAATATAAATATGTGCTTATCTCAATATATTTTGATAACATCACACAAAAAAACAAAAAAGACAAACTGTTTCACAGTAATAAAAAGTTAATATTCAGTATGTTCGAAAAGTTCGCCATTGCACATGATACAAGTTTGTATTCATGAGAGTAATTCTACATGCCACATTTCTCAGCATGGAACGTCTATTGCTAGCCTCTTCAATACGACAACATAGATTTAACCCTTTAAAGGGCAATGGCTAGACGGTCTAGCCACCTAATTTTAATTCCAAAACTGACAAATGGCAGCAAGAATATTTTAATAAAATTTTGTTTTTGTAATGAAAGTGAAAATTAGTGGGGTTTTTTTTTTCTTAGAAATTCGTTTGAATATTCTGGTGTTAGGAAATTATTTCATCAGTTTACGAACAGAATTCTTCTGTCCCTGAAGCGGTTAATCAAAAATTTTAAATGCATTGGAAATTAAATTTTTACAGACGTTACAGCACAGCACAACATCACAATTTGAAATTGTTAACTGCTACATTTACGGAATGTGAATATGCAAAGTAGAATCGTTGCTCATCGATTTCAGACATTTTTTGATATACAGGCGACGATTTATCTTATCCGTGTGAACCAAATGCCATTTCGTACAAATTAATTGATGCTCTAAAACTTTCTAATTAGAAATTTATCTCTTTTCATTTACGATTTTCAATAGCTATCTTCCAAATGTCTCCACTAGGGGGTGCTGTTGTAGTTTGCATTAGGTCAAGCATAGTCGCTTTACTATACCATTACCTCACTTCCATAGTTGTAGCTCTCTCCATTCACAGGTATTTTCAGGTTAAAGAGACTTCTCTTTGCACCCTGTATATTAGGGTGGGCCGAAAAAAACTTTTTTTTGATTTTTGATGATGGGTAGTGTGGAAAAGTGGCCACTAGTGGCACCAAGTTCACACAAAAAATTTGAGATTTTTAGGACAATTCCTATATTTGCCGCTTTTGGCTTGAAGTTTTGCTAAAAGACTGATTTTTGAACTTTTTTAGCAAAAATTTTAAAAATGTTAAATTAAACTTATTTTAATCGTATTTACTTGAAAAGGCATATTTTATGTTTCAAATGTATAAATAAGCTCTGATAATGTATTATTTAATTGCTATGTGTATTTTAAATTAGACGATTTTTATAGCCTTTTCGCGTTTTAGTGAGCAAAAGTTGCATGTATTGTTTGAATCTTACAACGGTTTCTCTCTTTTGTCTTGTTTATGTCCTTTGGTCTTCCTTATTTTTTTTTATGCTTTAAGGGTCATATATTTGGGTGACGGACAGCAGAATCCCTCAGAAACAGATCTGGAAGGAGAGAAGGGGGTGAGGCGAGAACTTAAGCGAACGCAGTGACTCATCGCGATGTTGGGAGAGTGAAGGAGGAAACACAAGAGAGGAGAAAGTGCGATAAGGGATGCTTATTATTTTCAGTGTTCCGTTTCCCTGAGACATGGCGGACGCTGTGTGAGACAGGAATATGCGTTTAGGAGTGTTTGGATTTGAAGGGCCTGGTTCAAATTCAGATTCAGTCAAACTGCTTGCTTGAAAGCTCCCACTACTTGAATCTTCCAACAATATAACTGTCTTCCATCTGGATCTAACTCCACTCGTTGAAGACTTTGTCACAGAACCACTATTAATCGTTGAAATTGTATCCCTCTTCATTTTCTGTGATATTTTCTTTGCAAGAGTTTTGCTTGTTTTTAAATCAATATTTCCGATAAACATTTTTGAACAGTTCTTTGATCCTTCAAGAAGTTCACCTCCCGATGTGGAAATTTACGTCTGATGTCGCAGCTACAATTGTTCAAGCCTCTACACTTACAAGCTGCAATGTCAAAGAGAGAGGTTTCCGCATTTCGTACGAAATCTTCGCAGATCGCCTTGCCTTTAACACCCGTATGATTACAAGATTTCTCCAATGATCTACGCTCATTGTAATAGTTTTAATCTTTCCGTTAATTGTTAATTGGGAAACCACTGGTATGGAAGATTTTATCCAGATTTCAGAAACTTTTTCACCTGCCATTTTAATAATATCATCCACTGGTTGAAGATAAATATCTCGATTTTCTTCTATATCGTTTCGCAACCAATAGTAGTGGCGCATGATGTCAGCAATAGTTGGCAATTGCAAGTCTTTCAATTTGCATGGTGCCCCAAAATGGCTACTTTTCACCCTATCACATGTCTTTACATGATCATGAACTTTCGCACTAGCCATTTCTAAACTCGTCGTAATAAAACGCACAAAACACAGTAAAGTCATGTTAAACGATCCAAAAAGCAATGTATTGCATGAGAAAAAGGTTTTACTTTTACACTGAACAAATGTCACAGAGAAACTGAGCACTGAAAAATAATAAACATCCCTTATCGCACTTTCTCCCATCTTGTATTTCCTCCTTCACTCCCCCAACATTGCGATGAGTCACTGCATTCGCTTAAGTTCTCGCCTCACCCCTTTTCTCCTTCCAAATCTGTTTCTGGGCGATTCTGTTGTCCGTCACCCAAATATATGACCCTTAACCCCTTGAGGGGCGGTGGGATAAAATATATCCCACCTAATTTAAACAAGATTCTCACCAGAAAAGTTTTACTGAATTTTACATTTTTAACTTTGGAGGAAAATTGTTACAATCTTGCTTTTCCTTATTTAAAAATAAAATTTTTCGATTATTCCAGTGAGAATTCAATATTTACAGTCATTTTCCCTTGCCCCTCAAGGGGTTAAAGCATCGAAAAAAATAAGGAAGACCAAGGGACATAAACAAGACAAAGGAGAGAAACTATTGAAAGATACAAACAATACATGCAACTTTTGCTCACTTAAACACGAAAAGGCTATAAAAATCGTCTAGTTTAAAATGCACATAGCAATTAAATAATACATTATCAGAGCATATTTATACATTAGGAACATTAAATATGCCTTTTCAAGTAAATACGATTAAAATAAGTTTAATTTAACATTTTTAAAATTTTTGCTAAAAAAGTTCAAAAATCAGCATTTTAGCAAAACTTCAAGCCAAAAGCGGCAAATATAGGAATTGTCCTAAAAATCTCAAATTTTTTGTGTGAACTCTGTGCCACTAGTGGCCACTTTTCCGCACTATCCATTATCGAAATTCAAAAAAAAGTTTTTTTCGGCCCACCCTACTGTATATATTTTTTATGTTTGTGTGACCAGCTGACGTATTAACCACCACTTTATAATCGGCTGACTTTTTTTTTTCTTCATGATATTGGGCTAGCTATAATTTGACAAATTTTCAACCGGGAGGAAATGACTAATTTTTTTTTTTTTTTACAGTGAGTGGCAGGCTACCGCTGTTCAACTCACCCACGGAACCGCAGCTGAAGTTCACAGAGCTTCATGATAGAACTCTCTGAAGCATTTTACAAATTATCGGCCGAGAGGAAATAACTGACGAAATTTGCACCTGGCTCGGGGACTAAAATGATTGAGGACGTTTTTTGTGAATATTGTTCTATTTTAAAGGCACGAAATTGATTTCTTGATTAAGGCAAATGAATAAAGACGCTGCCATTTAAAACCATATGTTATTTAATTAACAGGGACTTTTCGGTAACATATTAATTCAATATTAGGTTCCAGCATAGTAACAGGGTTTTTTATCCTAATACGTTAAATAATGCCCATCCCTAGTCACAGGTAAGTATTTATCTCAGCGTGTCATTTAAATTTATATTTTTATTATCTTTAAATAATAGTAACAGAAAATAAAACCTTTCGTAAAGCTTAGCAATTAATTTAAAAAATAATTATGCCTAAGACCTACATTTTGTATGGTTTCAGTAATTTTTGTTGTAAGTAATTTTAGTAACTAAAAGAAACCTCGGCACTTTTACACAAAGAAAAAAATATTTTTATACAAGACACGAGACAAAACAGAATAGGGAAAGAAAAAAGCTGTTAATGTTGACATACTTATATTGGTGAAATTTCAGCATAAAGTTTCAGTTATTTTTCCAGATTTGGGACTTACTTTCTCATCACTAAAAGAAATCCCAAATTTTTCAAAAATTTCAAAAATCACACTTTTGAGGCTTTGATATCTCTGGTTGGGCTTGGGCATGAGATAAAAATCTGAAATTATGGCTTCTGATAGTATTTTATGGTACTATTATGCACAAAAATTTAAAAGATGGAGATTTGACTGCAAGCTGAGGTATAGCGAGGAAAAGATATCAATAAATGCTATTAAGAGTACCTTAAGATGAATTAGATTTATCTGTTTTATTACAATATTTACACACGAAATATGGTTTGTTGAAAACAGTGTAATAACAAATATTTAATTTACTAAGAGACTATATATGTTCAACAAAGATCTCAGAAATATCTTAACAGAATTTAGGTGAGATGTTATGAGTTGGACCAGTTACTGTTGTCAGTTCCATAGGGGTGATCTTTCTTAAAATTTTATTTGTAAAAACCAAGTATTTTCATCCCTTGATAACTTGATTGAAGTTGGCCCTGCTGGCTCATAGAAATGAGCTTTGAAATCACTATGTTCAAGTCTCACTTCATTAATAATTCCTAGCTTACTTCTTATCATGCAACAATGTCATTTATCTGCAGTATAAATTTTGAAAGGGCTTCGGATATCTTTACTTTCTGCAAATTACTTGAGGCTGATGCATGGTAACATCATATAAATGTTTCATTTACAAGAACATACTTATAGTAGGAACAAGTTTCAGGGACTGGCAAGCAGCATTAAAATTGTGGTTTTTAAACCAACAAGCAGGAATGTGTTTTGACACATTTGATCATGTCTCAACAAGTATGTCAACATTAACAGCTTTTCTATTTCCCTATCCTGTTTTTGTCTCAGGTCTTGTATAAAAATATTTTTTTCTTTATGTAAATGTGCGGAGGTTTCTTTTAGTTACTAAAATTACATACAACAAAAATTACTGAAACCATACAAAATGTAGGTCTTAGGCATATTTATTTTTTTAATTAATTGCTAAGCTTTGCAAAAGGCTTTATTTTCTGCTACTATTATTTAAAGATAATAAAAAAAAAAAAAAAAATAAATGACACTCTGAGATAAATACTTGCCAGTGACTACAACAAAACAATAGTTTGGCAGTATTGTTTTGACATGTTGCCCTTGCCATATCGCAGCTTGAAGTCAAATCTCCATCCTGAATGTTTTTGTGCATAACATAACCATAAAATACTGTCAGAAACCAGAACTTCAAATTTTTATCTCGTGCCCCATCAGAGATGTCAAAGCCTCAAAAGTGTGATTTTTGACATTTTTGTAAAATTTGAGTTTTTTTTTTTTTTTAGTGAAGAGAAAGCAAGTCCCAGATCTGGAACATGGCATGTGAGTACAAGTACTTTTGGCCTATTTGTAAAAAAAATTATGTCATGTTGACAGTTCTCCTTGCTAGAAAAATTTCCTCCTGTAAACGGACAAATTTAGGAAAAAAACTTTATGCTGAAATTTCCCCAATAAGGATTTATTTTCGGAAACTATTCTATTACCATATTTTTAGCCCAATCTGTTCTATGCAAATTGCTTTAATCTGCACTTGAATTGCAGAAATAAACGATGAGTTATTTACAATTCCGTAAACCCTTCATGTGAGAAAATTGCTGCAGACGATGAAACAAAGATGGTCATCATGCACAAACAAAAATTATTAAAATTAAAATAATAGTCATTTTGAACTTCCATCATGTTAGGATTGTTGTACAAAAAATTTCAGATTTTTTAAAAATGGTCAAGCAACCAGTGCTGGACCACTTGATATGGATAGACCCTCCTTCAATCAAAAATTTCTCCTAAAATCAAAAATCTCACTGTATTCCCTCACTTCTGACAACACTCATGCAGAGAAAGTAGCCTGGGATAAAAAATATTTTTACATTTTCCCACAATTCATACCATCAAAAAAAAATTAATTCATCTAACACATCTTAAAAACTTCAACATCATCTTAAAAATTTCAAGTTAGACAACGTTGACACTACTGCTCCAAATTCGAAACAAAATGCACCATAATATTATGTATGATGTCCCATCATGCAGCCAAAGATTGGTCTTAAAAACACTTAAACTCCAACCAAGTTAGGTCCTCAAGTGCACCAGACATCCACAAGGTTCTATCTCCTAATTCACTCCTCTAAATAAGCTTTAACAGCTAAAGAAATATATAAAAATAAACTTAAAACTGGATATTTTTTCACTGTCAAAATGAGAACCAACTAAAACCTTTATGGGTGAAAAATTAAAAGGAAAATCTATCTCAATCTGTCACGGTCATATTAAAATTCTAAATATCACTTTCGCATCATATCTGTAAATCTTACTTTGAGTAATTCGAATCATAAATAATATTAAAGCATTCTAAAATAATTATTTGGTCTGGAAGTAAACAAGAAGAAACTGCGTATATGTCAAATCAAAACTTCATGAATCTTGGCGCCGAAGTTCTTTTTAAATAAACATTTAATAGAATTAGAAATACTATTTACAGTTATAATACATATTTACACAAATTCAAAACCATATTGTTGGGAGACACAATTCTCCACGTTCATATTTCAATTTTTTAATGATCTTATGTCCCATCTTTATATAATAACAAATCATTCCATTCTTAAAACAATGTTTGTTCCATTCTATTTACAAAAAAACAAGGCATTCTGGGAGTGTTCTATTAGTTGAAGTAGAAGAAGAAATTGCATTGTGTGCTGTGCTAATCTAACTGCAATTCTTTTTTCTACACACTCCCCACCTGAACTCTTACAGAGTTAATCAATCAAAAATTCTATCATGAAAATTTAAATTCTCATATCAGTGGTTCAGTGATCTATGATAATTCAATTTCAAAATTCAAATACACAAAATCAAATTCAAAATATCAAATTCAAACACGAAATATCAAGTTCAAAATATCAAATTCAAATACAATATATCAAATTCAAAACATCAATTAATGCTAAACATAAAAGTATAAAATTCAAACAATATAGAAAAATAAAAAATATTACTTGCAAATTAACACAATAAAATGGTATTTTTTTTTTTTTTTTTTTCAAACAGTTAATACACTTACTTATACTAAAACTCAAATAATACTGCATTCAAAGTAAGTAGAATTAAAAAAAGAGAGAAGAAGTCTATAAATGTTCATCAGTCTATAAATGTTCTAAAGGATATAAGTTCTGGAATCTTTTTGGGTTTCTCTTTTACGGATTTTGCAAGTCTTTCGCAAAAGTCTCCCCACCATGCAGCTGTTTCAATATTTTTCCAAACAAGACATTTTTTAATGATGCTTTTCACCAACTGTCTTCCCTTTGGAATCCAATATCGGGATCGAATTTTTGTCAAAGTATGTGCAGTTCCTGCGTGCATCATTTTTTCATGATCTTGACGCACAATCAACACCGTAACCAGGAATGTCTAGGCAGAATGACTGGATGTTTTTCTTCCGTAGAAAGATCACCAAATTCTAGTCTTCCTCCTAAACGTATAATTTCTGCTTGATCTATATATGGAACAAAATTGAATAGGGGTGAATTTTTCTCTACTGAATTATCATTTCTAAGAGACTCAAATTCTACTTTATAAAATTGCTTCTGTTCACTACGGATTAAATATTTTTCTGCTTCTAATAATTCTTCAGCTGTTAGTGGGCCGCAAACTTCAGTAGATTTTTTTAACTTCAATATAAATCTTTTTTACCCAAGCAGTTATTCTTATTAGTTTCTCCAAACTACTAAATTTGGTTATATCAATAGGATTTTTAATCTCTTCGATTATGCACTCGCATTGCAATATGTCATTAGGCTTCTTTCTGTATTCTAATTCATCTTCATCAATTATTTCTGTATCTTCAGATCTTGGCCAAAATTCTGGTGGGAAACTAAGCCACTTTGGCCCAAATAACCAAGTCGGGTCATTGATGAGCTTGGAAACTTTTGCTCCTCTTGAGACAAGGTCTGTGGGATTGTCTGCCCCAGGGCAATGATGCCAATCAGAAGGGGAACTCAGCATATGAATTTCTTCAACACGATTTCTCATGAAGGGTTTAAATTTTTCAGGTGATCCTTTAATCCAAAAATATGTTATTTTGGAATCCGTCCAGTAAATGCATGTCATTTCCAGATGTAGCGCCTTCAAAATACTGCAGCTTAATCTAGCAGAACATAATGCAGCCATCAATTCCAGTCTCGGTAAAGTGAGGGTTTTTTAAAGGAACTACTCTGTTTTTAGATGCTACAAAGACTGTTCGAATGTCTTTTTCAGAGGTTGTTACACGTAAATAAGCAATAGTGCCAAAAGCCATTGTACTTGCATCTGAAAATAAGTGCAATTGTAAATTGGTAATCTTCTCAGCTGGAATTTCAAAAAAATAATGTCGAGGAACAGAAAATTCAGATATCTGAGGAATTTCATTACACCAATCTTTCCAAAGAGAAACTGATCTTTTGGGATAACATCGTCCCAGTCTATACCTAACGACCAGATTTTTTGCATCAAACATTTTATTCTTAAAGTGAAGGGTCCTAGGAATCCAATAGGATCAAATACTCGACCCAAAACTTGTAAAATATACCTCTTGGTATCAATTCTTTTAGAAGCAAATGTTGCTAATTCACGAGTGTCAAAATACAAAAAATCCTCTAGACTGTTCCATGCTATACCTAAAACTTTGTAAGGGGCATTTTGTGTTTCAAATGTTTCCAAATTATCACTAGAAATTACATCATTTTTTTCAACAATTCTTTAAGGGATTTTGAATTAGTATGTCATTTATGTAAATGCATACTAGCTTCTTTGAAAATGTCTATAGACTCTAATGTAGTGGACAAGGCTTGCTCAACAGAGGATTGACTTCCAATGACATCATCTACATAAATGTTTTCATTCAAAAAATCTGTAGTTTCTGGATACTTTTTGATATATTTCTTTAAGTGATGTTTTATTGTAGCCGCTAACAAGAATGGACTACAATTAACCCCAAATAAAACTCTAGTAAATCTATATATTTGTGGGAGGTTGGATTCATCAAAACGGTCTTCCGAAAACAAAAAACGAGAAACGTCTCTGTCTTCTTCATCTACCAATATTTTTAAAAATGCATGTTTCATATCAATAGTAAAGGCAACTGAATGAAATTGAAATCGTAGCAAAATATCGAAAATTTCTGGGTATAAATTAGGCCCTGCGTGAAGACAATTATTAAGAGAAAGGAAGTTTAAATCATGAGCGGATGCATCAAAAACAATCCTCAATTTACTACTTACACGGTCTCTTTTTATTACTTCTCTGTGAGGTAAATAAAATTCAACATGCCCTTTATCTTCTGACTTAGGAACTAATTCTATGATTCCCTGATTTAAATAATCATTCAATACTTCTTTATATTCTAGGAATAATTGGGGGTTTCTAGTAAATCTTCTATTTAATTTAACTAGTCGAGATTCTGTGATTTTTCTATTATCATCCAAATGCCTTTTTTCCAGTTTCCATGGCAATCTTACTTTATATCATTTGTTTTTATATTTAATATCTGATTTGAATTGTTTCATAATTTCATTTTCAGAAGGATCAGAATCTTGTTTAATATTAATAAGTCCTGAAGTTTCAAGATCCCAAAACTTTTTAATTTGCTCAGAAATTAAATGTTCTTCAACAATTACATTAAAAATCAATGGAGATTGGTTTTCACTTTTTTTACCTTGGAGGCACCAACCAAAGATGGTTTCAACAACAACGAGATTTTTGTTCAAATGCTTTATATTACCTGTTACTATTTTATAGTAATAGTCTGCTCCTATGAGAAGGGAAATAGGATCCTGACATTGTGGTGAGTCAGCAAGGGTTAAATTCTGCAAAACGCTCACCTCTTTCAATTCATTTACTTCTGGGGGAGGGATGTCAGAACCAGATATTTCGTCTGTTACTAAAGCTTCTATTTCTAAACTTGACCTCGAAAGATGCTTATTTTCCAATTTAAGCTTAACAACATCATAAATTTTTTGAATTGGGGTTTTACTTCCAAATGTGAAGACTGACAGTTTTTCTTTTCTCAATATTTTAAGTTGTAATTTGTCAGCAATTTCCCGAGTTAAAAAGGTTCGCATTGCAGCGGTATCCAACAATAATCGAACGAAAAGTTCTTTATTTTTATTTTTTACATTCGCACTGCAAGTCTGTAAGAAAATTCTATTTTTTCCAATACACGAGATAGCCGAAATAATTTTGTTACTTGTTTCATTTTGTGCATTCGCTGCTTCAAAATTTTTATCTGGATAATTTTTATTAGTAGATGAATTATGTTGTTCACAAATAGCTCGGCTATGTCTACCACCACATGTACAGCATATTTTAGAAAAACAATATCTAATTCGATGTTTTGGCATCAGACACAAAAAACATTTACCTTGTGATTTCAAAATATTTTTCTTCTTTTCAACATCAAATGCACTGCATATTTCTGACAAATGGTTATTCTTACAAAAAATGCAATTTTGTTTATCTGTATTTTTTTTGTCTGAGACTGTAGTCATTAATTCATGTGCGGATGAAAAGTTTAATTCTTGTTTTGGAGGTTTTGTAAATTTCTGTCTGTTTACTTCTAATTTATTTGATTTTGAAAATGAAAAAGACAATTCTCGACTTTTAATTTCGGTTTGTAAGAAATTCAGTAGTTTGTTTATATCAGGGTTACATGATGACTTAATGTTTTGTCTATTAAATTCTAAATTTAAATCTGAGGGCAGTAATTTCAAAACTACCGCTAAAAGCATGGAGCTGTAAGCCTGTGGTTAGAGTCCCAATGTGGTTAAAGACCTTACGTTTATTTCAATATCATCATGAAGTTTCTGTAATTTTGAAATATCATTTGACTTAAATACAGGAGATAAATTTAACAATTTATTCATGTGATGATTAATTATCATCTCTTTACTGCCAAATCCACTTTCAAGAATTTTAAGTGCGGTATCATAATTCGATTCCAAAACTTCTAACCCTTCAATTGCATTTAAAGTGGAGGAGCCTAAGTAACTTCGTAAATAATTATACTTTTCAATTTTAGTTAATGAATTATTTTCATTTATAGAAACTTTAAAAGTGTTCCAAAAGTTTGTAAATTGTCTGCAATCCCCGTAAAATTTCTGTATATTCAGCTTGGGAAGTTTCACATATTTAGTTTCATTATGGGGTAGAGAATCATTAACTGAATTATTACTCAAAGGAACAATATTTCTTTTACTTTCTTTAAGTTTCTTTTCGGCGCGAAAATTCGTTATAGATATTTTATCAGAATATTCATAAGTTGTGACCATATTGGCCTCGTATTCGTCTAAATTCAACAAAGGTTCTATCTTATTATTTATGTCATCTAAATTACATGTTTTAATTTTCAACTGATTAAATGTTTCTTCAAGGGAATCCATATCAATTGTGTCACTTTTCAAAATACTATCAATACTATTTATTAATTTTGTAACAGAACTCCTTAAAATAGTCCTGTTTTTCTTAAACTTTTCAAGATCAGCCATTTTTACATCATCAGAATGAAATCAAAAATCAAAATCTCTTACCTTGAAAAATCTTCTCACTTTCAATAACACAAAAAATTAAATCATTAACATTTCACTCATCCGAATTCCTTCGGCCGTAATGCACCATGAAAAATTAAAAGAGAAATCTATCTCAATCTGTCAAGGTCGTATTCAAATTCTAAATATCACTTTCGCATCATATCTGTAAATCTTACTTCGAGTAATTCAAATCATAAATAATATTAAAGCATTCTAAAATAATTATCTGGTCTGGAAGTAAACAAGAAGAAACTGCGTATCTGTCAAATCAAAACTTCATGAATCTTGGCGCTGAAGTTCTTTTTAAATAAACATTTAATAGAATTAGAAATACTATTTACAGTTATAATACATATTTACACAAACTCAAAACCATATTGTTGGGAGACACAATTCTCCATGTTCATATTTCAATTATTTGACGATCTTACGTCCCATCTTTATATAATAACAAATCATTCCATTCTTAAAACAATGTTCGTTCCATTCTATTTACAAAAAAACAAGGCTTTCTGGGAGTGTTCTATTAGTTGAAGCAGAAGTAGAAATTGCATTGCGCGTTGCGCTAATCTAACTGCAATTCTTTTTTCTACAAGGGAAATAAAAGAAACTAAATAACCATAGAAATCATAAAAATAAGAGCACTGATCCAGATATCATTTCAACAGCCATCACTGCTATATCTTTAAAAGTAATTCAGACACAAGTATCTACAAAATTTTGAAAATAACTTCCAAAGGCAAAGTCAGTATGTTTCTAGCTTATTCTCCAATTGTATGCAACATCAACATCACCTGCCCAAGTTTCAAAAACCACTTTAACATTCTATCCATCAGCTATTTATTTCAAGTTTTTTCAGGGTCCAGAATTCAAAGATCTAAAAATTTATATTCTAACACAAACTTATTAAAAACAGTAAAAACACCTATTTCATTAAGCTATTCAAATATTAAATTTTTCTAAATGATCCTGCTCCTATCCTTAAATTGACCTTTCCATTCAGGGTTGTAGTGGGTAGCTGCCCGGGTGCCCGCCGAGCTACCCACCCGGGCTGGGTTTTTTTATAAAAAACATGGGTTTTGTACAACTATAAGGGTTGTAGTGGGTAGCTGCCCGGGTACCCACCCAGCTACCCTCCCGGGCTGGGTTTTTTACAATCCTGTTTCCATTATAAGATCTCTTGAAAGCACACCGATTAACCTTCTATTATAAGGTAAATTCCTTACTGCAAATATTTAAATAGACAAATGAACAAAATAAAAATCAAAAGACAAAAATAACTTATTTATTTCTATTTTATTGAAAAACTGCACATTCAGCATATACTTCCTCTTAAACAGCAAAAACAGAGCTTCTGTGGCCTATATTAACATGCTCATTTAAAAATTACTGCAACAGGTAACAAATCAACATAATCAAAACTTATTCTGATCTGAAGTTGACACCAAGGTAAGCTAACCGAAAAATGCATTTCAAAAATCCATTAATAAACTTAAAAGTCTTTATTAGAAGAAAATTAAATAAACCTGTATAGCTGAAAACCTTTATATTTAAACAGAACATTTATATATCTTGATAATTAAATTTATAGTCATAAAACAATTCTTGAAACAAAAATATATAGGGTAAAAGCACCAATAGTCAGCCACGCGCTTTCTTTTAGTATATAGCTTAAAGCGGAATTTTAAAAAGCAATACAACATTTTTAACAGTGACACATGTTAATGTATACTTTTATTTTACTGTTTCAGCAATTGTTTTTTAAAAAACTGATTATAGTTTTTATTTATAAAAAGTTAAACTTAAAAGTAGCAAAGTCGCTAGTAGTCGGCCACTCAATTCTAGTGTTCGGCCATCACTGGACCAGTTGTCGGCCAATTAAATACTTTGTTATTGTAAATAACTTAAAGTATAATTTTTAACAACAAAACAACATTTTAACAATAAAATGTGTTAATTTATACTTTTATATAATGTTTCAGTAATAATTTAAAATATTATAATTTTTTTTAACACTTTCCAACATAGTTTAAAAGTGTTTGTGAATTTGGATTGTCCCCAGATTGTCCGAGCTCTAACACTCGTAAATATACTGGAATCTCCCTGAACTTTTTGTATGTTATTGATGATAACAATAGCACGATCTCTATTGAAAATAAAGTGTAAAATTTATAGTTCATCTACAGGGACAGTGAAAAGTATTTCAATACATTACGCTCAATGCGAAAAAGTTGCTTCAAGTTTATTTTAATGATGTTGGTCATTTCAAACACAATGAAATTGATATGCATTTATGAAGTGCACTAAACTATGAATTGTGGACAATATGGGGTCCAAAGTACTTATTATTCATTTATAGGGTCACGCAAAAGAATTCCTTTACATAGTAGTGTCAGGTGAAAAACGGTTTGCAGTGTATTTTAGTTCTCTTACATTATTTCAAATATAATGAAATTGATATACATTACTGAGGTTTACTACAATTTACTTGTTGTATAACATGATAAGCATAACATTTATCGTTCATTTACAGGGACACAGAAAAAAAATCGGATGCAGTACTGTATATTTCTATTAGCGATAATTGCTGGAAGTGTGATTTCATTTATGACATGCGTTTTTAAGTTTAATTAAATCTTTGCTTAGTATGCGGTGTGTATAACTGATATAGATCATGACATACAAGGCTACACAAAATAGTTTGTAAGCTTTACGGAGTATCAGCGTGAATGGCTTATAAGAGGCTTTTAATTGAGTTATGCTCTTTCAAGCTGAACTATGTTTAGTATACTAACAGATGTTTGTATAATATAAATAAAATCATATACAGGGCGACGCAAAGAACTGAATACATGACCGCCCAGGGATAATAATGTGTGGAAGTGTGATTTCAGTAGTTTTAACCATGTTTTAGTCTGAATTAAATTTTGGTAATATACAGGGCTGTACAAAATAATTCAAGTATATTTCAGTATAGTGGTAGAAATTGCTAAAGGTGAATTTTCAATCTGTAATGCATTTTCTTACTATATTAAGTTTTATCATACTATGTGTAGAATAATATACAAATCTTTAGATTAAATACAGGACTGCACAAAATAATTGGGCTACTTTTCCGGTTAGGGATCGTAATCAGGTTTTCAAAAGTATTATGCCTTTCCTAAAATGTTTACTTTTTTTTACAGTACAGGAGAACCTCGATTATCCGAAGTAACTGGGACCAACCATCTTTCGGAAAATCGAAATTTTCAGATAATCGAGAATGCTTCAATTTTAAGATTAAGGAGAAATATATATGTGCTATTTCTTATTGTGGTAACACATGCTTAATGAAGATAAAACAATAGCAAAATAGAAACAAGAATAAATTACCTGAATTTTAATTTTGAAATTAAGTACCTTTTACATTTTTCACAATAGTTTGAAACAATGTTTTGTTCATTCATTTTCAACTGCCTTTGCTTTGATGTTCCCTCACGAAGTTTTTAAATATTATTAGTTTACCAGTATCAGTCTTACTGCTGCTCCAGCCAAGCTAAACCTTTTCCAAAACATTCAAAAGCTTCAGAATTGCTAATTTGTTCTTTTTCTTTGTTCGTTCCACTCCTCAGCTTATGGGAGCTCAATTTAAATTCAAAGGAATTCTAAGAAAGGGGGTCGAAAATATTTAATATATACTCGTGGTTCGGAAAGGACCGCTTGCACACAAGGAATATGATAGTTTAAATTCAAAATGGATTTTGCACACAAAGAATGTGACAAAAAAAAAAGCTTATAAATTGATTTTGGTTAACCAATAGTTTAGGTTAAAAGAGTTTCGGATAAAAGAGGTTCTACTGTATTAAGCAATTAAAGAATTCTGAAAGTCATGGGAAGTGCTTTTGTAATCCATTCTTTCATTCTTGTTTCTTATGGAAAGTAAAGTTAAAAGTACCAAATTATCTAGTAGTCGGCCTTTCAAATTTTGTGTTTATCCATCGTAGACTAAGTGGCAGGCAGAGAAAAAACTATTACGTTATCTTGTTTCAAAATGAAATTATGATGTAGTACAAGATTATTAACAGAACATAGATGACTGATCTGTCGATGCATATCTTGGTATGATATTAGCAGCAGGGAGCGCCAAATCGTCATTTTAGCGTTACTATCATGTCACCAAGTTTCGGGATGAAATTTTAATATATTGCATATCTCGACTAGTACAATGCAAATATTTCAGTTTGTCTTGGGATTTCGTGGTTAGATGTGAGCAGAACGTGGCGCCAATTCTTCATTTTGGCAGTACAATCTCCTCATAGAGTTTCGAAATGTAATTTTAATAAGTTGCATATCTCGAAAAATACATTATAAATATTACATTCTGCCTCGTAATATCTTTGAACGATATGGGCAGAATGAGGCGCCAATACTTATTTTGGCTGTACTATCTGGTCATTGAATTTTGAAATTTTAATATGTCTCTTCCGATTAATACGATTTATATATTTCAGCGTGTTCGTGGTATCTGAGTACTGTACAAGCATAAGGGTCGCCAACTCATTATTTTGGCAGTACTTATTTTGGCATTTGCAATTTTAAGCATGAAATGTTAATGATAAAAGTTACAGAGTAGTAAAATACAAATGCTTCAGTCTGTTTCGTGATACCTCGATAAGATATGAAAAAAATGAGGCGCCAATTCTTCCTTTTAGTTGTACTATCACATCATCGAATTTCGAAATGTAATTTTAATATGTTGCATATTTAGATTAGTACAGTAAAAATATTACTACTGCTTCATGATATCTTGGTATGATATGATCAGAATAGGGCGTCAATTCATCATTCTGGCGGTATTATCAGATCGAGTTTCGATGTGAAATTTTAACATGGCATAGACATCGATTATTGATATTCTGTGTAATGTATATTTTAAAGTGCAGTTCCTTTGAAAATGAACAATGTTAGCTTCATTTTTTTTTTTTATTTAAGCTCTATATAGGCAGAAGATGGGATTTTGAAACCCAATAGTTAGCCTCTAGTTAATATTATTGCTGACTATTGAGTTAATCATACAGATAATAAGTTTTATTTTATATTATTGAAAAGCTATTCCAATCCGTGGCTTTGTGGTTATTGAAATATGGCAAATGATATTTGTGTACTTATTAACATTAGGGAGAAATTATATTTGTGTGCCTATTAAAATTACGAAGAAGTTATATTTCGGCAGAAAGTTTAAATATTATTAAGTAAAACGCATTTTGTTGAAATTTCATCCTAATAACCCGTTAGATGATTGTGAGAAACATTTCACCCCTTTAAATTTCGAATATCTTATAACCTACTTTGTGAAAGCATTTATGTCTTAAAAGTAAAACCCAAGTAAAATTTTAAGTTTTAGCACTAGCCCTCGCAAATCCCAAATAAATCATCGTTTTAAGTATGCGTTCTGCACATTTCACACTTTAAAATTTCCAAATTGAAAAAACCTGTTCTGTTCGAGTAAGCAACAGCTATGTTGAGTTTCAATCATATTTAAGTTACTTTTACTTCTATCCCTAACAAGTATAACGTTTTTTGATTAATTTATCTTTTTAAATTTCATATTTATCATAACTATTATGCATAAACATTTACGTTTTATAAGTAACTGTCATTTAATATTTCAAGTCTTTATCCATAATATTTTAATATTAATCATAATTTTCAACGTTTATAGAATGTTTTCTATACTCATTTCAGTATTTTATATTTCGCTTATTTTAGAAACTGTTTTCAATGGGCATTTATCTCTTCAAAAAACACCATGTCAAGTTTCAAATATCTAACACCCTTAGTATTACAAAAAATGGATATTTTAGAAAGTGTTTTGCTTCTGCAGAGACTGTCACCATCATTTTTTCACTTTTACTTTTAAAATTGATTCGGCAGTTACAAAGACTTTCTCCTACAAAAAAACGAAAACAAAAAAATAATGTTTCTTTTTTATAGCATTAGTATATTAGAAGGCATCAAGCTGGTTGATTTTCCCAAACGGAATATTTCGGTGAATTTAACATTGTTAGGTCAAATTCACAGTTTACATATTTTCCATCGCAGTCATTACAAATTTTAAAGCAAAATGAACCTTTGTCTGAAATGTCATTGCGAATTGAAGTAAACTATACGAATACCATTGCACTAATATATGTTTTAATTTGTCAGACAAAATGTTCGCTGTTAAGAATCTGTGAGAATTCGACGATATCTCACATTGAAACTCTCAATTTACAAGGCAAAAGCCAGCATAGGGAAACTAATGTATTTTCACCTAGCCTCCAAATTTCTTCAGAGTCTCCCAAAAAATGTCGATAAAGATGAAACAAATATATCAATTTCTATCAATCTTTGCAGAAGTCACTAGGGTGAAAGGAACTCTTTTATCTAGCGAGAGAAATATTCTTTTGATGTTCACGAGAGTCCCGTTCCTGTGGGAAAGTAGAAAGTGAAACCAGAGATTAAACCGGACGCTAAGGTTCCTGACTGCAGCCTATAGAGAAAGGGCTGGTCTATGAGATCATGGGCCATGGATGGTGAGTGGCTAATGGGAGTGGCTTTGGTCCTAGACGGAAAAACGAAACTGATAAAAGAGGATGCAAGAGCATTCTCGGGAGCTTTTTTTCCCCCCCTTCTGTTGAAGTTGAGACTTCAAGGTGTTTCTGGCCGTGCAGAGTGGAAATCTCTCACGGGCCGACAGCTTCGGGACATATTCTGAAGCACAGAAAAGCGAAAGCCAGGTGTGGCTGTTAAGATATCTGCATCATGGAGTTGAATATCGGAGGTTCGTAAACCTCGGTTAAACATCTACAAAAAGTGTGACATTCCTGTTGAGTATCTCGAACTCTACCTTCGAAAAGTGTGGACATTGAATGTATTAGAGACATTCTCCCTGAAAACAATCTGCCATTAGAGAACTGGACTTGATTCTACAAATACTTTATTGTTAGCTGTACTCGAACCCTTTTATGAAAAATGTTGTAAACAGGACTTATATAATCTAGAAAACATTATTTAATTGTTTGTAATGCAATAAAATATTTCTTCAACTTTAAATAAGCCTTGGCCGTTGAAGTTGCCCGCTACCACACCACCTTACGACATCGGCTCCATTACAACTTGGTGGCAGCTAGAAGATTTACAGCAAGAATAATTGTTATTAGAGGAAAGCCCAGGAGGAAACAGATGGCGAACACCCGGAGTTTCTGACAACAACCCGAGAGGCAACCGAAAGAATCGAAACGACAGTTCCGAGGAAGACAGACGGACAGCCCATCTAGACATTGCCCATGAGACAGTTCAGCTAGATCAACTAGACAGTGCTTCGAGACAGTGCAAGGTGGACCTTGGACGACAAACAGTGGGACGCAACACACCCGATACGAGCCCTTGAGCTACAGTGGACGACACCCGCGAAGTGCCATAACGGACCGTTCCCCAGACAAGATACTTCAAGCAACAACTGCAACAGGTAAGCTCATTTCATTTTGAGTGGCTCTTAAACTATTATTTAGCATACTGATAGGACATTAAAATGTTGTTTAAATAAAAATATGAGAAACTTTTTGAGGTAAATGAAAATAGTAAGATTATGATAAATCGATAATGGGTAGTTAATGCATGGAAATCTAACGATTAATGCAAATTTATATGTTATGTTATCTTTATCATTATTTTTAATGTTTGGAATGCAGAAAGGATTAGATAGTATATAACTTGTGTAAGAAATATATTTTGATGAGTGATTGTATAAAGAGAAATTTTGATGCATGCTGGATTGCTAAATGACAGAGTAAATTAAACTTTTACCCTAAATAGTATAGATGCATTTTGATAAAGGTTGCAGAGAGTGTTCAGTTCTTGAGAAATACTGGGAATGTAGTTTGCCTATAGTATTTGAAAAATTACTTATTGTTTTCATATTGTGTGTATAGGGACTCTAAAGCTTTAAAATTTTGAATTTTACTTTTTGCTTTACGTTTGGCACAAAAATATAGAAATTCTGAAAATCTTTTGAAAAATCATAAAATTATTTTCACAATTTGGTTATGCATTTATTTATATTGTGTGCTTAGGGGTAAAATATTTCTTGTGAGGTGTAAGGTTCATATACTTTTAAATTGATAAACAAAACGAATAGTTTCCATTTGTATTATTTCAACATACCGTAGTCATGTCGAAGTTAAATTCACTGAAGTACTGCAGGAAAGCAGATTTACAGAATCTCGCGGAAGTTTTAGATGTGGAAATAGATGAAGAAGACAATATGGCAACGATAATCAAAAAAATTGAAGCAGCAGAAAAATACGACGAGGAACTAACTTTAGTGCAGGCAGGGTTTATCGTGAAAGATAGGGAAGACCGAATCGCGGCAGAAAAAGAGAAAGATAGGGAAAAAAAGAGAGAGAGAGAGAGAGAGAGAGAGGAGAGAGAAAGAAAAAGAAAGGGCGTTTACTTTAGAACAGCTAAAATTAACACAAAGTTCAGAAAGGTGAAATTCTATGGCTAGCAGTGGTTTTGAAAGATCCGTTAAATTACCTCTTAAAACTATTATGCATCGTTTTGATCCTGAACGATCCGACATAACATTATTCCTGAATTTGTTCGAGCGACAGGCGAATAGGTCCGGAATAGAGCAAGATGAATACGTCATACACTTGTTAGCATTATTGCCGGTGGAAATTGCAGAATTGATCCTACACGAACCAGCTCAAAAAATTGACAATTTCGAACATGTTAAATCGCTTTTATTAGCCCGGTACAGGTTGAGTGCGGAAGCGTACCGTCAAAAATTGAATAAACATACGCGTAATTCAGGAAACCCGTGGAGAGATCTCATATTCGAATTGAATAGTTTTCTTGAAGGATTGATTAACGGTTTGGGGATTACGCAATTTTCTGAATTAAAAGACTTGTTGATCACTGATCAGATCAAATGACACGCGCCGGTCGAATTAAAAGAACATTTTATTGATTCGTGGGCGAATTATAAAGATCCCTTGGTGCTTGCTACGGCACTAGACGAATACGAGGCGATAAAAGGAGTGTCCAAAAAAACGTGGAACACGAGACCCACGCTTGATAGGAAACCTGAAAGGCCTAAGTATGAAGATAAATCGTGCGATAGGAATTCCGAAAGTAAACTCAACTGACATGAGCAGGAAACAAATAAAGAAAGGGAAAAAGTCTTTGAACGTAAAAATTGGAGTAAGTGCTTTATTTGATCCAAAACTGGGCACTTGAGGGCCAATTGTCCCGAAAACAAAAGGACCGAAAAAACTGTTGCTAAAGTTCATCACGTTAGCAGAAATATTGATCTCGAGGAAGGTTTCAAACCCTACTTAAGCCATGCCTTAATTAATGGAGAGAAAATCACTGTATTAAGGGACAGTGGAAGTTGTTCCGATGTGGTCTCAGGCAAATTCATTAAGCCGGAGCAATTAGATGGTATGGTTGTGTGGGTTAGACAACCGCTAATGAACGATTTACGTTGTTTGCTGGCGGCTAATGTAACGTTACAAATGGAAGGATTGGGGAGCATAAAAACAAAGGCCATAGTAGCAGACGTAGAATCAGACATGTCTTATTACATCCTGGGGAACGAAACTCAAAAATTGATCGATAAAATTAAGAGCGATAATGCCCAGATTTTAAACGTCGTGTTAACACGGAGTCACCGAAACCAAAACAGAATTTCGATCAGACAAAAGGGGAGGATGCGAAAAAGAGAAGTCCCCAGTCAAAAGAGACGAACGTGGATACGGCAGAAAAAACGGTAGGAGATGAAACCCAGTTGGGGGGAGTAAATGGGGATTTGGGGGAAGACAAAGAGGATCTTTTGTTGCCTGATCTAGTGGAGGACTTGAGCATAGGATTAAGCCAGGTGGGGAAGAAGGAATTTAAAAGAGAACAAGAAACGGATGACTCTTTAAGCGAAGTTAGAAAAAGGGCAGAGTTAAAGAAGTCACATTACGAATATAAGGACTCGTTAATGGTATGGAAAACGTACGACCACCGGGGAAATGAAAGGATACAATTAGTCATACCCCTGAAGTTTAGACAGGGTCTTTTAATCGCGTGTCATGAGGGCATTTTGGCTCATCTGGGAGAGAAGAAAACGAAAGACAAATTGTTGAGATCCTTTGTTTGGCCCAATGTAATAAGGGAGTCTGAAAATTTTGTAAAATCATGCGACGTGTGTCAGCGCGTAGGGAGATCGGGGGAGCAGAAAAAGGCCCTTTGACACTTGTACCGATTATTTCAGAAGTATTTTCAAAACTATCAATAGATTTAGTTGGCCCCTTGCCAGAATCCAAAAAGGGAAATAAATACATGTTGACCGCCATATGTGTGTATAGCCGATACCCAGAAGCGATTCCAATTGCAGGTATGCTTTCAGAAACGGTAATTGAAGCTTTGACAACTATTTTCAGCCGTGTAGGTTACGCGTCGGAAATCCAGACAGATTTGGGGCGTAGCTTTACTTCAAATTTAACTACTGCTTTTCTGAAGAAATTCGGTGTAAGGCTAAGACATTCGAGCGTGTGTCACCCTTCCTCGAATTCAATCGAGCGATTTCACAGGTCAGTTAAGAGACTATTGAAAGCGATGTGTGTCGAAAATGGGAGTGATTGGGAGGCAAACTTACCCCATGCACTGTTAGCTTTAAGAACGGTGACCCACGAATCGACAGGTTTCAGTCCCGCTGAGTTAGTTTTTGGGAGAAATTTGAGAACACCAGAAACATTGTTGTTTGAACAATGGACGGGAGAGAGTCAAGAACATGTATTAGTCACTGAATATGTTTTCAAACTGATAAATCTGTTAAAACGTTGCCAAGAGCTGGCCGTCAAAAACATGACTACTAGCAGAGATAAGAGAAAACTCTGGTACGATAGAAACACAACCGAAAGGAGTTTCGAGCCAGGAAACGAGGTACTGGTTTTGGCCACTAGTAAACCAAATAAAATGTCGGTAAAATGGATTGGGCCAGGCGTAATCGAATCTAAAATTTCCCCTACAAATTATATTGTAAATGTTCCAGGTATATGCGAAAAATCCCAAATTTACCACGTGAATTTATTAAAACCTTATGTGAAACGCGTGGAGAAAATCAACATTTTGACCCATGAATTTCACGAACTAGACGCGATGCAAGATTTAGAGATAGTTTACCCTTCGGCTGACTCTAACAGTTATGATTTCAGGCAAGTAGTGGAGGAAAGTGACTTGAGGGACCGATGTACGGCTGAACAGCTGCGGGAGTTAGAAAATTTATTAAACATGTATAGGGAAGTCTTTTCGAACGACCCAGGACTAACAGATCTAGCAGAGCATGATATCGAACTTGTCAAAAACAAACCAGTGAGGATAAGACCTTATAGAACATCAGTCAGGCAAAATGAAATTTTGAAAAAAGAGATAAAGCGTATGCTTGATTTAAAAATCATAAAGGAGGGGGAATCGGATTATAACTCTCCCATGATTTTAGTGGAGGCCCCCGGGTAAAGAAGCCCGACCTTGCATTGATTACTGAAAATTGAACTCAATTACTAGGGCTGAATTTTTCCCACTTCCTAATATCAAGGATAGAGTTGAAAGAGTTGCTGCAGCCCAATATATCGCAGTATTGGATTTGACTAAGGGGTACTGGCAGATTCCGATGACCCCCAGAGCTCAAAAATTGGCTGCTTTTGTGACTAGTTTCAGGAGTTTTTTACCCCTGACAATGCCTTTCGGTTTGGTCAACGCTTCATACCGATTTTCCACATTTATGGCTAGATTACTCAGTGGGGTAGAAGAATTTTGTCTACCATACCTAGACGACATGGCCATTTTCTCGAAGAGCTGGGAGGACCATCTTGAGCATCTAAAAATAGTGTTAACCAGAATCAAAAAAGCTAAATTAAAAGTCAAAATCGCAAAATGTAAATTTACGCAAAAAACTGTTAAATATCTAGGGCACGTAGTGGGGGAAGGTCAACGCAAACCGGCGGAGACGAAAATCAAGACCATCGCGGAGTTGCCGGCGCCCAAAAACAAGATGGAAATTAGAAGATGTTTGGGTATGGCGGGTTATTATTCGAGATATATAAAAAATTACGCAACCATAGTAGAACCACTCATGCGCGCTTTAAAAGAAAAAAACAAAAAGGGAAAAGTAGATTGGAGCGACGAAATGGAAAAGGCGTTCAAACTCTTAAAAACCAAACTCACCGAAGAACCCATTTTGTATGCCCCTGATTACGATTCCGAATTCGTAATACAAACCGATGCGTCTGAAGTGGGTATTGGGGTTATTTTGGTGCAGAGGAAGGGCTCAGAAGAACACCCAATAATTTTTCTTAGCCGAAAATTCACAGAACCAGAGTGGAGTTTCAGTGCCTCCGAGCGTGAATGTGCCGCTATAATTTTCGCAATAAAGAAGCTTAGGCACTATATTGATGGGCAAAAGTTTTCCATAGAAACGGACCACAACCCATTAATATTCTTGAAAAACAATGCAGGCAACAATCCCAGACTACTCAGGTGGCCACTGACACTGCAGCCTTATCATTATGCAATTACTCATCGACCAGGCAAAGATATACCTCACGTGGATTACTTGAGACTTACTAGAGTAAGTCGGTCGTTAAACCCGACTATATGTATATATTAATATTCATTTTATTATGTGTAAATGTAATCGTGTAAAATATAAATGTGTTTTGTCTGTTAAAGAGAAATTTCGTAACTAAATGTGTCCAGCATTTGCAAGCTAAGTATAAAATGCAGGAAAAGGTTTTCTTTAGGAATTGATATAATTAAATATGGGCCACTTGAAATGTATGAGCTAACCATTTCCCTTACAGCATATTACGTCTGGCAGCCGAAATATGATTTGAGGGAGGGGTGTTGTGAGAATTCGACGATATCTCACATTGAAACTCTCAATTTACAAGGCAAAAGCCAGCATAGGGAAACTAATGTATTTTCACCTAGCCTCCAAATTTCTTCAGAGTCCCAGAAAATGTCGATAAAGATGAAACAAATATATCAATTTCTATCAATCTTTGCAGAAGTCACTAGGGTGAAAGGAACTCTTTTATCTAGCGAGAGAAATATTCTTTTGATGTTCACGAGAGTCCCATTCCCGTGGGAAAGTAGAAAGTGAAACCAGATTAAACTGGATGCTAAGGTTCCTGGCTGCAGCCTATAGAGAAAGGGCTGGTCTATGAGATCATGGGCCACGGATGGTGAGTGGCTAATGGGAGTGGCTTTGGTCCTAGACGGAAAAACGAAACTGATAAAAGAGGATGCAAGAGCATTCTCGGGAGCTTTTTTTCCCCTTCTGTTGAAGTTGAGACTTCAAGGTGTTTCTGGCCGTGCAGAGTGGAAATCTCTCACGGGCCGACAGCTTCGGGACATATTCTGAAGCACAGAAAAGCAAAAGCCAGGTGTGGCTGTTGAGATATCTCCATCACGGAGTTGAATATCGGAGGTTCGTAAACCTCGGTTAAACATCTACAAAAAGTGTGACATTCCTGTCGAGTATCTCGAACTCTACCTTCGAAAAGTGTGGACATTGAATGTATTAGAGACATTCTCCCTGAAAACAATCTGCCATTAAAGAACTGGACTTGATTCTACAAATACTTTATTGTTAGCTGTACTCGAACCCTTTTATGAAAAATGTTGTAAACAGGACTTATATAATCTAGAAAACATTATTTAATTGTTTGTAATGCAATAAAATATTTCTTCGACTTTAAATAAGCCTTGGCCGTTGAAGTTGCCCACTACCACACCACCTTACGACATCGGCTGCGTTACAAATCACTGAGTTGATCATTTACAGTAGGGTTAGTAAATAACGGTAGAATGATTTAATGCAATGTACTAAAACGTCTTTAAAACATTATCCAATTAACAATAATAATCTCAACAAAATTGTCTAGTATTTTTTTTAAATGCTAATACTTCATAATCGAGTTCACCTGTTTATATAACTTTCCCCGTGATGATATAACTAAGCAACGTAGAATTATATACAATAAACTAAAACTTTTCCTGAAAAATTATCTAGCTAACGATACAAGTTCCATTTAAATCTATTCATCAAACTAAAGTTATAAGCCGCCGGAACGAAATTCCATTTGCATTTTATATCAGGTGTCCTGGGGTGTAAACGCCAGGGTGGGTAACAAGACCAAGTGCTAATATTAGGCATAATTATGACGGGAAAATGGCACTATGGGTTCTGCGCTGAAAGGCTCTGAGTCATTGGAATCACAAACAACCGCTAAAAGTTAATTTGTTACATCTGTAGACTTTATTGCTGGAATAAGCTCGTAAGAGTCAACGCCCTATCTAAAATTTGCTAAGAACTTCGGAGAAAATTTGCTAGGTAAGTTCTGTGATGTGAAGATTATATATTTGTTAGGAAATACTTTGTTTATTACATAAATTTGTAGTGTATTACATGTGCTTTCAAAATGTTGTGGGAGATTTTGGATGTATTTGCGAGGTAGCTTGTAGTTTAAAATATACTGCGCAATATGCATAACGGGGTAATAACGCCATCCATTACTGTTATTACCCCGGTTGATATACTTTTTATGACTTACTGACTACTTTTTATTTGATTTATTTTATTTTATACATGAGAGACCATTATTGTCATTGTTGAAAACAAAGAGATAAAGAGAAATTTGTACATCCTAAATGCTACTAATTTTTTTCATGTCAGAAGAATAAAATATATATATGATTATTACAGCATCCCGATATCGCAATTAATGGTAAGTAAAAGCAATTTCTCAATTTCTAAAGCTGTAGAGTTTGTATCTTTAGAATTGGACAATTTACATGCCGTTATTCCATCTTAGGATAAAAAATCTATAAGCCGTGAAAATTGGTAGAAACTTAACGTGGCGTAATTACCCCAGGACACCTTATATATAGTGTGCATAAAATAAAATGCAAGTAAAATGTTATCTAAATCTCAAATTGCGAAAATCAAATTATGAAAAAAATCAAATTATTAAAAATAGACTCAAAAAAAGTGAAACTGACTTTTAACCAGTAGTCAACCATGGTGGCCAATTACTGAACATGCAAGTAAACATAATACCCCAATAGTCAGCCACATTAAAATTTATTAATACAAACACACTTATTTAACTTTAATACTGAAATACATTAGTTTATTAAACTTTTCAATAGTACAGTCTTATAATTTCAGAAAATAATAAAAAATAAATTAATACTAGTCTTTTAAAAATTTTGTCATTGGTTAACAAAAAAAATAGCAAAAACGGTTATTTGACCGCAACCAAATAAAAAATGGCTGATTACTAATGCAATAAAAATATTCCACAATTCTTTGCTGATGGCTTATGACGTATAAAGGATGGCAAGATACAAGGGAATTGTAATATTTCATTTGAAACCGAAAATAAGCTATTCATAACGTATTTTATCTAAATGTGGCCGACTAGTGGTGCTTTTACCCTATATGATTTAGTTCATTAACCAAAATACATGTCAGTTAATGGTCACTTCCTATAGGGGAGACTTGATCCCTTTTTCAGTTTACAATTTTTATTTTGGAAAAAACAAAATTTTTAAAAAATGTTTCCAGTTATTATTAAAGGCTCATGTGTCTTTCTTGTTGTAGTATTTTTTTTTATTTTTGAAAAACCATTTTTAAAATAAAAATAGATTGTTTTCCAAAAAATAAAAAAAGGATAAAGTCTTCACAGTTGCAGGGAGACTTGATCCTTGAAACAGATGCATTGAAATGATTCAAATTAAGTAGTAGAAATCAAATTTATTGTTCAATACCATGTAAAAATAGGGAGAAAAACACAATGATCAAAAAACATTTTTAAAGCTTGAAAAATCAAATGTAAATATTAAAATTATTGTAGTTCGAAGAATTCCACCAAGCATGGTTGGTTTGGATAGTTTTTTGACAATGTTATCATTGTCCACAACACTATTGTCAACATTTTCTGGAAAAATAAACTGGTCGAAATTAACTCCTCGTTTTCTTAGAAAATTGAGTGTTTCCCCCAGAATAAAAAAGGGCATTTCAGCTGAACAAAAAGGGCACTTTAACTGAACATAAAGGGCACTTCAGCTGAACAAAAAGAGCACGAATTAAGAAAAGGGTTTTTGAAATTTTTGTTTTGATTGCTGTTTATTTCACTGCCGTGAATTTCGTCAAAAGATTGCGGAAAAAGCACAAATTTTGTCAAAAGATTGCAGAAAAAGCACAAATTTCACCAAAAGATCATGGAAGAAACACAAATTTCGTCAAAAGATTGTGGAAAAAGCGCGAACTTCGTCAAATGATCACGGAAAAAGTGCGAATTTCATCAAATGATTGCAGGGAAAGCGTGAATTTCGTCAAAAGATCGTGGAAAAGGTGCGAATTTCATCAAAAGATCACAGAAAAAATGCAAATTTTGTCAAAAGATCGTAAAAAAAAAAAACGAATTTTGTCAAATGATCGTGAAAATGCAGGAATTTCGTCAAAAGATCGCAGAAAAAGCATGAATTTTGTCAAAAGATCGCGGAAGAAACACGAATTTCGGCAAGTAATTTCAGAAAAAGTGCGAATTTCGTCAAATAATTGCAGAAAAATGCGAATTTTTGTCAAATAATTGTGGAAAAACACGAATTTTGTCAAATGATTGTGGAAAATGCGAATTTTGTTAAAGGATAGCATACAAAACGCAGATTTCACCAAATGATTGCAAGAAAAAATGCAAATTTCGTCGAAAGATCGATGAAAAATGCAAATTTGGTCTAAGGGCCACAGAAAAAACCCATAATTAACGCCTGGAGGAGATCGTCCACCGGCCTTCCACTCTGCTGTAATGTTTCAGAATATTTACAATGAATTTCAATTTCAATTTTTTACTTTTTACTCAGAATAACCCTTGATTTAGTTATATATTGGAATTTAGATTTCTATGCAGAAGGAACAGGGGAATTTTTGTTTGCAATGTATTCTCATAGACTACTTTCTCAGAAACTCAATTTTTTAATTTGTTTGGATCAGATTTTTAATCTGTGTAATGTAACAATTGATTTGATATCGGAAACAATACTACAGCCACATATATTCTACAAATCCAATAGATTCTGCTTTAATGACCAAACAGTTATCTAAAATATATCTATTTTCAACTAGTCTGGATAAATGATTCTGCACCGTATTTTTTACATGTAATTTTTTATGCGTTTTTCGCAATTCGCAGCTAATTTTCCATGTTAGAAAAAGGAATCGGTTTCAATGCTTCAGCCCAATTTATTCCTCTTAAATTAAGTTTTTACAAAATTCCTACAACTATGTTTTCTGCGACCACTTGACGAAATTCACGAATTTTTTATTCCACGATCGTTTCGCGTAATTCAAAATTTTTTTCCATGATCGTTTCGCTAAATTCACGATTTTTTTTTTTCCACTATCGTTTCACGAAATTTACAATGTTTCTACAATCGTTTAGCGAAATATGCGATTTTTTTCCACGATCATTTCACAAAATACACGATTTTTTTCCACGACCGTTACGCGAAATTAATGTTTTTTTCCACGATTGTATCGTGAAGAGCACCATTCTTTTTTCACGATCTTCCCCGAAATACCCGTTTTTTCCCCCAATCGTTTCGGTTATATCACGATTTTTTTTCAACGACTATTTCGCGAAATTCACGACTGTTTACCAGGATCGTTTGTCGAAATTCACGTTTTTCCCCCACGTTCCTTTGGTGAAATTAGTGTTTTTTGCTTCACTTGATTGGCTATTCTTTTTTTTGACCGATTGATCAAATTGGCGATATTTTTTCATGGTTGATCAACAAAATTAGCGATGTGTGTTTGCCCAATCTTGACGAAGTTTGACATGATTTTTATGCAATCTTTTGACGAAATTTGCGTTTTTTCTTCCTGACCGATGGATGAATTTATTTTTTTCTTGCGATCAATTGACGATTTTTGTGATATTTTCCAGCAACTTATTGGGACATTTTGAGGGTTTTTTTGTGATCCCTTGAAAAATTTCGAGGGAGTTTCCCGCGATCGATCGACGATTTTCTCTGCTTTTTTACCACGACTAACTGAAGGATTTCGAGATTCGTTTCCAACGGTTGATTTACATAATTTCCGATACTTTCCAGTGAAATTTGTATCGATTGGCTAATTTCTGGAGTTTTTTTTTTCACTCTATCGTGTACGAATTTCGCTATTTTTTTTCCCTGCGAGTGATTAACAAAATTTCACGATTTTTTAATTTCGCATTTTTTTTCTTCCGACTGATTGATGACATTTGCATTATTTTCTAGCAAATTTTGCGGGTTTTCCCACGACCAATCGACTACTTTCAAGGTTTTTCCCTCATGACCTACTGGAGAATTTCATGATTGTTCAATTAACATAATTGGCAATATTTTCCTGCTACATATTAGCGAGTTTTGCGAGCTTTATTCTTGGGACCGATTGGGTAACTTCCGGGGCTTACTGGCGGAACTTGCGGTTTTTGTTTCATGCTGATGTAAACGAATTACACGATTTTTTCCCGCAAACGATCGACAGATTTCCCGATTTTTTCCCCGTGAGCGATTGGAGATTTTTTTTTTTAGTTTCTTGTGCGTTAGATTAACAAAATTCACGATTTTTTCCTGCATCTGGCTGAAACAGTTGTTTTTCCGACCGACTGATGAATTTCACAATATTTTCCCACGATTGATAGGCTTTTTTGCGATACTTTTCGAGACCGACTGACGAATTTCACAATATTTTTTCACGATCGATAGACTAATTTTGCAATATTTTCCCACGGTCAATTCTAGAATTTCAGATCCAACGATCGATTGCAAATTTCCGGATTTTTTCGTGACCTATTATTAAAATTCGTTAGTTGAAATATGCCAAGGGCAAAATTTCGCAAACCCAAAATGGGCAGGGCACATTTGCAGTTATATAAAAACGGGCAGGGCACATTTACAACTATAAAAAAACGGGCAGGGCGCTGTGCCCTCACGAAAACGCCTAGGGAAAACACTATATGATTTCACATTCAAATGATAAAATTTCCTTTTAAATTTTTCCAATGAAATGACTAATTTTCTTTTTAGTGTTTTTACTTTTTTTCTTGAGATGAAAGGGTAGTCATAGACAACTTGAGTTTTTCCCGATTTTTGTTTTTTATTCAGTTGATAATCTTGTATTTCTTCTTCATTCTGTCTTTTAGTTGGTGTGCTTGTCAAAATTTTTGAAGACCCTTTTTTCATTTCTTTATATTTTCCCATTTTTGGTAAGGAAACTTTAGGGAAGGCTTGTGTGTCTTCTGGTGTCACTAAGTTTGTTTTAACTGTAATTTTTTTACTGCTTGTTGGAGTTAATGGTTGATTTGAGATGAAAGATGATAAAAAACCATCTTCAGAATTTCCTATTTCAGGGGTATTTTTAAATCCGTTTATTATGTTAGTTGTCACCATGGCTTTAGGAAAGGGAATTCCGATCAGTTCAACAGTTTGATAAATTGTTGTCCTTTGAGCAGGATGATTTAGTCATCCAGTCTTGAGCAGCCACATTAATATATCTTAAGTGGTCCATATACAGTACGATCCAGAGGCTGTAATTTGTGAGAAGTGTGCAGCGATATTTTTAGCAAAATTATTCCATTTTCTTTGGCGTAATTCAAACTCTCAATGCTTGTATGGTTATCATAATTATTCATTATGATCAGGGTTGTTAAAAATCATGTTTTTTTTTTAAATAAAAATAATCTGATTTTTTTTATTTAAATCAGATTTTTTTTTTTATTAATATTATTTGTGTACTTATTTATGTACATGCATGTATTTATTTTTTCTGTATACATTTACACATTTCTATTATTTCATTACATTTCCTAGATAAGAATTCAAGATATTTCAAATAAAAGTTAAAATTTGTTGCATACAAATTTAAAAGATTCACTTAACACTTAAACTTTTATTATTCTACTATTAAATTTAAATTGTTATACACAAATCTATGCAAGTTCTGTGTATAAATTTCTAGTTAAAGTTATTTATTTTTCATTAATGTATTACTCCAATAATATAATATATAAACACATAAATGCAACAAAGAATTTTAAATGTATACATGTATTCCATTGCTGATTCAGATTCACGAATGTTATCTTTATCACACAGACTGCAAGTTTCTTTGTGTTTCACATTCTTGACATAATCTCCATAATCCTCATCATTTTGTCACTACACTATTTGCATATTGCTGCTACACCTTTTCCAAAAATAGAACTTTTTGCTGTAAAATAAAGCCACCTTGGATCTTTTTCTCTGCGAACCATTTTTCTTATGTATCAACAAATCCAAAAGCTCTCTTTAACTGTACTTAGTATTAGTAAATGACATTATTGTTTCAACTTTTGATTCCCACTATACTATACTAATCTAATGATTGACAAAAGTTACCAGATGAAAAATAAACTTAATCTGTCACAAAACAGTTGAAGTCAACAAAGTACCTATTACATACGCTTCATATATATATATATAAACGATCTTATTTAAAACATAAACAAGAAACTATATAATGATTTTTTCAAATTCAAAAATCGTGATTAGATTTTTTAATAAAAAAAAACTTCACAAAAACAGGACACATAAATCCTGGACAGACCCATGAATAAGGTACAGTAATATTCCTTGTATTTTCAATTGAAGTAAGCAATGAATTCTTTGAAAAGAAAGGAAAAAAGGATTAATGACAGCTATTAAAGTATTTTCAGTTATAAAAGAAAGATGAAATTGGAATTCTATAATTCTGTGTTAGACAAATAGTCAAAATATTTATTATGTTACAGTCCAAGTATTGATCATATTATTTGAATCACCAACATATGGGATACAGCAATTTGCATGTCTAAGCAACTAAACATAAAACAATCTCGTGAATTGTGTGTAATCTACTTCAAAGAAAGTAACTCTGCACTGAAAGTAATATGGATTGATAATATTTTTAATACAATTGCATTTACTTTCATAAAATAATAGTATTTTGAACTTATAAAAGTTTTATTTAATGTTATTAAAAGGTAATTTTTAATGTGAAATGAATGACTTTTCTTATAACATAAATGATGAATTTGATTCTTATTTAACCTGTAAATATCAATGTTAAAAAAAAACAGATTTAAATCAATGATTTTTCTTTTTAATCATTTGATTTAAATCATGATTTAAATCAAACAACCCTGATTATGATTAACACTTTACTGTTTTGATTATAATATCTTACATTCTTTACGAAGTGCTGTAAAAATTTTGCAAAGTTAGACGTATGTCTTACATGTGCATTCATTCACCATGTGCTTGCTAACCATCATATGCAGCCACATATTAACTTTCTATCTTTATCAACCATCTAAAATCAAGGCAACCATTTCTAACTAATACAGATATTATCTAAATGTCACAATGAGAAGTAAGGGGTTAATAAAATTTAACATTAATTTTGCTTAACTTTGGTTTGGGGACACTCGATCCCCAGGATCAAGTCTTCCCATACAACAGGGATCAATTGTCCCTAATGTGCATGTTTGGGGAGAAAAATTGCTAAATCAAAAATAAAGAAGCTGTATTAGATTTAAATAACAACATTTAAGCAATAAGGAATGTTAGTATATTATATCAATAAAATTAAGTAAGTTAGTTATATTTAGCAAAAAATATAAAACACAAACTACCTACTCAAAAAGAAGTTTCATTGTAAGAAAACAAAGATTCCTTTCTTACAACAAAAATAAAAATGGCTGAATGAAATTTTGTTGCTAGATCTATTGATAAGAATCACTTTATTAATGTTTCCAGTTTCAGAGACTTAATTGCATTTTTTTTTCTAGTTTTTGACCTAGGGATCAACTCTCCCAAGTCTCCCCTACTTAAATATAGAGATCCTGGAAATTTAACAGTCATCTAAAACAATATACATTTTATTCACATATCTGATGAAATCACTCTGATTTTCTGTCAAGTTGAAAATGATTTAACAAAGCTTAGGGCATGGAAGGTTTTTAATTAAAAACAATTTATAAGACAATGAATCATTTTTACAGTTAAACAGCATATTTAATCGCTGAACAAGTTCAAGACTATATCTCAAAAATCGCCTGGATATAAATATCCTATCACTTCTAAAAATATCCTGAACTTCATTTACACTAAATTTCATGATCCATCATCCTCAAAATTTAGCATTTAAAACTTAAACATTAAAATAAAATCTTTAACTTTACATGATTTCCCCCATGATAATGGATTATAAGCATAGTTTCTTATAAAAACATAAAAATGTGATTATAAACTTTAAATTATGTAAAAGAACCTAAAACTTTAAAGAAAATCTCAAACAAAAAATGCAGTAGTCAAGATATTTAATTAACTGCTTAGCACTCCAAGTCGGGCTCCTCAACAATCTTAAAAAGAAAAGAAATACACCCAATGCCAAGCATGACAAATAACATCCCAACTACTATATGAGTAAGGTTATACTATTGCAAACTAACATTTTTAAATTTATTAAAAAATTAAACTTAATTTATTTAATCTCAATTATCATAAAAATCATATAAGCTACAATCCATGATGGTTGGATACATGTGAGAAAAATTACTAAAAGACCACAGACCTCCAACCCATCAATTGCAGCAGGAAAATTAACACTTATTACAGTACAGAACCATTTATCCGGAATGCTTGGAGTCAGATGTATTCCGGATAACTGGTTTTTCTGGTTAACTGGTTGTGCATTAAAACAGTATCCATTTGATAAGTTTTGTGGAATATGTATGGTTGTAGCATTATTTCTGATTTTAAATTATTAGATTACTTAGATTACTAGAAGTAGCTCGGAGTCGTTCGGTAGCTTCATCGCCACAAGCCCAACCCTTCCCGCTTTTCGGTGTCTTTAATTTGTGTAATTTCCCTTTTAAATTTGTCCAGTTTCAATTTTTGTTTTTTTTTTTTTTTTGTTTTGTTTTTCAATCTGGCTTTTGCTAGAGAGTCTTTCATTCGGGACGTGGCTGGGCACCTGGGAATCTTGCTTCCGCAAAAGAGTCAGAGTAGAGTAGAGTAGAAGAATAAAGGGTTGCGGATGAAGATGGGCCGCTCGCCGCAGCGGTCGGCTGAAAAAAAAAAAAAAATCAAAACTTGAAACCGGAATATTTTAAAAGGAAAATTACACAAATTAAAGACACCGAAAAGCGGGAAGGGTTGGGCTCGGGGCGATGAAGCTACCGAACGACTCCGAGCTACTTCTAGCTTATTATCAGTAAAATCAATGCAAGAAAGATCAAAAGTTAACCAGAGTTTAAAAGAAGGTAATTTATGGGAATTCCTTAGGAACAAAAATTTTTCTGTTTCCTCTGCATAAAAATTAAAACATCTAAAATACAACTAAATATGTTTTCTTTTCAAATACTAGATGTTGTCATCAAATTATACAATTGTTTCAAGCAAAGCCTATGTCAAACTGGCAGTATATGACACCTTTTTCTGCAAAGACATTGAAATCAGTCTATCAGAAATATTCTGGATAACTGGTTTTCCGGTTAACTGGTTTCTGGATAAATGGTTCCATACTGTATATCTAAAAATGCCATCACCGTAAGGGTTATACTCATTTTCTTTTTAAACTTATGAAAATTTAATCTGAAATTACATAATTAAACATTTTAAACTAATAAACCAGATTAATTACAGTCTTTGAATAAGTTTAACTCGAAAACTAACTAACTTTACTTATGCTTAAATACTATTTTAGAATCAAAATTTTAGTCATGAAAACATCTTATTAACCTCCTCCAGCCCCATTAATCAATTCAACCCAACATTTCAGTAAACTTTAAATTAGATGGAAAGGAGCCTGATACATTTAATCCAAACAAAAAAAAATTCTATTTGATCTCAAAAGTATTTCTAAAAAAAAATTCAACTTTAAAACGATTAAACCTCTTATTTTAATCTAAAAATTCATTTGTTCAATGCTTAAAGCTTCTTCTTAAAGCTTAATTCTTAAAGCTTCAATAAACCATTTCAGCAAAAACTATTATTTTGCATTCACCATTTTTCATTTTTGCATTATTCACCACTTAGCAATTTTAACACCTATTAAAAAAAAAAAAAAAAAACACTCTAATCTCTTTATTAAAACTTTAAATATGATAACAAGAAAAATGACTATATGCATATCTAAAAATATTCCATCTAAAACTTTTATGCATATCTGAAAAATTAGAATATACATATCTAAAAATATTTAATCTAAAAAAATTTTTTGCACATCCTTAAAAAATAGTAACAAAATATCACAGATCAGAAATATTTTTACAGACGAGAAAGGGCACATATTCCCAACTACATTCATCACCTTGGTAACTTAGCTCCATCAATTACACATCACTTGAGATCTCAATTTAGTAAAAGAAAAACATCACTAAAGATGCCAATCGATGCTCATTGGATTTTTTAACAATGGTCAACACAAGCATAAAGTCACAGGAATGTCCACAACAGTTCTAAAAGAAATTCTCGAGAACCAAAAGTCAAGTCTCAGCAGGTAGTCCTTGAAAAATTATAAGGCCCTAAAAATGAGCTCCCACGAGATCTACTGTACACAAAAACTAACTCATTTTAAAGACCACCATAAAATGACTCAAAAAAAAAAAAAAAATTCCACTGAAGATTCCTGATCTTTTATATGAAATACATTCCTGGAACATCATTTTCACATGCTTGAAAAATCAAATTTTTGCCTTTGAAGAAAAATTTCTTGAGTATCTTCCCTTATACTTTCTTAACTTTAAACTCTACATCGAACAACATATACTTCAATAGATGGTTCAAATATATCTGGTTCCAGTGTCATGAAGCCCAGTATATAAAAATTACTTCTTTAAAGATATCAAATTAAAAAAAAAATTTATACAGTTTAAAATCTTAAAGCTTAAGAAAAACCTCATTAAATTTATATAAAAAGTTATTTAAAGTACAATCAAAAAGTACTAATCATACCCCCCCCCCCCCCCGCCAAAGACAGTTTATTATTAAAAATCAAAAGGGGGAGTGACCACCACATCATTTAAAGCCAAACCAACTAAGGTAAAAAAAAATTTTTCAAACTCTTATCTTTACTTTTAACTTTTTAATTATAGCATACATCAAACAATAAAAGAATTAAAGTATATTAATTTACTTATCAATTTATATATTTCTTTAATTTTTGAACTTAAAAAAAAAAGACTGCTGGAGATCAGGGAAACTAATGGCACCCATAACCTCTTGTTAAGTTACTTAACGCAAAGCCTAACATAAGTAGCAGAGCTGCATTAGCAGCTAGAAGCGTAAAGGTTGCAAGAATCCCTAAACCTCATTAAAAAGAAAAATATGAAAAGGTTCAATTACTATTTAACTTTAAATTAACTAAATAGCTGAAATAGAAAAACATTTGTGGTGGTTAAAGAAATCAGAAAACTAAATTTAAAAGACAATACTAATATTTATTATTCATTAAAACATAAGTTAAAAAAACAGAATGATAAAATAAGACAATTGTATATGATCGATCTTTAACATCCTAATCTAATAAATAAAACAAACGTACCATTACTGGGATACAACTCCATCCCACTAAAAAAACACTATCATAGTGAACCAGAGCACTTCATATTAATGGCAGTAAAGATAATGATCTCATAAAAGAAATCAAATATGATACTAGGAAAAGTCACAGCCAATACTTCAAAGTCCAGCATAATTATTCAGAAAAAGTAAAATAAAATCTTATGCACTAATGTAGAGTATAGGTGTAAATTAGTGGTCGCCACTCGCCATGTGACGATTAAAGTTGTAAAAGTGGCGATTAAAATATCGGCCATCGATCGCCACTCGCCAAGTGGCGATAAAAAATCTTATCGATCACCAACTGAAATACAACTTTTTTCATGGAAATATGCATCTCTACTTTGATTACATCTAATTAGCAAACTGATTAATTCTTTTTCCTACCGGATGCAAGCAGATTGCAGCGATTTAGCTGTATTTTCAATATTTCAGTTTTTCGCCATGCTCTCTCTTCAATTGGATTATTTTTTCAAGAAATATAGTTTTATGCAAAATATATTGATCAGATTTGATTCCACATGTATTTCAAATAATTTATTCCTTTTTTTTTTTTTCACTGGATGCAAATCAGGGTTGGTAAAAAACTGGGTTTTTTTCAAAAAAAACCCCAAAAAAACCAGGTTTTTTTTTGGTTTAAACTGGGTTTTTTTAAATATATTTTCCAATTACATATACATGTATATTTATTGATAAAAATAAACATTGTTGGATATATAAGTAATATAACTTAATTTTAAAATAATTGAAATTAGATAATTCCAATCAATTATTTAGCAAATTGAAATCATTTAAAATTTAACCCAGGAGAACTCGCTAGTGAGAATGCCCAATTGTTTTTCCTTTACTTTACATTCATATAATATCAACTTTTTTTGGTTGGCTTAGTACTTTTATTCACAAAATAGGTAAAATAATTGAAAAACATTTTGAAATTTTAATTAAAATGAAAAATGATTTAAATAAGAGTCTTAAAAAAGTACGACTGTGAGAGAAAATCTCATGCAGCGAGTTCTCCCGGGTTAAACATTTTTAGTAAAAGCTATGTCTTATGTTCCATGAATAAAATGCTCTACATAGTAAAACATTGATACCTTGAAAATTTTAATAAACAATCTTTTGATTACTAGTACTATAAATAAATATATGGCATAATTTCATAAATATAATATACTTTCCCATGGCTATTCAAAATAATTTCTTTGAAATATTTGTAATCTGAGATATCTGATTTTTCTGTTAGAACACTACATAAATAATCATTATCTTTTATTGAAAGTAATGCTTTTTTAAAAAAAGAATTCCTGGAATGATTTGAATTTAGCAGTAGAGTCTTTACACGTTTAAAGAAGTATTGTGTATTGTCATTTGACACTTCTCCTCAGAAACTGAAAGGTTAAAAAGGCAACAGTAAAATAAACAGAAATACTCATTTACCAGCTTTTTAGACTACTGAAAACACTGATCTTAAAATGGAAAGTAGATTTATAAAAGTTGTCATCCACTAAAAAATTTAACAAGCACCAGACTTAATGCACAGGCTTTTTTTCTAAGCTATGTTATAATACATATTACTTCTAAATGTCTAAACTAAAAATTAATAATATATATTTTTAGGCATTTTTATGAGACTTTTTTTCTGTTATGTCTAACGTGAGCCAAATCTTAATTTTCCCCCATTTTTTAGATCTAAATAGTGGATTTGATTATGCAACAGACAATTCTAATATATCTTATTGCGTATTTTAGTTAAAAGTAAACAGGTGCTTCGCTAGCACCCTATTTTTCAAAGTCCTCCTATTCGACTTCATATCTTGAGTTTCTTTTTTATTCTTAAGGCTGTTCTGAAATCCGAAAGGGCAACTTTATGACATAAGTTATAATTTATTTTTGTTTGGAAATGCATGAAACTAGCAGATGCTGTTGTTCAGAAACTATGTAATAGAACCGTGTTTTCCCTTTTTTTTTTTGCAAACGCAATCGATTTTTCAGAAAATAGTGTCAAAGTTGGCGTTTTAAATCGAATTGCCATGCAAAAGAAAAATAACTACTCAAGGAAGGTTAAAAACATAAGCAATTTTGATCACGTGACAAAGATAACTCAATAGGCTATTTATCAAAAATGGAAAACACAGTTCAATTCCAAATCGCTTCCATAGTCAGGCCTTCCAATGTATATGAAAAATAAATTTGTAAATGTGTCAAAGCATTTTGCACTTGTTGAGTAAAGCAGAGCCTTAAAAAATAATCTCCCCAAACAAGAAAATTTCCTTTTACAGCTTGACTGAAATGTTAAAGGTCATTTTATGTTACTAATTGTAAATAATTTGCGTTTTCTCAAATGAAAATATTTTATTCAAAATATTGAATATTTTTAATCTATTTTATCTTTGCTAAATTCACATGTTTTAAATTTTCTCTTTAGAGCTTCAGATATGTTCATCAGCATATGCAATTTGCATTCTACATGCACACAAATATAACCTATACTCACTATGTCTCACAGTGATTGCTGGGTAAGACTTAAAAGTAGAAATTATTTATATCCAATAATTTGAAACACTTAAAATTACAAAAATGAGAAAATATTATATTAGATCTTTTCTTAAAAAACAGTTGGTTAACCAATTGATTTGAACTGTGCCAACCCTGCTGGGTAACAGAATAAAACAATAATGCGAAACCGCAATCCCAATTTAGGAATGCAAGAAAAACAAAGGCTTACTAAACCCAGTAGCCATGATACAGCAAAGAAAACTCGCAGCAAATATTTCATTAACATACAGAACAAAAAGTAACCAATGGAGAGAATTACTTATTATGCAATCATTGAGGCATATGTAATTCTTAGTAAATCTTAACTAATCAAGCAATCTAAGTAGTAAAAGTATATATTTAGCTCTAATCTGCCATTTTGGCTATTTTTTAAAAAAAGAAGAAGAAAAATAACTAACTACTTGTTTTTTTCTTCCCAGCTAATTTTAGAAAAATTAGTCTGCTATATAGCTTATAAGAAAAGTTCGATTGATTAAAAATGTTTGTCACTTTACAAATTTATTAATTCATCATTTTATCTAAAGCTTTACTTGTACCTCCTGCATAACTTGGATTTTGCATTTTTCAGGGTTGTTTGGTTTAAACCACGCTGGTTTAAACCAAGTGGTTTTTTTAAAAAAACCATGCTGGTTTTTTTCTCTTTTCCCCTAATGTTTTCATTTATTTTACACATTGTCGGAGTTTCCTCTTAGTCCGCACAACTTCGAAGAAAATCCTTATTATTTATATGCTGCCACCACCGATATGATTACGTGATATCGGTCACACACTGAGAAGATTGTTTAAATGAAAACCAACGCTTTCAATTAACTAAATTAACAGTTTATTTACACACTATTTACACTTACAAACTCGGATATAGGTGATCCGGTTCAACATTAAATTGAATACAGTAAATGCTGGCTGTGTACTGTTAAACTACATTAAATCACTCTCACTCTACACACGTTAAATTAGCTTTCCGGAGATCAATCTCGATCTCCCAACACATGGGCTCTAAGCCTAAGCTCTCCGAGCCTCTCTCAACCCTATGCACTCTCTCAGAGCTATCCAAGGAACACCCGTCCACTTTGCGCGCTATGCTCAAACTGACCATCTCAGCCGAAGAGACTGCCTTCCAGCAACCCCTTGCTCCTTCTCAATGTAACCCCTCCGGAATTTTCTACCTGGCTCCCATTTCAAGCTCTTTTCTTCGTTCGTGTAATGCTTTTGTCAGGCATCTCAAAAGGTTGGGCACACCCCTCTCCAACTATCTTTTTTCCCCCTCATACCATCTATACATTTTCACCGGCTTAGATCCAGTTTTAGATAAGGAAAGACTGCTATTTTGAAATTCCAGTACACAGCCCATACAATATATAATATATTAAGACAAAAATAATATAGAATCTCAGTTCTAATAGCAGATGTTTCTCAGAACCTGACACCCCCCACCTTAGAGGAAAATATGCCATTTAGGGGCTAATTTTCCCCAAACATATAGTAACATCACAGAAGAGTTCAATAGTCTCTTTGCAGGTTTCTTCATTATTATTACATATATATATCAAGGTGTCTGAACATTCTCTACTGACATCTCTAATGAACTGTGTACTACTATTATTATTACAGAAAAACTACACATGCTAATACACTATAACACAAAATTCAAATACAATTACACATATACAAAAAAAATTTAAAGTGTGATGACACCCCTTTAAGGTTTGTCCACTATTTAGTCCATGATGCCAATGGGCTAGCAATTGGCTGTTCTTCCCAGCTCTTCCTATGTAGCCTGGAAATTGCATCAGCATTCAAATGTTGAGCTCCTGGACGATGAGAAATACTCAGGTTCCAGCGTTGCAAGGCAAGAGCCCATCTAGTGAGTTTGGGGGACCTTGGGGTTGTTTCAGTGAGAAATTTTAATGGATTATGATCCGTTATGATCTCAATTTGAGATCCATATGTCCACTTTTCAAACTTCCGCAACCCGAAGAGAACGCTCTAAGCCTCTTTCTCTATACTTGGCCAAGCACGCTGAGCCCCTGATAATTTCTGACTGGCAAAAGCTGTCAAATGTTTACATTCCTCCGCCATTTTAATCTGCCAATAACCCCTCAATAAATCAATCAAAGATAAATATTTAGCTGCCCCCGCAGTATACATGATTTCTTGCGAATCTTTCATTGGAAATGTTGGGACCTGCGTTACTGAATTTAAAGCTCTATAATCAATGCGAAGCCTAACAGTTGTGTCTTTTTTCGCCATGCAAACAATTGGATGGCTAATTTCTGCATTTGATACTTCGATTAGATTTAATTCTAATAACTCCTGAATCTGTCTATCTACTTTAGAGCCGTAACCGAGTACTCGGTAAATACTCGGTACTCGGTGAAATTTTGGCCGAGTACTCGGCCAATACCGAGTAGTTGTAAGAATTTCATTTTTTAAGCATATGAATTTGAAACTGATCTGTAAAAAGTTATTCGAATATCAATGTATAATATATGCAATAATTCATAAAACTATTTACTCTGTATTTAACAATATGTCTACAAAATATAGAAAAAGTTAAGAACAAAACCCTCATAAAATAATTCCAGATTAAAATTTAGTTTCGCATTTATGCAAATAAAAATAAGTTCTTTTTAAATATATATGAAAACAGAAAAGACTATTATTTTGGATAAAGAAACTGGAAATACAATAAATGTAATTAAAAAAAAAATAATTAAATTTATTATCTTTCAAATTATGGTGCAAAAACACCAAACGTTCTACATTATCAGCATACAGGGCATTTCTTTCACTACTATAAATTTGGCTTACCTCTGAAAATATACGCTCAGAATAAACAGTGGTTGAAGGTGCACATAAGAATTTTTTTGCAAGGTTGCACATAATCAGAAGTTTCCCCCCCCCCCCCCCCACCATGCAAATGGAGTGTCAATTTTACATAAGTCTTCTGTTAAGAAATCCTGTATAGCTTTTTGTACCTCTCTTTGTATTTTTCTCTCTTTTATTTTTAATCAAAAGAAAATAAGGTACAGTTACAAAATAAATATGAAATGTTTTGCATTATTCAATGAATTGTTACAGTAACCAATAAACATTTTTTTTTTTTTTTTTTTGGTAGACAGATTTTAGGTATCAGAATAAATTAGAGGGTTGAAGAATGTTTTAATTTTATATTGGTTAATAATTGTACATGTTATGTGTCAATTCTCCTTTTTTTGCTACTGTTTTGAATTGTCAAAAATTGTCTTTAAAAAGGTGCACAAATAAATTTCAAATTTAATTAGTTAATATATATATATATATGTACATTATATATATGTATACACAGGAATATATATATATGTACACACATATGTACACCTAAGCTCACATTATGTGCACATCAGCATTTTTTTCCCTTATTACTCAACTACTCGGTATTCAGCCAAAGTACTACTCGGTACACCACTACTGTATATATAGCCAAGACTAGACTATTTGTGCCTTATCATACACTGTTTTATACCTCTCCCATACTTCCCTGTTAATGGGGAGGTATGGGACACATTTTGAAATTTACAACTTCTTTATTTATGAAATTGTTTCTGCAACTATGTTTATATATTGTTCAAGGACATTAGAAAGTGTCATTTTGTATTCTATGTATCGAAATTTTTGTTTTTGTGTCAAATAGGGATGCACCGAATAGTGATTTTGCCCGAATACCGAATATTCGGCCAACAGGTAAACCGAATATTCGGCTAGCCAAATAGTAAACGCTAGGTCGAATACTGAATATTCAGCCTGCCGAATAGCCCAGTAGCAGAAACAGTGCAGCATGGCAGCGGGCACTGCAGATTATTTTAAACCTTGCAGATTAATCCACCAGCTTAAAAAGAAATGCTAGGCTTAAAAAATAGCTGAAATTTACTTTAAGTCTCTAGATTTATGGTATATGTTGTATCTTTTATTATATTTTCTTTATAAATGCAAATTTTGCTTATTTTATGGGATTTTATTATTTCTTATGGTAGTAAGCTTAGTCTAGCATTCTTAGGTCACAGATAAATTTTACTTTGCTGCAGACTGACACAGAAAATTCTGCTTCTGGGCCGAATAGTAACTATTCGGCCGAATACCAAATATTCGGCTTGTCGAATACTTTTATATTTCAAAGTTTAAAGGCATTAAAATGTTAAATTCTAAAACAATTTTACATAATATTTAAAACAAATTTTTATTCTAATAAACAAGAGTTTTTTCAAGCAAACTTTATGCTGAAAAAAATCTGCTTTTGAGTTATTTAAAGAACAGGATAGTTATAAAAAATTTTTTAATTAATAAAATTTTAAATTTCATGGCTTCTTCTGAGAATTAAAACAAATGAATAAATTTTTCTTAAATTCTAAAACAAACATTTTAAAATCAAAGAGAAATTGTGAAAAAAATGGAAGAAAAATTGTACAGGTACATATATTTGTTTGTCAGGAAGAGACTAAAGTAAAAGTTAATAAATAATACAATCTATTCAAATTTTATATGGTGACAACTTAGCAAGAATAACTGTTCTACTCCCTTTGATCAAGCAAGTAAGTTTTTAAATGCGTCCTAGATCAGTGTCTGGAGTGGGCAATCATTTTCAGAGGTTGTAAACATTGTTCTTAAAATCTTAGCAAGAAACAGATTATTTACTGGGCAATGTTGAGGAACTTGCATTTGTACATAATTAATTCCTATAAAAATCCTCATGATTGGTTAATTTTCTTAAATAATACTTAACAAACAGCAAATAAATAATGTAAAAACACTCTCTTTTATTTAAATATGATTCTGTTTGTAATTATTCTGAATATCTTTATAAGATGACTGTTAAGCGTAGAAGTTGTATAAGGTTTTAAAAAATAATTTTTAAAAGTTTTTTTTTTAAGTATTCGGTTCGGCCAAATATTTCGATATTCGGGCATGCCGAATAATTTGCTATTCGGCGTAGTTTGATATTTGGCCAAACCGAATATTCGGCAACATGGCCGAATACCGAATATTCGGTACATCCTTAGTGTCAAACGAAGTTGATTTTCTTATTTTTGTAAAAAGTGTCTCATTCCTCACCACTCTTTCTACTCATTTTGACATTTTTTAAAGTAATCTTGGGCCTCAAAAATTTTCTTGTACATTGGGCCCTTTGAAAAAATGACTAGTGCTGGCTAAAACTGCTGCAAAGGTGGTGCTCCAGCACCAAGTGGTACATTTGCAAAATCAGTTGTTATGCTTCACGCTATTAAATCAAATACCTAAAAACACCCTTTGAAAATGGTTAATAATCCATAAGATGAATGATGAGGTTCGGAAGATCAAAGAAACAAACATCAACAAATATTACAAAGTGCATGACATAATATTGAAATATTTTAAATTACTAACTATATTAGTAATGTACCAATGTTGGAAAACTGCTCGACAAGTAAAGAAAGAGAGAATAATTACAAGCAGCTAGGTACATTAGATACCCCTCCCCATACTACTGAAAATGAAGTATTTTTATTTCTCCACTCCACGCTTCTTTGGGTAATGAAAAAGATTATTATTGAAAAGAAATCAGTTTACCAGATCAGATAGCAAAGTATGATCGTTTTTCTCTCAAAAGCAATTTTAGTATTAGCATACAAATCGAAGCAATAAATGAGTTAAAGATGTAACTCGGAAACATTATAGGATTTTTTTTTTTTGGGGGGGGGGGGTTGCAATTAATTCAAATACGCACAACTCATAAAATAGAATGAAAGTTTCATTGTGAAGAATAATAGATAATTATGTTTTATTCAAAATCTTAAGTGAAATTTCGATTATAATTAATTAGAAAGGAATGACATCAAAAAGTACAAACAGTATTAAACGTTTATTACTTACAAAAAATATATTCAGAAATTCGCATTAAAAGTCGTTCTGCACCGTACAAAGATAATAATCTTCGACCATAAATAAAATTCTAAATTCTATTATCTTTTATTAAGTTCCACGATATGATGATTGCAAAAACAAACAAAAACGATTCGCTGATTGGCGCTGTTTACAAAAGAACGAACGGATCACAGATATTTTTACGCAAGGAACTTGAGTTCGAGACTATGAGTGTGTTCAGAAGTGCATTTCGCACCGCGCGCGCGCTCAGAAGTTTATGTCATGGAGTAAGTCTTATCGAAGAAAGGAATTTTAAAATAATTCAATGGACTTTACCCATGTGACGTCAGCCGCGGGTAAGCAGAAGAAAAACACCAATAGGCTTGAAGAACATTTCAACACTGTTTCCCCTTCGTCCAATAAACAGTCTTTTTCGGAGGGAAAATTCCCGCAGAGGCGTGGCTGTTGCCATTCGTGGGTAAAGTCCATTATTTTATTATTTTTAATGGTTCAAAAAAGGTAAAACCAACGACTATATTTCTTTATCCTTCCAAAACATGGTTTTCGTAACAGAAATACGTGCCTATGTACACTCAGAAAAAATCTAAAATAGTCGGGGAAAACACCACGTGACCTTCTTTATCTACTTTAGCCCATTTAGAATTTAAAATTAGTTAACCAACCGCAGACAAACTCCGCGCGAGCCGAAGCGCGAGCTGCTCAAAAAAAGGAAGTGGCTATTCGTCCGACCAATCGGACTTTTAGCTGTTTAGGCAGAACGTCCGACCATCGTATGTGCATGCGCGCCAGCAAATGATCGGACGAAATCGCTTTTTCATAACTCCCCTTTTTAAAATATAATTGTTTATTTATTTTCAATACACATTAAGTGCATTTTTGCAAATTAGGTCATCTTCTTTTTAGAAGAAAGTTATTTATCTTTATAAATATTAATTTAGTAATATTTGTCTTCAATTATTTATTTTTTTAAACGTTATATTTCGCTAAGCAAATAAGTGTACCTTATACATTTTTTTCTATATTTATAATATTAATGTTATTTATTAATTATTTAATATATTATTATTAATTTAATAATTTATATTATTATTAATTTAATATTTAATTTATAGTTATAAATAATTTATTACATTATAATTAATTTAATAATTCATTTATTATTGTTAATTTAATAATAATTATTTATTAACTATTATTAAAATATTAACAATTATAAATAGTTTGTAATTATAAACAATAATAAATGTTAGAATATTTAATATTTCTTAATTGTTAAATTTATATATATATATATATATATATATACATATTTAATATGTTTAAAAAGTATCTAGTATGGGGAAGTCTGACAAAGCAAATTTTAGTTTAGATTATTTTATGTTGATATTTTTTTATTTTTAATAAAAAGCAGGCTAGGTTGGGTCATAGGCAAACGTACTCCAAAATTGTACCCCTCCCTGGATTTCTTTCTGTTTGCGTCTATATTTCTTAATATTTCAATTTATATCTTATTATTTTCCAAGATTTAGAAAATCGGGTGGGGGGGGGGGGGAGAGGTGGCTTCATTTCATATTCCATGAAAATGAGCAGTGTGAGTAATTATTTTTTGTTTTACTTTTAAAAAAGGTAACACTGGTGCCTGGCTAAGAGAGGCACCAATGTTATACATACATATATATGTGTGTATGTATACTGCTTCTGGACGTAACATAAAAAATAACATTGATGCTCCCTACAAACTACTTTTTAAAAAAATTACTTTACTCGCTAAGTTATATGTTCCAAAAAATAGCATATTGCACAACAAATAATGACAAACCTAGGACCTACTATAGCTTCTCCTTACTTCTAACATACTATTTTGACCATTGAATTTAACGAATTCATGATTCGTCTAAAACTTTATTATACACTCAATCTATAGGCTCAAATCAAAGAATCTTTCGCAGAAATTTTATTTTTTGATAATGAATAGCATTTACAAAAATAATATGAATAAGTAAATGCTTTTTGGGGAAAAAAAGTAAATTTTTAATTTAATAGATAAATATATTTAAATTAATGACCTATGCAGTAAGATAAATCTATAGCGCTATACTTGTAAAATAAATGCACCTAAATAACAATTTAAATAAATGGAGAATCTCCTATTATTTTGGCATCAATACATTTTCAATAAATTAAGATAATTACTCCGTCGCTAAGACATGCAGAATTAACTAAAAATACATTGAGAATAGGTAAAATTAAATAAATGGCAATAAACTTTTGAGATTAAGAAATGTTTTTCTGAAACAATAAATTTTTAATAAAGTAATTTAACAACATAATGAAGTGATAAGTTTTTTTTTTCAATGTTCAAAACTTGTTTATTATTATATTAAAGTTATTTAAAAAAATTTAGTTTAAAATTTAAAATAACTGTTTTGTACTAAATTATTCAATAATTTATTCATATGAAAATAAATAATAGTTTTTTCATAAACAAAACATTCTAAAAGCCAAATCTTGTAACAAAAGACAACTGAGAATGGAAACTTTAAAAATACAGTAGACTTCATTAAATCGGCATATCATGGGACCAGAAATTATGCAGATTTTAGAATTTTGAAATTTTCTGGTCCCTGTTTTGTTTACTTTTTTAAACACTAATTTGAATGCAACTCTGTACTCGAAATTATAATGAATATAAAGTAAATTATTAAAATATTAAGTAAAATAATAAAAATTAAGAAAATTTAAAAAATTTAGAGAAAAAACGAAGGTAAAATAAATAATAATGCATAACCTATACGCATAAAAATAAAGAAAACAATTTTCTTGAATTATTCAAAGATATTTTCCCCATAAAAATGCAATAATAATTTATTTAAAAACTTAATATAAAAAAGGTTTCTTTCATGTTTACTCAGACAAACCAAAAGAGCTTTATTAATACATAAATACAATTGTTAATTAAGCATGCAATCGCTACTAATATGATCACGTGATTGTGCGTTGTTTGGTAGGTTGATTGATGCAATTTAAGAATTCAACTGGTGATCTAAAAATTTTAACTTTTTAACAATTTTCTTTTTATTTATTTAAAAATAATTTATCAGTTGATTTATAGCTTCCGTGATAAATAGAATGCTGTTAGTAAACCAAGATTGTGATATCAGCATATGAGATTTGTTTGTAATCTACTATACTGGATGGATTTCAATGGAATTTGCACTGTTAGTTAGACAATTTTTCAGAGAAGGGTTTAATACATATATTTCTTATTTTATGATTGCATATTTTAATACCGTGTGGATAAGAGACCAAAATACATCATAAAACACGAGAAATAAATGGCATTCAAAATTCTGTTAGTATAAGCAAAATACTTATACTTTCAGTTGAAAATTTATAAACATTCTAATCATACTTTATTCACTACAAAACTAGACAGCAAACCTATATATATTATCTTTTTAAAAAATATAATGTACAGATATTTTTAGTTAAAATAATCTACAACTATTACATTTTATTTTTATAATGTTCAAACTAAAATATGATTTCCAGCCTAGTCTCGATAAAAAATTCACTCCTAAAGTACTCAAAAAAAAAAAAAAAGAAAATCAAGGAATTATCCTCCGCGCAGTGGTGTAGTCGTAAAAAAAAAACAGAGGGTATATACGCTCTAAGCAGAGGGTATACGCTCAAGGCAGAGGGTATACCCTAGAATGTATATACTATAGCTTTCTTGAGAAACAGAGGGTATACGGTGTTCCTTAAAAAAATCCAGAGGGTATACGGCGTATACACCCGTATACCCTCCACTACATCTCTACCTACGCGCAAAAGGATATTTTCGCACAATATATATTATTTTTTCATTTGGATTTGTTTAATGTTTATATCATTATACATATGCATACTATATATATAATCACTTGGAAACGAAACTTTGAATATTTAAAAGGCGTTCAGATGTAAAACTTTCATCTCGAAATACCTCATTTTCTCACATTTAAATAAGTATTTTATTATTATAATTAAAATACATGTGCCTCTGTATAATAAAAATAAAAAATATATCTTCATTAATACATGGAAATTATTCCAGAGGGAAACATTCGCCTTGGATACAACATTTCAAATGAAAATCAAATTTCAAAGTAATTGCTTAATAGGCGCAAAGGCCAACATCTCGGCCAACATAGTGAAAAAGATTCCAAGCCGGGACTCGAACCCGGGCCATCAGTATAGCGCACTGACGTTCTACCGACTAAACCACTTGGAATGATACCCAGCAAGGAAAATTTCTCACTATTATATGTTGGCAAGGCTACAAACGCAGCACAAGATGGAATATTTACCGTGAGCCACCAACCTGGGGGCAAACACGGAATATAATTAAATCCAGCATCAATAGAAACTATATTAATACATGGAAATTATTCCAGAGGGAAACATTCGCCTTGGATACAATATTTCAAATGAAAATCAAATTTCAAAGTAATTGCTTAATAGGCGCAAAGGCCAACATAGTGAAAAAGATTCCAAGCCGGGACTCGAACCCGGGCCATCAGTATAGCGCACTGACGTTCTACCGACTAAACCACTTGGAACGATACCCAGCAAGGAAAATTTCTCACTATTATATGCTGGCAAGGCTACAAACGCAGCACAAGATGGAATATTTACCGTGAGCCACCAACCTGGGGCAAACACGGAATATAATTAAATCCAGCATCAATAGAAACTATATTAATACATGGAAATTATTCCAGAGGGAAACATTCGCCTTGGATACAATATTTCAAATGAAAATCAAATTTCAAAGTAATTGCTTAATAGGCGCAAAGGCCAACATAGTGAAAAAGATTCCAAGCCGGGATTCGAACCCGGGCCATCAGTATAGCGCACTGACGTTCTACCGACTAAACCACTTGGAACGATACCCAGCAAGGAAAATTTCTCACTATTATATGTTGGCAAGGCTACAAACGCAGCACAAGATGGAATATTTACCGTGAGCCACCAACCTGGGGGCAAACACGGAATATAATTAAATCCAGCATCAATAGAAACTATATTAATACATGGAAATTATTCCAGAGGGAAACATTCGCCTTGGATACAATATTTCAAATGAAAATCAAATTTCAAAGTAATTGCTTAATAGGCGCAAAGGCCAACATAGTGAAAAAGATTCCAAGCCGGGACTCGAACCCGGGCCATCAGTATAGCGCACTGACGTTCTACCGACTAAACCACTTGGAACGATACCCAGCAAGGAAAATTTCTCACTATTATATGCTGGCAAGGCTACAAACGCAGCACAAGATGGAATATTTACCGTGAGCCACCAACCTGGGGCAAACACGGAATATAATTAAATCCAGCATCAATAGAAACTATATTAATACATGGAAATTATTCCAGAGGGAAACATTCGCCTTGGATACAATATTTCAAATGAAAATCAAATTTCAAAGTAATTGCTTAATAGGCGCAAAGGCCAACATAGTGAAAAAGATTCCAAGCCGGGATTCGAACCCGGGCCATCAGTATAGCGCACTGACGTTCTACCGACTAAACCACTTGGAACGATACCCAGCAAGGAAAATTTCTCACTATTATATGTTGGCAAGGCTACAAACGCAGCACAAGATGGAATATTTACCGTGAGCCACCAACACTCTCAGAAATAAAACTCTCCCTTTTGACGATTCAGAAATCCTCAAGCTGTATTTCGTCGTTTTTGACGATCATTTCCTATTAACATCACGTGACTTTTAACGAAACGTAAACCCTCAAATATTTGACGAAAGTTTTGCCTCAATCACGGTCAGACTCAATGCATTTTAAGGAAACATTTCCTCAAATCCTCCTCAAATCCTACGATTTTAGCAAACAGATATTTGCGTGTTTATGTCAGTCCTGTAATAATTTATTTTAAAACAGCACTTAGTACTTTTCAGAAAATACTGAAATATAGGTAGTTATTGTTTCTTCATTAGTTATTTTTTTAGCTGTTAGAATTTTTAGGAATGCTTATTAATATTATTATTATTTTATTTATATGTTGTCGTTCGTTATGTTTTAATTCGAAAAGAATAAATTTCCTGTGTTTTTCAAAACCATTCAATAAGAAAATTAGGTCAATAAAATTTCAAACTTCTAGGATATCTTTTTTTTTTTTTTTTTTTTTTTAAAGAAGTATATTATGTTTTCAATCAAATTAAAAATAAACATAATTGATCCCTCTCCTCTTTATAAACAGTAAAGTGTTAAAATCTTATCCTCCTACTCAAAGTGATAAAATCTCACGCAATATGCACTTCACAATTCATTATTTGTGAGCAACAAATTAACCAGACCATATTCTAATCATCCATTGATCAAAGAAAATTTCAGTTGTAAATTATTTAATCAAGCCATATTATAAATATTCATTGATACGAGAAAACTATAAAAATAAATTAGCTTTCCTTAAAACTTTCAGAAAATATAGCAGCCCGATAAAATTGCAATCTACGTTATAAAAATAAAACAGGAAGTAGAATTCATTATATCAGTCTAAAAGCAGACACTTTCAAGTCCCCAGCAGCCAGGTTGGAAGAACAGCGACCTCCCATACGAAAGGTCGCGAGTTCGAATCACGCCGGGGAAAAAGAGAGGTGATTTTTTTTCTTTCCCCGTGTCGAATAATGGAGCTTCCAAACTGATTGAGAGATGGCGCCACCAGCCCTCTTTTGACGAAACTATTGACGAAATTTATATCGTCAAGCAAGTGAAGAAACTAATTTCATCAATTTGACGAAATGTTCGCTCGGAGCATTTTCCAGGAAATTATTTCGTCAAAAACAAAGAAAATTTCGTGAAATCTGAGTATTCATTTCTGAGAGTGAACCTGGGGCAAACACGGAATATAATTAAATCCAGCATCGATAGAAACTATATTAATACATGGAAATTATTCCAGAGGGAAACATTCGCCTTGGATGCAATATTTCAAACGAAAATCAAATTTCAAAGTAATTGCTTAATAGGCGCAAAGGCCAACATAGTGAAAAAGATTCCAAGCCGGGATTCGAACCCGGGCCATCAGTATAGCGCACCGACGTTCTACCGACTAAACCACTTTGAACGATACCCAGCAAGGAAAATTTCTCATTATTATATGTTGGCAAGGCTACAAACGCAGCACAAGATGGAATATTTACCGTGAGCCACCAACCTGGGGCCCAGGTTGTGCTGTCTTGTGCTGTCGGCTCTTGGACTAATCCGAGATAGAACGAGCTGCTCCATGGAGCTATGAAGATTAAATGTGACGACATAAAAGACGTCACTTGAAGCTGTTCATACCCCCTGCTTCCAGCATATTTGACAGCGGTGAGCTGCGCTGTGAGCCAGTTTCTCTCCGCTGCGCAAATCAGTTACGGTAAAACTAAAATATGGCGGACGCCAAAGTGGGGGAAATAACTCGTCTTTCCGCTTGAACGCTCTTCACGGTGCTAGACTGATATGTCGTCCCCTTTTAATCTTTATATCTCCATGGCTTGCTCCTTTTTTCCCGAAAACTAACCCGGCTGGGCCAAGCTTACTCCTTTTTCTGGAGACTCGGGTGTCGGGTTATTCCAGACATAGACTTCATTTCTACTGGGTCATATCAAGTCAGCATATCTCAGAGTTGGGCAGTATCGAAAATACATGTATTTGAAATACGTTTTCAAAATACATTTGTATTTTGATACAAATGTGGAAATGTTGAAAAATGTGTTTGATACATTTGTTTTTTTTCATATATATACCCTCTGATTCCAAATCTACAGAAACTAAAATTATGATAAAATGTGAGGTAGTATACGTTAATTTAAAACTTACAGGAAAAGTATAGCGATTATTCTAGGTCCCATAATTTTTGAGAAAATCTTATTTTTCCGTTGCATACAAATTTCAATTTGCCGGCATGTTGAGAAGCGCTGGAGGTACATATCGTAGCAGAAGTATAAAACCATTGTTGATAATGATTTTCGAAAAAGTCCTCGGTAATTAGCCGAGATATTAACCCTTAAAGAAACGGATGTTTTGGACATACATAATGACCGGGGCGGCGTACTCTATGTACCAGCGGTTTTTAAAGCCCAGATAACTTTTAACGATATATTTGAGTAATGTAATGCCCAGTAGCAGTATAAAAGCAAAAACATCGAATTGTTAAAGAACACACTAATTTAATTAGAATTAATCACATAAAAACTATGGTATTCGCGACTACTTTCACTGAGTGGATCTCTCAACACGCGTCCCGTGTCTTTAAAAGTTAATTAAAAACCTATCAGGAAAAGCGCGGTACGGATAAAGGCGGCGATGTAACTTTGCGACCTCCTTTCGAAGCGCGCTTAGCACAATGCCAAGATTAAACTTTGAACAAGGGTTTTGTTTTATCTACGCTGTAAAAGAAAATATTATTACTACACTGAATTTAGTGTTATGAAATGCCAAATGAAGTTTAAATATGCATTACTTTTATTGTCAGTACCGAATTAAATTCATCATAAACAGATTAGGATAAGATTTAAAAAAGTGTTATACAGAATAGCAATATTAGATATTATTTAGACTTCATATATCTTTGAACTTGTATTGTATACCGATTTATACTTTTCGAGTATATACAGCTATACCCAACCCTACGTTGCATAGTTTTTTTCACAAAGCCTTATTATTCTTTTAGCAACAATTTTTTTAATGATACAGTTAATAATTCATATATTTATTGTACTAAACCCTCCGAGCATGAGCAATACTCGCACTTGACCGTTTATTTTAGGTAGCTTTCATTACAAAAAGCTACCTATTGCAGCCGTTCGGAGGAAGGCGATTTCAAAAAAGTTTGGTATATTTTCATCGATCATGACCCCCCCCCCCCCCCCCGGACCCCGAAACCAACCTCCGTTCAAAATTGATATATATATATATATATATATCTGACCTTTGTCACACTGTAACTCTCGTAATTATGAACCGATTTCGATGTAATTCGGTGTGTACATAGTACATACCAATGTCTCGACCGAGTTCGTTGGCCAGCTTCATCCGCCATTTTGTTTCAAAATGGCGGCCATTTAAAAATGTTTTAAAAATTTAAAATTTGAAATGTGGCATCCAAAAATTGAAAATGGAAAAATATTGAATTTTTATGTATTTGACCTTTATACAAAGATTTCGGAGCAGTTTTTGTTTCGTCTATATCTTAAAAAATGGCTGAGTTATAGCATTTTGAATTTCTAGCGTGGCTGACATTTTGAAACGTCCTGAATTTTGTCACGCGATAAAAAGCGTATTTATGAACCGATTTGGATGTAACTTCATTTATACATAGTACATACTAATGTCTCGACCGAGTTCGTTGGCCAGCTTCATCCGCCATCTTGTTTAAAAATGGCGGCCATTTAAATTTTTAAGAAAAATTTAAATTTGAAATGTAGTACCAAAAAATTGAAAATTGAAAAAATATTTTTTTCTTATGTGTTTGACCTTGATAAAAAGATTCGGGAGCAGTTTTTGTTTCGTCTATATCTTAAAAAATGGCTGAGTTATAGCATTTTGAATTTCTAGCGTGGCTGACATTTTGAAACGTCCTGATTTTTGTCACGTGATAACAGGCGTATTTATGAACCGATTTGGATGTACCTTGGTGTGTACATAGTACATACAAATATCTCGACCGAGTTCGTTGGCCAGCTTCATCCGCCATCTTGTTTCAAAATGGCGGCCATTTAAAAAAAATTTAAAAATAAAAAATTTTAAATGAGATACCAAAAAATTGGAAAATGAAAAAGATTTTTTCGTATGTGTTTCACCTTAATACAAAGATTCCGGAACGGTTTTTGTTTCGTCTATATCTAAAAAAAGGGCTGAGTAATAGCATTTTGAATTCCTATTGTGGCTGACATTTTAAAACGACCTGATTTTTGTCACGCGATAATAGGCGTATTTATGAACCGATTTGGATGTAACTTGGTCTGTACATAGTACATACCAATGTCTCGACCGAGTTCGTTGGCCAGCTTCATTCGCTATCTTGTTTCAAAAGGGTTGCCATTTAAAAAATAATAAATTTAAAATGAAGTATTAAAAAATTGGAAAATGAAAAAGATTTTTTTACGTGTTTGGCCTTGATACAAAGATTCCGGCGCAAATTTTTGTTTCTAAAAATTTGTTCTTTTGTTTATATCTTAAAAAATGGTTGAATTATAGCACTTTGAATTTCTAGCATGGCTAACATTTTGAAACGATCTTGTATTTGTCACACGATAACACACGTATTCGCCTATTTCGATGTAAGAAGGCATGTGGATAGTATACATCAATATCTCGACCAAGTTCGCTGGCCAGATTCATCAGTCATCTAGTTTCAAAATGGCGGCCATTAAATTTATATATATATATATATATATATATATATATATATATATATATATATATATATATATATATATTTAAAGTGAGATGCAAAAAAATTAGAAATTGAAAAAGGTTTCTTTCTTAAGTATTTGACCTTGATATAAGGATTCAGGAGCATTTTTTGTTTGTCTTTACCTTAAAAAATGGCTCAGATATAGCAGTTTCAATTTCTATTGTGGGTGACATTTTGAAAAATCTGATATTTGCATGCGACAGCACTCGTATAGATCAACCGATTCCGATGTGAGTGAGCATGTGCACAGCAATTACTAAGGTCTCGACCAAGTTCACTGGTTAGCCTCATCCACCATGTTGTCTTAAAATGGCAGACACTTTAAGAAATCGCCGAATTTGGCAGCCAAATATAAGTTACTTTAAAGAAAAGCAGCTTGGATAAAGCTGACTAATTTCGCGAAATTCTCATTCATTATATTGATAAAAATTAGTATTGAACCTCCTATATTCGGTTTCCACTAAATTGAGCTTCGTGTGTTTGAATGATATAAGTTGGCTTTTTTAAAATAAGGAATATGAAAGCTACCTCTTCCTCCCGGCACTGGCCGGAAGGACTTTTTTTTATTTCCGAGGTTTTTATATCTCTGTAACTATTGAAGAAAATTGCGCCAAACATTTTATGCTTTTCTGAAAATCAATATTTTCTCAAGTTTGGCTTCTAACACTCGATAGCGGGCGCCGCTATTATATGCCTTCTGAAAGAGATTCCTTATTTGATCCAGAATAAATTGATGTAGTTTAGCGAGCGTGGTTTGCCATATTATTTATTCCTAGTAAATAACTGCCTTTAAAAAGTAGTTCATTCATTACTAGTTACTCTTGTAACTTTTATACACTTTTAAACACAATGTTGCTGCAATCTTGTTTTGTTTTTGTTATCTTTCATTATACTTTTTATTGATTTTGCTTCTTTATTAGGAAATTTATAATTTTTAAAAATTTAATCAGTTTTGCAAATGAGCTTTGTATTTGCTTATTGCAATTTAATGCAAAATGATTTTTTTTTATGTATTTTGTATTTTAAATGTATTTTCAAAATACATATATTTTGTATTTTGAAAAGTATTTTGTGTTTTAAGTTGTAAAACCAATGTATTTTGTATCGAAAAGGGTTTTTCGATGTATTTTGCCGAACTCTGGCATATCGGATACACACACACACACACACATATATATATATAATATTGGATAAGGGGGTTGTAAAATTAATAGTGACTGTTATGGTTCATTGCCGATACGATTATAATTATCTCTCAAATTTTAGTCCATCACACATAAAAATTGCAAATAACCATTTTAGAGTTGATATGCTGCCACCAGCGCACAGTGGGACATTTTGATGATCTTCTAGGTGGACAAAATTCATTTTTCCGATTATCTCGGAATTTGACAAAACAGCGTATACTGGCAGCTGAATGTCTGTATTTTCGAGATCCTTACGAGTTTTGGCGGAAAAATCAGAGGTGTCGATTAATTATGACCGTAAAGAAGCCATTTGCGCAGTTGGTTTGAGGGAGTTTCAAAAGTTGCACTAGCTTCCTCTAAGTTTGAAAGCACGTCGTGACTATTCTGTTTTATTTGAATGCACGAGTTTGTTGAACATATGTCACAGGTTTGTCAAGGTCAGATTTAACCCGTTTGAAAATAAACGATATTAAACCCGCTTAACCGCTTTTTCAAGGGTTGTAATTCTGGATGATCCTTGATGTTGTTTTAAAATTTCATCTTGACTTTTAACATCAGCATTATTCACCAATAAGCATTTTTTTGAATCGAAGTGCCATTCCTAAAGTATTGAAAATTTAAACAAACTCCTGCAGATATCTGCAGATCATTAAGTTTTTACTAATAAACATGCATCATATTAACTTGCAGTACATGTATGTATGTTTAGTTCAAATCTTGCCAGTCAAATTTAAACCACTTTTAATTATTCGATTGAGCCGAAACAATGAAACATGTGTAATTTGAATGACAATACATTATTATTATAATTTAAAGAACGTAGAAGTTTGTTTAGAATACTGTTTCGACAGGGCTTCACAAAAATTTAAATTAAAACTTGCAAGTTAATTTTAAACCAATTTCAATAATTTGATTGAGCTGAAACTTTGCTCAGGATATGTAGTTCTGATGACGATGCAATATTATTATAATATATGGAACATAGCAGTTACGCTTTTTTGCAGGGCCACATAAAATATTAGTTCAAATCCATAGGTGCCAACTTGTACGGATTTTTCTTACCACTAAAATTTTAGAGAAATTTTTAACTTATTTAAACGTTAAAATTGCTTGAATTTCGGCGATTCAATTAGTTAAAATTTTCTACTAAATTTCAGTGGTATGAAAAATCCGTACAAGTTGGCAGCTATGAAAATCTAGCAAGACAATTTCAAACCACTTTCAATTATCTGATTGAGCTGAAACTTTGCCTACATTTGTTTTCCCGATGACAATTCTATTAACTTACAATTTGACGGACGTAGAAATTATGCATTTGTTACAGGGCCACACAAAAAATCGCGGAAAGTTTGTTGCTAAAAAGTAGAAATTTTTTAAATAAAAAAAAATAATTATAGGTTATTGAGATACACAATAGCATTTTTAAAATTGAAAACAAAGTGCGTAGTAAGGTGCATTTCTTTTACAGGGACATATAAAATTTCGGATACGTTATCATCTATATGCAGAAATTTTATTTCAAATTGAATAAAATTTATATAGGTTATTTATTCACACAACAGTATTTTTTCAACCGAAAATAATTTTGGTAGCAGTTATATGTTTTACAGGGTACCACAAAACATTAAAGTTTTTTTTTAATATGATTTTATTTTAAAAATTTTATTTGTCAGGATGACTACACAAATTTCTCGAGCAATTCTGAGTAGACAAAAATACAAAAATAAATTAATGTTAACTTACATGTGTGCATTGAGTTATTTTTTATTGCAAAATAAGTATGTTTAACGCATTATTTGTAATGCATTGTACAAGGTGCCCACTAAAGTCCTTCCCACGTTCTTAATTGCCAAACGGTTGCAGCTATAGTCATAAAAGTGTTGTCTAGGTACAGTAAGTGGCTATGCGCTACCAGATGAGACCGCTTCCAGTGCCACCTGATTCAAAAGAGCTGAGTTATTATTCCTATCTCGAAAACGAGATTCATATTCAGAACGAGATTCATTTAGCCTTCATGTTCACAAGGTGTCGTCATTCACTTTTATCTCATATTTCGAACCGTTTTCGCGATAGGAACGCTAATGCCGCCATTTTGTACTAGGTGGCGCTGTAAGTGGTCTCATCTGGTAATGCTTAGCCTCTTAACTATACCTAGACACCACGTTCATGAATATAGATGCAGTCGTTTGGCAGTTAAGAGGATGGGAACGGACTTTAGTGGGCACCCTGTATTTTTATTTTAAGACATTGTTGTTAAATAACCAAATATTTGTCACTGTTTGAGTATTTTATTAGTGATGCATTAAAAAAAACTTCAAAAACTAATTAAATTTCAACGAAATAATTTTGCCCCCCTCCCCCCCCCCCTAGATCGTCGAAACGTCCCACTGTGCGGCGGTATAAGAACGTGATACCGGACACAATGTTAGAATGTTGATAACTAATAACTAGGATTCTTCAAATAATATTAATGGACGATTTATGTACAAAACACTTACATTAAAAACACTATTTACATTTATAGGCACGGATATAGTAGATCCTACCCAACATTAAGTTTCATGTTAAAATAATAAAAAAACACCTTTCACCTAAAACGCGCGATTCAAGACTCCAGCGTCTCCACACAAGACTTCAGACGAGACTGACTACTCTCACTTCAGCCTCTGCCTTCCAAAAATAACATGGGGTCTTCCCCTGTAAAATCAAGGCAGATTTCCACCTCTAAAATCAAAGTCAACAAAAATTCAACTGCACATATATCGACCCCACGTAGAGTTGCAAAGGGTGGAATAAACCGGGTTTTTTGAGAGGGAAATTAAAAAAAAAATCCCAGAGTTTTCGAAAAGTTTTAGGCATGAAAATTTTTAATTTATTTTAAATTATTTCATTTTTTTAATGTATACAAAATGTTTTATTCATAAACAACATAAATATAGAAAAATAGGTTCAGTTGAAAACTAATGAAATACGTGCTTAAGTTGCAAAAATAATAAGTAAGATAAATTAATACATCATAAGTAATTTGATATTTTAATCGTCGATAAGTAAAACATGACAGATTCATCTTGCCTGACATGACGTAAACATCACACCTATTTAATGAATAAAAAGAAAATAACAAATGAACAAAAGTAAAAGAAATTAATGGAACAATACAATGCAACTCCCTAGAAATATAATATAGAGTATGCCTGAATAGTAGCTATGCCAGCTAGCTAACTTTAAAAGACAAATCATAAGTTTTGCGAATTCTTAATGAAAATTCTATCTTAAACTTTTAAGAACAGTGTCTGAAATTATAAAAAATAAAAATTTTTAATTGAAAAATGACTGGTTCTGTTTACCTTCAAATCTCCTGCAAAATTTCCAATATTCCCCAAAAATTCCAGGTTTATCCCCGTCCCTTAAAATCTGCGGGTTTTTTGCAACTCTATCCCCACGTTAACCTACCAGCCATCCTAGACGATCCTCTTTGTTCTTCCTTCTTTTTTCTCCTTATCTACTTGTCATTGCTGCTCGTAACTCGATGTACAAATGAATGATGCTTGCACTGCTTTTATTACAATAGGGCTTTTCACAGAATAGAAATAGGAATATAATAGTAATTGTTACAATCCCCAAGATAAGAAAAAAAGATTTCCCTAACCAAGTACGTAGCAAGTGACACAGTAGACTCACTCAAATCCACAACCCTAAAATCCACAAACGCCTAAAAAATCCGCACATCATCGCTGATGTAAACAATGAAACTTTCACTTCAGATGTAGGGGAAAAATTACAGAATTATTTAGTTTTATATCATTTCGTACGTATTTTGATATGTAATTCTCGATAATATGACTGAAATCGTGGTTTTTCATGAAGGAAGTATAAATTTATTTCTGAAAATATCAAGATATTGCTGATATCACAGGTAATCACAATCTTTTTACAAATGTATTTATGTATTACCCAAGCTTTTTTGGTTATTAAGATTGACTAAACCTGAAATAAAACTTCCTTACTTTATGATTTTTATATGTATTAACAGGGTACTTTTATGAGGAAATTTTCCTTCAATAATTCAAGAAAATTGTATCTCATCTTTATTATGCATATTTAATTATACATTATTAATTATTTACTTGACTTTTACTTTGATAATTTAAACATTTTTAAAATTAATCTTTCTTTTTATCATTTTTGTTTATTACTTTACTTAATTATTTTAATATTTTACTATATTGGAAGCATTCATTATAATTTACAGATGGGTGACAAAATAATACGAACACCCATTTAATACCCATGGGCAATTCCCATGAAAAAGGTATGGTCCATTTCAAAGGGCCAGAACGCGCATGTCACTTTGCACTCAATTCTGCCACCTAGTGGTTATGAAAGGTAAGGGTAAGGTATCAGTCGCTCAACATCAGTCATAGGTGTTGCATGCGCTTACCATACGATCTGGAAAACTCAGTAATGACTGGCTTGTCAGAGTTCGAAAAAGGAATGATTGTTGGAATGCGGTACGCTGGTTTCTCCGTGACGGAAACAGCCAATTATTTGGGGCGTGCAAGGAGTACTGTGTCAACCGTTATGACAGCGTATACGAAATGCGGTAAAGTGTCGTCTGCGAAGTACAACAGTGGACGGAAAAGAAAGCTTTCTGAGAGGGATAAAAGAGAATTGACCCCCAATAGCGGTCAGAAAGCGCAGGCAATCTTTATCCCAAATAGTGTCCTATATAAATAGTCATCTCCAGAATTCATTTCAGCAAGAACTGTCCAAAGGGAATTTCATGCTTCGAACATTTATGGAAGAGTTGCTATTTGTACGCCATTGATGTCATAGGTATTCGTATTATTTTGTCACCCATCTGTACATTCATTATAATTGCATTATTACATTCAAATTACTGTTTAAAATATGTAAACAAAGCAGTGACCAGAAATCCGCACAACCTCTGGTCCCAAGCTGTGTGGATTTGAGGGAGTCTACTGTATACATATAAATACAATAAATAAAGAAAACAAAATTAACAGTAAACAAAATTAGGCAGACGTTCATTAACGACAGAGACCTGACCCCCCCCCCCCCCCCCAACCTTAGCGGAAAATGTGCCATTTAGGGCCTAATTTTCTCCAAACACACGATAGTGATACTATTCCGAACATATGATAAACACAGAAATACTTTCAACATTAGAAAAGTTTAAATAGTTCATCCGCATGTTTCCTCTGTATTATCATTACATACATATTTCAAGGTGTCTGAACATTATCTACTGACATCTCCATTGAACCGTATGATAATATGATTACTTAAAAAATTGCACAATATGCTAATACACTTTCATAAATACAAGATACAGATACACATGCAAAAAATAAAATTTTGCTAGGCACACGTACTACTAATTAACAGGATCAGCTGGAGTAGTCTATAGCGTAAAGAGAAAGGAATAGCGACGAATTGTGGTGGCTGGAGGTGACGCTACTATGTAACCCTAATGTAACCCTACGACGAATGTAACCCTAAACGCCGCTACTTTCAGCCCAAACACAACCACGTGCTTTCGCAAAAAAAGAAGAAAACTTTTAATAATGCAGTTTTTAATTCCTATTACAAGGAAATGCCACTTTAGAATGTTTAAATATAAGCATATCATTTTCATTTAGAGAAAAAATGCACGGGTAATGTCAAAGAATTCGGTCCTTTTTCTACGAGCTTGTTTTGTTTGGGCCGAATGGCAGCATTTAAATTTAAGCGATAACGCGCATCATATTGCAAACCGTTTTTACGGCATACTGCATCTCCATCTATCTCTTTTCTCCATGGGAGTAGTCACAATCTGTCTCTCCCAGCTCTTCCCGTGTAGCCTAGAAATTGCGTCAGCATTCAAGTGTTGAATGGTCTTTACCCACGAATGGCAATAGCCACGCCTCTGCGGGAATTTTCTCTCCGAAAAAGACTGTTGGACGAAGGAGAAACAGTTAAAATGTTCTTCACATCTATTGGTGTTTTTCTTCGATTTACCCGCGGCTGATGTCACATGGGTAAAGTCCATTCCTGGACGATGAGAATTGCTCAGGTTCTAGCGCTGCAAAGCAAGAGTACTTCTTGTGAATTTCAGCGACCTTGGATTTGTTTCGGTGAGAAAATTTAATAGGTTTTCACCAGTTATGACCTCGATTTGAGACCCATATGTCCACTTAAACTTTCGCAACCAAAGAGAACTCCCCAAGCCTTTTCCTCTATACTCGACCAGGCTACAGCCAAACTCGATTCTTCCCCTTCCTTATACGGCCTTCACAATCCCTTCTTAATTTCGGAATCGTTAAAGGTCTACTTTCGCCGGAAGATGGCGCGAATACCCACTGTAAGTAATGCTTATTAAATGTTACTTTTATACATAAAAATACGAAAAGCATCGCTTTATATGCGTTATAAAAAGTACAGATAATATACATATATTTTGCATCGGCGTTTTTTATACTACAAACAAGAAAACTGAAAGATTTGGAGATAAAATAAATACAATTCTTTAAGCATAAGCAACTAAAAATACAGGGTGCAATATGTTATCTATCGCCGACGTTTAATTCCTCAACCGTTGGTCCTAGACATATAGTTCTAATTACAAAAACGTTTCAAATGAGGCAAATATTCATGCTGTGGCATTATTTAAAGTAAAAAATCAATTTTAAAAAAATTACGAAATTTAACTTTTTATACGGTTCTCCAGTCCCTATAGCTATATTTAGTAAAAGTTTACACATATCATAACAGATATAACACAAAAAGTTTGACATCTGTACTACAAAAAATGACACAGTTATTAAATTTCAAAGTTTCAGAATTTTGAACATCATTTTGTCTTTCATTGAGGGATCAGTTAAAAGATGAATTAAAGTAATTCGAGATCAAAATCAGGGTACAATGTCCTTTTTACGGCGAAACCACCTTTAGCCGGTATCGCCAAATCGGGGTATCACTAAGGAAGATTATTTCATCTAAAAATTTTAGCTTACTTTTATGGGTCGTATTCAAAGTGAAGAATGGGATATTGAAATTAAAAAATAAATATCAATTTATTATAATATCAGAAAACGGTCTACTATAAAAAATGAACACATCAAACGCCGAAATCTACTAGAGATACTGCTCAAAGTGTTCTCCATTGGTGGCAATGCACAACTGAATGCATAGTACTGACTCCTGGACACGTTAGAGCATAGCAGGTGTGCAAACTGTGCGATAATCAAAGATTATGCACTGCTTCAGATAAACCAGAGAAGGGGTCTCAGTCACATAGACCTAGGCCTTGGTGTAACCCCGGACGTAGAAGTCCACGGAAGTCAAGTCCGGCGAACGCGGTTGCCAGTCCACCGGACCACCAGACCGAATTTGGTGGTCAAATACGCCCGGACGTTTGGTGTTTAGGGCAGAGAGGGCTCCATCATGTTGAAACCTTATCCGGCATGCATGTCGGAGGGGTAGCTCTTCATACCGGCCACGTACCGTGTTTTGTAGCAGATGCAGGTAACGTCGCCCGTTAAGGTCCCATCGTAGAAGATGGGTCCAACAATCTGGGTTCCCCATATACCGCAGCACACGCGTCGTACTGTGAGGGCGATGTGGAGGTTCTCCAGAAATCAGTAATGCACATTGTGCACGTTCACAATGCCACCCCATGTAAACATTGACTCGTCTGTCCACAGAATGTCACAAAGGAACGACGGATTTTCCTCTAAGGTGTTGAGCATGACGTTACAATAATCAAATCGTCGTGCGGGGTCACCCAGCATCAATGCTTGCACCAGTGTCGGATGTTATGGATGCGCATCATGTGCATCTGCGTGCTCAGTTGTGGAATTAAAAGGGCGTATGCCAGCACCTCTTCCGGTGTCCTCCCCTCCATCTTACCCGTCTACATGTTCTGGGGCGTGGTGAAACAGAGCCGATCTCTTTAAGATGGTGCAATGCATCAGTTAATCATGCGTTGGATATAGATTCTTAGGTAAATTTTCTGAATAAACACTCGCAGCCTCGCTGGCATTCCTTTGACATTCACCATAAATAAGTATCATTTCGGCAGGTTGCATATATGCGCAGCTTACCATCACGATCTCAGCGTTGACTAGCATGTCCACTGGTATCTCGTGTTTTATCCCGAACGTGTGGCGCTGCGGCACTATTGCAATTTATGTAATCCCAATTTTCATGCTCGTTATAGCTCGGCTGTTTTATTTTCTGGTTGTGGATTCTACCTACTTTGACGTTTTAATGTTGTTCGACCCATAAAAGTTAGCTCAAATTTTTAGATGAAATAACCTTATTTGGTGATTGCCCGATTTGGCGATACCAGCTAAAAGGTAAAAAGGACATTGCACCATGATTTTGGTCTCGAATTACTTTAATTCATCTTTTAACTGATTCCTCAATGTCAATGAAAGACAAAATCATGTGCAAAAATCTCAAACTTTGAACTTTAATAACTGTGTCAATTTTTGTAATTTTTGTACTACAGATGTCAAACTTTTTGCGTTATATCTGTTATGATATGTGCAAACTTTTACTAAATATAGCTATAGGGACTGGGGGACCATATAAAAAGTTAGATTTCGTAATTTTTATAAAATTGATTTTTTTTACTTTAAATAACATCACAACATGAATATTTACCTCATTTGAAAAGTTTTTGTAATTGGAACTATATGTCTACGACCTACGGTTGAGAGATTAAAAGTCGGAGATAGATAACATATTGCACCCTGTATATTAAGTAACACGCTACTTGCTGGTAACAGTAACGTTTCCAGCAGGTTAAAGACATTTTCCTGTATAAAATTGTACCGGTATTATATTTATGCAAATTCAGAAGTATTATTATTATTATTTTCATGTTTTATAAACTATGTATTGAAATGTGTTAGATGGTTATATATATATATGTAATGTATTAAGTTGTTTACGATTTAAGAAGGGGGCAGGTGAAGGCTATCTGTAGGAGGGGATCTTTGAGCCGTCGCCAAGTAGACGGCCATTTAACAATACTTTGACATTATAGTCAAAAGTATATTTATGGGAATATTTATGACTGGTCGTAAAATGGACCACACACACTTTTAACAGGCACGGGCTCATTCCCTAGCGCGCTCCTTCGAGGGTGGGGCTCTGTGGACCCAAAGTATCGAATCAGATGCTTTTTGGGGGAAGTGTTGAGAGGGTCAGTTATACTTGTTCGCTGATTGAACGAGGGGCGTTAAAGCCCGACCCTATTGTCCAGTAGAGTCTACTTACGTAAGAGATGTAGTAAGAGATGAAGTCTTATGTATGCAGAACCTTTAAAAAGTTTGAGTAACATGTAGCTGCTTTCTGATATTCCTCAAGTGCTTAATGACTCCCAGCCTGTTCGAGATGCGGACCTTGCAGAATCCGAATACCCTAATTTGGGTACTTAAACCAACCAGGGCATTATAGTTCTAGGTTGACCGGTCCACTAGATATAGTAGTGAAACCGTTTCAGGAAGCTGGATTGAAGAGCTGTTTTTTTTGTGATGGCCTCCACAAGTGTTCATACGTGCTAAAAGTGTGTAGTGAAAGACTTTCTCAAGGATTACGTATCCCATGCCTGAATCTGATGAGCTTAGTCTTCTACTGTGCGTGTGATGTATGACGGTATTGTTATTTTATTATCTTTTTGTTCCCTGTTTAAGTATGTGTATTTATCCATTGATTAGGGATGGTTATTCTCATATTGGTATCCAGGTATTCAAATAATTTTATGATAAGAAACTTAAAATTAATTTTAGAATAAAATGACTGTTTTTGATTTATTACTTATAGCAAGGGTGTCTTGCGATACATATCCCCAAATTGTACATTTTATGTAAATAAATTTTTGTTAAGTGTTAAAATTTGAATATGTCATTTTTCAACCACGAGTCTTGTAAATTATTTTAGTATTAGATTTAATTCCAGGTCAAATTCGAATTCCTTAAGAATTATTAATGCTTATTTTCTGTATGTTTAACTTAGTTTTGCGTGGTCTAAAAGCTACTTCTTGTACGAAAAAAATTCACAACGCAATTTGGGGTAGTGTTGAAATCGATGTCTCCCGCCCCCTTTCGGGATAATTATATAGGTATTATCTCAGAAGCTAGCCAGGACCAAATTCCACGATCACAATATATTTTATTATTAATTTGAAGTTAACACTATGAATACTACAGGTTGAGTAATTAGGAGTTGCTAACCTAATTTACTCTGGGGTTTTGGGTAATTGGAAATGTTAAGTCTCTCCCTTTCTTCCGGCTTTTCTGTCCCATGTTTATTTTATGTGCCTCTGTGTTTTACATTATTAATATCCCCCCATACCCCACTTTTCTCCATTAATTTCTATATGTTGAGTAGTAACTGGGCGGTACCGTTATAGGAGCCTAGTTCTACCAACATATACATTTTATTAGCTGCGGTGGTGACCGTGCCTTTCAGGATTGTTCCGAGGGTTGTTAATATTACTTCGTTATATGAGAATAATATTATTTCATAGTGTTAATTTTATATAAAATTTCACGCGTCACTCGTGGTTATTAAGATTAAAATAAATTTTAAAATTAAATTTATGACCCTGGTGCCAATTGAGAATTTTACAATAGATCTGACTTATCTTTCGAAATGGGCTTACACGAAAATTGAGCGTATATATTGTAGTGAAAAAAAATTGTAGTAACAAAAATAAAATGTGTGTATAGGATATTTTCAATCTAATGGTATTCGTACAGAATTTTTTATATTTACACATTGAAAAGTATTTTAGGAGAAATTTATAGAATCAATTTTACTTGAAAAAAATTTTTGTTAATCACTGAAGTTATTTGAAGTATAGAAGTACCATACAATTTTTGAAAGTAACAAGAATTTAGCAGTAATTTTGAAAAGTATTTTATGTGCTAATCATACTTGAGAATTTTTGAGATATTTTTAAATAGATTTCTGGCATAGGGAATTTATTTTAGGGTATATTTTTGTATTGTATTTTTGTGCATTTTGGGGGACAATTGTATTGTATTTTTTGTGCATTTTCGGAGACAATTGTATTGTATTTTTAGTAAAAGAGTTTTATAGGAATTTTATGAGGTTAATTTTATGACGCGTAATAAAAAGCGAAAAAGTTGTACAAATAATAATACGGCTGGGGCGCAGACTAGAAGCCAATTAAGAATGGCAGCCAAAAATTTAGAAGTGACAAAAATGTCGCAAGACGAAAATAACACTTCCTTATCGCAAGTGTTGAGCTTAATAGCTCTGTGATATCGTACCTTCGCCACACATTTTCGACGGGGAAAGTAACAGGCATTTCCGAGGAGGACAATGGTCTTTTGTGTAAAGGCATGCAGGGGAAATTCCTGGCATACTTCTGCCCTTGGGATCTGCTCAACAGGGTATTTCAACTTTTCCAAGAAATAGGGGTGGCTGGACAATGTGTGGGAATTCGTCCCTAAAGTGAAAGTAAAAAGAGACTCATGCAGAAGCTAGTGTGGAGGCTGATAGTAGACTGGGTGACACTGATGAAGTGAGGTGTTTTTTTAACAACGGAAGAGATGCGAGTAAAAATCGTTTTTACTCAGGTTGGCTATGAGAAGTATAGAACTGTTAATAAAAAGTGAGAGTGTCTACCTATGAATGGTAAAGTTTGTTATTACATTTTTCAAATCTATTTTAGTTGTTCTAATAAAGAACTTTGGTAAGAAACATGTATTATTTTTCAACGATCATCTCACAAGAGCTTAGTGAACCAAAAAGCTCTGGCCCACTACATCACAGCTATAGTATTATAAATGGTGGCAGCTTACGGATTAAGTAGGTCTAGCATAAATTAGACTGGACCCACGTGAACTTGATGTACAGAAGGAAACTGTGTAGAAACAAGGACAGTCGGTGATGAAATCTTGTGTTTGACGAGAAAGATTTTCAAGTGTATCCGGTGAGGAACTGTGAAATCTGGAGTGTCGAATATGTTAGCTGGTATGTAACAAGGACTAAGGATTCGACGATATAGAAAATTTCTTCAGTAAACATCCAGTGCAGTGGATAGTAGACTATTTCATCGATCGCCCTTAGGAATCCATGGAGACAGCTTGTGTGTAAATTTCCCGGCGGAAATCAAGTTAGATCCGGAGATACGGCAGTACCTGAAAAAAAAAAAAAAGTGCAAGAAAGCCTTGGAGCAGTGTGGAGAAAGGTCTACATTTGAAGGTAAGCCCTTTTATGAAATTTTCCAGAGAGGTCTGTTAGGATTTAATATTGTATATGTCTGTTCTTGGTAATTTGTATATGTTTAATAGATAAAAAGTCTAGGGTAGCTATTAATTTGGGATCGAAATTTTTAGTTAGAATTTTTATATTAAACGGGTTTCTTATGGTCTGTACGGTAATTCATTTGGTTTTGAAAATTTAATATTTATGTATTTCATAATTAACTTGAGGATAGTAAATTACGGTTGATTAATAAAAGAATATTAATCATTAAAATTAATCATAGTTGTGGATGTAACTTTTAGTTATAAAGTTGGGGCATATACAGCTTTTGTTTATTACAGCAATAAAGTTATTTGAAATTTTATGGGTATGCTGTAGGAAATAGCAGGATTAGTTGTTTTTATACAAATTGTATTTATATAGTGCTGTGGGTATCAAAATAATTTTGAGGATTTACTCAGTTTTAAAGGATATAACAAGTGCACGAAAATTTTCGGTAGGAAAATTGTATTATTGTTTTATGCATTGAAATATATCTAGAGGATAAAATTCTATTCCTTATTGTAATTTTTATTGTGTTTTACAAATTGTATATATTTGTGTATTGTTGTGATTAGTATATTTTGGGGGAAAACAATGGAAGAATTTCTAGGGAAATATACTAAAAACATCTTGCTTTTGCTGGCAGAGGAATTTGAGACCAACGTGTCGGCAACTGATAAGAAAAAAACTATAATTTAGGCTATTTTAGCAGCATCGGATTATAATGAGAGTTTTGCTAAATCGAATTTAGAATGTATTCTTAAGGAGGATGCAGAACGAAAGGAAATGGAACGGGAAAAATTAGCTTTGGAACGGGAAGACGAAGAGCGCGAAAAAACAAGACAATTTGAGTTAGAAAAATTAAGAATTCAAAATTCTTCGGAAACTGTTAGTCTTTCGTCTAGTGATATGAATGTAGGTTCGCATAGGAATCCAAAAATTAATTTGAAAGAAGTAGTTCCACGTTTTGATTGTAAATTAATTGACATCACTCTTTTCTTTATGATCTTTGAAAAACAGGCGGAAAAAGCTAAAATTTCGCAGGAGGATATGGTTAGCCAATTAATTCCCTTATTGCCATCAGATATCGCGGAAATTATAGTGAAGCAACCAGCAGAATTAGGAGATGATTTTCAACATGTAAAAAAAGTTTTATTAAATCGTTTTAGATTGGGAACAGGTGCTTTAAAACAGAAGTTTGAAAATCATCAAAGGAAACCTGGAGCGTTATGGGTAGACTTGGTATATGAATTAAGAGGTTATTTGGATAATTGGTTGGAATCATTAGAAATAAAGGATTTCGAGTCTTTAAAAGAGCTCATGCTCACAGAGCAAGTAAAAAAACGCGTTCCTTTTGAAGTAAAAGAAAAATTTATGGATGAATGGGATGAAATGAAAGAGGCTTCGAAACTTGCTGATAAATGTGACAAATATGAGAGTATTAGAAGTAGTTTCAGGAAATCAGAAAAAAAATCTTGGGAAAAAAAACCTTATTCAGAGATGCAAAGAAGCAATTTAAATCCGAAAATTAGGGGTGAAGTAAAAGCTAAATCGGAGTTAGAGAATAAAACGGAAAAATTTAAAAATGATAAACTTAAACAAGACCAGGCTTTTGAGAGGAAAAGGCAGATTAGGTGTTTTTTTTTTTGTAATCAACCAGGGCACATAAAACCAAATTGTGCGGAATGGTTAAAAAAGAAAAATGAGTTCAATACAGTTAATCATTTAGGTAATGATGTTGATTTAGGGGATTGTTTTAAACCTTATCTAAAAAAAGCTCTAATAAACGGGGTTGAAAGACACTATTTGAGGGACACGGGAGCAGGGATTGATCTATGCGATAGAAATTGGGTTAAAACAGAGGATTTTACTGGAGATATAACTTGGGTACGTCAACCTCTTGATAATGAATGTAAATGTTTACCATTAGCATGGGTGACTATAAAAGGGGATTTTGGTTACATCACCACTAAGGCGGCGATTAAACCATCGGAGTCGGAGCAAGGTTACTATCTCTTAGGTAATAAAACTGCGGAGCTTATTGAGCAAAATAAAGGAAGTGGTGCTCCTATAAATATGGTGGTTACCCGTAGTAAGACGAATTCTTTAAAAAAAGGAATGGAGCAACGGGATGTTGATAAGGAAATGTCGTTTGTTGATCAGGCAAAGTTAGAAGAGCAACCAGGTAGGGTAGATAAAATTGGGGATTGCTCACAGAACAAAGAAACGCAGGTAGTTCAAATGGATGAGAATAGACAGAATGAAAGTCAAATCGAAGATCTTATGTTATTACCGAAATGGGAGGTGAAAGATAATGTGGGATTGAATAAAATTACAGCGAAAGATTTCAGCTTAGCTCAGAAACAGTGCTTATCTTTAAAAACATTATGGGAAAAGGCAAATAATGTAGAAGAAAAGGAATTTAAAATAATGGGAAATAAATTAGTAAGAGTTTCACATTCAAATAGTGGGGATGAGAAATTACAATTATGTTTGCCATTAGAATTTAGAGAGAAAATAATGAAGATGTGTCATGAGGAAGTTGCGGGACATTTAGGGGCAACTAAAACAAAAGATAGGGTAATTAAATGCTATTTTTGGCCAAATTGTTACAAGGAAATTGAGGCATTTGTAAGAACTTGCGATCTGTGTCAAAAGGTTGGTAAAAATAGAGATAAAAAGAAAGCTCCCTTGAAGCTCGTGCCGATAATTTCAGAAGTTTTCTCCAGGATAAATATTGATGGTGTAGGCCCTTTGAGTTTAAGCGAGAAAAATAATAGATACTTGATTACTTCAATTTGTGTTGCGTCAAAATATCCAGATGCGATTCCAGTAGAAGATTTAACTTCTCCGTCAGTGATTGAGGGGCTAATACAAATATTTTCTAGGACTGGTTATCCAAAAGAGGTACAATGTGATTTGGGTAGGTCATTTACAAGTGAGTTGGCATCGGAATTTTTTGATAGGTTTGGTATTAAGGTTGTACATAGTTCAGTTTGCCACCCAGAATCGAATAGCGTTGAACGGATGCATGGTAGTTTAAAAAAGGTTATAAAGACATTATGTTTGGAGGCAGGAAAAGATTGGGAAGCAGTCTTGCCAATGGCTTTATTTGCTTTGAGGACTGTAAGTCATGAAAGCACGGGATTTAGCCCTGCTGAGCTTGTACATGGTAAGAATTTACGAATGCCACATACTCTTGTATATGAAAATTGGATGGAAAAGGAGACGGTAAATCAGAATGTAGTGGACTATATTTTGAACTTAAGTAATAGATTGAAACATTGTCAAGAATTAGCGTGTAAAAGAATGAAAGAGTGTCAGGAGAAACGAAAACAATGGTATGATAAGAATGCGGTGTATAGAAAATTTAATGTTGGAGACAAAGTGTTAGTTCTGGCTACTTCGAAACCAAATAAAATGGCGGTTAATTGGATGGGACCGGGAACTATTACTAGCGTAATATCTCAAACTAATTATACGATCGATATTCCGGAAAAGAGAAATAAGTCTACTATTTATCATGTTAATTTAATTAAACCATATTATAGTAGACCTGAATTTGTAAATTTGTTGATTGATGAGGAGTGTGAGGAAATTGAGGATCAAGCGGAAATTCCTTATCCCATTGCGGATCCCACTCAATTAGACTTTTGGGAATTAGTAAAAGAAAGTAATTTGGAAAAACGTGTTTCTACAGAGCAAATAGGAGATTTCAGGACAATGATTGAGCGTCATATGAAAGTTTTTTCTACGGACCCTGGGAGTACCCCGTTAGTTAAAATGGACATTGTTTTAACGGATGATGTGCCGGTAAGATCAAAACCATATCGTATGTCGCCGAGGCAATTAGAGATTATGCGTGAAGAGATTCGGAGGCTTTTAGATTTGGGTGTGATTGAGGTCGGGCAATCAGATTATGCTTCGCCTATGATTTTAGTTGAGAGTGCGGGTAAAGACGCTCGCCCTTGTGTGGACTATAGGAAATTAAATGCAAAGACCAGAACTGAATTTTTCCCTTTGCCAAACATTGAAGATGTTGTTGAGAAAGTGAGTACAGCGCCTTTTATTACTGTTATGGATCTGACGAAAGGTTATTTTCAGATTCCTCTCACGGAAGAAGCTCAGAGATATGCGGCTTTTGTAACACCATTTGGGACCTTTTTACCTAAAGTCATGATGTTTGGACTTTTAAATTCAGCATATTATTTTTGTAAATTGATTGCCATAGTTTTATATGGGTTAGAGTCATTTGCGGTTCCGTATATCGATGATATAGCTATATTTTCTTTGACATGGGAACAGCATTTAAAAGATGTGGAAGCGGTTCTTAAGCGGTTAAAAGAAGCAAATCTAACGGTGAAACCATCCAAATGCCAATTCGCGCAAGATCACGTAAAATTTCTGGGACACGAAGTTGGGTCAGGAAAAAGGTCTCCTAGTGAAGCTAAATTGCAGGCTATTAAAGATTTTCCAATTCCGACGACGAAAACACAGCTAAGAGCATATCTGGGAATGGTAGGGTATTACGCGAGGTACATAAAGAATTATGCTACCATAGCAGTGCCGTTAACAGATGCTTTAAAAGGGAAAATAAAAAAAGAAAAAATCATATGGGACGAGAAGTGTAATAATGCATTTGAAGAATTAAAGTTAAAATTAATGAAAAGTCCTGTGTTATATGCGCCTGATTTTAAGCAGAAATTCATTGTGCAAACAGATGCGAGTTTGTATGGGGCAGGAATTGTTTTATCTCAAATTATTGCAGGTGAAGAGCATCCAATTTTGTATCTTAGCAAAAAATTTTCTCGTGCGGAGCAAAATTATAGCACGATAGAAAGAGAATTAGCGGCTATAGTATATGGATTAAAAAAGTTAAATTATTATTTGGATGGGCAAAAATTTGAAATACAAACCGATCATAATCCATTAGTGTACTTAAAGAAAATGGTTGGTACAAACTCTCGTTTGACACGTTGGGCTCTATTTTTGCAGCCATTAAATTTTGAAATTACACATAAGCCAGGAAAATTACATGGAAATGCAGATGGTCTAAGTAGGAAGATTTAGAATCAGAGTTAGATTTTCTGTTTGGAATTTAGTGTTCAAAATTTTAATACTTGTAATTAGGGCGTTTTATTAAGATATTGTGCTGTATGTAAAAATTTAGTTACCTAGATTGTGTTATAGTGTTTTTTTTTCTTTTTTGAGTTAGTATTACATTCAAATATTTTAAATTTAAATTAATTGTTCTAGCATCAAAAATGTATATTATTTTTATTCTTTTGATTGATTATGTGTAAGGAAAATTCTAAAAATTTCATATTTTGGTATGTCCTTTGAAACTGAGAGTGGGTATTCTTGAATTTAAGTAGAACTTTCATAATTGGGTCAAAAGTCTAAATAATATTTTATTGCTGATTTAATGGTGTGCTTGACCTCTCGGGAAATCTATTAAAAGGGCTTATTATGTGAATTCCTGCCAAATATTTCCTGTGGAAATCTCTTTTGGGGGGAGGTGTTGTGATATCGTACCTTCGCCACACATTTTCGACGGGGAAAGCAACTGGCATTTCCGAGGAGGACAATGGTCTTTTGTGTAAAGGCATGCAGGGGAAATTCCTGGCATACTTCTGCCCTTGGGATCTGCTCAACAGGGTATTTCAACTTTTCCAAGAAATAGGGGTGGCTGGACAATGTGTGGGAATTCGTCCCAAAAGTGAAAGTAAAAAGAGACTCATGCAGAAGCTAGTGTGGAGGCTGATAGTAGACTGGGTGACACTGATGAAGTGAGGTGTTTTTTTAACAACGGAAGAGATGCGAGTAAAAATCGTTTTTACTCAGGTTGGCTATGAGAAGTATAGAACTGTTAATAAAAAGTGAGAGTGTCTACCTATGAATGGTAAAGTTTGTTATTACATTTTTCAAATCTATTTTAGTTGTTCTAATAAAGAACTTTGGTAAGAAACATGTATTATTTTTCAACGATCATCTCACAAGAGCTTAGTGAACCAAAAAGCTCTGGCCCACTACATCACAGCTCCATTTGACGCAAAGAAAATCGCTAATGTAAAATTTTATCTAGAGGAATTCGACGCTTTCTTAGACAGAGCTAAAGTCGAAAATGATTTTAGACTGCAAATTTTAAAGGCAAAGTTCGTAAGATTAGCACGAGAAAAATTAGTGTTAGATGAAGGATTAAATAGTGAGAAGGATTATTTGAAATTTAAAAAGAAAATTTTGGAAAGTTTTCAAAAAAGGAAAACGTTTAATGAGAACCAGGCACTAACTGGGCGTTACCGTTATAGGAGCCTAGTTCTACCCAACACTACTATAACAAGGAAAACAAAAATTATAAGTAAATTTCTGCATTTATTTACATTTAAATTCTTGATTCCTTGAAACATCGAGAATTCTGACCGTAAAATAGACAATAAATGTTTTAAAAAATAATATTTACTAGTTTCAAAATATAAAGAAAATTAACGAAAACTTTTTCAAATCAGGAAAAATTTTTAGAACATTTAATTATTTTTGCACCAGACTTCGAATGGAAAATGTAGGTACATATATAGTTGATTGCGGTCAACTTTGGATAACTGTAAATATTAGAGGTACTGAGGATGAAGTGTACAGAGAAATGGAGAAAAAACTAATAATTATAGATTTCTATCATGTTTAGAAAAAAATAAAAATAGGAGAAATTATAAAATCAAATATTCGAATTCTAGACAGTCCTAGTATAAAAAATATAATAAAAAATATTTACACGATATTAAGAGAATAAGCAAATTCGCCAGTACCCGGCAATCAACTCATGGCGAAATATTTTTTTCAGAACATTGATTATTTTTGCATGATTCTTAATTAATATACACACACATATATATATATAGGGGAAGGTGGGACAAAATCGGGTACCATAAATGTTTGTTGTTCTTAAATGCAATCAAATGGGAAAACAAATTCTGAACACCGTTTTTCATTTTAAATGAATCTTTGGCTATATTAGAACATACTCTTTTCAGTAAAAAATGTAATTGATTATATGATAAAATAGCTTTTTTCAGACATATGCAAAAATCCAGTTTTACTCCACTGGTTGGGTAAAACCGGCTACCCCTTTAAAACTCGTGGAAAACTCATTTTCTTAAAATAAAAAAATCTTTTTTAATATAGTAAAAAAATGCATTTTTGTTAAATTTAACAAAACGAAATTGTACACGTGTTCTTCCATGTGTCAAAAATAAATCTGTAGCAAATTATCTACATTGTATATGCCTACTTATTTTACTCTGGAAGTCTTAGAGTTATTTAAACTGCAAAAAATCACAGACAAATTTATTATCATATTAGCATTCTCCTGCATACTACATGCTTCGTGTGCCCATCCGTGACATTTCACACATTGTATCCAACTTTCTTTGGATTTAGAATTGGAATAAAGCTCATTGCAAAACATTCAGGTTTCATTATCTTCTTCATCTTCTGAGGATGCCTCATCAACCTTTTTTGGTTTCTTTTCCTGTTGATTCTTATTTTCTTTTTAAGAATCTCCCTTTTTTGTTTTGCAGACTGTTTGGCTTCTTTCTCTTTAATATCTGTTTCGAGCTCTAATTTATAGGGTGGAGTAGTTAAAATAACAGTTTCCACTTCTTTTTCCAGCTCTTTTCTCAATCTTAAAGCCTTTCTGGGGAGGGGTAATAACATTTTAACTGAAATTGGAAATGCAGATTGCTGGCTACATAATATCAGTTCTCGATAGAAGATGCTGGATGTTGTCAACTACTGGATGTATGATGTCGACATTTTTAAATGTGAAAAGAGAGCTTCATTATCCTGTGATATTTCAGAAATATTTATTGCTGCAGCTATGCCAACCCATGACTGCGTAGACTTAGGTGTTTTATCATTGACTTTCATGGGTTTCTCTCATTTCCGAAGGAGCAAATAGATCCAGGAAAAACAAAGTTGTTGTATGGAAAAATCCATGTTTTCTCAAACCGTCTGATTGGAGTATTTATAACTACTGCTCTAAAAAATGCAGCTTTGAATGATTTTCTAACTTAGTAAATTGTTACAGATCACCCAGCGTTGGAAGTAACCACTTCCTCACCTCTTCTTTGTAGAATAAGTTTAGAGGTGCTATGAATAACACATCAAAGGGTTAACAGTACTTAACAGCATTAAATTGCAATTTAAAACTCCATGCTAAAGTATTAACTATTCTAAAGAAAAATCATTCCATGAGTGTAGGACAAAAATGGGTATACCCGGTTTTGATCCACTCTTAAGTACCCGGTTTTACCCCAACGTGACACATATTTTTAAACATGACGTCACTACTCTCAGTCATATAGTAAAAGATCAGTAAAACTGTTAAAATACTTGCAAGAAAAAAAATAAATATAGTACTTACCAATATTTAATATTCTGGCAAACAGTTAATATATGCGTAAAACCTAGAAACAAACAAAATAATTTTTTAAGAGAAATTCAAACGCATTCCTTCACACAAAAATAACCGCACACAACAGTGCTTCGTTCAGCTACAAATGCCGCAATGACTTTCGACAAGCAATTCCTGGTGTTGGTCGACAGATAAAAGTTCAAATTAAGGAGGAACCAGCGCTACCCGGTTTTACCCGCCTACCCGGTTTTGTACAACTCTCCCCTATATACATACACACACATACATATATGTACATTTCAAACAATTTTCAATAAATTTGGCCATTATATATGTTGATTTTAAATATTCAAGCATATAAAAAAAATAAATTTACATATAAAATAAAATATTATAACTCTGGACACTCACGGTATAAAACTATATGATAAAATTAAAATATACTATTTGCATGCTTCATAATATCAACAAAATAAGCGAACCTTTTCGCCAATAACCGGAAATCAACCCATATTAATTTTTTTCTTCAAAACATGGATATTTACATTATTCTTAATTATTTGGAAAATACGTATATCTGTACATTGCGAACGATTTTCAATAAATTTAACCTTTATATGTGTTAATCTTAAATATACAAGCATATAGAAAAATTACAAAATGACATATAAAATTAAATGTTCTAATTCTGAACAGTCATGGTATAAAAGTATACGATAAAAATATAAATATATTTACATGTTTCATAATATAAAAAAAAAAAAAATAAGCAAACCTTTTCGCCAATATCTGGCAATCAAGTCATATCGATTTTTTTTTTTCACAACATGATATTTACACGATTCTTAATTATTTAGAATATATATATATAATAAATTTGAAATCACAAATATATGAAGAAACTGATAAAGTTCTAAAGATGATTTAGAAATGAACATATGAAACCAGTATGTAAAATAAGAAACTATGAATGACTCACAGAATCATCAGAGGAGCTTGTGAGTTCATTCATAGAAGATGCGTTATTTCATCCAATTTTGTCGGCATTAAGCCTAAAATGACAAAATTTAGCTCCTTATAACGCAAACATTACAGAAAATAGATAATAAAAAGCTAAGAGATCCAAAGAAAGATACACCTATATATATATATATGCATTGCGAATGATTTTCAATAAATTTAACCTTTATATGTGCTAATCTTAAATCTACAAGCATATAGAAAAATTACAAAATCAAATATAAAATTAAATATTCTAATTCTGGACAGTCATGGTATGTATACGATAAAAATAAAAATATATTTACATATTTCATAATATCAAAAAAAAAGCAAGCGTTTTTGCCAATATCCGGCAATAAAATCGAATCGATTTTTTCATTAAAAAAAACTTTAATATTTACACGATTCTTAATTATTTAGAAAAGAATATACATTGCGAACAATTTTCAGTAAATTTAAATATTTTTGGCGCTGATCATGAAATACAGGGAAACAAAACACTAATAATAATAATAAATAAATAATAATGATTTTTTTTCAGGTTTCATTATTTTAGAGAATCAACAAGTCTTATTTTCTTTCAACAGTATGTACTCCAAATTTTAAGGAAATTCATGAAAATAAATTTCAGAAATTTTTTTTAGAGAATCGAAATAATATGGAACACAGCAATGCGCCATTTTTTACAAAAAAAAAAAAAAAAAATCGTAATTTCAGTTAAGTTATACATAAGAAAACACAAGAGTGCAAAGCAAAGATAAGGAAATTCTTCATTAGGTACAGTGGGTAAAAGCGCCTCCTACACTTCTCTCGGATACTTCAATTAGATTTAACTGTAACAATTCCTGGATCTGTCTATCCACTTCCTATTTATACGCGATATGAACACAATATATTTTTGCCTTTATCCTGATTACTCTTGGTTTCAAATCAATACTGTGTTCACCCACTTCCACTGGTCGTCCCTTATTTTTCCTCAAAATGGATTTTATATCCATGACTTGATTATTAGATAACCCTTTTATTTCAAACCTATGACCCTTTCTACCTCCTGTGCCCTTTCTAATATAGAATTTTCTCTCAAAATTCTTCATTGCAATCAAAAGTAATATTAACTATATTACTTCTAGCAATAAATTGTCTTATTTCTTCTCTTTACAAAAGCTGATTTCGTTTTTCGCCAATAGTTGCCGGGTCTTTTCACCTGGAATATGACTTGTCAGTCGAATCGAGGGTTAAAAGTACTACTTTATCTATCGCCCACCTGAAAAGTTTTTTCTTTTGACCTTAAGATATACTGATATGCCATTCTGCCTTGTTGCAATTCTGACGATAATTTTGCCTCATTTGCGACTCTTTCCGAGCATCCCCTAATTTGTTTAAACGCTACTGAATTGACAGTATATATAATTGCACAGTTGCATTTAGGATTTCGCTTTAGGGGGAGGGGAGCTAGTATATTTGTATGACACTTGTGGACGGGTGATTAGTAACCAGCCGCGTTTGCGTACTGCAAATGTCGCTGAAATTTATTGCAACCACTTCCAGGATTTCAAATGCTGCGCCTTTTGCGCATATCTGCGTAAAATGCTTCCTTCTTATATTTGCGCAAGCCTACGCCCAAAACGTACTTAGTACAGGCATGAAATTCTTCCACGATTTTCCGCTTTTTTGCCGTTTCTCGCAGGGGTGAACTGTTCCGAAATTTAAAAAAATCAGTCATCAATCCGAAAATTCGTACGTAAAAAAATCACGAATTTCGACAAATGGCAGCCGAAAAAACAATTTTATTAATCGTTCGCAAAAAAATAGCTAATTTCGCGAAGGATCACGGAAAAAACCCGATTTTCGTCAAACGATCGCTAAAAAACATAGTACCGCTAAAAATACTCAAATTTCTTCTTCGGATCGTGGAAAAAACGAGGAATTCGTCAAAGTACTGCGGAAAAATAGCAACTTCTTCAAAGGATCGTGGAAAAACGCGAATTTCGTTAAAGGGGTAGTGGATAACGCGAATTTGTTAAACGATCACAGAAAAAAACGCGATTTTTATCAAAAGATCGATGAAAAACACGAATTTCGTCAGCGGATGGCGGGAAAATGAGAATTTTTTCAAAAGATCTCAGAAAAATTGCGAATTTCGTCAAAAGATCGCAGAATAAACGCGAAATCTCTCAAATGATTGCGGCAAAACTGCTAATTTTGTCAAAAGATCGCAGAATAAACGCAAAATCTGTCAAATGACCGCGCCAAAAATGTTAATTTCGTCAAAAAGTTGCGAAAAAACTCAAATTTCGTCAAAAGTTTGCAAAAAAAAAAAAACGAGAATTTTGTCAAAATTTCACTAAAAAAAACGCAAATTCCTTTAAAGGATTCCAGAAAAAATGCGAATTCTGTCGAAGGATCTCCGGAAAAAATGCGAATTTCGTCAAAGTATCGCGGGAAAAAGCAAATTTCGTCAAAGAATCACGGAATAAACGTGAATTTCGTCAAAGGACCGCGGGAGAAAGTCTAGGAAAAACCGCAAATTTCGTCAAAAGATCGCGGAATGAACGTGAATTCTGTCAAAGGTTCGCGGGGAAAATGAGAATTTCGTCAAAAGATCACAAAACGCGAATTCTTTCTAAAGATCGCGAATAAAATAAAGGATCACGGATAAAAGCTAATTTCGTCTAAAGATCGCTCAAAAAAACGCGCATTTCGTAAGGGATCGCAGAAAAATGCGAATTTTGTCAAAATATATCGAAAAACTCGAATTTCGTCAAAGAATCGCAGAAAATTTGTTGCGACATTGTTTTCACCGGATTTTTTTGCAACTGAGTGGCAGGTTAAACATTAGCTTCCCATATTTATTAACTGATATTTTGAGTGAAAGCATGTTAAAATTTGAATTCAAGAACTAGTTAAGATTGCTGTATAAAACATTGCATCAGAATTGAAGAGCTGAGTGGAAGAACATGTTATGCTACATTTTCTTAAAAATGATTTTATCTTTTGGACGAAAGTGTTATCAGGTATTCTATCACATGGTAAAGCTAAAACATAAAAGTTCTATTTAGCCTTGAAGATTTAAGACATTATTCATTAATATTTAATATTTTAATATTTAACAGTCCAAATAATATTAATATTTTTTAATATTTAAAAATTAAATAAGAATAAGTTTTTTTGATAGAGTTTAGTATCACACCTGTTAATATTTTAAACACATGGTATCAAACAGAAAAAAAAATCATTAAAATTGAGAACAAAAACTTTCACATCAAATTTCTTCAAATGTAATTTTTGTTACTTAACATGTTCTTCCACTTAGATCTTCAATTATGAACTTAAAATAGAAACTTTCATTTCACAATTACTTATAGTATTTGGATGAATTATTTATTTGATTGTCTCTCACCCCAATTAAAGCAAGATTTAAACAGAAATATTGACAATGTTATTGCGAATAAAATATCCTTCTTAATTATCTTTTACATGCACTATTTTAAATAATATCTCATTTTCCCATTTCAAATGCTTTTCCTCTTTTTTTTTCTATCTTTTTGCAATCTCGCGCCTCGAAATAAACAGATTTTTTTTTTTTTTTCTGCTGCTAATTTTTCATTATTGTTGCAATCGGTAGCCCCCATTGTCGTTTAGAATGTTCAGAGTTGGCAAAAAGTGAGGAGAAATTTCATCTGCTATTCTTCCAAATGTCAAAATATTTTCACGATGGCAATCATTTTAATTTTTAGGAGTTTATTAGCTTTAGAATTTCAATATGGTCCAAAAACAGCTTTTATTGCTACAAAATTAGATTTTTACTGCTACGAAAATGGATTTTACTACTCCAAAATCAGATTTTTGCTGCTCCAAAAATGGATTTTATTGCTCTAAAATCAGATTTTTGCTGCTCCAAAATGTCTTTAGTGCACTTTTATCCCTGCACTTCTAATATCAACCAATGATACAAAATTTGTTAGCTTTGTACAGATTTTTTACTTCTTTCCTTTGCAAACAAAGTACCGTATTTTAAGATTACTGAAAAATTTTACAATATCAAGCATGCGTTATTTCTGCAACATGTTTTATGTGTATATAATACTGTATTTGCTGCAGTGCAGCAACATAATGAAATTCAGATGACTTCTTTTCTAATTTTTCAGTAGAGACAGACAATTTTTCAGAAAATGCTGTCAAAGTGGGCTTTTTGAGCCGAATGTATGACTCGACAGTGCATAAAAGAAAAAAAATTGCCGTCCTGAGACAACAATTCCGTAGAACTCCATATGCAATTCATTTATTAGGAAATGTTACAAATCATTTCAATATTAATGACTGCAAGTATTATGCTTTTATGTTTAAAATGAGTCACAAAAATTTGCATTGTTGAACGGGGATTATTATTATTATTGAACCGCTTTAACACATTATAATTATTAAAGACAGCAGGTTAATTGGAAATACAGTAAATAATTATATCGAGTTGTATGCCCCCCACACCCCAATAATTTTTTTAAGATTGACTATACTTCTTTGCGTCAACTGATCTAGTGGAGGAAAAAACTGGAATTTTAATAATTAAAAAAAAATTACCGTATAATGTTTTCGGTAGATAAATTTACGGTTTTCGTATTAGCAGGCCAGGTGTAATTGTACGGTATTCTTTTCAGTGAGACTAAACAATTGTTTCGTTTAAGGGAGATTCCGTTTTCACAGGTTTTGCTGTATTTACACATATACAGTTATTTATATTATATGTACAAAAAAAAGTCAAAACAGAACCTGACTATACCAGAATCCTGTCTTAAGAGGCTACTTCAGTCAGGCGAAAAGACCCGTTCTCTAATGCTAATCCTATGGAAGAAATTTATAAAGATATCTCGGTTGCATTGCAATACTTTTAAATGATTTCTTTTGCATTGTATAGCTGAGATCGATCTGTATGCAGGCCGTTTTTTACTTTCTCGATTTTCATTTCAGATTTTTTATATGAGGATGTTTTCACTTTCGAAACCGGTTCCAAAAATAAAAGTGTCTCCATAAAAAATATCTGCAAACAAAATCGAAAAAGTAAAAAACAGCCTTTGTGCAGATCAATCTCAGCTATCTAATGCAAAAAAATTATTTAAAAATATTGAAATGCGACCGAGATATTTTTATAAATTTCTTCCACAGAATTAGCATTAGCGAATGGGTCTTTTCGCTTGACTGAAGTAGCCTCTTAAATGGAAAAATTTCACACCCAAGATGGAAGGATTACCATTCAATTATACTTACTAAGGCAGGAATCTGTCTAAAACTGTTTTTGGTTGTTTGCGATTGATTTTTCACAGCTTTTACTACATATACTATATCTGGTTCACCAGTGTAAATAAAACCAGTCTATACCGGAATCCTGTCTTAGTCGCAAACATTTCATAGTTCCAATGAAAGAAATACCTTGAAAATTTACCTACTAAGATGAAAACCTTAAACGGAATTCTTCACCGTTCCTTTGCAATTTTGTGTTAGCAGTTTTTACTGTTTTTGCATCCAAAAATATAAAATTTAAAACTATGGTTAATTTTTTTACGCGATGAGTAAAGCGTTTACGTTTTAACACGAATGATGCAAAAAAGAAAAAAAAACAGCGATCATTCAGAAGTACTGATAAAAGAGAAAAGAGAAGGAGACGACTTAGAAGCGCATGTGCCTTATTAGAAATGTGAGAATTTAGGAAAAAAAGGAGACGACTATTCCGAGATTTTTTTTTTTAACCTTGAAAGGGTCGTGTCCATTACACAGAGTAGTACCATCTTTCTTTGGACCCCAGCCGCTTGACCGTGCCCTAAGGATATGGATGATGAACGTATTGAGAACTCGGACATTCAGAGAATCGGAGAGTAGCGCCATAATTATTATTTTTTACACTTTACGTGTGTCGAAAATAGATAAGAATTGAAATACAAAGGTTTTAAGTTTTTGAGTATATACTTATCCCAAAATATTGGAAGAAGTAATGTTGTATACAAATACGTATCTTAAATATCTTACTAGCGCTATTTTTACCAACAATATCGTATAAATGTATTTGTACAAGCAGTGAAAATGTATCCAGGCAGCTATTTTTTTTTTAAACTTACGTGCCTACCCCTTACCGTAAAATGTGATTTCAAAGGAGATAAAGTTAATAGTCTATTCTTTCTCTAATCGTAGTATATATTTATTTTTTATTTTTTTAATTATCAAATATTAAATATGCTAATACATTAAATTTAATAAGAAATTTGAAAATAAGTAAGACTTCGAGACAAAATCAATATTTTCCAAAATTTCCATTTCCCTAAAGATCCCTCCTATTAGAAATAATAAAATTACTTTTCATAAATTTAAGAAAATTTCAGGGGCGATTCTGTTCCGGATTTTCCGAAAAATTAAGGCAGTCATTTCCGAAAATTAAAAAAAACCGGTCATAAATCCGAAAATTCGGACATAAAATATATCGCGAATTTCGACAAATGATCATCGAAAAAGATCAATTTCGTCAATCGGTCGAAGACAAATTGCTAATTTCGTCAAAGGATCGCGAATTTCGTTCAGGGGTCACGAACAAAAAAGCTAATTTCGTCAAAGAATCGCGGAAAAAACGTAAATTTCATAAAAGATCGTGAAAAAATCGCAATTTTTGTCAAAAGATCCCGAAAAACGGCAAATTTCGTCAAAAAATAGCGAAATTTCGTCAGAAGATCGCGAAAACACAGCAAATTTCGTCAAAAAACGCGAAAACAGCAAATTTCATTAAAGGGGCGCGAAAAAAAACACGTAGTTAGTGCCGGGAGTGGATCCACTCCTCTGTTGTAACCTTTCAGAAAGTTTACTATGGATTTCAGAATTTGTTTTTTACACAGAATCATCCCTAGGAAATTTATATCATTACTTCTTTAGTCAAGTTTCGGGGTCTGGGGAGGGCTTCAGCCCCCATAGCCCCCCCACCCCCGTGGGTGCGCCAATGTAATTGCGCTTCCTTATTTTCTGTGGACCAAGACAATTTCAATACTGATAAATGATCCTCCGGCGCTCTACCATACAATAATTGAAAACGCGCGTCTCTTGTCGTTGAAGTTGAAACCTCCTTATACGCCCATAATACAAATAGGTATTTGTTCATGCCAATGTCTTCCTTCCTCCCTGATTGTATGATTCAACATACGTTTAAGCGTCTGATTAAATCGTTCCACAAGACTATTAGGCTGTGGGTAATGTGCAGTTGAAAATCGCGGACTAGCACCTAACCTTTTCTCAAATTCCGTTGTAAAATTGGCACTGAAATTGATTCATTATCACAAGCTATTATGCTTGGAATTCTTGTTCTTGTGAATATTTGGAGTAATGCACCACATGTCGTTCTAGCAGTTACGGTATCGTTTCAACCCACCTAGTATGCTAATCGATTAAACATAGGATATATTGATTCTCCAGCGAACTTTTAGGAGCTATAGGCCCAATTAAATCAATATTTACTACCTGAAATGGCAGTTCTGGTGGTGACACTGGTGAAATAGGCGCTCTATCACTCACTTTCATCCATCTGGTTAATTCATACTCTAAACATGATTCGCAAAATTGTTTAGTTTCTTTCGCCATACCATCCCAATAAAAAGAATACCCGATTCTCTGTAGAGTTTTCTTTGTCGCATGATGCCCTTCATATACAGAAGTATGCATTAATTTTAAGATTTCTTCCGTTTTTACTTTAGGTACCACTAATTCAGCGACCGTTTCTCCTACTAATTTCTCTTTGTGATACAACAAATTATTTGCAATATAATAACCCCTTTATCAATTTTAGCTAACTCCCAAGCTCTCTCTAAATCTTTACAATCTATTTAGGCTTTCTTAAATATATCCGAATTACTTTCTGTAACCTTATCATCTCCACTATTCTCTACATCTGTATTTTCCCCTGCTGCATAAATGTTGCAATTACCACCTAAACTTCTCTCTTCACCCGAGTTAATTCTACTTTCCGTACTTTCTATTCCATTGGCTTCTAACAATGACTCTTCGCTGGTTACACCCGACAATTCATTAAACACTTCGGGGTGTAAAATTACGTGCTCATTAATATTATCAGTTGCTTCTCCAAACAGTTCTTGTAAATAAAGGCTACCAGCCCCTTTTAATTTATCTTCCGATACTAAATCTTTATGAACTACGCTTATTTCAAAGCCTAAAGTTATTAACCCTTTCGCTTTTTGTCCATTTACACTAACCTCAATTTTTTCGAGTTTATTTAATTTCTCTCCAATAACATTAGTTATTCGCTCTGCTTTTGCCGAGATTCTCGCCACAATAGCTTCCTTCTGTACCTCTTTACTTTCTTTCACGGGAACTTTATTTACATTAGCTTTTGGTTATCTCCATTTATTAGTATGATTATTTCCCTCATTATTTACTTTAATACAAAAACGTTGGTAATGACCTAATTCATATTTAAAACACGTGAGAATTGAATTGACCACGCGCACTGGGCGGAGCTTGCAATGTTTCCCACAAGCATTGGGGTATTTGATAGGCTTTTGGTGAGTGCTTGTGGGAAAAACCAAGGAGCTGATTAGCTATAATCCATCGTGACGTTGTATGACGTCAGTAATGCTTGTGGTCCCTTACCATTAGATTTCTTAAACTTGGTTTTTCTACTCGAAAAAGAATTAACCACACTACTCCCGTTTTGTCTCCAATTACCGCTAAATTTACCATATTTTTTCACTTTCGATTCTTTATTGTTTACGTATCTCTCTTTACCCTTAAAACTTTTATAAGTTACCGCATAAGATTTATGCTTAGCGTAAAAAAAAAATTACCACATTCTTTAGCAATTTTAGAAGCTTCTAATACAATACTCTGCTGGGTTAATCCAATATGTTTAGCAGTTTTCTCATCTAATGTATTTACCATTTTATCAGTAACGATCAGCTGATTCACCTCTTCATATGTGCCGCCACCCCTACGGTGTCAAAACGGTTACCTTTGATCGATTACCACTATATTTCTTTTACTACCGGAATTAATAACATGGAATGCGACGGCAGTGTAGCTGAATGTAGGAGTGTGTGGTGATCAACGTATTTCACGTTTAAAAAAGGTGAAATATTTTACATTAAATACTGTTTGAAGTTTACTCCTGCAGTAACTAAGTCTGACATACATCACATACTTCAAGTACAAACAGCAACAGTTAGTTGTGGTGTTGCCAGTTGGGTATTTTTTAAAATTCAGATTGCAAAATTTTTTTAATAATATTTCCTCTATTTAATGATAAATTTAATAAAGCAACTTTTCTTTTATGTTGGCAATGGAGTAATCTGAATAATAGAAACCTACCCACAGTCATAATACAACATCCTAGAGTCGAGTCAGTTTCTTTAAAATTTCAGGAGATTTTTTTCCTCAACGACTCAACAGTTCTGGTTTTTTGGTACTTTTATGTTATGTGGGAGCAAATCGTTACAATAGCATTTTTTACGTGAAAACAAAACAAACATAATTTGTAAAAACTTTCAAAATATTATGATACAATTCATAAATCTTCAAGTCATTCTGCTACATTTGTCCCGATGGATTACATTATGTGATGGATTGAAAGTGAAAGCCGGTTAGTTAGGCCATTTTGCGAGGAATGAATTGATTTTTCATATTTTAGGTGTTTTTAGTTAGATATTTCGAGGTCTTGGCTTTAAGTGATATTTTTAGTTAATACTGGCCAATGGGCCACGTGCTTAAGGATTCGACTTTTACCCATCATGGAAATGATGTGGCAAATAATGTCGACATGTTGGAATGCCCTCCAAATTCGGGGGGGTCAGCTTTTGGGATACAGTCGGATAATTGTTATGTTTATAAAACTACGTTTTCTCCACGGGAAGTTATTCAACTTTTGGAATACGACAGAGCGGATGATATAACTATTTTCTTAGTAGCTAATTCGGGAGTTATTCCTATTGTGCATCCACGAAGATTAAAAGAAGAAATAAAGAAAATTATACCAGGCCATGTGAATATTGAAGCTTTACGTTTGACTCGTCAAGGAAAATTACTTTTTGTCACGAAGTCGGTTGAAACAGCCCAGCAAATTATAAGTATCCAGGCACTTGGTGACATCCCTGTGACGCCAGTGCTCCAACCTGAGTGTATAACGACCAGAGTTTTGCTACATGACATACCCGAAGACGTTTATTGTAAGGAAATTGCAGAAGACCTTTACGAAGCTGGCATTTCCTGTTGGGAGGTGCGCAGATTTATCAAATACACAGATGGTCAAACTATTCCTACTAAAACAGTCCTTGTTACAAAATTAGGAACATCCCTTCCCAGTGAAATAAAATTATGGTACCAACGGCATAAAATATCATTATTTATAGACAGACCTAGGTGCTGTCAAAATTGCTTGGCTTATAATCACGGAATGAAGAATTGTAAGAAAGGAAAGCTCTGCCGTTAGTGTGGCTCTTCTCATGAGGGAGTCTGCATGGAGGGGGCAAAGTCCTGCGCCTCATGCTCTGGCGCTCACAGTACCGGGGATAAAGCATGCCCTAGATATATAGAGGAAATGAAGATACAAGAATTTAAGAGTACCCATCACCTAACAATAACCGAAGCCAGAAGGAAATATAAATACAAGGATGAACGGACAAATTATGCAACAATTGCGGCCAAACAGACAAAAGATAGTTATCACTCCTCCAATACCGAAGCTTCGAAATATTTGGAAAGTACACTTACAAAAATGATTGATAATCTTGTTTCCCTAAAGGACTCGATAGAAAAAGCTCGGGAAGACCAAGAGGAAAACTGTAAAAAAATAATTACCACAATACAAAATATGGCGCAGTGTATCCAACAACCTCACACCCCAAAAGGGTATGAAGACAAACCTCTCACAGAACAATCTAACAGCCCAGCTAGAAAGATAAAGAAAACAGAAAACATTACAGCTACCCAACCCAATTTGCAAACGATGACGGATCAGAATTCCGGTCCCAATGGCCTGACATCTCATTTAACGAATTGTCCAATCAAACCGGATATTTCTAAGGACAGAACACAAACTACATACATTCCACCCTTCCAGGACTGTACAATTGCGTTAGAGAAACTTCTTAGTGATCTCCACAGAGCACGAAAGGAAAAACCACGTCTAAGTACCTAGCCTCTTTTCTGCTTGGAAGCACCAGGTTCTGAAAAAAAAAGCAATGTTGACAAAGCTCAAGAAGAAACCATGGAGCAATAGGGGTGTAAAGCCGCTAATAGTGTAGCTAAAAACCCCATGCACGAGCCTAGGCTCCGACTACAACAGCAACAACAAAATATTATTCAGAGTTTAAATTGTGCCATCAGATTTATTTTAAGAAACATATCTGCAACACAGATTCAATTTGTTCATGTTAATTAATATTAAAAGAATGTTTAATTTTTTAGAGTAGTGATAGGTGATATAGAGGGAAAGCTATAAAGCTGACATTTTATTGACTTATGAATATTGTTAATGAATATTAAATATGGTCAGTTTCTTGAATTATATCATTTATTTTACGCATTGATTTTACATTAGTGTTTAGTTTTGTAATTTGTTAAATTCTAATACAGAAAAATAAAGAAATAACAAGAAATTTAAATATAATAATGAAAAATACAATTTCTATAGATAAGTAGAAATTACAAGGAAGCAAAATTTACGAATAACTTGTCATAATTTCTAATTTATCCTTTCATGCTTTTATTAACTACTTCACCGGCGACAGATATGGTGAAACAGTGCTTTTACCCACGACTTATCTCGGGGCAAACGGTGAAGTGGTTAATTAAAAAAAATACGTCCTGGTTTGTCATTACAGCCTAATATATTAAAATACGATTTTATATTAAAAAAAAAATACACGCACACACACACACACACACACATATATACACAATAGGTGTTATTGCAATTGAAACATTTTAAATATGCAAGTTTCTGTCCGTAATGTGTCAATAAATCGTTATATTTTTTGTAACGCCAAATTTTCATTTACTTCATAATAAATAATCTTGTCTGAAAAATCAATTTTTTATTATATGATTATAGCTGCTAATGGAACCTTTTTATCCACTGTATATTTAATAAATATTTCGGTGATAACTTATAACACGGATTTTATTAATATTCTTAAATATATTATCTTATATAATGTTTTTTATAAATTATTATCAAGGTTAATAGCTTTTTGTTTACAATTTTAGTATGTCAACAAAACTATACGAGGCTGCCAGAAAATCGCCAAGAAAATCACCAAATATCCTGTTCCATTAGCGATGATGACATCAAAAATATGGAAAAATATGGACATCACGTGACTCGTTGCCATCTATCGAAATACCCTATAATGGACTTTACCACGAACGGCAACAGCCATGCCTCTGCGGAGAAAAACCCTCCGAAAAAGACTGTTTATTGGACGAAGGGGGAGCAGTGTTAAAATGTTCTTCTCGCCTATTGATGTTTTCCTTCTGTTTACCCGTGGCTGACGTCACATAAGTAAAGTCGAGGCTAACGAAAAAGACAGGCTACCGCGGTACATCCCACATGTTTTTTTTTTACAGACTGCTAGAATGATGTGATGCTCTTTCGGCACACCTTAATTGGTCCATTCGAGCATCACGTGACTCCAGCGGTCTGTAAAAAAAGATACGTGAAATGCACCGCGGTAGCTTGTCTTTCTCGTTAGCCTCCGTTAAAGTTCATTGATTGATAATATTGTTCCCTTTTGTCTAAAATAAATACAAAAATCATATCAGTTTTGTAAAAAGTTTTACAACTTTCCCTATTCCCCCTAAATAATTTACACATTTTGACCTCGGTATGTCTGAATAATTCTGTGTGATCCTGTATAATATCAATAAGCAAAATCACATAGTGATTCTTAATAACAATCTCGTAGTAATGAAAGCTAACTCAAGAAAATTAAATGGCGGCCATATTTAATTTTCCTCTATGTAATTAATGCTTAAATTAATCGTGATTGGATTAATCCAAATTGGATTCTTCCAGATTGAATCAATTATAATTTTTTTTTTAAAGAGCAATTACATTTTCAATTTCAATCATGATAAATTGAATCAGGATTAAATTTCGGATGATTGAACAATCTCGTTAATAACAATCGACTAATCAATCAATTAAAAAGTAATCGATTAATGCCAACGCTGTATGAGAGAAGTGACATACGATGCTGAGACTGTTCTTAGACAGCTCAAACTATTGCAAACCTAGACATTTTTTGTTCCATAATTTGGCGATATTCTCCTGGATGAGTTCGATTACACGAATGAGATTGAACTTCAAGTCATCTTAACTAATCAGATGTCATACCCTGTATGTCGCCTCTACTCAAACAACCCAGCAGCTAAATCGTGACTTCATAGAATGGAAGATATTCCATCTACGTTTTGATCACGTGGTCAAGGTAAAAACTTCTAGTGTAAAGAAGAAAAGACTTTCTAGTACAGCGTTATAGCGCCTAGAATATATAGTATGGAAATCGGCTATCCCTGTAATACTTAAAAAAAGTGCTAAAATATTGTATCCCCTAAATGTGCAACGATGCTGGTGAAATATCAAGATCGCAGCGACATCTGCAGGATATTTTCTACAACTGCAAGAAATTGCTAGTCTATACAATGCAATACTAGTCAGAGTTGGGCAAAATACATCGAAAAATCATTTTCGATACAAAATACATTGGTTTTAGAACCTAAAATACAAATTACAAAATACTTTTCAAAATTAAAAAAATCCAAATACAAAATACATTTAAAATACAAAATACATTTTGAAATTTCAATAATTTATTGATGCAAAGTACTTTCTTTAGGAAATAATTTTGAAGTTTAAGGGAGAAAGGGGTTCGGGACGTTTTCATGCTCCGGGAGAGGATGTCCCCAAAATTCATCACTGGTTGTGAATAAGTAACTGCATTAAAATCACTTAAACATTCATAAAATATTGAATATCTTCCTTTTTAATATTATAAAATTGTATTTAAATATATAAATACTATGTTTGTAAATTCTTGCAGAAATAATAATTTTAAATTAGAAATGGATAGTTATTTTTTTTTCTAAGAATGAATATATTAATATCTTAAAAAACAGTTTCTTGATATTTTTTTCAATACATTTAAAAGCCAAATATTAAACAATTTGAGACAATACATTAGCATTACTGTATAATGAGCATTAATCTCAGTTTTCAAACTTTTAATGCGTAAATAACTGCATGAGTTAATAATGAATCAATCTCTTTTATTATTAGTTATAAAACTATACAAAATAAAGGTTTAATAATATTTTCGATTTTATTTTAATCAAACACATGCACATACCCACATATACATAATGATGTGCCCTTGTAAGATGGCATGTGTTTGTGATTAACTGAATTAAAGATATATATATATACACTGCTCAAAACAATTAAAGGATATTGCAGTTTTAGGTGGATTTTGTATCTGGTAAACTGCTTAGCTGATTGATACATGGTCGACAGACATAGTAGGTTATATGAGAATAAATTACACATGTTTGGCAGAAAAAAATGCATTTTATTGCGCATTTGTGAACTAAAGGAAAAAAACACAATTTGTGCATATGAGAAAAAAAGAATAAGAAAAGGTGTTTTCTTCAAAGAAAATCATTTTCAGTAGGGGTTATGGTTTCCACGGGCGGCCAGCAACGTTGAACATCTTTGAGGCATGGACTCAATGAGGCTATTAATGACGAGTTGGGGTATTCTGCCCCACTCTTCCAGAAGAGCTCTTTCCAGTTCTTGGAGAGTTTGTGGGGGTTGTTGGCGGCCAGAAACTCGTCTTCCTAGAGCGTCCCAAACGTGCTCGATTGGATTCATGTCCGGAGAACACTCTGGCCATTCCATTCGAACGATTCCTTCCTCGAAAAGGAAATCCTCCACCAGGTTTGCACGATGTGGCCTGCAGTTATCGTCCATTAAAATGAAGTTATCTCCGATTGCTGCAGCGTAAGGGACTACAATAGGTCTGAGGATCTCATCCCTATATCGGCGACCAGTCAGAGCTCCATCTCGAATGATGTAGAGGTCAGTGCGCCCGTCAATGGAGATGCCACCATACACCAACACCCCTCCACCGCCAAATCTGACACTTTCGTGCACGAACGCAGGATTATTCCTACTGCCACGGTCCCTCCAGATGAAAATACGCCTATTATCCTAATGCACAGAAAAACGGGACTCGTCAGAAAACAGAATATTGCTCCATTCATTTCTCCTCCAGTTGACATGCTCGGTTGCCCACTCCCTGCGGTCGCGACGATGCCTTGATGTTAATCTAACACATACCATCGGTCGGCGAGCATACAGACCTACAGCATGGAGCCGGTTTCGGACAGTCTGAGTTGAAATCGTGGTGCCTGAAGCCGAGCGAAGGTGTTGTTGGAGAAGAGTAGCGTTCATAGTTCGGTGTCTCCGAGCTGTTAACGCTAAATACCGATCTTCATTGGGCGTTGTTGCCCGTCTACGACCTTTCCCTGGTCTTCGGCCTGCACATCCACTCTCCAAAAAACGGTTCCAGATCCTGGAAATGACACTTTGTGACACTCCAATGGCTTGCGCTACTTCGGCTTGAGTTTGGCCCCCTTCTAACCTACCAACAATTCTCAAAGCTTCTGAATCTGTCAAATGACTTCGCTGAGACATCGTACTCATCGAAACAAAGCAATCACTGAATGCCGATCATCCTTGTCTTCATTCTCTTTTATCCAGTTGAAAGTCAAATTTCATTCGCTGCCGCTGAAGCGACGTTTTTGACGTCGAACTCAAAATTTGCATACTCCACAGTTTGAAAACCAGAAAAATTTGCATTTGTGATTCTCTTCTTCTATTTTCGGCAAAAAAAATTTCGTTTATATCTTTATTTTATATAAAACTTCAAATATCCTTTAATTGTTTTGAGCAGTGTATATATATATGCTATATTAATATAAAAATTCCTTCTAAAAAGGTACCATTTTCGTTTTCGATCGAAACTCGTAAATCGAAATGCAGTTTAGGCTTGTAAAACTTGCTCAGCTAATTTTTATCTTCACTGTGTTAATTATTTCAGAAATTTATACCTTCACTGTGTTAATTATTTCATAAACAATCTATATTATAAAACAAAAACGACGTCACTGAATAACTCTAACGTCATATCAATAGTGACAATGACCTAAAAAAAATTGGAAATTTTATAACTTCTAAATATTGCAGAATTTCAATTTTTACACTGTCGAAAAGAGAAAAAAAGTACTATCAAATGCAATATTTTTAAGAATTATATCTCAATTTACCGAGCTTTTATGGATTAAAATAAATCAAGTTTAAATTTCTTTAAAACAATCTCAAAAATAATTGTGGGACCCAATTACGGAAGATTAACCCATTTGCACTTAAAATATGAAGTAATTCAGCATTTGTTTATTTTCGTGTGCTATCTTGTAGCTAACTAGCCAAACTAAATTAAAATGTCATAAATAAATAAATAAAACGCGAATTTAACAGACATGTAATTGGACTACACACTTAAATACTGAAATAATCAAAATTAAAAAGTTTGCTATAAATGATAAAATATTTTGTGATTACCCGCTGGCATGTGGTAGAAAGTATCAAAAATACTTTTGGTGTTGTTGGTTGACAATCTGAGAAAATATAATAAAAGTAAAAAAATCTATCAGTTTTAAATTAAAAATTATTTTCATCTATGTTCTGTACACCACTTATTATATCAGGCATCTTTAATCTGAGTTAGATTGCTGGTCTATATTGTAAAACATGTCCATGAGTAACGCTGATGTCATATTGACGATGGCAACGACCTGAGTAATTAATTTCTCTTTTTATGAAATCTTAATTTCTAAACATCGTGCAAAATTTCAGCTTTCACACCGCTGAATAGAGAAAAAAAATTACTTTTAAAGGCAATTTGTTTGAAAGCTATTTTAATTTACAGATTTGTTATGGTTAAAAAAAATCCATCTCTATCGCATGTAGTAGCGCGACTGTAAAAGATTAAACTCGCTTCACCTTAAAACAATGTAACTAAGTTCAGCATTTGTTTCATGCTAATATTCGATAACGAAATTAAAATTTCATCAAAAATAAACAAATAAATAAAACACAAATTTAACACATATGCAATTGAACTAACACTGAAATAATCAGAATAAAAAAAAGGCTGCAATAATTAGTGAATTCATTGGCGATTTTTTAGCTATCAGTACTTTGGCTAATACTAAAGTATCGTTTTTAATAAATTTCAAAACATTATTTGAATACATAGTTGATATTTTTCATATAAAATTGCTTTTAGGTGTTGCTAGTGGTAAATCTTAAAAAAAGTTAAACCTAAAAGTATTAGAGTTTTTAATTAAAAATTATTTTCACCTATGTTCTGTGCACCAATCAGTATGTTCTAAATCAGGTTTAGATTCCTATATATGAAATAAAAGATGAAATGTCAAACTGTTTTGGATTACAAAGTCACGGTATAAACTCTTATTTCTAATAATGCCCATGTCCGCATTTAATAATCCATTATTTAATATACTCAATGGTAAATACAGTTAATGAACATTTGCATACTATATGAATAACTTGAACTACTTTTATATTAAATTTCAATCCCAATAAAACGAATTTCAAGGTATGGTAAGTCACACCAGAATCTCGATTGAATGAATACCAAGAAACTAAGAAAAATATTGTTAAAATAGATATAGTGGTATAAGACTAAAATCTTACCTTTAAATGGGTTTTGAAATTTGTTTCATCATTCAAAAGTTTAACTTATAATCGAACACCTTGTTTTATACTACTGATATATTCCCTTAATTTTTTTATTATCATTCACAGACGTTGTTTAAATATATTTAATGTCTGACAGTCACACTGTGTATTATCACAATGAATTCTCTTGGTAAATTTTTATAGAGGGAAATTTAGTAGTATTATCCATCTTTTCACGAACTTTTGCGGTAAATAACTTGAATTTCAAATGTATTCTAAATAAGTATCCAAACTTGAGTAACCCTTCCTGTCTATCACACAACTTATTTATAATTCCCATAGAGTGTTATGAATTATAAAAACTATTCTTATCACTACTCAGCAAAAATAATTCTGCAGAAGTAAACATCCAACATACTTCTTGTACATCGCAACAAATGTTAAACAGTGTGTTCATATGAGCTTCAAGAAACTAATTCGAAGACTATTCAAAACAGACAGGCATGTGTTTCCCTGTTGCAAATCTCTGATCTGCGGTTTAAACACGACATCTTGAAATCTGGAGAAATGTATTTTGAGTATTTTCAAAATACAAAATACTTTGAAATAGCATTCCAAAATACATTACCAAAATACTTTTGTTTTGCCGGGTTGAAATACAAAATACAAATGTATTTTGAAAATGTATTTCAAATACATGTATTTTCGATACTGCCCAACTCTGATACTAGTAATACGAAAATCCCGCAGATGTCGCTGCGATCGACACTTGGTATTTTAGCAGTATCGTCGCACGTTTAAGGGATACAAATTTTTAGCACTGTTAGGATAGCATATTTCCGCACTAGGTATTCTACACTGTTAAAAATATCGTGAAAAATTACCTCTGCTTTTAAAGGCTATCTATTTTCTGACCAATGAGAACGATGCTAAAAAGCATTAAATAGGGCAGATAGACTTCTTCTTTTAAGTAAAAGCTTTAAAACTCAACCATAAACAAGAAAACATTCTTTTCTAATGAAGCTGTAAATCTGATTATCTAAATTAAATAGTTTATCTTTCATTGGCTGTTCTGAATTAATAATATTCCACATAATTATTAGTTCTATATTTAAAAACTCAGCTTTAAATATAAAAATTGGAAAATATATCTTTTTTTTTTTTTTTCTTTTTTTTTTTTTTTTTAGCTAAGTAAGCCATTGCCAGAAGCAAAAGTTGGGTACTTTTCTAGTATTAGTGAGATAGAGAAAATAACTTTAGTGAGCAGGGCCATCGCTAAGATATTTTGTTGCGAGGGGAGAGGAAATTAAATTAACAAGTCAAATTTCAGTATTTGCCAATTCATTGAGAAGCAAAAATAAACAGTTCTTGACATTTGCCAACTAGTTTTATAATTTTGCCAAGTTACCACAATTAGAAAACATAATATAGTTCTTATTTGTAAAAAGCCTAATAATATTACCAATTATACCTATAACTTTTGCCAAGTCTACCAGAAATAGAAAATGTATTATACAGTAAACTCTCGATTATCCGCGGAATTGGGTGGCGCGACTATCGCGGATAATTGATTTTGCGGATAATCTACAAAATTTTGAAAAGAGGGAACAAATCAACACAAATATGTACTTGAACAATTTATACACATAATAAGTAACACAAGCATACATTTTACAGTTTCTACGCACTATGGGTAACATAAAAATACTTATTACTTCAGGAATAATAAAATTATTCATTACTTACAAACTTGTAGGTTTATTTCTTTAGAAAATCCGTCAAAGGTGTCTTTTTTGTACTGAAACACTTCTTCTTTCAACTTAATTTCTCGCCGCAAAGACCTATTTCTCTTATCCCGTGCCGTTGTTTGAATCTTGTCAGCCATCCTGACGATGCATCAAATGATCCCTCTAATCCCAGCATTTCAAAAAATTGTTTTGCTTTTGCAGCAACAATAGGCCCTGAAACAGGCGTTCCCTCACTTCTCACTTGTCTTACCCAACGTAAAAGGAATCTAGGAAAAAAGGTGACCGGAAAAAACGGGACAGAAAAAACAAGAGCGGAAAAAACGGGACCGGAAAAAACGTGACAAGGAAGTGTTAAAGATTGAACTTGTCGATAAATAAATGCTAGAAACTAAAGTTTTTCCACTGTCAGTTTCTTACAGCGTAGGGGGGGGGGGGGGCAGAGTTAATGGGTGAGTTAGACAACTCTAAGATTTGGTCCAAGAAAGTACAATTTTAACATTTCATTAAGAGAAGTTTAGTATGACTTCTACAACGGACAAGTTAGTGCTTTCTACGGAGGGGGGGGGGGGGGGGGCGTTAAGGAAATACAATTTATTCATTCTTTCAATTCGCTATTGATAGTTTATATATGAGCAAAGATGTTTTATAAGGCGGAGGGGCAGGGAAAAAGTTACGTACACAGCTTGTAAAGGGAATAAAATAAAGACGAAGAGAGGAGGCATTTTCTTTAGAGGAATTTTTTCATTATCCTGCTATTTAGCTCACAGGCTATCAAAGCCCAAGGGCTAATGTGCACGCAGGTTCTGTGTGTATGTATGTATGCACTTACGTCTGTATGTACGTAACGCGATAACTCTTGACAGAAACATCCGATTTGCTTTAATTTTTTTTCCAGGTTCATTCTGATAAGGCGCCTCCCTGATTAGTTTTGGGGGTTGTTGGTTAAGAGTAAAGGGGGGCTACTATGGGTTTTTCATGCAGAAATATTCGATTTGCTCCAAAATTGGTATACCGATTTATTATGTTAAGGAGCTTCCATGATTAGTTTTGGAGGTTCATTAATTAAGTATACACGGAGGAAAGGGGGCTAGATCCCCCCCCCTTAATTTAGATAATGGGTTTTTCATGCAGATTTATTCGATTTGCACCAAATTTAGTATACCGGTTTATTATGCTAAGGAGCTGTCTTGATTAAATTTGGAGGTTTATTGGTTAAGTATGAAGAGGGGGCGGGGGCTAGTCCCCCCTTAATTTAAATAAATGGGTTTTTCACGCAGAATTTTTCGATTTGCTTCAAGTTTGATATATCGGTTTATTCCGATATGGCGCTTCCTTCATTAGGTTTGGAGATTCGTTGGTTGAATATAAAAGGGGGAAAGGGGAAAAGTCCCCTCTTCTTAATTTAGATAAATGGATTTTCATGCCGAATTATCCATTTTATTTTATTTTTTTCTATGTTCATTCTGATAAATGGGCGGGGCTGGTATGGACAACAGGGGTAAACTAGTATTAATATATAGGTACTCTTAATATAATTCTATAAGTTTTAATATTATAACTAATAGTTATTTATAATTTATTTAATTTTATTAATATTTTGTTTCCTATCAAACAATTAGATCGTTTTAAAGAGAGGGCAATATATTACATACGATTAGATTTGGTAATACTGTTTAACTAACTTTACATGACCTCAGGGTTTAAACTAGAGGGAAGCTAGGGGGCGTATACCCTGGGCTGCCGGGTAGAAGGGGGAGGCATTAAATTTGGTTCGTCTTCCGGTTCAAAAAACAAATAACGAAATTAAGTTAAAAATGTCATGGAATCGGACAACCGAAAATAAATATATATACATTTAGGCGGTTCTCAAATTCTCTACTCAACAACGCGAAACTTTGACAAATTTTCCGATTCATTTTTAAACGTAAAGGCCTGTCTAAATAAAAAAATAAATAAATATATAAATAAATAAATAAATTCTATAGCTTACTAAAAAATATATAATTGAATAAAATTAAAATATTTCAAACTAAATAAATATGGCTATTAAGAAAAAATGTACCCATATTTTGAACTTTAATGAAAAATCATGCTTTCGAAGCATGGGACCCCCTAGGTTAAGTACTTAATCCTTCAACAAAGAGAGTGGTTCCTCTTATTATTGATTGATAATCATTCAAAATATTTTGCTTTCTATTTGATTGTAACAGGCGTTTTGCAGATTGTAGTTTTAAAAGAATGATAGACAGGTATTATGTTGACGGAAAATACATTGGAATTTTACAACTCACTTCAATATACATATTTGAAAGTGATAGAAGATAAACCTTAGTTTTCCAGAATGGTTTTTGTTGAATGATATTAATCTGACAGACGAATAATGTATAATAAAAGGGTTGTTTCTTCTGTGAAATTTTTACGTGCCACCCATCGTGTTTTATGAGATATTTTCATGTAAATAATAGGTAATGGTGTTGATTTTAGATATTTCACACAATTTGAGATAGCGTATAATGAATAACTTTGAACCGGATTATTGGAACAAATACTCAGCTGTATTTATCCTTTTTAAATATTCCCTGAAGTGCCATATGCTACATTTCTAGAGACCTCACAAGTTTAAAGACTGAATTATTTTTTGCTTAACTATGCAGATTGATGTATAATAATTTAAGAGATTGGTTCGTTGTGTTTATGACGGCCAATTATCAACACGAGGGATATGGGCCCAAAAGGTGGGAGTGGCCTCCTTGGGTGTCTTTCTAATGGAACCTAACCCGTATTTACGCATGGAAATCCATGGTTCGAAGCAAACCACAAAAACTCCGAACGATTGGGCCGACGGGTGCGATTGGGTTCAAACCCAGCACCTCCCGTCTACAAGCTTCGAGAGCAGAACCTCTCGGCCACTGGAGGGGCAATAATTTAAGAACTCACATTGTTTTATCCTTTTTGTAGATATAGGAAATGTACAAATGTCATGTTCTTACAACAGAATCCCCCCCCCCCCCAATCTTTCAACATCAAGAAAGCTGAAAAGATGCAAAGGCAAAGAAATCATCATTTAAAAATACTTTTGTTTTGTGCAACCAATAATGCTTTCGAACATGATAGAGTAAAGCGTCTGTAACTCATTCTAAACTGTACTACTACTAATCGATGTATTAAATGAATTTTATAAACAGTTATTTTAATGGTATTTTGAAGAACTGTCGTCACATAAAGGGTTAATGTATTATTTAATTGCTAAGTTTCATATTTTCCGTTTCCACGTTCGCTAATACGATTACGAAATATTTTTTATTCCTATATGTATGAACATTTCCAGAATTTTTTCTCGATCAGTTTCCACAGAATTAATCAGAAATATAAATCTTAATTTTCCCATGCGGTTTTTTTTCTGCCTACCAAATTATGTTTAGGTACATAAAGATAAGTGAATACAGTCAAACCTCGTTAACATGAACCTCAAGGGGAATTAAATTTTTGTTCATGTCACCCGTAGTTCATGCTATCAGTATAACAAAAAATCCAGATAACAAATATTGAGGAAAAATACATATAGGGGAGACTGAGGGCTAATGGGACATAGGAGGAAACGGAACAATAGGGTTTTCTTGTAAAATATAACAGTATAATATAATCTTGTAAAATACAACAGTATAATATAATCTTGCAAAATATAACTTTCGAAGAATAATGCACCTAAAAAAAAATGAAGGGGGGGGGGTAGCCTCCCCCCCCCCTTATACTTAATCAATGAACCCCCAAATCTAATCAGGGAAGCTCCTTAACATAGTAAACCGGTATACCAAATTTGAAGCAAATCAGATAATACTGCATGAAAAAACCATATCGGTAAATTAAGCTTTATACTTAACTAATGAACCTCCAAATCTAATCAGGAAAGCTCTTTATCAGAATGAACATAGAAAAAAATAAAATAAATTGGATAATTCTGCATGAAAATCCATTTATCTAAATTAAGAAGAGGGGACTTGCCCCCCTTTCCCCCCTTTTATAAATTTAACCAACGAATCTCCAAACCTAATGAAGGAAGCGCCATATCGGAATAAATCGATATATTAATTTGAAGCAAATCGAAAAATTCAACATGAAAAACCCATTTATTTAAATTAAGGGGGGACTAGCCCCCGCCCCCCTCTTCATACTTAACCAATAAACCTCCAAATTTAATCAAGGCAGCTCCTTAGCATAACAAACCGGTGTACTAAACTTGGTGCAAATCGAATAATTCTGCATGAAACACCCATTTATCTAAATTAAGGGGGGTCTAGCCCCCTTTCCCCCCTTTATATTTAACTAATGATCCTCCAAAACTAATCATGGAAGCTCCTTAATATAATAAATCGGTATACCAAATTTGAAGCAAATCGAATAATTCTGCATGAAAAACCCATTTATCTAAATTAAGGTGGGGGGAGTAGTCCCCCTTTACTGTTAACCAATAACCCCCAAAACTAATTAGGGAATCGCCTTATCAGAATGAACCTGGAAAAAAAATGAAGCAAATCGGATGTTTCTGTCAAGAGTTATCGCGTTACGTACATAAGACGTAAGCGCATACATACATACATACAGAACCTGCGTGCTCATTAGCCCTTGGGCTTTGATAGCCTGCGAGCTAAAAAGCAGTATAATGAAAAAATTCCTCTAAAGAAAATGCCTCCTCTCTTCCTCTTTATTTTATTCCCTTTATAAGCTGTGTACGTAATTTTTCCCTCCCCCCCCCCCCCCCGTCCTCCACTGTACCCAAAAATCATTATTGATTAAAGTTTTATAAATATATAAAACATCTTTGCTTATATATAAGCTATCAATAGCGAATTGAAAGAATCAATAAATTGTATTTCTTTAATACCCCCCCCCCCCTCCGTAGAAAGCACTAACTTGTCCGTTGTAGAATTCGTACTAAACTTCTTAATGAAATGTCAAAATTGTGTTTTCTTGGACCAAATCTTAGAATTGTCTAACTCACCCATTAACTCAGTACCTCCCCCCCCCCCCCAATCTCCTACGCTGTAAAAAGCTGACAGTGGAAAAACTGCACTTTAGTTTTAATTGTTTATTTAAATATGGCCTTCATGTCGTTAAAAAATATATAAGGTTTACTGTGTTTTTAAAATATACATTAAATTCCTTAAAAAACAAACTTCATATTATATTTTCTGTTATGTATACAACTTAATAAATAGAATACTTTCCCGTGGTCTTTTATCCGATTTGTTTTTTCCTACGTGCGCTTTTTTTCCGTGATTCCAGTATCTTACACAAATGTTTATTTTAATTTATTTTGTTTAGTTTAAATGTTTAGAATAATATATCTGGAAATTCCATGATGAAACCAAAAATTTCAAAAAATTTGACTTCAATCAATTGCTTAATATAGCAAAAAAAAAAAAAAAAAAAAAAAGAAAAAAGAAAAGAAAAGAAAAGAAAAGTAACAAACTATGCTAATTTTATAGGCATATCTTAACAAAGATATTTATTTATTATTATTTTTTCTTTATTTGTTCTGCTAATATCTGAAAATACTAATGCCACTGATCGGGACATAAAAAATTATAAATTGATAAGTGATTCAGAAAGTCTAAATATTATTATTATTATTATTATTAATATAATTTTATGTTAATAAACAAAAAATTCAAATAGCGTTAAATAAAATAAAAATAATAAAAATAAAACTTTCCAATCGAATCTATTATAACTAACTTCTGTAAAATTAAAAAAAATAAAATAAATTTTATATGATATTATACATGCGTAAGTCGAAAAACAAGTTGTTATGTAAACGAGCATTCTCGTATGCGAACATTCACAACATTTTTCAATATTAGCATTCGTAGAAATCGACAAAAAATATTTGTATTGGCGTTCGTGAATGTGAAGTTGAAAGAATCTATAAATTGTATTTCCTTAATCCCCCCCCCCCCCGTTAGAAAGCACCAGCTTGTCCCTTGTAGAAGTCATGTTAAACTTCTCTCAATGAAATGTTAAAATTTTGTTTTCTTGGACCAAATCTTAGAATTGTTTAACTCACCCATTAACTGTGCCCCCCCCCCCCCCCTACGCTGTAAGAAACTGACAGTGGAAAAACATTAGATTAGTTTTTAACATTTATTTATCGACAAGTTCAATATTTAACACTTCCTTGTCACGTTTTTTCCGGTCCCGTTTTTTCCGTGTCCCGTTTTTTCCTTGTCCCGTTTTTTCCGTGTCCCGTTTTTTCCTTGTCCCGTTTTTTCCGCTCTTCTTTTTTCTGTCACGTTTTTTCCGGTCCCGTTTTTTCCTGTCACCTTTTTTCCGTTTACCACGTAAAAGTGCTGCATCCAGTTCTTCAAAAGTGCTGCTTTTCATACTTTTTCTTTTTTTCATCGATGAAAAGTTGTCTGATGAGGCTGAGAATTGCAGCAATTTATCTTTCTGTTTTAAAATGTCCCTAACTATGCATTCTCCAATTCCATATTGCAAGCTTATTTGTTTTCTTGTAGCACCATTTTCAATTATTTTAATCAGTTCTAATTTATCTTGAATCATTAACACAACTCTTTTTCTTTTTTGTGACATTTTTCAAATACGTATTGAAAATGCAAAACTATAAAATTTAAATACAAACGCGAACTTCTGTAAGACACGTGTTCCCAGCGCAGCTAAAACAAGCAAACTAGTGTGCTTTATGAAAAACGGGAGAAACAAAATCATAACAGGGGGGCGGGGGTGACTTTCAGGATTTATTCCTCTTTCGCCGAAAAATCTCCCCAGAACCCCCTGCAGTTTCTTGGTAGGTCCTATTAATGAACGGCGATGACACGTATGAAGCGAAAAAAGAAGGTTAAAAACACAACACAAAAAACGCAAATGCTGATCTTCACAAATGCGACATTTCGATCCTTTTTCAGAAAAAATTTCTCCCCCAAACATCTTCAAGCGATCCAGGTGGTCGCTAATTACAAATACTCAACGAGGTTCTGGGTGATGATTATTCTCAAGATGGCACTTCTGAAAACCATTAATCGTTTCCTGTTGATTATCTTTCTTAAGATTAACAGTTCAACTTGAAAAATTCCATCAAATTTTATTTTTTTCAGCTAGAAACAAATATGGTTATTTTGTATAAGTACTAAATTATTAAATTTTAATACTTGTATTTTATATGCTTAGTCTGAAATACAAGTGAGAAATTCGTATGTTTTTCAGATAATTAAAAATGAATTTGTTACAATCTTCTTTGCTAAAAATAATTAAGAAATGTCTTTATCGCGAATATTTAATGCATGGATGATAATAATAGTAATAATAATAATTAGTAACTTCTTGATTTCTTTATCTTAATTGCATGTTAATTGTAACGTATATAAATAAAGTTTAATGTCTCAATAATTATAAAAGTTGAAAGTAACACTAGAATGATGGTGAGGGGCTACCAGCTTCGAGAGCAGAACCTCTCAGCCACGCTATGCATAGGAGTTTAATGTATGTTTCTAGGGATATACTTCTTTAAGCTAGTGGTGTGAAAACTGCGCTTATTTTTTTTTTTATTTTACTAATTTTATGAAGGGTTTTTTTTTCAATCTTTTATTCGAATTTTCATTATTTCAAGAGAATTCTTTTCATATTTAGAAAGGGTAATTTTTTATGTTGATGCTAATTTGTAAAACAGCAGAAAGAATTATATTGCCTCTCAAATAAGAAATGTATTTACACGTTACTGTTAAAAACAGAAATGAAACTTTAAAGTAATAATAAAATGATCAATTGTTAAAAGCAGAAAATATGGAAAGTTATGTCATACAAATTGTATTTACACGTGAATATTAAAAAAGTAAGAAAATCTTAAAATAATTAAATTATTGCTCGCGAACCGCATTTAATGGGAACAAATACGTCATATGTAAAATTAATGTTGTCATATGAAAGATGCCTAAAATAATTAAATTATTATGCGTGAAAAACTTTTAATAGGGAAAATTAGGTCATATATTTAAAAAGTTCAAATATTGATATTCCCAAACACTTTTAAATGGAATAATATATTTACACGTGAATATTAAAATAGTGGGGGAAATAAAAGCTGTAATTAAATTTTTGCACACGAAACGCATTTAACCCTTTCAGGGGCGGTGGTATGTTTATGTAACCACTTAATTTTAATTCTCAAATGCGATAATGGCACCAAGATTTTTGCATTATTTTTTTTTCATTTATTACATATGTGAAAAATCGCTTTTTGTTATTTGCAAATAAATTTGTACGTAAATGATGGTGCCAATCATTCATTTCAACATTTTAGCAATGCAAGTGCTTTGCCCCTAAAAGGATGAAAATTACATCATACATTTAAAATTATTTTCTTATGGACAATATTAATAGGATCTCACATTGCAAATCACATGGTGTACAAGTAGTGCGGCTAGCAAATAGCAAATTTGTTTATAGATTTCATCACTTGATGCAGCATAAATAAAGGTAAATGCATGCACAAAATACTTTCGATTTATTTTATACCAATTGCTATTCGATAAATACATACTAGAAAATTCGTATGTACTTATTAATTAAAATAAATGATTTACATTTTAATAATAACATGGAAATGTGCATGATGATGCAATAAAATAGAGAAAAGAATTCATGCATAAGCTGTACTTGTTCCTGAAAATATTTAAAACTCGATCAAAACATGAAATATAAGCGAAAATTTTCAAAACGCAGCGCTTTTCAACCCCGTGGTTCTGAATGCTACTCCGAAGCAGACGAAAGAAAAGAAAAAAAAATTGACACTGTTAACTATTTCATCAGGTGATGGTGGTACGTGGGGGACGGGGGGGGGTGTCAAAATTAGCAAAATGTTGATAAAGTTATTTATGGACAGTCCCCCCCGCCCTCTCCCCGAAAGTGGCTACCTTCTGTCACGATTGCTCGATTGATTTGCAATCTTAAACTGAAAATATCTTCAGGTATTGACATTCACAAACTGAGAAATCGTGCGGTGGTTTCCAATCTTTGGTAAAAGCAAAGGAAATTTCATAAAATCCGTTAAATTTGGAGCTTATTTTGAAGTAAACATTTTAGTAAAATTCATAATTTATATTATATAATGTAATAATAATAAGACACGGCATAAAATAATTAAAAAGAAAACAATTTCGAAGCAAATCGGTATGTTCTATCTAAATTATATATACCATGTACCTACATATATAGGGTGGTTCGTCAGTAATTGACCAGTAGGAAATGATTTTTTATTTCTGAATTCTACAATGGAAAAGAAATGTGCAACTGCTGACGGAATTTCATTTTTCAACATTTACCGTAAATATAAATAATGCAGAAAATGAAATAAGGAAAAGCTTCCGATTTACTAAACTAATATTTTCTTTATATTTAGGAAATTTGCAGAATAATGCTTTAATAATTTTGTTAGAAGAAAGTATCTGGATAAATTTCTATTAAACAGTAACCGTGAAAATATGGTACTAAGCATATGAAATTAGTCTCGCATTATTTGAAATATAATATCAAGAGAAAGTGCTTTTATATATATATTTTTATATTTTTATTAGAAAAAAAAATAGCTAGATAAATTTCTGTTAAATAGTTAATAACAGTGAAAATATTGTACTAATAATGTGAACTTAGCCTCACATTATTTGAAATAGAACATCAAGAAAAATGCAGGAAGAATGCAGTAAATCAGTGTTAAAAATAATAGCAACCATATTCAATGTGCAGTACATGTTCTTGTTGTTTGAGCGCGAAAAGTGAAAATTTCTGGAGCTTGTCTTGATCCTATTTCATTTCTCATAAAGCAAGATCAATCTCTTCCAAACTTTATTGCAATATTTTCACTTTTCTAAGGTTATTAAAAGAAAGGAGAGAGAGTAAACATATTTTATGGGGGGGAAATATTTAAAAAAATGAAAAATTACTGAAACATTGTAATCCAAACTGGCTGCTTTCTGACATATTCACAAAGTTATTGTTAATGCAACAAATGCATTAGTGATTATTAGTATTAGTGTAAACAAGTGTATTAGTGTGTAGTTTATGTTAATGCAAAAATTGTTCTTCATGAACTAAGAAATCGAACAGCATTTTTCATCTTTTTATAAAGACAAAAATATTGCGGAATATGCCGTCCAAGTTTGTGTTTTAAACCGATTTTCGGGATTCTACAGCCCGCGAAAGCTTGTTTTTAGAAAACAATTAATTAGAACTTAATATGATATACAATCATCAAAAATGCAAAATGTTGTTTGATTTTAAATCATCTCAATAGTAATGACTGATATTTCCATGCATTTATGCATAAAATGAGTCGGTGAATACATCAGTTTTGAGTTGCTGAGTTGTGAGGAAAAAAAAAACGCCTTAAGTGTTATAGTCGTGCATAAAATGTCTAATTCTAAAGTAACGCATTTCAGAGGTGAGGGGGGGGGGGTGAATTAGCAAGTATGGAACATTTTTATTTTAATCATATGTTTTATTTCAAGGAATTATTACATGATAATATCTTGAAAATTAATTACTTTACTATTTCGATTCATTCAAATGTATAAATTATCGTCAAAATAAGAGAATTTTCATCTTTTATTAACAGATTACCGATATTTCACTGCAAGAATATGGTATTATCAAATTGTTTCACCCACAATAATAGTATTTCAAAGAGTAATTTTTAATAGAATTATAATCCATCATAACATTTGTAAGTTTAAATAATATGCTGCTAATTATTAGAAAGTACCTCGTAAATTATGCGCCATATAAGTATTGTGTTAAATCAACTGTTTTTTTTTTCCTCAATCCCCCCCCCCCTTCTTTTTTAAGAACAACTCTAATACAACATTTCTCCCTTTTTTGTAATTTAATGCTCCAAATTTTATGATTAAAATAATTTCTACTTTTAATACAGGCTTTTTTCTACAACCAATAACATATATAGTGAGTCTAAAGTCAGGTTTGTATGCATATAGTATGAAAATTAGCAAAAATTAATGAACAGAACATATCTGGTTCCCTGAAGAGTTTTCTTAAAATATTTGTTAACGCGAATAAACACTATACAGACTACCTGATACAACTATGAGAACACAAAATAGATAAAAAATATTCAACATTTAGCCTAAAATAGTTTCATTTTTTTTAATGGGCATATTTATAACAATATCGTAAGATGCTTTTAAAGGATTTGATCATGTTATAAAAGAAAATCAACTCGATTTATTTTTTAAGAGCTGTTACTAATTATGTTTAAATTATAAATAATTTAAATTTTCTACAAAATTGACTGTAATTATTTAATTTAAATTATTTTCGGATGAAGTACTATTACTTATGTAATGGTTGTTCCTATCAAAAAATATGCATGCATTTGTAATAGGAGGCATTTAAAAAAACAAATACACAAGGTTTAAATAAAAGAAAAACTCGTTCTTGCTTCATACACATTTTACCTGCAATTAATTTCAACGTGTCTTTTAAATCTATGAAAATATGCAACAAACCAATATAAAAGTTGTATAATCTTGCATTACACTGTACAGTACATTTTCCTTTCTTCATTTGTATGATGCATCTGTAATATGCGTTTATGGAAATAATTTGATGAATTAGGGGATTACGATTGGGAAGCAAAGAGATCCTCCGATATTAACAATTATCTTACATTTACCGTCTAATAAAAGTGTACTAGTATGCACATATTTATGCAAATATTAGAGAATTTTCGAACTGAAAAATAGCAAAAAAAAATCTTGAACATTTCACACACCATTACAGACAACGTAGAACGCGTTAGTGTAAGATAAGTTTCAATTTCATCAGACTTCGGTGCATATGATTTATTTGACAGAAAATTAAAGTCATAAAAATTTAATAAGCAGATCGTGAAAATTCTTATGTTCAATATTTCGCAAAAACTAACATCCAAATACATGAAACAGTGCAGTGCAACTGAGACGTATTTGTGGTTCGCAGTTTCGCAGTAGCACCTAAACTAGAGTCCTGGGTGGGCCCGGTCGTACCCGATCTGAAAACACCAAAATATTTTTCATCAACCCGCAACCCGACCCGAACCCGAAATGAAATGAAAGTAAATCATGTTTACTTTACTAAATCTAGAATTTATCTTCTATACCAATCTTAAGTTTTATTAATAAAAAAAAAGAACAAATCTATATTTTTACTATTTAAATATAGTAAAACTTCTAAATATTGGACACTCCGGGATTGTTGAATAAAAGTCCTACATCGGATCGGGCCGGGTTGTCCCTAATTTTCTTTTAGGTAGATTTCTTATGAAATACTACCTATTACATTATCTCCTACGTAGGAATTTCTGAAAAAATTTTGCATATCTACACCGATCATGACCCCTAGAAACCAAAACCAACCTCAGTAAAAAAACTTTATGCATATATAATATCACTTTTTTATGGACACGATAACTTCCGTAATTCTACACAAATTTCTTCCAAACTGATGCATAAAATCAAGGGGCATAAAATCTCGGTCAAGTTCGTTAATGGGCAAAATCGGACCAAGGGGATGGAAAGTTTTGTGACAACCGGAAAAATGCCATAATTTCTTAATTTTTGTACATATCAAATTAGTTTAAAGTTTTTATTACTTCTAAAAATAAGGCCAAAATTTTATATATCACAGATTATTGATAAAATTAAAAATGGGCTCCAGGGGCGCAAAAAGATTTTCCGCCCCTTGATTTTATGTATCAGTTTGGAAAAGATTTGTGCAGAATTACGAAAGTTATCGTGTCCATAAATAAGTGATGTATGTATATAGATATAGTTTGTTTTGGGTTCTAGGGGTCATGATCTGTGTAGATCTGCAAAAACTTTTCCGAAATTCCAACATAAGAACGATCCCAATAGGTAGTATTTCATACGAAATCTACCTAAAATCATCGTTTGAAGGGTGTATTCAAATCCAAACTGCTTATTTTCTGACTCATTTTTAAATTCATTTTTGCTCTCAAACGCATCCAATTGGTAGATTCTCATATTCAGATACTAAATAATGTATCGTAATGGTCAATTTTTTGATAGAGATAGAATATATTTCAAAAAATGATGTCAAATTGGGCATTTTGAATCGAAATTCCCGAAGCGATTGTGTTGGAAACGAAAAATATTGTCTTACTGAGAAAATAATTGTTTATAAATCAAGTTTTAATTAATTGGAAGAAAATTGAAAACACAGGTCACTTATAAATATCTTCAAAAATCACGTCCGCAAGTTTCATATTTTTTCTTTTAAAAATGAATTTGAAAATGTGCCAGAAAATTCAAAGTTGTTGAGCATGGGAAAATATTTTTTTTAATACCGCCTTAACATGATTCTGATAAAACCAGCTCTTATACAAAAATGAACTAAAAACTCGTCAACAGCGGCCAGATAAAATTGTTAAAGTGGGTTTATCTCTAATCATGATTTAGTTTTTGTTGTTGACATTAGCACTTAACTTCGAAATCTACCTGCGCCTGTAGGCCGAGCCGAAAAAGGCAAAGATTTCCAGGTTGGGGTGATTCTTATTTTCTTTCTGCGAGTCCGGTTCAACTTAGAATAATTTTTGCGTGTCATATTAATATTTCTTGCAAGTAGTCAGGTTGTTAGAATTTTCACAAAAAGTTTAAGCAGAACTATGCTTCAGATGAAAATGAATTTTTAATATGCACTACTTTTATTGTCAGTACCGAATTAAGGCGGCACACGTTGGTTGTGTTTATGACGGCCAATTATTAGCACGAGGGTATAGGCCATAAGGTGGAGAGTGCCCTTATTGGGTGTCTTTCTAAGGGAATCTAACCCGTATTTACGCTTGGAAAACCAAGGATTGGGATTGAACCCAGCACCTCCCGTCTACCAGCTTCGAGAGCAGAACCTATCGGCCACTGGTGGGGCTAACGGGGCACAGTACTTTTGAGTTTGTCGAAACGATAAAAAACATCGCCTTTTTCAATGTATCAAAACACAAATAATATGGAATTAAGATCCCTTTCTGCCTAAAGCATATATCCTTGGCTATATTATCCAGAAAAATAAATGCTGTATATACAAAATTGATATTTAAATTTAAAAATTTAACTCACTGATACGTGAATTAAAATTATTAATTGGTGCGGGCATGATAAAACTCTAAATTATGCATATAGAAAACAATTTTTGAACAAAATAGAATCACAATACACCTACTTCTAAAGTAAAACCATAATATATGCAAAAAGGTTTAAAATTTAATTTTTGCACAAAAGAAAAAAAAATAAGTTTTTCAATTGCCAAAAAAACTAAATAAATAAATAACCAAAATATGTGAATTTTTTTTGGTTTTAGCATGAAGACTATAAAGAAATGGTTATTTGGCTAATTTTCTAAAGCTGTAGTAATAGTTTGAAAGTAATAATAAAGTAAAAATAATACAGTTAATTAATTCATATATTTATTATGCGGAACTCTCTGAGCGCGAGTAATACTCGCTCTTGGTCGTTTATTTTGAAGAAGTTTCCTTTTTTTTTCAATTCGCCAAAAAGAATAAATTATTTGTAAAATGCCTTAAATTAAGATTCAAGGTGTAATAAGCAACTCAAAAAACCTCTTGAATCTAGTTATAAAGCTGTTCTCAAATACATACTTGCTGCTTTCTAATACAATCAAAGAATTTATGATTATTTGTATAATTTACGAAATTTGCAGAAATTTTTATTTGGATATAAGAAATCCCAATACATTTTTTTTTCTATAAAGACAAATTACCTTTCATAAAATAGTTTCAAAGTCGATTTTCAATCAATTATAACTCAATATGTAATAAATTTATCAATAACTGAAATCCACTGTTTGATTCCAAATCATTTGCATAGTTTGGCTCCTAATTTTATGCTTTTAATAAGATAAATAACTGTCCGTCAACAACATTGAAAGATTTTAAATTATTGAGCGTTATTTTTTAAAATCAGCATCCATGGTTCAGCATTAAGAACTGTATTTTAATTCAAAAACGATAAAAAAAAACGATTTTGTCTTTATTTTGTCTTTCGTTATATAAATAGTTAAACAAAAAGATGTTTACGAAATCTTTTTAACAGGAAAAGGTAAGCACGAAGATACGCGGGGGAAAGATGGATTGGTGTTTTGGTGATTTGAAACATTATACTTATTGAGTAGGGTTACTCCCTAATGACATTCACTAATGGATTTCTGGTTTTGGGGGAGATTTGAAATAGTTAAGTTTGCAGGAGAAACAAAATGGCCGGCTTGGTATTTTTTTTATCCTAAAGTACATCGAAGACGACTTCAGGTCCCTTCCTAACGGAAGTACTTGATCGATCACTTGATTGACATTGATGGATCTAAATTCGGCAGGTTAGGAAAACATGTCAAGATTAGCTGCACCTGCTTTGTGCACGTGATTGTTCCACGTTTTCAAATGGAAATCATATTTAGTAAAAAGGATCGAAAACTCATCCTACATTGCAGAAATAAGTTTCCTCTCAAAGATAAAAAAAGAAAAAAAAAAGAAATTTAGACTCGCGGATAATCGGGAGTTTACTGTAGTTTTTATTAAAGTTTTATACAAATCTGCCAACTAAGTTTGTAAATTTTCCAAGTGTAACAGCATTTGCCATTTGGGGGGGGGGGGGTGGAATACTGAAAAATATTCAGACACATGGCTTTTGGATACATATTTTTTAATTTGCAAGTTAAATTTCAGTAAAAATTTTCTACACATATAACAGTCGTAGAAAAAAAATAAAAGTAAACACCCCCTGCTAACTCTACAACAAATTATTGTATAAGAAAGTTATTGGTACCAAACGACTGAAAATAAAGTTTACTTTTGAATGATGTACAGTCCACTCCCTCTAATCCGCGACTCTATAATCCGCATTATATTTCAAATGTAAACAAACAGTTTAAAAAAATTTTTTTTGAGCAAGATAACCTACACTCTGACCATAATAAAAGTTGACTGATCTGATGAATTTATTAAGAATTTTAATAAATTTTTAATGCATTTCTGCATTTATTGAAGCAAATGTTCTGTGTATCTTGTAAATAACTGTTATACCATAACTGCTATATTCTGAACGCATTTGTTGGCTATATAAAAGGTAAAATTGCTTTCGAAGACGGGTTAGCTCTTTTGGATAAATATCTTAGTTATTTAGTAAAACAAACTTTTGTTACTGATCAAGAAATCCCGACTCTTAAAAGGCTTCAAGATTAAATTGCAGAGCATATATTAAAAGCTATAAAGCAAACCATTATCACTGCGATCTTTGAGATTTAAAAATAAGTAGAAATGTTTCTTAATTTTGTATTTTATATCATTTAAATGTACTTCTAATATGGAATATAGTTTTTTTATATAAAAAAACAATTTCTTTCATTTTTGTATTATTTATTTACAATGGGATTACTATATTTGTTGATAAATCCAAATATTAGAACGTAAACAACGAAATGACCTACAATCCGCAAAATTCTATAATCTGCAAAACCCTTGGTCCTGACCTGTGCGGATTAGAGGCAGTTTATTATATATAAAATTTGCTTAGAGGTTTCTATTCTTGCCAATGACTATTTCACTTGCTTTATATGTTTCGACTATTGCCAGCCCAAATGTTTCAATAACATGAGTAAAATATCTTTTTTTTTTTCAAATATGCTTTTCTGCACATCATAGACTGCCCTTATGCATGATAGCATATGCTAAAAATTTGTATCCCTTAAACGTGCGACGATACTGCTAAAATACCAAGTGTCGATCGCAGCGACATCTGTGGGATTTCGTATTACTAGTACTACAGCGCCTAGAAGATACAGTGTGGAAAACGGCTATTCCTATAATGCTTTAAAAAGTGCTAAAAACTTGTACCCCATAAATCTCCAACAATGCTCAGCGGCAATATGCTGATACGAGCGCCATCTCGTAACTCTTTTCAATATAAATCCTGTGTTTTAAAAAATTATAGAATGTTAAATATCGGAAACTATAAATATAAGATATTTTAGTCTGTTATAAGCTAATTTAGTTAAGGAATGACGTGAAATAGGTTAAAGAGTCTCTTTTAGAATGACTATCGTTTTTAAATCACTACGATGGCGCTACGATCGACATCTTGTTATTCAGCATCGTTGTACATTTATGGGATTCAATTTTTTAGCACTATTTTGTAGCCGTTTTCCACACTGTATCTTCTAGGCGCTGTACTAGTACAGCGTCTAGAATACCTAGTGTGGAAATATGCTATCCAAACAGTGCTAAAAATTTGTATCCCTTAAATGTGCGACGATACTGCTAAAATGCCAATTGTCGATCACAGCGACATCTGCGGGATTTTGGTATTACTAGTATTACATTGTGTAGACTAGCAAAATCTTGCAGTTGTAGAAAATATCCTGCATATTTCGGTGCGATCTTGATATTTCAACAGCATCGTTGCACATTTAAGGGATACAATATTTTAGCACCTATTAAAGTATTAAGGTGCGTTTTCACTGGTCGTCCTAACGGCCTAAAAAACCCTAGTGATCCAAAACCTTAACCTAAGAACGTTTTCACTGGTTACAGATAAACCCTTACGCCAACCAATCAAAGGCAAGTTTTTATTGCGGAAGCGTCTACTTTACGGCTTCTATGTCGAGCCTAAGCTCCGGTAATCAATCAATCGATCAGCTGTCAATTATAAACAAATAATGGACTCTATTCAGGTGACGTCAGACGCTAGAGCTGGCGGTATGATGATCGGTTATTCTAGTTACTGCACTGGCAGAATACCAGTATGTGCAGGTGCAAACACCGTTAGCAGACGACTTTAGCCTTGACACGATATATTAAGTATATGCTGCTGCACCAAAGAATTTTTTTGCGGTATTTTTAACAAACAAGCATTAATAACTCACACATAGACTGCTTTGCTAAACACCGCCAGTAAATACCGCCAGCAGACGAATTTTAGCCTCGACCTCAGGTCGCGTGTATAAGGCCCATTGTTGTCTGCACTTATCATGTTTAATAGTAAATATTTTGTATAAAAAATAATCGAAAGTTTTGATTGGTTTTCCCCACTAAAGGTTTATTACCTGTGGCTAAAAGAAAAATGCCTTAAAATTCATTTTATTACTTTATAATTAAATTCCTAAAAATATTAATTATTGTCAACATAAGCACACAGGTGTACATCACTTTTGAAAAAAACAATTATAAAATCCCATCTTGACATACTTAAAGCAAATTCAATAAAAGAGGGTAAAAAGAAAAAACAAATTCATAGGTTTAATGAAAATATAGCCTATACTTATTTTGGTACTTTTCGGTTAGCCGGGCGCCAGTGTTATATATATATATACATATAAATATACATACACAACTATATCTATACATATATTGTATGTATACACACACATATATATATGTATATATAACACTGGCGCCCGGTTAACCGAAAAGTACCCTTATTGTTAAAAATACAAATTGAGGGGGGGGGGGGGGCTCCTAAACATTTTGTGAATATGAAGGAAAATAAAAATAAAAGTTATTTCCTCATTATAGCGGCCCTCGCAATTATGCCAAGGTTGTAGTTACGAGTTTGCCAAGCTTATATTTACATTAAAAATTTGAATATCATAAAACATAAATAAGATTTTACAATTGTAAACAGGGTTGTAGTGGAGGGTAAACACTGCACACCTTTTTTCATTTTTTTAAGGAATACCGTATACTCTCTGCCTTGAACGTATACCCCCCTGGTTTGTTTACGACTTTATCACTGGTTGTATAATGAGATAACTTAGCAATTATCTTGGTTGCCGCTATAGAGTAAAATATTAAAAATTTTGATCTTTTTTTTAATCTTTAAAATAGTACTCAGGACCAAAGCTACCCAAAGACAGACTTCTAAAAGGGGTACACGACATTTCGGTCCCTTGTCATTTCGGTGCCCACCACCTTATAACTCGTATTCTAATTGTCGTGGGCCGCCAAACGCTGTAATTTAAACATTATTTGGGACCTTTTTAAATTTTTTTAACACCCCCCACCCCCCAAATTAAAAAAAAAGCTGAATATAACAGTCCGATAAATTTAAACTTTTATAACTCGTGATAATGAAATCACAGCGAGCTGAAAATTTGTTTGATTGAACAATGTGATATAATTTTACAGGGGACATTGTCTTTTTATTATTATTATTATTTAACAAAACGGATTTTTTAAGCTGTATTATTTGTTATTAATATTAGGTATTTTATATATACTATAAACTGCCATAGATGATTTTTTGGTTGTTTTCATACGTTTTTTAGAACCTTTAACCACTTCACCGGCGACAGGTATAGAGAAACAGTGCTTTTACCCCCGACTTATCTCGGGGCAGCCATTATCATCATTAATTAAATAATTTAAAAAACTGTTCTTATTTTTTCTCCTTCTTACAATTAGATTAATAATAAATGTCTTCAGTAATTCAATTGGACACTTATAAGCTATTGTAGGTAAATATTTCCTCAAATCATTCTTCTACATCCTCTCCTTTAATAATTCAGAAATGAGATATATTTATTGAAGCAAAAATATTTAATTTTTTTTATTACTTTTATAATACAAAGTTGTAATTTTGTTTTTATAAGTTACGTTACCATTATAAACATTGGGAAAACAATAGTGATTTGGTAATTAGGTGTGCCAGGAAAAATATTTTGTTGTCAGAAAACTGCATAGGTTTTATCACCATAAACAAGTTTAGGTAATATTTGTACTTTTCATTTCGAGCATTTTTTGGTATTTAATAAGTATAGCGTTTAGAAAAAACGATGCCTACCGAATAAAATTTCTGCAATTTCTGCGTATGTGCTGATTCTCATTGTTGTTGAGTCTCTCAACAGAGAGATTTTTTGCTTTCGTGAATTAAAGACAGTCTTGCCATCAGTTTCACAACAAACTACTCATGTAAGTGGGTGATGGTATACCTTGCGGGAGATTTGCTGCGAATTTCTCAATTCAAATTTGTCACGGCAAGATAATATCAGAAAAAATCAAACTTTCTGCTAATGTTCATGCTATCTGGGTTACCTCAAAAATTTCCATGGGGAGCGCGGGGGATCGCATGAACGGCTCATGCGATTGACACTTATGTGAAATCATTATCCAATATCTATTACAGCACAAATTCTTAATTCAATGGCAAGAAATTAAACATGAAAATTGCTGTTTTACACTTAACCACTTGGCCCTAACTTTATTGTAGGCAAATGTTATGTAATATGAAACTTGATTTAACCCATTCGCTGCCAAAACTAAGAATTTTCAAATTTTTTGTTGAAGGTCGTTTGCCAGCACAAATTCAGAAAGATAAATTTCGCTTTACTAATACAGCGAAATTTCTGCAAATAAATGAGGCATTTTTTTTAAATTCTAAAATAGTGGTGACAAAGTAATCAATAAATTAAAGCCACGAGTATACTCGTGAATGACAGCGAATGGGTTAATTAAACTTAACTCTTCAGTATGCGCTCAGATTTTTACATCATAAGTTAATCTCTTTCACTGGTAAATATTAATGTAACTTGAATGTATTATTAGTTGCAGTTATAGAGATTGGCCTTATATTTTTTATCCATGGTTTTTTTTTTTTTAATTAAGAAATTAAATAAGGATATACCTAAATTCTTAAAGTTACTCGAAATACTTCTATTATATATACACAGTCAAGACAAGATTCCAAGGACTGGTAAAAAGCTCCATTTTAGACAGGCTTCCATGTAAAGAAGTGTAATTAATTATACTTCTAAGATACACTACCTCAATAAGATCTATTGTTTGTTTCGCAGGGATTCTGAAACTCTTCCGTTTGGGACAGGATTCCGTTATAGAAAGATTCCGCTTTCACAGGTTTCACTATGCTTCACTAATGAAGGGTGAAAATCCCCTTTTCAGACAGGTTTTCAGCAAATTTAATTGTATCGCAATTCATATTAAGACCGTGTAACACTTACGTTAAAGACAGGATTCTGTTATAGACAGTTACTATTTTGACAAGTTTTATTCTATTCATATGATATAAATAAGTATATTTATATAAATACACAAAACTTTTAAAAATGGAACCTGCCTATAACGGAGTTCTGTCTTAAACATAAATGTTCCATAGTGCTACGGAAAAGAATACTATACAAATACACCAAATAACACGGAAACTTGTGTAAAACGGAATTTTTCACCAATATTTACAATTTCATCTTGACAGGTTTTACTATATATATAACATGAAGGGAAAATTCTGGACCCTCCCCCCCCCCCCCGAAACGAAATCCTGGCTACGCCACTGCATGTCGTCCCGGTTTTTTTAAGCCATTAAAGATGAAAAATGCCGTGTGGCCACAAAAAAGCGCCGGCTGACTAGAACAAAGAGAGCGCGAGTAGAATAATTCTTCTATCTGGATCTTTATTTAGCATAATCAAATGGGGGAAGCCAGGACATCTACACTTGACACATATATATACATGTATAATATTCTTTTGAATGAATAACATATAGATATCAAGAAAAGCCAAATATGTTTTCTAAATTTCCAAATTTCTTCATTGTGATATATTTATAAAATTTCTTAATTTAAAATGAAATTTTACGTAAAAGTGATTCACTATACATTATTATTTTGAGATTTTATGTTATTTTTTTGTATTTTCATTTTTATTTTTTATTTGTCATATTAAAACATGTAGGCTGCTTTAATTCTAAGTATATAAGTCAAATAAATAACAAAGAAATATTTGAAATACAGAATTAATTTTAAATACGAAAAGAATATTTTATGACAATAGAAATTTTAAAATTTTGATTTATGTTTATTGTGCTCGTAGTTTTTGAATGTAATAAGCATATAAAAGTCTTAACTATATTAAAAAGGATTTGTAATTGTTGCAAACCACTTCACCGTCGACAGGTATGGGGAAAAAGTGCTTTTATCCCCGAGTTATCTCGGGGCAAACGGTGAAGTGGTTCAAAATTAAAAATATTTTTAAACTTGTCATTCGACACCGGTAGAAATAGCAGTAATATTATTGTTACATGTAAAAAGATTAATGCAAACTTTTAAATAGTTTTTCAAAAAATAGTAAATTAAAATAACTATTAAAATAAAATAGAAAGTTCTAGTCTGTTCCGGTGCAGAATTTAAAAAATAATGTGTCTTTATCACAATTCCATGTTAAGAACCCCCTTTTTAAAAAATATGTAAAATGCAATACATTTAAAATTGATGCGCCGTTAAATAATAGGATAAAATAAAGATTTGTAAAAATATTTGCAGATTTTTTCATTATTAATCACATAGTGTGCAAATTATATACAATTGAATATGTGCATTTTGGCATGGGCATTTGCATATGAAAATTAAAGCTCGACTTATAAATATTTTTAAATTGTCTGGACTTTATATTTATGATAGACTAAAATATGTGAAGCTTCTATAAAGAATCCACAGAACTCTCCCTTCCCCCACTCATGAAAACGAATACTTCTACCATATAAAATTTGCATGGGGTGCTACAATTTGATTGCGAGTTATAAGTGTTTGCGGTTTTCGGGCCCTTATATTCGGTTATACTAAAATTTTAAGGGTTCAGTTAAAAAATCTTATAATGTACCTCCTTTTTTAAAGATTACGTTTACCGTACAAAATATGAGTGTGATTACGATAATTACAGAGAGAGTTATAAATGTTTTAATTTATCAGGACCTTATACTTAAGATACACTAAAATATATAAAAAGTCAACAGAGACCCCCCTCCCCCCTGCCTTATAAAACGATTATGATTATCATAGGAAATTTGTGTGGGCTGCGACAATTTTGATCTGTGTTATAAGTGTTTGCGTTTTCGAGTCCTTATATTCGAGTTATACTAAAATTTAGGGAGTTCAGTTAAAAAATTTGATAATGTCCCTCCTTTTATAAAGATTACGTTTACCATACAAAATATGAGTGTTTTGTGATAATTATAGATCGAGTTATAAATGTCTTAATTTATCAGACCCTTATACTTATGATACACTAAAATATAGAAAATGTCAATCCCCCCCCCCCTTGTTTTTTAAAGTGATTACCATACGAAATTTGTGTGTGTTTACTAAAATTTTAAGGCCTTTATTTAAAAAACTCTACAATGTCCCCTATAAAATTGTCACCTATTTCAAGTGCACAAAATTTCAGCTTGCTGGAGAAGGGATCGAAATATATCGGGACCGAAATGTCTTGGGACTGAATTGTCTCGGGACCGAAATGTCTGGGGACCGAAATGTCTCGGGACCGAAATGTCTTGGGACCGAATTGTCTCGGGACCGAAATGTCTTGGGACTGAAATGTGTCGGGACCGAAATGTCTCGGGACCGAATTGTCTCGGGACCGAAATGTCTTGGGACCGAAATGTATCGGGACAGAAATGTCTTGGGACCGAAATGTCTCGGGACAGAAATGTCTTGGGACCGAAATGTCTCGGGACCGAAATGTCTTGGGACCGAAACGGCGGGACCGAAATGGCGGGACCGAAACGTCCTGCTTCCTTCTAAAAGGATGTTATTGTGTCAAACTGAATGTTCGCTAAACCTTTTTACAGAAATAAAGGCCCTGCTTTTATGTACAAATTAATCTTTCAGTTGGCACACTAATTTTTAATAAAAGTAGTCACATGATACTTTTTATGCACAGAATAGTTACTCATTATCTAAAAATAATATATTTCCTCTTCGATGAAGAGGATATCCAATCTAAAGAAACCTTTTAACCTTTGCCTACAGTATTAAATAGCTTTTGATATTATATCCATTATAGGAAAATTAAAAAAATATATTTATTGAACTTGTGCTTTGTCCTAAGGTGTCCCATCTGGTGGGACACCTTGGGAGAGTTAAAAATAGATGTGAAAAGTTCAATAATTGAATTACAATATACATGGAATTGTTTATTCAGGAAAAGAAATTTATTTAAACTGACAAAAATAACTAATGTAAATTTTCTAAATTTTAGGGATGCAAGGAATATGCGGTCTTTGTAATCCTTTCCAGTTTTTTATTTTTTATTTTTTTGCTCCCAATTCGAAGGAATGTTCTTTTTATTTGCTGAAGCATATTTATAAGCAAGGGTACGCGAATCATTAATTGTTGCCCATAGTGATATTTCGAAGCTTGTAAAATGTAGTCTACCAACTTTCTTTCCTCATCATCAGTGAATATTTTTCGACTTTGTATCTTTGACATATACTAGAAGTTAAAATTTGGCTGTTCACATTTTTAAAAAGTACTAACATGATAATTCAGAGTGGTCTTACTAACATTGTAAACTGTAGCAGCTTTCCAAAAAGACATTTCACTTGATAAAATTTTTGCAGCAGCTTTCTGAATATTATCAGCATGAATTGCTGCTTTTTTTTATTTTATTTTATTTTTTAAATTCTAAATTTTTATCCTTGCCATTGTTAAGCGCAATGAGTTCCTAAAAGAAGAAATAATTATTAATAAATACATGTTATGTAGATTAACTTACAAATGTTTTAAACACATTATCTTCTTGGTAAAATATTTCGAATAAAAGTTCACTAGGCATATCTTGTATCCCAAGGTGCATCATACAGGAGAGACTGGGGCACAGTAGACCAATTTTGCAATTTACATTTTTTTTTTTTTTTACATGCCTCAGACTTTTTTTCAGAACATAGTTTCAAATACATTTTTCAAAAAACAATTATTTGTATATGTTCATAAAGTGGACCAGTGTGCCCCGGAAGCGGGATACACTGGTCCACCCACTGGAACACAGTGGTCCACTATTAAGTATCATTTGAAATACAAAATAAATTTATTTTTTATTATTCTAATCCCTCTTTATTTTACCTTTACTTTCAAAATAACATAATTAAGAAAAATTATATATCATTAAGAAAAATTATAAAAAAAAAAATATTAAGTCATCACACATTAAAATTTGCAAATGAAACTCCAAAATACTTATGAGCCTGAAATGTTCCTGAAATACTTTTGGGTCTGAGGCGATTTTACGATAACACTCATATAAACAACAGATTAATAACCGTAAAGTTTTGATTCCAAATTTGGTTTATGTTACATTTAAAATGAGTAATAAAATTTCAGAACCTGCCAGAAATTCTTTTTGTAATAACAGGCTACAGTCAATAGGATACTTTTATATTTTTTAAAAGCAGTAAATACAAATCAAAATATTTCTTACTATATTAAATAAATTGACATTTTTCTTTGTTTATTTTATTTTGCAGTTAAAACTTTAATTACTTTAAAACAATATTTTTTTGTAGAGAATAAATGATTATTAAATATTTTGAAAATTCTGCATTACAGTAGAGATGGGAAATAGAGATAATTTTGGCTAAAAGGTTCCATTGTTTCACACTTGCACAGGTAACAGGTTCCAACAACCTGTTATTTTTGTAACATATAACTAATCGCTGCATATGATGTCAATGGGTGTTTTAATTTGAAGATATTTAAACAAAATGTTTGAAATAATTTTGGGACTAACAAGGAAGGTCTCCATACGGGCATACTCAGAAAAATCTGAAAAAATTACAGAATGTTCTTCTCATATGGATATATACGTTTATAAAAAAATTTTTGGCGGAACCCCGATACAGCGTCCGTAAAAAAAATAACGAAATTTTCGTTTATTTGGCGATTTATCACCGGTTGGTGATGGAAAAAAAATACACTTTTATGTAGGAAAAAACTTTTTATGTTGAATTTGTCTATATAAGTTCATAGATTAAGGACCAAGATGGGACATTTCCGGCAAAATCTGTAATGGCAACAGTACTAGCGTCACTATCGGCAAGGGGGAAGAACTAACAAACCTCCGAAATTTACCTATATTGAAGAAATATGTTTATCCTGTATGGTTTGAATATCTATTCGTTCTTAAAACGAAGCAGGTCTCAGACGATATTCTATTCATGCTTGCTTTATTTATTTAGCTGCTTTTTTTTTACCGTACTAGTATTGTTCATTTTTAACTTACAAAATGATAATAAGACTAATAATATAAAAAAAAGCCGCCAGAAAATTCTGTTAGGAATGCAAATATGTAAGTTTATAAGATTAAATTGTAAAAAATCAAATTCAGGTATTGTGTCAATTTATTCATATTGAATAAAATTTATTGAGTTTAATGTCAGTACCTCTATTTATTTTTAACTTTTATATTTATACAATTCTAAAAATTTGTCGAAAGGAATTTTTACTTATCTGTAATATTATTATTATTATTTCTTATATATTAATATTCTAAACATTATTGAATTGATTGTACGTTATTTACATTAAAAACAATATTTTTATTTTATCTGTAAGGAAGTGAAAATAGATAAATTTTAAAAGATTATTGTAACGATTGTTTAATACGTTAAACTTCATAATTTTATAAAACACGGGCTATAAAAATTTTCCTGCCAAAGGGGAATAATTATGAAATTTTCTGGGACTTCTAGAATTCAACATTTCGTATATTTTTATATTACACCATTGCTTTTGATATATAGCATTCAAGACGAAATTTTTACCTAGTATTCGTTGTACTTAAAACCGTTCACTAATCATGTAAAAAGAACAAAAACATATATCCGTGCATGAACATAGAATAGATATTACATATATAAAATAGAATGTCTATTCTATGCTCATGTATCGGTGTAAGATTCTATCGAAAACGTAAACATGCAACATTAAAAAAAGAAAGATCACAGTAAGGTAGATACTCAATAATAAGCCTACTACAAGGAGGGGGAGTTTCTTCCCCATTGTCACTAAGGGCGCTACGATCGCAATCGCATTACCATTACGCTCTATGGGAATGTCCGATCTTGGATGTTAATCTATGTATAAGTTTAACTTACATAACTTTAGTTTTGTCATTTTTAATTTGTATTAACTATACTTTTGACATTTTTAGCTTGTTTTAACTATAGTTTGTAATATATATTTATATGTATTTATAATAAAATTTAAATATCATATTTTACGATTTAAAACAAAATTTAAATTTATTTAAATTATTTCAAGCTCACAAATAAGGCAGATAGAACACTGTCGATTTGATTTTGTTGCTATGGAAACGACTTCGTCTTCGATATGGAAATGTATTATGGCAATCAAATGTCAGCTGACTATAACTTAAAATAGATATTTGCAACTTGCAAAGCATAGAAAATATTTTTACAGTGATAAAATTAAATAACTACAGCAACAAGGAACATATATATGTAATATAAAAAACATATAATAACCTCTTTTATTGGTTAAGTTTAAATTAATTAAAAACCGCGCATTCTAAAAAACAATAAACAATTTTTAGATGCATTAAAATCGTTTGCTTTTGGCGAGAAAAAATCCTGCTCGCCAAATCGCGTGTTACTTTCGTATTTTCGCGCCAAATATTCGAAAGTATTTTATTTTTTTACAGACTTTCTTCTGAAATTCCGCCGTCAAATTTGACTGATCCCTTATTAGATACATGAGTAGTTTCACTAGCATTTTTTTCAACATATTCTGAGTATGCCCTGTAAGGAGACCTTCCTTGTAAGTATTTATAGTTGCTGTTTTCTATTGAAATGAATCCACACCATTAAATCCGTTTGTGGTTATAAACTTAATTTTTGTTTACCTAGTTATGATGCTTTGGGTTTCATCCATTGTCAGTTTTTTTCTGGCACTAAAAACACATTTTTACCATTTAGTGTGACTGAAACGTTGAAAATTCACAAAATTCAAGGTATCATAACTCAATAAGTTTTGATCATAGAAGAATTTTTTGCTGTTTTACTAAGAACATGGAGAAACTTTTTCAAAATAAAACTTATGGGACCCAGATATTGTATAAAATTTGTAATTTCTTAACTATTTAAAAATTAATTATTTTAACATTAATCGATTTTTATATGATGCAGAACAAAATTTAAAAGATTTTTGTAATTGGAACCACACTTCTAAAACTAACAGTTATTAACTGTTGGTAAACAATAATAACAGATATCCTGTATAAAAATAAACACACAGTTTTAAACGTTTGTTAAAAAAAGAGAAATTTTATACCCCGACTTCATTGCAGCCATATCTATCAACGCATATTTAAAGTGAATACCACAAGAACACATAAATATTATTTATACACTTTTAATCAAATACAATTCATTTAAACAAATTTTTTATGCAAAAATATCATCAACTGTAGCAGCTAAAGCAACTAGCAAATTAGAAGAGAGAAAAGAATCTAAGACATGCATACATATACAGAAATTAATTTTTGAAAATCAAATATTATTTACAAATGAATAACCAACTAGCTAAGAAATTTAAGTATACTTGTTTGAAACCATTAGACAAGAACCAAAATAGTTATGCTACTGTACTATCTAGATATTTATTACAGGATGCTAATTATGAAAAAATGCTTATTGGAATAAGTTTATTGTATGGTATTTTAATAACAATACTGCAACACAGTTCTTTTGTTTACATTAAATTTTCATCAAGTTTTAGGATAAAGTAGCAATATAGATTCACAAAAGGCAAGCCTCAACATTTTAAATCAAAATATCTTAAGCATAATTATATTTAAAAAAAATAAAAGCACTCTAAACATATTAATATTTAAAAAAATGAAAGGCAAAATATAATACAAAAATAAATAAATATTTGATTCAAACGGTAAATGCTGATTTTTTACTAAAGTACTACTCAAAATCAAATATGGGAACTGAAAATAGCTGATTATATATATTTATTAAAATAGTATATAATTTGTAACGGCACAAATGTCATATACATGTATTGGTGCGATTGTTTTCCGATGCCAATTTGGCGAAAACATCAACAGCATAAACAATAACATCCGGATTACCATATCAAGCAAAATAATGACACCTTGGTGCCAATATCCACCGCACCCGTTGCGTATATGACATTGGCGTTAGAAAAAAAATCGCGCCAATATGGGGCATATATGACATCTGTGCCATTGTAACATTAAGAAAAATCTCATAAAAGAATTTTACCCCTAAGCAATGATTCATAAAATTACACATGCTTCTACTTAAATTAGGCCAAAATTCCATCAACTGTCAGAAGACTTTAATAAAACTACATTTAAATACAAAAACAGTTATATTAATCCTTTAAACGTTGCAGAAATTTGTCCTACCTGCACATACTTAAAATTGTTCTGGTGGACATTAAAATCTTTCTACAAAAGATTAAGTTTTTTATACACATAAACAGGGGTGTAAAAATACCGGGCGACTAAATTTTTGACACTGGCGCCTAGATATGTCTTAGGAAATGAAAAATAATTCATATTTATAACCTTGATTATTTATGGATTTTTTTTTCTTTTTGTTCCATGCGCAAAGAAAAAAAAAGTGAAGTTCTCTTTCACTGAACTGGACTTATTAAAATTATTATTAAATCATTTCCAGAAATATTTTGTCACATTGAATGTTGATTTGGAAACAACTGAAAGTATTGCTCTTGAAGAATGTTACGAGTTTAAGGTACTATGCAAAGACATGAAATTTAGTGAGCTTTTGATCAAATCAATGAAAAATGATTCTAAATTTCCAATTTTATCAAAGTTACTGCAAATTGTATCTGTAATACTTGTGGCAACTGCATCCTGTGAGCGAGGATTCAGCACAATGAATTTTATCAAGAACAAGTTTCGCTCTACTTAGACATCACAAAATTTAAATGATTTATAAAATAAAATTAACAATAAATTTAAATGGACCTTCTGTAGAAGGATTTGATCCTACAAAAGCAGTTGAACACTGGTACATTACATCAAAAACAACAAGACACATGAGCGGTCATAAACATCATAAAAATTTAAAAGCAAATGAGGACAAACTATAAGTTAGCAGTATTGATTTATGGCATATATTATAGTCCTTGAAGTGAATTACATATTTGTACTTTTGAGGTGTTTAAAGAAGTTTTTAATGATTATTATTTGTATTTTACATCAGCACTTCCAATTTTTTTATATCAATATTTATAATTTTATGTAACATTACTTTTTTATACAAGAAAAATTTATGTCATGTGTCAGATATATTTAATTAAAAAGAGTAACTTGTATGTACTATTATTAACTTATACTGTAATTTCATTTTACAAATTTGTTATCGATAGTAACTGGCTCCTAGATTTTTGAGCTGGCTCCTAGATTTTCAAAAAATTTTTACACCCCTGCACATAAAAGACCCATCTCTTATTATAAAAATGTTTCTGTCATAATTTTAATTTTTGAAAGATTATCTTATCATTAATTTTTTAAACATTATTTGCAACGGGCGGTTTGTTTATTTAGGTTAATACAATGGGACAGTTTATTTAAGTATGCAATGTTGTTTCAGTGTTGTTGTTGACTGTTTATTTAGGGTTTTTTCTTTTGCACGTTACATGCTTTAGAAAATCACTGTTTTCAATCTAATTTTTAAACATTTCCTAAAGATAGACAAGGACTTCTCATTTAAAATTTTCTTTTTTTTCTGCATTCATAATTATTAACAAAACAATAAGATAAAAAGCAATCGAAGAGTCAAAATTTAACAAGTTTCAGTTTCGGTCGATACTCAATTTTAAATCATAGGTACCAACTGTATCATGTAACTGTTCTGATGACAATAAATATAATTAACATAAGGAAAAAAAAACCCACTTTGTCGTCTTAAAACAACAAACTCTTTATCTTTTAAAAATGCTTTTTTTTTATCATTTTACTTTCAAAAATACTTAGTCTCATATGAATATAAACAACAATGCTTTTTTGCCTCTTTTAAGTAAGAAAACTCTATAAAAAGAAAAAATCTTTAAAAAAGAAAACTCCAAAAAATTTTATTATCTAAAAACATATCCCCCCCCCCTTTTTTTCATCTTATAAAATAAAATCAAATAGAAAAGAAATAGAAAAAATTGCCCTGGTAACAAACAAGACAGGGATATACGTAAGCCCGGCCCACACTTTTTTTTTTATTTAGCAGCAGATTTTATTTATGCCCCAGACTGAAACATATAAATGTTTATTTCACATTATATTTACAATTTTACTTATGAGTACTTAAAAATATTTTCAGCTAAATAATTTTTGTACTTACTTTTCTTATTGTGTTCTCATAGCTTGTAGTGTATGTAGCATGTTATTTTTGGAAAATGAAATTTAATGAGTAATGTAATTAAAAAAAAAACTAGTTTGTAGGTAGCACAAATATTATTTTTGATGTTACTTTAATAAACTTACTTTATTGTCCCTTCTTTTGACATAGAAGTGGGAGTCCTGCCATACTCACAGATTTTTTTTAATCTTCTGTTTTGAAATCTTCCAATGCAAAGATGAATCCACAATCCTTATAAAAGTAGCATACAGTCCAAGCTCCAAGGGCACGAAACAAATTCCAGTTGCTTGCAGACGATCACTAATGGTAGTCACTTATTATACAATAAAACTACACACCTGTGATTTTCTGAAAGCATTCAAATTTGAAGATCTATCTCTATCCCGGCACCAGTTGATCCGCCAGACGCTTACCTCCACTGGTATACTTCGTATTGATTGATATATACAATTTCTGGATGTAACGTCAAAAATAATATTGATGCTCCTTACAAACTAGTTTTTTTATTATATTACTCGTAAAATTATATTTTCCAAAAAATAACATATTACACAACAAACAATGACAAAACAAGGGCCTACTACAAATTCATTACTTCTAACATACTATTTTGACCACTGAATTTATATATATCATGAATTCATGATTTGTCTAAAACTTTAATATACACTCAAACATATGGACTCAAATCAAAGAATCTTCCACAGAGAGCATTTTATTTTTTGATAATGAATTCTATTTTCAAAAATAGTAAGAATAATAAGTAAATGCTTTTTGAAAAAATGAATAAATAATTTTTTACTTTAATAGATAAATAGGTACATTTAAACTGATGATCTATGCTGTAAGATAAATCTGTAGCTATACTTGGAAAAGAAATGCACTTAAATAACAATTTAAACAAAATTTTATAAATATATATTTCAACTAGAGAATCTCCTATTATTTTGGTATGATTTAATTTAAAATGCATTGAATAGGCGTTTATAACTGTCTATCGAATTGGAATGGTAATGTGTACAAATTCTTCGAAATAGGCACATAGAAAAGCTACACATGGTTTGAATATCTTTCAATTAATTTAAACTTCATACAAAGTTATAAATCTTCATAAAAGTTTCAGCATTAATTTTAACAACAAAAAGAAAGATAACACATCTGCAGGTGAAATGTATTAAAAATAAAATAAATAAGTACATCAGCAGTGTTTTCTTTACATGACAAAGTTCACAAGTAAGTATCTGAAAAGGAGTAAAGAGCAAACTGTTTTGGAATTGGATCTTTCTTGCTTAAAAGTATAGGTGAAAATTGGCGGTCGCCACTCGCCACGTGGCGATTAAAAAATCGGTCATCGATTGCCACCTTAGTCGCCACTCGCCAAGTGGCGATAAAAATCTATTATCGATTACCAAGTGAAATATAGCTTTTTTCATAGAAATATGCATCTCTACTTTGGTTACATCTATTAGCAAACTGGTTAATTCTTTTTCATACTGGATGCAAGCAGATTAGAACGATTTAGCTGTATTTTCAATATTTCAGATTTCCGCCATTGCTCTTCAGTCGGATTATTTTTTTCAAGAAATACAGTTATTCTGCAAAATATATTCATCAGCTTTGATTCCACATGCATTACAAATAATTTATTCCCTTTTTTTTTCACTGGATGCAAGTGGATTTTAAGGACATTGCAGTATTTTCAATATTTCGACTCCTGCCACATGCTCACCAGTTTGATTATTTTTCTTCAATGGATACTGTTTAATCCTGCGGAATACACTCATCAGCTTAGATTTCAGCTGTATGTAATGTGTGTAGTATGTTAATAACACATTTACTAATTAAATAAAATCCAAATAACATTTTATTGTGCTTTGATTATTTTTTTATTGTATACACCTAACTGTTGGAATTTTGATTTAGTTATTTTTTATATAAAGAAAATAATAGTAATTTAAATTGATAATAGTGTTTATGAACATATACAAATAATCTAAAAATATATTCTAAAAAAAAAAAATAATAATGTAACAGATTCTGTGGTTTTAAAGTAATTTTCTTGAATTTTGACTGCTTCCCTATTCTTATCATGAATAGTTAGCTGGTATAAAACTCTGACTTATAGACAAATCAAATATGTATATATACAACAATTATAGTTTATGTAGATGTCAAGAAAGTTTGAAACATTATAGTGGCTACTAACTTTAAAAAGTAGCCACTAATGAAACTGAGTCTACCGGCCACTGGCTACTAACTCAATTTCCCAGTTTTCCTATATTTAAAAGGGAACAGGAAAATACAATGGCTTGTTTATTTTATAGAAACTTTGTTCACATGCTCGCTTAAAAATGCATAATCAAGTACTTACTATTAGCAAAACTGGATTGAAGTTTGCCTGTAACTAATTTTCCATTTAAATAACAATGGGCTACAGTAAACAATATCCTTAGTGAGTAAAGGGAAATTTAAATCTAAATTGATCAGAAATACCCTATCAAGTAACCTAATATAATCAATGAAGCAATTCATTTTAAGAAACAAATATTCTTAAAAAATACTTTTATTCTTTGTATACTATTAAAGGTCAATAAAAATAAAATGATTTTGAGAACTGGACATATCCTCGACCTTATATCTGAAACAAAATCCTTAAACGAACTATATAATTAGTATTCTAATACTAATAAAATGCATCTGAATGATTACCAAAAATAGCGATCATATACAATCCATATGGATTACCCACAATTTATTAAATTAAAAAACAATAATAAAAGAGGATATTTATCCAACATGTTAATAAAATTTACCATTTTGCTTCAATCACAAAAAATAGATTATTCTTTGACGTAAAAACAGAATAATTAAAAAATATGTATCACTTGGAAAACTGACAACACCACCATTATTATCAAAATACTCTATTTTAATTGGCTGCGCTTGGGTAAGCCGTGCTTAGACGGCCACGGCCGTATTCTCCCCTTATTCCGGAACGGTATCGGAATTCAGTTCACCCGGAATATGGCGATTATTCCGGATCGAATGGAAAGAGCGATTCTCCCCTAGCGAGATTCCGGATTCGGAATAATCGATATTTATTCCGTGGCTTTTGAAAGGAAGTGACATCACAAATTCCTTTGAAGTGTGAAGAACCAATCAGAATGAAAATATACGTCACGTTTTTTTCGTTTGTTTATTTTTTTCGCTTAGCTGATGGCTTTGGCTAGCGAGTAGCTTTTAATCAGAATAATTTTTCGTAACTGAGTGAATACCTAAAGACAAATAACATACTTTTCAGTGCTGTATGAAATATTTCTAAAAAAGATTGAGGGTGTTGGGGGATCGCTCGCTGAAAAAAAAATATTACTGATTTTTTTGTTTTTCTATTTTTAACTTTCAGTAGTTTTTTTTTTTTTTCCTGGTGTAGTTATTCTTACGTTAAAGATGAAATATTTAAATCGGATGAATTAAGTATCCATGATTAATCATACACTGATTTATTTGTTATAATTTTTATTAATTTTGTATTTTGATTGACAAATAATTCATGATATTGGATATACAAAATTTCAACTTAAATTTGAAATCTATTTTACTATTAGCATACTTTTGTAGAATATTAGTGTATGTCATCTTGATGCACATTTCTCATAGAAATAACACAGATGCGGATAATGTAGGATTAAATATATGATTAAGTATACACATTGTATACTTAAACATTGTACTTACACATTGTATATTAAATATATGTTCTGTGTAATATTAAAAAATTTTGTATTCTAGATTACATATATTCTTCATTTTTTGTATTTGTAGTTTTTCAAATTCCATAACACATTTTATTCTTGCTAATGCAATTGTAATCATCTGTAATACAATGGTAAATTAATGGTGTAATTAAGTTCTTCGCTTGATGGCAGTTACGAATCATAAAAGGAATAATTTCTTCTTTTTTTTATGTTTATAAAATAGGTTTAGTAAGTACAGGAATGTGTAAAAACTAATGTAATGGAAAGCCCAAGTAGTCAAAATAAATTTCATTGAGCAGTTTTAAGGTTTCATAATAGGAGACCAATTTTAATCATCAGAATAAAAAGCGAGAAACTGTGGTAACAGATATACACAGGCCTTGCTGCTAATGTTTCTCATCCTCTTTCATGAATTTTGTAAAAAAAGAACTCCTATTTTGCAATCTAGAAACAGTTGCATTCTAAAATATTTTTATCTCTTCAGACTTTTATTATTTTGATTTTTACACATCATGCATTGTTATTCACTTTAATGCAATATGTTTTGTTATCAGGTTTTAGGTAGTCCAGGAAGGGCTGCCTATACAATATAGATAGCACCATACATAATTTTGCTTAGAATTATTATTTAGATACATTGAACAAAAAAATAATATATATGTGTAAGTTCGTGTGTGTGTGTGTATGTACATTTGGTACATATATATTGTGTGTGTGTGTCTGTGTCATAGCTTTCTTCAGGTATGGCAATTTTTTGCAAAGCCAATAATTTGCAAACAATATCTATCGACTTTGTAATATACCAAATGCTTACATTAAAGATCCTGTCTTGGCAAAATATGTCAACCTGTGCTCTAATTGGGAACAAAGCATCTCATTGGCAATTGTTAGATACACTTAAATTGCACTTTTTAAAATATATTTATTTACTGTTTGGTTGAAAATTAGCTATATTAAATGAGATATTTTATTTTTTTTTTTATCATCCAAGTTTTTTTTTCTTTCTTTATAATAAAAACAAAAACTGAATACAATTACAACTGATAAAACTTTAATAAAAACTTATATTTATCCTATAAAAGTTTATTAGTAAAAAGTTGTTCCTTTATGGATACTCAGATATAGATATTGTCCATGTAAATAAAGAATAGTATGATAGTACTCTTGACTTAAATATAAAAGAACCTGACCCTTATTTAATATAATAATTCAGTACTTCTTAGTTATTCCGTCGACCAATTTCGGCAAATTATATAAATCGCCAAACCACTCGCCAAATTATACACATTGACATAATTTTTATTTTAAATAACAAAAGAGCAAATAAATTAGTAAAACATTTAAAACGTCAAATTAATGGTTTTATTGACCATTATTGGCATTTAATCTTACAATTAATTAATGGCAAACCATTATTGGCATTTAATCTTACAATTTGGAAACAGTAATTTGGTTGACGGGATAACTAAAAAGTACCAATAATTCTCATTACTGAAAAAAAAGACATTAATAGTCAAACTCAATCATTGCTTCCCCCCCCCCCTCTCCCTTTTTTTTTCTTTGCAGCAGAATAGAGAAAAAAATATTTTAAGGATTAAATTAAATATTAAGATTAGATAATTAGTTCTGATTAATTCAAGGACAACGATGATTTGATTGTAAAAAATTATGATAATCAATATTTTACATGTAACTCATGTTACTTTTCACATTAGAATTTATTGAAGTGACTATTAAGCTTTATTATAATTTAAAGTTTTTATCATTTCGAGTTGAAAAAGAAAACTATTTTAAGATTAAAATATAATTTTATAAATGCTGAATTTTTATCTATTTTTTTTTTTTATCGTCATTATAATTTCTTGCTATTCATTTAAAATTCTTCATGTTTTTAAAGCAATAAAACTACTTTATTTTTTTTTACTTTTCTTTCTTTTTTTTTTGGAGGGGGGGAGCTTATTTACAATACTGCCTTATTAACTAATAAATTCATTGAAGATGGAAAATAAAGATGATTTCTAAAATTTCATCGTAAGTAATATTTTTGTAAAAAATAAAAATATTTCATTAAAAAAAATCTGAACAACTTTATATGAGAGCATACATTATATCAACATTATGTGCGCTGTTACTCTATGACCATTAGAGCAAATTTTCAGAAATACTTACAATTATTTTATTACAAAATATAAATAGGATAAAATAGATAGTATAACAAGTTAAATACCATCGTATTCTACACACATAAAATGTATCTAATTTGTAACAAAAAACACTTTACTTGTCTATATAATATATCAAAATTTTGTAACAAATTAGATATATTTTATGTGAATGATACATAATGGTATTTAACTTTTTATGTAATGTTTTATCCTAATAATAAAATAATTGGAAATATTTCTGAAAATTTACTCTAATGGTCACAAGAGTAATGAATGGATGTACCCGCATACTTTGCTTTTGTATCATCAGCTTTTCTTTTTATAAACTCTTACCTTAAAGCTGTATGATGGTATACATTCCTCAGATTTTTCTGTAACGTACAGCGTAGCAAACCACTGTATCTTAGTAATTTTTCAGAGAAACTCGAAGATGTTAGTTAAAATGTCAGATACTCATCACAAAATAATTTCATTTTTTTACATGTACATACAACAGGTTTAGTAAGTACATGGACATGTAAAAACTAACATAATGAAAAGCCCAACTAGTCAAGACAGCATTTTGTATTCAATGTATGCACTGGAAATTTATTATAATATTGTATAGTAGTATCTACGTGAACATTAATTTTCTTTCATTTAACTTTGATGATAAATCTAGATATTGATGTATTTTAATAAACATTTTGGTTATATATATATATCATCAAATTATCAGCACATAAAAAAATGAGCTTTTTATAGCAGTCTTGGAAGCACTGACTTTACAACTTAGTTATTCAGTCATTCAAATTAGTTATGATTTTAATTTGTTTAACGATTAATAAAATCATATATATTATTATCTAAGTCATTTAAAAGCACCGGTGCAGCCAGAGGAAAGAATAATTTAGAAATTACCCCCCCCCCCCCCCAAAGCTCTAATGACTGGTAAAACAAATAAAAATACTTTTGTATTATGATTATTATGTGACATGTAAAAAACAATGCAAAGGAATGCACAGCATGTATTATTAATTTAACACATAGCTATTTATAGATTTCAAAATAAAACTTCCTTCAGAGCTAAAGTGAATAAATAGCAATAGCAGAAATATGCATTCTTTGTGTACATGTTACACGAATATTCCCCACCCCCCCTCTTTCTTACAAAAAAATAAATAAAATAAATTCTACTGAAAAGGGAATAATCCTTTTATCATGTCTTGAAATGTTGCATGCTATATTAATTACGTCTGTTATTTCTTTTCTTTAAATTAGTTTCTATACATCGTATTTATAATTTTAAAAAAAAACTCTTTTTTATATATATGTATTCCTAATTAGAAGAACAAATATTTAGAGTTGATAATACAAGTCATGTTAAACAATTTTTAAATAGGAAATTAGGGTTACAATATGTTTTTAATCAAGAACTCGGGGTGTTTCTCTTAACCCTCTCGGCACCAATTTTTTTTTCCAATTTTGGGGAAAATTACTTTTACTGTAACAAAATTAAAAGTAGCTATCGAAATCACAGAAGTTACAGTTTACTGAAATTTAACGAATGTAGTTATGTTGCACGTTTTTCATATAAAAATAGTCTAAGGAAGAATTTTTTAAGACGTTTGGAAAATGTCGTATTACAACCAGATTAAAGAAACATAAAAAATTTAGTAGTATTTTTTATTTCTTATCACAAATTACTAATTCGAAAAAGGAGTCCCTAATTTAAATTTAAAGAGTGAAACATATGTTTGAAATTAAAAGAAACGCCAATGGTTTACTAATAATTAATAAAACTTTTATTAATATTATTATTATTAAATGCTGAAGCATAAGTAAAGTCATAATAGTAAATGTATCAACATATGCTATCGCTATTAGGTGTTGGAATTAACAAAAATATTTTTTTTCTTTCAAATATTGCAATTCGAAGTAGGAGCCTCATATGAGGATCAGGGTGACGAGAAGGTAAAAGTCAAATTTGGATTTTTGTTCATAGTTTTAAAAATATAGTTCAGCAAAATATTCAACAATTAACAGATTGCTTTCTGCAAATGGAATGACATCATGGAATGTGCATTACAATTTAATCTGCGATATCAGAAGTATTGTCAGTCGCATTCTAAATTACGGAAGCCCTAGTTCAATTGTTGTTTGTAATTTGTGTACAAACGATGGTCATTTCCAATGTTACTGCTGATATGTGTTTTTGTTCCACTTTTTTTTAATCTTATGGTGAAGAATGGGCTTGCTTTTTTTTTTTATATATAAATTCTTGGAATAACTATGTGGTATATTAATTATGGCTTTTAATACTTTTCTTTACATTAATTTTTATCGTCTCAAATAGTGAACAGAAAAATTATATTTTTGAACAATTAAACAATTTTTTTTTTTTTTTTAATAAATTGATGAAAAACCTTTTCCTGGAGAAAAATCCTAGGCTATGTAATTGAATACCGGTCGCTTGTCCTCAAGGGGTTAAATACGTAATCATACTATATTTTTACTTGTAGTCATCTATGAGTACATAGATATTGGTAAATATAAATACAGTAGAACCCTGCTGATCCGAAATTCCGGTTAATACGAACCGATTTTATATTCGAAAATTACTGGATTTGAAGTATACCGGATTATGAAATTTCTATATTTATACTCTGAATTACAGAATGAATATCATGTAGAAGTTAGAATTAAACAAAAAAAGGCAGTAAAGCATGTTTTTCATTCTTTAAATAGCTTGAAAAGAATTTTAAAAAATACCGAATAATGTAAAAGTACAATATATGTAAGCGAATATAAAATAAAAACGTGCACTGTAGGTCTACTCGTAGAAGCAGTCGTAAAAGAAATCAATGCAAAAACCCTTGACGGGTTAAAAGTTTCTGACGCAGCACTTTATCTTATGCTCTAAGAATTTTAAATATGGAACTTAAAAATACTGATATCAAATTTTGAGTGACGTTATGCTATTTCTTAAAAAATATATTTGTATTTATTTCATCATTTTATTTTTGTTTTATTTATAATCGCATGTGCAAAAGTTATGTTCAACATGAAAAGCTGCATAAAATTTTATTCGCTGTTGCTTTATCATTTACATCTCTCATAAATTCAAAATATGAGTTTTAAAAGATATGATATAAAATTTAAGTGACGTCTTGATGTGACTTTAAAAGGTTTGTTTTAAAATTCAATTTAAATTATTTTTGACTTGGTTAAAATATTTTTTTACATCTACACAATATTTTTAATTTTCCAATTCACTGTTAAGTATATCACTTTCATTGAATCTATACTATGCATTGAAATGTATTTATTTCAATAAATTGATTTATCTTTTGTGTCACGTAATTCAAAATTGTGAGTAAGATTTATGTAAATGGTTTATTTGCGCCAAACTATCCTTTTTCATACATTTCATGTAGTTTGGACACAATGACGCAAAGAAACCATTTACATAAATCTTACTCACAATTTTGAATAGCGTGACACAAAAGATAAATCAATTTATTGAAATAAATACATTTCAATGCATAGTATAGATTCAATGAAAGTGATATATTTAACAGTGAATTGGAAAATTAAAAATATTGTGTAGATGTAAAAAAATATTTTAACCAAGTCAAAAATAATTTAAATTGAATTTTAAAACAAACCTTTTAAAGTCACATCAAGACGTCACTTAAATTTTATATCATATCTTTTAAAACTCATATTTTGAATTTATGAGAGATGTAAATGATAAAGCAACAGCGAATAAAATTTTATGCAGCTTTTCATGTTGAACATAACTTTTGCACATGCGATTATAAATAAAACAAAAATAAAATGATGAAATAAATACAAATATATTTTTTAAGAAATAGCATAACGTCACTCAAAATTTGATATCAGTATTTTTAAGTTCCATATTTAAAATTCTTAGAGCATAAGATAAAGTGCTGCGTCAGAAACTTTTAACCCGTCAAGGGTTTTTGCATTGATATCATTACTTTTTTGAGGTTAGTGATAAAATGATTTTAAAAAAGATACTTATGGAATTTAATGCAGATTTAATTTTTACTAATTTATTACAATTTTCCTTATAGCAGTTTGTATATAAAAACAAGTGGGTAAGTATAATCACAGATCGCACATAGGGTTTCATTTGATATTCCTTTAAAAACACTTTATCCTTAAATTAATAAATCCAAAATGTTAATTTACAATTATTAAATCCTTACATAGATGGTGCACCAATAGTTCCAATTTTCATGGGGCAGGGAACGCATTCTTTTAAACAAACCACCTTCCAATTGAAGTCATCAAAAACCAAGTTGAATAAGCCAGACCCCGTTGTGTTGTTTGACAAACAGCAGTCTCATGTCCCCTCCTTCCCCCCTTTTTCAAAATTTTTCAGACCAGTACCTAAGAATGGAACCGAAATAATTTTTTCTCTTCAGAAATTATGTAAAAAAATAGTATGCAGTACTCATAAATTTACTTTAATGCTATATACGGTGATTATTAAGTTAATTATAACGTTTGGAATCTGTTGCATTGATGTCCGAAAGGTAGTTTCTGAGTTATGGAAGCTGGACCCATAAGGCGCCATAGAGGGGCGAAGCCCACTAGTGTCTATCATAATTATATCTGCCATGTGGACTAATTGCGATATTTAATCAAAATAGTCCCCCCCCCCTCCTCATCCCCGGAAATATAACAAATACAAAATGTGTCTTTATAAACCTATCGTCAAATAGGTTTTTATTTCTTTTTCCCTAAAAAAAAAACATGATTTTTATATCCGTAACGTAAATAGCGGACGAAGCCCTCTAGTTCCTATCATAATATATATTTTTAATAATTTTATATAGTCTATAATAAAAATCAGACTTAAAATAGTCTAGTTCCATGAGTACTTGTAGTGTCAGTTATACATGCTACGATTTTTGGATACCAGTATTTTAGAACGGGAAAATGTGACTTATTTTATCGGAGATATCTCATTAATTGAATAAGGTGAAGCAAACTTTTTGAAAAAAAGGTGGCCAACAAGCATGGCAGTTATCAGCTATGTGACTTTGTGCTAAAGTCCATTAATTTGATCTGCTTTAAAAAGATTGCGGAAGATTGAATTATAGTAGAACCTGGATTAACCGAGCTTCGATTAATCGAGGTTTCTGTTAACCGAGCCGATAACAAAGTCTGATTTTTTTCCCCTTTTGAATGAGCCTTAAAAATAACCACACTCTTTAGCTCACTGTCCGTGCTATACAGGCCCTTCTGCCCCCAAAAGCACTCAACTCCAAAGAAACATTGGACCCTGAGAAGTCAATAGCGAACAATGCTTTGTTTCCAGTGGCTGTGTAAACTTTCGTAAATTTTTCAATTTGCATTTTAAAATTTACTACTGGTAGTTGATTTTCTTTTTAAATTTGTTAAGCTGTGAAACAGAACTTTACATATATTTATTTTTATTATTTAAAAAACGTTCTATATATTTTTTAAAAGAGATGTTAAATTCGCAAGCACGGCGAGTTTTTACACACAGTTTCTATTAACCGAGATTTCCGATTCCGATTTATTAACAGTCCCAATTAGCTCGGATAATCGAGGCTGCTCTGTATAATTAAAAGATCAATGGCGATCTTACTGTAAACGGTTTTCCCTTTCACTGAGGGATTTCAAGACCGAATCAGCTGATGTTAGTTGCTGTTTCCGTGCTCGATTAAATAAGATTAGTTAAACATTTGAAAATTACCAAATATAAAAGGAACTAAGTCAACAGAGTCTTTGCTTTATGGTATTTTTTAACAACGCTATAAGAAAATGATTTTAAATAAGAGATTTTAAATGTAACGTTTTAAATCTGACATAATTTTCACCAAACTTTCCTTTCTCTTTGTAACATTCAACTGAAAATAGTTTTATTATTAGAAAGATAATATTATTATTTGCGCTACCTTAAAATTGGCAACTATAGTTAAAAATATCATCTCGAAATTTGAAATAAATCTCTCATATAAATATATTTTTTAATTTAAACTGTTTTGCAATATTATTATTTGGCCACCTTGGCCAATATGACGTAATTTCCTCCATTTACGACTTTTAACACATATCAATGAATTTATTATTTAAAAATTTTCTTTTTCTTTTAATATTCACGTGTAAATATAATTTTTATGACGTAATTTTCAATGTTTTCCTGCTTTTAATGCGTAATCATTTAATTCTAATTTGAAAATAATTGATTATTTTATAATTTTCTTTCATTTTAAGTAAGCATGTGTAAAAACAATTTTTATGACGTAATGTTTAATATTTTCCTGCTTTTAACACGTTATCATTTAATTCTAATTTAAAAGGATTTTTTTCTGTTTATAATAGTCACGTGTGAATAAATTTTTAATTTAAAGGATATATTATTCTTTGTGCTGTTTTAACAATTGGCAACAATTTAAAATAACCTTTTCTAAAACATGTAAAAAATATCTCTGGAAATTCTGAAAATTTTAATTTAAAATTGAAATAAACCGTCAAAAAATTAGGCAAGTTAAAAATAATAAATGCACTCTGCAAACTTCGAGTTTCTATTGAATGATTAAATTGAATGAAAATGATTAAATTCCCATGTATATTTTTTTTTCCTATGAGACTTTTTTAATGAGACAATTTTATCCAGATTTAACATTAAATATCTCTTAAAATAATTCTTCGATTTAAAAACTGTGTACTTCAACGTTTTTATCAAACATTTCTCTATAATACTACCCATTTTAATATTTTTGTATGCAGTAATTTTCTTAATATTTGCGAAATAGACCTCTAGTCACAAGAGATTTTTCCAAAGCGGTGAACAACGTTAGTTTTTTCTTTTTCTTCCGAATAAGAGACAAAATGTAGTACGCAATTGCGTCAAAAGATGGCGACACCAGAATTCTGATATGCTTATTATGTAAAACTTCATTGTTATTTATAAATAAAACATTTCAACTAAATTATTTATTATAAAATAATTATTACATCACAATAGTTTTTATGCAAGGAAAATAATAATTATAATAATAATAATATTATGGATGTCAGTGATTATATATTGATTGACCGTCATAATAATAAAAAATGATATTATAAAAAGAAGAGCTGAAATGAATTATTTTTTTACGTTTTTGATCGTGTGATTTACATTCAAATAATAATTATTAATGTATATTTTTTGTAAAGTGATTGAAATTAAATATATTTATAAAATTTATGGTAATATTTTTATTGTTGAAAAATTGCCAAGAAATAATCATCATCAAATTGGCGTCATTATAATTGTAATTTTATTTAACTTAATAGCAATTAAAAAATTACAAAGGAACTGAGAATAATGGTCTACTAACAGACTTTAAAAGAAAAAAAAACTTCACATGTGAAAACACGTATCAGGGAGTATCGAACTGCCTATGTTAAGATCAGTAGACGATGGTCCTCAACCACTTAGCCAGTGGGAAGACAAAATTTTTCTCCCCAAAAGTGGTTAAAAAGAAAGCATGTGTATGAATACAGTGTCATGCATTTTCGGTGAAATTTCCATAGAATGGCGAAGAAATATAGTCCGATTTTTCATGCGCATTATAAAACTAACAAGAATCTTGCTGGAAACAAGTAAATTGTTATTTGGTTCATCTGAAACATATTTATTTGATTTTTAAAAAATCGCCCGTGTCATTTTCGAGAGAAAAAAAAATCGAATTATTTAACGAACGAGAGTTTTCCCAGAAAAAAGAAAAGTGTTATTCACCTCGCCTTAATCACATTTATATTATGTATCAATTTAAAAATAATCGTTAGAACCGTTTTCGAGATTTTCAAATTAGGAACTTCCTCGATATTATACCAACGTTTTCACTTTAAAAATGGCTATTTAGATCTCAAAATATACTGCACGTAGAAATGTAAAATTTTCAGTATATGATTAGACTGCAGATATAAGACTGTTCTAGAAAATTCAGAACAATAAGACCTATATCTGCTGAATTATTAAAAGGCGGCTTTTCGCGTTTTCTTTGATGTCGAGTTAGCTGTATATATGAGTTACGCCATCTACGAATTCTATGATACGATACGATACGATTTTAACGATACGATACGATACGATTTTAGGCTTAAGGCTGCGTCACTCTGAATACTACCGTCTTCCATGATCTTGAATATCAGTTTGTTTGCTAGTCATTATAAAATTCTTTTCTAAAATGCAAAAAGTATTTAATTTAGATGATAAAAATATATTTTTCAACAGTTTTGTTTCGCAAATTATTTACAGAAATGTTTTTTCTTCCTTCTTACTCGACATGGTGACTCAGGTATTTATAGAATCGCGATTTTGAACCATTTGTAATGAGTTGTTACATAATTCCTCATTCTGAAGTTCCATTGGATTATTATAGACATCAGGAGTGATTAAACAAATAATACTATTCTTTTCTGAAAGTCATGCCGTACCTTAGGATTCCGGATTACAGGGTGTTTACTGTACTACTACTTATAACTTTTTTAGCACGCATTTTTATTTTGCTTCTATTTTTATCGAAATCTTGGGTAATCCGAATTTTTTGTAATACAAACAGCCACTGGTCCCAATTAGTTTGGATTAGCGAGGTTCTACTGTATTTAATTAATATCTTACTTAATTAATAACTTAACTTATATGAATGTTTATAAGAAAAATAACTCAACTATTTCAGTATAACAAAATATACTCCAAAGTAAAGTGTAAAATAGAAGAAAAAAAATCTGATTTTCAATCTTGATTTAAGGTACTGAATGTCTATCAAGAGTTATAGGTTTCCAAAACAATTAAACCTTTAATTTGGTGACATTAAGAAGCATAATTTAATTTTGGTACTTTTCGGTTAGCCGGGCGCCAGTGTTATATATACATATACATACATATGTATATATACACACATATATATATGTATACATATAGCTTCTATATATGTATAAATATACATATATATGTATATATAGGTATACAGTATATGTATATATAACACTGGCGCCCGACTAACCGAAAAGTACCATAATTTTTTATAATTAATGAAATTATAATTAGTAATTATAAAACAATAAAAACTGCAAATGTCAATTCATTAGTTAATAGCAGAAATGGCAGTATCTGCTCTTCTTGCACTTGTACTTTGTAAAATAATTGACATCGCATAAATCTAAAATTATACACATACATGTATATGTTAACGAAAAAAAATTATGAAAATTATACCCAGGGAGGGTCCGTAAATATATTTTTGAATATATCAAAAATATCCGATATTTTTATGTATATCTAATGTTTTCAAAATAGTACTTATTGTTGATAAATATTTTTAAAAGTAATGTAAATTAGAAACGGAAAAATATTGCACTTAATATGAAAACTTTATAAATCGATATTCTAAAGGTGATTTCCCTTTTTTTCCTCACTTACAACAAAATTGAAGTATTTTTCAAGGGACATTCTTTGAAAAAATAAGAGTATAATATACAATTAGTGTGAATAGCCTGTGAGCTCAGTGCCATCAATTTAACCGAGCACATTTCTTTTTATTTTTTATAAGGGTAGTTTCATTTTCAGAACTGGTTCCTCAAGTGAATTTATCCTTATATATAAAAAAAGTAAATCAAAAAACTACAAATGTATAATAAAAGTTGAGAAATCTGTAAACTATCCTCTCATAAGAATAACATTAGCTTGAGTGTTTCTGTCCGTGACTAGTGTAGGCTCTTAAGAGGCTACTTCAGTTATGAGAAAAAATGAGAACATTAATGTTAATCCTATGGGGGCATTATTTTCAAATTATTCCCTTTGATTTTAATATTTTTGAATAATTGTTTTGCATAGGATTGCTGAGGACGATCTCTAACTGCGCTAGTTTTTACTTTTTCAATTTTGGTTACAGTTTTCTTTTTCTTTTTTTTTGGTATTAGGATAGTTTCAATTTCAGAAGCGGTTCCAAAAGTGAAAGTGGCCTAATTAAAAATACCTGTAAAATAAATCAAAAAATGGTCTTTGTTGTGTAGATCTACCTCAGCTATCCATTGCAATAATTAAAAAAAATAATTTAAAAATATTCGAATGCAAATGAGATATCTTAAAAAAAAATCTCCCATTGGATTAACATTAGCAAATGGGTGATTTCATGTGATTGAAGTAACCTTTTTAAGAGCCCACACTAGTCACAGGAAAATGTTAATGTTAAATCTATGGGGGCATTATTTTCAAAAATAGCTGAGGACGATCTATAACCAGGCTAGTTTTTATTTTTTCGAGTTTGGTTTCAGATTTAAAAACAATTACTTTCACTTTTGGAACCGGTTCTGAAATTGAAACTATCCTAATAAAATAAAATAAAAAAAAACTATAACCAAAATCAAAAAAGTAAAAACTAGCCTGTTATAGATCGTCCTCAACTACCCTATGCCCAAAAATATTAAAATTCAAATGAGAAATTTGAAAATAAAGACCTCATATAAACATTAGTGTTTTCCTTTCTTCCTGTGATAGTGGGAGCTCTTAAGAGGCTACTTCAGCCACGTGAAAACACCTGTTTGCTAATGTTAATCCAATGGGAGAAATTTCAGATATCTCGTTTGCATTTGAATATTTTTGGCATTGGATAGCTGAGGTAGATCTATACAACATAGACCATTTTTCGATTTTGTTTACAAGTATTTTTAATTAAGCCACTTTCACTTTCAGAACCGCTTTCAGAAATGAAAGCCTCTTCATAAGAAAAACCTGCAATCAATATAGCAAAAGTAAAAAACAGCCTTTGTGGAGATTTACCTCAGCTATCCAAAAATAAATGAATAATAATAATTTTAAAATGTTCAAATGCAAACGAGATATCTTAAAAAAATTCTCCCATTGGATTAACATTAGTGAACGGGTGTTTTCATGGGACTGAAATAGCCTCTTGCTATGCTTATGTTTTACATATAAAAATTAAATGCAACTGATGTTAAAGTAAGTAAGTACATAAATTAATTAATTATTCATATTTTAAAAAACAAGAAACACTTACCAAATATTTAATCTTTGTAACTGTAAACAAAGAAGATAAATTTTGAATTATATACAATAGCACGATTAAAATTCCAATAATAAATGCTTTTTTTAGTCTTATTTCTTACTTGAGCAGGAGTTTGGTGACGATCCTTAAACATCCTTGGCTTAAAAACAACTTGCAAACAGCCAAGAGTCATAAATCAATGTTGTCCATTGGCATCAAAACTCCGCACTTTCCAAATTTCAATCTAGCTGGATACACACTCAAAAGCAGAGAACAAATAACACCTCTTAATGCTTTTAAAAGTGGTACCAGCTGGACACTATAAGTCGTAATTCTTGTCATTTGGATCCTATAGACTCTTGCACATACTTCACAGTGGACAAAAAATTGAAGATTCAATTTACAGGTTACATTTCAACTGAAAAAGAAAATAAGAAATATTACAACTGCAATACAAGTGTTTCATCATCTAAGAAATATTTTTCTGTTTCTTAAAAAATATAAAATTCCATTAAACATTCAAAGTATTGTAAAATCATAAAAAGAATAACTGAACTACTAATGACAAGTTTAAAGAAAAAAAAAAGCCTCAAAACAATATAACACCACCAGATCCTATACTTGGCTGGCCCTGTATAAAAAAAAAAAACTTGCAAAATAAGAGCAGGTGGCATTCTTTCATCACAGAATACAGAAATTTATTATTTAATGAGTATACAGCAAGTTAAGCATAAGTTAATAACAAGAAACTATAGACAAAACCAAATCAAAAACAGAGAAACATACCATGTGGAAGTAAGAAAAGATTTTAGTAATCCAATAACAAATTGCATAAATAATTCTTGTCTGAATTTTACAAGAAATTAATGTAGATATAACAATTAGTGATTTTATAAATAATAAAAATCCTCTGTCTGCAATCATCAACACGCAACATGAACATTTAAAAGTATAAAACAACCAACAGACCAATTATATTGATGCAATTCGAGAACTCAGAAAATTTGTTTTGAGAAAAGGCAGAATCTCAAATTTTAGTTATCACACTTTTTCACACAAATAGTCATGTATTAATAAAAGAATGATATAGGACCATGTATACTAGCAGAATCTTTGCGGCTATTACTGATAATGCAAAAAGGCCTTATAGCAAGGCTGTATAGCTTTTTTTAGTTTAAAACCTACAAAGCTTCTACATCATGAGAGCATTTTAATTCACTAATCAAATTTTCAACCCTCTTTGATACTATTAATTTCAGATTTTAAACAAATACTTTAGACAGTGCAATGCAACTGCTATTGTAGCCCATAGACTTTAAATTCATTTGTAAAATATCACATGAAAGTTTGAATGCAAAACTGTCGGACACAAGGCTTATTAATCACTGAAATGTAAAAACATGAGGCTACTTTGTAATTTATTGGAGTACATTTGAATAATAATAATAAAAAACAACACACAATATTACACGAGTATGTATGTATACATACTTGAAGTTGAAGCACAGGTTTTTAAGTTATACGTAGCTACAAAGGTCATTCAGAAATATTAAGTTCAGTTTTTTTAAAAAAAACCTTAAAATCTTCAAATTATATAAGAAAGATGGATATGTTAAACAAATACTACAAAATATTAACAAGTCATTTAAACAATTCTGGTGACACATCAATATTTAAATTGAATGAAATATATAATTTACTTCATCAACAAATCTCTAAACAAAAAAGTATACGGGGTGGAAAGGAGACAGAATCTAAAATATAATTTCTTTTTACCATATTATAAAATAAAGCAAACTTTTACCTAGAAAATAAAATTTATTACATACCAATTTGCTGAAAAATATTCCCATTTTGACCGCAAAACAGGTATGAATAAAAAAAATTATTCTATCTAATGTGATTTATTACTTAAAACGTAAGATATAGTTTATGAAAATACATAAAGAATAACTGTTTACATCCGCCATTACATGATTCCGGCCTTCCGAACGATATTCCACTTGCCTCTGAGCAGCCGGAAAAAAGTAAGAGATATTCCGGTTATTCGAAATGCCTGAATTCCGAATTTTGAGGGGAGAATCGCTCATCTTCGGAATAACAACCGGAATCACTGAATTCAGTACGATATTCCGATTCCGCATGAGGGGAGAATACGGCCGTAGGATTGATCACGAATCAAACCTACAAAATCGCGTTCTAACGACCTAAAATCTTGTGCTTAGGTAAAAAGTTAGGTAAGTTAGACCTTGGGTAGACCAGTGAAAACGCACCTCACCTTTACAGGGATAGCCGATTTCCACACTATGCGAGAAGTTATATCTTGTCAACACCAGATAGCGCATCACTGTTAACGATGTAACTCTATGGAAGCATAGATATAAGGATACTATATTCATACTTATATATACTATACTATAGTTCTATTTTATTTATTCCATGTATGGAAGTAATCTCAGAAGTGATTCATTCATCAATGTAAGCTTATGATGCGAATGAATAAAACTCACTATGTCTGAGAATGAGTCATGTTATGGGACGGACGATGCAAATGTTTTCTTACCGGTTTGTTTAAAGTTTTATAGGTAAAGAAGAAGAGATTTAACTATTGAAAAGTGTCTTGTCGCAGTTGAATAAAGTGTAACCGGTGAAGTGAGTCTTTAGATTTTTACATATATTGGATTTCGTTCGTTATTTCTTTCTATATATATATTTTATTTAGTTTTTACGCATGATGTGAATTTCTGTTTCAACCTGTTATGTGATGGCGTAGTTGTTATGTTAATTGATCAGTTTTGTGCATTTTCAGCTTACATAAAATATATTGAGAAATTTGTCTATTCCTATCCACTATGTTATGATCTACCATTGATTGTTTAATTTAAATAACAGTGGCGAGCGCGAGGTTTCGTGATGTTCATCGCTAGTTCACAACCTTCCAGCGACCACACCCATTACCATTGAAATAATTCTACGTTTTCTGTTTATTGAAAACGTAGTTTTTTGTAATTGATGTAAAACAGGTGTTAGTATTATTAATGTAATAAGTTTATCAAATATTTTATTTCCTTTAAATAAGCCATACTCAACCCGCGGGCCGCATGTGGCCCGGCGAGCGTTTAGGGGAGAAGGGGGCTAGTGTGGACAATGTTTACAAATCTCACAAAAAAGTGTACTAAATACCATTTTTCACACTTCAAGTATTTTTTTTACAAGAATTTAATATTTTATCTTTGATTTGGTTGATATATTAAATTATTTGGCAATACAGTTATTTATTAATGGTATGATCCATGTCAATTCAGGCAGCCAAAGAAAAAATCTTACCTTCATAGTCTCAGAAGTTTTTGAATTGAACATATGTTAAAATTCAATAAAAAATAAGATACTTGTATATTTTGGTTTTGCCCAAAAAAATTCCTGGCCCGAGATACAGGCCGCCAAAGATGGCATCCCCGGCACCATTTCCAATTCGCCATTTTCGGTAAAAATTTTAAAGTGCTCTATCTCTAGAACGGTGCAAGATATTTTGTTGCGGTTTTTTTTATTTTGAAGATAATATTCTTCTGTTTAAAATGATATACCCAATTTTGAAAAATGTATTCAACTTTTCCTGTGGCAACCTTTTGAAAAAAAAATTTAAAAAAAAAAAAAAAATTTTTTTTGAAAATGCCAATCTTAAAAATTTTGATTTTTTTGCTGTTGATCAATACCATTGGGAACTATCTTCACTGTAAAGGAGAACTTCCACTTTTGAGTTTAACAAATTTTAGAAACATTTAAAAAATTCAGAGAATTTTACAGGAACTGTATATATACAGTTCCAGTAAAAGTCATTGAATTTTTGCTTATTTGTATCATATTTGTAAGGATAAGCCTACTATATATCCTAAACAAGTTAGAAATTGCAATATCAAATGTGGCAAATGAGGTGCGTGCATAGTATCAACTAGTTTTATAAATATTCAGATCTTGCTGCAATAAGTGTTACACTCTTGGGCAAAAAGGCATGAATACAAAATTTACTATAATTCCATATATTAAATTCAGTAATACGGAAGTAATATGAATCCATCTTAAAAGGACTTAAACACCATGGCAACCTAGAATCATTACCTATCATGGTATATCATTGAATCAATTATGTATTATAGGATTTTTAAATAGAATGAAGAAAACTTTTATTAATGTCTTTTATGTTTTAATTTGATTTTCATAGCATTTGAAGTGATACATACTTTATTGCAGAGGTTTACAAAAAATTACTTCCTGTGTCATAGAAAGTGCATAGTGTTTACAGGGACACACAAAAGATTTCGGATACTTTACATTATTGGAAATACTGTACATTAGCGATGATTGCTAGAGGTGCATTTTTAGTTGCGATATGAGTTTTTAAGTTTAATTAAATATTTCCATATTACGTTGTGTGTATAAAGGCTGTAGATCATATACAGGGCTACACAAAAGAAATCGTAAGGGTATTGCTGGAAGTGCATTTTTAGTTGTGTTTGAGTTTTTAAGTTTAACTAAATTTTTCCATATTACATTGTTTGCATAAATGCTGTAGATCATATACAGGGCTACACAAAAGAAATCCTAAGGGTTTACTGAGTATGAATGAAAGTAACTTAAAGGTGATTTTTAAATGAGTTATGCATTTTTACACTGAACTACATTTAGTATACTAAGATATGTTTGGAGACTATAGATAAAATGATATACAGGTCCACGCAAAGAATTAGATACATGGCCGTCTATGGATGATAATCTCTGGAAGTGTGATTTCACTGGTTTTAAGGATGTTTTAATCTTAATTAAATATTAGCTAAATAGTGGCAGGTATATAAAGATAGTAGGTAAAATACAGGGTTGTATGAAAGTATTCAAGTATGCTTCCGTCTATTGACATAAATTTCTAAAAGTCAAATTCCGACCTATTTATGTGTTTTTAACAATTTCCAACATAGTTGAAAGTCTTTATGTATTCGATTTGTCTGCCCATCTGTCTGAACTCTAACTTGTATTAATATAATTTGTATTGCTGTGTAATTGATATATGTTATTGAGATTGTTTTACTATGTTCGGTATTGAAAATAAAGTATGTATCACTTCAAATGCTTTGAAAATCAAATTAAAACACAAAAGACATTAATAAAAGTTTTCTTCATTCTATTTTAAAAATCCTATAATACATAATTGATTCAATGATATACCATGATAGGCAATGATTCTAGGTTGCCATGGCGATTAAGATGAATTCATATTACTTCCGTATTACTGAATTTAATATGTAGAATCATAATAAATTTTGTATACATGCCCTTTTGCCCAAGAGTGTAACTTATTGCACCAAGATCTGAATATTTATAAAACTAGTTATAGTACGCACGCACCTCATTTGCCACATTTGATATTGCAATTTCTAACTTGTTTAGGATATATAGTAGGCTTATCCTTACAAATATGATACAAATAAGCAAAAATTCAGTGACTTTTACTGGAACTGTATACATACAGTTCCTGTAAAATTCTCTGAATTTTTTAAATGTTTCTAAAATTTGTTAAACTCAAAAGTGGAAGTTCTCCTTTACAGTGAAGATAGTTCCCAATGGTATTGATCAACAGCAAAAAAATCAAAATTTTTAGAATTGGCATTTTCGAAAAAAAAATTTTTTTTGAAAAAAAATTTTTTTTTCAAAAGGTTGCCACAAGAAAAGTTGAATACATTTTTCAAAATTGGGTATATCATTTTAAACAGAAGAATATTATCTTTAAAATAAAATAAACCGCAACAAAATATCTTGCACCGTTCTAGAGATAGAGCACTTTAAAATTTTTATCGAAAATCGCGAATGAGAAAGGATGCCGGGGATGTCATCTTTGGCGGCCTGTATCTCGGGCCAGAAATTTTTTTGGGCAAAATGAAAATATACAAGTATCTTACTTTTTCTTAAATTTTAACATATGTTCAATTCAAAAGCTTCTGAGACTATGAAGGTGACTATGACCCCTGCCTGAGTTGATATGGATTCAGCCTAATATATTTTTAAAAAAGTTATTTTTGTCCACACTAGCCCCATGTGGTGGGGCTAGTGTGGACAAGCTAGAATACTGATTTAGACAATGTAATACAACTCTTATAAGTGTTTGCAAAACTATTATAAAATAAATTTGAACCTAAACAACATAGTAAATATATTAATCGTAATAAAATATAAGGCTGAATCCATATCAACTCAGGCAGGGGGGTTACCTTCATAGTCTCAGAAGTTTTTGAATTGAACAAATGTTAAAATTTAAGAAAAAGTAAGATACTTGTATATTTTCATTTTGCCCCAAAAAATTCCTGGCCCGAGATACAGGCCGCCAAAGATGACATCCCCGGCATCCTTTCTCATTCGCGATTTTCAATAAAAATTTTAAAGTGCTCTATCTCTAGAACGGTGCAAGATATTTTGTTGCGGTTTATTTTATTTTAAAGATAATATTCTTCTGTTTAAAATGATATACCCAATTTTGAAAAATGTATTCAACTTTTCTTGTGGCAACCTTTTGAAAAAAAAATTTTTTTTTCGAAAATGCCAATCCTAAAAATTTTGAATTTTTTGCTGTTGATCAATACCATTGGGAACTATCTTCACTGTAAAGGAGAACTTCCACTTTTGAGTTTAACAAATTTTAGAAACAATTAAAAAATTCAGAGAATTTTACAGGAACTGTATATATACAGTTCCAGTAAAAGTCACTGAATTTTTGCTTATTTGTATCATATTTGTAAGGATAAGCCTACTATATATCCTAAACAAGTTAGAAATTGCAATATCAAATGTGGCAAATGAGGTGCGTGCGTACTATAACTAGTTTTATAACTATTCAGATCTTGGTGCAATAAGTTACACTCTTGGGCAAAAAAGGCATGAATACAAAATTTATTATGATTCTACATATTAAATTCAGTAATACGGAAGTAATATGAATTCATCTTAAAAGGACTTAATCGCCATGGCAACCTAGAATCATTGCCTATCATGGTATATCATTGAATGAATTATGTATTATAGGATTTTTAAATAGAATGAAGAAAACTTTTATTAATGTCTTTTATGTTTTAATTTGATTTTCATAGCATTTGAAGTGATACATACTTTATTTTCAATACCGAACATAGTAAAACAATCTCAATAACATATATCAATTACACAGCAATACAAATTATATTAATACAAGTTAGAGTTCAGACAGATGGGGAGACAAATCGAATCCATAAAGACTTTCAACTATGTTGGAAATTGTTAAAAAAACATAAATAGGTCAGAATTTGACTTTTAGAAATTTATGTCAATAGACGGAAGCATACTTGAATACTTTCATACAACCCTGTATTTTACCTACTATCTTTTTATACATGCCACTATTTAGCTAATATTTACTTAAGATTAAAACATCCTTAAAACCAGTGAAATCACACTTCCAGAGATTATCATCCATAGACGGCCATGTATCTAATTCTTTGCATGGACCTGTATATCATTTTATCTATATTCTCCAAACATATCTTAGTATACTAAATGTGGCTTAGATGCCGTATGTTCCCTCCGCCGTTGTTGTTTTGAAATGTTTGGCGATTTTTTGTTGGCTTGTTGACGGTGGTTATGGATATGGCAACCTCGATATGTTGAATGTCGTGTGACGTGTTGTTCTGGCAACCGAGAAGTTAATGTTGGAATATTGTGAATGTATTTTGATATCGTATTGTATAGTTCTGCCTTTTTATTTTTATGTGAAATTTATTGAATGTATTTGATTAACTATGTTTTCTGTAGTCCGTTTAAACGCTGTTGTTGAAATAATTAGGAAATATGAGGAAATTTTGACAAGAAAAGAAGGTTTGTTTATAGTTTGTGAATACGTATTGATAAGCCTATTTAGGAAAATGTCGGCGATAATATTTCGAGCTGGATCTTTCAAGAAAGCAGATGTTTGTTAAGGTATGTTGATAATTTTATGTATTTTACTGCTTTTGAGTTTTTTACATTTTGTGATTGCTAGAAAGCGAGAATTGCTGAATTTTGAGAATTCTATATTGCGAGAAATGCTGAATTCGGCGATGTTTTTTTTTTCGGAAAATGTGCGCGAAGCGCACATACAACGATTACTGGTTGCCATTTTAGCGAATTTTGTTTTTTATGTGTATTTTTGCTTTAAAAGTTTTTATATTATGAGATTGCTAGAAGGGAAAACTGCTGAATTTTGAGAATGCTACACCTCGAGAGAATGCAGTGATGTTTTTTTTCAGAAATTGTGCGTGAAGCGCACATACAAGGATTACTGGTTGCCATTTTAGCGAATTTTGTTTATTATTTACATTTTATTTTCGTTAAGCCAAACATGCGTATAAACCGGTGCTTGGCGACATTTACTACTTGGTGGAAAAAGGGTTTTCACGCCAAGAAAATTCCAAGATGGCGGCCGGGGGGAACTTATGACATCTGTTCCCTAAATGTAGTTCAGTGTAAAAATGCATAACTCATTTAAAAATCACCTTTAAGCTACTTTCATTCATACTCAGTAAACCCTTAAGATTTCTTTTGTGTAGCCCTGTATATGATCTACAGCATTTATGCACACAACGTAATATGGAAAAATTTAATTAAACTTAAAAACTCATATCACAACTAAAAATGCACCTCTAGCAATCTTCGCTAATGTGCAGTATTTCCAATGAGGTAAAGTATCCAAAATCTTTTGTGTGTCCCTGTAAACACTATGCACTTTCTATGACACAGGAAGTAATTTTTTGTAAGCATCTGCAATAAAGTATGTATCACTTCAAATGCTATGAAAATCAAATTACAACATAAAAGACATTAATAAAAGTTTTCTTCATTCTATTTAAAAATCCTATAATACATAATTGATTCAATGATATACCATGATAGGCAATGATTCTAGGTTGCCATGACGATTAAGTCCTTTTAAGATGGATTCATATTACTTCCGTATTACTGAATTTAATATATGGAATTATAGTAAATTTTGTATTCATGCCTTTTTGCCCAAGAGTGTAACACTTATTGCACCAAGATTTGAATATTTATAAAACTAGTTAATACTATGCACGCACCTCATTTGCCACATTTGATATTGCAATTTCTAACTTGTTTAGGATACATAGTAGGCTTATCCTTACAAATATGATACAAATAAGCAAAAATTCAGTGACTTTTACTGGAACTGTATATATACCGTTCCTGTAAAATTCTCTGAATTTTTTAAATGTTTCTAAAATTTGTTAAACTCAAAAGTGGAAGTTCTCCTTTACAGTGAAGATAGTTCCCAATGGTATTGATCAACAGCAAAAAAATCAAAATTTTTAGTATTGGCATTTTCCAAAAAAATTAAAAAAAAAAAAAATTTTTTTTTTCAAAAGGTTGCCACAAGAAAAGTTGAATACATTTTTCAAAATTGGGTATATCATTTTAAACAGAAGAATATTATCTTTAAAATAAAAAAAAACCGCAACAAAATATCTTGCACCGTTCTAGAGATAGAACACTTTAAAATTTTTATCGAAAATGGTGAATTGGAAATGGTGCCCGGGATGCCATCTTTGGCGGCCTGTATCTCAGGCCAGGAATTTTTTTGGGCAAAACCAAAATATACAAGTATCTTATTTTTTATTGAATTTTAACATATGTTCAATTCAAAAACTTCTGAGACTATGAAGGTAAGATTTTTTCTTTGGCTGCCTGAATTAACATGGATTATACCATAACTTAATTAATGTTATACATAATATTTTTTTGTTATTACTGAGGACTGTAGTTGGGTATGTTATGAATCTATTTCAAAGACAAAATTAAATACATTACAAAAGTACAAAACACTGGTTAAAATAAAAAGGTATGGATGTATTTACCTAACTTAAAATCTTAAGTTTGTTTACAAGGTTAAAGTATTTGTCAAAGCAACTAAATGTTTTTCATTAGTGTTTACACACCCAGGAAACTGTATAATAAGCATGATGGCTTCTTGAATAATGTCTGACTGTGAGAGTTTTCCAATGATGTTTATTTGTGAAACATCACTTTCAATATAAATAAAGTGGTTTTTCTTATAGCTAATACTCTTGAGGCACTGTTTCATACTTGACAAGAAAAACAGACTTTGAATAACTGCTACATATTTATAAAATCTGCTGCGGCTGGACTTCTTGCAAATTAAAGAAACTTGAGCCGATGCAAAATCTCCTGGCTTGATTGTTTTTTTCACTCATTTCTATTTCTTCAATTTCTAATTCATCAACTTCCATGTCAAAAGGCTGTTTCCACTGTCTTCTCGTGTGCTTACCTAATCTTTTGTAGTACCTGGGCATTCACGGTCGATAATATAGCTCCAAAAAAAAGTAATCATCTCAAAAGGCTAATCAATTTAATGGGATAATTCCAGGTTTTTGCAAATCTTGATATAATATTACTTAGTGTAAATAATTTAGATATGCTTTTCCTGCTAAGGAAGGAATATCAGACTGATACTGTTTTGCTGGGATAATTTAACATCCAGTCATTATATGCAACTTTACACATTCCTTTGAATGCACCATAAATTGCGACATCTAGGGGTTGAAGTTTATGGGAAGAATGTGATGGGAATGACAGTAACACAATGTAATTTTCCTTCACATATGTGTAATTGCTACAAGAGAAATGCGTGAATTATGATTATCGAGAAGCAAAAAAACAGGGTGGTCAATATCAGATTTTGTGTGTTCTTGTATATATGGTATAAAACAGCTGGAAATAGTTCTTTTACCGTCCATCCGCTTTTTGAAGGCAAATCTAGACTTTCAGTTGGAGCACCAACAAGAAAATAATCCTTATAATTTATTCTAGGATACATCCTACCTATGCTATTATATTGGACTAGCATTAGTAATTTAAACAAAAAAATGTTTATCAAACTAAATTCTACCATGTGTGTATTCTACACTTAAATTTAGTTATTACTTCTCAAATGAATCTGATTTAGTATGCAAATAACATAAAATGTGATATATTTATATACCTAAATAATGTTTTTACAACTGAAAGCTGAATGGGGCTAGTGTGGACATGTCCACAGTAGCCCCACAACCATGTGTCCACACTAGCCCCATTGTGCCATTTATTTTTTTAGGACTAACACTGGTAAATGTAAACCATGCAGAGCAAAAGTGAATATCAAAAAATATACTGATTAGATTAATTTATAATATAATATACCCTTTCATTTGAAATAATGAATATAAATAGTCTAAATTAGTAATTAAAAAGCAAACCATGAATTTACTTTTTCACCATAAAAACCTTTTTTTATAAATTACAAATGAACTATGAAATGTATTCTCATGTAATTACACATGGAAGTGTATATCAGTGTTGTCAATCTACAAAAATTTACAGAGCAACTTTAACTAAAAAATAACAGAATTATTCAAGTTGTCCACACTTAGCCCCCTTCTCCCCTACCTGCGGCCCGAGACATAATCATAATAAATTTAGTAAGATGTGCATAAGAAGTAATTAAAGTCTTCACTGTTGCTTTATATAATATTTTCACAGGAAGACAAAATCTGTATTGTTATTCATAATTCATTTAAAATTGTGTTAAAATATCTTAATTGCCATTTTTATAGACAAAGTTATTTTTATGTAGTTATATTTGTGCTACAGTGGTGTATATACACATTTTTCTATCTTTAACACTAATCAAACATTATTCCAAATTAATTTAATTTGCACTGTATATTTATACAATTAAGAAAAAAAGTTTTTGAATTGATCAAAAGTCTGATTTATTAGAGAAACTCTTGGTTTTTTTTTTTTACTTGGAAATTCTGTATTATTAATTATGTTTTATACTTATCATAGGGCTAAAACTACTTTTTGTTGTTAAACGTTTCCGCGTAAAAATTGGCAAAAAAATAATAATCACACCGCTATTTATGAAAACAATCTTTGAACTATTTCTACAATATTTGCAATACAAATCTATCATGAAGTTAATTGTTCAGAAATAGTGCTGTTAAAATTTTTTGGTAACATTTGTCCTACAGCAAACGTTAAACCTCACTTATTAGGATATTAACTTTGTTGGCTGAATCCCAGAACAGCCAAGACACTTGGCATCATTCAATTTGGCGAGGCGATAAATGGATTTTTGTTGTTACCAGTTCGTTTCGTAAATTCTTTCCACGCCTACAGTGGAATCTTGAATTTGGATTGGTTTAATGGGATTGGTTGATTTGTTGTGTATTGGATGGTTACACCTATCTGACAATTAGCTCAGCGGTGTTTTGACAACTCAACTCTGCATGTTTTGTAATTTGTGTAAAAGGAAGGCATTTTGCAATTGTAAAAATAAAATGTCGGCAAGGCAAAAGTTTGTTGTTGTTAATTTTTTTTTGCTGTTTTTAGTTGTAAAAATTGAAAGTTAAAGTACCTGTGTAATTTAGTTTGAAATTGTGAGTATTTGTTCATTTTTTTTGCTGGAAAGTTAAATGAAGTTTGACTGGAAATTTATGAAATTATGGCAATTAAACATTTTTTAGAGTTGGTTTTCAAGAAAGGAGATGTCTGTTAAGTATGTTAATTTTATGCATTTTTTGTTGTAATGTTTTATATTAGCCATTTATTGTATATTTCTCATGTATGCTGGCCTTATGAGTTTTGTATATTTTGAGATTGCTACATAGAAGAACTGCTGAATCCAGTGATGTTTTTTTTTTTTTTTTTGGTTAATGAACACATAAGCATTCATATGACGTTTAGTGATTGCCGTTTTAATGAGTTTCCTGTGTTTTTCAGATTGCTGCAGAACTAGGTTGCTGTATTCAGTGATATATATTATTTTTTTATGAACGCAAAGCGTTCATACTTCCATAAATTAGAAATGAATTGATCATTGTTTACTCTGATATAGGCACATACTTTAAAAGATTAAATGACGCCATGATTTTTTCATCATTCATTGATTTTTTTCATCAGATCATTCAGGAAAGTGGACCCAATCACTTTAGTTTTCAGGTTGGCGTATGTGAGGTGTTTGGCACATGTCAGAAAAGTCGCTAAGTGGGATGTCTCGCCTGTTCTGGGATTGTGCTGCTTTGTTATACTACTTGTGTTACCTTACTATTTTGATTAATAATTCTTTTTACCCTATTATAAGTGTGTTGTGGCCCGCTTAGCGTAGCAAACGTATGTTTTTGTGGCCCATGCAAAAAAAAGTTGGGTATGGCTGCTTTAAATGAACAAAAATATTACAATCAGCAACTTTTTTTTTTATAGGCATTTTATTTGTGAATGTAATCCATCATACACATTTTTGTGGCAAATATCTCCATAAAACGATTATAAAAATTTTCCTTCTCTTTAAGTTGCTCCATACCCCTTGTGCAGATAATCAGCTGTCAAAAATAACACCCTTCAGTAGCTCCTTATTTCTTTTTCAAATGATAATAACAACAACAACAACAAAAGGATTATTCATACGACTTTAATTTAGGTGGATCTTTCATAGATATGAATTCTTTTTAAAGCCAACATTTTCCAAATGTTTTTGAAAATTATTTCTTTTTCCATTGTCATATGAATATTAAGCAAAATAACTGTAGTCGTTAAATTTTAGTGAACTTTATCTTTTGTCATTTGGATAGCTACTTTTAGTATTATTAATGTAAAAGTAATTTTTCCAAAAATTGAAAAATAATTTGGATGTGAAAGGGGTAAAAAGCAGAAATAGTAAATGGTTAATACGTAATGGTTAAAATTATTGGAGTAAAGTACACACAACATATTATGTGTTACAATTTTGAGAATACATTTTAATAATGAAGCAAAAATTACTAAATTGTTCAATCAATTTATTTATACTATTTAACCTATGAAAGGACAGAAATTCTTAAATTATTCATCCATTTAATTTAGTATCCTTATTAAAGAATAAAATACCTTTTATAGTACTTAACAAAATAGATTTCCTCTAGAAAATACAGTTCACCCCTCTAATCCGCAACTCTATAATCCACACTATATTTCAGATGTAAACAAAGAGTTAAAATCTATTTTTAAGCAAAATAACTCACATTTTGACTGTAATAAATATTGACTAATCTAATGAATTTAATAAGAATTTTAATTAATTTTAAATGCACTAAAAATTTTTAATGTATTTCTGCATTAGTTAGAAAGAAATATTCTGTGCATCTTATAAATAACTATTAGACTGCTATATTCTGAATGCATTTGTTGGCTATATAAAAGGTAAAATTACTTTCAAAAGAGGGGTTAGCTCTTTTGGATACATGTCTTAAGGGTGGATTTTTTATAATGGGCCAAAATGGATATTGACAATTTCAAAAATTTTAAATTTAACTTAGAGCATATTCAAAGTTATTTTTAGTATCACCTATGATGACAAATTATGTAGTATGAATATTTGAGCTACATTTTCTAAATAAGTTTATCTATTTAGCGTATTTTGAGAGAGAAAAAGGAGAGAATGTCAATTGGGTGACTTTTTAAAACCAGTTGTTTACAAAAGTATTAGATGAAGTATGATACATTTTTTAAAATATATAAAAGGGGCTGAATAGTTTATTAAGAAAAAAGTCTTAAATCAACCTACATGAATATATTTTTTCATAAAGAAGGTGATAAAAACCTGCAAAAAAGAAATATTTTGTGATTCCACATATAAAAGTTTCAATAAAAAAAAAAAAAAAAAATACTGAAGAGAAAGCTTTAAACATATCCATCTCCTTAAACAGCTCATACTGATAAGTTTTTAAGACAAATTAAAAAAATATATATTGTTTTAATTTAGAAATTTAGAAACTATTACTGTATCACCCCATTGACGCTAGTGTCAGCCCTATGACCAAGTGTCATCCCATTGAAGAATTTTACTATGGGATGAAATTTCAGGATAATCATTCCATACTGGACACATTATTATTATAAATATGAATCTTATGGGTATATAAAGAAGACAACACATTGAAATAAAAAAAAAATACATATACTGCCCTAAAATTTTATATTTTGAAAATGATGAAAAACAAAATTTATTTATTGAAGACATAATGGCCTCGCTTGTTAAAGGTGGGCTCGTTTAAAATTTCAAGTATTTGTCTCTGATCAATAAAGTCTGTGTCATCATTCTCTGGAAAAATGTAAAATTCCCCAATCTTTTATTTCTTCAAAAACCTCACCTCGTACATCTCATCAATTTCTACAGGCGTGATTTTACCAATGAACTGGTGCTTGCTTCTTTTCCCCAAATATTCAACTCTTACCCATGTACCAACATTATGAATTTTATGAGAGTTGCTTGAAACAGATTGTGCAAGTACTAATTATGAGAGTGAAGGAAAAAAAAGAATGTTTATGTGATAATTTTTTAACATTGATAATGAAAAATATAATGCAATTAGAAATGAATAACTTAAAAAAAGGATACATAAAGTTGGTTCTACAGGCACTATAGATCAAAATTGGGAATTTCATTAGTGGCCACTGGCCGGTAGGACTAATTTTTAAAGTGGCCACTTTCTTTAAACTAATGGCCACTTTTTTTGTTTCAAAATGCTAAACAGTAAAATTTCTATAAGTATTAATCTAAAACTGAGTTGCCCAAATAAATATGTTAATATAAATATACTGGAAACAAAAAAAGTAGAATCCTTGATGAAATGCAAGAAAATTTTACTATCTCCTTGTAAAAAAGTGGCCGCTGATAGACAATTTTTCATTAGCCACTTTTTTTCATTTACTGACCCTGTGGCCGGTGGCTAGTGCTAATTTTGACCTATAACAGGCACCATATTGAAGTCAAAGGTAGGCTTGTATGATGGGAAGTGATTACAAACAGAGTCAAGGCAACAAACAAAACATCTGAGACTTCGGAGAAAGATTCTTGGCCTTTTCCCTTTTGAATACGTAATTTGATGAATTTTCATAATATTTAGGATTGCTGGTAATTTGCTTGGTAAGGATGACTTCATAGCTTCAATTTCTTCTTCTTTAATAAGAAGAACTTCCACCTTAGTCTCCTGAAAAACTTTAACAAAATCTTCTGCTGATGATATATCATTATCATGCATTACAAAAGCATCTGCGCTTCTTTTCAAAAAACCTCCTACTCCATCCATAGGTCCTTTACCATGTCCGCTTTCGGAATAGCTCCAAGGGAAAAAAATTATGTTTGAAAGAAAGGCGGTATTCTGTGTGATCATGAAAAAATATGTTTGACCTATTTCGATATTGTGATGTAGGCCCATCTGAGAAGAAATGAATGGTGTCGATATCTGGAATTTCATTTATAAGCTTCATTAATATGGGGTCTAAATGTGCCCAAACAGCATGAGCACCATGATCTAAGTTATTAGATACTGTTTCAAATGGCAAGCATGAAACTGAATCTTTTTCTAAATAATAGGCTACACCGGTATGAATGGATATTTGTCGCTTTGATGCACCAAAGTGCATGGTTTGAACTTCATCAAAGATTTTAGTTACATAATTTTCTGAAAAATCAATCTGAAGAATAATGTCATTGCATTTTAAGATTTTTCGTTTACTTTGCAAAGTAGTTATTTTATGATATGGTGAAAAAATGTTTCTTGAAAGATGGAATTTCTCTTTTCAATAATTTCTGATGGTTTTTTATCAAGGGACAGTTTTTTTGTAATCTTTATTTTTCTCATAGGACCTTTGATGCTCTTCTCAACAGTCTCTGTCACCCATTTAAAATGACCATAACGTCTTCATTGTGTTGACCAGCTTCATAAGCAATAACATTATCGTTGCACTCTTTACACTTGCCCAACATACAATCAGCATTTTCATTATTACACGTCAAGCTGCCCACTAATATTTCAGGATCACCAAAATTGATTATTCCTACACTGTTCAATTTCTTTGCGAGAAACTTCATATTTTTGTGCACACAAAGGCAGGTGTTTCTATTGGATAATCTAGGAAGAACAACCCAGAATGGTTTGTATTTCCAAAATGTTGAGTATGAAATGTTTCCATTTACCTTAATGAACTTTCTATGCAACTGTTTTATGTTTCCCAATAGTATCCTTTTCTGTTTCCTATTTTTTCTTCTTACAATGAAATCCTTCCCACGGCACATCCGGGAAATATCATCTCTTTCAAAATAGGATCGAATGGCTTGTACATTTTACAGTAACTTTTCTTTTTCCTTCATACTGCGCAACATTTAAATTTCGGGCAAACTTCTTATTTTGTTTTGGGGTCTTAATATCTTGTGCAAGGTGTTGCACTTTATATTTTTTTAATGTACTTCCACTAATACATTTATTAAAAATTTGCCTCACACAAGAACATGTAGGTAGGGTTTCAGCATTGGATTTTAAATGAGAATGCAAGCTTATTCCATGTAAAAGTTGTTTGCGAACTAAGTTCTGTACAGTGTACCCCCCGAGTCAGAATTTTGACTTTTTTATTAGGTGAAGCTGCTGAATTCTTACTAGATGATTGTTTTCGCTGAAGAGATTTTTGTAGCATTTTCACCTTGCTTTGCAATATACCAATTGATCTATTTCTTTTTTGTATCTCCCTTAACATCCAAGCATGGTTTTGTGTTCGAACTTTCTGCCCACACACCCTTTGAGAACTAAGAGGCGTATGTTAAAGTGCAACACGTGGCTTTGGTTCAGAATTCATTTGACTTGTGTCTACATTTTCCAACTGTTTCTTTTTCTTTCTACATTTTTCTGAAGCTTTCCTCCAATACTTTCTCTTATTTCTTTGCTCTTTGGGTGTTAGATCATTAATTCCTTTAATTAAATTTAAATCCTTTTTATTTTGGTAAGCTTCTCTTTTCTTCCTATTTCTTTCTTCTCTCTGAGCTTCATTTAATTTTGCTAAATATTTTCTATTCCTTACATTTGCCTTCTCCCTGTACTTTTTATACTCAGTTGACTTACTCTTTACTTCAGAAGCTCTTTTACGATTTTTTCTTTTTTTGTACTTTAGATGAACTAGGCACACACGCTTCTATAGAATTGGGAATATGAATATTTTTTTCTTCTTCTACATCTTCCATTTTAATGTTGTTTTACATCCGGAATAACGATTCTAAGCAACAACAAAAAAAATTAACACTAGTATCAACAAACTGCAAGTAAAAGCAATGTGAGGTGCCAATTTCTATTCTAAAATTCTATGATCAGTTTTGTTTACAGTTAGTATGCAGACGACTGATTAATAACACAGAATCCAGAAAAAGTAACAAAAAAGTGTCTACTATTAAAGAAAAGAAGAAGCAGATAAGTAGCGAACGCTGAACTGCATTTTCTGTCAATCGAATGACAAGCAGTCATTAGGGCGACACTGCATCAGCACGAAGCTAACAGGAAAGACAGGCTACTACGGTGGGTCCGATTCTTCTTTTTTTACAGACCGCTGAAGTCACGTGATGCTCTTTTCGCACACTTTCATTGGTGCATTCGAGCATCACATGACTCCAGGGGTCTGTAAAAAAAGAAGAATCGGACCCACCGCGGTAGCCTGTTTTTTTTTGTTAGCCTCGGCATCAGCAGACATGACGTCATCCTGTTGAGCGTCGTTCGATTGACAAATTGTAAACAAAGAGCCTTTACGTTCCGAGTAGCGCATGGAGGAAGGTTTTAAAACAAAATATTCTAAGAAGTCAGCAGGCTTAAACAACTAAACAGTTAAATTACTTAAGAAAATAAGCTGTAATTATTTTAAAGCCATCATCCGATTGACAGCTGTAGGTTGAACTAATTCGATATCAATTACTTTATCTCGCTTTGAAGTAAAATAAACAGAACCTTGAAATTAATTTCACATTTAGCGGTAAAGAATAATAAAGATTGATGGTAAAGTGAATGCGAAAGTGCAGATGCTGCTATATTTTGTTTAATGTAGGAGTCGGCAACAAGTGTCATCCAATTGACGGAAAATTCGACGACATGTTGAAATCATGCATTTTAAAAAAAGGAGGGGTTAAACAATTGTAAACAACATAAAATGTGGGTTTAAAAGAGTTGATAGAAATAAAATTTTAGTATTTTGAAGATATAAACATTGTGGTAATATTTAATGCAGCCGTATAAAAATAATTTTTCCATACGGCGACACGTCATCCGATTGACGATTTATCACTTCTACATTTAAAAACTATATTAAAATTGTTAGTTTTCAGATTTTTTTTCTTTCAAAAAATGAAATGAACTTTTAAATTTTAGAGGCATTTTCAAATCTTTAAGCATAAATAAAACACGAAAAATATGCCGACGACGCTAAATCGCCCATTATAAAAAATCGACCCTTAATCTTTTAGAAAAACAAACTTTTGTTATTTATCAAGAAATCCTGACTCTTGTAAAAGACTTCAAGATTAAATTGCAGAATATAAATTAAAAGCTATAAAGCAAACCATTATCACTGTGATGTTTGAGATCTAAAAATAAGTTTTATTAATTGTGCATTATTATATTATTTAAATGTAATTCTAATATTGGATACAGTTTATATATATATATAAGCAGTTTCTTTTATTTCTGTGTTATTTATTTAGAATGTGGTTACTATATTTGTTGATAAATTCCAAATATTACAATGTAAACAAAGAAATAGCCTATAATCTGCAAAATTCTATAATCCGCAAAACCCTTGGTTCCAACTTGTGTGGATTAGAGGGAGTGTACTGTAATTCAAAAATTGAATAAGCGTAAAAATGAAATGCACATACTAATTTTCTCTGAAAGTGCAAAGAATGGATTCGATAAAATTAGTGATGACAAGCAGTGTTATTTCTCGGAAACTGGGAAAATACTTCCGCAGCCTGATTGGTCGCGAGGGACTGTGAATATGCGTGTGCAAGCAAGACCAGATTCGGAAATCTAAGCAAATCCTTGTAGCAAGTTACGATCCAGTTTAGCCACCTAATTTAAAAAGTGATAGATGGTATCAATTATAAGAAAAAATTGAATGCAGGGGTTGATCCAGGCAAAATTTGGGGCCTATTTAGGGCCCTTTTACAAAAATCTATTTAATAAAATAGGCCCCTTCACAAAAATAAATTTAATAAAATGGGCCCCTTCACAAAAATAAATTTAATAAAACAGACCCCTTCACAAAGTTCCTTTTAATAAAATAGGCCCCTTTCATAACATTTTTTTTTCATAAAAATTGTTTTAAAATGTGTAATTTGTAAATAAAACCAGGTTACAAAAAACAAACTTTAGCGAGGGGATTTAAAGAAGTTTTTGTTAGTAAATTCTTGGTTCGAATTTGAGTAACTGGATTTCAACTTTCATTACAAAATGTTATTTTTCACAAAAATATTATAAAATTCACAAAAATAACTTTTACTTTTCACAAAATGGGCCCCAAAAATAAAAACCTGCATCGATCCCTGGATTGCCATTATTATCACATCATCTTTAGCTCAAAAATTAAAGGGAAAAAGAAAAAAGCATTTCAAAATATGCTTGCATAAAATTATAAACGTTTATGTTGTCTTTATTTTTCTCTTGTCATCGCCGAATTTGCCGATGACCAGAGACTTCACCACTGTTAAATAATGTATGTCAGTAAACATAAAAGAAATTCAAATGTAAAATGTGGAAATTGAAACTTCATTTTAATATCAAAAAGCTAAAATACTGAATTCTGTAAAATAATTTTGCAGAGCCTTTGTTGGGAATAAAGCGAATGGTCGTCTTTCTTATCTTTTCTAATAATAAATTAATGTAATAACAGATACCAACCGTACTACACTCTATGTAATTTCAGTTGGCTTCTTAAGGACATCTGTCCTCCCAGTTCATATCTTCCTTGTCATGGGAAAAAGTAGAGCGGTCAGTCAGTCAAATGCAGTATTATCATAGTCACTGATCTAAGATAAGGACCAGGACACTGGCCTTGAAAAGTCGATTGAAATTACATATAGTATAAGTCTAGTTATTTTTGGCTGATGGGAATGCCGTGCTCTGTTTTTTAACCTTTTCTTTGCTTGAAAATTTAGTCATGTGGTCCAGTATTGTAGCTAAATTATCAAGTGCATTTATATATATTTGCTATTTCACTTGTAACTGTTCAAAAATCTGTTCAAGAAGAGTTTGAGTCCATTAAAAGACCTTTTATGAAAATTTTCTTCTTAAAAAAATCTTAATAAAATTCTTCCATCTTCAAACCCAATCCTTCATAAATCCTATCATAATGATGATCCTATCATATCTAAATTGAATGAAAATATATTCGTGTAGTAATAGTTTAATAATATAAATTTCTGTAAATTCATAACTAAATTTAATGCACTTATAAACATTGGTCTATGCAAACAAGAGGAGAGGGCACTGCTTCCCCCCCCCCCCCCCCCTAAATCTTCAAAAAAGTAAAGAAGGAAATATATATAATAAGATTTTGTGATCATTATTGAATTGATTATTACATGATTGTAATTTTATTGCATAGTAGTTTCAGAGTTCATTCTAGGTGTTTTTCGTGGGGCGGGCCGCCCTGCCTGCCCTTCTTTACAAAATTTGACGCACCGATGCCCCCACTGTCCAAAAGCCCCGCCCCGCGTGCCCTATCACTCGGAAAATCAACCGAGGAAAAAATAGCGCCCTTTAAGTTAATTTCATCGCTTATTTCAAGCAAACTCTAAACTATTTGTAAACATTATATAATGTCCTAGCCCCATTTTGCTCCTAATCTGTTCCTTTTCACTCTCCCCCCCCCCCCCATCCTCATACAGATACCAATTATTTTCAGTAAAATTCCAGCACCGACACAGCCATAAATCTCTGTTTCTATACCCCGTTTCTCGGCTACCGTGAAAACTCAGCCGAAAAAAAAAAAACCCCGGAAAGGTCCTTTGATGAAATTGGCATTTTTTCACGATTCTCTGATGATTTTTTTTTTTCGGCGAACATTTCTCAAAATTTGCGATATAGTTTATGTCCAAATTTTCGGATTTATGACCGATTCTTTTTAATTATCAGAAATGACTGCCTTAATTTTTCTGAAAAGAATCACCCCTGCACTGCAAAGTGTCATGGATGGGGTGAAGGGTTAGTAGCCAAGACTTTTTAAGGGGTGGTGTCAGAGTGGAAGAGTTATTAGTTATTTATCATTACATTAATGTGCCCTTTTATGGCAAAGTGCACCCTGCCTGCCCTTGATCCTAGAATGAACTCTGGTAGTTTTGTTTTAAAGATTTTCATTATAATTCATTACAAGTGCTAACTGTTTTTGCAGCAAAAGATACCAACTATTTTTCATTGCCAACCTCCCCCCCTCCCCTACCCCCGATTCTTAATGAAAATCCAGCATATATACCTATGCTTATATAGTGTTGACTCTAGAAAAAAAGGGCCGCCGGGTGGGAATTTTTCAAAAAAGGAACACTATTCTAAAAAAAGGTACATTTTTTCAAAAAGGGAACACTATTCTAAAAAAAAGGTCACTTTTTTTCAAAAAGGGGCGCTTCTACCTTGTTCACAAAAATTATTTTGAACTGGTTTGTTTAGAGTCCCTAGACTTTGTGATATTTTCCCGGGATCAATTGAATTGTCACGGGGTGCATAGGAAGTATTAAAAAGGGCAGCCAGGTGCATCAGAAGGGTTTTAAAGATCCACCGGGCACAAAAAAGAAATAAAAAGGGCCGGCGGGCGCTGCACCCTGCTAAAGCGGCTTAGAGTCAACACTACTTATAAATACATGATTTATTAAAACAGAACCTTCCTAAATATATCTGAGCAGGAACTTAAGTACTGTAGACACCCTTAAAACCTCAAACACCTAAAATCCACACATCATCACAGATGTAAACAATGAAACTTTAAGTTCAGATGTAGGGACAAAATTACAGACTTTTTTTTAATTTTTATATCATTCTGTAGGTATTTTAATTTGTAATTCTTGTTAATATGACTGAACTCATATTTTTTCATAAAGGAAGTATAAATTAATTTCTGAAAATATTGCTGCTTATCATTGGTAATCAAACTTTTTAGTAAATATATTTGTGTTAAATAATTATCAAGTAGGAGCTTGGTGCAATATGATAAAAGCATAAAAAAATAGCAACGTTAAAATCACCAAAATTTTAAGCATACCGGTTTCAGTAGCATATAGCATACCTTCCTCAGTGCTCTGAGGAAGGTATGCTATATGCTACCGAAACCGGTATGCTTAAAATTTAAAATTTTGGTGCTCTTAACATTGCTATTTTTTATGCTTTTATTATATTTGTGTTAATCAAGTTTTTTTTGGTAATTAAGTCTGTGTAAACCTGAAATAAAACTTCAACTTAACTATTCATTATTTATTTATTTGACCTTTATTTTAAATAATTTAAACATTTTAAATATTATCTTGCTTTTTATCACTTTTGTTTATTACTTTACTTAATTATTTTAATATTTTACTATATTGTAAACATTAGTTATAATTTTGATTGCATTATTACATTGAAATTACTTTTTAAAAATGTAAACAAGGAAATGACCAGAAATCTGCACAACCTCTGGTCCCAAGCTGTACGGAGTTGAAGATTTGATTTACTGTATATAACATTCATTTCAGATTCACTAAATTTTCATTATATTTCCACACAGTATAAAAAACACTTCAATAATTTTTCAATCTTATAAAAATGTTTTTTCTTTCCTTTTTTTTTCTAATCAAAATGTGTTACCTTTATGTGTTCTTTTTAGTGCAATAGGGTAAAACATTGCAAAGTGATTGTCATTTATGCAATAATTTCTTTTAAATGACCAAACCTCTTTTCTACAAATAGTCAAACTGTAGTAACATTTCCTTTCTAAATTCACTAAAATACAGTACATAAAGCCATTTATCCAGAATACTTGGGGCCATATATTTTCTGGATAATTAGTTGGACATATCAGTAGGTGATTAAACTTTGTAATATGGAGATAAAAAAGAAATTACACAACCAGCCAAATAAGTCTTTCTTTTTTTGATGAATTTCGTTTTAATTAAGCTAACTCCATGAAAGAAAAGGATGTGGTATTAAAATAATTAAAAAATTGTTACCTACTGCTTCTATCACTCTAAATAAATGTAATAAAGATAAGTTTATTTATTTGTATAAAATTGCCATTTCCCCCAACCAGCAAAAATAAACAAAACAAAAGAGGAAAGAAAGAGACTGAATCCATCAAAATAAAACTCAAAAGTTTGTACAGTTAAATCAGTAACTTGCACATTTCTTTAAGGATCAAGAAAGCTGGCTAATAAAAATAAGCTTTAATGAGTTTTTTTTTTTTACAAATTTATTAACAATTATCATTTTACTATTAGATTTATATAAAATAATTTTAAGAAACTTCTATGCTTTGCTTTTTCCATTTTCAAATGCTACTTGCACAATATGACAAAAAGTCACAAGATACTTTCACTTTTAGAGTTTTTGTTGAATATCTAGAGAAGTACTTTATGAATTCATCTGGAACTTCAGAAAATCAAAAATATAAAGAACATGTTTGACCTCAGTTTTCACTGTAAGTTTGGCCACAAGGATAATTAGGAGACCAACAAAAAAACGAATAAAATAAATGCTCGCAATCAGCCTGTAAAATAAAATGCTCAATATGATTTGCAGCACATGGCTAAGTGGGTCTTGTACAATATTTAGCATTCATTTATGTAAGAATAGTGCATATGTTCATGGAGATATAAAGGTTTCTTTAAAACATGCAAGAAATTTCTATTTCTACATACTTTTTGCTTATAGCATGCAGGGTTTCTGGCGAAAAAGTATTTTTCCATCCTCAATAGCTCAAAATTTTCTGAGACATTTTCAGGCTCATTTTTAAAAGTAAAAACATGAAACTTGCTGCGGTGATTTTTGAAGAGATGTATAAGAGGTCATGTGATTTCATTTTTCGTTCAATTAATTAGAATTTGAGTTTTAAACAATTATTTTCTCCGTATGACCATTTTTTTCATTCCCAGATCTCCCGCTTCGGAAAATTCGGTTCAGAACGCCAACTTTGACAGCATTTTTTACAATATTTTCTGCATTTATCAAAAAATCGAGAAGTATGGCACATTATGTAGTTTCTAAATAAGAGAATTTCCCAGTTTGATGCGTTTAAGAGCAAAAATGAATCGGAAAGTAAGCAGTTTGGATTGAAATACACCCTTAAATGTTTAATGAAATATGAGCATTTGTATACTATAAAATAATTTTTAAGTGTGCCTGCATGGATAATGAAATTTATTGCCCATATAGTGAGCTGATTTTCAGTTGCTTTCTAAAAGTAGCTGGATGATAAAGGATTTTCAGCAAATTGACATTTTTTATTAATGTTTTAGTTCTCCTTGAAAGAACCATTAGAACAAGCCTATTCCAACAAAAAATGAATTATCAAAATCAAATCATATGTTCAAACGCTATAAGTGGACATATGTTAAATACATACTCCTTTGTTGGAAGTCTGAATAAAAGATGATAATTTGTTAAAAATCCCTTATCGCCCAGTTACTTTTACGCTCGTATTCACGAATAACTTTGACCCCCAAGTTATGCTGAAAACCCTGGTCAAACACTGAAATGGTATTTACCGTCTTCCTTACTGAACTAGTTCGAGGTTGAAATCTAATGCCGGGTTCAGTAACCCAACTCTGGTCTAGAGCAGGTTCAAGTTGGAATTTCTCAACCGAGCATGCATAGTTAATGGAAAACAAGTGGTGAGAGAGAGGATGGACATTTTACAATGGCAGCGAGCATGCTAAATGAAGGTGCTGTGTAAAATATAGAAGTTTTGCTATTAAAAAAAAACAGAATAGCATTATGTAAAGGTATGTAATCTCATATATATGTAATTATCTTCAATATTTTTTATTTGATTTGTTTATAATTATGTATATATCTGTATATTATATATTTTGAATTGTTTGTTTACATAAATACGCATGGTCGCGAAAAATTTATTTGCCATAAAAATAGCCAACATTACTTAAACGGCCGATAAATTGTCACTAAAGTAAAAACTGTTGTGTTTAAGAACATTTATTTTTTGCAGTTTTGATGTTAAAGAATTCAGAAATGTATTTTTATAGTACCGAAATAAATGTCATACTTACATAAGTTTTAATTAAAATGTGAGACATCAGACTAATTTGCATTTTTGTTTAAGTAAAGAAATACACAGATTATCTTCAAATATCCATAGATTCTCTGTAGATTTTTGATCAGTACTTATAGAATGTTTGAAAATTAAATTTTGGTTTATTGTTAAAGATGAAAATAAGCACTCGCCAGTTGCCACTCGGCAATTGAACGTAAAAAGCTGGCAATTAAAAATATGGAAAGAACCAGCCAAGCACAGGACTTTTCAAAAGGGATTTCATCAAAGTATCGCTGAAAAAAATGCAAATTTTGTCAAAAGATCACGAAAAAAATGCACATTTCATCAAAACATCGTGAAAAAAGCATATTTCGTCAAATGATGCGAAAGAAACCCAAATTTTGTCAAAGAATCACTGGAAAAAATGCAAATATCGTCAATAGAGCATAAAAAAATGCAAATTTTGTCAAAAGATCACAAAAAAACACTAATTTTGTCAAAAGATCACGAAAAAACACGAATTTTGTCAAAAGATCACGAAAAAACACGAATTTTGTCAAAAGATTACGAAAAAACACGAATTTTGTCAAAAGATCACGAAAAAACACGAATTTTGTCAAAAGATCACGAAAAAACACTAATTTGGTCAAAAGATCATGAAAAAACACAAATTTGGTCAAAAGATCATGAAAAAACACAAATTTGGTCAAAAGATCATGAAAAAACACAAATTTGGTCAAAAGATCGGAAAAAAACCCCCACTAATTTGGTCAAAAGATCGCAAAAAAACCACTAATTTGGTCAAAAGATCGCGAAAAAACACTAATTTTGTCAAAAGATCACGAAAAAACACGAATTTTGTCAAAAGATCATGAAAAAAACACTAATTTTGTCAAAAGATCACGAAAAAACAAGAATTTTGTCAAAAGATCATGAATTTTGTCAAAAGATCGCGAAAAAACACGAATTTTGTCAAAAGATCACGAATTTGGTCAAAAGATCACGAAAAAACACGAATTTGGTCAAAAGATACGAAAAAACACGAATTTGGTCAAAAGATCATGAAAAAACACGAATTTGGTCAAAAGATCACGAAAAAACACGAATTTGGTCAAAAGATCGCGAAAAAACACGAATTTGGTCAAAAGATCGCAGAAAAAAACACGAATTTGGTCAAAAGATCGCAGAAAAAAACGTGAATTTGGTCAAAAGATTGCAAAAAAAAGAGTGAATTTTGTCAAAACATCGTGAAAAAAAGAACTTTCCGCCAAAGGATCATGAAAGAAATGAAAATATCACGAAAAAACGGGAAATTGGTTAAAAGCCTCCCCCTCTACTGTAACCTTTCAGAAAATTTGCTGCGAATTTCAATTTTTTTTTTTTTTTTAATCACACCTGCTTGTTTGTGGATAAACATACCTATTTTTTCTTATTGTCAGATCTTAATTCTAGACAAATAATTAAAAAAAAGGGAGGGATTCTTATGTCGTTAGCTACACAAGTACCTAAGCATAGTGGGACTTATGTAGTTAGCTACATAAGCATGTTGTGTATAATTTTGGTGTTGACTTATTTTAAAATTTAAAATAGATTGGAAATTAGTATCTCAAGTTTATTCAAAACAATATGAATTAAAATGTTATTATTTAGTACATAAATTACTTTTTTACTCTCAACTCATATATTTTTAAATTAAATATTCAGTGACATAAATGTACTTAATAAAAAAGCTAAAAATCTTTAACAATGATTTTACACACAAATAACGTACAGACACGACAAAAAAATCCCATACGATCATTTCAAGGATTCCTGGATCCCTTTCCTCAGTGAGGGAGAGAAAAAAAAAGAGAATTAAAATGGTTTCCAAGAAAGCCCTCAATTATAACCCCGAGTACTGGCTTTGGACTGATTGAAAAGGTGAAAACACGAGTTTATATATCTTAAAGGAGTGACGTAATGGACCAGAACCAACAGAAAAAAAGGAGTCACTGCGCAGGATCCCTCCACACTGGCGGCGAAAGAAAAGGGGTGCTGGTCATATCATTAACTAAGGAGGAAGTACGTTTATGAATATAGTGAGCTTCGTAAAAGTCTAGATCAAAAATTGAGTTACATTTTTGAATAATTTTAGCATGTGGGTAATTAAACTGGTGGTTGGAATTCCAACAATGCTTTACTATTGTAGATTTCTCAAATTCCTGTTTTCTAACGTAATTCTGGTGTACTCTCAGCCCTCAAAGCAGAATATGCTTAAAAGTGTGACGTACATTGCAGAACAACAGACTTCTCTGCAGAACATTTCAAATTATCATTTTCAAGAAAATTCACTATTCAATTGAAGGAAAAATTGCGAAATTCATCACTCAATGGGTGAAAAAAAAAAAAAAAATCTTTAATCGTCCATTTAAAAATATTGCGAAATTCATCAATTGGTCGCGAGAAAACCTGCGCAATTCGTCAGTCAATCCTGAAGAACAAATCGTGAAATTCTTCAGCCTGTTGTGGAAAAACAAACAAAATTCAATGAACAGCCGCAGAAAAAAAAATCCCCGATTTTCACCAATTGGTTGTAGGTAAAAAGCCCCACGATTATCTCTTCTAATCAGTCGCAAGAAGAAAAACTCAACTGGCTTACGGTACAAGGAAAAAAATCGAGAAATTCGTCAGTGGATCGTTGGAACAAACTGTGAAAAGACCAATAGTTTCCTCTAATCGGTCGCAAGAAAAAGCCTCAAAATTTGCCTATGGTACAAGGGAAAAATCGCGAAATTCATCAGTGGATCATTGGAAGACATTCCCGCAGAATATTCTTGATCAGCTGAAGTTTGTTGCAGAACATTGCAGAGTATTCTGCTTTGGGGCTCTCAGCCTAAATCTATGTGCAGGCTTCGTCTGCACAATGTAAGAGAGGCCGCACTCACAAATAATTCTGTAAATGTCCCATGTATTATGGTCGTCAATAAGATCTTGGAACCCATTTTAATTCTCCCTTTTTTTTTCTCTCTTTCACTAAGGAAGGAGATCCAGGAATCCTCAAAATGATCGTATGGGATTTTTTTTTGTCATGTCTTTATGTTATTTGTGAGTAAAAAAATTATTAAAGATTTTTAGCTTTTTAATTAAAATTCGCGCAAAGTTTGATCTATGCTTATAAATGTACTTACTGGCTACTAAAGAAATTATTCTCACTAGCCAGCAACTGGCTACTAAAAAAAAAATCAATCTACCAGCCAGTGGCTACTAAGCAAAATTCCTTATTTTTATCTATTGTGTGAATGATGTATTGTTTATGTACAAGCTTAGACAAATTAGATATTTTAACTTAAAATTTAAACAGTTCATTTGAGTTTTATTACTTTATTGAAAATTTTTAGAAGGTTTGTGTTAGAAAATGCTCTTTTGTTTCAAGAACATTCCACCTGATGGCAGCATCAGACAATCCTCTTTATTGTTCTACTGCCACAGACAGTCAGAACAGTGTGTTTTTCTCCTTCCCTTATAGCAGTTGGAAGCAAAATGCTGGTGGGTTAAAAATCCAATAATATTCCAAAGGAATATAAAATGTTAAAAAAAACTGCAACAAACCATAATTCAAAGTATTTCTTTGTGTTTGTAAATAGTCTTATTCATCTGTTTTGTTTTATTGTGAAGTGTGATCAGTTTTGTGTCCAGCATATATATTATTCTAGTGTATTTAATCTTCAAATAAATGTTTTTTGTTCATCCTAAGAAGAATATATTTCTATTGAAATACATCAAAACATAAAGGTAAAACTTTTAACTTTTTATTGTTTACCTATTGAGGAATTTCGTATTCATGCCTTCCATATGGAATAACATTCCAACAGTCGATTATGAGACTGAAGTTATCTCAATTTTAAATATAATAATATGAAAGAAGAAAATATAATATAATTAAATTCAAAGAAATAATTATTTTCTGAATATTGTATTTTTCACAAGTGAATGATATAAAAGAAAATTCAAAGAATTGTTCTTATTTTGAAATCAAAAGTATTGTGTATTGATAAGAAAAGAAATTATTTTGAATTTTATTTTGCTAATTTCTTATTGAAATTTTATTATACAAGTTGCAAATGTAAATTTATGTTTTAAACAAAGAATTGAACATTTAAGAACAGTTTTTTCTGAAATCAAAAGTAACTTCAAAAATTGTTCTCGAGAATTTTATTTTGTTCTTATTTCATCATTAGCATTATATTTGAGTTTATAATTGTTGTTTTGATGTATTAATAAGATAAAAAGTTTTATTTTCTGTGAAATAAGCAAATATTATTATATTATAATGTCTAGTCTTAAAGAATCTCATTATGTTGATAAATTAACTGATGACAACTATTCAGTTTGGAAGTTCAAAATAGAGCAATTGTTAATCAAAGAAGGTCTGTATGATGTTGTATTTGAACCTAAAAAGGAAAATGATGATAATTGGGTAAAAAATGATAGAAATGCTAGGGCATTAATTTGTTTAAATATCTCAGATTCACAAATTGTGCATGTCAGACATGCTAAAAGTGCTAAAGAAGCATATGATCAATTGAAATCTGTTCATGAAAGAGTAAATTTAACAAATAAACTTTATCTTCTTAGGAAACTGTATTCCATTAAATATAATGAAAGTGTAAAAATGCAGGAACATATTAATTCTGTCTTAGAATTAGCAAAAAAATTAAGAAGTATAGGTGAAGTAATACAAGATGATAATTTAATAGCTATTTTGCTCTGTTCCTTACCAAATTCTTATAGTACCTTTATAACTGCTATTGAAAGTAAATATGAAACAGATTTATCATTAAAATATGTTCAAAACAAATTAATTGATGAGTATCTTAGAAGAGTTGAAACTAAACAAATTTCAACAAAATTTGAATCTATTGCTTTAAAGGGTAATAGGGATAAACCAAAGTATTTGAATAAACAAAAATTTTGTTCTCATTGCAAAAAGAATAATCACAACCGTGAAGATTGTTTTCACTTAATGACTAATAATACTAACAAAACAAAACCAAGTTTTAGGGTCAAGATAGATCACGTCAACAGTTTAAGAAAACAAACAATTTCTCTGCTTCAACTGCTAGTCAAAATAAAAATCTATCAGATTCTCAAAACTATTGTGAATTAATGGTAGAATCAAATTCTTTGAGTTTTGTTATGAAATCTCAACAAAATGGAAATAAAAACAAAAATTTGTCTTTTGTTATTGATTCAGGTGCGTCTGTTCATTTAGCTAATTCCTTGGAACTGTTCTCAGAATTAAAAAGTTTGAATAAAGATACAATTACAATTGCTAATGGAACTAAATTAACTGCAAAGGGAAAGGGTAAATGTACTTTTAATATTGAAACACTTAATGGTCAAACAAATAGAGTTACATTAGATCACATGCTTTATGTTCCCGAGTTGGATAGTAATTTATTATCTGTCCAGTCTTGTACTGAGAAAGGTTTTGTTGTAACATTTAAAGATGATATATGTTTAATTAAAAAGGGCAACATCTTAGTTGCTGATGAGGGGTTATACAGATTAAAAATAATACCTACAAATGAAAAGGTATATAGTGCTCCAGAAATATTACTTGTTTGTTCTAATGTTAACTGCATTCTAAAATGGCACCAAAGGCTGGGCCATAGAAATTTGGAATCCATCAAGAAAATTCAAAAGGATGATTTAGCTTTAGGTATTACTGTGAATAATTGTTCTCATAATACTGAATGTTCAAGTTGCATAAAAGCTAAGCTAACAAAAAAATCATTTCCAAAAGAAATGCAATACAGAAGTAAAAAACCACTTGATTTGATATACAGCGATGTATGCAGTCCTGCAGAAACAAAAAGTATGGGGTCAAAAAGATATTTCGTTACATTTATTGATGATTACTCTCGTTATACACAAGTATATTTTATTTCTTCTAAAGATGAAGTATTTGATAAATTAAAAGAGTATGTTGTATCAACAACAAATAAATTTAGATTGAAGATTAAATCCTTGCGTAGTGACAATGGAACAGAATATTGCAACGAATCTGTCAAAGACTACCTTAAAAACTTAGGAATAAATCATGAAACAACGACGCCATATTCATCGTCCCAAAATGGAGTCGCAGAAAGAAAGAATCGCTCGCTTATTGAAATGAGTAAAGCCATGCTTATAAATGCTAAATTTCCAAAAACATTCGGGGCAGAAGCCATAGCTACAGCAGCCTACTTACAAAATAGATTACCTACAAAATTAACTGTAAAGACACCATATGAACTGTGGAATGGGCATAAGCCAAATTTGAGTCACCTTAAAGTATTTGGATGCAAAGCATATGTGTATGTTCATAAACAGAAGAGACAAAAGTTTGACAAAAAAGCCACTGAAGGAGTCTTTGTTGGTTACGATTTAAGAAGCAAAGGATACCAAATTTATATAGGCGGTAGAAAAATAGTGATAAGCAGAACAGTGAAGTTTTTTGAAAATATGAACTGTGAAAATTTCTTTAAAGAAAATCCTGAAGAGCGAATCTCAGATTTAATGCATTTCAATTTTTCAGAAGAAAATCTTGAAAATGATAATGAAGCTATCCGAATACAAAATACTGCAGAAGAAATAAAAATGGATGAAAAATCAGTAGATAGCCCAACAACTGAAGAAAGTTAAGATAATTTCCAGAGAAGAATATCTAACAGAGAGACTAAAGGAATTCTACCAGAAAGATATTCTTACAAAACTGAAGACAGTTGTTCCAAAAATCAAGATCCTGAAACTTTTAAAGATGTTTTATAATTACCAGTAAAAGATCAACAGAAATGGTTTCAAGCTATGAAGGAAGAATTTAACTCTTTAAAGGAAAATGAAGTGTTTGAGCTTGTTACTTTACCCAAAGGCAAGCACGCCATTGGCTGTAAATGGGTTTACAAAGCAAAACGTGATGAAAATGGAGAAGAAATAAAATGCAAAGCACGATTAGTTGCCAAAGGTTTCGCTCAAAAATTAGGCACTGATTATGATGAAACCTTCTCTCCTGTCGTCAAACATACAACTATTAGAGCTTTTCTGACCTGGGCAGCTTATCATAAAGTCAGAGTATTTCAAGTAGATGTTAAAACAGCCTTTCTACATGGTAAACTAGATAATGAAGAATTATACATGCATCAACCAGAAGGCTTTCAGGATGAAGAAAATAAAGACAAAGTCTATAAATTAAAAAAGGCTATATATGGTCTTAAACAAGCCGCCAAGTGCTGGAATGAATAAATAGAGAATACTCTAAAGGCATATGGATTTAAACAAAGTGAAGCTGATCCATGTTTGTTCACAAAAGAAAAATCAAAGAAGACAATTCATCTCATACTGTATGTAGATGATATGCTGATAAGCTCAGAAGATGAAAATGAAGTTAATGAAGTAATAAATTATTTAAAGAAATCTTATCCCATAACATCACTAGGAGAAGCAAAATACTTCTTAGGTATAGAAATTTACAGAAAAGAAGACGGAAGTTATTTACTTTCACAAAGAAGTAAAATAAATCAATTAGTTAAGGATTTTCAGCTTGAAGAAGCCAAACCAACTTATACCCCAATGGAAACTAACTATTATAGTTTAGATAAAGAAGAAAATCTTTTATCATCAAATGATAATTATAGACAAGCTATAGGAAGTCTTTTATATATTTCCTCATGCACAAGACCTGATATTACCGCTCCTACACACATACTAAGTCGAAGATGCAATAATCCAAGACAAAAGGACTGGAATGCTGTTAAGAGGGTAATAAGGCACTTAAAAACAACGAAAGACCTTGATCTGCACATTTCTTCAAAAGAATATCCTAATATAGTTGCATACTCGGATGCAGACTGGGGTCAAGATGCTACAGACAGAAAATCCACCTCAGGAAATATAATCTTCTTAGGCAATAGCTGCATTTCTTGGTTTTCACGAAAACAATCATGTGTGACATTATCGTCAGCAGAAGCTGAATATGTGGCACTGTCACAAGGAACTCAAGAGGTGCTATGGATCTTAAAATTATGTAAAGATCTCAATTTACAACAACATTTTCCTATTAGAATTTTTGAGGATAACCAATCTACAATTAAATTGGTTGAAAGTGAAAAATTTAAATTTCGCACTAAACATATAGATACAAAGTATCATTACATATGAGATTTAAAAACGAAAAATGTTATAGATGTCAAATATCTATCAACAAATGAAATGATAGCAGATATAATGACGAAGCCACTGCCAAAGGCCAAATTTGAACTTTGTAGAAACCTTATCCACCTGGTGTCAGATTCTATCACAAAACAGGAGAGATGTTAGAAAATGCTCTTTTGTTTCAAGAACATTCCACCAGATGGCAGCATCAGACAATCCTCTTTATTGCTCTACTGCTACAGACAGTCAGAAGTGTGTTTTTCTCCTTCCCTTATAGCAGTTGGCAGCAAAATGCTGGTGGATTAAAAATCCAATAATATTCCAAAGGAATATAATATGTTAAAAAAAACTGCAACAAACCATAATTCAAAGTATTTCTTTGTGTTTGTAAATAGTCTTATTCATCTGTTTTGTTTTATTGTGAAGTATGATCAGTTTTGTGTCCAGCATATATATTATTCTAGTGTATTTAATCTTCAAATAAATGTTTTTGTTCATCCTAAGAAGATTATATTTCTATTGAAATACATCAAAACATAAAGGTAAAACTTTTAACTTTTTATTGTTTACCTATTGAGGAATTTCGTATTCATGCCTTCCATATGGAATAACATTCCAACAGTCTGTTCTTTTTAAAATTATGAATCTCATTATATTAAATACCTCTATCATTGATTAACACTATAATATTGCTGTTATTGTTAGTAAGCTTATACGTATGTTTCCCAATTTTTGTGAAATTTGACATATTTATTTTAATTACATTTATTTTTCGACTATATTTTAATTTCGAAATTATAATATTATAAAATATTGCATTAGTACTATTTTATGTAAAAAAAAAAAAATAATAGTAAAAATAAATCCTAAAATGAATCACTTTTCAATGTTACCTCCTGAAATTAAGTTTTTTTAGAGATCACTTATAATGTTTGTTTCTTAATTGACAGCTAAATAAAAATAATTTGCTAAAGAGTTGAAATATGCTGATAAAAAACTTTATTTTTTAAAATAATCCCACACCAAAAATACTTTTATCAGCCCTTTCAGTAATGATGCCTATTTTTAAGGCAAATATCTTCACGATCATGAGTATTTATGAAAGCAAACAATTCAACATATAATGTAGGAGATATATGTATAAATATAAACAAACCAGTTAAAAAATTTACAGGTAAAAAATATATATATATGTATGTAATGAGATTACATGCATTCTTCTATTTTTGGTAATATGTACTTTAAACTTTCTTTTTATTTCTATATCTTACACACCATCTTGAGTAATGTTTTAATTTACTTTAATTAACGAATGACACTAAAAAAATAGAGGGAATGGGTATGGTGGTTCAAATGGGGGCTTGTTCTTCTCCACTGATTCACAAACAAAAGACAGTTACTTTATTTATTAGATAATGTAAAATTATAAGAAATTATTAATAATGAATTCAAGCTGTTTTATTAGATTACTATCATTACTCTGCCAATTTAGTCTAGAAAACTATCATTGATAAAGATAAAAAAAAAAAAATTCTTACTTTGTTTTCTATTTTAAATAAAATTCTTATTATCTAAATGAGTAAAAAATATAAAATTAAGAAGCTAGAAAAAATATAGAAAATAAAATATCATTTTCTAAATTAATACATTCTTTCAAATGGAACACTGCACCCAAAAACAGGTGTCTGCATGCATGTAATAATATTTTGTAAATACTAGGCTAATTTATCAAAAAATAGACAGGGAGAATCAAGTGAATACTTTGATCTTGTAAATGTGATAATGGAAAAATTCTCCTAAAAATGGCTGGAGGGGAAAGGGGGGGGGGTCTCCTAAAAGCTGGTCAATAAAAATTCAACTTTCTGTAATATTTCACATTTATTTGTCCAGGTAGTGTTCAGAATTCATTTATTATGATTTAGAAAAGGCTTTATTCGATTATGTGTGTTGAAAGGAAATTCATACAGTAGTAGTCTTAAAAGGTTTAAAATGTTTGTGTTCTTTAACATAACATCTTATAAAATATCTCCACTGTACACAGTTTAAACTTAAAGGAAGTATAGTTACCTACATTTAGAGACTAGTTAAATGAAAAATGTTTATCAATCGATTGGAAGTGGTAACAGGATGCGCCATGGAGCGCCTTTGCGGCCTGGTGCTGGGGCACCGCCATGATCATGCTTTTTCTGCAGTTCTATTAATATTATTTCACTACTTTTTCCAGTCAACCTGGAATATTAATTACTTTCTAATTCAATTAGAATTAATCATTTTAATTAGCTCGCTGAAAATCCAAACAATAAAATTAATACATCTGGATACCATCTATAATAATAAAAGAAATAGTATATATAAAGTACAACAGAAATTGCTTAATTAATTACTAATTAGAGCTATTAATAATAGAAATCAACATAATTGCTGTTGAAATAAAATTTTAGTTTTTATTCAAATCAAGTTTCATTAGTTTTGGTCCAAATCAAGTTCTATTTTTTAGCAAGTATGCAAAAATTTATTTTGAAAAAGAAACTTCTAACATTTATTTTAGCAGTTAACATGCTTCATATCTTTGACCTAACTCATTAATAATAAAAAAAATGAGTGAATTGTTTAAAAAATAATAAAACTTTCAAGAAATTAAATTAAGTTGATCCATATTTAGTGATTACAGGCTTTTATTTTGTGCATACACTTTGTGAGGGATAAAAAAAAAAAATCCACACTACATTGAATCTTTTTCTTTGTTTTTCCTTTTTTTTTTCAGTGCTTTTCTTCCAAAATAAAAACAAGCAATGTCTCAACATGATTCCGTAATCATTTCTGAACAATATGCAGAAAACTGCATTAAAAAATTATCATTAGTTTACTAATTATGGCAGTTTTATTATGACTACATGTTAAGACTACATAGGATAATTAAACTTTGTGTTGCATTTATTCAAAACGATGAATTTTGATACTGCGCACAGTGTTACTAAAAAACTATGCATGGCAGTCAAAAGAAATTTTTACCACATATTCATTTCTGTATTATCTACAACTTAAAACCAGAAAAATGTAAAATTTTATTTTTTTTTCCTTTTTTTGTACATTGAAAATATTTTTCAAAAACTGAAAATTTTTAATTTTTTGTTAATTTTTTAATTTACTCAATATTTTTTTACAAATATTCTGGTTTTAGTATAAAGATAACTCTATTATGTATTTATTTTCACCAAAATTTCCTCTTTATATGCATATTTTCAGATTTTATCATGCACACAAAAATTTTTTCTCTTATTATCATCTCATATATATTTAAACTTATCATTTCAGTATTTATTTATGAATTTACAAGTATACATATATTTTTAAATATGAGCTTTATATTTAAATGAAGTTTGATTTTTATTTTTAACTTATTACACAGTTTTGAAGTTTGGAACATAGTGATATTTTTTACTTTTCAATGTGTTCAAAGGTATCCTACCCCCTTAACATGTTCATCCACTCAGCTGTTCAATTATTTCATATAAATGATCAAATATTTAACATATTTATAGATTATAATTGCAATGTATTGTTTCCACTGTACATTGCAATTTCTTAATGAAATGTTATTGAGCTTTACTATGGTATGTTCGCTATTGAAAATGGAGTGTGTAGCATTTATAGTTCATTTACAGGGACACTCAAAAGAAACTCATTACATTATGCTGTATGGAGAAAAATTGTTAGTGGTGTATTTTAATGATGTTACACTATTTCATACCATGAAATTGATGTACATTTTTGAGGTACACTAAAACATCCTTTCTCTAGAATATGAGATGCAAAATATTTATCATTAGAGTTGCAAAGAATTCGGTTAGTACCTAATTGTCTACAGGAAAAAATTGTTTGGAGCTTATTTTAATAATGTTACATTTTTTCGAACATAATGGAATTTATATACTTTATTGATGTTCGCTACAAGATGCTTACTATACAATATGATGTGCATAACAGTTTTCATTCATTTACAGGGACACAGAAAATATTTCAGTTACAATACGGTCTATGAGTAATAAATGCTGGAAGCAAGTTTTCTTTTATGGTATCCCCTACGTTTAACTAACATTTTGCATAATATATGATGTGTATAAATTCTATAGATCATATACAGGGTTACACTAGGTAGGGTCAAGTGGGGTAAAATGGGTATAAAATTCACTATTTTTAGATATTTGGTTAAAATTTTCTGGTAAATATTAAATAATTAAAACTTTTTTTGGTATTTTCTTTACATTACACATTCTTGGAATGAAAATACGCAATTTTTATCTACTAGGTTACAAAAGTATTTCTACAACAAAACATTTAATAGATATATGTTTACTATACCCATTTTACCCTACACAGGTGAAAATGGGTATAGTGTGGGGTAAAATGGGTATATAAAAGTTTAACAATAAATACTGTATAAATAGATTTACCAGAAATCATACAGGTGTCCGGTCTCAACGGTGTCCAATGTCTAATTCCTAAACCGTTAGTCATAGACATATAGTTCCAATTGCAAAAATGTTTTAAATGAGGTAAAGAAGTATTTTTAAAGCGATTTGGGTCAAGAAAAACATTTATTAAAAAATTACGAAATTTAAATTTTTATACGGTCCCCAGGTCCTATAAGTGATGTTTATGAAAAATATCCTATTGTACTGACAAGTAATACAAAAAAGTCCCATTCCTCTGCGATTAAAACTGACCGAGTTTAAAGTTGGAGTATCTTTTTTGCTGCAAAATAGGGGTCAGTCACAAATTTACTAGAAATAAAAATAATCGTCAGATATAAAATTTAACATTAAACATTGAGAGTAAATTAGCATTACAATTATATTTTAAGATTTTTGTTCATTCTGACATATTAAAACAAAATATACAACTTGCACTAAAAATGTAAGTAAAAAAAAACAAAAAACAGAAATTTTGTTAAATGATTATAAAAGCAACAGTCACAACTCTTTAGAAAATGATACATAGTTAGATTACCTAATCTAAAACTTTTTTTTTGTTGTTTTTTTTATGCGTATATTTTTATACATAACTTTTGAATGGCTGCTCTGAATATGTTAAGGAAATTAAAATGTCCCTTTTTGAAAATGATCCTCATATCACTTTTATTTTCTTTTACATTAAACATCAATTATTTGAATTATATGATTCTACCTGTGTGATAAAGGTAAAAATTAGCACTAGCCACCGGCCACAGGGCCAGTAAATGAGAAAAAGTGACTAGTACAAAATTGTGTATCAGCGGCCACCTTCCGGCCATTTTTTTTACAAGGAGAGAATAAATTTTTCTTGCATTTCATCAAGTATTCTAATTTTTTTGGTTCTAATATATTTATATTAACATATTTATTTGGGCTATTCAGCTTTAGATTAATACTCATAGAAACTTTACTGTTTAGTATTTTTAAATAAAAAATTGGCCACTAGTTTTAAAAAGTGGCCACTTAAAAAACTAGTACTACCGGCCAGTGGCCGCTAATGAAATTTCCCAGTTTTGATCTATACTGTGCGATTACTTCGATGATTTAAATAAACATAACAAAATTGTTACAATATTTTAATATTTTGTTCTAATAGAGCACAGATTTATCCATTAAAGGTCGGACATCATATAACCGCCTACATTCTCTCTTTTTAATTAACTTTTCTTTTTTTAAGATCTTGTTCTATTTGTCATTTTATTGTAATGATAAAAATATAATAATTATTATTATTTTTACATTACCCCTTCTGAAAATTCCACTGTCTCTCCCCTCAGCAAATAATTCAAAATTAGGGGGAAAATACTGTTAAATCAAAACATATGTTAAATTATTAAATTTTAACATTTAACAATTTATATATATATTTTTTTTATCGTACTTCTCGCTAAGCAAGTTTAAAAAACTTTTGCCATCAAACACTTGCCTCTGCACTTGCCAAGCACGAATACCGCCAAGATGAGTCACTTTGACGCTGAAACCTCTGGTCAATCAGATTACAAATTGATAAAACATGGTTGGGAAAAAATATGCATTTTAAACCTTAGAAAGTATTTGTATGTGCATGATTTGAGGCCGCAAGTGTTTTGGCACATCTATTGTACAAATAAAGTTGTTTACCTCATTTTCCTTGTCCAACAGGAAAAATTTTAACTCAATTTAATATTTATTTTTTGTTTAGCAAGTATAAATTGCATTTTGATTTTGGTCTCTAAAATATTTTTTTCAAACAAGTTTTTATAAAGAACTAAAAAGTTGAATTTGAAAAAAGCACAATATCATCAAAATAAGCAATCCCTGCTCATACATCGTAATGTATCTGACATCTTTTGTGCGGCACTGTATAAAAAAATATAAACGCAACCCACTTTCATTTGGAAAAATTACATTGTGAATCTTAGTGCCTTACATAAATGTTACTGATTTTAATTTTAAAATTTCTGTTTGTAGGTAATAATGTATACGAAATTTTTGGAGTGGTCCTGTAAAATAAATATAAATGGTACGTTCATAAAATCATATTAATATTACATTGTCATTGGATTTACATAATTATGCAAAATTTAATCTTGATCGGATATTTGGAAGGGAGTTAAAATTGGAATAAAAATTTTGAATTAGGAAGACATACATACGAACGTCGTAAGTTAAAAGCTTATAAAAATAATACAACTTTTTAAAATAAAATCATCAAAAGAAGCACACTCATTTTCTTACAAAAAAAAAAAAAAAAGGCAAAATACAATTGAAGACGTCAGTTTCGAAACTCGCCTTATCCAAAATTAAAAAAATCGTGTTTCTCTATCAATCTATTCTATTGGTATAAATGTACCAATCAAGCACTACAATCTCCAAATTTTCAATGAATACCAATGGACGCATTTAAAGGTTTTACTCGATTTCCCAAAATTTGATTTTCTCGATAAGGCGAGTTTTGAAACTCACTTCTTCAATTATTTTAACAAATCTGAAAGTTAATTAGTAAAAATTAACAGTACCGTAATATTTATACGGGGGCAGCACCTTCAGTTAAATCGCTTTAAAAATACTTCTTTACATTATTTAAAACCTTTTTGCAATTGGAACTATATGTCTTTGACTAACGGCTTAGGAATTAGCCATTGAACATCGTTTGGAGTGGATGCCCTTTATAATACTTTAAGCTAGTGATGGGCGATTTCGATTTTTTTAATCGATACTATGGCCAACTCGATTTAATCGATACTATGAATTTTTTAATCGATGTCTCTAAGACAAAATAAGGTAATATCATTTTCATTTTCCTTCAAAAATTGAAGATAAAGTAGTTGGATGTGCCAATCCCAAAACTTTCATCTGCCTCATAAATGTTAAAACTTCAAAATTCGCTATCACAGTGTCAAATTTAAATGATAACCTATGCGCATCATGAGGATTTAAAAAGGACAGGTTCATTGAAGTATGTGCATTTTAAAAGAAAATATAAGCATTGCATTTTCCTAACAAATCATTGAATTTCGGCCCACACCCTCTTAGGCTAATGTCAGACAAACGTCTTTTTGCATGCTTTTTTCGCTCTTACGCCATCCCTACACCTTCGCTATCACGTGTAGGGACGGTGTAAGGGTGAAAAAAAAGCGTGCAAAAAGACGTTCGTCCGATATTAGCCTAGATGTCTGCAACAGAAAATCCCAATTCAAAGAGCATAAAAGTGGCAGCTGTTGGGCAGTATATACCCAAGCCTAATAAGGATCTATTTATCTGAAAGTGTAACAGAATATGAAGTTTGATTAAATTCCGTGCATTAGTTTTGAGATATGGCTATCACGAATATCACGTAAAAACAGTATAGCCTGTTACATGATTAACATGAAAAACTCAGGAACAAATTATGTCAATGACAGTTTGATGAAATTCCGGTCATTACTTCGTGAGATATTATCGCTAATATCGTGTAAATTCTGAAAAACAATGTTAAATTCAGGGGCTGGTACGAGTGGACACCCCCCCCCCCCCCCCCCGGAACATTGAAACGTCCCTCATGAAGATTTGAGATTTTATGCTTAATGGACAAAAGTCCAATCCCCCCCCCCCCCCCCTCGAAACTCTAGAATGTCCCTCTCCAGAACCATAGAAATCCCTCCCGGAGAAAAATGCCTGAATTCAACACTGCTAAAAAAAAAGCAGCATGGCAGCACAACCTGTTATATCATTTACACAAAAACCTAATCATGAACAACTTATCACAGAATATTAAGTTTGATGAAATTCCGTTCATTAGTTCTTGAGATATGATCCCTAACATCGTTTAAATCCAGAAATACGTGTTGAAATCCGGGGGTAGCCTGGAGGGACATCCCCCCCCCCCCCGTGCAACATTCAAATGTCCCCCCAGAAGGTTTGAGATTTTATGCTTAATGTACAAAAGTCCAATCCCCTTCCCCTCTGAACTGTCCCTCTCTGGATCCGCAGAAATCCTTCCGGGAGAAAATTGTCTGAATTCAACACTGCTGATAAAATCTGCATAACAACGTCCGCTGTTGGGGGATTTACACTGAAATCTAATATGCAACAATTTATGCCAACGTCTAACTGAATGTGAAGTTTGATGAAAATCCGTGCATTAGTTCTTGAGATAGAGCTATTGCGAAAATCAGGAAAAATGCAGCATAGCAGTGCCACCTGCTGGTAGATTTACATCAAAAAGTAATCAGCACCAATTTATATGAAAGTCTAATTGAATCTAAAGTTTCAACAGATTCCATGCATTAGTTCTTGAAATAGATCGCCCACAATTCTTTTGTCAGAGACAAAAAAATAGACAGACTGACAGACAGACAATGTATAAAAATAGTCAAATCGCATTCTAGAGAAGATCTTCTAAAACTATAAATCCTTCGAAAACCGGAAGTCAAAATTTTTCACGAATCCAATGCTTTCTTTTTCTAAAGACAAAAGAAAGCAAGAAAAAATTAACACATCGATTCTGCCCGTAAATTAAGATCAGAAATGGCGAATCGATTCAGTTTCGATTCAATGCCGATCTTTAGATGAGGGCAGAATTGCTATTTTTTGATTTACTTCAATTCTTTAGATACGGGCGAATCGATTCAGTTCAGATTCGATGCCGATTTTTAGATGCGGGTGAAATTGTTATTTTTTGATTTACTTCAAATCGCATTGCGTATGATCCACGATTTGGGTTGAATAGATTCCTCCAATTTTACTGTTTTAGTGGCAGAATTGCTGTAAAATGTTGTATAAGAACCTTTTTTTTTTTCTTTCTAGGTTCAGTGTTGAATGGCGGGTTGATTTCTAGACTGCTCCGGTCGGGATGGAGGGGGGGGGGGAGATTTTAGAGTTCCATAAGGGGGGATGCACATTTGTCCATTAAAAACCATAAAAGCTCAAAACTTTCGGGAGGGACATTCCAATGTTTCCCCAGGTCACCCCCTATTCAATACTAGGTTAAATCGTTATACTTTTGTTTAGAAGCCTAGTTATTTGGGTTACTAGTTTATTATGTTGTATTTTTCAAGTTCGTCCCTTCTAATCCTCCCCCCCCCCCCTTCCTCCCCAATCTTAATTTACAGGGCCATTCAAAATATGCATGCTATTTTAAAAATGTCCAATTCTCGTTCTATTTTATTATAAATCCACATTTTGAAACCTTGACCAAAGGTACATTTGAGGTCACCCCTCCCACTGTTAGAGACTTACCTGTCCCCCGGGGGGCATATTTATTGTTTCTTCCAAACCATCTCGTGTAACATATTGTTGGAAAGCTTTTAATGTCCTCTTTTATTTTCTGTCCCCCTCCCCCCTACTAGTTACACGCTCTTGGCACTTTTTAGCTCACAGGCTATCAAAGCCTGAGATCTAATGTGCCCGTCGGTTTTGTATGTATGTACGTACGTAACGCGATAACTCTTGATAGAAATATCCGATTTGCTTCAATTTTTTTTCTATGTTCATTCTGCTAAGGCACTTCCCTGATTAGTTTTGGGGGCTCATTGGTTAAGTATAAAGGGGAAACGGGGGCTAATCCCCCCCTTAGCTCAGATAAATGGGTTTTTCATGCAGAATTATCAGATTTTCTTCAAATTTTGGTATACCGGTTAATTTTGATAACGAGTTTCTCTGATTATATTTGAAGGTTCATTGTTATAGTCTAAAGGGGCGACGAGGGGATAATACCTTCTCTAATTTAGATAGATGGGTTTTGCTATCCGATTTACTTCAAATTTGGTATACCAGTTTATTCTGATAAGGCGCTTCCCTAATTAGATTTGGAAGTTCATTGGTTAAATATGAAGGGGGGAACAGGGGGCTAATACCCCTTAATTTAGATAAATGGGTTTTGCTATCCGATTTGCTTCAAATTTGGTATACCGATTTATTTCAATAAGGCGCTTCCCTGATGACATTTGGAGGGTCATTGGTTAAGTATAAAGAGGGGAAATGGGGAGGGAAATCCCCCCCCCCCTTAGTTTATTTTTCGAGGGACATTATTCTTTGAAATAAGAGCATAATATACAGTTAGTGTGAATAGCCTGTGAGCTCAATGCCATCAGTTTAACTGGACAATTTTCTTTTTAGCTCACAGGCTATCAAAGCCTGAGAGTTAATGTGCCCACAGTTTCTGTATGTATGTACATATGTAACGCGATAACTCTCGATAGAAATATCGATTTGCTTCAAATTTTTTTTTCTAGGTTCATTCTCATAAGGCGCTTCCCTGATTAGTTTTGGGGGTTCATTGGTTAAGCATAAAGGATGGGGGTACGGGGGATATTCCCCCCCCACACTTAGATAAATGGGTTTTTCATGCAGAATTATCAGATTTGCTTCAATTTTGGTATACCAGTTAATTCTGATAAGACGCTTCCCTGATTAAATTTGCAGGTTCATTGTTTAAATATAAAGGGAGCAACAGGGGCTAACCCCCCTTAATTTAGATAGATGGGTTTTTCTATCTGATTTGCTTCAAATTTGGTAACCAGTTTATTCTCATAAAGCGCTTCCCTGATGAGATTTGGAGGCTTATTGTTTAAGTATAGAGATGTGACGGGGGAGGGGGGGGGTCTGATTCCCCCTTAATTTATTTTTCGAAAGGCATTCTTTGAAGTAAGAGTATAAAATACACTTAGTATGAATAGACTGTGAGCTCAATGCCATCAGTTTAACTCGATACTTTTCTTTTTTATTTATTATTGTTTCAGTGAGTGCACTCTGCATGTCAGCGAATGAGTCAATAACTGTTTATAGTTTTTAGATTACTGCTGGAAAAAAAAAAGGAAGAAACATATAATCAAGGAATATACTTTTATTTATTTGTTAACCAGAAAAAAGTATCTTATTTCATTGTTAATGGCTCTAGGATGAGAACATTTTTTTTTCCTTAACAGCTGAAAATTTGGTAAACATTAAAAAGAAAGATATTTATAAACTGTAAATGAGATAAGGAGATATATATTTTAAAAAGAGAAAGAAATTTTAGTTAAATATATTATTAAAAGGGGAATTTTGATTATTAATTGGGGGATAATTAGTATGTGATGATTGGTTAATTACATTCATCACAGCTATTTTAAAAGAAGATTTGTAATATTTGCATTTCCCCCACACTTATAGGAGACCCTAAAAAGACTGAAAAACCATTTAATTTTTAAAATAAATTTAGAGCCTTCAAAATTTCGCTCATCTGCGCATTTTTAAGAAGTGTATGCATGTTTTAGGGAGTTTATGGGAAGTAAGTCCCCATCTGTTTGGTTGAAGGAAATAAGAGTAGAAAGTACATCTTTTCCGGATGAAAAAGAAAAAAAATCATTTCTTTCTTTTTTTTTTTTATATGACCGAGATCTTTTTTAAAGATAAATTTAAATATAATATAAATTATTATCAAAATTACATCTTAAAAATAATAATTTAAAAAGTTAAAAAACCTTATTATTTGACTCAAAGGTCTGTAGTAGCTTACTTCTGGGCCGCTAACATTGTCTAGGGCCCCCATAAATGGAGGTGAGGGGTGAGAGATAGTCGTTACGTCCCTGTTGATTCTCTACGTTTTGGAATTACTATTTTTCAGCTGATCTGTGTGAATCTGTGAACATCGAAATATTGATTCAAGTATCGATTCTAGAATATGGGAATCGATTCTCATCGAGATCGATTCTGTTTTATACGATGTCGATTTTAATCGATTCTCAGATTTTCCAGAATCGCCCATCACTACTTTAAGCACTTCGTGTACGACCCCTGAAAGCTTGGTCCAACTCATCTGTTTTCAGTTACAGAAAAGTGGTTTAAGTCATAAAATTGAAAATGTCATAACTCTGTCAATTTTAGTGCTAAATGAATGGGACATTTTTTGCCGTACTTGTTAGAGAGATAGGAAAAGCTTACTAAATATCACTTATAGGACCGGGGGACCATATAAAAATTTAAATTTCGTAATTTTTAAATAAATGTTTTTCTTTACCTAAATTGCTTTTAAAATAATTCTTTACCTCATTTAAAACATTTTTGTAATTGGAACTATATGTCTATGACTAATGGTTTAGGAATTAGCCATTGGACACCATTAAGACCGGACACCCTGTATAATGAAGTAATATAGAAAACAATGTTATATGTCTTAAAAAATGTCAACATTTTTTTCTTTAATATGAAATTTAAGTTAATAGATAAATGAGAAACTTTACTATGAATCAAGCTTAGGTGAAAATGAAAACATTTTCTGGCTAAATTTTTTTCTACTCGTATTCTCACCCTGTTATATTATAAGTGTTAAAAGTCTATCAAAAGCATATTGACCCAGATTATTAAATGTTGGTTCATTTAATGTTTCTATTATCTGTTTTTTTTTCTTTTTTTTTTTTCAATATAATCTTCGTGAACGTCCATTGTTACTCTTGTGACCATTAGAGAAAAGTTTTCGAAAACTTCCAATTACTTTATGGCTGAATCCATATCAACTCAGGCAGGGGGGTTACCTTCATAGTCTCAGAAGTTTTTGAATTGAACATATGTTAAAATTTAAGAAAAAGTAAGATACTTGTATATTTTCATTTTGCCCAAAAAAATTCCTGGCCCGAGATATAGGCCACCAAAGATGACATCCCCGGCATCCTTTCTCATTCGCGATTTTTGATAAAAATTTTAAAGTGCTCTATCTCTAGAGCGGTGCAAGATATTTTGTTGCGATTTATTTTATTTTAAAGATAATATTCTTCTGTTTAAAATTATATACCCAATTTTGAAAAATGTATTCAACTTTTCTTGTGGCAGCCTTTTGAAAAAAAAACTTTTTTTTCAAAAAAAATTTTTTTTTCGAAAATGCCAATCCCAAAAATTTTGATTTTTTTTGCTGTTGATCAATACCATTGGGAACTATCTTCACTGTAAAGGAGAACTTCCACTTTTGAGTTTAACAAATTTTAGAAACATTTTAAAAATTCAGAGAAGTTTACAGGAACTGTATATATACAGTTCCAGTAAAAGTCACTGAATTTTTGCTTATTTGTATCATATTTGTAAGGATAAGCCTACTATATATCCTAAACAAGTTAGAAATTGCAATATCAAATGTGGCAAATGAGGTGCGTGTGTACTATAACTAGTTTTATAAATATTCAGGTCTTGGTGCAATAAGTTACACTCTTGGGCAAAAAGAGCATGAATACAAAATTTATTATGATTCTACATATTAAATTCAGTAATACGGAAGTAATATGAATTCATCTTAAAAGGACTTAATCGCCATGGCAACCTAGAATCATTACCTATCATGGTATATCATTGAATCAATTATGTATTATAGGATTTTTAAATAGAATGAAGAAAACTTTTATTAATGTATTTTATGTTTTAATTTGATTTTCATAGGATTTGAAGTGATACATACTTTATTTTCAATACCGAACATAGTAAAACAATCTCAATAACATATATCAATTACACAGTAATACAAATTAAATTAATAGAAGTTAGAGTTCAGACAGATGGGCAGACAAATCGAATCCATAAAGACTTTCAACTATGTTGGAAATTGTTAAAAACACATAAATAGGACAGAATTTGACTTTTAGAAATTTATGTCAATAGATGGAAGCATACTTGAATACTTTCATACAACCCTGTATTTTACCTACTATCTTTATATACATGCCACTATTTAGCTAATATTTAATTAAGATTAAAACATCCTTAAAACCAGTGAAATCACACTTCCAGAGGTTATCATTCATAGACGGCCATGTATCTAATTCTTTGCGTGGACCTATATATCATTTTATCTATATTCTCCAAACATATCTTAGTATACTAAATGTAGTTCAGTGTAAAAATGCATAACTCATTTAAAAATCACCTTTAAGCTACTTTCATTCATACTCAGTAAACCCTTAAGATTTCTTTTGTGTAGCCCTGTATATGATCTACAGCATTTATGCACACAACGTAACATGGAAAAATTTAGTTAAACTTAAAAACTCATACACAACTAAAAATGCACTTCCAGCAATACCCTTACGATTTCTTTTGTGTAGCCCTGTATATGATCTACAGCCTTTATACACACAACGTAATATGGAAATATTTAATTAAACTTGAAAACTCATATCGCAACTAAAAATGCACCTCTAGCAATCATCGCTAATGTACAGTATTCCCAATAAGGTAAAGTATCCGAAATCTTTTGTGTGTCCCTGTAAACACTATGCACTTTCTATGACACAGGAAGTAATTTTTTGTAAACCTCTGCAATAAAGTATGTATCACTTCAAATGCTATGAAAATCAAATTAAAACATAAAAGACATTAATAAAAGTTTTCTTCATTCTATATAAAAATCCTATAATACACAATTGATTCAATGATATACCATGATAGGCAATGATTCTAGGTTGCCATGGCGATTAAGTCCTTTTAAGATGGATTCATATTACTTCCGTATTACTGAATTTAATATATGGAATTATAGTAAACTTTGTATTCATGCCTTTTTGCCCAAGAGTGTAACACTTATTGCCCCAAGATCTGAATATTTAAAAACTAGTTAATACTATGCATGCACCTCATTTGCCACATTTGATATTGCAATTTCTAACTTGTTTAGGATATATAGTAGGCTTATCCTTACAAATATGATACAAATAAGCAAAAATTCAGTGACTTTTACTGGAACTGTATATATACAGTTCCTGTAAAATTCTCTGAATTTTTTAAATGTTTCTAAAATTTGTTAAACTCAAAAGTGGAAGTTCTCCTTTACAGTGAAGATAGTTCCTAATGGTAATGATCAACAGCAAAAAAATCAAAATTTTTGGGACTGGCATTTTCGAAAAAAAAATTTTTTTTGAAAAAAAAATTTTTTTTTCAAAAAGTTGCCACAAGAAAAGTTGAATACATTTTTCAAATTTGGGTATATCATTTTAAACAGAAGAATATTATCTTTAAAATAAAAAAAACCGCAACAAAATATCTTGCACCATTCTAGAGATAGAGCACTTTAAGATTTTTATCGAAAATGGCGAATTGGAAATGGTGCCCGGGATGCCATCTTTGGCGGCCTGTATCTCGGGCCTGGAATTTTTGGGGCAAAACCAAAATATACAAGTATCTTATTTTTTATTGAATTTTAACATATGTTCAATTCAAAAACTTCTGAGACTTGTAAGATTTTTTCTTTGGCTGCCTGAATTGACATGGATCATACCTTATTATAAAATATAATTAGGATAAAATTGAAATAACCAGTTAAATACCATCGTGTTCCACTCACATAAAATATATCTAATACCAAATACTGGACTTTCAATTCAGATACAGATACATTTATTTTTGCTTCAGGGATATCTTCCACACATAGTCTAATTTGAGCCTCATTCAACATTTTTTCTTCTTGTTGTCCATTTTAACTTTTTGGTGTTCCTGTTATCAGGGTCATTTTTTAACTCTTTCATAATGTCTTCATTTGTTAGAACTTCATCTGCTTTTGCTTGGACATGCTTCTGTTTCAGCTTTGAAGTTTTTACTAAGGTTATTTTGAGAGTGACGGATTGATACATGTCGAGAAAGCAAGGATGTGTCAAAGCCACACTGCTCTTACTTTTGTCAAAAATTCTGGCTTTCTATTTCTCAACTCTTTCGACTACCTCTTCTTAAAATTTCAAATCCAATCAGCACCTGATATGCCATCTAGAAATGGGCAATGATTTGACTAAATTATGTGCGATGAATTTCGTGTCTTTCAGATCTTGAGAATAACACACTGTGCATTATATAAACACTTTAAAATATTTTTAAAACTTATTCTATTCTAATTCCAGTAAAATAAAGAATTTTATTCAGAAAAGTTCTATATAATACTTTAAAAATACTATAAACATTAAGCCTAACACTAAACCCATTTTACCCCATTTATAAGATTTAAAATAAAACAACAAAAGCAAAAGACAATTTCTTGTTTGTATGTTGGAAAAGTATTAGATGTGCTTAATGAACAAGATGAGATCAAACAAATGAGTTTGTATCAAATATTATGAGCTGCGGGAAAAAGTTTAATCAGATCACATGTGGCATGAAATTGTCCTCAAATGGTTTTACTGTTGCCACTCAAATACAACAAACTATAAAAACAAAAATAAAGTAGGAGAAGAAAGCTTAAACATCAAGCAATCATATATAATTTTGAAAACTATAAATATCTTGAGAAAATTAAAAAAAATTAAGCAATATTTTTTAACTACCCATTTTACCCCACCTGACCCTAACTCATAAACATTACTGTGTATGAGCATGAATTGCTTACAGGTGTTTTATAATTGAGTTATGTATTTTCCAGCTAAACTACAGTAAACTCTGTCTAAGGCGGAATTGATCGGGACTGAGAAAATTTTCCGTAGTAGACAATATTCCGCCTTAGACAAATTTTACTCTATGTCTATGGATTTGCAGGGACTTGGAAATATTTCCGAATTAGACAGATTTCCGCCTTACACAGAGTCCACCTTACGCAGAGTTTATTGTATTTAGTATACTACGAGATGTTTGTAGAATATAAATAAATTCATACAGGGCTACGCAAAGAATTGGATACAGTGCTGTCTATGGATAGTAATTTCTGAAAGCATGATTCCAGGTATGTGTTATTTTTTCAAATTAAATTTTAGTTTAATATGAGTAGTGTTTAAAAATCTGAAGATAATATATCAGGCTGTGCAAAATTATTAGAGTACATTTTTCTATATATTGGATTGTGGAAATTGCTGAAGATGAATTTTGGCCTGTATTATATGTTTTGTGAGTTAAAGTTTAGCAAACTATGTAGTGCATATACAGATCTATAGATCATGTACAGGGATGCATAAAAAAAAAAAATAGAGTACCATTTTGGCTATGGCTATGAACGATAATTGTTGAAATTCTTATTTTCAAATGTGTTATGCATTTTCCAAGTTGTTTACTTGGATATCTTCTTTCACCTTTTCAAATGTTGAAGTTCCGTTACCGTATTCTGGATGTTTTAGAGATTGTTTCATAATCTGTGCCTGATGCATGATTTTTCTTCCTTGTTTCTTTTTGCTTGAGGAGCTGGAGGTAGAAAATCCACATAAAACCATTGTGCTGCATAAGATACCATGCCATGAATTTCCTTTACTTTTTAGCCATTTTGAGTTTGTAGGCTGACAAATTATCTGGAGCTTTTACTTTATCAAGTAAGGTCTTAAAAGCATTTTTTAGGTGGGAAGATATAAATTAAAAAATACAGTAAAAACTGTGTGAACAGAACCTGTTTTAAATGGGAAACTTCTTTGCCTGATGGAAGAATTACCACACAATTATACCTGTTAAAGCAACCTAAAAGAATTTGATTTTAGGCAGTTTTTTGTCACATCAGGTACAGGGTTAGAAATTAGCAGTTGATAGTCATCAAATGCAACTGAATTATTGCATTTCACGACCACAAAATTATGCCTAATCATCAAATTTGACACCTAACTTTGCTTCACTTAAACTTTTGTTTAACAAGCGCTCTCATATTTGTTCTTTAGTGTAAGTTTTTCTCCAATATTAACTCAAGTTAGGAGACCCGATTTTAAAAATTGAATAGTAGTATCTTGATTTCCGTTTTTCAAAGTAATTGTAAGATTGTCTAAAATAAATATTGGATGATAAAATTCTATTTTCATTTTTTAAACATGCAAGGTTTTTTTATTATGCGTTTTTCCTTTCTTATATGTTCCTAAAATAAGATACTGTATCAAGAATGTTTTAAAATTTTAGTGCATCCTCCCTTGAAAGAAAAAAAACCCCATTTATGTAGGATTTGTGAATATTTTTAAATACCACAGCATAATTGGTATCCAGAGGTCATTTATTTGCTATTTTTTTATTTTCTGATGTACTTTGTCACAGGATTAAAAAAAAAAAAAAAGGAACTAGGCTTATCCTTAATTGCATCTAAAAGTACAAATTTTCTTTCTGTTGACATAATTGCTTGATACTAATCTCTTTTGTATGCATATTAGCTTTATAAAAAGAATAAAGTAAACATTTTTTTAGAATCCAAATATTGTAGTTCAGTCAGATTTTACACTTTTTAAAGAAAACCAGCTTTCATTTTGTTTTAGTGATAAACACAGTGATAAAGTGTTTATACAGCACCCCCCCCCCCCCCCCCTTAACACACAAAAATGAAATAATATTATTGTTAACATTGTTGTGAAGAAAATGAGAAATTATATAACAAAAAATTGCAACCATGAAATGCAAAAAAAAAAAAAAAAAAAAATGTAGGCGTCATTTGATGCCTTACTTATGAGCTCCTAATTTCTAACCCTGATCAGGTATAATTTTATCGTATTCTTTTTAACCATATACCATCAATTTTTTTGTTTAAGACATTTCATTAAACTTGACATGAGGTCCCATCTTAACAGGTTTTGCTTTATTTCTAAACTTTATTTTCAGTGAATTGCAAAACATCATTTACCCTAATGTAATAAAATTTTGTGCTACATTGAAATGTTAAGCACATGGGGATTCTGATCCCTATAAAACCCCATTGCTTATGCAAAAAAAAAAAAAAAAAAAAAAAAAAAACTATCTCCATGAATATATACTATTCTTACACAAATATTGTACATGACCCACTGAGTCATGTGCTACAACCAGGGTTGTAAAAAACCCAGTTTTTTAAGAAAAATCCAGCCCGTGAAGGTTTTATTAAAAAACCTAGGTTTTTTGGGGAAAATAAAATTTATTCTTTTCTACAAAATAACAATATGTAACACATGTATACGTATGTTTATATCTTTTATTATGCTTGAAGATACATTGTTTTAGAAACATTATTTAAGTTAATTATTCTGCTTGAAATTGAGGGTTTCCAAATATTTGCATATACCACCAGAAAGCAACTGTGTTTGAATTTTAAGTATGGAAACAGAAAAACCAGACAGCTTGAGGATATACTAATAAATTTGAAGAAAAATTAATATTTTATTAAATTATTATTAATCCTTTTAATTTTCAAATAAAAGACATTAATAAAATTGTATGTAATGTGTAATGCACTAAAATACCCAAATGTAAGTTTGTTGTTGGTTATTTTTCTTTATTAGAGAGGGTTTTCTTTTTGGTAATCTTGCTTTCTTGTATTAATAAAATTAAACTTTTAATTTTTATTTTGAGGAATTGATTCTGTTAACTATTTTTGCAATATACTTTTTTATTTAGATATAAAAAAGAATGATACAGACAGACAAATTTAATATCTACTCTCAAAACATACTACAAAAATATTGGTATTGGTTTGATTTTAAACTTCTAAACCAAAACTTTCCATAACAACAGAAGTAATATATAATGTAGGGGAGAGTGGTAATTAATGGTCCATGGGGATGAATGGGCCATTAACAAAATATGAAAAAGTATTTGCATAAAATTATTTTAGATGCCACCAATAGATGAAGCTATTGGTTCTGCCAAACTCATCAAATTTTCCATTGTTTGGGAGAAGCCATTTTCCCACTAGAGTAGGATGGTCAAGAACCTGATTGAAAAGTAAATTTTTTCCCTTCTTAGTAAAATAAATAAGCTAAAAAGTACCTATTATTTCATTGCAGATGTGTGCAAGTCTTTGCATATCTGTAAACTAATTTTAAGATGTATTTAGATGTTACAGTCGGACCTCTATTTAACGAATTAGCTATATCCCGAAAAAAAGTTCGTTATATGGAAAATTCGTTAAATAGAGGGTCACTTTTTAAAATACTTTAAACTACATAAAACATAATTTAAGTCCATAAACACTAAATATAATTAAAAAAAGTAATTAGTCACACTTTTTTTTTATAAATTATATCTATTTTTTTATTTATTTTACCCATCAAAAAGAAAACTGCAAGGAAAATAAGAATGAAACAAAACATTGTCTGGAAATACATTGTATTTTCGGTTAAAAAAATAATTTTACATTAAAATCACGATTTTTTATTATGGCTGATAAGCTGTCTGGAGGAATACCAGATTTTAAAGCAGAATTCATTTTCTTCACACCTTTATCCACATCATCAAGAATAAATTTTTTCTTTGATGCTCTAGCACTTTCGCTTTGACATTTTTGAGCTACAAGAACTGAAATTATCAACACGATTGATCATGATCAACAATCTGGAAAGCGGGAAACTAGTTTAAAGACATGGGGCAGCTCCATTAAGGGTTAAAAGGTAATATTGAAAGTTTGGACTTTTTGAATAGAAAGCAAAGAATCACAGCAATTTTACTGCTCTCGGTGAGTTAGGTGCCTGGTAAGACCTGTTCATGGTCATTGATCATCATAAAATGTGTTAAGAGAAAGAATAAGTTTGAAATGTCCAGTAATATTTTAAGAAATAGGGGGAAGATAAAATTAGATCCCAAGGAAAAGTTTGTTAAATAGAGAATACACTTCGCTATTTGGAGGTTATTTTACAAAGTAATTCACTAAATGTTCTTGGTTCGAAGTAAAAGTTCGCAAAATAGAGAAATTCGCAAAATAGAGGTTCGTTAAATAGAGGTCCGACTGTATTTGAATTTAATGTACTAAAAAAAACCTGAATATATTCCAGAAGTATAGGTGGGGCTGAATGGGCCACTATATCATGGTCATGAATGGGCTACCTTTTGCCCTGATCATGAAAATATGGTTTCTCTTTCTTTTTTTCTGATTTTCTCTTTAATATGAAACATACCTGGCTGTAATGGATTTAGATTAAATTACTGTCTAGTTAGAATAGGTTTATAGTGATGTCTAAAAAATAATTTGCACATTTTCATCCTAAGAAATATTAGTATTTATTAGAAACATAAGTTAAATTGTATAAATGTTTAAGGTGAACTGTCCAGTTGTTGACCACACCTACCAGTATTTTTCCATTTGTTATAAAACTACAATAATTGTTTATATTCTGAATCTGATGGGTAGAATAAATAATACCAGAATTTTACACTAAATAGTCAATTAATAGGCAGTTCCAACCCTGTTACAACCATGTCGTTTAATATTAATTTTGAAAAATATAAATTTCGTTAAATCATAATGTGTATTATCTATTATTTTTATCTATATTTTATGTTCTTTCTTTCTTATAATCTCATTATTATGCCATTTTTCTGCTACAATTATGTGATTTAATAATATCACTTTTGATGTTCACAAATTTTGATAAGCATTGTGTAGTATTACCTACTATTTCAGTATGTTTTGATCATAGCATATCAAGTACCCTTTATTTTGTCATATTTGGTGAATAAAAGATTAATTCCACATTTTTTCATTGAATTCATTTAGTGGCCCATTCATTACCTTCAATGGACCATTCAGCCTCATGGGTGAGGATGAATGGACCAAATTTCTATATTTTTATTTTCTATTATCATTCATTATAGACATTTTCTAATTCAATTTTTGTGACTTTTTATATAGTAACCAAATAAGTAAAGTAACTGAAGAGCCAATTCTGAGCCAAAAAAAAAAAAAAATATTAGAAAAAAATGACAAAAATTAGAAACCAAAATTCGTGTTTTTGTAAATATTTATACAGGAATTCCCTTCCTTAGAAACAAGGGTGCCTTTTTAAGAATTCTGGAGGAGGTTCCTTGAGGGGCAAGGTTTGAAATAGAGTGCAAAATCGCAAGATTTGCAATAAACTATCGCGAATTTCGACAAATGACGGTGTAAAAAAAAATCAATTTCATCAATTGGTCACAGAAGAAAATAAATTTCGTTAAAGGATCGTGGTAAAAACGTGAATTTTGTATAAATATCGCAGAAAGAAAATGCGAATTTTGTCAAAATATTGCAGAAAGAGAACGTGAATTTCGTCAAAAGATAAGTAAGATAATACAAATTTCATCGAAAGATTTGTAAGAAAATGCAAATTTCACCGCAAGATCGCTGAAAGAAAACACTAATTTAGTCAAAGGATGGTGGTAAAAAAAAAACGCAATATTTGTCAAAGGATCGCGTAAAAAATGCGAATTTCATCAAAAGTTCATGGTAAAAAAGTGCGGATTTCAACGAAGAATTGTGATAGGATAATGTGAATTACGATTGTGGGAAAAAAATTGTGAATATCCTGAAATGATTGCGGGAAAACAATTTGCGAATTCCATCAAAATTTACTGCACTGGCTAAAAAATTGGAACCAGGCTCCTTTTACAAATGTAAAAAAAAAAAAAAAAAAAAAAAAAAAAAAACGCTGCGAAATGAAAATAAACTCTAAAAATTGTATAAAAATTTTCAGAGGAAAAAATTTACTATATTGAGTTGAAAGACGGAAACCTTATTCCTTTTACGAATGTCAAAAGATGGCTGTGAAACACAAAAAACCAACCAACCAACCTCCAGATTAATTTAAATTTTGTGTGCTACGATTTCTCATTTTCAAAGGTTGGCAGGTCTGCGGATTATAGGTCATCCCTTTGTTTACATTTTATTTTTTAAAGTCTGACTTTAAATTGGAAACAATTGCTTAAAAATTACATTTACAATGGAAAAGAAAAACGTAATGCAACATTGGTTTTTAATATACAGTCGAACTCGGTTATAGCATCATTCAAGGGACCTCAATAATTATGACACTATAACCGAGGTCGCGTGAGTAGCATGGAGTATAAGTAAAGAATGCATGCATACTACCCTATTTCACACCTTATAAAATAAGAATAGTAATATAAATTGTATAATAAATTATAAAATGGGTATAAACTACACTTACTATATTTTTCCAAGAAAAAATGAATTTATTCCTGCATAACATGATAATATTGAGAGCTAGGATGGCATATTTGGAGAGAAAAAATATTCAGTCTTCTTTTGTTTATTTTTCAAAGCAAAATAATTTTTGTTCTATGTCATCTTCAATGTGTCCGATAAATTTAAAGATCATCATACTATCTGTGATTTGGGATTCATAAAAACTTAACAATCTTATTGCTTGCTGAGCATCTTTGATTCCAGGTGGTGGTACTACTTCATCAATTCCCTGCCCATCTTCATCATCATAAGCAGTTTCCTCTGTTTCTTTCACTTCTTGGACAATTTCCAAATCAGATTTAAGTTCCAAAGTTATCAAATCATCATCATCTACAGCAACAAACTCGTCCAAATTTTCATAAAAAGGTAAATTATCAGATCTGCCGAATCGACGATTCCATTCTGACAAAGGCAAATCTTCTTCATCTTCTTCTTCTCTTTGTGGGATGTCACTAACACTTTCTTTTGTAGAAACAAAACCGGCATGTCGAAATGTGTTTTGAATTGTTTTTTCTGTAACACGAACCCAGGCTTTACCCAAAAAATTAATTACATTTAAAAGACTTATACTGCAAATCTCATTTTTGTCTGAGCATTTTAAAAGTGCATAAGCACGCACTTTCGATAGTTGCTCTTAAGGCTTCTGATTACACCTTGATCCATAGCTTGTAACTTGCTTGTACAATTTGGTGGTAGAAACACTAACTGTATTCTCTGTAAAAATTTCACATCGAGATGGGCAGAACAATATTCTACTAAGAGTAGAATCTTTCACTTTTGACTGCAGAGTTCCTTATCCCATCGCCTCATTTCTGCTTAAAAAAACTCTGATGTCATCCAAGCCTTTCGACTGTGTTGATAGTTGACTGGAAGCATTTTAATGTTTTTAAAACATCTTGGACGTTTAGACTTTCCAATCATGGTCAAGGTTTTCTTTTCTGTTCCAGTCATGTTTCCACACACAAGAACTGTTATTCTTTCCTTCAACAACTTTCCACCAGAACGCTTTTCATTCTTAGAGATTTGTCAGGAGTACACTTAAAAAAGAAGCTAGTCTCATCTGCGTTGAAAATGTCATTGCCTGCCTTGTCGAACTTTTGGCCATACTTCACTTAGCCAATCCTGAACACACTTATCATCGACACTTTTTTCTTCACCACATACTTGTGAAATGCTATGCTGTGACACGCCTTAAGTCAATCTATCCAACAGTTGAAGCAAACCAAATTTGCATGCCCAAGCGACTTAGCAAGCTGTTCTGCTTTTGACATCAGCATTGGACCACTGAATTGCATGTTCATCGTTCTTTGCTGTTTAAGCCATTTTAGCAATGCCTCATCAAGGTCTTCCTGTTCTAGCTTCCTCATTCACTTAACATTCTTGCCATTTTATTCAAAGGCACTTAAAATTTTTCCTATGTGTTTCTAGATAGAGCACACAGTTGAATTTACTAACCCAAATTCTCAACAAACTTTAGCTTTCTTCTTCCCTTTATCCAATGCATTACTAATGTTAACTTTATCTCCCAAAGAAAGAACTTTTCTTTTTACGAATGCTATAATGAGCCAAGTTTCTCACTCAAAGCACAAGAGAACTGAAAGCAAAACAATGAATGATGTTACTGTCATGTCAGAAATGCTATACTCTTTTATAATTTTTTCGGCCAAGCACCAAGTGTCATTCGGTTCCTCCCTGTTTCTCCACCTTAGGGTCGGTCCATAAATGATGTCACACTTTTTTTCAACATTTTTGACCCCCCTCCCCCTTTTGTCACAAAGCGTCACACTTCACCATACTCCCTCTCCCCATTGTCACATGTCATGCTATATTACATAAACATATACTTGCAGTTCAGAAACAAAGCACTACGTTACAGATCATATTTCAAACTTTATTTTTAAAGTTTAACTATTGGTTTTAAGGACATTTGTGAGCATAACATTAAAAGTGATTCATGTACTTATTTTGTATGAAATAGGATTAAGGTTTATAACAAAAACATAATTAATATACAATAGTAATAAAATATTAATACAAAAGAGCAGTTCAAAACTGTCATATTTTGGAATTTGAAATGGAATTTAATATATTTGGCTTTAAATCTACTTTATAAAAACAAAATACTTTAATTTCAAAATAACTTCAAAATTTAATCTGCTGATTTTTAATGCTTTTATTTTAACCAAAATGTGTGATGTCACATTACTTCTTACCCCCTCCCACCCCCTTGTCACAAACTGTCACAATTGCATGAACCCCCCTCCTCCCCTCCAAGCGTGACATCATTTGTGGAAGGCCCCTTATCTAATCTAACTGGTCTTCTATGCTATTTGTTTAGACGGATAAAGAGTAGAAATTTCACCCTGTTCACTGCCCACCCCCAGAGTTATTTCCTGGCCAAGACTGCAGGACAGGTCTGAAAAATTTCATATCGGCATGAACTTGAGCCAGTTGTGATTTCAATGTCACCCTTCAGAGACGAATCAGACTTACGAATTGTGAAAACAGATTATACTCCCCCATTTTTTGAGAATAAATACATTAGTTCATGTATATTTTTTGATGCAATAACCGGGGTCGTTGTATAAATTATATATAAATATGTATAAATAATTATCAAGTTACCATAACATTGGTGTATATGGGAGTTTTGTGGGGACTGCAGAATTTGACATTATAACCGAGGACAGTATTATTTGGTTTGACTGTATTTAATAACCAAGTTAATTTAAAGAAAAATTGAATTATGTAAAATACAAATTTTACTGATTATTCATTATTTTAAACACTGACACAACACAATGGTAGTTTCAGCTTTGGTTTGTCGGCAATAACTTTTTTCTGTAGTCTATGAACACTCATTACTTCTTGCTCCAAGATAAAATTTTGTTACTCAAGGAAATTTAAATACAGTACAGTCTCAAAAATCTGCAATCTTCCGAAATCCGCTTGCTTTTCAAAATGTAAGCAATGAAATTTGTAATTATGAAGTATTATTTATAATCTTTATTCCAAATAACAGTGAACGAAAATAAAATAATTTTTAATGTAAATTCATGGGAAAATGGTAATGACACAGGTTATTACACAAATAAAATGCTTTTATTTCACAGAAACTTACATACAAGAAAATGTAAAATAGAAATTGACGAGAGATATAAACAAGCTCAGAAAAGTTTTAGTAGTTGCACCATCTATCGACTTCTAAAGAAAATAGCAAATTAATTTATATTATATTCCATGCAAGGTTATAATTATTGCATGACATAAAGTATGGCCTGGATCTTTATTTATCCAAAATGAGAATGAAGATAAAGATTTTCACTTAACCTTACCACAAACTAAAGCCAAAAGAAAATATCAAATGCTAATTTTTGAAGGAGGTTTGGTTTTAGGTGAAGATTTTGAAGTTCTTTGGGCAGCAGAGTTGCATAGACCAACAGGAAATAATGGCTATTTACAGAATTCAAAAGAAACTTCAACAGGAGGAAATGGAAGTTCTCAATCAAAGGACTGTACAAGAAATGTTTAAAAATTGTAACAAAAAATAATTTTGGGTATTAAAATGATAATATAAAGGTAAATAAGAGATTCAAGTTTTGATTTGCTTAAATTGAATTATTACATGCTCTTCTTGGAAATAAAAAAGGTATGTTGAAAAGCAAATCATTTAATCCAGAATCTACAACACTCTAAAATCCACAAAATTCTAAAATCTGCACAGTCTCTGGTCCCAAGCTGTGCGGATTTTTGAGACTCTACTGTATTTATATCCAATTTATATTTAAATATATTATTCATTGGACAATTTATAACTGAAAAATGAAAAACCAAATTTAACTTTATGAGTTTAACTGTTAATGGCAATCTTCATTGTTTACATTCCAATGTGTAGTGCAGATAATAAATGTTTGTGGATTATACATCAGCAGATTTCACAGAATTGACTGTATTTGATATTTCCCATAACTCTGTAGGCTAGGCCAAACCTCCCTTCTTCTGGGAGGTTTGACTACTAAATAAAAAAAGTACATTCTCACCAGAAGTTTTATTTAATGTGAAATGACTTATACCTGTACAATATTTAATTTCTTTTCTAAAGAAAATTTTTTCTACAAAATATATTTATTTGGTCTGCCACTGGATAAAATTAATGATTCTCAATATGTTAATATCTCATATTGAAAATGTTACAAATCAATGAATATTGTCATAACCATTAACATGGAAAATCAAATATCATTTTTAAAGCTGCCCTTTTTAAACCAGAACTGGTGGTTAGATGTGGTGGCTTAGCTTAAGGAAACCCTCAGGAAGAAATTAATGTAGCATATTAAGCACAAGCTGTGATATAGACTCTAAAATTCATGACACCATTGGCAGTTCTAAATAAGATTTTGCTGTGCATTTCCCACCTATTGCTATGTTTTTCATGGCTGTAACTCTTTCAGACAACATAAAACCTATCACTGAATCAGTTGTTTGTTTGAAACCATTCAACGTTTTAATGTTACACTTTTAGTGTCTGTATGTGTAAGCATGAAATATAGATATTTAAGATTTATGTAGATCTATTCTGAATCCAATTTGTTTCAAATTGTAAAACTAGTTTATTTGAATTTATACTTCATATAATTTATTAATAGGTATTTTTACATTTAGTTTCAATTGAAATGTTGCATTATAGGCCATATTTAAAAAGTATGCATATAAATTATGCTATTAATTACTGAAATCCTGCAACTGCCATTTTGTAAAAAAAGTATGAAAACACATGACTATAGCTAACCTAAATTTTAATTAACTATCTTATCTTTTATATCATTAAAGTACAATATAAAGCAAAGTAATTGAAAGACTTAATAATATGCTTCCAACTTTTGCTTATCAGCAAAAAATATTTTTAAAGAAAATAATAGCAGTGTGTCAAGGGTCATTTTAATTTCATTTGCAGATTTTCCCTTTTATTGAAGTGATTTTTACATTTTGCCTGCAATAATTGCATTTTGTAGTTGTATAAGGTTTAAAGTAAAGCAAATAACTGAAAGCCAAGCCTAATGTTCTTTAAGTCATCAAACTTGTTGAAAGATGCATAGGTACAAAAGTTGTAACCTCTGTTACCAGACAAAAAGTTGCACTTATCATGTTTATAAGAACAAGTAACCAAAATGTACTCTTTACCACTTGATTTTAACAGATGTCCTTAGCCTAGTTAATGCTGCATATCAATTAGAATATAATTATGACCAAGAAACCTGTGTTACCTAATTGTGTATTTTATACTTGAAACTTCTTCAAAAAAAAAATAAAAAATAAAATAATAATCACTGTACAAAAGATGACTTTTAGGAGTTGTTTGACCACTTATAGAGTATATCAATCTATAGGTTACACAATAATCAATGTACAAAATTTCAGAAATTCATTGTTTCTTCATAAGAGGTTACAAAAGCTACCAACATCAACTTAATTTAGTGATTTTATTTCCCTCATATGTTAGAAATCATGTTTATAGTTTACTACATCCAACGTTTCTTTAATTAAAGGAATCTAATTTTGAAGAATAACATCTGTAACTCTTCTGTAAGTTCTGTTACCTGGTAACAGAGGTTAAATTTAGAAAGAAAAAAAGTACTCTAAGAACCTACTTCTTTGGTTTATCCATAAATCTGGGCTGAGGGCCGGCACTCCTATGTAGTGATGGGCGATTCTCGAGAATTCGACAATCGAGAAAAATCGTCATCGTAAAAAATCACAATCGATACAGCCATCGATTAATTCATAGAATCTACAATCGAGATGTTTTACAATCGATTATAACGAGAAAAGCTAAAAACAGGAAAACTTAGCTATTATTCTGGCCGACAATTTCATAGTAGTGATAGGGCTTAGTGATGGGCGATTCTCGAAAATTTACCAATCAAAAAAAATCGTTATCGTAAAATACACAATGGATACAGTCATCGATTACTTTCGAGAATCTACAAAGGAGATGTTCTAGAATCGATTATTGAAATCATTATTTTTACATATATATAAGGCAGATTTTATTAAATATAGGGTAACTGAAAACAGATGGAATAAAAAAACAGCAAACCAAAGGGAAACTATAAAGGAGCCATAAGACTGGAAAAGTCTTGTAAGGGTGCCCCCTGGTTGAAAAAAGCTGAAAAAACGCGAGTAGCTATGAAGCGGTAAAGGGAGTTTAAGTATCAAAAATTAGAATTTTTCGACAATTAGTACCAAAATGGCCAAAGAAATAAGAATCAAAAGCACACCCTAGTGGCAAAAATATGAACTAAAGGATGATAAAAGGGATCAAATTTTTTTATTGATTTTTCTACGTCATTTGAGATTGGATCTTTAATTTCCCCATTTTTATAAAGTCTTCGACTGGAATACATTAAACGAACTCCCGCGGGGAGCAAAGTCAGAGGGAGGGGCAAGGAAAGTGCATAATATGAATAAGTGGTCACAGGACTTTCCAATGATATGGCACATGAGGGGTGTCGGCTAAATTTAGTAAAGTGCCCCCGCTCGGGGGCAAAATAAGGGGAGGGGCGCGTGCGATATATAAAATGAAATAGTAGTCACAGAGCTTTCCAATGATATATCACATGAGGGGTGTCAGCAAAAGATAGAAAAGAGTCCCAACTCCCAGGATTCCAATTATCGTGCCCCCCCCCCCCCCCGAAATATACCCTGCCCATCCTTCTCTTTGAAATTTTCATATATTAAAAATTATTTATCGGAGGGCTCCGTAAAAGAATCCGATCTAAAATGTTTAAAAACGCTACGATTTCAAAAAAGTTCGAAAAGTGCCTCTCTCGGGGCGCCAAACTAAGGAAGGAAGAAGAAAGGTTCATAATATGAAAGAGTAACTTTGCGATGATAACCGAAAACTTTCCGATGATAGATCAAATGACTGGTCCAAAAAAAGTTAGAAATCTACCCCTCCCACTTGGGTTCCCTCTTTTATCCTAGAATATACCCGGAAATCACGCAGCCCCACTTTTAAAATTTTATATTTAATAAATAATACTTATCGGAGAGCTCCATTAAAAAACCTCATTTAATGATATGTATTGTAGAAATCTCTACAATTAAAAAAAAAAAGTCACCCCCCCCCCCGAACCCCTTCCGGAATTCAACTCTGGGAGGAAAAAGGTTCATAATATGAAAGAGTGGTGAAAGGACTTTCCGATGATATGTCAAGGAGAGGTTTGGTAAAAGTTTGAAAATTACCCGCCCCCCCTTCCCTTTGTGCACTCTCGCGCACCCCAGAATTCACTCACCTTCCTCATTGAACTTTTTATATTTAATAAATAGTATTTATCTGAGTCTCCAGGTATGGGGCAGCTTGGCAGAGCTAAAATAAGAGAAACTTTGAAAATTCGTGGCAAAATGACACTAAATTTAACAGTAAAGTTTGAAACTAGGACTATACAGAACTGAATACATAAACCACTATGCTTCATAACCCACATCGGTTAATAGCAATAAAATGATAAGTGCCAGTTAAACTGATGGCATTGAGCTCACAGGTTATTAACACTAACTGTATATTATACTCTTATTTCAAAGAATAATGTCCCTCAAATAATAAATGAAGGGAAATATCCCCCATTTGCCCCTTTTATACTTAACCAATGAACCTCCAAATCTAATCAGGGAAACTCCTTAACTATAATAAATCAGTATATCAAATTTGAAGCAAATCAGATAATTCTGCATGAAAAAAAGGAACATATCGCTAAATTAAGGGTGGTCTAACCCCTTTAACCCTTTTATACTTAACTAATGAACCTCCAAATCTAATCAGGAAAGCTCCTTATCAGAACAAACATAGAAAAAAAAATTAAAGTAAATTGAATAATTCTCCATGAAAATCCATTTATCTAAATTAAGGGGACTTGCCCCCTTTTCGCCCTTGTATACTTAACTAATGAACCTCCAAATCAAATGAAGGAAGCGCCATATCGGAATAAATCGGTATATTAAATTTGAAGCAAATCCAATAATTCTGCATGAAAAATCCTTTTATCTAAATTAAGGGGAGACTAGCCCCTCCCCTTTATACTTAACCCATAAACCTCCAAATCTAATCAAGGCAGCTTCTTAACATAATAAACCGGTATCCCAAATTTGGAGCAAATCGAATAATTCTGCATGAAAAACCCATTTATCTAAATTAAGGAGGGGGTCTACCCCCCTTTCCCCCCTTTATACTTAACTAATGAACCTCCAAGTTTAATCAGAGAAGCTCCTTAACATAATAAACCGGTATACCAAATTTGGAACAAATCGAGTAATTCTGCATGAAAAACCCATTTATCTAAATTAAGTGGGGGACCAGCCCCCCTTCTCCCCCTTTATCCTTAACCAATGAACTTCCAAGTTTAATCAGGGAAGCTCCTTAACATAATAAACCAGTATACCAAATTTGGAGCAAATCAAATAATTCTGCATGAAAAGCCCATTTATCTAAATTAAGGGAGGACCAGCCCCCTTCTCCCCCTTTATACTTAACCCGTAAACCTCCAAATCTAATCAAGGCAACTTCTTAACATAATGAACCGGTATACCAAATTTGGAGCAAATCGAATAATTCTGCATGAAAAACCCATTTATCTAAATTAAGGAGGGGGTCTATCCCCCTTTCCCCTCTTCATACTTAACTAATGAACCTCCAAGTTTAATCAGGGACGCTCCTTAACATAATAAACCGGTATACGAAATTTGGAGCAAATCGAAGAATTCTGCATGAAAAACCTATTTATCTAAATTAAGGCGGGGGGGAGGACCAGCCCCCTTCTCTCCCTTCATCCTTAACCAATGAATCGTCAAAACTAAACAGCGGAACGCCTTATCAGAATGAACATAAAAAAAATTGAAGCAAATCGTACATTTTAATCAAGAGTTATCGCGTTACGTACATACATACGTACGTACGTACGTACGTACAGTACATGCATACACACAGAACCGACGGGTACATTAGCTCTCAGGCTTAGATAGCCTGTGAGCTAAAAAGAGATTGGATAAGCAGATGGACTCCTTTGAGAAATTATGACTTAAACCAGAAATACGGTAAGTTTGACTCTGAAAGCTTCATTTCCATCTCGCATTTCGGCAAATCTCATCTCGATGATTTTTCCAGCATTTTGACGCTTCCAGATGGCAAACTGCTCGATGGTTGGGTCTCTCGCGGTTTTAAACCTTTCGGGATGGGAAGTCTCTCGAGAGTTTCCTCTCGCCCTTTTCAACCTTTCCCGATGGGAAGCCTCTCGCTTGTTACTCTCGTCCTTTTCGAAATCTCCCAATGAAAAGCCTTTCGAGGATTTCTCTCGCGCTTTTCAACATTTCGCTATGAGAAGCTTTTCGAGGATTTCTCTCGTCCTCGGCAGAGAAGAAAAGTAAGAAAATTTATCGAGAGTACCAAGGGACGAGATAGAGAAAAAGGCATGACAATGAGCTGTGAAATGAAGCTTTAATTTTCAAAGTTTCTCTTATTTTAGCCCTACCAAGATGTCACATACCTGGAACCCTCCCGATAAAAATTATTTATTAAATATAAAATTTTCAAAGAGGAAGGTGGGTCGGGTGATTTCGAAGGAGGAGGACGTGAGAGTGGACTCGTGGGGTGCAATTTTAAAAATTTTACCGAACCCTTCCTGTGGCATATAATCGAAAAGCCCTTTGACCACTCTTTCATACTATGAACCTTTCTTCGCTCAAAGGGGGGGTGGGGAAGGGGCGAACAAATTTTTAAAACCGTAGCCGATTTCTATAATAAATTTAAATATCACTTTAAATATGGGTTTTTTATGCAGTCTTCCGGTAAATATTATTTATTGAACATAAAAATTTTAAAGTGGCGGCTGTGTGAATTCCGGGGTGAAAGAGTGGGCCCACGGGGGGGAGAGAGGGGGAGCAATTTTCAAACTTTTTTTGGACCAGTCATGTGATATGTCATAGGTAAGCTCTCGGACGACTCTTTCATATTATGAGACTTTCTTCCTCCCCTCCCCAATTTGGCCCCCACAGCGAGGGTAGTTTTTTCCGCTTTTATCATTTTAGATCGGATTTTTTTATGGAGCCCTCCGCTAAATATTATTTATAATATATGAAATTTCAGGACACTTTTCCAAATTTAGCCAAGACCCCTCATGTGACATATCGTTAGAAAGGTTTGTGACTACTTATTAGTGCTATGCACTTCCGGTGGCCGCCCCCCTCCACTTTGCCCCCCCGGAGGACACTTTTCCAAATTTAGTCAGTACCCCTCTTATGAGATATCGTTGAAAAGGTCTGTGACTACTTATTGATGTTATGCACTTCCGGTGACAGTCTCCCCCAATTTGCCCCTCTCGGGGGACACTTTTTAAAATTTAGCCAAGACCTCTCATGTGAGATATCGTTGGAAAGGTCTGTGACTACTTATTGATGTTATGCTCCTCCGGTGTCCATCCCCCCATTTTGAACCCCCCCCCCCCGGGGGGACACTTTTCCAAATTTAGCCAAGACCCCACATGTGAGATATCGTTGGAAAGGTCTGTGACTACTTATTGATGTAATGCACCTCCGGTGACTGCCCCCCCCACTTTTCCCCCACGGGGGTGTTTTTCTAAATTTACCCGAGACCCCTCATGTGACATATTGTTGGAAAGGTTTATGACCACTTACTCATGTTATCCACCTCCCGCACCCCTCCCCCCCTTTCCCCCCACGGGGAGGGCATTTTTATAAATTCAGATCCAGACTTCTCATGTGACATATGGTTGGAAAGGCCTAAAGACCTGTGACGACTTAATCATATTATGCAGCTGCTGTGCCCCTCTGCTCGCTTTGACCCCTCCCCCCAAGAGATCTGGTCCGACGTTCATTCGTTTCGATATTATATTTTTTACAAGATTTTGTAGTGCGTGCACACCACACCCGCCTGCTATCAGTGCCATATATAGCGGGTAACCTGTTCGTGATTTCATATTACAAGATTACGTATAAATTATGGGCCCCGTTTAAAGGAGGGGCCCGCTAGCGGTCGAAGTCACCTAGTCTTTATTAACATCGACTCATTCCAGTTCACCCGCAGACGATTCTTGATAAATGTATGACGTTTATAATACATAATATATGATTTATAAAAGAAATTTGCAAACTGTAGTCATCGAGAAAAAATTTATACAATCGAGAAAATCGAGAAAAACATCTCGTTATCGCCCATCACTACTCCTATGAGCCTCTGGAACACCTGAAGCTCCTGTGGGACTCAGAGGTATGTTCTCCGAACTAAGTGGCTTTATCCTCAAGTCTTGCTACGGAAATGATGCTGCTCTTACTTGGCCGGCAGCAAGTTGTATGTCATTGCGGTACCATACCGTCTGACATGTTGTGCATTTTGGGCTTTTCAGAGCTTATGCTCAGCCATAAGACATGTTAATTTTATTCTTCAGTCTAATTATTTGATAGAGGTATCAAATCTGAACTGATTTGTTTATAACTAATCTAAAATCACAGTTTAAAAGTGATGAATAATTGGTAACAAGTTACACAGAGAAAAAGCACTATCCCGAGAATGTTCACTATATCTGATATTCATAACAAATATTCCAAAATGACTATTGTGACAATTTGCTCACTTATAAATTCATTTGTGTCATCACTCTTTTGGTAAGAATAGAAAGAAAATATATCTGGTAACAAAATTTACATAACAGAGGTTACAAAACCAGCGACACCCACTTTTTAGGGAAAAAATATAACAAAAACGTGGACTTAAAATTTAATTAATGTAATATTTTAATTATAATAGTATGTTCTGTTATAATAAAAGGCTTGCACATGAGAATGAGACTTATCTTAGACATAGTACTACATAAACAATATATTTCAAAGAAACTTCGTCTTAAAACAGACAAAAACATAAGTGATAATTTTTTAAATATATATATATATATATATATATATATACAGAAAAATTTATCCAGAATGGTTGGAGGGGGGGGGGGGGGAGGGCAGAGTCAGATATATTCTGGATAACTGGTTGAGCAAACACAGCCCAACATAGGTCAGATATATTCCAGATAACTGTTTTTTCTGGATAACTGGTTGAGAGCAAACACAGCCCAATATAGGTCAGTTATATTCCAGATAACTGTTTTTTTCTGGATAACTGGTTGAGGGTAAACACAGCCCAATATAGGTCAGATATATTCCGGATAACTGTTTTTTCTGGATAACTGGTTGAGGGTAAACACAGCCCAATATAGGTAAGATATATTCCGGATAACTGGTTGGGCAAACACAGCCCAATATAGGTCGGGTATATACCACATAACTGTTTTTTCTGGATAACTGGTTGGGCATTAAAGCAACGTCCATGAGGTCAGATTTGTAGAATATATGTGGCTTGTGACATTGTTTCTGATTTCAAATTAATTATTAGATTACACAGATTAAAATTCTGATCCAAACATAATGAGAGTTTGAGAAGAAGGCAATTTATGGGGATACCTTACAAACAAAAAATCTCGTTTCCTCTGCATAAAAATAAAAATGTCCAATATATAAACTAAATATGCTTCCATATCAAATCTTGGTTGTTGGCATCAAGTTATACCATGCATGTTGTAATGTTTTAAGCAATACACATGTCAAACTGGCCCTGTATAGCACATTTTTCTGAAATAAGTCAATAGGAAATATTCTGGATAACTGGTTGAGGGTAAACACAGCCCAATATAGGTCAGATATATTCCGGATAACTGGTTGGGCAAACACAGCCCAATATAGGTCGGGTATATACCACATAACTGTTTTTTCTGGATAACTGGTTGGGCATTAAAGCAACGTCCATGAGGTCAGATTTGTAGAATATATGTGGCTTGTGACATTGTTTCTGATTTCAAATTAATTATTAGATTACACAGATTAAAATTCTGATCCAAACATCAAAAAAAAAAAAAAAAAAAAAAAATGAGAGTTTGAGAAGAAGGCAATTTATGGGGATACCTTACAAACAAAAAATCTCGTTTCCTCTGCATAAAAATCAAAATGTCCAATATATAAACTAAATATGCTTCCATATCAAATCTTAGTTGTTGGCATCAAGTTATACCATGCATGTTGTAATGTTTTAAGCAATACACATGTCAAACTGGCCCTGTATAGCACATTTTTCTGAAATAAGTCAATAGGAAATATTCTGGATAACTGGTTAACTACTTTCCGGATAAGTGGTTCCATACTATATGTATTTATTTGCTTAGTAAATGAAATCTTAAACAAACATAATGTATTTTTTTAATGAGCAAATAATACACATCAAAAGTGGTAGAGACACCCAGTAAAAGTGCTCTATACTTCACAAGGGAGAAAATTCTTAATTTTCTGGACATGAAACCTGCATGAAGATGGGCCACACACCGGGGAGACAAATTCTGCAATGAACAAGTCATGAGACATATTCTGAAATTCAGACCTGTTTCTTCTTTATTAACAAGATGGAAACAAACAAAAAACAGGTTAGAATTTCAGTATTTGTCTTCTGACTCACATATTCTGTCACTTGTCTTCCCAGTGTGTGACCTGCAGCCTAAAATGACCCGCAAACCTCCTGTATGATCAAACATCTACAGTTTCCCCTATAGTAGATTTTCTCCAGCTGAATTTTATTAGCAAAATTAATTTCTTTTACTGAACATAGGAAAAGTTCTAATTCTAACTAACAAAACCTTGGAAACCTTTGTTGCTAAGTGTGAATTTTTAAAAAATTTCAAGCGTTCATAATAATCTTACAAGGAGAGGGCCAACCTTGTTAATCACAGATTTTGATTATTTTAACATATGTTGTAGGGTAGAGACCCCTTAGTGTTAGGTTCAATGGATTTTATCCAACGCTCCTTAGTTCTTGAGAAACTGGGGGTCTAATAATAGTACACAACTTAAATACTTACATTGTAACTGCAATGATAGGTTGGTTGTAGCTCAGTTGGTACGGCATTCGCTGGATGATCTGCAGGCCCGGGTTCGGTACCCGAATGCACTACATTTGCTTTTCTCATTTTTTGTTTTATAAATACACTTGTAATTATAATTTAGTAATTTCAATTACAAATTTTAATATCGTACATTAATTATAATGTTAAAAAACTTAAATTTATCATTTTTTATTTTTAAACTATTATTTCTCATCCTTTAAAGAGGTTTAAAAAGAAATTGGATCTATTATTGAATAATAAAAATTCCAAAATCGTGACCAAAATCTGTTGTGGTGCCATCTGGTTGTGATAAAATAAAAGAATATTCAAATAAAATAAAAATAAAAGCAGAAAGAAGATAAAGGTGAAAGCAAAATAATTGAAAGCGCAAGCATACGTATTATAAATTTAAAAATCTTTAATATGCAAAAAATCGGTTGTAATTTAATTCTGATGCTAATTTATAATATAATTATGTTTGTTACTTTAAAAACAGAATAATAGTATTATCGCATTGACTTCCTTTGTTAAAGCAATGTGTAAATGATGTTTCTTTAAAATCACGAATTGACACAATTGCTCAATATCATTGCATCGATAAAGAATATATGAAATACATTTTAAAAGTGATTTTTTAAAAAATTAACAGTTTTATGATGTTTTATACAACTATTTAGTTAAAAGTAAAAAATTAAATAGGTTAAAATTATAATTGATATACAATATTTTTAATTGACAATGAGATTATTAATTATACTTACAAGTATATTTATAAAACAAAAAATGAGAAAAACAAATGTAGCCCATTGAAGTATCGAACCCGGGCCCGCAGATTAGCTGGCAAACACCATAACAACTGAGCTACGACCAACCTATCATCCAGTTGCAAAGTAAGTATTTAAGTTGTGTACTATTATTAGACCCCCCCCTCCCCCCCGGTTTCTCAAGAACTAAGGAGCGTTGGATAATATCCGTTGAACCTGACACTAAGGGGGCTCTACCCTACAACGTATATTAAAATAATCAAAATCTGTGATTAACGAGGTTGGCCCTCTCCTTGTTAGACTTGGTGTGCAAAAAGCTGCGAAGCTTAGATTCTGTAATAATCCGTACTTTTTAAATTTTCTACATTTCATGATTGCAATGCAATTTTGTTTCACATTCTCCACGCTAAAGAAACTAAATATTTTCATATTTTTGTACTTCTGGTAGATATTTTTATGTAAGTATTGAGTTTAATAAAAATAAAACTAGGTAATTATTTTAATTTGCAAATGCAGTTTCCAAGAAAAAAGTTCTGTACAGATTTTTTATCTTTTAAGGGTGTTAAAAGTTATTAAAACTAAAATACAATTTTTGGGTAGGGTTTTCAATGTTAAAGAAAAGTGAATGTCAAATTATTAATGATTAAAAATTATAATATTTTTCAGCTTGTTTGCATAATTTTAAAGCAACATTGTCAATGACATATTAGTTATTTTTAATTTTTCGTTGACCGTTGTATTATTAATATGTAATTTTTAGAGAAATGGCAGAAAAATTCTGAAAGTTTTTTCAAAAGTTAAAAAACCATAGGAAAAACATCTTTTTCCGCCAGGCGGTAAAATGCATCGCATAGTAAATACATGCCAAACCTGCTTCCTTAAAGTAGTATGATTTGCCAAATTTTATTTATTTATCTTTAAATGATTGGCAGAAATTATTTAAAATATTAATTCACGCATCATTATTCATAAATTTAGATTATCCCGATTACATTTATTGATTTAAAATGTGAGATTAATCGGATAATTTAAAAAGATTTTACTGTGAATGTTCATGATTTCATTCAATAGATGGCGCCACTAAACATTTACTTTGAAATCGCTTTAATTTTTGACTGGAAATTAACTAAACTGAAACATTTTTGGTTAAGGATAAAGGGAAACCCAGCCAAACATGAGTTGTACGTTTGATAAGAATACATAAAGTTTAAATTTCAGAAGTTTCATCGTGCACATTTAATCATTAGAATATTTTTCTTTTATTTATTTTTAAAATGTTATTAAGAGTTATTAAAAGAATAATTAAATGTTTTGGTAATTCCAAAGATAAATTTAAGTTATCAAATTATTACAAAATACACTTTGATTTTTTTTCGCTTTTTTAAAATGATTTTTCCAACGCAGTATGCAAGAAAAATAAATAAATAAAAGGATGCAGTTGTGTCCATCCTTCTGTACAAAATTTATCTATTGGATAAATTTGTACCTCTCTCATTGCAGATATATAATTTTTTTTTCTTTCAATATATCAGGTGGATAATTTTGTTGTATGTAAACTGTATCATATTTTAAATTTAAAATTTTAAACGAATATCTTACACAATTATAAAATAATGTAGACAAGACAGAATTAATTGAAAAAGTTTATCCCTTTTTTGCCTTTTGAAAAATCAGAAGGTAAAAACTGACAAGTGTCATTTATGTTGTTCCTTTCCTGATTAAAAAAAAAAAAAAAAAAAAAAAAGGTTTTCTTTTACTTTATCTGTCGCGCCAGTCTTTTATTATTATAGAATAATTGAACTGATATTTTTTTTTCTTTGCAAAGATTTCATTGCAAATATGACATGACATTTTCTGGTATCCGGAGCCATAACCACTAGTAAAATGATATGAAAAAATATGATGAACAAAAACTATTTCATATAATTTTGTATTTAAGCATTGCCAAAGCACTAGCATAATCTTTTAAGTTATGTTTAGAAAATGAACTAAAGATTTAGAAAGCTGCATGAAAATAACTCTAATTTCAAGTGAGATCTGAGATTATACTCTTCGCTACTCCTGTGATTTTTATTAGCCCTTTTGACAAGCCACTTCTGAAAGTAAATAAAAATAATAGGCCTTAGACTTCAACATGAAGGGTTATAAACACAAAGTATTACTCTATGTATTATGTAAACATTTTCACATTTCTTTAACGGAAAAGAAAAACTATTTATGACGATAGTTCAAGCATTTAAAAAAAGGAAAGAAAACCAAACTTTATTACAAAAAAAAAAAAAAAAAAAAAATACTAAATACAATTTCTGCTTAAAAAATTCCTCTTATGTTGATCTTTTGTTTCTTTCGAACAAAAGTAATCATTTACGCGTTTTTTTCTTTATACTATGTCAATAATAAAGTTTTTGTACTTGAATACAATTTTTATAAGCATTACTTATCCGTCATACGTTATTGTAAGTTTAACTTAACAATAAACACTGCATATTAAAGAGTTTAGGTTAAAAAAAAAAAAAAAAATCGGTGCTTATTTTTTTTACAGATTAATGTTCTATTAATAGAATATGTAAATTTGTTTTTATTTTCGCTTACATGGTCATGTTATATGTAGTTTTTTGATAATTCAGAGAATATTTAACATTCAATAAAATAACCTTTTTTTTATTCTGTAGGGGAGACTGGGGCACAGTGGACCCCTTTTTACATTTTCTTTTCTCTTTAATGGAAAGTCCAATCTGCCTAAACACATCTTTTATCATCCCTTAAACATTTTTACATGCCTCAAAATTTTTTCAGAACATAGTTTCAAATACATTTTCAAAAAAAAAAAAATAAAATAAATAAATAAAAATAAATAATATATATATATAGATAGGGGAGAGTGGTAATGAATGGTCCATGGGGATGAATGGGCCATTAACAAAATATGAAAAAGTATTTGCATAAAATTATTTTAGATGCCACCAATAGATGAAGCTATTGGTTCTTCCAAACTCATCAAATTTTCCATTGTTTGGGAGAAGCCATTTTCCCACTAGAGTAGGATGGTCAAGAACCTGATTGAAAAGTAAATTTAATTTTTTCCCTTCTTAGTAAAATAAGCTAAAAAGTATCTATTATTTCATTGCAGATATGTGTATTAGCAAGTCTTTGCATATCTGTAAACTAATTTTAAGATGTATTTAGATGTTATTTGAATTTAATGTACTAAAAAAACCTGAATATATTCCAGAAGTATAGGTGGGGCTGAATGGGCCACTATATCATGGTCATGAATGGGCTACCTTTGCCCTGATCATGAAAATATGGTTTCTCTTTCTTTTTTTCTGATTTTCTCTTTAATATGAAACATACCTGGCTGTAATGGATTTAGATTAAATTACTGTCTAGTTAGAATAGGTTTATAGTGATGTCTAAAAAATAATTTGCACATTTTCATCCTAAGAAATATTAGTATTTATTAGAAACATAAGTTAAATTTTATAAATGATTAAGGTGAACTGTCCAGTTGTTGACCCCACCTACCAGTATTTTTCCATTTGTTATAAAACTACAATAATTGTTTATATTCTGAATCTGATGAGTAGAATAAATAATACCAGAATTTTACACTAAATAGTCAATTAATAGGCAGTTCCAACCCTGTTCCAACCATGTCGTTTAATATTAATTTTGAAAAATATAAATTTCGTTAAATCATAATGTGTATTATCTATTTTTTTATCTATATTTTATGTTCCTTCTTTCTTCATTTCTTTCTAATCTCATTATTATGCCATATTTCTGCTACAATTATGTGATTTAATAATATCACTTTTGATGTTCATAAATTTTGATAAGCATTGTGTAGTATTACGTACTATTTCAGTATGCTTTGATGATAGCATATCAAGTACCATTCATTTTGTCATATTTGGTGAATAAAAGATTAATTCCACATTTTTTCATGGTGGGGCTGAATGGACCAAATTTCTATATTTTTATTTTCTATTATCATTCATTATAGACATTTTCTAATTCAATTTTTATGACTTTTTTATATAACCAAATAAGTAAAGTAACTGAAGAGCCAATTCTGAGCCAAAAAAAATTATTAGAAAACATGACAAAAATTAGCAACCAAAAATTGGCCCATTCATTACCACTCTCCCCTATATACACACACACAGTATATGATCTGTTATCCAGAATGCTTCGGACCTGAGATATTCTGGATAAGGTGTTTTTCCATAATTCGGAACACTTTACTTTAAGTATTAAGAGTTGTACAAAATCACGGTATGAAATGTATAAAACATGAATTATGTAAATACATAATTACAAATTTGTTAATTTAATAACTTATTTGCACAAAATAAAAAAAAAAATCAAAATTAAAATTACATTGACATATAAGACTTGAAAGCAGAATCCTTTGATTTGGATTTTTAGAACATTTTTATTATGTCTGGTTGCATATAGTGTGTCTTTTGCATTAATTGCTCCTGTATCCTGTGTACAGACGTGACTTGCTGTTCATGGAAGTAGCATCTTTGATTCATTCCACAAGTCCGTTGTTCAATTAAAAAATATCAGTAGCTCATTTGATTTTTTTTTTTACCCACCTCATTCTGCTGGTCATTATTACTTTCATTAGACATATCATTTGTCATTATGTCATAAATCTCACTGCCAGGCATCTTATGACTTACAGGAGTATCTCTTCATCAGAAATTAGACAATCTTCCACTGACTCTTGATCCAACAATTAAACATTAAAGTCCTTTAGCTTAGTCCAACATATCTGTAATAATTTCCTTCCCCTCGGAAATTTTAAAGTCTTCAAATTCAGGTTCATTCACATCATAAAAAAAGTATTGCAGATGACTACAAATCATATCACTCATGGATGAGTGCATATTTGTCTGCTGTATCTCATGCTTGATGTAAAATGCATCTTTAGTTTTTACGTTTTTGAAGTGAAACAAATTATTTTTCGGTTATCATTTTGCATTCTGGTTTTCGGAGCATTCCAGATATGGGATTTCTGGATAACGGGTCCCATACTGTATATATATGTGATACTATGAACATTTAAAAAAGTATACTAAAGCAGTTTTATCTATAAACTTCATATCAGGCATAAAAAACACTTTACTTCAGTGCTTAAAAATCATGTTTTATTTTTAAGGCTAATAATTACGTGCATCATAAACGTAGAAAATGAGTTTGCAATAAAAGAAAATTTAATAAATGATTCAGAATGTCTATAATTAAATGTTTTGATTAAAATCGTAAACACCAGAAAATGCTTACATACAATTTTAAAACATAAATATACCAATTTGAAAAACACTAAAAATAATAATTAGTATTTTATACTTGTACTATAAAAACAACAACAATAATAACGGAAAATACTGTAAGTGTTTATATCCCGAAAACAGTAAAAAACCAAAAAGAATCCAACAGCACACTATCTCAACATTTTCAACAAATCTCAAAGGAAAACAGTTACTGATCAATCTTTTTCCATATAACATAAAACTATTTAACTCATAATCGTAACATACAAAGTCTACAGGAATAAAATATTAAAAATAAATAAGACTCAACTTGGCATTCCATAAAGAATCACTTTAATAATATCCGTACATGTTAACCCTAAAATGCGGAGGTCTTTTTCTTATATTAAAAAAAGCGTAGCAGAAGCTGTTCAGATTATAGCTGATGAATAGTACCAATTACGCAATAGTACATACAATTAGAGATCGACCAAAAATTCTTTTTTGTTTTCGTCCCAAAATCCCGAATTTCGCCGAAAATTCATTTTCGGCAAAAATGCTGCCAAAAATATTAACCGAACAGAAACTATCTATATTCCAGAAATCGCGTTTCTTCCTTCTGAAATTTTCAACATTAGCCGCTGATTTGATCTGTATCGATCCAAATGAGACTCTCTTTATTTATTGCTGTGAACTTAACTGCGTGTAATTATCAGTCATGTTAGCAAGACGAGAGAAAAAATTATAAAGCAAGCAATGCATCTATGACTCAACGTTGAAGAAACTTTTTTGGCACTTGTTAAAAACTGTAAACTTAACAGTAATAGTTGAAACCACAGACGTATTTCGTTTCGAATGCTCTTCGAAATAGTTCTATCATTTCTTTATGAATTAATTACATTTTTATTTTATATGAAAATAAAAAGTTCCATAAATTACCCCTTTAATAATATCCGTATATTTTTATTCTAAAATGGCGGACGTCTATCTCTTGTCTTAAAAAAAGCGTCATAAACAAGACTGTTCTGATTGGCTGATAAATAATACCCATACACTCACTCTTGCTTAGAGTGAATAGTCACTCCTTCAGAGGGAAAGAGTGCGTTAGCGTAATTTCCGAGGTTACATTATGAAATGGAGTTTTTGAAATTAAGAAGGGACATATTTTGGTGCTTTTCATTATTTAACTCCATATATTGGTTTAAACTTGAACGTTTTTTAATGTGCATAATGCTAGGTTTTCACTCTCGTCAGTGGAGTGTGATATTTCCCTCTCGACAGTGGAGTGACATATTTCACTCCTTTCTAGGGAGTGGAAAATTCCACTCTTTAAGGAGTGTATTTTTGTAAAAGTCACTCCAAAAAGAGTGAAAATACCAGTCACTCTTTCAAAGAGTGAACTTTTCACTCCTCCCAATTTTAGAGTGTAGGTCATTACTTTTACATTTTTTTCCCTCCTCTAAATTTACGGTAAATTAATTATCAGCCCCCTGAGCGGTTTGCCCATATTTTTCCGTTTCCCCAAAACAAATTAAATCTGTGGTAGACAAAAATATTTTAAACATAACTGTATCTCGAGATGTAAATAAAGGGGCATGAAGTGTATTTTAGAAACAAACAGGGAAAGAAAATTTGAATTAAGATTATACTTATACGCATTTTTATAAAAATGCGGGAAAGCCCTTAAGACGCTCGGAGGGTTTTAATGCACAAATTAATTGGTAAAAAATATATTGTAACACATTGTGTTATTTAATTAAAAAACGCATTATATTTAAGGAAAAAATATTTAAATTTTATTTTACACAATCTTTAGTTTGTTTTTATAATTTTCAAACATAGTATCAATTGCCATTTGTTTGAGGAACATCTAACTTTTGGTCTAGTATTTGTTCTTAGATTTTCTAGTATTATTTCTTGTTCTGAAACAAAACCCTGTTTCTGAAAAAAATCCAGATATTTACAATTGATTGCCAAATCTTGCTCAAAAGTTACTTTTTCACCTTTATCATCAGACGTTGTACCAGAATTATCTTGATTTTCAGTAGAGTTTAACAGAGTAGTATGTATCTCATCATCTGTGAAATTCTCTGTAACTGGAACTTCATCTTGGGAGGACATCCATTTAATTATATTTTCTCTATTCAAGAAATCAGGCACAACAGTTTTTTGCAAAACAAATTTTCTACAGATTTTTTTGATTTTGCATTATCCAAACTGAAATTCACCAAAGTCACCACCACTGTCTAGATACTCACAAAAAAAAAAAAAAAAAAAAAAAAAAAAAAAAAAATAAATAAAATAAAAATAAATAAATAAAAATAAATAAATAAAATTTTTTTATTTTTCATAACAATCATTTTTCATTTAGTAGGAGAGCTGTTGAACATTTTTGAGTAGGTATTTGAGGCACCCTGAAAATTTGTGCAACACTTCTTTTGTAATGCCTGAATACAAAATCGAATGTCTGGCTGAAGGATCGTGGCCCAAAAACTGTGCCGGACACGTGTCAAGTGCCATTTGGCACTTGATTCAAAATATTTTTTTCTAAGTATAAATATTATTCTGTCTCAATGTCAGCGTGCCTCAAATACCTTTTTTGGGGGGTAGTCAAAAAATGGCACTTGACACGTGTCTGGCACAGTTTTTGGGCCACGATCCTTCAGCCAGACATTCGATTTTGTATTCAGCCATTACAAAAGAAGTGTTGCACAAATTTTCAGGGTGCTTCAAATACCTTCCCTAAAATGTTTAACAGCTCTTGGGCTAATTTAAAAAAATAAGTTTTACTTCACTGAAATGAATGGAAAAAAAAAAAAAAATATTAATCGCCGACCAAATTACCGCCATTTTGAATTTATCTGGCAAAGTTAATTGTAATTGAATTTTCACTGTTTACATCTGAAACAGTGTGTGGATTATAGGCTTTTTGAGTATTATAGAACCGCGGATATGAGGGAGTTAACTGTATTAAGTATCCATTGATATGTATCACCGAACCTTAATTTTCTATAAAGTAAAATTGTTTTAACTTATTGTCCCCCCCCCCCCCCTTTATAATCTATTTATCTTTTATTACATTTTATATAATTTTTTCGAACTTTTATATCACTTAATCCATTTCTTTCGCTTGACAGGATCTCCTATACCAGTGAATATTTTCAAAATTCATACCACTATTTTTGAAAACTAATGTTTCGTTTATTTAATGAGGGACATTTTAGATTAAATAATATGAAGGTTACTTTTTAAAAAGTAATTTTTGAATTATTTAAGTATGAAATTTTATTATTATTATTTTATTAAATTAAGTTTCATTTCATTTAGTATTCACTTCGTACCAGTTCTCTAAAGTTAAACCTGTACTCCTTTTTTTGCCCAGTATTTTGTCAGATACTTAGAATGTAAAAGAACACGAATTGGTTTTCTCACTTATTTGTTTCTACCCGCTATTATACTTAGTTTTCATGGGTCGATCCAAACGAAATTTGCGGCCTATTTAGGGCCCCTGCACTAAAATCCATTTAACAAAACAGGCTCCTTCACAAAATTCCATTTAACAAAACAGGCCCCTTCACAAAATTCCATTTAACAAAACAGACTCCTTCACAAAATTCCTCTTAATAAAATAGGCCCTTTCGCAAAATTCATTTTAATAACACAAGCTCCTTCAGAAAATTCTATTCAATAACAACATACTCTTCATTAATTATTTTTATTGTTAGGTTTTAAAATGTGTAATTTTCAAACACATTAAGTTCACTATAAAAGAAAACTTTACCAAAAAGACTTAAAGAAGTTACTGTTAACAAGTGCTTTTTTCGAATTTGAGTAACTGGATTTCATCTTTTCTTACAAAATGTTATTTTTCACAAAAATGTAACAACAACAAAAAAAAAAAAAAAAAAAAAAAAAAAAAACAAATTTCAATAAAATAACTTTTATTTTTCACAAAATGGGCTCCAAGAATAAAACCCTGCATCGACCCCTGGTTTTCTTTTCTGCATAATGTCTATAATTACTAGATTTGGTGTTGTCCCATGAACTTTCTTTTAATTTGACTCTGCTGTTTTCTGCCAGGTAAAATACAACCAATATTTCTACATTATAAAATATAGCTCAAACTATAATTATTGAACGTCATGTTCATTGATTACTAAATGAAAAGTAAACGAAAAAACGAAATGAAAATTCTGATTTAATTTAATGAAAAAGGTGCTTAAATACATAAAAAGGTCTTTGTAGCATAAAAACCGTCAAAAGACGTTAAAACCCCCAAGTGCCAGGGAAAAGATGTCACCCTCCTTCCAATAGTCATCTCCCAGCATCTCTATGCAATATGGACTCCCCCATTAATTTATTTAAATTTTTTTTCCTCTCATGTCCAGGTGCCACAGTGCGTGTCTCTAGAGCCTTCAGTTTAAAACACCAGCGTGAGAGGCTGGTAAGTATTAGATCCAGTAATAGTATAAGCCTGTAGCATTTACCCACCCCCCCCCCCCATGGGCGCAATCATTCAATTTAAGTAATGTTTAAACTTTCAATAGTGTATTATCAAGTCAAAGGTTGTTAATTAATATTAGCTAATGCCCATGGGTATTCTAATGGGTTAACTAAAGCCCAGCACATTCATTAGTTAGCAGTTAATTGGGTTAAGTTAAATATTAAGTAACAGTGTCCTTTTAATTTTACCATGTATTAACCAAATTCTTTTCCATGTTACCCCCCCCCCCCTCTTTCCTTTCGGCTGGCCACCCGGGGGCGCACTTTACCCCCATTTTTTATGTCATTTTTTGTTTTTGACAGTTCGCTTCTTTATTAGGTGCAATAGGACATTGTCCGCACGAGCTACCGGACCCGCTCCAATGAGACAGCCTACGGAGCGAGTTTTTACCCGGTGGGGTACGGTAGAAAGGCGAACTCCCGTCTCCCTCTGCAGCAATTCGTCTGCCTTGCATCTCAGCCCAAAATTCTTCCTTCTTTGGTGACATGACATCGCGGTGCTTAAGGAGTGCCAACGCGGCGTGCAACGCCACCGCGCGTAACCTCCAACTAAATATGAATACGAACTAAGAATGAATTTCAAAACAATGCATGGCCTAAAAGTATAATTTGGAAGCTCTGGTGGAGTCCCGAGGGCCATTCCAGAGTTGGAAGCACGAGGTTAAATATAACCTCCAGAAAAAAGGGGCGCATAAGGCATCCAAGAATTTTTTGGTTGCCCTATACTTCGATGTCACTTCACCAACTGGCGTCGGCAAAAAACGGAAAATGCAAAGACAGTAGGGTACCAACAAGCACAGAAAGCTATAGCATAAGGTAGCCAAGCCTAACTAACCTTTCTAAGAACTTATAAAAAACAAAGGGGGCCACATAGCTCACTAATTTTGATGTCAAGCCCAGTGCGCATTACAGGTCACGGGTCTCCCGGCTTTCACACAAACCGTTTAGCCTTTTAAAAGGCTTTGTGTTACTAGACATTGAAAGAACACCGCTAATGCAAATTGCATTTTGGCATTGACAGTGATCGAAAATGGGGACTAGTTAAGATTAAAATTAAATGCTAAAATAAACAACTTCAAAATTAACTATAAAACTGGGGTATGAATTTCGTGACCGGGATGCCTAAGCACCGCCGGTCGATTGAACAAAAAGGGGGGGGGATGTATAAAGGGCCAGGGTGCAGTGAGCAAACACTCCAAGGCCGGCGGGAAAAAGGTAGGCTAAGCCTGCCCTCTCCCTGGTGGAAGTACCGAAGATGCACGAAGACAAATTAAAATTTTGAGATAGCAGGTAACACCCATTCATAATAAACAGTGAAGAAAAGGGAGTTCCAGAATATAAAAATGAAAAGATACTAACAATTAAGTTAGGAAAGTTGAAATGCGCGGCTGTTATCAATAAACAGTGTGCTGCATGACGTCACGGGGAAAGCCAATACTAGATGAAAGTTTCTTTCAATCTAGGGAAAAGATAGAATTTTCCCAGGGAATGCTGCGTTTAAGTGACACCAGAAGGATTCCTTCTCGAAGTTTTCGAACATGGGACGAAGTCGTCATCCCGAGTGAGAATAGCGAGGGGCCGTTTCCGGTTCCTCCCCACTCTTGCGTCATAACGACGGATGACATCTAACGCAGGATTCCTCACGGCTGGCATTGACCTGTGAAACTTCAAAGTAAGTTTTTTGATTTCTGCAAAGACAGGTTTAATTTTGAGGTCTCGATGAATGAGTGTTGGTCGCCTTGGTAAACCTACGCAGGAGTTTATTTTGAAAAAGTTGAATTCTATTAAGTTGAAATTTTGAAGCACTACCATAGACTGCAGAACCATAAGTAACAATTGGTCTAATCATTGATTTGTACAGTAACAATTTATATTTGATTGACAGGGGGCTGTTCCAAGCCAAGAGGGGATTAAGGGAGCCCACGGCGCGGTCAGCACGCCCCAGAATTTCAGTGATGTGCTGGCACCATGTTAATTTGGAATCTAGGTTAATGCCTAGGTATTTATACCCAGTCTTCCAGGGAATGTTTTCGTTATTCAATTTAAAGTTAAGATTAGCATCTGGGGTAAAATGTTGATTGGTGAAGAAGATGGCGGCACTTTTGGCACTGTTCACTTTAATTTTCCATTTCCTTAACCAGGCCGAAAGTATATCCAAATAATTTTGAAGTCTAGAGAACACTGTTTGTGCATGTTTATGTTGTTTAAGCATGGCAGTATCGTTGGCAAATATTGCTAAGTCGATATCAGGCTCTTTAGGAATATCATTGACGTAGATGTTGAAGAGGGTAGGACCGCTGAGGGAGCCTTGCGGCACAGAGCTGGCAATAGGTTGAGGGTTAGAGTAAGAACTTCCCACTCTAACTACGAAGGATCTAAGTTGAAAGTAGTCATTATAGATTTTAATTAATTGGCCCGGTACTCCGAGCGCAATAAGTTTAAAGATAAGAGCGATGTGCCAGACCTTGTCAAAGGCCTTCTGCACATCGAGAAAGATTGCTCCTGTCACGCCGCCTTCTTCGGTATGTCTTAGCTTCTCGGCCACTAGTTATACAGTTAAGTCTGATACAGTTTCTCATAACTCAGTTGCTTTGTAGCAGTTTTAATGGGCTCTATTCAGGTGACGTCAGACGCCAGAGCTGGCGGTATGATGATCTGGCAGAATACCAGCAGGTGCAAACACCGCTAGCAGACGACTTTAGCCTTGACCCAGGTTGAGTGCATACATTTTAACTGAAAATTTGCAAACTTAGGGAGTTTTCTCGCATACAGAACAACATTTTGAATTTAGATTACAATATATTAAGTATATGCTGCTGCATCAAAGAATTTTTTTGCGGTATTTTTAACAAATAAGCATTAATAACTGGCACTTCATAGACTGCTATGCTAAACACCACCAGTAAATACCGCCAGCAGACGAATTTTAGCCTCGACCTCAGGTCGCTTGCATAAAGAATTTTATTGTGACCTGTAACATGTCCCTCAAAATTGCCCTCATTCTTAACTAAGATGGTACCACTGATTAGGCACAAAATTATCCAGTCTCCATTCCTCTTGGCATGGCAAGTACGCGGTGTGCGGCGCCAAATTACAGTTTAAAAAAAAAGCAATAAGGAAAGGGCATGTTTACAAACAAACACTTCCGTCAACCAATCTACCAACTACATTTTTGTCATAACGATCATTGCAGGAATAGTCTTGGCGACGTAGGCCAATCATATCAGAGACCTGTTAAACGTGGACCAATCAAACTTCCCTAGTTCATCTGTACAGGTAGGAGTCATAATGAATGAACAGGTTTTTCTTGCTGACCAACAGTAATACGACCAACAATGACGTCAGCTGCCCTTTCCTTATAAACATCTCAGAAATACAGGCTCAGTTCTCCAAGCCGGCCTGGGTGCTTGCTGTTGCTGATGACCTGCTCGCCGTTATGCGGCGAGCAGGTGATTGCTTCGCCCCGCTCTCCAGTGCATCTCCAAACCCGTTAACCTGGGTCAAATCCTGGGAGGTAGAGGCCTGGTCAGCGGTCTCTGAGAGGCGCTGAAGGCGGCTGTTTTATTACAGTTGATAGCGCTTGGGGTTTTTAACATCTTTTGACGGTTTTTTATGTTAATGTTATAAAAGCCTTTTTATATATTTTAGCACATTTTTAAGTAAATTAAACCAGAATTTTCAATTCGTATATTTTTCAATATTTCTACAATAAATGTCAAATAGGTCTTGAGGCATTGATAATAGACGACGAGTTGTACGGTTAAATGCAAACAAGCTCAAGATATAATTCTAGAACAAATGGATTAAGTGCTGTTACAGCTGCGAAATCCCATGAATACTGAAGTACCCTTTTCTCGAGAACTACTAAAGCGATTCCAATATGTATATTTTAAAGTAATTTTGACAATTGTTAAATTATAAATTTAAATTCTTCAAGAGATAAAATTAAAAAGTGAAATAGTTAGGCGATTTCGAAAAAAAAAAAACAGTTTTAAAAAGAAACTAACGCTACTAAAAAGGATTAAAAAAAAAAAAAAAATCTAAATATAGCTAATTATAAAGGCGAGAATTTAAAAAATATATCGAAATCGGTTCTGTAGTCCCAGAGAAAAGTACTTCCAATATGAGCTGTTTGTAATGTGATTTCGTAACTGGGTAGCAGTCCTTTTGAGTGTTCTTCTCCTTACTAAATACCTTAACTGTCATGCTGACACTTTTCTGATTTTTATATTTTGTTTTCCTATTGGGCCGTGGTTCCAAACCTGTTTTTGGTCGCGCCCCACCTAAGCATCCTCAAAATCCTGATACTCCCCCCACCTCTGTAACATATAATTCTTATTTTATAAAAAAACAACTCTTATTTACACGGAGGAAGTCTAAACAAGCATTAACTTTGATAATTCATTTCACATTCTTTAACTTATCAAAAGGATCAAATTTTTGTTAAAAATATGTTTTAAGCCGCTATCAGATTCACCGACTTTTCGAGCAACCAACTTTACAGCCGATTTTAACTCCAACTTTTCCCAGTTGAAAGGGAGAAAAAGGTTACAATTGTCTTTGCTAAAGTTGGAGGAAAACCCGGGAAAACCAGTACTACTAGTACCAGCCGTCAATATTTATCGCATTTTCGTATCAATCGCTTATCTCTGATTCGCTGAAATGTTGAAAGGTGGGAGGAAAAGTTGCGGCTAGGACAGACTTTTTTGAGATGCGGATAAAAGTTGGGGATATTTCTGTTTGCTATCACACTGGGTGTCGAGCCAACATTTTGCGAAAAGTTGGAGGAAATCAAGAGTTGGCTCAAAAATTGCTCGAAAAGTTGGTGAATCTGATAGCGGCTTTAAACATAATTCTATGAGTCCATTAATCTCATACATCTTCGCATTTACACCTAGAAAAGTTTTATTGTTCTTTGGCAACTTACCTCAGGCACAAGTGGCGTATAGTCTGCATTTGATGAGACTCGCACGTTGGATAAAATTGATACATTTTATAACTGAAATTAGTATTTCAGTAAGAAGAGTTATTTTAAACATCGAGACTATATTAACACAATTCACAAGTCGAATTTCCGGGATTACATCTTTATCATTTTGCGGTACGCATTTTCTTTTCCTTTATGACATATTTTTCTAATTACCTCTTCATTTCCCCATTATCGTTACTTGGCCTCCATGTATTATCCGATTTTAAATGCATATGTCACGATGTATGTTCATACATGTGGTCTGCACAACAGCCATACGAAGTTTACATTTTACTCATTTCCTTCTGTGATGCTCATTTAGGGGTTTATTAATTTTATAAAAGCAGTACCTTGTTTAGATATTTCAAATATATTTTAGGTTAAATGTGTTCAACATAGTCAATTTTAGATGTTCCTTTATGTAATTTCATATGTAAAATTTGCTTCGTGTGACATATTGCACTGTCAATAGAAATGAAAGTTTCTTTTAATAAATAGCACTAAAAAACAAAAAAAAAGAGTTGTGTCTAGGGATGTACCGAATATTCGGTATCTATTCGGTATTCGGCCATGTTGCCGAATATTCGGTTTGGCCGAATATCAAACTATTCGGTATGCCGAATATTCGGCTTGGCCGAATAGCAAATTATTCGGCATGCCGAATATTCGGTTTGGCCGAATATCGAAATATTCGGCCGAACCGAATACTTAAAAAAAACTTTTAAAAATTATTTTTTAAAACCTTATACAACTTCTACGTTTAACAGTCATCTTATAAAGATATTCAGAATAATTACAAACAGAATCATATTTAAATAAAAGAGAATGTTTTTACATTATTTATTTGCTGTTTGTTAAGTATTATTTAAGAAAATTAACCAATCATGAGGATTTTCATAGGAATTAATTATGTACAAATGCAAGTTCCTCAACATTGTCCAGTAAATAATCTGTTTCTTGCTAAGATTTTAAGAACAATGTTTACAACCTCTGAAAATGATTGCCCACTCCAGACACTGATCTAGGACGCATTTAAAAACTTACTTGCTTGATCAAAGGGAGTAGAACAGTTATTCTTGCTTAGTTGTCACCATATAAATTTTGAATCGATTGTATTATTTATTAACTTTTACTTTAGTCTCTTCCTGACAAACAAATATATGTACCTGTACAATTTTTCTTCCATTTTTTTTTTCACAATTTCTCTTTGATTTTAAAATGTTTGTTTTAGAATTTAAGAAAAATTTATTCATTTGTTTTAATTCTCAGAAGAAGCCATGAAATTTAAAATTTTATTAATTAAATTTTTTTTTATAACTATCCTGTTCTTAAATAACTCAAAGCAGATTTTTTTCAGCATAAAGTTTGCTTGAAAAAAGCTCTTGTTTATTAGAATAAAAGTTTGTTTTAAATATTATGTAAAATTGTTTTAAAATTTAACATTTTAATGCCTTTAAACTTTGAAATATAAAAGTATTCGACAAGTCGAATATTCGGTATTCGGCCGGATAGTTACTATTCGGCAGGCCGAATATTCGGTATTCGGCCTAGCGGTTACTATTCGGCTAGCCGAATATTCGGTATTCGGTTTACCTGTTGGCCGAATATTCGGTATTCGGCCAAAATCACTATTCGGTGCATCCCTAGCTTGTCATATTAAAATAATATTACAACCAACAAAATTATAAAATTATTTTAATATAAGAAAGTTACCTAATTTTTAAAAATAAAATTTCATATAATTATTCCGGTTATAGTTGTTTTAAACTTTTAAATTGGAACCCTTTTGAAAATTTATTTTTATCCAGTTATTTTTTAACTTTCCATGTATTATTTTAAGTCTACAGCATGTCTTTTATTTAAAAATAAATAAATAAAAGAAAATATAAAAGAAAACTGACAAAAAAGGGTTAACAACAAATCTGAATTTGCCCCCTCCCCCCTAAAAAGTTAAATTGCCCACCTGTGGTGCGTACGCCCCACGTTGGGAATCACTGCTATAGGGTGTTCTCTCCCGACTGTTCTTTTCTTCCCCTTTCCCCTTCTACATCTCTCCTGTCTTGCTTCTGCTCTCGTAGTGTAGTACGCCTTTTTTGAGAAAGATAGTTGTGTTTCTTCACTTTTTAAGGGTGGTTTTAAAAAATTTCTTTACAAGTATATTGAACGTTGCATCAGTACTTAAAACGTTTCCCTGAAATGCGGAGTCTCAAAAAAATTCACTGCCTGTGGTCATTTTATAGATTGCTTATAGTATTTCTCTTTTAAACTTAGTTTTATCAAATTTTTAGTAGTTGTTTCTTGTGTTCATTTATTTCATTATTCTGTTCTTGTTTATATTTTAGTTACTTTCCTTATTTTATTTTGTTTCTTTTATACTAACTTTCACTTTTGTTTTGTGACTAATATATTTTGTTTTTATTTATCTTTTATGTAGTTGAAAATTTGCATGCGCATGAGTTCTTCTCACAGATTTTCTTGCAGCCAAAGAATTACTCTACCTGAAAGATGCATGAAATAAATTGGGTTTAAAATGTATTAATATAAATCTTATATGCTTTTTAATTATTTAATAAATTTGCATGTTTAAACAAGATTGTCTTTTTTTTTTTGCTTTTTATTCTGATGCCAATCGAACTGAAATGTAACGAGCTTTCTGAGAAAAAAAAGTTATCTAATGTTACAGATGCCATGCACTAATGCTATTGTATACTAGAGTAGAAACTTTACATTCTATATTTCCAGCGCAATGTAAATTTACCTGATCATCGATGCCGTGAATCCAATCCCTATCTATTCTCTCGCCCCTTATTCGATTCCTATTTCATTCATGCATATTTATGGTATTCTTAATGTAGCATTACTTTGTCCGTGTGATTACTGTTGAGAAATATTTCTGTTATATCTAAAATACTTCTACTAAAATATTGTAATGTTAATTGTGAATGAATTTTAATACAAGTCTTCTAAATAGACAAGTGTATTTTTCCATGCTGTGCATAATTGTATTTACACTATGACGCAAAAGTTTAGACAATGAATAAATTCTTGCATACTTTGAAAAATATTTATTCAATTTTCAAATCACTGCTTGAAATTAATGTGCTGTACATATAAACAATATTTATAACAAGGAAAAGTGGAATTGTGCATATTGCAATAAATTAAATGGTAACAAAAATAAACTGCTGTCTCAAAAGTTTAGACACAAATTAAATAAAATCGAAATAAACAATTTTTAAAACCTTGTTGCGCATCCATGCTTATGTATTACGTCATATACACGAGATTGCATGGAAGAAACTAAATCTTGCATAGTTTGTGGATCGATATCGTACCATGCATTCTCAATAGATGTCTTAAGTTCCTTTTCAGAAGAGTATTGTCTAGCGTTGCTATAAACTTTGCGACACATGATGCTCCAAAGGTTTTCTATAGGGTTAAGATCTGGGCTACATGCTGGCCAGTCGAGAACTCTTATATTATGGGAATTAAACCAAGATTTTGAATGTTTTGCAGTGTGAATTGAAGCATTGTCTTGCTGAAATTCCCACTGAGGACCCCCTAGAAGCTCAGCAAATGGCAGTAGGTTTTCTTCTAATGTCTGTGTATAATGCTGTGAAGTTTGACGACCACTGGTGAAGGTCAGAGATACTTGTCCATTATAGCAAAAGGCTGCCCAAACCATCACCGAGCCCCCTCCTTGTCTGCGACTAAAAAAACGTCGAGGTTCCTTCCGCAAGTCATGCCAATACGATAAACAACCATCTGGACCATCCAGATTCCACTTTTTTTCATCGCTAAATATGACAAACTGCCATTTCTCTCCATATGACATATGCTTTCGAGCCCACATAAGTCTTTGTAACTTATGATATGGTTTCAGAGCTGGTTTCTTCTGCATTTTGCTATAAACGATTGTTCCTTTTTCCAAAATTCGTCTACGAATCGTATCCTTTGATACAGAGAGCCCCGATGAGCTTTGAACTCCACGTACGCTCATTTGTTGAGTACTCGCTAGTCTTTGTATCAGGCGATCCTCTCGTACATTTGTCACACGTGGCCTCCCAGACCGACATTTTGCTTTATATTCGGAACCACTCGATAAAACTCGATAAATAGATTTTTTTGACCTATTAATAATAGCAGAAATTTCAGAAACGCTCTTTCCTTCACCTTTCAACTGCCAAATCCTTGAAACCTCATTCACTTGAATTTCTTTAGCTCTCGGCATGTCGACTATGAAGCGCAATCGTTTGCAGAACTTAAGTACTCCAAATTTGTGACATCATCGATTCTAAATTTGCATATGCCAGCGAATATTCAAAGAAATTTAGAATAGTGTCTAAACTTTTGCGACAACCACATTTGAATTTTTATGAAAAAAATTAGTATTATAGCAAATAAAACGACTGTCTTTTGTACATAGCATTTTAAATGAGTTTTTGAATATATTTACAGGTTTTTGTAATTCTGACGTCATAATTCTACATTTTAAAGCTGAATGACGTCATTGTCTAAACTTTTGCGTCATAGTGTATTGTGATATTCCTTTAATAGAAGCAAAAACATTTAATACCACCAGGTCATAATTTAGAAGATTTTGCTTGTAATCATATAAATTTTTCGATTTAAAAGTTGTTATATTTATGAAATGTAGGTTTTTAAAGTTGTAATTCGTTCTATATGTGTTCATTATGCTTCGCGTAATATAATAAATTATACCAGTTTTTAGTTGCATGCATAGTACGTAAGTATGTTGTAAGCTTTTATTTGTTCAAGTTTTTTCTGATCAAGGGATTATGTCTACCCGCAAACTTAAAAAAAATGCAATTTTTAAATTGCATTTTCTAAAAGCACAATTAGTAAAGAATATTAAGTTACATTTTCTAGTCTCTCTGATAAAAATCAAGAGAATGCAGAGCTCATAAATCACAACTTGCATCTCTAAACGTGATTATCTCAAAACTATATTTTAAAAGTGTGATCACGATAACTCGAACAAATCACAACAATCTTCTTCAGATTTAGACCAATTTTTAACAATAATATTATCTAAAGAGTAATCGTTCTTTTTGGCGTTTTTAATTTTTATATCCCTAAAATTAGTTTACCTTAACTTTTACCGGCCGCCATTTTGTTCAAAATCAATTTTTCCAAAAACCGAACGATTACCCTCTAGTTTTAAGTTTTCGGAGTAAAGACATTGTTTTATATAATTTTAGATAGCATTTGACAAGAGTTACAATGATCACTTTGGACGACTACTAGAACGACACCATTTCCGAGAAGCTGATCTGCTGGGGACACCCACCTTTGTTTTGTCATTATAAAATCAACTTCTTTTCTTTAACCCTTTCAGGGGCAAAGTACTTATATTGAAAAAATGTTAAAATGATTGAATGACACCGGGATTTATGAACAAATTTATATGAAAGTAAATAAAAGGTTTTCTTCGCGTACATTATACGATGCAAAATTTAATTCCTAAAATCTGGTGCCAATGTAGCATTTGGGGATTAAAATTAAGTGGTATATATAATATACCGGTGCCCTTCAAGGAGTTAAGCGCAATAAACAAAATTCAAAAAGAGTTTTCAAATATCTTGTTGCCCCATCAGTGGCCGAGAGGTTCTGCTCTCGAAACTGGTAGACGGGAAGTGCTGGGTTCGAACCCAATTGCGCCCGTCGGCCTAATCGTTCGGAGTTTTCCGTGGTTTTCTTCGAACCTTGGATTTCCATGCGTAAATACGTGTTAGGTTCCCTTAGAAGGACCTCCACGGAGGGCACTCCGCCTCGGGCCTATATCCCTCGTGCAGATAATCGGCCGCGATAATAACACCAAATATCTTATTTCATTTTCCTACCCCCCCCCCCCCCCAAAAAAAAAAAAAAAAAAAAAAAAAAAAAAAATCCACGTTTTTTCGACCATGCAGCTAGGTATAACCTCTTAAACATTGTGCCATTTCCCAAAAATTTCTCATAAAGTGTCTGGACATAAAAAACCCCCAACAACTTTATAAACAATTCTGAAACTGTTTCAGTCCACCTTGGACATGTAACTAGTTTTTGCTTCTAAATATACCAATAAATCAAATTGTCCTCTTCACAGATGAAAAAATAAGAGTTAAAATCTCTGTGAAACTATTAAAATTTTAAGGTGTGTATGTGTGGGAGGGCAAATGGTGGCAATTTATCCAATGGATTAGCATCTGAATTGGTTCTTAAAAGAAAAATCAATGTGATCTGCTTTTGTACTTGTGTGATTTCTCATGATGAAAAATGTATTTGAATATTCTAATTTTGAAAGCTTTTTTGTTTCTTTTATGAACTTTGGTACTTTATTGTATGTTATAGAGAATTAATCACTTTTTGGTTCTCGAGAATTGCAGTGTTAATGTATCATGCATCGGAAAAAAAAAAGAAAATCATGTATTTTGCGATCGATGGATTCCGATAGCTATTCTCCTAAAAGGCATCAGATTGTAGATTGCTCTTTTGTCCGTAAATGAAAAATCATTTTTAAAATTTTTTTTCGCGTTTTTTTCTCTCTATCCTTTTAGTAATAAAATTAGTCTATTTTACGTGCCTAGAATTTTTTGTTGTTGTTGTTTAGTGAGAGAATACGATGTTTATAGATTATACATCTGTTTGACGAGTAAGATATTGCAAATAATTATTTTGTATGGCAGTTGATACAATGTCGCAAGATGTGATGAAAAATTTCATGTGAAAATGTTTATTCAAATTTTGCACATAGTGAATGATCTGAATGGTCTTCCTCTGTTTGAATTTTCTGCCCCATTTTCAGCCGTAGCAGCAACAAGAGAATAATATAATATTTTCAAATTTTCTAGTTGATTTTAATCTATCTTTAAACTTCTTTAAACATGGAGCGTTATAATGCAATTATTTCATTATTGAAAGAATTTGTCGCCTTTATTCCCACTTTCCTTCAATTACTAAGAAATAAAACTGTTTCGGTACTGTAAATTTTACTTTCTTCTATCTTCAATAGAAGAAAGTATTGTAATCGAAATTTTTTTCGACTTCCGATTTTCGACGGATTTACACGTTTTAGGAGTCAGAGATCCCCCAAAAATATTTATAGAAAATGTCTGTCTGTCCGTGTGTCCGTCTGTCTGTCTGTCGCCATTGTACCATCAAAAAGTGTATGAAGTTATGCATAGAATTGAACCAAATTTTTATTTTAAGTTTTCGGCTATGGCAAGCAGATCCTCCCTGAATTTGGGAAAAATTCGCCGGTAGAGGGCGCTGTAATAGCTATTTTTGTGCGATTTTGAATATTGTACCATCCAAAAGTGTATGAAGTTATGCATAGAATTGAACCAAATTTTTATTTTAAGTTTTTGGACATGGGAAGTAGGTCCTCTCTGAATTTGGAAAAAAAATTCGCCGGTAGGGGGCGCTGTATTAGCGATTTTTGCGCGATTTTGAATATTATACCATCCAAAAGTGTAGGAAGTTATGCATAGAATTGAACCAAATTTTTATTTTAAGTTCTTGGCTATGGCAAGCAAGTCCTTCCTTAATTTGGAAAAAATTCGCCGGTAGGGGCGCTGTAATAGCGATTTTTGCGCTACTTTGAATATTGTACCATCGAAAAGTGTATGAAGTTATGCATAGAATTGAGCCAAATTTTTGTGTTTGTTTTTGGTCATGGCACGAAGATCCTCCCTGAATTTGGAAAAATTCCGCCGGAAGGGGCGCTGTAATTGCGATGTCTGTACCATTTTCATTATTGTACCATCGAAAAGTGTATGCATTTATGCATAGAATTGAACCAAATTTTTTGTGTATGTTTCTGGCTATGGCAGGCAAGTCTTCCCTGAACTTGAAAAAAATCCGCCAGAAGGGGGCGCTATAATTGGATCTCTGTGCCATTTTCATTATTGTACCATCGAAAAGTGTACGAATTTATGCATAGAATTGAACCAAATTTTTTGTGTACGTTTCTGTCTATGACAAACAAGTCCTTCTGAATTTGAAAAAAATCTGCCGGAAGGGGGCGCTGTAATAGCGATGTTTGTGCCATTGTCTTTATTGTACAGTCGAAAAGTGTATAAAATTATGCACACAATTGAACCAAATTTTTTGTGCATGTTTTTGGCTTTGCCCAGCAGGTCCTCCTTGAATTTGGAAATATCGCGCGGTAAAGGGGCTCTTTGATAGCGATTTTTGTATACTTTTCTTTATTTTTCGTAGTTGTATTGTCCATCGGCGGCTCGTGCAAAGGCGGGAACTCGCTTCCTGCTAAGCCGGCTATTCGCAAACATCTGATAACAACAGAATAAGGAAAAACTATTAATTTTAACAAATATCATGATATAGATTAACTCGTTTTTAGTTCGTTTAATTGACTGAAGCAGAAATTTAAGATGAAAATCAAAGTTGGTATAGTATTGAACTAATAATATTGAAGTATTAACATGTGTAAATAGTTTTTGAAATATTAAGATGTATAAGATAGAAGAAAGCTTTGGGATTGGCACATCCAACTAGTTTTTTTTTTTCTGAAGAAGAAAAAAAATTCTTTGAAATACGTTTCAAAGTCGTAGATTCAAGTAATTTTTTAACAGCCAAGGTCTTTTGGCATGCCCTACCGTTGTATATGGAACATCATAAGATTAAATGCATGTTAGACTACAGTTATCACAAATCAATTTATAAAGTTCGTATTAGAATTATTTCCGTTTTACATTCGGCCTCATTCTTGCTTTCCATCAAGTAGTTTCAGCTAATAATATTATACTTCATTAATTTTAACATAATTATTCTAATTGATAAATAAATCACATGAGTTATAATTTTCCAACTGGCTGAAAAAGTGTCCAGGCCAGGATTCGAACCAGGGACCTTTTGGCTTAAGTTGCCAATGATCTGCCAACTCAGAAAATTACAACTCGTTTACCAATTAGAATAATTGTGTTAAAATTAGTGAAGTGTAATCAACAGGGATGAGATTTCCGACATTTTGCATACCAGTATAATCTTAGAATGCTGTTCTCTCAAATCACAAAATGTTCTGATTAAATAAAATAAAATTTTCTCTAAGATTATACTGGTAAATAGAGAAAATAACATTTTCTCTAAGTCGGAAATCTCACCCCTAAATTACGTATGCAACGTTACTTGGAGTGCCATTACCTGCGATTTTTTCTGTTGAGCTGATTCAGATATCAGACCAGATGTCATAATCATTAACCCTTCACTGCACGATTTTTCTTTTCTTTATGAAAAAAATAATTTGACTACTTTAGGTGATCACAAATACAGGAAAAATAATAAAAAAATTCAGACTTCATATTATTTTTTTAAATATGGATTTTTGTGGTATGTGCCATATGTGTCCCAAAGCACACAATTAGATATTTACTGTTGGGTGCTAAATGTAGCACAAAACCCACAATACTTGTATATTAGATGTACAAAAAGAGTATAATATGTATTAAAATTTTATAGCAGATATTTAACCCTTTGAGGAGCAAGCAATTGTGTCTCAGTAATGTTAAATTCACACCGGAATATTTGAAAAAAAAAATTTTTTTTAAATAAGCAAAAGCAATTTTGCAACTTTTTTCTTCCAATGTTAGAAATATAAAATTTAATTAAAAGTTTCTGCTGCGAAACTTGGTAAAAATTAGTGCGATATACTATATCCCACAGCCCCTCAAGGGATTAAAATGTGCAAAAAAGTAAAAATTAATGTTGCAAATTTCAAAATACAGATTGTAAAAGACATGAAAGGGAAAAATGTATAGAAAATTATTTTACAATAGAATAAAGTATCATGAGAAAGCAAATCAAGAGAAAAAGGGGTTGTAAAAAAGAGCTTTAAGAGCAAAAAAGTTCCAAATGTTCATTTCAAATGAAACAGAGTAACAGTTTCTGTCTAGATTTATACATAAGACTACTCTACATTTTGAACAATTTATAAAAGTTTTGCGAGTGCAGTTTGGAATTCCATGTAATCCGGCCAATGACATGCTCCATCTAATCTTATAGCTTTGACTGGCATTGCAGATACAGGGCCTTTATGTTTCTTGGCTATAATTCCCATTTTCAGCCGTAGCAGCAACAAGAGAATAATATAATATTTTCAAATTTTCTAGTTGATTTTAATCTATCTTTAAACTTCTTTAAACATGGAGCGTTATAATGCAATTATTTCATTATTGAAAGAATTTGTCGCCTTTATTCCCACTTTCCTTCAATTACTAAGAAATAAAACTGTTTCGGTACTGTAAATTTTACTTTCTTCTATCTTCAATAGAAGAAAGTATTGTAATCGAAATTTTTTTCGACTTCCGATTTTCGACGGATTTACACGTTTTAGGAGTCAGAGATCCCCCAAAAATATTTATAGAAAATGTCTGTCTGTCCGTGTGTCCGTCTGTCTGTCTGTCGCCATTGTACCATCAAAAAGTGTATGAAGTTATGCATAGAATTGAACCAAATTTTTATTTTAAGTTTTGGGCTATGGCAAGCAGATCCTCCCTGAATTTGGGAAAAATTCGCCGGTAGAGGGCGCTGTAATAGCTATTTTTGTGCGATTTTGAATATTGTACCATCCAAAAGTGTATGAAGTTATGCATAGAATTGAACCAAATTTTTATTTTAAGTTTTTGGACATGGGAAGTAGGTCCTCTCTGAATTTGGAAAAAAAATTCGCCGGTAGGGGGCGCTGTATTAGCGATTTTTGCGCGATTTTGAATATTATACCATCCAAAAGTGTATGAAGTTATGCATAGAATTGAACCAAATTTTTATTTTAAGTTCTTGGCTATGGCAAGCAAGTCCTTCCTTAATTTGGAAAAAATTCGCCGGTAGGGGCGCTGTAATAGCGATTTTTGCGCTACTTTGAATATTGTACCATCGAAAAGTGTATGAAGTTATGCATAGAATTGAGCCAAATTTTTGTGTTTGTTTTTGGTCATGGCACGAAGATCCTCCCTGAATTTGGAAAAATTCCGCCGGAAGGGGCGCTGTAATTGCGATGTCTGTACCATTTTCATTATTGTACCATCGAAAAGTGTATGCATTTATGCATAGAATTGAACCAAATTTTTTGTGTATGTTTCTGGCTATGGCAGGCAAGTCTTCCCTGAACTTGAAAAAAATCCGCCAGAAGGGGGCGCTATAATTGGATCTCTGTGCCATTTTCATTATTGTACCATCGAAAAGTGTACGAATTTATGCATAGAATTGAACCAAATTTTTTGTGTACGTTTCTGTCTATGACAAACAAGTCCTTCTGAATTTGAAAAAAATCTGCCGGAAGGGGGCGCTGTAATAGCGATGTTTGTGCCATTTTCTTTATTGTACAGTCGAAAAGTGTATAAAATTATGCACACAATTGAACCAAATTTTTTGTGCATGTTTTTGGCTTTGCCCAGCAGGTCCTCCTTGAATTTGGAAATATCGCGCGGTAAAGGGGCTCTTTGATAGCGATTTTTGTATACTTTTCTTTATTTTTCGTAGTTGTATTGTCCATCGGCGGCTCGTGCAAAGGCGGGAACTCGCTTCCTGCTAAGCCGGCTATTCGCAAACATCTGATAACAACAGAATAAGGAAAAACTATTAATTTTAACAAATATCATGATATAGATTAACTCGTTTTTAGTTCGTTTAATTGACTGAAGCAGAAATTTAAGATGAAAATCAAAGTTGGTATAGTATTGAACTAATAATATTGAAGTATTAACATGTGTAAATAGTTTTTGAAATATTAAGATGTATAAGATAGAAGAAAGCTTTGGGATTGGCACATCCAACTAGTTTTTTTTTTCTGAAGAAGAAAAAAAATTCTTTGAAATACGTTTCAAAGTCGTAGATTCAAGTAATTTTTTAACAGCCAAGGTCTTTTGGCATGCCCTACCGTTGTATATGGAACATCATAAGATTAAATGCATGTTAGACTACAGTTATCACAAATCAATTTATAAAGTTCGTATTAGAATTATTTCCGTTTTACATTCGGCCTCATTCTTGCTTTCCATCAAGTAGTTTCAGCTAATAATATTATACTTCATTAATTTTAACATAATTATTCTAATTGATAAATAAATCACATGAGTTATAATTTTCCAACAGGCTGAAAAAGTGTCCAGGCCAGGATTCGAACCAGGGACCTTTTGGCTTAAGTTGCCAATGATCTGCCAACTCAGAAAATTACAACTCGTTTACCAATTAGAATAATTGTGTTAAAATTAGTGAAGTGTAATCAACAGGGATGAGATTTCCGACATTTTGCATACCAGTATAATCTTAGAATGCTGTTCTCTCAAATCACAAAATGTTCTGATTAAATAAAATAAAATTTTCTCTAAGATTATACTGGTAAATAGAGAAAATAACATTTTCTCTAAGTCAGAAATCTCACCCCTAAATTACGTATGCAACGTTACTTGGAGTGCCATTACCTGCGATTTTTTCTGTTGAGCTGATTCAGATATCAGACCAGATGTCATAATCATTAACCCTTCACTGCACGATTTTTCTTTTCTTTATGAAAAAAATAATTTGACTACTTTAGGTGATCACAAATACAGGAAAAATAATAAAAAAATTCAGACTTCATATTATTTTTTTAAATATGGATTTTTGTGGTATGTGCCATATGTGTCCCAAAGCACACAATTAGATATTTACTGTTGGGTGCTAAATGTAGCACAAAACCCACAATACTTGTATATTAGATGTACAAAAAGAGTATAATATGTATTAAAATTTTATAGCAGATATTTAACCCTTTGAGGAGCAAGCAATTGTGTCTCAGTAATGTTAAATTCACACCGGAATATTTGAAAAAAAAAATAAATTTTAAAATAAGCAAAAGCAATTTTGCAACTTTTTTCTTCCAATGTTAGAAATATAAAATTTAATTAAAAGTTTCTGCTGCGAAACTTGGTAAAAATTAGTGCGATATACTATATCCCACAGCCCCTCAAGGGATTAAAATGTGCAAAAAAGTAAAAATTAATGTTACAAATTTCAAAATACAGATTGTAAAAGACATGAAAGGGAAAAATGTATAGAAAATTATTTTACAATAGAATAAAGTATCATGAGAAAGCAAATCAAGAGAAAAAGGGGTTGTAAAAAAGAGCTTTAAGAGCAAAAAAGTTCCAAATGTTCATTTCAAATGAAACAGAGTAACAGTTTCTGTCTAGATTTATACATAAGACTACTCTACATTTTGAACAATTTATAAAAGTTTTGCGAGTGCAGTTTGGAATTCCATGTAATCCGGCCAATGACATGCTCCATCTAATCTTATAGCTTTGACTGGCATTGCAGATACAGGGCCTTTATGTTTCTTGGCTATAATTCCCCTTTCTACTTCAGACATTCTTGGACGTCCTCTTTTAGCATTTTATGTTTCGCTCCCAATCTTACAAAGGCAGATTGCAACCTCTTATCCTAAATTTGGCCAAAGTCATTTTTGTTAAGGAATTATTTTCGTTCACTTTTTGTTATAAGATTCATGGATTTATCATAACAACATCCAGCAGATGGTAAAAAACTCAAACTTTTTAGATCTTATTTTATTACTATATCTTCCTAAATGGCTGTCTAGTAAGTCTACCCCACTCATGTGTTTATTGTATTGTTTTACCACAAAAGGACAAGCTATATCAGTCTTTTGATTCACCTTTTTATCAACTCGAAAAATATTTACTATAGAGAGACCCTCAGCAAATGTTGACAAGAAATTAACTGACAAATTATTCAACCATGTAACACATGATATTTGTGTACTGTTAATGCATGCTACTTGTTCTAAACTATATCCTCTTATTTCCTTTTTTTATCTTAGATTCTAAAGGAAGCTTACAATTAGAAATTCTATTGTGCCTCACTGTAGCCAATGAAAGTATTCCGTTCTGTGATAAAAATTCAAATAATGGTAATGAATTATAGTAATTATAAAAAAACAATTTTTGCTTTAGATTTCGCGGAATTAACCTACTGAGACCCAGCAACATTTGATGCACACTCAAAATCTGGCTCATTTGGCGGTCGTATGTAAGCATTTTCCTCGCCACTAAATAATTCAAAATCAAAGGCAAAACCACTTAGACAACATAAAACAAAAAATTTAAAGCCCCATTTATGTGGTTTATTGGAAAAAAAAACTAAAAAAACCTATGTGGCTATACAATCCATGAAGGATCTGTGCCGACAGTGCCCATCCCTGTTTTCTTAACCCTGGGCCCCGAGGTGCTATACAACATACGTCCCGGCCAGGTGGTCAGTTTGACGCGAGACTTTCGATGTTTAGTTCCCAAGCAAGCTTGGTACTCATTTTATCGACCCTGAAGTGATGGAAGGCAGAGTGAACCTCGCCCAGTCGGGAGTCGAACTCTGACCTGCGGCGCGGCGGTCAGACGCTCTGACCACTACGCTACTGGACTTCTAATTGGGAAAATACTGTTTCAAAATGCTTCGAGACTTTGTTGCGCAAATTTGTTCATCTATTGACAAATACTCTTCCATAGCAACTTGCATAAAGCGTTTTCTGATACACTCTATTAGAGATCTCACTTTGAATAGTCTATCAAAGCCCTTCATGCCTCTAGCAGTTTCTTTAGCATTGTCATTAAAAAGTAAAAATTGTCGATTTTTTTCAAATTCTTTAATATACACCTCTTTATTGTTTGGTTATCTAAAATATCACTCCAGTAATCTCTTGCAGATGGTAAATGTATCAGTGACATTAGATAACAAATTCGAATGTAACGTTGAATATCCATAATGAAAACTTGTAAACCTTTGAGATCTTTTTGTATGCTGCATCTATCTGTCTCTTCTGAAATAAGATTCAAAAGTTCATGGTTCAAAAAAAGGGAAAAAAATTGAGAGGGAGTCTCCAGAGCCATTATTTCAGCACTTAAGGAGTTACTTCCTCTACATTTTATTTGCGCTTCAGGAATTTTCAGATTTTTATTCTTCCAAATTATTTTTTTATGTTCGTCTTTCCTTTTTGACTTTTTTCTATGAACACTGTGTAGTCCAGCAGGAGTATCTGCAATATCTGAAAGAATAAAACAATCTTTCTCTAAATTGATGCTTCTAAATTTATACATTTAGTGTTGAATTCAGGGGTGTCCCGGGGGCGGCCATTCGACAGGAACATTCAGATGTACTCCCTAGATAATTTGAAAATTTGTATCGTTTAGAAATTCAACCCCCCCCCCCCACACACACACACACTCCCTGCGCATAAAAATGTCCCTCCTGCGAAAAAAATGTCTGAATTCAACACTGTTGAATTTTATTTGTTGTTTTTAACTTTTATATAGTATTTTTAGTAGCATTTAAAATTACTTCAATATTAAATATAAAAACTTACCTCCTGTTGCAGTTGAATCAATTTCTTGGGTCACATTTGTTATCGTACAAGTCAACGTCTGATTCAGATGAAAAAATAGCATTTTCAGTTCTATTTTTTGCTGGGTTATGTGTTGAATCTTCCCAATTATCATTAGAAAGTCCAAAAGATTCACCATCAGTATCAGATACAAATAATATTGCATTAATTTCATCTTGCGTTAGCCGTTTGCGCGCCATTATTCATTCGAATGTACTATGAGCTTTATGCTCTATGTTCCATATCTGGCACAAACACAAAAACAAGATTTCAAGCTGAAGTACTGAAATATTTTAGTTTTAAGCAGCCTAAATAACATATATGTGATATACTTGAATGTCTAAAATTTTATCTTGCGATACTTTTTAGATTTTTTGGTGAAAAAATTGAAGCAAATTCTACTGTTGTTTACGATGCAGACTGATTTTATTTTTCAAGAAAATCTAATAGATAGCTATCTAGTACTGCCATCCAGTGAAAAAAAAACAGGTACAAAACTCTTTGTTTAAATGTTCTGTATATGGCACAAAGCTCATATAACCTATATTTAGGATCCATAGGAAAATAGAACGGTTTTATAGGTATGTGCCATATATGGCACACCGAGCAGTGAAGGGTTAAGGTTCTCTGGGGGGAAATCTGTCCGCCAGATTTGTCCGGGATAACTCAGTTGTTCGTCTAGATCCTCGATCGCGTGCGAGTAGCGCGACCTCTGGTGTTAAAAGGCATAAGATCCCCACATAGAGACTTTTTACACTTTTTGCATGCGCTCAAGGTGGAGCAGAAAAAAATAGTTCCCTCTCTCCTCTCCCCAAGATTACGAAAAGGTAAAAATAAACATTGGTCAACTTTCTTTTCTCTTGTATTTTTACCAGGGCAGGGGGTGGGGTGGGGGGGGGGGAAGGAGGATATGGGTCCTCCTCCCACATATGGTCTCACTGGCACATGAGAGTCGATTAGAGCCACGCCAGAAAGAAAAATATATTGGTTTAGAAATAAGGAAAACGGAAGGAAATTTTCATGACCACATCTCTTTTTAGGGAAGACACTGTTAGGATTTTTTTTTATATTTTACTAGCAGTAACACTGTACATTCCATTGTGGCAATATAGTATTTTAATCCTAATTATCGAGTAATAGATCCATTGCAATTAAATTAACAAATAATAACTCACTTTAACAATGAAAAAGAATAAAAACGAAAAATCGATAACGTAGCGTTCTATGCGTTTATTTCAGCAACATAATGAATCCAAGAATTTCATTTTTTAAATAAATAAATAGTGGAAGTGTTCAACAAAAAATCTGATTACGATTATAATTATGAGATATGAAATAAAGTAAAGAAAAAAAAAAAAAGGTTTTTATAATAAAGAAAAAAAAAAAGGTTTTTATAATATACTTAGTTTTTTGTCAATCAAAAATATTTTATCAAAACAAAAATCGTAAAACTGTGAGGCGCTGAAAGCAATATGATAAAGAAATTAAACCACAAAGAAAATTAGAGGTCTGCACGGGCCGAAATTTACCGGCCCGGTCCCGTCCCGATTCATAGAAAAAAAATTTCGGCCCGGCCCGATACAAAAATTAAAAGTTCGGCCCGAGCCCGGTCCGGTAAAAAGCTTAAAAGTTCAGCCCGTGTGAATTTCTACAAAACATTGATTTTTACGTCGATTTAGTTAAAAATTTGTCTCGTACGAGGAGTTCTGACCAAAAATATTTATCTTAGCCTTTTTTTCATGTTTATAATCTTCATCTTTATAGAACTGCGATATTTATTTTTTTTAATGAATCTCTATTTCTTGTATGTAAATGTTTCAGTTATCATTAACATTGTTAATCTCTATTCCATGTATTGAAGTGTTAAAAATCTGAAAAATGCTATACAGTAAAATCTTCTAAGACTCAATTACATAGAAAAAAAAAATGCGTTATAGACAAGTTCCCTGCTTAGCAAGTATAAATATATTATATATTCTTATCTTATACATTATTATATTAATTTTGAATGGATCAACACGTTTTTCTGTTTAAAACAGGGTTCCGTCATAGGCAGGTTCTTATTCACACGTTTAAGTATATTTAAATAAGCGTATAAATCTACTATTCTTTAAAAAGAATAAATTTTAATGTTTATAAGTGTAGAATAATAAAGATTTAAAAATGTGTGGATTTTTTTGCAAAAATTTTTGGGCCAGGCCTAATTTTACTGACCTTTGAATGGACAAGGCCACGCTGAGACAATGATTTTTCATACGAGATGGGTCAAAACTAGGATTGATTAGGAATGAAACTAGTCCCGGCTCTGTACAGAAAAAAAAATTAGGCCCGGCCCGATCCTTCAGAGAAAAGTATGGCCTGGACCCGAGTGCCGTGAAGGAAAAAAGGCCCTAATATATATATACATACATATATATATATATATATGTATATATAATATTGCAGTTTCTTACAAAATATTACCTATGCAACTTAAAAATTCGACTTACGTAAAATTCAAGTTACGTAAAACTTTATGGAACGCATTACTTACCTAAGTCGGGGAATGCCTGTATATATTTTTTGATCTGAAATAATATTAATTTTTTTTATTTTTGTTGAAAAATCGGATAGAACCGAACCAACACAAATCGCTGATCGAGTTGGGCTCGGCAAAAATCAGGTTGTCCGACCCGATGCAGGAATTCAGATCGGGTAAACCCATTTTACTGTGGGTCAGGTTTCCTTTATTTATTAAGTACGTTTGTAATCATCAGAGTTTTAATTTGTAATTATTCTTCGATTAATCAAAATACTTCACAGTAATTTCCCGCATCAGGTCGGATAAGCCGATTTTTCCACATGTCGGGTTTCTTTCTTTCTTTCTTTTCCATAATTACATTTCTGATCATCTTCATTTTCATTTATAATTATCTTTGAATTGAATTAAAATACTTAAAAGCCAAATATTACCTTTTTTTTTTTAGAGGAGGGGATAGATGAGTGGTTCCCAACCATTTTTCCCGTGCCCCACCTAAGCATCGCTAAAATCATGATCCCCCCCCCCCCCCTTCTATATCATAAAAAATAACAAGTATGCTTTTAACCTAACTCCATGAATGCAGTTACGCCATTGATCTTCGCATTTACATCTACAACAGTTTTATTGTTTTTTGACAACTTACCCTAAATTTAAAAGTGATAAATAGTCTACATTTTTATTTTCGTAAAATTTATTGAATTCTCTCTCATATTTTGTATTACATCTGATAGAATTGATACATTTTATAATGGGTTTTAGCACTTCATTAAGAATAAGTGATATTTGTTAATCGCCAACACTGAATGGATAACATAATTCACAAGTAACATTTTCGGATTCGCGCTTTTATCCATTTTAAGTTACTATATTTCTTTCCTCTCATAACATACTTCTTTGACAGCGGGCTTTTCCCCCCATTGCTATTATTTGGCCACCATGTTATGTTTCCCTCAATTTTAAATTTTAAAATGCATATGTCATGAATGTCATATTCTGTATGTGAACTGCAGACGAGCCGTAAGAAGTTTACTTTCAACCCTCCCCTTCCGTGATGCGCACGGGGTTTTATTAATTTCATAAATGTAGCACCTCATTTAGATCATTCAAAACATTTTTTAGATTAAACGATGTCCAAATAGTCAATTTTAGATATACCCTAGAATATTTCATATGTAAAATTTCCCTCATAGGGCATATTACACTATGGATAGATGTACAAGTTTTTTTTTAAAAAATAAATAGTAAAAAAAAAAGAGGTGCAATTTTTAAAAATAATATTAAAACCAGAAAATTTAAAATGATCTTTTTATATATATAAGATGTCAAATTATCCAAAAAAATTCACATAATTATTTCGGTGTCAGTGTATTATTGAACTTTTAAATGGGATCGTTTCGAAAATTAATTTTTATTCAGTTATTTAAAAAAAATTTCATTTATTATTTCTATTTTTAGACTATGACACCTTTCAGTAGAAAAAAATGACAGAAAATTTGTTAATAAGAAATTTGAAATTGCCCCCCTTGAAAAGTCATATGTGCCTATGTGAAAAATCATATGTCTAAAGTCACGTGAAAACACATGTGATGTGAAAAGTAATATGTGTATACGCCCCACGTTGGGAAACCACTGGGATAGGTAGTACATTTTATAACAATTGTAAGGGGGGTTTCAATATTGTTCAGATGAATTTGTTTACCAAACTTAATTTTTAGCATTATTTCTGCTGCATTTTCTTCAATGCCCTGTTTAGGGATTTCATAATGCCCTTTACTTCTCCTCCGTGTCTTTTTTTTTTTTTTTTTTTTTTTTTTTTTTTACCTCTTTGACATTTTCCCACTTCTGCATTGCACTGTTTTTCTAGAACAAACTCTAAAATTGTATAAAAAGTTAAAACTAAAATAAACTAGCATTTTATAAGATAAAACGTTATAAAATTTTCCACTAATGAAATTCTTTCTTTCTTTCTTTCTTTATTCTTGTGGATACAAACGATAACAGGTGATGAGTAAATGTTTTCTAGATTTTTAAAACTAATGATAAGAATGAGATATAAATTTACACAACCATATTTTAGAGTACGTTGATTCTTTTAAGAAAAAAATGCGTAGGTAGTAGTTTTGAGATTTGTTTTCGTTAATAACTAATAATTAATCCAGACACACCAATTTTCAGTTAAAACAAAATGAATTCGAATATTGTACCTTTTAAATTAGTACACCCAGCGGAATCTTATAAATATGTCTCTGAAATTACAAACGTGTTCAGATTATGTTTGGGTCCATTCATTGCATCTTATTAAAAAATAAAATAAAACAAAATCGGGTTATTTTTATTATTATTTGAAAATACAAATTAAATTTTATCACATGGATTTAACAATAGCATCATCAAACTTAGATCTCTTCTAATTCTATCAAAATCTTTTAAAAAGTGTATAGATTATGTACTTTTTCGAGCTCATTTCATCGAAGGAACTCAAACATAGAGTCAAAAGTACCATTTGAAAAGAAAAAAAAAATTGGTACAATTTTTATTATGTAAAGAGCTCCAAATTCTAATTATTGAATAACATTTAATTACAGGTGTTATTAAAAATCATTTGGTATCAGTGTCATTTTCATATGATGATTTGGGGCATCTTTTTTAACATAATTATAGGATAGGATATAATCATAAAGCATAATTATAGGTGGCATACTTTTTTTCTACCTTTCTACGCACACCGTATATCTATATAATTATATATTTTTAATATTTCTCATGCTTTGATATTGTGAATAAGAAGTGCCGTTTCTACCAATAATATGCATGACTAGGAAGTCAACTAGGGAATATTGTATAGACGGTTAAAAGGCAAATTTTTTATAAAAAATAAGTTTAAATCAAACATCAGTGGTAGCAATAGTGAGGGGCAGATTTTTAATTTTTGCCTAGATGCGAGAAAATACCTAGCAACGTCCAGGAACAAATTACTATTCGTAGCTGATATCCCAGTGACAGAAAGTTATGGTTGTGTCTGCGACAGCAATTTAGTGGGATGAAAATTGTCTGCGGGAGTAGCATGTTTAAATTTTCTTATGTACACTAGAAACGTTGAAAAAAAAAATAGGGTTCTAACTGATGATTCTTTGACGAAAATCGCGATTTTTTTGGCGATCTTTTGAGGCGGTTTTTTTTTTCACGGTTCTTAGACAAAATTTGCTTTTTTCGCGATTCTTTGATGAAATTCACCCTATCTTCGCGATTCGTTGATCAAATTCACTTTTGACGAAATTTTGCGTTTTTTCTGCGATTTTTTGAATAAATCTGCGTTCTATCCGCAATTCTTTAATGAAATTCGCGTTTTGTCCATGATCCGTTGACGAAATTTGCGTTGTTTTCGCGAACTTTCGATGAAAATTACGGTTTTTTTCACGAATCTTCGACGAAGTTCGCGTTCTTTCAAGATCCTTTGTACAAAATTCGCGCTTCTCTCACGAAATTTGCGCTTTTTCGCGATTCTTTGACAAAATTTGCATTTTTCCCGCGATGCTTTGACGATTTTTTCTGCAAACGAAGATTTTGACGAAGACGATTGACGAAGATTTTTTTTGGCGACCATTTGTCAAAATTCGCGATATTCTTTTCTGTCTGCAGGTGCCCTAAAAAGTCTGCGACGCCCGTCGCAGTGTCGCGCACTTTCTGCCACGGGGGCTGATATTATAACTCTAAATTATTTTATTCTGATTTCTTAAATTGCATTAACTGACGAAAATGCAATTTAACTTTTTTTTTCTTTTAATTTAACTTTACTTGGTTTATAGATGTAAAAACTGAATTTTGTAATCGATATTTTACTCATTTCTTGATATGCTAGAATTCTGACATTATATACAGTTATATGCTTGTGACGGCAATATAATATTTTAAAATTTCCAGTACGTCATTGCCAATTAATTTAAATTAATTGATTTGAGACCAATTCGATTTAACAATGGCAAAGGAAAAGCGATGACGAACAAAGGATGTGTTTATTTCCACAATACATCCATCAGTTTCCATTCAACATTGCAAAATAATAAAAGAAAGAAAAGTCAATAATGTACCATAAATGTGTTTATTTCAAAATAAAATTAAATTAAATTAAATTAAATCAATACAAGTAATGTTAAATTACAGTAAAGTGCAAGTTAAATAAAGTAATCGCAAAAATTAAATGAGGAAAGTATTCAATGACAAATTAATACAATAATAATTATTCTGACGCAATCCGAAATATAATAAATACTAAAATGTAGCAAATTAAATAAAAAAAATACCTTTTTAAATACACTTTTTGTGAAGTTAAAAGTAGAAAATAATTATTTTACTTAAAAATCGGGAGACAAAATAAAAAATCTTCGATGTGCGAAGCGCTGAAAATAGTACGATAAATAAGTAAAGTCAAAATGAAAAGCTATAGAACAAAAGATTCTCTAAAAATTTAAATATATTATGAATGAGATTAAAATTTTAATTTTCTTAAAGTATTTCTATCAGCGCCTTATGCTTTTGCGATTTTTAACAAAGCATAATTTCAGATTTTTTAATAAAAAAGAAAGTTTTTAAAGAGTAATAAGAGTGTTTAAAAAAAATATATTTTCCCTTTAACTTAACTTAAAACGTTAAATTAAATGCAACATATATCATATGGGTATATGGCACACCTTTATAAAGTAAAATGTTTCTTTTGCATCATGGATTTCAATCATTAGTTTCAATTCTATAACTTGTGTTGTAATTCTCATTTATTTGAAACAACATTACTACCAGCATTGCCCATATTTCATGCTAAGCCTGGTTATGAATCGAATTACAGGAGATTATAATTCTTATTATATTTTTGTAATAAGATTTTTCGTAATATTTTAAATTTGAAAGTGGTCGTATCCAAAAAGAGATTTATGCGATTCAACCCCTCCCAAAATTGGACAAACATATATTTATTAAAAAATATTTTATTTCTAAGGACTCTTTTTCTCGTTGAAAAAAATAGACTAATATATTATTATTTAAATAATGCAATTGTAGGTAAACGTTGTGCCACAATGTTCTATATTGTATATTTTAGGCATGCAAACAAGAAAGATAGCGACAGGCTGCTTCTCATTTTTTTTTTCACTGTAAAGGGGCTCCTCTTATGAAGCCTTCAGAAACGGGGTGCACTAAATTTATTCTGACTTTTGATAGGTACTTTGGGTGGCTGATTCTCATTTCTAACTTTTGTTTGTTTTTCTTTACGTTGCTTTTTACACTTATGTCTTTATCTTATCAAGTTTTTTAGTGTTCTAGAAGTGTTTTCTACTTCTTTATTGCCTGCAATGAGCCAGTGAAATTAAAATGCCCATCGCTACCCCAGCAAAAATAAAATATTTACTCAAAAAGTTTAATTTAAAGACTTTCTGTTTCATAACTTATAGACTCGTTACTTTATACTTTATCTAAAAAGTGATGGTACATACTTAGTACAATAGTACAATACATATACTGAGTAATATTATTGGATTTTAAACTCAAAATTTGGGTGAAATTGGGATGAGATATAAGAAATACACCTAAACACATACGTACACATAATAAAATTAAAAGAAGTTCTTCGAAATCGAGAATAAATATATCAGTTGATATTCAAATTAATAAATGGAAAAAGGAAAAAAAAATCATAGCATTAAAAAAAACTTACTATAACGCATAAAATGTATATATATTCATATACGTACACATAGTAAAATTATAAAAAGTTATATGAAATCGAGAGTAAATACGTGTATAACAATTGATATTCAGATTCGTCAATACATTTCCGGAGTAATATTATTATTTCAAAACGCAAATGTAAATAAAATTAGAGATCGACCGAAAATACGTTTTTGGTTCAAAATCTGAGTTTCACCGAAAATTCATTTTTGGAGAAAATGCTGTCGGAAATTCGGCCGAAATTATCAGTATTCGAAAAATCTCGTTTCTTCGTTCGGAAAATTTTAACGTTACTCATTGATTTTTTGCTGTATAGGCTCAAATGAGAAACTGTTTTTTGATTGCTAAGAACTTCACTGTTCATAATTATCAGCCATGACTGAAATAAAAATTATAAAGCAAGGAATGCGCTTATGACAAAACTTTGAATATGCTTTTCACGTGCTCATTAAAAGCTGCATGCTTAACAGTATTAGAATTTTTTAGTTTAAAACCGCAGAAGACTTTCGAATACTCTTTGAGAAAGATCTAGTATAACAGTTGATCATTTACAAAAATCATTATAAAAGATAATCCAGATATGTATACCTAAAACATTTTTTAATTGGTGAAATTCGTATCTTTAGAAAATCATTCTGTGTCGTTAATAAATTAGTTACATTTTATTTTATATGACAATAACAAGTGTTGGGCACAGAGAGCCAACTTGGGCCACACGTATAATTAATTAATAATTAGGTATATTTAATAAACACCTATAATTAATTAACTATTATGTATATTTATGTATGTATTAATGACTTGGACATTTTCGTTTTTGCTCTAAAATGTCCGCTTCTAGAGTGTCGGGAACTCATTGCACGAATAATTTGTTACGAATGTTAGAAACGAAGTCTAAAAATAAAATGTAATAGTGATCTGGTCACAACAGTACAGAAAAAAAAATCTTGAACTAAAAAGCAATTCCCTTTCTGAAAGATTCTAAACTGACCAGGGGAGGAAAAAAAGCAATAAATTAAGCTCGATCAACCCTCCTTTTTCTCCCTTTATTTTGTAATTTGATAGGTATCGCGATAATTTCTCCCTTTCTCCATTCTACCTACCATCCGCTGCAATTCTAGATAAATGTATCCTTCCGCACGTTTAGAAATCAGCTTACTTGTGAGGAAAAATTCCTTATAACTCTGCTATTTCTTAAAAAAATAATTGTTAATTTTCATCATTGAAAAGAAGAAACTTCCAGCTTCTATGGCTATTTTCTCTTTTTTTTCTACGATGCTCCAATGATTTTTTATAATTTTTTAAAGTATAAACTTCTTGATTTTGTAAATTTCGCCAACTTTAAGCCAACTTTAAAAATACTTTTAAACGTTTTAAAAATATTATGGCAAATACTCGTAGTGAGGAACCTTCTATTTTATCGATTGCAGCAATTCCCATCCCTTTATTAAAAATATTAAGCTCACAAAGAGCAAAGTAAATTTCTCCATAGGTTAACATGGGATGCTTTGTAATGGCGGCTGCCCGTGAAGAATACCCTTAAGCTCTGGTTCGAATCCTGGCCTGGACACTTTTTCACTCAGTTGGAAAATTACAACTCGTGTAATAAAGTTTTTTTCTACTGTTATTTGTCTTTTATGTAGTGTTTAAGTATCTGTTCGTTGTATAAAAACTTTGTTCATCGATATTATTAAAACTAGTCGGATGTGGCAATCCCAAAACTTTCTTGTATCTTTTAAATGTTAATACTTCTTGAAAAATGCGGCATATCAGCACTACCGATTAGATGATTTACACCAAAATCTAATCATCAACAACTTATGTTAACTTCTAATTGAATCTGAAATTTGACGAAAATCCGTGCATTAGTTTTTGAGATAGAACTATTGCGGAAATCGTACAAAATTCTGATTAGCAGTAGGACCAATTTATACCAGAGACTAACTGAATCTGAAGCTTGATGAAAATTCATGCCTCAGTTCTTGAGATACACCTATTGCGGAAATCGTGAAAATTGCAGCATAGCAGCGGCACTTGTTGAACGATTTACACCAAAAACGAAACAGCACTAATTTATATCAGGGACTAACTGAATCTAAAGTTTTGTGATTTTTGTCACATGCAGACAGAGTCACACACAAAATAACAGACAGACGTTTTCTAAAAACTAACAAATCGTGTTCAGGGCCTTCTAAAACGCATAAGACGGGGTCCCATCTCCCGTTCCTAGGCCCTTGCGATCCTGCTCGGAGACGACTCGGAGTCCGCCCCCCACGACGCGCCCGAAGGCCGTCGCCAGAGACGACCCACCAAGGCCGCCCCTTACAAAGACTCCTGTCAAACCGACGCACTGCCTATCGCACGTCACGCCGGATATTCCCAAAAGGAAGATGAATTTGCCGTATGCGACAATCCTCGCCACCTCGCCAGAAGAGGCAAATGGTCCCTTCTCTTGGTTTCCGACCTAGTACGCCCCGATAGCCCGCAAGAACCGAGCACCTATAAAGGAGTCGGGCCCACGAATCTACGCTGAGGTTTCCCGAGCTGGAGTTACTTTACGGAGGGCTCACAAGATCAAATACCATTTTCCGACAAAGACATTTTTGCGAGCCAACCGATAGAAGAGGGGAGACGCCCCTAACTAGAAGCTCCGGAGGGACGGGAAAAATCCCTCCTGACGCCACAGACAGCGCCTCGCTCAAGGGATCAGGAAGGCGCCTTTAACGGACCCCGAGGAGACAAGGAAACTCCTCCTCTGACGACACAGACATCGCCTCGCTAGAGGTTTTTCGCCCAGTCTTTCCGCTCAACGTTCGGAACCATGAGAGACCAGACTAGGTGCCGTTAGCGACCACAGGTGGGCACGGAAAGTTCCTCCTAGATGGGATAGACCCCACCTTGCTAAGGGGTTGGGGAGTCCGGAGTCCCGCCGGGCCTCCACAACTCGACCCCACCCGAAAGTGGGGAAGCCGCGGGAGGCCGGCAAATCTTTACCTCACGGCCGTTGAGGGTACTCAAGCACCATGTGCTCCTGACCCCGTGCAGTGACCGACCGCTGCCTGTTAGTGCGTTCGAAAGTTAGTTTTAGAAACCGCTAGATCCTTACCACAGGGCGCGGCAACCTCCAGTAGCGCATAGGCACGCAGGATCTGAATCGGACCGAGGGTTCGTCCGAGATTCGAAGCACCGCCGCGTTAGTCGGCGAGCCTCCGGCCCGGTTCCCTGCGGGGATGGCGTTCAATGGCGCATCTGCCGGCCGACCCTCTCCCAGGGTATTCGGCACGACATCGGGAAACCAGAGCCATATTGGTATCCTTCTGTGACCGCTCCCTGGTCGACAAGGGCATCACCAAACCCCACCCACCTTGGGGTCGGCTCACAACTACCTTAGCTATTGGGGCCTTGGCGGGATGAGCCATCTGACGCAAAAAGTACATCAGCCGCTATCCGAACCTTCACCCTTCGGTCGCTCCGGGAGACCCTGCATGGCGAGCCCCGTCGTCACTAGTGAGCATCAAGGACAGTCCTTCAAGGTTCGCTCTCTCCTCTCAGGTCTCCCAACCTAAGTCAATTGGTGGATGGGGTCGTAACACATTAGCTACCCTTTGCTCAGAGTCACCATCCGGTCTATGACTGGCTCTGGGATCAGGCTATGAACCGTCGCTATCCGGCTTGCTCAGATATTGCTCCCGGCTTGCCAACCTGGGTGCCGGGAGTTCGTTGAGACATGGACCCGAAGGTCTACGACCCATGCACGACGTCCGTTACCCGTGGCCGCCGGACTCGAGGGCTGTCGACCGCGAGCCACTCTAGGAGGCTGTGGTTCGTCCCCATCCGGTCCCCTCGCATTCGTACACAGCGAACTCGGCCGGGCTCCAAGTCTCCTCCCCCACTTAAGGGGTCGGTTTCGGACCACTCGGGGGGGGGGCGGCCACTTGTAAAACGCATAATTTCATCGAAAACCGGGAGTCAAAATTTTCACATATCCAATACTTTCTTGTAAAGATAGAAGAAAGTAATAAATGATATGTATAACAATAAATTTCCGCAGTTTTTTATGTTATTTGAAAACTACTGTGTCCAAGCTTCATGCCATATAGTTGAATTGCGAAGTTTTTAAGCTGTTAGTTGTAAATTTATATTGTATAAAATAACTCTCCACAAAATAAATAAATGAAAAAAGTATTGCAGAAAACAAAACTTCTGTATCTTAATAATGCACACTTTAGTTCCAACAATATTTGTTTTATTGCAGAGACCAGTTTAGGAAGAATTTTGTTCCTTTAAAGCAGGACTTCTCAAATATTTATCCAGACACCTTTTATCCGAGCAAATATTTTCGTAACTCTAGATAAAGAGATATATGAACTAGAAATGAGTAACACATCTTATGATATAAATCGCAAAGAAATGTATTTGAAAGCAATACTTTATTATACATAAGAATGTTTTCACTATTCATTAAAACAAATCTAAATATTCATACTAAATAGAGCGTGCGTATTATTCTTGTAATGAGATGGGTTTGCATGTTAACTTTTACATAATGTTATAAATCCTAGGTGAATATTGTATGCTGAGGGACGCAGAGCATCTTGAAAGTTTTGCACCAGGGTTGAACCTTAGTAAATTCTGAATGACTCCACAAGATATCTATAAACTATAAGTAAAGGGCAGCTGATGTCACTGTGGATCAGCAAGAAACACCTTTCTGTTTTTAGGATTTCTACTGCATACATGAGTTCGGGCAAGTTGATTGGTCTACGGTTAACAGGTCTATGATATGATTGGCCTACGTCGCCAAGACGATTCCTGCAATGATGGCTAAGACAAAAATATAGTGGTAGATTGTTTGACGGAAGTGTTTGTTTGTAAACATGCCCTTTCCTTATATTGCAGATAAATTTTCTTATAGGAAAAATTAAATAAGGACTTAGTCAGAATTTTCCAGTGATTAAAATTAGTCATGGGCGATTTTGGGACAATTGAGTATCAATAAACATCGACATCACATAAAACAGCATCGATCACAATAAGGATCGATCCCCAAGTTCTAGTATGGGATGTTCTAGAATCGATACTTCGATACTCACACAGATAAACTTAAAAACAGTAAATCCAAAACTTAGTGATCAATCGGCCGGAATTTTGATCGTGATAATGGGAATAGATCGATACTTCTGGCGCTAATTTCATTGCAATATATATTTATCCTTTCGATTTTACTATTTTAGCGACAGAGCTGTTGCCAAATTTCTCATAAGGGCAGAGTTGGCAAGTCTCCGGCTTTTTGCACACCACTATTATCTTAGGGAAAATGTTGTTCTTTTAGATCGCTCAAATATTCCAATCAAATAAAAGAGCATTTTCTGTATTAAAATACTGGTATCCAAAAAGCCGGAGACTTGGCAGCTCTGTAAGGGTATTTTCTTTCCAGGTTAAATTGTCATATTTTTAGTTTAGAAACCTAGTTTTTTGGGTTTAAGTTGTATTTTTCCAGTTTGTCAATCGTCCATTGAAAGAAATTGCAAATTTGGTTAATCGGTCGCTGATAAAAATCGCAAACTTAGTCTATCGCCTGTGGCAAAAAATGGGAAATTTCTTCAATCAGTGGCATTAAAAATCGCTAATTTCCTCAATCGGTCGTTATAGTATATCGTGATATTTGATTGATCGGTCGTTGATAAAAATCTTAAATTTCGTCATTCACTCGCGGCAAAAAATCGTAGATTTCGTCAGTCAGTCCCGTCAAAAAATCCCCGATTCCGTCAATTGGTCATTAAAATGTATCGCGAAACTTGCCGATCGTTCGTTGATAAAAACCGCAAATTTCGGTAGTCATTCGTAGTAAAATAATTGCGGATTTCGTCAGTCAGTCGTGGCAGAAAATAACAAATTCCTTCAGTCAGTCTCGACGAAAGATCGCAAAATTCTTCAATCAGTCGTGACAAAAAATCGCTGATATTTTCAGTCGGTCGTTGAAATATATCGCAAAATGTCTCGATCGTTCGTTGATAAAAATCGTAATTTTCGGCATTCACTCGCGGGAAAAAAAATCGCGGATTTCATCAATCAAACGCGTCAAAAAATCGCTGATTTTTTTATTCGATCGTTGAAATCAGAGCTGCCAACTACTACGCAAAAATCGTAGTTTCTACGATTTGGAGTTATAAACTACGATGCTACGAAGATCGGTCTAAAACTACGATTTTCTGCAAAAAACACATTTTTTTTTTCTTCCAGTTGCGGTTTTTCAGCCCGCGCAGCATATTTTTCAGGAGTAATTCTGTTCCGAAAGTTTAAAAAAAATCGGTCAATAGTCCGAAATTTCGGAAAAAAAAAATCCAAGATGGAAACAAACTTCTTAACATAAAAACTTCTTAATGGATATTAACCACGAGTGAATCATATTTCTGTAGATATTTATATCAGGAACTGGGTGCCATTTCAACATTTTCTTGAGGGGACAGGGTTTAAAATAGCGTGCGCAATTTGAGCACAAAAAAGGAAAGTCGTGCATAATAAAAAATGCTGTGCTTGCCCCCCTCCCCCCTCGAAAGGTTTTCACAGGCCTGTGATTTTTAAGCGAGTATTTTTTAAATTTCTTGGAAGTCCGCGATTCTCTTTCTTTAATGGAATTTCCCAAAATGAATTCGTGAATCAGTCGTGGAAAAATGTCGTGAATTTCGCCAAGAATCTCTGAAATAAATAGCTATTTTCTTCAATTGGTCGCTGAAAAAAATAGCAAATTTAGTCAAAAGATTTTGAATTTCGTCAAAAGATTGCGAAAAAAAGGGGGAAAATATTTTAAATTTCATCAAATGGCCGTGGATTCAAGTAGCGAATTTTGTCGATCGGTCGTGCGAAAATATTGCGAATTTCGGCAAATGACTGAGAAAAAAAAAATCAATTTCGTCAAAGGATAGCACAAAAAAACGCGAATTTTCGTCAAAAGATCGCGGAAAGAAAACGCGAATTTCTTTGAAAGATCGCAAAAAATGCGAATTTCGTTAAGATCGCAAAAAATGCGAATTTCGTCAAACGATCGCGGTAGAAACGTGAATTTAGTCAAAGGATAGCGGTAGAAATATGAATTTGGTCAAAGGATAGCGGTAGAAACGTGAATTTGGTCAAAGGATAGCGGTAGAAACGTGAATTTGGTCAAAGGATAGCGGTAGAAACGTGAATTTGGTCAAAGGATAGCGGTAGAAACGTGCAATTTCGTCAAAGGGTCGCGGAAAGAAAACGCTAATTTCGTCAAAAGATCGGAGAAAGAAAACGCAAATTTCGTTGAAAGCTTGCGTTAGAGAAACGCGAATTTTGTCAAAGGATCACAGTAAAGAAACGCGAATTTCGTCAGTGGATCGCGGTAAAGAAACGTGAATTTCATCAAATGATTATGGAAAAAAGTCGTGAATATCGTGGAATGATCGCGAATTTCCTCAAATTTACTGCATTGGGCTAAAAGATTGAAATCGGATTCCTTTTACAAGCGTGAAAAGAACGCGGCGAAACGAGAAAAAACTCTAAATATCGTATAAAATTTGGAAAAAAATTTTACTATAATGAGCTGAAAGATTGAAACTGGATTCCTTTTACGAATGCAAAAAAAATGCCTGTAAACTACGAAAAAATGCAAAAAATTGCGTTAAAAATTGGCAAATAATTGTAAAGTAGCTGTAGGAATTCTATTTCTTTTCTTAATGAAGAAAATTCGCCACCAACTGCGGAAAAAAACTGACTCATAAAAAGTTAAATAAGAAAACTATCAAAAAAAAAATATCCTAACGCTGGCTTCGAGGTACATAACTTCAAATATGAAGGTACAGTCGTGGAAAAAAAAGTAAACACCCCCTACTAACTCCGCAACAAATTATCGTAGAAGAAAGTTACTGGTACCGAACGATTGGAAGTAAAGTCTACTTTTAAATGATGTATATAAAATTTTCTTAGGGGTCCATTAACATAATAAAACGAACCATAACTTCATTTTTTTCAATGGCAATACCCAATTCTGACAGCATAAATGAACTCTACACCCTTTAATTAGCCTAAAAACAAATTTTTATGCAATTCGTACCATAAGTTTCCGAGAAATTATTTTAAAACGAGCGTATTTTAAGGGCTGTATCCAAATTGAAGTTGGGTACTCGATTGCTAACCGAGAGAGCTCCCTTCTTGATCAAGGCACCTTAAGCAGTCAATGAAGCCTGTAGATAACAAGGCAGAAGAAGAAATTTCAAAATATCTACTCACTTCTATCATAGACGGCCCCTTAAACCATCATTTTGCTGTTTTTTAGGAATAATTTGAAAACTGTTTGGAAGAAAAATGTGAAATTTTGGATTTTCATAAAGCAGGACTTAATAAATCTAAATCCTTCAAAAAAATTGTAGGTTGCAATTCATATTTTTTTTCGAATATTAATTTGATAATTCATATCATAAAATTATAAAAATTGCAAATTCAGCGTATTTATCTTTGGGCACATTAGTTTTATTGCTACACAAAAAATTAGCACATTAGGAGCATAATTTCAGGAGATATAAATAAAAATATGAAAATGTAATTTAACAGTACAAGCACTTAATTTTGAATATTTATAATTCAAAAACTTATCATTCAAATGACTTGAAATTTGGTGTCTAGGCATAGTTTGAACCGAAGATTTGAAATATCTCGTTAAAATTGGGTATTGCTATTGGAAAAAATGAGGTTTGGGTTCTTTTTAATATGTAGATGACCCCCTAAGCAAATTTTATATACATCATTTATAAGTAGGCTTTATTTTAAATCGTTCAGTACCAGTAACTTCCGTCTACGATAATTTGCTGAAGAGTTAGTAGGGGTGTTTACTTTTTTTTCCACGACTGTACCTTCCTGCCAAATCTTGCAGCTCTGCCGGAAACATCACACACAGAAAAACAACTATGTTTATTATTGTAATACATATAGTTTTTAATCTGAAAGAATATACAGAACTAACGTTTGAAAAATCTGATTAACCCGAACCCAGCCTGCGTGAATCTATTGGGGAACGAGGAACTTGATAGTATTGAATATACTGCGATCGTTATATTTCGGCGACAAGAAGTGCGTTGACTATTTTAATGAAATCTCACCCGATATGTTTTTTTTTTTTTTTTTCAAAATTTTAATGCAAAAGCGATTCATTGACTAAATGAAACTGATTTAAGTTTAAATTTGTCACTATTATGAAGTGTATGTATTAAATTTATATAAAAATGTATTTATTCGCTTTGGCGAAATTTTGGCGCTAATGAACATGTGTTGTACAGCGATTGCAAACCTATTAGAGATAACGTCTCCCCATTTTCCGGTGAGTTAACAGATAATTACTCTAAGTTTGCGGTTTTTAATCTGCAATATATACTTTTTATTTTTGAACTTTTTAAAATACAGAAACAGTTTTTGTGGATTTGAACGTATCGGAAAATTTTACCCCAAATGGATGCCAAGCATGACAATAAAATATTTAAAACAATAAAAAATGCAAAATAAAAGGAATAGAAAGGTGTTTATTTGTAATGCTGAGGTTGCAAATAAAAAAGTTGAAGAAAGTTCTTACGCTCGAATATGGGTTTTTCTACTGGCAAATTCGAGTTATTTTTAACAGAAACATAGGCATATGCAATGGGGGGGGGGGGGGGGGGAGGGCTCTAAATCCTTGAAAAAATATAAGAAATGTAAAAAACATTACTGTTTAATACTTTTTTGTTTTATTTGTTTTTTATTTTTACTCTTTTCTCTTTAAATCCTGATAGAAATTTATTTTTGAATATTAAATATTATTTAATTGTTAAATTCCTAAGTAAGTTTTTATTTTCATATGTTTTAAAAATTGTCTTGCACAGGAATTTTTATGGTTATAGGCAATATCAGAAAAAAAATTGCATAATCATGCTAATGTAGTACAGAAGTTTTGGCATGAATATGAGATTAAATTAAAAATAAAGGGAAAATATTGATAATAAAAATAAGCTTAAAAGTTTATTTTACATATTTTTATAGTATATACTCATACATGCAATAATTCGTTTCCCTTTAGATTTGTTTTCCTTCTTACATTCAAAATTTTTAAATACAGTCGAATCTCGTTATCCCGACACTCTAATGACCAGAAAAAAGCGTCGTCATAAGCGGAGTGTCGCGGTAACCGGTGTCGGAGAAAAATATGTTTATAAAAAGCTGCATTTTAAATTAATTTAACACAATTTTAAATTCATAACTGTTCTTGCAGTTTTAACTCCTTGAAGGTCAAGCAATTACGTTTGTGTAATGCAGAATTCCCACCGGAAATTTAGAAAAATTTTATTTCAAAATAAGGAAAAGCAATTTTACAACTTTTTTCCATCAAAGTTAGAAAAGTAAAATTTCATAAAAATTTTCTGGTGCAAATCTTCATTAATCGTAGGTGTGATACCCACCGCCCCTCAAGGGGTGAAGCAATAAAACATTATTTAACAAAATAAACGCAAAAACAAAATTGAAAAGAATAAAAATCAGATTTATGACTACTTGTTTTTTATTGTTACATGAAATATTGATGAATTAAGGTTTGCTTATCCCTAAATGTGCTTCTTACAATTCTTCTTTCAATATTATACAATGAATTGTAATAAATATTCGTTGTTTCAGAAATGGATATTAGATAATTTCTGATCGTTTCAATGCAATGCAATGCTTCCGTTTTAGTTGGATTAAAAACGCCGTGTGTCCACAAGAAAGCGCCGCCTGACCAGAACAAAAAGACTTCGAGTAGACTGATACGTCTATCTGGAACTTAAGTGGGCCATTCATAGTGTGTGGGTTTATTTGTTAAAATAAAGGATTGAAGTAAAATTTCTCATTTATCTCAATAAGTATTTTAGACACTTTTGTGAAAAGTATGGCTAAGACGTTTCTTACCGCTTAATTTTCGTGCTTATAAAGATGGATTATGAAAAATAGACAGTTTTCCTAAACCTTCGGGATATAGAGAGTTGCAAATTATTCAATGACATAAAATCCGGAGTTTACATTAAAATTATATACAGAAAATCGGGACTTTGAAAAACTGACGTGATAAGCAGAGTGATGGGAAAAACCGGGTGTCGGGATAATGAGGTCCGACAATATATCTTAAACGGGGTTTCAGGAAGGGTGGCCCTCTCTAACGAAAATGAAATTACTGTTCAATTGTCCTTTTTTCTTTTTCTCTATTTCTTTCTTTCTTTTTTGGAATGAAAAGCCTTTATATAAAATACAAATGTGAATTCATGTGGTTCTTCAAAATTGCACATTAAGCAATGCTAGATAGTAGATACCTGTTACGTATTACATACATATAACTTTAAACCTGATTAGAAACACATTTGTATTAGTTCTAAAAAACATTTCTCAACTAAAAAATTATGACTCGCTTACAAAATAATAAAATTATAGGTGGTAAATAAATTATAGGTGATGTTAAACTGCAACAATATGTTAATTTTTTTCCTTTCAATTTATTTTAATTCTCAAGATTACTGTCAAAGGTGAAATGCTCTTGGAAAATAATGTATTTTATTCCAATTTAAAAAGTATGCCTTGGTGATAAACTGCAAATAACCAATTGTATTTAATTTTTCAAAAAATGACAAAAAAAAAAAAAAAAAAAAAAAAAAAAAAAAAAAATCTTTGAAATAAGGTTTTTGCAAACGCAATTCAAAATTAATTTTATGTCGCCGAAATGAGTGCTACATCGCCAGATGTTGCAACCATATAAAGCCAGGGGATATAAATAGGCAGTATCAGGCTTTCACCTTACTATCTTCTTGGTCCTTCCCCAAGTATAAACTCCACAAGGGCATCACCAAACATGATGCGCACAGATTTTAATGATTTCAAAGTATGTTGTAGGGGTCATACCACTAATTATTCTGATGAAAGGGTTTCTTCAAATGGGCCCTAGTTTTTGAGAAATTTGGGGTTAAAGTTCAGCGTATATTTCAAATACCCATTAGTATGACTTTCTGAATGTTAATTCGTGGTGCAGCGGTAGCGTGCGAACTTACGGACCAGGACATTGCTGGTTCGATTCCACTTCAGGGCATTTTTATTTTTTACTCATTTTTACATTTTTTACAGGTTAAAAATTTTAAGCAGAATTGGGCATTCTACAGCTTTGAACTTTGATATTTTCTTAATAAATTACATTTACATTTTCGAATTTTTCGTGGCAATTTATTTTTCTCTTCAATTTTTAAACTAATATTTCTATTTACAAAACTCCAAAACTAATTTATGCCTAAAACTTTTTAAAAAATTAATTATTATTTACATTTTTTATTTTAAGCACAATTCTGAAATAATTTTTCTTTTTTCCATCTTTCTTTTTTTTAAACTTTATGGAATTTTAAAGGAAAATTTATCCTTTTCTTCTATATGCAAAATAATTTTCAGGCGCAATTTCTCAAACGTATATAGGATTAGATAATTCAAATAATGCATCTCTTGAAAGAGTAATAAAATATTAAAGCACTAATGCTTAAATACAAGTTTTTTACCAGTTGTACAAATTTTTAATACTCTGTAAAATACATTTATCTTTAAAGTTCAACCTCAACACCATTTTTCGTTTGCACAAATAAAAAAATGACAGATTACATTTAAAAATATTTTTTTTATTATAGCAAATAAAAACATTCTCTACGTGATTCATAAAAAATCAACTGGATTGCAAAAATCGTCTGTTAATGAGATAAAATTTACGATACATATAAATATATTTATATATTTTTTAATCGTCTGCTTTGCTTTTCTCGGTAATATTGGAATAAATAAAAATTTCTTTTATTGATCTCGTTTAGCTTCTTTTGCAGACAATTAGAAGATTTGAAATATTGTTATATATAGGGGAAATTTCAGTATGAAAATTAAAAGAATTCTACAGATTCTGACAGATTGAATGCTAAAGATTGTGTTATGGAAGGAACGAGCGCTGATGCGGAAAATTCTCGTTTGGAAGAGAAACAAAAAGGCCGAATTACAAATGCATTAAAATATTGCGAGACGTTGTTACAAACAGGGATGCAGAATATGTCCGATCCGGCGATCTAGGATCGGGGGAAATTTTAACCACCTGGGGAAATTTTGCAAAAACATATACAATTGATTTCGATTGTAACAACAAAGGCCATAATTCCCTGAGAGAGAAAAATTTCATTACAAATAAAAAGATCCATATGGTGACCTTCACAAAATCGATCTCAGAATAATATGTACCGTATATCAGGGGTGATTCTGTTCTGAATTTTCCAAAAAAAATAAGGCATTCGGTTCCGAAAATTAAAAAAAAAATCCTTCACCAATCTGAAAATTCGGACATAAAAATACAGCGACGTCTGTCCAAGAATAACGGTAAAAACGCGAATTCGTCACAAGATATTAAAAAAAAACCCTGCAAATTTCATGAAAAGATCGTGTAAAAACTGCAAATTTCATCAAAAGATTGCGAAAAAACCCAAATTTCGTCTAAAGGTGCGAAATAATCAAGATTTTCGTCAAACCATGGCGAAATAATTGCGAATTTCATCAAAGGAACGTGAAAAACTCGCAAATTTTGTCAAATGATCGCAAAATGAACGCAAATTTCGTCTAAAGATCGTAAAGCAACCACAAATTTCATCTAAAGATCGCAAAAAACTGCAAATTTTGTCAAAAGATTACAAAACAACCGCAAATTTCACCAAACGATCGCAAAACAACCGCAAATTTCTTCAAAAGAGGGTGAAGTAAGCGCGAATTTCGTCAAAAGGAAGCCGAAATAACCACAAAACTCTTCAAAATATCGTTACAAAACGCAAATTTCGTCAAAAGATAGCGAAAAAAAGCTAATTTCGTCAAAGGGCCGTGAAAAAAACCAATGCTGGGAGTAGATTTCCCCCCACTCTGCTGTAACCTTTCAGGAAATTTGCTATGAATTTCAGAATTTTTTTTCTCACTCAGAATCACCCCTGCCATATACACTCGCGGATAAGTTCAGAAATATTGGAAAAATAAATTTTCCACACCTACGATAATACAGCATTTACCTATAACACACCGTAAAATTTTGGGGAAATTTTCATGTAGATTGGGGGAAATGCTGGAAGTGGAAACATTTTCTGCACTCCTGGTTACAAAATGATGATCTGTTTACAAGTTCTCCACCGGATGAAATATCCGGTGCTTCTATTGCTATGGTGCAATTTTAGAAATATTATAAGATCGACAAATTATTGAGGCCGAGGAATTGATATTGAATGAAGAAGATGAATTTAATGTATTTACGTATTTAACGTATGATTTTTCACTTTAGCAAAAAAATAAAATAAAATAAAATAAAATAAAATAAAATAAAATAAATAAATAAATAAATAAATAAAAATATAAAAATAAATAAATAAATAAAAATATTCGTTATATTTCATTGTTAAAAAAAATCGAAATCAAACAATTGAATTTTAAATATTTTTTTTATAGTGTCCGGGATTTCATGAAGATGGTGAGAATTTTGTGCCTGAACCACGCGATTATATTCCATTGTAGTACAAAAAGAATGTTGTTGCATTAGCTGAAGCCTATAATAAATAACTAAATAAAAGTAAATAATAAAAATAAGTGAAAAAGAAAAAAGTCCTTCCGGCCAGTGCCGGGAGGAAGAGGTAGCTTTCATATTCCTTATTTTAAAAAAGCCAACTTATATTATTCAAACACACGAAGCTCAATTTAGTGGAAACCGAATATAGGAGATTCAATACTAATTTTTATCAATACTAAATCATTATGAATGAGAATTTCGCGAAATTAGTCAGCTTTATCCAAGCTGCTTTTATTTAAAGTAACTTATATTTGGCTGCCAAATTCGGCGATTTCTTAAAGTGCCTGCCATTTTAAGACAACATGGTGGATGAGGCTAACCAGTGAACTTGGTCGAGACCTTAGTAATTGCTGTGCCCATGCTCACTCACATCGGAATCGGTTGATATATACGAGTGCTGTCGCAGGCAAAAAATCAGATTTTTCAAAATGTCACCCACATTAGAAATTTAAACTGCTATATCTGAGCCATTTTTTAAGATAAAGACAAACAAAAAATGCTCCTGAATCCTCATATCAAGGTCAAATACTTAAGAAAGAAACCTTTTTCCATTTCTAATTTTTTTGCACCTTACTTTAAATATAATATTTTTTTAATTTGATGGCCGCCATTTTGAAACAAGATGGCTGATGAAGCTGGCCAACAAAAAATGCTCCTGAATCCTCATATCAAGGTCAAATACTTAAGAAAGAAACCTTTTTCCATTTCTAATTTTTTTGCACCTCACTTTAAATATAATTTTTTTTTTAATTTGATGGCCGCCATTTTGAAACAAGATGGCTGATGAAGCTAGCCAGCAAACTTGGTCGAGATATTGATGTATACTATCCACATGCCTTCTTACATCGAAATAGGCGAATACGTGTGTTATCGCGTGACAAATACAAGATCGTTTCAAAGTGTTAGCCATGCTAGAAATTCAAAGTGCTATAATTCAACCATTTTTTAAGATATAAACAAAAGAACAAATTTTCAGAAACAAAAACTGCTCCAGAATCTTTGTATCAAGGCCAAACACATAAAAAAAATCTTATTCATTTTCCGATTTTTTAACACCTTAAATTAAATTTTTTTTAAATGGCAACCCTTTTGAAACAAGATGGCGAAGGAAGCTGGTCAACGAACTCGGTCGAGACATTGGTATGTACTATGTACAGAGACAGACCAAGTTACATCCAAATCGGTTCATAAATATGCCTGTTATCGCGTGACAAAAATCAGGTCATTTTAAAATGTCAGCCACAATAGAAATTCAAAATGCTATAACTCAGCCATTTGTTTAGATATAGACGAAACAAAACCTGTTCCGGAATCTTTGTATTAAGGTAAAACACATACGAAAAAAATCTTTTTCATTTTCTAATTTTTTGGTATCTCATTTTAAATTTTAAATTTAAAAAATTTTTTTAAATGGCCGCCATTTTGAAACTAGATGGCGGATGAAGCTGGCCAACGAGCTCGGTCGAGATATTTGTATGTACCATGTACACGCCAAGGTACATCCAAATCGGTTCATAAATACGCCTGTTATCACGTGACAAAAATCAGGACGTTTCAAAATGTCAGCCACGCTAGAAATTCAAAATGCTATAACTCAGCGATTTTTTAAGATATAGACGAAACAAAAACTGCTCCCGAATCTTTTTATCAAGGTCAAACACATAAGATAAAAATATTTTTTCAATTTTCAGTTTTTTGGTACCACATTTCAAATTTAAATTTTTCTTAAAAATTTAAATGGCCGCCATTTTTAAAGAAGATGGTGGATGAAGCTGGCCAACGAACTCGGTCGAGACATTGGTATGTACTATGAATAAACGAAGTTACATCAAAATCGGTTCATAAATACGCCTTTTATCGCGTGACAAAATTCAGGATGTTTCAAAATGTCAGCCATGCTAGAAATTCAAAATGCTATAACTCAGCCATTTTTTAAGATATAGACGAAACAAAAACTGCTCCGGAGTCTTTGTATAAAGGTCAAATACATAAGAAAAAAATATTTTTCCATTTTCAATATTTTGGTACCACATTTCAAATTTAAAATTTTTAAAAAAATTTTAAATGGCCGCCATTTTGAAACAAAATGGCGGATGAAGCTGGCCAACGAACTCGGTCGAGACATTGGTATGTACTATGTAAACACGGAATTACATCCAAATCGGTTCATAAATACGAGAGTTACAGTATGACAAATGTCAGATATATATATATATATATATATATATATCAATTTTGAACGGAGCGTGGTTTCGGGGTCTGGGGTCATGATCGATGAAAATATACCAAGATTTTTTGAAATCGCTTTCCTCCGAACGGCTGCAGTAGGTAGCTTTTTGTAATGAAAGCTACCTAAAAGTGCTCCAGGGTGGGATCGAACCCGCAATGTCCTGGTCCGTAAGCTCGCACGCTACGACTGAGCCACAAATTCATATACAGAAAGTCATACTAATGGGTATTTGAAGTATACGCTGGATTTTAATCACCCAATTTTTCAAAAACTAAGGCCCATTTGAAGAAATCCTTGTATCAAAATAATTAGTGGTATGACCCCTACAACATACTTTGAAATCATCAAAATCTGTGCGCATCATGTTTGGTGGTGCCCTTGTCAGTCCGAACTGAAAGCAATTAGTTAACTCGATTTGCCGCGTAAAAAAACAGCAACCAAACAGATTAACCTCCTTCTCCAGATTAATTTGAATTTTGTGCGCTACTATTTCTCTTTCTCAAAGTTTGGCAGGTCTGTGAAAATGTATCACTAAATTTTTCCATAATTCGTTGATAAAAATCGCAAATTTCGGAAATCACTTGCTGTAAAATATCGCGGATTTCGTCAATCAATCGCGACAAGAAAATCACGAAGTGCTTCAGTCAGTTGCGGCAAAAATTAGCTGATTTTGTCAGTCGATCGTTGAAATACGTTGCGAAATTTGTCGATCGTTGAAATACATTGCGAAAGTTGTCGGTCATTGAAATATATTGCGAAATTTGTCGGTCATTGAAATATATTGCGAAATTTGTCGATCGTTCTTTCATAAAAAGCGTAATTTTCGGCAGTCACTCGCAGTAAAAAAAATCGTGGATTTCGTCAATCAGTAGCGGAAAAAAAACGCGAATTTTGTGTCAGCATGTGGCTTAAAAAAGTTCGACATTGGGAGTTTAATCAATCGGATGCGAAAAAGAAAAGAAGGCGCAGAAAAATAATCTCTTAATTTCATCAATGTAATCTCAGAATACCGTCATTTCTTTACACGGTCGCGGTAAAAAATTTGTGAAATTTCTCGATCGGTCATTGATATAAATTTCGAATTTTGTCAGTCGATCGCAAGAAAAAAAAGTCGCATAATTAGTCAATCGGTCGTATAATTTCACACGATTATATCGATCATGAATTTTTTGCTCTATAGGAATAAAAGAAATGTAATTCATTTTATATAAATTTATTACAAAAAATCATTTATACTTAAAAAATAAAAGTAAATTAAGTAACCTTTATTTCAATTACGTTTGTATGGATAAATGCTAATGCTATAAGAGGTCCTGATTCAGAAAATAATTGTGAAAAATATTAAAAAATATAAGCTTGAAAAAATAATTGCGTACAACTCTTGAAGCGCTAATATTTTACTCCTGAAGAGTGTTCAAAATTCTTGATATAGTCAGAAGAGTGAACTTTAAATAGTTTACTTCTGCTATAGTCTTTACAATATTAACGTCTATGACATTACACATGAGGACTTGAGTTTCAAAACTCGCCTTATCCAGAAAATCAAATTTTGGGAAATCGCGAAAAACCTCTAACCGCGCTCATTGGCTTTCATTATAAACCAAGATTTTACAATGCCAGAAATACAGGATGAAACTTTTTTTTTTTTTTTTTTTTTTTTTTTTTTTGTTGCAGATTGTTGTGTTTTTTCGGTGCAGGTTTATCAATAGAATATATTGATAGAGAAAACACGATTTATTAAATTTTGGATAAGGTGAGTTTTGAAACTCGCGCCCTCATACGTAAGCGTGTTAAAACGTGTGTAGGTGTATTTACATATAAATAAAAATTCCTATAAAATTCCCATATTTTCTTTTAAAAGTTCCTATATTTCCTATAATATTTTTGAAGATCCATGTGCAACTCTTGGTGACCGTTGTTTATGGCGACCAGTAATAAAAAATTTCGTCTTTTTTGCAGTTCGAACATTCCGTCGTCGGTTTAGAGCCACGTTACTCAGGGTAGAGATCTGCACAGGCCGGTCTCGGGCCTATTTTCATCCTGGCACTCGGGCCGGCCCGGGCCTAGTCACTACTCTTTACGGGCCGGGCTCGGGCCTTACTTTTTTCCTGAAGGTTCGGGCCGGGCCTAACTCATTTTTTCTGCACAGACCCGGGTACTGGTTTCATTCCTAATCTTCAAGGCCCAAAATTTTCATTCCTAGTTTTGACCTAGCCCGTATGAAAATCATTGTCTCGGCGTGGCCTGGTCCGTTCAAAGGTCAGTAAAATTAGGCTTGGCACAATTTAAAAAAAAAAAAAAAAAAAAACATACATTTTTAAATCGCCATTATTCTACAATTAAACATTCGAATTCATTCTTTTTAAAGAATAGTAAATTTCTACACTTATTAAAATATAATTAAATTAAAATTAGTAAAACGTGTGAAAAAGAACCTGTCTATGACGGAATCTTGTTTTAAACTGAAAAACGTGTTGATCCATGCAAAATTAATGTACTACTACGTAAGAGAAAATATATAATACATTTACACTTGCTAAGAAGGGAACTTGTCTATAACGCATTTTTTTTTTCTATTCAATTCAGTCTTAGATTTTACTGTATAGCATTTTTCAGATTTTTAACACTTCAATACATGGAATATGGATTAACAATATTAATGATAACTGAAACATTTACATACAAGAAATAGAGATTCATTAAAAAAATAAATATCGCACCCTGTGGCACTTCTATAAAAATGAAGATTATAAACATGAAAAGAAAAGTTAAGATAAATATTTTTGGCTTGAACTCCTCTTACGAGACAAACTATTAACCAAATCGACGTAAAAATCAATGTTTTGTAGAAATTCACTTTGGCCGGGCCGGACCGGGCCAATAAATTTTTTTCTACGGGCCGGGCCGGGACAATATTTTTTTTGTACAGGCCGGACCGACTTTTTTTTTCTGTGAGTCGGTCCGGGCCCGGGCCTGGAAATGTCGGCCCGTGCAGACCTCTAACTCAGGGTTCTTGTTAGTTAAGTTATATCTCTCAAGTCTGTCTCTTCTCCGTTACAAGGCCATTCAAAAAATGCATGAAGTTCTTTATATGGCTATGCTTGGCCTCTAATTGACCGTTCTAAAATTATAAATCTCCATTTTTAAATCTGGACAAAAGGTATATTTGACGTGGCCAAACGTTTTTTACCCTCGTTGGTACCCTCGTCGGGTGGGCTCCGTCCCGACGATTAGGGGCTTAGTTACCCTCTCCCGGGGTCACATATTAATTTTTTCTAAACCTCTCCATGTATCTATCCCCGCCAGGGGCTAACGGGGATAGATCAATATTTCTGACACCAATTTCATAGCAATATATATTTATTCTTTCGATTTTACTATTTTAGCGGCAGAGCTGCTGTCATATTTCGTATAAGGGCTTTTTTCTTTCCAGGTTAAATTGTTATATTTTTAGTTTAGAAGCCTAGTTATTTGTGTTACTTATTAGTTAAGTTGTATCTCTCAAGTTTGTCTTCTCCTTGATTCTTGACGAGAATCATGGGTAACGTGGCTCTAAATTAAGGATGGAATGTTTGAACTGGAAAAAAGCCGAAAATTTGATTATTGTTGATAAATAGTGGCCACCAGGAGTTGCAGATATAATATCAATGTTTAGTTGGTAACCAAATTACTTGGGAAGAACATAAAAGGTCCCATTCAAATCGGACCATAATTAAGAAAGTTATGATTTTTTGCGGGGGGGGGGGGGGGGGGGAGACATACAACTTAACTAACAAGAACCTTGAGTAACGTGGCTCTAAATTAAGGTTGGAATGTTTGAACTGCTCCTCTGTGGTGTCTCTACCTTGTCGTGGTGGGAAGGGCTTGTGTGCACCAGTGACCCGGAGAGCTATGCCGGCGGTACCGTAGCTACTGGTAGGGCCAAAGAACGTAGAACGCTTCAATTTCTTTGGTAGGGTCTCCCAAGCCGGATTGATCGAAGGGTAGGAGCCAGACAAAATCTGAAACCTTGGTCTTTCAGATTGGGGATTATGACAATAAGCCTATTCCCTATTTCATGTTAAAATTTCTCTTGCAAAAAGAATCTACAAGGATATTAAACCGGATGCTTCTAACAGACAACGACCAAGGCTGTAGAAAAGGACTATGATTATGGCTATCTGGAATATACAGGGTATTAGATCAAAATGATTGATGTAATGATGGAGATTGATGCGATTGAAAATTTATATGATTGTTTTAACAGAGACTAAGAAAAAGGGACCAGGAATTGAAAAAACTGGAGAATTTATTCATTTATATTCAGGAGTTCTAAAGAAGGAAAGAACAAAACGAGGAGTATCAGTTTTAATGAAAAAGAAATTTGAGAGAAATCTTAAGAGCTTTGACGCTGTGAATGAAAGAATTCTAAAGATCAATGTGGATATTTTTGGCAGAAGAATTATTATTTTGGGAATTTACGCTCCGAGTAATGATGAAATTATTGAAGTTAAGAATATGTTTTATCAAAAACTGCAAAAAATCACTGATGAAAATGGAGGAACAAGAGAAATTATAATGATGGGTGATTTCAATGGAAGAACTGGATGCAGGAAGAGAGATGATAGTGAACGATAATGGAGAAAGACTTATAGAATTTTGCAACATTAACGACCTAAAAATTACAAATGACTTTCACAAACACAAGAATATTCACAAATATCGTGGTATCAGCATACTAGACAGCTAAAAACGATTATTGACTACCGTCAACTGGGGTAACTTTGGTCCAAATTTCTCTGTTTCATGGCATGTTCAGCATCTCCATTCTTTTATTTTATTTATAAAATGAATATCGTTTTAATTTTTTGTTTGCTAAGAACATATGGAACCATGCCATTATCATAAATTTGTCGACATTGAATATTTTTATACCAAAAAGTGTTTTTGAAAGTTTTGAGCCAATGTTACATTGAATTGGGGTAACATTGGCACATGTGTTAAAACGAATGTTATAGGGCCGACAACATGATGCGGGCAAATGTTACCTTATTGAAAAAGACGGGAGAGAGGGGATAAGAAGTGTTAACATGTAAAAAGACAGTAAATTAGCATATATTTTAATTAAAAAAAATGGTTACAAAACTCATAAATATTGCTTAACGTGGATTGTCCAGGGTTGGTAAAAAACCCGTTTTTTTTTTTCAAAAAAACCCCCAAAAAACCCTTTTTTTTTTGTTTAAACCAGGTTTTTTTGGTTTAAACCGGGTTTTTTAGATATATTTTCCTATTGCATATACATGCATATTTATTGAAAAAAATAAACATTGTTGGACATATAAGTAATATAACTTCATTTAAAAATAATTTAAACTAAATAATTACAATCAATTATGTAGAAAATTGAAATCATTTAAAATTTAAACATTTTTAGTAAAAGCTCTATCTCATGATTCATCAATAAAATGCTCTACATAGTGAAACATTGATTTGATACCTTGAAAATCTTAATAAACCATCTTTTGATTACTAGTACTATAAATAATTATATGGTGTAGTTTCATAAATATAATAGTACACTTTCCCATGGCTATTCAAAATAATTTCTTTGAAAAATTTGCAATCTGAAATATCTGATTTTTCTGTTAGAACACTACATGAACAATTATTATCTTTTATTGAAAGTAAAGCTTTTTATAAAGAATTCCTGGAATGATTTGAATTTAGCAGTAGAGTCTTTACATGTTTCAAGAAGTATTGTGTATTGTCATTTACATTTCTCCTCTGAAACTGCCAGGTAAAAAAAAAAAAAAGGCGACAGTAAAGTAAACAGAACAGAAATACCTATTTACCAGCTTTTTAGACTACTGAAAACATTGATCTTAAAATGGAAAGCAGATTTATAAAAGTTATCATGCACTAAAACATTTAAACAGCCATCAGACTTAATACACAGGCTTTCTTTCTAAGCTATGTTATAATACTTACACGTTAAATACGTTAATTTTTCATTACTTTTAAATGTCTAAATTAAAAATTAGTAATATATCTTTTTAGACATTTTTCCATTATGTTTCATGCGAGCCTTATCTCGATCCCCCCCCCCCCCATTTTTTGTCAGATCTAAATAGTGGATTCGATTATGCAATAGACGATTTAAATATATCTTATTGCATATTTTAGTTAAAAGTAAACATGTGTTTCGCTAGCACCCAATTTTTCAATGTCCTCTTATTCGACTTCATATCTTGAGTTTCTTTTTCATTCTTAAGGCTGTTCTCAAATCCGAAAGGGCAACTCTATGACATAAGTTTTAATTTATTTTTGTTCGGAAATGTATGAAACTAGCAGATGCTGTTGTTCAGAAACTATGTAATCAAACTGTGTTTTCCGGGTTTTTTTTTGCAAATCAATAGATCTTTCAGAAAATAGTGTCAAAGTGGGCGTTTTGAACCGAATTTCCACGCGAAAGAAGAATAATCATTCAAGGAAGCAGGTTAAAAACATATTTGTCACGTGATCAAAATTGCTTATAACTCAATAGATAATTTATTTACCAAAAATGGAAAAAACAGTTCGATTCCAAATCGCTTCCATAGTCAGGCCTTCCAATTCTTTCTTTATTAATTATAACTCTTTATAAATTATATCTTTCTGTTAAAAAATGAATTTGTAAATTTGCCACAGTGTTTTGCGCTTGTTGAGTAGAGCTGTTGAGAGCCTTAAAAGATAATCTCCCCAATAAGAAAATTTTCTTTTACAGCTTGATTGAAATCTAATGGTTATTTTAAATTATTAATTGTAAATAATCTGCGTTTTCTCAAAAGAAAATATTTTATTCAAAATATTGAATATTTTTAATCTATTTTATCTTTGCTAAATTCACATGTTTTAAATTTTCTATTTATTATTAATAACAGGGAAGAATTTTATATATAATACGAATTTACGTGATTTATATTTTGTTTTTGTCATCATGAGAAAAAGGGATAGCGGTAAAATGATCGTAAATAAAAATCGAGCTGTAAAATTTTATAATCAAAGTTGATGTTGTATCCAAAGGCCGTGCTCTACAAATTGGGAAAAAATTTTGTAACCAACAAAAATATCTAGTAGCCAGTAAAAATTGCCACCCAACCACACATCGTCATTTTTTCTTCATTTTCAAAATTTAATCATTGATTTTTGAAAAACACAAAAGTTTTTATTATAAACTGATTGAGAAAGAAGAATCACATGCATAGTAAGGGCACATATTGAATTGCCTTAACTGTTCAACTGAGTTCACTTAAATCCTTAAGCACCATATCCAGTTTAGTGATAGTATGCTGAATACCAGATATATTAAATTTCGTCAAAAGTAGTTTATCATTATTTTTAATAACGTGTGAATTATTTAATTACATGTATTTTAAGGGAGATTAAATAAAGGTTTATTTATATTAAACAAACAGAAATAAGGTTCGGAGTAAATAACTTCCATGATCACAATAGCAATTAGCGACGAAAAAAAACAACTATAGATGCTTAGAACATTGCAGTCTGGACTTAAAATGAGGACGTACGTACATATCCTGGTATTTGAAATAGAAGTTCATGACGTACGCAGGTACAGTCGTGGAAAGAAAAAAGTAAATACCCGCTACTAACTTCTCAACAAATTATCGTAGAAGAAAGTTACTGGTACTGAACGATTGGAAATAAAGTCTACTTTTAAATGATGTATATAAAATTTGCTTAGGGGGCTATCTACATATTAAAACGAATCCAAGCTTCATTTTTTTTTTCAATGGCGATACCCAATTTTAACAAGATATTTCAAATCTTCGGTTCAAACTATGCCTAGACACCAAATTTCAAATCATTTGAATGATAAGTTTTTGGATTATAAACATTGAAAATTTAGTGCTTCTAATGTTAAATTACATTTTCATATTTTTATTTATATCTCCAGAAATTATGCTCCTAATGTGCTGATTTTTTGTGTAGCAATAATACTAATATACCCAAACATAAGTACCTTGAGTTTTCAATTTTCAAAATTTTATGATATGAATTATGAATTGCGAAATTAAAATTCGAAAAAAAAATATGAATTGCAACCAACAATTTTCTTGATGGATGATTTATTAAGTCCTGTTTTATGGAAATCCAAACTTTCATATTTTTCTTCCAAGATTTTTTCAAATTATGTTTAAAAAACGACAAAATGATGGTTTAAGGGGCAGCCTATGATAGAAGTAGCTAGATATTTTGAAATTTCTTATGCTATCCTGTAACTAGCAGTCCTCAATGACTGCTTGAGCGGCGCTTAAGATGTCTTGATCAAGAAGGGGGCTCTCTCGGTCAACAATCGAGTACTGAACTTCAATTTGGATACAACCCCTAAGATAAGCTCGTTTTAAAAGAATTAATTTCTCGGAAAGTTATCGTACGGATTGCATAAAAATTTATTTTTAGTCTAATTGAAGGGTGTAGAATTCATTTATGCTGTCAGAATTGTGTACTGCTATTGCACAAAACAAACTTTTGGTTCGTTTTAATATGTAAATGGCACCCTAAGCAAATTTTATATACATCATTTAAACGTAGACTTTATTACCAATTGTGTGGTACCAGTAACTTTCTTCTGCGATAATTTTTTGCAGAGTTAGTAACGGGTGTTTACTTTTTTTTTTCCCACGACTGTACGTCGTGGTGTTTTAAGGGGTTAATAAATTAATTTCAAAATATAATATAAATCAAATTTTTGAACGAAACTTATACAAATTACATAAATGTCAAGAATGACATGCACATTGCAAAGTTCGAATGAATAAAGTTATGCATTAAGTATGGACATCATAAGAAAATCTATTAATTTCTTTTTTTAAAGAAAATTATTTTGAAAGACATTACTTAGCCAGAACACTGAAAAGCATCTTTAAAGTGTCATTTTTACGGCACTTTACATTAGATAAGAGTTTTATGAACATTTTTGTTACATGGGTTTCTGTCGTAACGCTGATTTCTGCAGCCGATTTTTGCACTAAAATATTAAAATCAAAAGCGGTACCGATAACATAGTGGCCAGTTAAAATATTTTGGTTGCCAATGACGATCTGGCAACCGCATTTGTAAAAGTTACAGGAAAAGGAGAAACTTTCTTCTTCTTTTCGATAAACTTAATTTATATAGCAATTCAGGCCTTAGGGTTCAGAGATTTGTTGATCCGTAAATGTCATTAGAAGATACTGCCATTTGAATATCCGGACAGCCTGCACAATCGACTGTATAGATATATATTTTATATTTTTAATGGACTTTCCACGAAGAAAATTGTACAATTTGTTTGTATCTTTTTTTTTACTCGTCTTCCTATGTATGGCTACGAGTATTACTTGAACGGATTGTCTGATTTTCTAAGTTTTTCTTCTTTTTACTTTCTTCTATCTTTTCAAGAAGAAAGTATTGGATTCGTAAAAAATTTCGACTTCCGGTTTTCGATATATTTATACGTTTTAGAAGGTCCTGAACACGATTTGATGGTTTTTAGAAAATGTCTGTCTTCGAGTCTGTCTGTCACTCTGTGAGTCTGTATGTGACAAAAATTTTGTGGGCGCTCTATCTCAAGAAGTAATGCACGGAATTTCACAAAACTTTAGATTCAGTTTGACCTTGACATAAACTGGTGCTGATTACTTTTTTATGTGAATCGCCCAAAAGGTTGCGCTTCTATGCTGCATTTTTCAGGATTTTCGCAATAGCTATATCTCAAGAACTAATGCACGAATTTCCATCAAACTTCAGATTCAGTTAGTCCCTGATATAAATTACTGCTGTTTAGTTTTTGGTGTAAAACGCCCAAAAGGTTGCGTTGGTATGCTGCAATTTTCACGATTTCCGCAATAGATCGGAAGAAAAAATGCATGAATTTTCAGTAAGCTTTAGATTCAGTTAATCCCTGGTGTAAATTGGTCCTGATTAATCTTTGGTGTAAATCGCTCAACAGGTGGCGCTGCTATGCAGAATCTTTTACGATTCCCGCAATAGCTCTATCTAAAAAACTAATGCACGGATTTTTAGCAAACTTTAGATTCAGCTAGAAGTTGACATAAGTAGTTGATGATTAGATTTTGGTGTAATTCACCTAACCGGTGGCGCTGATATACATTATTTTTCAGTAAAGGTTAAAATTCCCGTTCGCCACCGGCCACAGGGCGACTAAATGTAAAAAAATAGAGACTTTATGATGTGCATCTGATCGCCAAAGTAGCGATCTTTATTTTTCATGTAATAGTACATGTCAGAAATGCCACTTTTCCGTTTTTTTTATTTTTTTTAATCGATCAGCGATTTTCGCGGAATCGTAAAAGAAAAAGAAAATTGCGTTCTTTTTCTTTTACGATTCTGCGAAAATCGCGTTGATGTTCACATTGAAGGCATTTGGTTCCGAAAATAAAAAAAAATCGGCATAAAAATATCGCGAATTTCGACATGGTTGCCGAAAGATATCAATTTCGTCAATCGTTCGTAAAAAAATCGTCAAAGAATCACGGGAAAAACGAGAATTTCATAAGAATCTCGAAAAAAGACGCGTTTTCTGTCAAAGAATCGCGGAAAAAACGCAAATTTCGTGAAAGGAATGCGTAAAAATCGCAAATTTCATCAAAGTATCGCAAAACCCCGCAATTTTCGTCAAAAGATCGCGAAAACCCCTTAAATTTCGCCAATAGATAGGGGAAAAACCGCAAATTTCGTCAAAAAATCACGAAAAACCGCAAATTTTGTCAAAAGATCGCAAAAAAACCGCAAATTTCGTTAAAAGAATACGAAAAACCGTAAATTTCGTCAAAAAATCGTGAAAAAAATCTCAAATTTCGTCAAAAAAAAAAACGCGAAAAACCGCAAATTTCGTCTGAAGATTGCAAAATAACGTAAATTTTGTCAAAAAATCACGAAAAACCGCAAATTTTGTCAAAAGATCGCGAAAAACCCCGCAATTTTCGTTAAAAGAACGCGAAAAAATCGTAAATTACGTCAAAAAATATTGAAAAAATCTCAAATTTCGTCAAAAAATCGCGAAAAAAACGCAAATTTCGTCTAAAGATCGCGAAATAACGTACATTTCGTCAAAGGATCTCGAAAAACCGCAAATTTTGTCAAAAGTTCGCGAAAAAAGTGCAAATTTTGCCAAAAGTCGCGAAAAAACCGCAAATTTCGTGAAGAGTCCGCGAAAAAAAGTAAATTTCGTCAAAGGATCTCGAAAAAACGGGAATTTCGTCAATCAGGTGCAGAAAAAACACAGCTCCACCCTTCTGTAACCTTTCAGAAAATTTGCTGTGAATTTCAGAATCGCGAAAAAAAAAAAAACGCGATTTCCATCAAAAAATCGCTGAAAAAAACGCAAATTTCGTGAAGGGATCGCGTAAAAACCTGAAATTTCATCAAAAGATCGCGAAAAATCCGCAATTTTCGTCAAAAGATCGCGAAAACCTAGTAAATTTCGCCGGAGGATCGCGAAAAAAAACTACACATTTCGTCAAAAGATCGCGAAAAAACGCAAATTTCGTCAAAAGATCGCGAAAAAACGCAAATTTCGTCAAAAGATCGCGAAAAAAATCGCAAATTTCGTCAAAAGATCGCGAAAAAAAACCGCAAACTTCGTCAAAAGATCGCGAAAAAAAACGCAAACTTCGTCAAAAGATCGCGAAAAAAACGCAAACTTCGTCAAAAGATCGCCAAAAAAACGCATACTTTGTCAAAATATCCCGAAAAAAACGCAAACTTCGTCAAAAGATCGCGAAAAAAACACAAATTTCGTCTAAAGATCGCAAAAAACGTAAATTTCGTTAAACGACCGCGGAATAAAATCGTGAATTTTGTCGAAAGATCGTGGAAATAAAGTCGCGAATTTCGTCACTTGATCGTGAAAAAAATCGGGAATTTCATCAACAGATCGCATAATAAAATCATCACTTTCGTCGAATGATCGCGAAAAAAAATCGTGAATTCTGTTGAACGATCGGCGAAAAAATTGTGAATTTTAGCAAGAGGTTGCGTAAAATAATTGCAAATTTCTCAAAACAATTTCAAAAATTAATTGCGAATTTTGTCAAACGGGAAATATTTTAGGCCTATTTTCAGAAAGAATTCTGATCTCGGGCTTTTTTCTTTCTTTCTAACCGATGACCAGGCCCCTACCTGCCGGGATGCCCCAGCTTAACGGGTTTAGTACCTGGCATCGGGGCGAAAGACCGCCTAACCGCCGCGAAGCGGCAATAAACCTGACATCATTGCCTCGATCGTCATCCTATTTGCAGTGCCTACTGCTCGTTTGTGTATACTATGTTTTGCCGGTTACTTAACGTTATAACCTGTTGTACGGGACCTGCACATTGCTACTCATGTTGGTCTCGTAATTTAGAACATTGATCAGATGACGAGACCTTCACCTGGCCAGGCACCTCCAGAGGTATAATTCACAGGTAACTTGGAGGACTTTGCACCCACGACGGATTTTACATGCACCAGGCGCCATTAGCGTACATGGCTGATTATAGCCAGCAGTATGCCTCGATCCCGCGGCCTTAGCTGCGGATTCGATGCTCTGCCAACTGGGCCACCGCTGCCCGAACTACTTCTGAATGACCTGGTGTTTAGAAGCCGAATTGTTGGTGCAGACTTGTCATAAGAAAAAGGATTGGAGGGGGTGAGGAAGCAAAAAAATAAATAAATAAATAAAAAATAAATAAAAAAGAATTAAAAAAAAAAGAAATTAAAAAAGAAATGGAGCGCCGCAGATAGACAAGTTGCACCAAAAGTTAATTTTGGGCCGAAATGCTAGACAAACATAACGATGCAGGGGGATGGGACTCCGCCTATCTACCGTATCTACCGCGTAGAAACTGACTCCGTAGACTTCCCACTGGAGAAGGTCCGTTAGCTTGTGCAGGCTATAGCCTATGTGCAACTAAGAATAATAAAGAGGCGGTAGTCAAAAAGAAAAAAAAAAAAAAAAAAAAAAAAAAACCCTGAAAGGGGTTAGCTTGTACATGTTATTACACTTAAAACTTACTTATAGCTATTTACTTAACTACCATTTATTACGTATATTGTTTTAATATTATCCTATAGCACTAGGTGATACTAAACGAACTAGAGTAATTTACTTTAGATTACTTAAATATTGCCTGGCTATTTAAAATGAATTTATATTTTAATCATTTCTAATATTAGAATCGAGATTTTATTTATTAATTATTATTATTTTTTTTATATTATCTTATGACAAGTTAACTATGAATTGGCATACTATTACTTAGCTAGGAGGGAATTGATAAGAGACTAACGAGCTGACCTAGTGAGATTAATATACTAATTTCTAATTGAACTAGCTGCTTGAGGTTGTAACTTAGACATAAGCTATGGGGGTTGGGTTTGACCTAAATTAACATTTAATTTAATAATTCATTATATTTGTCTAGTATAATATACTTATCTCACCCAGTGGACTTGTTCTTCTGAGGAGGTTTCCTTGTCTTGGTATTTGGTCACTGTCGTGGTGGTTGTCTTTTTAGTATTTTGACATATTCTTGTGGGTCTTTTCTTTATCCTTGATTAGATATATGCTTTTCACATACCGTGAGATGCTTGTCTCTATCGTAGGTTGTTTTCCTTTATGACTATTAATGGTGGATGTCTAAATTTGAGGTTTTGTCACTTTGCGAACTTGCCGCTGATGGTTTGACGACTTGTGGTCTTTAATTGTGACCCTTTGAGTTGGCTTTGATCACTTAACAGCTTCATTTTCCTTTGTTTGTATGTTACCTTGATACGTGAATGCGCACATAGCGATCAGTCCATTGGAACCTAATGGCTGTTATCACGATTTATGCAACATTGTTGCGAGCTATTTGAAAAGGCTTGTGCACTACTGGAGTGGGGCTTGTTCCATGGCCGTTAGTCCGTCAATTTTTTTATGATGACTGTTTTCACAAGATGTATCGTTATAATTTCTCCTTTGTTGTAGTTGGCTTGGTTTAGCATGTAGTTGGCTTCTCTGTTACATATTTAAACACATCTTTTCCTTATCCACTTAACTATCTTCCGATGATTCGTTGGGTTTGTGTGAGTGAGCCGTAGCTATCAGTTCATCATAAATGACTTCCACCTCTCAGAAGTGCGATAAATCGATTTTTTTTTGCAAGTAAAAGGTTCCTTCACCTGCGGCCGCGGTCAACTTAATAGTTAGACTCGGACCTTTTTTTTTTTTTTTTTTTTTTTTTTTTTAAATATATATATATATATATATATATATATATTAAACCTGAAAATAAGGCAGTTAGTTAGTTTGGGGTGGCGATGTCCGCTGGGATGGTATGTGTTTAGCTTTGTTCTTTTATGTTTTATTGAGAGATGGAGTCTATGTTTTCTATTAACCATCTGATAACTGCTTTGCCCTTGTTTTGTACATGTTTATTGTTTGCTAGCTGATTATGCCAAAGTTGCTCGTTGTTTGCTGTGATTTGAATCAGATGGTGTGGTTGTGTAAGTGGGCAGCCTGTTAGAAAGTGTTTTGGGGTTCCCAATTGCCCGCATGCACAGTTTGGCTCATCTTTGCGCTTGAATCTGTGTAAGTATTCTGGGAATGCTCCATGTCCCGTGTATATCTGGCTGAGTAATTTACAACTCCTTAGTCTGTTTGTACTTACTTTTGGGAAGTATTAATATGTTGTCCTGCCCTTGTCCCCGTAATCCCACTTGAACTGCCACTGTTTAATAATTAGTTCTTTAATTGTTTTTTTAAGGTTTATTATTGGCCTTTCTAAGTTATATGGAATTTCTTTTATTTTATTTTCTGCTGCTTGTTTGGCTAATTCGTCGGCATCCTCGTTTCCTTGGATGCCCACACGTGCTTTAACCCAGCTAATTTTGAACCTATTATTTGAGAGTTTAATTGCTACTTGTATATCATTTACTAGTTGTGTGGTGTTAAATGGTTTGCTTAATGTTTGGATGGCTGACATGCAGTCCGAGCGGATGCTGTATTCCATCCCTATGTTGTTGCCCCAATATGCTGCTTGTAGTATGGCCAGTAGTTCGGCTTGAAAGACACTATTAAACTTCCTTAAAGGTGCTGCCCACGATTTAATTTTTTGTTCATTTTTGAAGGCTACGAATGCCGAACCCGTAGCTCCTGATTCCAATTTTGAGCCATCTGTGTAGATATTTATGTCTTTGACGTTGTGCCCTATTCTTGGTTCGATTGTTTCTGCGGGGTGTGTGTTCCATGCGTTTATTTTTTTTGTATAGTCCGTGTGATTTATTGTTGTTCCATGGAGGTTTACATTTTCTCTCAGTCTTGATACTGTACCGTATGTTGCTTCGTATTTTACTTGTAGGTGTATTGGAATCAGGCCTGCAAGTACCTGAAGGGCCGCGGTAGGGGCAGTTTTATATGCCTTAACAATGGACAGCAGGAAGTGTCTCTGGCAAGAGGATAATACCTCCTTGCTCCTTGTATTCAGGTTGTGGCCCCAAATAGGGGCGGCATAAGTTAGTGTCGTTTCAACTACTGTCCTATACCAAGTTTTAATAATTTCTGGTTTTAAGCCCCAGTTCCTGGATGCCATTGCTCCCAACATGTTGAATGTGTTTCTTATTTTTGCTGCTTGTGTTTGGCAATGCGCTAGCCAGTTGAGGTTTTTGTGTATTATGACTCCTAAGTATTTTATTTGCTCTTTTCCTTCAAGTTCTTTGTCATTGAATTTTATGCCTTCTATTTTATATGTGTCCTCTGTTGGAAGATTCCTTGTGTGTGTTCTGTTTAGATACAGCAGTTCTGTTTTATCCCAGTTTAGCGTTAGTTTATTTCCTGTAATCCATTCATTGAATTCTTTGATTATTTTGTTAGCTAGTTTAACTAATTTGATTTTTGTTTTTGCTCTAAGTATTATTATAAAATCGTCCGCGAATGCTTGTATTCTTACGTTAATTCCCCAATTTTTCTTGAGAGCCGTGTCTGCTATGAGCAGCCACAGCAAAGGCCCGAGACAGCTGCCTTGTGGGCAGCCCCCGAATGTCTGCTTTGTTAAAATTATGCCGTTTTCTTCGATTGTGACGTACCTGTCTTTTAGGAAGCTCAATATCCAGTTTGTTAAATAAGTTGGATTGGGGGACTGCTTAAGGTTTTCAGATATAATAGGCCATCTGATATTATCGAATGCTCCCTTTATATCCATTGCTATGAGTAGTGTTTGGTAACCCTCTATTTTATCCTGTTTAATTGTTTTTATAAGATTATTAAGTGCATGTTCGCACGAGATCCCTTTTTTAAATCCGTGTTGTTTATCGCTCCAATATTTGTTTACTGTTAGGTGGTGGGATATTCTGCCGTGTATTATTCTTTCTAAAATTTTACTGAATGCCGGTAATAGGCTGATTGGTCTATAATTTTGGGGGTCTTTAGGGTCTTTACCTTTCTTGTGGAACAGAACCACTGTACCTATTTTGAAAGATTTTGGAAAATAGTTAAAGTGGAGGCAAGTATTGTATAATGTTAAAAGAAGTTGTGGCGCTGCATTGTGAATTCGTTTTATTAGGTTATAATCAATATAGTCGAAACCAGGGGCTTTGTTTTGTTTAATGTTTTTAATTATCCTGTTCAGCTCTTGTCGCGTGATTGCAGGGGGTTTTCTTCTTCTTCTCTTGGCTTTTCCGATGTTAATTTATGTTCTATTTTTGGGTCTGTTAAGTAAAGGCTATTTATGAAGTGGTTTAGTGTATTTTTAATTGTGACTTCTTTGTTGTCTGGCAGGATATTGACTAACCTTGATGGGCATGTTTTCTTACCCGACGCTATCTTGTATTGTGGTCCGTATGTATTTTTAACTTCTTCACAGTATTTCTTCCATGAATCGCGTTTAGCTTTTTGTACTATTTTTTTAAGTTTTGCCCTTTCTTTTTTGTATTCTATGTGTAATTTCTGTTTTTTTTCCCCGTCTTCTTGTTTTTGAAATTTTCTCCTAAACGCTCTGACCCTGTTTCTTGCTATCTTAACCTCTTGCGTCCACCATTGCGGCGCTGTTATGACAGGTGCTTTCCTTTGTTTATAACATTTAAACGCTATTGTTTTAATTTCGTTTTGGAGTCTTAAGGTTATTTTATCTAACTGGTCTGTGTTTGTTATTCTTTTAAGATCTTTAATATATCTATTTCGTATTTGTTTTATTGTTTTCTCAAATTTAGCGTGTTTTCCGTATTTCGTTTCTAACCTGTGTCTTTGATAGTTAGTGTAATCGTACTGTAGTTTAAATTTAATATACTTGTGGTCGCTGCCCGATTCATCATCGCTCACTTTCCAATCTGTAATTTCAGTCCCTAGTTTTGTTGTAGCTATTGTTAAATCTGGCCATCCCTCTAGTTTCTTTTGTCCCCTTATTGTACTAAAAGACGCTGGTGCTCCTGGAGGGTTTTGGACAAAGAGCGAGTTTAGGAGTAGAAAATCTGTAAGTTTTTCACCCCTGTCATTTATATCTGCGTACCCCCATTGTTGCGAGTGTGCGTTGAAGTCCCCCGCCAGTAGAATCTCGCCCTTTGCTAATTTCAGTGTGTCTTCCACTTCCTGAAGTACTATTGCGAAATCTGCCGAGGGGGGAGCATATACGTTTATTATTGTTATAGTTTCTTTTTTATTTTCTACTTTTATTGCTGTTGTATATTCTTTTTCTGCGATTGTTATTGGGTTTGTGCCTATGTTCGTTACTATGGCTGATCGATTATGTTTTGTTTTGGTTACTTTCCAGATGCTGTTTTTATCACTAAAGGCTGTTATTTTTTCTGTTCTTTTATTTTGATAGTAGTCTTGAAGCAGTCCTATGTTAATCTTGTTTTCACTCATGTAACCCTTTAATGAGTTAGTGGCATGAAAGCTATTGTGTAGATTAATTTGTATGAATTTAATATTGTCTTTATCTTGCGAGTTTTCTTTTGTGGTGGAGCTTGCTATATGTATTTTTTTATTTTTCTGTTTTTGCATGTTTAACGCTTGGGTGCCTTTTTGGCACGCGCTATCTTTAATGTCGGCGTGGTGCATAATTGACTCTATTTAGTTCACGTTCTCTGATTTCTGCTTGTGTACGCCTATACAATCGTGGAATACCCCCGTATGTATTTACTGTTACTAAGTCTTTTAAAACTTCCTCACCCGTGGTTAGTTTTGTTTTCCCTTTTTCTAGTTCCAACTGCCTTATTGTCAGTAGTTTACGGTAGACCCTGCACCTCCCGTCATGAGCCGTGTGGTCAATTGGTAGATGTGCTATGAGGTGATCTTTATTCCATTCATTGAAGGTTGTGCACATGACACACCGCTTCGTATTTTTGGGGCAGTCTTCGTATCCATGGTGGCCGGCGCAAATTGGACAGTATTCTTCTTTTTGGGTACACTGGTTTGCAAGATGATCAAACCCTTGGCATCGATGACATCTTAGGATTGTGACATAGTTCTTTACTGGGCATTCCCTCAGTCCCAGGCAGACCGTTCTCTCTCTGAGCATGTGATTTGCCAAGGGCTCGGGGAGCGATACCGGTATGTGCACTTTTCCCGCTGATGCCCGCAAATACCGTAGGGTTCGTATCTTTTCCAGATTATCTTTGGGGCTGATGCCTATCTTCCTGCATATTTTCGTTTTCACTGTTGTTTCATCTGTTTTCTCTGGTGCGTGGAAGATTATGATTCTCTTCATCTTCATGTTTGCTGTCTTGATATTCAAACCGCTGCTACTTTCTTCGCTTTCTGTGAGGGCATCTTTTATCCTCGTGGCTTGTGCCGCCGAATCACATACTATTTTCATACCATTGCGTATCTTCTTGACATTCTTCACCCCGTCTTTGTTTTGTATCTTGCTGGCTACTTGTTGCTCCACTTCTTCTGCTGTTCTGTCTTCTTTAGCTTGGATTATTACTGTAGCTGTAGCTTCTTGTACAGCTCTTGCATATGATTTTACGACCGACGTTTTCATGCTTACCAGTTCTTCTTTATCAGTTATTTCTTCATTGATCGTTGTTCTTAAGGCTGTTGATTGTTTCATAACTTCTATACTGGCCTCGGCGTGCACAGCCCTAGTCTCGATCTCCATTAGTGAATTTATCACTATTTGGAGTGCTCGTTCTATGGCCGTGCGCGTCGAAGCGGTGATTTTTGTAGATTTTGCTGCGATTGATTTAATATAGCTAATTGCCAGCATTCCTCTTTCAACTTCCAACGATCTTCTTTTATTTGCTTCTGGCAGATCACAATAACTCATTAGCTTATTCTTGATTTCATCTGTCTCTTTATTTTCCATTTTTGAGGCATTATGTTGGCTATCTTCGTCGGAATCGACTTCTGTCTCGTCATCGTTGGTGAGATCGAAATATTCTTGTATATTCTTCAGTGCTATTACTGTCTTTTCGGGGAGCTCTTCTTTTTTAGTTGAATTCTTCAATGATTGACCAGGTAGCTCCTTTCGAGCGGAGCCGGATCCACCTGCCACTACTGGTGTCTTATTTTGTATTTTGGGTTTTAGTGTTGTTGATTTTGAGTTGATTTTTGGTGTATTGTTACGTATGTCTGTTGGAGAGTTTATGCTACTCCTAGAGGAGGAGCGAGTGCCGGGTGGCATTTTGTTGTGTTCTATTACGCTGTTTTCACCTCTAAATGTACTTGTTTATTTTATTTTACTTCCCAGCGGAGTGGGGGGGGGGGAGGCAAAGATACATAAACATAAATTGATTTCACACAATAAATACTAATGGTAATTGGTTTACAAGCAGTTAAACAATTGTGGGGGGGAGAGAATGCTAGAACTTATGCTCTGTTGGGTACTAAGAAATAAGATTTAATCACTTACTAACTCCTAAAATGCAGTGAGAAAAATGAACTAGGGGGAAGGGGGGGGGGGGACTAAGCAAATCCTTAAATAGGCTGGAAGTGGGTAGAATAAAGGTATAGAATCTGTTAAAAGTCTTAGAAAGACACTATTGATTTATTAGTCCTTGTTAACTTGGTTGATTAATCAAAAGTTTTAATTTGAATACTTAATTGATTAATTGCGAGTTAGTTGTTCTCTTAGTAAGCTGTAGAAACTAGGAACTGGGGAGCTGAAAAATTGAATATATAATATTTAAAATACAATGGCTCACTAATGCTTGCTGTGGGAGCTTATCTATCTACTGTGGAAAGGGTTTGTTAAAAAAAGTTATTAGTTCTTAGTGATCTTTCAAAGAGTGGGGACTTGGGAGACAATGAACTGGTATGCTGAAGACGAAGGGATTATAGGTGCACGAAGGATTAGTCCGATGCGTAGGGGAGAATATCTATTGTACTGGGCAATGATTGACGCACCCTAACTTCTATTGTTACTTATCTATTAGCTATGTGGTGTATGGACACGGTTGGAATCTATATGCTGTGTTAAGAATGTGAACTGTAGGAGTTAAATGACTGAATATTATATTAAATTAAGTTGAATAATATGTCTAGGTTATTAGGAAAAATAAAAGTTTTGGAGAATAAAAGGTGAAGGGGCTGATTAATTAATACAGAGAGTTATTAAAATTAAGGGGCAGTTTTATAATGAATATAATAAATAATACTGTGTTAAACGGAACAAAAATAACAAAAAAAGGAGCTGTAGTAATGAAGAATTTAACCTAAAGAATTTTAATTTGTAAATTACTTACGTATTGTTTTTCCAGGCCAGGACTCCTGTATCGTCTAAAGATGTTGTTTACTAAAAGATGGCGTCCTTCTTTTACCTCTAAGTAGCCAGTGTTGGAGAAAATGGCGTTTGGGAGAGCTACGATCTTGATCAAGGCAAGCGCCTTACAGGGAGGGGGTTCTTTTTTCGCCGGAGATTTCCTTCTTTCGACCGGTCCTAACCTGTAGCGTCCTACCGCTGGCTGCTTGCTTCGCTCTTGGCGGCTGGCTCGTGCATGGTCCCTGCTAATTACTAAGTAGCTAATTAACTGTGCATGATATCGTTGATTGAAAGGCAGCTTCGTGTTCCTCTGGTTTATTACCATCCGTGGGTACAAAAACAGTTGAAGTGGGCCTGGTATTTCCGTAGCTAGAAGCAAAATGGCGGAGCCCAAAAAAACGCGTTTACACAAGATGGCGACATTTTACTAACAACCCTGATCTCGGGCTTACACAGTGACGTATTGGAGATGTGAACCAATCTTTGACCTTGGTCTTGTACGACATTGTTCGATAAATTCTCTCTTTTTTTTTAATGTAATATAACTGTTAATTGTTTTTGTTGGGGTAAGTAAACTGACACTGTGGATAGTTTTATTTTTATATATTTTAAAAGATGTCTTCGTAACATAAATATTTTAAAAACATTACTTGTAAAACTATTTATATCTACAAACTATGATAAGTGGCCACTAACTTGACAGTTGTGGCTACTAAACATACAGCCTCTACCGGCCACTGGTACTAAAGCAAATATTGAATTTTAACCTTTATTTTTCAGGATGTATTTACATGTATGAGATAGAAAAAAGTTTTGGGTTTGCTACATACGATAAGTTTTTTGTTGGAAAAGTCTGTGTCTGCAGATGGTCTTGTTGCAACATCATTATGGCCTAAAAATGATGTTTGTCTGTATGTCTGTTTCATGTCTTTTTTTTTTTTTCTTTTTTTTTTCTTTTTTTTACTAGATTTACCTTTCGTAAAAATTGACTAATTGTCATGAAATTTTATTATGTTCTTAAAGTGTCCGAATACGTTCAGAGCATTAAAAAAAAAAAAAAAAAAAAAAAAAAAAAAGACACAAACAAATTGACCCCTTTTTACTTTCTTCTATCTTTACAAGAAGAAAGTATTGGATTCGTGAAACATTTCGATTTCCGGTTTTCGATGGACTTATACGTTTTAGGAAGGTCCTGAACACGATTTGATGGTTTTTAGAAAATGTCTGTCCGCGAGTCTGTCTGTCTGTGACAAAAATTTTGTGGGCGCTGTATCTGTAGATCTATATATATTAATGCATGGAATTTTACAAAGCTTTAGATTCACTTAGACCGGGGATGGCGAACTTTTTTGAGGATGCGTGCCAAAAATTTCAAAATTTTTATATACCAACATTCTAACGCGTCAGAAACATTTTAGCTTGTATTAAAATCAATAATTAATTTTGATGTTATTTTTAGTTAAATATTTTTACACTTATACTAAATTCGATTCCTAACTTATTTATTATGCTGTAGTATTTACTCGTTGCATATCGAATTCCGTATTAATAATCTATAAATGAGTTTTTCTTTTATTGTACACTTCCGAATCAGATCATTTTTAGTTCTTCAGGTAGAAGCAGGTTCAATAGACATATAATTATTTACACTAACAATTATAATTCAGTTTTCAAAATTAAAACCTAAATATAACAAAACCTAACTTAAAACCCTAAACTTAAATATAATAAAATCTAATCTGGAGTAGAAGAATGACAATTAGGTATATTACTATGCAAACTATCTCTTAAAATTAAATTTTCAAAAATGAAAACTTTGAAATTTGATAGAGAAGCAAAATTATTTGGAAAACACTATATATTGAATGGTTTGGCATGAAAATGACGCTACATGGCGCTATCGTTGAGATTTATAATACCTTAATTCATTCAAAGGTAACGGATTATTTTTAAGTAAATTATATACCTGTTACATAAAACTGCACTTTTTGTAAAAAACATAAATTGGATTGTTCTCCATAAATTAAATATAATTAAGTTTTTTCGCGTGCCAGAGAAGTTTTTTTACGTGTCAAGTTCGGCACGCGTGCCATAAATTCGCTATCCCTAACTTAGACCTTGATGTAAACTGGTGCTGATTAGTTTTTGGTGTATATCGCCCAACAAGTGGCACTGCTACGCTGCATTTTTCGCGATTTCCGCAATAGCTCTGTCTCAAGAAGTAATACACGGAATTTCATCAAATTTCAGATTCAGTTAGCCCTTGATATGAATTGGTGCTGGCTGATTACGTTTTGGTGCAAATCGCCCAACAGATTGCTATGCTGCATTTTTATGGTTTCCGTAATAGCTGTATCTCAAGAACTAATGGAAAACTTTCATCAAACTTCAGATGCAGGTAAACATCGATAAATATTGGTACTGATTATGTTTTGATGTAAATCGCCCAACAAGTGGCGCTGCTATGCTGCATATTCCACGATTTCCGCAATAGCTCTATCTCAAGAACTGATGCACGAATTTTCATTTTACGTCAGATTCAGTTAGATGTTGATACAAGTTGTTGCTGATTAGGTTTTCGTGTCAATCGCGCAATAGGATGCGCAGTTATGCTGGATTTTGTATGATTTACACGATTTTAGTGATATTCATATCTCAAGAACTAATGTACAGAATTTCATATCTTTAGAATCCTTATGATGGGCATAGATTGCCATTTAATTTTGGCACTGTGCTAGTGAATTTTGGAGTATTAACGTGTATGAGATGGAAGAAACTTCTGGAATTGGCACATCCAATTAGTTATGATCTATAAATGTTGGTTTATAAATATATACAAGCTCATTTTATTAGCGACTAAATTTTTCTTGGCAATTAAATTATTTTCTCAGTCTCAATTAACTGATGCTTTTTACTTTCTTCTGTCTTTAGAAGCATTGGAATCGTGAAACATTTCAACTTCCGGTTTTCGATGGATTTATACGTTTTAGAAGGTCCTGAGCACGATTTGATTGTTTTTAGAAAATGTCTGTCTGTGAGTCTGTTTGTGACAAAAATTTTATCTGTGAGTCTGATTGTGACAAAAATTTTGTCTGTGAGTCTGATTGTGACAAAAATTTTGTGGGCGCTCTATCGCAAGAACTAATGCGCTGAATTTCACAAAACAGTAGACACAGTTAGACCTTGATATAAACTGGTGCTGATTAGTTTTTGGTGTATATCGCCCAACAGGTGGCACTGCAAAGCTGCATTTTTCGCGATTTTTGCAATTGCTCTATCTCAAGAAGTAATGCACGGATTTTCATCAAATTTCAGATTCAGTTAGCCCTTAATATGACTTGGTGCTGATTACGTTTTGGTGTTAATCACCCAACAGGTGGCGCTGCTATGCTGTATTTTTATGGTTTCCGCAATAACTGTATCTCAAAAACTAATGGACGAACTTTCATCAAACTTTAGATGCAGGTAGACATTGATAAATATTGGTGCTGATTATGTTTTGCTGTAAATCGCCCAACAGGTGGCGCTGCTATGCTGCATATTCCACGATTTCCGCAATAGCTCTATCTCAAGAACTGATGCACGAATTTTCATTTTACGTCAGATTCAGTTAGACGTTGACACAGGTTGTTGCTGATTAGGTTTTCGTGTCAATCGCCCAATAGGTGGCGCTGTTATGCTGGATTTTGCATGATTTACACGATTTTAGTGATAGTCATATCTCAAGAACTAATGCACGGAATTTCATATCTTTAGAATCCTTATGATGGGCATATATTGCTATTTAATTTTGGCACTGTGCTAGTGAATTTTGGAGTATTAACGTGTATGAGATGGAAGAAACGTCTGGAATTGGCACATCCAATTAGTTATGATCTGTAAATGTTGGTTTAAATATATACAAGCTCATTTTATTAGCGACTAAATTTTTCTTGCTAATTAAATTATTTTCTCTGTCTCAATTAATTGATGCTTTTTACTTTCTTCTATCTTTAGAAGTATTGGAATCGTGAAAAATTTCGACTTCCGGTTTTCGATGGATTTATACGCTTTAGATGGCCCTGAACACGATTTGATTGTTTTTAGAAAATGTCTGTCTTTGAGTCTGTTTGTGACAAAAATTTTGTGGGCGTTCTATCTCAAGAACTAATGCGCTGAATTTCACGAAACAGTAGATTCAGTTAGACCTTGATATAAACTGGTGCTGATTAGTTTTTGATGTATATCACACAACAGGTGGCGCTGCTATGCTGCATTTTTCACGATTTCCGCAATAGCTATATATCAAGAACTAATGCACGGATTTTCATAAAACTTCAGATTCAGTTAGTCCTTGATATAAGTTGGCGCTTATTACGTTTTGGTGTAAATCGCCCAACAGATGGCGCTGCTATGCTGTATTTTTTAGGATTTCCTCAATAGCTCTATCTCAAGGACTAGTGCACGAATTTTCATCAAACTTCATCTTCAGGTATACCTTAATAAATATTGGTGCTGATTATGTTTTGGTGTAAACCGCCCAACAGGTGACTCTGCTATGCTGTATTTTTCACAATTTCCGCAATAGCTCTATCTCAAGAACTAATGCACGGATTTTAATCAAACTTCAGATTCAGTTAGACGTTGGCATAATTTGTTGCTGATTAAATTTTGGTGTACACCACCAACAGGTGGCGCTGCTATGCTGCATTTTGAAGAATTTACTCGGTTTTAGCGATAGTCATATCTCAAGAACTAATGCACGGAATTTCATATCTTTAGAATCCTCATGATAGGCAAACAGTGCCATTTAATTTTCGCACTGTGCTAGCGAATTTTGAAGCATTAACATGTATGAGATAGAAGAAAGTTTTGGGATTGACATACCCGATAAGTTTAATTTTAGTTTATAATATGGATTAACTATGCGTTTATATAGTATGCGTTTATACTTTATGTTTATATTTCCATTTTATTTAGTTTAAGAACACTGATAAATAGGGCTGGATTATTTATCAATATATAGGTTATATATCGATACTTTTTAAATAACGCAATAATGATATCCGACTCTGCTGATGTATTCCAATAAAAATAATATTGTTTTGCCCACACTGCGATTTCAAATCCCCCCAAAAATGCTCCTAATATCTCGTACTAATATCGTCAATTCTTTCGTCCGATTCATGTATTTATTCACTGGCTTGATTCAATCGAACAGCAATATCTACTTCCGCTAATTATCTACAAATAAAGAATATCCCAATAACTCCACTTGCTACGTGCATCCTTATCAATGTAAACGGCAGATTCCAATGCTTATTAGAGATGAATAACATCGCTCGTTTCTTGTTCAGCTACTGCTATTGGTCTGTGTATATTACGGTATATTAAAGAATTGATATATCATGGCTAGTTGCATGAGCTTGAATATGTGCTGGTTATTGCCGATAGCATTGATCTGGATTGTTACAACGTGGTTTCTCCGAATGAATTTATATTTAAAAAAAAATTCTGCCCTTAAAATGAGTGTCCGGAATCCGGCAGATTCAATATTTTTCCATTGCCCCGGTGATAGAAAAAGGTATTTTAAATGCATTGAAAATTTTATAGTGAATTTGAATGCATTATTATAGAAATTATTCCTTATTCTAGGGAATTTTATGAAGAAATTTAATTTCTGTATAGCCTGTCTAATGTCTATGAGTTTATTGAGCAAACTAGAATCTCTCTATCTCTGTTTTTTAAAATAAGAGATACATTAAGGAATTTAAACACTGTTAAATAATATTTAACTCAGTGAATCGGAGAAATATTTAAACTGCAATTTTGCCGAGAGTAATTTTTGTAGTAAAGCGTAAGCTTCTCAAAATATGCGATATTTTTGAAATTTCTTAAAGCCATCAACATTTAAAGTATTTAAAATCTCATCTTGATATTTTAAACGCAGACTCAGAATAAAGATCTGCACTACAATCCTGCACATGCGAACCGAACCCGGAGATTTTATTTCAATTTAACCCGATAAAAAGATTTTCCTACATTCGACCAGAAGCGTACGTGAAAGGAAATTAATATTTCAATGCATTTGGGAAAAAATAGTCTACAACTATATTTTTCATATTAATTTTACCTTTTATGTAGAAAAGTAGACGTATTCATTAGTATTCAAACACATATTTTTTCTTCTGAAAAATATACTGGATTGATTTTTCGGAATATCGGGTTAGCCCGCCTCCATCCGCGAATGTCAAAACGCAACCCGAAATCTCAAAAAATTCGACACGACAGTGAAAAGAATCAGCGCCAACCCTATCAGGTTAGAGTAAAATCGTTCAACCCAGCCCGATGCAGGTCTCTCGTCTGCACGGGCCCATTCTGTAAGAAAGCTGCCTTGGCCCAGTCTGATATTAAAAAAAAAAAAAAAAAAAAAAAAAAAAGGTTGGGCCGTGCCAAACATTGCCAATCCATGCACAAAATAATATGAAATTTTGCCCAGTCCCGCTAAATTCAGTGTGAACCAGACAACGGATATTTGTCTTTTTGCTATTAGCTAGATTTCGTATGAAATACTACCTATTGGCGTCGTTCCTATTTTGGAATTTCTGAAAATTTTTTGCAGATCTACACCGATCATGACCCCGAGAACCCAAAACCACCCCCAGTAAAAAACTTTATCTATCTATCTATATATATCACTTTCTTCTGGACACGATAATTTCCACAATTCTGCACAAATCTCTTTCAAACTGATACATAAAATCAAGGGTGATAAAATCTCGGCCAAGTTCGTTAATGGGCAAAATCGGAACAAGGGGATGGAAATGGGGAGGGGTTTGTGAAAACCGAAAAAACCCCGTAACTTCTTAATTTTTGTGCATATCAAATCAGTTTAAAGTTTTTATTACTTCTAAAAATAGGACCAAAAGTTTATGTGTCACAGAAGTTTGATAAAATTAAAAATGGACTCAAGGGGCGCAAAAATAGGGTTTTTGGGAGAAAAAAATTCATAACTTCGTCAATTCTCAAGATATCAAATCCAATTAATTTTATTGTACATCTCCTTAATATTATCTACAACTTTTATATTCACAAGTTTTTGATATGACCAATTCGTACCGCAAAAAATAAAATAAAAACGAAAACAAAAAAAGGGGGGTGAAGAAGAAAAATTTTCATAACTCCGTCAATTTACAACATATAAAATCCCCATGAATTTATCATATATCTTCTTAATATTGTCTTCAACATTTATATAGACAAGTTTATGATGGGACCAATTCTTACAGCAAAAACAAATAAATACATAGCGGTTGAAGAAAAAAATCATCTTATTTAGGGTGTATTCAAATCCAAACTGATTATTTTCTTACCCATTTTTAAATTAATTTTTGCTCTCAAACGCGTCCAATTGATAGATTCTTTTCTTCAGAAACTAAATAATGTACCGTAATGATCGATTTTTTGATAGAGGCAGAATATATTTCAAAAAATGATGTCAAAGTGGGCATTTTGAACAGAATTTCCCGAAGCGATTGTGTTAGAAACGAAAAATATTGCCCTACTGAGATAATAGTTGTTTATTAATCAAGTTTCAATTAATTGAAAGAAAAATAAAAACACATGTCGCTTATAAATCTTTTCAAAAATCACGTCAGCAAGTTTCGTTTTTTTTTCTATTAAAAATTAATCTGAAAATGTGCCAGAAAATTTCGAGTTGTTGAGCATGGAAAAGTATTTTTTTTTTTAATACCGCCTTAACATGATTCTGGTAAAACCAGCTATTATATAAAAATGGAATAAAAACTCGTCTAAAGCGGCCAGATAAAACTGTTAAAGTGGATTTATATCTAATCATGATTTAGTTTTTGTTGGTGCAATTAATATACTTAACTTCGAAATCTACCTCCGCCTGTAGGCCGGGCCGGCAGGGATTTTTTTTATTTTACATTTCTTACTCTGCTCTCGAAGCTGGTAGACGGGAGGTGCTGGGTTCGAAACCAGTCGCGCCCGTCGGCCTAATCGTTCGGAGTTTTCGTGGTTTTCTTCGAACCTTGGATTTCCAAGTGTAAATACGGGTTAGGTTCCCTTAGAAAGACCTCCACGAAGGGCACTCACCCCCTTTGGGCCCATATCCCTCGTGATGATAATTGGCCGTCATAAGTACAAACAAATCTTTACATTTCTTACTTTTTGACATTTGATATTTTTAACCAACCTTAACCTACAATTAAAATTCTATAAAAAAATGTTTTATAGTTTTTTCCCAGACAATTTTGAATTCTAATTGACATAAGAATTTTTTTTCTTAAATCCTTCGTTTAATCATACACATGGAAATTAAATATTGGTAAAACTGAAAAAGCTTTTTTTTTAAAGATTAATACAATATAATGAAAAGAATAAGAAAAATATTTATCTTTAACAACTTTATGAAAGTAATGGTGTAAATGCAAATAGGTTTTGGTCAATTGGTTAATTTTTTTCTATATTTAGTTACAACAAAAGTTTTTTTTAATGTGAAAATTGTTATAAAAAAACGATGATTCACTGCTTTCTACTCTGTTTTCTGTTTAAATTTTTGCCGGTATATTATTTGTCTTGCAAAAAAAGCAAATGTTCTTCGCACCCCACTTTAAATTAGTATCACGATATGTCACCAATATCAACTTGTTGATGTAATGCAATATAGAATTTCAGATATCGTCCAGCCTTACTGATAAATACGTAGAGAATCTTGAAGAAATTTTAGAGAAACTTAAAAAATGTTGCAAATTTAATCATCGAATTGAAATAAGTTCCCCAAAGTAATCCCCATGCACTTATTGTGGGAAAGAACTAAAATTTTGAAGTTACTTCTATAAATAAACATTTTAGAGCTAGTCGAAGAATCAATACTAGATATGTGGCATATTTTACATCATCGTTAGTCAAATGTTATACCATAACTTATATTTCTATTGTGAACATCCTTTTAGTTTATGCCCTATGCAACTTATAAAGAAAAAACTTATCAGGTATGAAAAAATTGACTGATAATACTTACCGTAATTTCGGGTGTATAGCCCGCGGATCAAACAATCGGGTTTCAACCTAGAAATTTTTTTAAATAAAATGTAACTTTTTAGGTCACGGTAAATATTGGTCTTCAAATACTGAATAAAATTTCTGGGTCCAAACTGAATTGTTTGATCTGCGGGCTATACACCGGAAATTACGGTAGTTATTTTTGAAAAAAATCGAGATATGGGGGAAAAGTTGTTTTGAGAAAAATGCATTTTTAATTAAGATGAAAAAACAAGTGTTGCCAGATACTCTCATAAAATGTTATTTATTTTAAATATTAAGAAAAAAACCTTACAAAATTATACTTTCTGAAATGAATAGCGTATTTTATTTTCGTTTGGCAGCTTTACAGGCTTTCATCCAGCTGTTTTATTGATCACTTCCTTTTTGTGGAGCTTTACAAATTCTTTGATATCTTGGTTTCTAATTGACATAGATGCAAGTTCAAAACAGTTTTATAAAGGTAAATAAATGCTTTTTTCAATAAAACAAAAAAAATTATATGTCGCTTTTTTTTGTTAAAATTGTCCATTTCAAAGGATTCGGATATTTCAAGGTACGCTGCGCTACTTTATCTGTTAAAAATAGTCGTCGTATTGTGTGTGTATATATATATATATATATATATATATATATATATAATATATATATATATATATATAATTTTTTTTTTACAGGGACATTAAAATTTTTTTTGGGTATACTGTAAAATCTTGTCATTATGATAACGTCCGAAATAAATAACCAATTTAAACCTAATCAGGACGATGTATTGATCTTGCCAGTATCTTGAATGAGATAGTTAACCAAGTAGGGGAGACTTGGGAGACTTGATCCCTTTTTCAGTTTTAAATTTTTATTTTGGAAAAAAAACAAAATTTTTTAAAAATGTTTCCAGTTATTATTAAAGACTCATGTGTCTTTCTTGCTGTAGTATTTTTTTATTTTTGAAAAAACATTTTAAAAATAAAAATAAATTGTTTTCCAAAAAATAAAAAAAGGATCAAGTCTCCCCAGTTGCACGGAGACTTGATCCCTTGCCAAGGGAGACTTGATCCTTCAAAAAGATGCCTTGAAATTATTCAAATTAAGTAGTAGAAATCAAATTTATTGTTGACTAACATGTAAAAAGGGAGAAAAACACAATTAATGATCAAAAAACATTTTCAAAGTTTGAAAAATCAAATGTAAATATTAAAATTATTGCATATTTGAAGAATTCCACCAAGCATGGTTTGTTGGGATAGTTTTTTGACAATGTCATCACTGTCCACAACACTATTGTCAACATTTTCTTGAAAAATAAATTGGTCGAAATTAAGTCCTCATTTTCTCAGAAAATTGATTTCACATTCAGATGATAAAATCTTCTGTTAAATTTTTCCTACGAAATAACTAATTTTCTTTTTTCCTAGAAATCGCACAATGACAAAGTCATTTTCATCAATCGACAAATTTTTTGGATATTCAATGATTTCACCAGAATGTTCATCAAGTGGATCTGGGTCGGTTGAATCATAAACAATATAACTGCTTTTATGACCTTCTGAAGATTCGGGTCTTTCATTTTTAGTGTTTTTACTTTTTTTCTAGAGATGAAATGTGTTTTTCCCGATTTTTGATTTCTATTCAGCGGTCGATCTTGTATTTCTTCTTCATTCTCTCTTTTAGTTGGTGTGCTTGCCAAAATTTTTGAAGACCCTATTTTCATTTCTTTAGATTTTCCCATTTTTTGGTAATGAAACTTTAGGGAAGGCTTGTATGTCTTCTGGTGTCACTATGGTTGGTTTAACTGTAATTTTTTTTACTGCTTGTTGTAGTTAATGGTTGATTTGAGGTGAAAGATGATAAAAAAATCATCTTCAGAAATTCTTATTTAAGGGATATATTCATGATTTTAAATACATTTATCATGTTAATTGTCACCTTGGCTTTAAGATAGGTAATTCTGATCAGTTCAGCAATTTGATAAATTTTTGCTTTTGAGCAGGATGATTAATCATCCTGCTCAAAGCAGCCATATTAAAATATCTTTTAAGTGGTCCATATACAGTACGATCCAGAGACTGCTATTTGTGAGAAGTGTGCGGTGATATTTTTAATAAAATTATTCCATTTTATTTGGCATAATTCAAACTCTCAATGCTTATATGGTTATCATGATTATTCATTATGATTAACACGTTACTGTTTTGATTATAATATCTTACATTCTTTACGAAGTGCTGTAAAAATTTTGCAAAGTCAGACGTATGTCTCATGTGTGCATTCATCCACCATGTGCTTGCTAACCATCATATGCAGCCACATATTAACTTTCCATCTTTGTCAACCATCTAAAATCAAGGCAACCATATTCTAACTAATACAGATAATATCTAAATGTAACAATGAGAAGTAGGGGGTTAATAAAATTTAACATTAATTTAGCCATACGTTGGTTAGGGAACACTGGATCCCCAGGATTAAGTCTCCCCATACAACAGGGATCAAGTGTCCCTAATGTGCATGTTTGGGGAAAAAAATTGCTAAGTCAAAAATAAAGAAACTGTATTGGATTTAAATAACAACATTTAAGCAGTAAGGAATGTTAGTATATTATATCAATAAAATTAAGTAATTTAGTTATATTTAGCAAAAATATGAAACACAAACTACCTACTCCAAAAGAAGTTTGATTGTACGAAAACAGAGATTCCTTTCTTACAACAAAAATAAAAATGGCTGAATGAAATTATGTTGCTAGATCTGTTGATAAGGAATCTCTTTATAATTGTTTCCCGTTTCAGAGACTTAATTGCATTTTTCCTCTGGATTTAGACCCAGTGATCAAGTCTCCCTAAGGATCAACTCTCCCAAGTCTCCCCTACGTAGCTCTTTTAGTTTGTTTACAGGGCAACAGAGCAGCAAGAGCTTACAAGAGCAGAAAACATGCAAAATTTGTTATCACGATAATGCCAGAAATGCTGAGTCAATTCATATCTAATTGGGATAGAGTATTGACCTTGCAAATATCTTGGATGTGTTAGTTGATCAAGTATTTAGTTCTTATAGTTAGTCTACACTGACACACAAAAGCAAAACCTTCTAAATTTGTCATCACGATAACGTCCGAAATACTGAACCAAATCAAAAACCTAATTGGGATAGTTAATTGATCTTTAAAGTATCTTCAATGAATTCGTTAATAAGCATCTTGCCCTTATAGTTCGTTTGCAGGGACACAGAAAAGTTTCCAATGGCATTCATTGAATGGTTTCGGTTATGTTACAGTCTACGGGCGATTTTTAAAGTATGATTTCAACAAACATTTAACATTTTTGACACAATTGCCTCATATCCATTCAATTACATTTGGTAAATCTAATTTGAAATTTCTCTGCAAAATACCTTACTTTCCAAAATAGCGAACTTAGCTTAAGACCAAGTTGTTTAATTTCAGTTAAATATGGTGCATGTATAGTCGTGGAAAAAAAAGTAAACACTCCCTACTAACTCTGCAGTAAATTATTGTAGAATAAAGTTACTGGTACCAAACGATTGGAAATAAAGTCTACTTTTAAATGATGTATATAAAAATTGCTTAGGTAGCCATCTACATATCAAAATAAACCTAAACTTTGTTTTTCTTTTCAATACCAATACCCAAGTTTGACACCATAAATAATTTCTATACCCTTCAATTAGCCTAAATGCAAGTTTTCGTGAAATTCGTACAATCAGTTTCAGATAAATTATTTTAAAATGAGCATATTTTAGGGGCTGTATCTAAATTGAAGTTCGGTACTCGATTGTTGAAATGCTACAGAATGACAATGTAACTTCTATTAATGTATTATTTCTTGCCAATATGACGATTTAACTCGCTTAATATTTTCCGACTATTGCCAGCCCAAATGTTTCAATAAAATGAGTAAAATATATTTTTGCAAATTATGCTTTTCTGCGCATCTTAGATAACCCATCATTTTGACATTTTTAAAGCATAATTTGAAAACTACTTGGCAGAAAAATTTGAAATTTTGAATTCGCATTCAGTAGAATATAATAAATATGAATCTATCAAAAAATTGTACATTGCAATTGATATTTTTTTTTCGAATATTAATTTTATAATTCATATTATAAAATTTTTAAAATTACAAATTCAATGTATTTATGTTTGGGTTTTTTAGTATTATAACTACACAAAAAATTATCACATTAGGATTATAATTTTAGGAGATATTAATAAAAATATGAAAATGTAATTTAACATTAGAGGCTGTAAGTTTTAGATGTTTATAATTCAAAAAGTTATCATCCAAATGACTTGAAGCTTCGTATCTAGGCATAGTTTGAATTGAATTGCATAGTTAAAATATACTGGCAAAATTGGGTGTTGACATTGAAAAAAAAAACAAAGTTTGGCCTGGTTTTCATTTGTAGATGCTCCCCTTAACAAATTTTATATACATAATTTGAAAAGTAGACCTTATTTCCATTCATTTGGTATCAGTAACTTTCTTCTGCTGTAATTTGTTGCAGAGTTAGACTGTACCTTAACCCATTTGTGCCTGAATTTTTGTTTTCTCAAATTTTTTGGTAAAATCACTTTAAAATGTTGCAAAATGAGCTGGAAAAATACTAAAAAAAATTAAGCTTAATTTTTTTTTGTATTTATTTGATAAAATGTAAAAGAACTAAATATCAGTATTTCTAGTAGAATAATATGCATAATTATATATTTTGCCTATATTTATATTTAAAATGTTTTTAAATTGTATATTATTCACTATAATTAGTATTTTAATGAACTACAAACAATATATTTATTTCTTTGCAGAGACGTTATAACTATTAAACTATTAATAACGTTATACTATTATTAATAATAAAGTAAGAACACAGCCGAACCCCGCTATAGCGAACCCGGTATATAACGAACTCACGGATATAACGAGCGTAGATTTTAGTCCCACCGGTTTCCTATTGTATTTAATGCTAATTTATCATTTTATAGCGAACCTCCGTTAAGAATCGGCTATAACGAACAATTTTTTCAGTCGACCACTCAATTTTTTTAAACTTTTCCGCAGTTGTGAAAACAGCACTTCGACTCTAATTTCATAAGAAAATGTATGCCGGTCAGTGAAACACAGTGCAAATCAGCAATAAGTCTGTTTATTAAAGGGTAGAAACAACTGCATTCTTTCCCTTTTACGATAGCCACTCTGCAGGTGTGAATAACAATTAAAGGTAAAAATGAATTTATTTCCATTTGTCTTCATTTTTAGTTAATTTAATTAGTATTGTGTCAGTTTAATGTAATCGATTTTAGTCAATTTAATTAATTAATGATAATTTTTAATGGATTTTTTCATTTTTTTAATGCATTGTTATTGAATACACATAACTAATCAGCTATACAATTTGTGATCTCTAACATTTTTCTTAACGGTTCGGGTATAGCGAACCACCGGATATAGCGAACAAACCAGTTGGTCCCTTGGAGTTCGTTATAGCGGGGCTCGACTGTAATCGTATTGCAGACTTAATAACAATTTATTTCATAAATATCTTCGAAAGGAGATTGCATAAATAACTGTCTCCTAAATTTCTAACAAAAATATGTGCCCATTTGTGCCTAGAACCCTATATTTTGTACATTACAAAAATGCATAAAAAGTAGGTTTGAACATTAATTTCGCAATTTAAAAAAATACGCATTTCAAAAAAGTCCACAAGCTAAGATTATAACTTGCGATTTTGGGTCCATGATAGAAAAAATACAAATAAACTTACTTTTTACATTTCGCCCTCTTGAAAAATTAAAAATTTATAAACACCGAAAAAAGCCTTAATTTAAGCAAATAAATATCCACCTTGTGCTGTCATCTCTCGGTTATAGATAAAGACATTTATAAATAATGATTTCATGCAATTTTCATGTTATAAAGAAGAAGAAAATTATACAAATGCATTAAAATTTGAAACGTCCCAAAAATGGGACGCTAGCCATAAATGGGTTAAAACAATCACACACACCCAAAAGGGAAAATAATCGACCTACGCTTCCGATTGATCCGAAAGGACTTGTTTTTATAATTGCATTAAAATGTGGATTAATTTTCTTTCGTTTCGATCTTCGGGTTGAAGTGCGTCGGTTTCAGGTAAGGTATAATACGACCCTTGCGGGAGTCTAATGTGGATAACAATACAGGCATGCTACAAAAACAAGCAGGTAAGAAAAACATCCTTGAAGTCAGTTTTATTTTTATGTTGAAAATTATTTGTTAATGAATTTAAATTATGCTATCTATTCTCCATTCAAGATTTATCGCTCCATCATCTTTTCTAGTTTTAAACAAAATGCCTGGTAGAGCTATGTCAGACAATAAGCCATAAAATAGATCAGAAATGATATTTAATGTAGAAAGTTGAAATTTTTATTTATTAAAGGAATTATAATTTGCAACTGTGCGTATGCTTTTTAAGAACGTACTTATAAATAGAAAATAAATCTCTATTTATTTATTTTTTTAAATGAAACAATTTACAAAAGAACACGTCATCCCCCCCCCCCCCCTCCTCCGCCTTAATTAAAAGAACTCGCTTGAGAAAGAAAGGAGAATATTTTTAAGGTTTTGACTTTGATTCTCCAATCTTTCTACTTAAGTAAGAGTATTTGTTTTTTGTTTCGCAAAAATGTGAATTTAACGAATATACATTTTTGAAAATTTCTCCTGTGGGGTCCTCCGTAGTCAAGGTCCCTCTAAGTTTATTAGCGATGGATAATAATTTATTATGAAGAAAAAAAAATCTATATTAAGTACGAAAGACTGCTATGAGGAGAAATTTTTGAACTAAAATGAAGTTATTGGACTAATGCATGAAGTACTGAATGCACCAGAATGTCTCCAAAATAATTGTAATGGAATTTTCGGCTATCAATTTACTCGTTTTTATTAAACTATTGTCAAAGTCAAACCTCAGTTGTACGGCCAAATAAAGTTTTTATGGTACATAATAAATTTTAAATAGGTTAATACACGCTTTAAAATACCCCCCCCCCCCCCCAAAAAAAAAAAAAAAAAAAAAAGAGATTTAATTCAATAAAATCAGATTTCCTCTTCATCCTTATAACTCGACTAGTCTGATAAAATAGTAGTATTTTTTTTTATTTTCTTTTTCTTTTTAATCATAGATTCTGTTTTTCGTCATGTATCGTTGCCCAAGGTTCTAACTGCTTCGAGCACTCTTTTGTGAAAAGCGAGATGAGTTTATTTTTTCTGTAGGCATCATAGCAGTTAGTCATGTGAAATTCGCTAACTCTCAAAAAAATTATCTAGAAATGCGTTTGCATGTCAGTTCAAATTGTTAGACAAGTCTGAAAACATTTAATAAATGATGTCATTAATCGATTTGATCTGTTAAAACTTTTTCATTTCATAACTACGAGCATAGCTAATGAAAGCCAAACAACTAGCCGACTTTAATAAAATATATCTTGATTCGCCTGTTTAGAAAAATTGTCAATTTTCTTCAGGACACTTTTAATATTGAGTACATACAAATTTTAATTAGTTATTTGCTTCAAGCTTTTTATGGAAAATTTTACATGCATAATCTTTGTTAGATTGCAATTCTTATAGAAAATTGCATGGGAATCAAAAGGAAACTTTTAGCAAGGTGTATACAATTTTCCCGAGAAAAAATAGTTAAAACATTTTCTAATCTGCATTTGAACAGAGGTGTGTTTAATGAGATGGTGGTCTTGCAGCATACTTTACATTATATTTAAAATAGACTACGATTTAAGATAAACAATGGAATATTGTATATGGGTAAAATCAGTCATGAGAAATATCTATTTCATGGATAGCAAGACTTACGGATTTTCAATACCACTTTTTCTTTATAGAAAAATTACTTGTTTAATCGTAGAATTATGCGATTAAAGAAGTAATGTTTTTCTATAAAGAAAAATTGATATTCAAAATCCGTAACTCTTGGCACGCATGATCTATTTCAATAAAGAAATTACCACGTCGTTAATAAATTTGACACTTAATATTCGATATGCGGATGTTTGACTAGCTATCAGGTATAAATTCGTTTTCATATGTTAAGGCGAGGTTCCACTTTGTAAGGCCGAAAAGTGGGTGTAAAATGTATTTCATAACCTCGATGTAATGATTATCGATTTTTTTAAAATATTACTGTAGATTAGGGGTGCACAACCTTTTTAAGAGAAGGGCCACTTACAAAAATGTCTGGGTTGTCGAGGGCCACATCAGTAACACAGAGATGATTCTATTTCTGATTCCTTCTAACTCATTGTTAAAATTTCCAGATTATAAAGCTGATAATTTAATTTTGCAAAATACAATATATTAATTTATTAAATTTAAAATAATTTATTTATATTTATGGCATTGCATTTCTAAACCTATAAAAACATGCGAACAACTATAACTGCGCATATGCCTTCACCTACCAGCAACACACACAGTTAACAAGTAAAAATTTAATTTAAAAAAAAAACCGACTGAATAAAAAGCGAACTAATTATTTCTCATCAATGTGAAACTATTTTTTATATTACTTACCTAATTTTTTTATTTACTTGTATTAATGATTTTTAAGTTGCGTTTAATTGTTAGTTCCTATCCATAAACACTGTTTTGATGAGGCCTGTAGATGTCTATGAAGGTTAGAGTTCCAGTAAAGCTATAGAGATCCTACCTACACAACTTCCAGGTTGTGTAATATTTAAATGGAGCTTCTGACTGTAAAATAGTCAAAGAAACATCGTCTTCATTTTGAAAGACCTATTCGATGATATGCCACTCCATATGGTACGTAATTTTTTTTTTCGTCTCAACCGCCATTTAGTATTTTACGGCCGCCATTTTGAATTTATGAAAACAAAACTTAGCCTTTAACCATCGGATGTTTAAGACGAATCGATAAAGACCTCATTCATTAAAATCCATCCAGCTGTTGGGATGTTTCGAGGGTATAAAGAAAGCCACATACCCAGATACGCGTGAAACACATAACCCTTCTTGGCAGTCGGGTAAAAGGGAAAAAACGCAGAATGACTCATAAAAAGAAAAAAACTCTCATTTTACAGTGTGTTAGTAGCAAGAAAGAATGAGTTTACTGTTGTCACAACGCAAAACTTATTTTTATATAAGGTAAAGGAACATAAGGAGGGAAGGAATACAATGAAGTTCGAGGTAAAAAAGGGAAGATAAATGATACGAACTAAAACATTCTGCTATATTTGTATGTATTCAGTTAAGTTTTTTTTTTTTTTTCTCACGAAAATAATATACTATTACTAAACTAATATATTAATTTACTAATCTTGTTATGGAGTTCATAGTTATGTTAGTAGCAACTAGCAAGAACACGTTTTCTGTTATCACAACACAAAACTTTTTTTGCAGCGTCTGAATTGATTTAAAAAAAAATGTCAATGGTCTCAGGGACCAGTAAGCATCAGAATTTACTGGTCCACTACATAAAATTCTATTAAGTCCCTTTAACCCTTTGAGAGGACGCCCCCCCCCTAAATATAAACTAAACTTATTTTGCAGTTATCCAAACTGTTCAGCATAATAAAATGTAAAATTATTATTTCTTAAAAATAAAATAAAATCGTGATTTGCAATCGGTTGCAGTTTCTTCAGGGCTGAGAAAATTCACTTTTGCCTCTCAGAGAGGGCAAAACCGTTCACTAAATTTTTCAAATTAGTGGTCCGATTGAATTTTCGGCGGAACCAGCGGACCACGAATGATTTCGAACGCTGTTTTAAATAGTAAAGCAATAGGTAATGAAGAGAGTTAACAACTTGAACATACGCTGTTAAAGAAACAAGAGAGTTCCTTCCCAGCTAAAGAATTTAAGTGAAAACCATCTATATTTTTTAAATTGAAAACACTAATAGATTTTTTACATTTAATTTATATCTTTTAGATTTTTCGCAAACAATACCAACAATAGCTTTTATATGAAAAATAGCAATAAAATTTTGAAATTTATTGAAAATGGTACTTTCGTCTTGACCTTGTGCCAGGAATAAACAGTCGAAGAAATCGTCAAAGATTGCTAACCTTTTTTATTCTGATAATTTCAGTGTTTCAATCGTGGTTCGATTACATGTTTTAAATTTGTGTTTATTTATATTTAATTTTTAGATTGATAAAGTATTAATTTTGTTATGGAATATAAGCTGGAAACAAATTCTGAGCTACTTTATGTGCACACAGATTTATCTTTTGTAATGGTTTGTCTGCAAATGACAGAGATAGATTTAAAAAAAAAAAGTCATTGTTGAAAACTGTTATAAAACAATAAAAGTGAGTAAATTGTGATACAGTTTTCAAACAAATTGCATTATGTACCGTAATTAGAAAAAAAAAAAATCAGTAATAGTTAATAAAAGTTAAACATCTGCTGTTGCCACCATCAAAATGACGCCAGCATTGTGCATGGGTATGCTTGTCCTTTATAATGTAGAAAGAGGAAGATAAAAGTATTAAATATTCTCTTTCCAATTGTAAGTTTGTTGTTCTCATAAAATTATTTTATTATTTCTAAGCTATTTAGCTGATATTATTATAACTAATGATCTAAAAATAATTTAATTATAATATTGGCATATAAAATTTGCTTAAATAATTATAAAAATAATTGTTAATAGAAAATTTAAAAATTAGATTGAAAAGAAAATAACAACATATTAATAGTATATAAACCCGCACTTAATTTCTTTAAAGGTAAATAAAAATTACAAAAGTACAGATCAAAACTTACTGCGGTCGGATGGCCGAATATCCAGTGTCTGGCATCCGGCCAAAATGACACCCGTTGCATCTCTACAGCATACCCATTCACAGTTGGCAAGGATATATCAACAGTTTACATTTATACTCGTATATATAACAGTAAAGACTATTTTCAAGGAATAAAAATATTCATTGAATTTATTCGGGATAATCAATTTTGCTTTATCAAAGTGCTAAAAAACAAACATAGGCATGGGCGTGGCTAGTACTGAAAAAGAAAAGTGAACTTTATGAACAAAGGCGGGATGTGAGGAGGAGAAGTATATATTATTTTGAGATTTTTTCTTTGATGTACATTGATGTAATTCTCAATTTTTCTTCATGCGATTATTTTTTCAGTGCACGGTTGACGAAATTTGAGATTTTTTTCCTGCGACCAATGGATTTCTATTTCACGATATTTTTTGCGACCGACATACAAAATTTGTAACTTTTTTCCATGAGCGATTCACGAAATTTGTGAACTTTTGACGAAATAAACGATTTTTATCCATGGGTGATTGACGAATTTCGCGAAACTTTTTCCACCCAATTGACAAAATTTTTAATTTTTTACATCCATTGTAGAAGTTCGTCACTTTTTACCGCGACGGATTGACGAAATTCGCGAATTTTTCGCGATAAATTGATCAAACTCGCGATTTTCCCTGCCCGATCAACGAAATTTGCGATTTCCCCCCTCGTGATCGAAAAAATTCGCGATTTTCCGGTGCCTGTTCAACGAAATTCGTGATTTTTCTGTGTCTGATCAACGAAATTTGCGATTTTTTCCGTGCCCGATCAACGAAATTCGCGATTTTTCCGTGCCCGATCAACGAAATTCGCAATTTTTCCGTGCCCGATCACCGAAATTTGCGATTTTTCCGCGCCCGATCAACGAAATTCGGGATTTTTAACTGACTGACAAAATTTGCGATTTATTCCCGCGGCAATATGACGAAATTTGCGATTTTTCCTTACGATAAACAGACGAAAGTCGCGTTTTTTCCGCGCCTGATCAACGAAATTTGCGATTTTTCCGTGCCCTACCGACAGAACTCGCGATTTTTCCGCACTTGATCGATGAAACTCTCGATTTTTATGTTCCCGGTCGATGAAACTCGCGATTTTTCCATACCTGATCAACGAAATTCGCGTCCGGTCCGTGCTCGATCGATAAAATTCAAAATATGTGTCGACTAGTGACTGACAAAATTCGCAACTTGGGAATTTCCTATCTTTAATATCTGTGGTATCGGCCGGCCGATTAAGACAAATTCGCGATTTTTAACTGACTGACGAAATTTGCAATCTTTTCCCGCGATAAATTCATGAAATTTATGATTTTTTCCTGCGACTTATGGACAAAAATTGCGATTTTTTCCAGTTATAAATTGACGAAATTCGCCGGCCACAAGTCAACAGATTGAGGGCCATTTTTGGCCCGTGGGCCACAGGTTGTGCACCCCTACTGTAGATCAATGTATACAGGTCAATTTGCTTTCGTTTAAACCTATTGTGAATTGAAAAAAATATATATTTATATATACTGGGTGAATACAAATGATGGACCCAATTTTAAAAAATAATATTTTCGAAATTACTGCACATATTACAATAAGTGTTATACGAATTTAAAGATAAATATACCAAGTTTATTTTCAGTTACAAATGTTCGATGTGTGACCCTCTTGTTACACGGCATACGTCCAATCTGTAATCCAGTTCGTTCCAAACATTTTGTAGCATCACTCTGTCAATGGTTCTGAATGCTGCACAAATGCGTTCTTTAAGTTCTGGCAGTATTTTCGGCATTCGTGGTACATAAACAACGTTTTTGACGCAACCCCATAAAAAGAAATCACATGGTGTTAGGTCTAGTGATCTTGGTGACCATGTGATTAAGGGTAAATCCTCATCACCTGCTTGAGGACAGCGCAGATTTTGTGTTTCAGCAGGACGGAGCGCCACCTCATTGGTCTTTGCAGGTACGTAGTTACTTGAACGAGGAGCTTCCACACCGATGGATGGGGCATTTTGTGTTTATAAGAACTGGATTACAGATTGGGCCTATGCCGTGTAACAAGTGGGTCACACATTGAACATTTGTAACTGAAAAAAACTTGGTATATTTATCTTTAAATTTATGTATCACTTATTGTAGTATGTGCAGTAGTTTCGAAAATATGATTTTTTAAAAACGGGTTCGGGTCCATCATTTGTACTCACCCTGTATATTATTTTGTTTTTTATTAGAAGCCCTCCTTCTTGCTTTTTTAAGAGAGAAAGAGAAAGAGCACTTTGTTTTATGACAGTTTGAAACTCATTAAATTATAATTAATTTTTTATACCCTTTAATTAAAATCTGATCCTCTCCCCTCCTTCTTCATTAAATAAAATTCTTGCTAAAAGAAATGTTTATTTGATCCTGGTCATTAAGAATTTCAAGAGTAGTCGTTAAACATAGTTTAAATAATTGCAGCTGGTGCATTTAAATTTAATGGATAATTAACGGAACTAATTTATTTTCTAGAAGCAGCCTTTGCTTATTCTTCTTGACAACTTGAACAAAGAACTGTTGTCAAGTAAACTGAAGACGAACTTGTAGTTATTATTTGAAATCTTTTTAAAACAGGAAATCGGACAATGTGGTAAAATTCAGAATGTATAGGGTTTTTCTTTAGTTTTGCAGTAATTTAGTTTTCATACATTTTTGATTTTTTGGTTATGAAAATTTAAAATAAAACTTGACATTAGTGTAGTTCTGGAGATATTGTATTACGGCGCGTATGTCTGTTACAAATACCTGTTAATTTTTCATTAGGATGACCTATATCAGATATTTTAATTTTTGAAATTCTCGGGACAATTATCTCAGAATAATTGTTCTGAATGTACGGATACATTCAATATTTTGAAATTTTTGCAGGCTGGGTGTCAAGTTCTGCAACAATTTTCATAAAAATTTCCTAGGTGGGGCACATTTGGTTACTTTTCTGAATTATAATTTTATCTTCAAAATTTTCATGAAATTATAAAATATATTTATAATGTTATAACCTTTGTAAAGACATACAAAAAACAGTAAATAGTTATTTGTAGAGAAAGTTGATATATTAAATTCTTTTGTAAATCAGTTCAAACTGGTCAAATGTGCCCCATTTATGGGGTACCTATGATCAGCTATGGGGCACTTTTGATGATTTACTTGAAATAAAATAAAATAAATTTTAAACATACATGTTACAAATTATCTTTCTCAAATAACATTTTAATATCAACTCATAATTGTTTTAAAGTGAGAAAAGGAATCTGATGTCAAAATGTATATGTATATATATTGATGAAACATAAAAAAAATAAAACACAATAAGTACTACTGTTATGTGTTTGAAATGCGTATTACGGATATTTATAATTTTCAAAGAATGTTAAATGCACATTATAGGATTGTGTATTTAGACAAGTTTATAGGAAATGTCATTGCAGCAATCGCTCGAATAGTTCTTCCTACAAGTGATGGAGGATGCAATTTAAGGACAATGTCGTCAAAGTCCACCAGGCTTAGATTTGAAATGTTTGGGAAATAAAATTTCCATACGTAATCTTTTTTCTTTAAAACTTGAAATTCTGAAAGTGTGTTTATGGGTGTGTAGGGCAGACCTGCCAACCTTTGAAAATGAGAAATCGTAGCACACAAAATTTAAATTAATCTGGAGGTTGGTTGGTTGTTTTTTCGTGTTACAAAGCCATCTTTTGACATTCGTAAAAGGAATAAGGTTTCAGTTTTTTAATTCAATGTAGTAAATTTTTTCCTTTGAAAATTTTTATACGATTTTTTGAGTTTCTTTTCGTTTCGCAGCGTTTTTTTTTTAATATTTATAAAAGGAGCCTGGTTTCAATTTTTTAGCCCAGTGCAGGAAATTTTGAGGAAATTAGAGATTTTTTTTCCTGCGATCATTTTAGGATATTCACAATTTTTCCGCAATTGTAATTCACATTTTTCTATCACGATTCTTTGTTGAAATTCGCACTTTTTACCATGAACTTTTGACGAAATTCGCATTTTTTACCACGATCCTTTGTCGAATTTTGCGTTTTTTTCCGCGATCCTTTTGAAGAAAATAGGGTTTTCTTTCTGCGATCTTTCGGTGAAAATTCGCGTTCTCTTACTGATCTTTCGATGAAATTTGCATTTTTCTTACTGATCTTTTGACGAAATTCGAATTTTCTTTCTGCGATATTTTGACAAAATTCACACCACTGAAAACACTAAAATCTCAAATCTTCCAGGGGGGGGGGGGGAGACATCACCCCCGGGCCAACCCCTGAAATCAACACTGCATTTTTACTACGATCCTTTGACGAAATTTATTTTCTTCTGCGACCAATTGACGAAATTGATTTTTTTATACGGTCATTTGTCTAAATTCGCAGTAGTTTATCGCAAATAGTGTGATTTTGCACACTATTTCAAACCTTGCCCCTCAAAGACCCCACTCCCCCCTCCCCCTCCTTTCCAGAAATTCTTAAAATGGCACCTTGCTTCTAAGGAAGCAAATTCCTGTATAAATATTTACAGAAATACGATTCACTCGTGGTTAATATACATAAAGAGAGTGTTTTATGTTAAGAAGTTTGTTTTGCAGCCCTGATTTTTTTTTTTTCTTGAGCATTTTTTAATGTCCAAATTTTCGGACTAATGGCCAATTTTTTAAAACTTTTGGAAATGAATACTTTGAAATTTTGAAAATTTCGCAACAGAATCGCTCCTGGAAAATATGCTGTGCGGGATAAAAAACCGCAACTAGAAACAAAAAATGCGTTTGCGTTTTTTGCAAAAAATCGTAGTTTAAGACCTATTTTCGTAGCATCGTAGTTTATAGGCCCAAATCGTAGCAACTACGAATTTTTCGTAGCAGTTGGCAAGTCTGGTGTAGGGGAAAGTGAGTAAATGTTAAAAAATACGTTAAGTATTATTTAACTATTTTAACTATTTAAGTATTATTTAAATACACTACTTTCTTTATATGTTATAACAAGGTTTATTTCATATTTCACTACCAAAACCAAACCAAAATAAAAATAGCAAAGACAAGGCAACAAAAGGCATGGGGAAACTTTGATAGCATTATCAAAGTTGCACCATTTACAATGATCAAAAGTGCCTCATATGCCCAAGTGGAATATTTTTTTTCTGCAGCTTTTGTTTTAATAGTTAAAATACATTGCCAAATTTACAGATGAATAGATATTTGTTGCTTTATTTCTCTGGTATATAATCAAAATTTTAACTTATTCCCTGTTTATATAAGAACCTTACAACAGAAAATAATTATAAATCAAGAGCATAAAAAACTTACCTTTTTTATTTGAAGAGAGATAAACAAAATGAAAGAAATCAGTGTGTTATAGGTGCGGTTCACAGTTAGTGAAATTTTGAGTAAAGGATGTTGTCGCTAGAATTATAGAAATTTGCGAAATTTAGACTGATCAACCGTACTTTCCCCTAATAAATTCGATAATATTGAATTATTTTGTCTGTTTAATAAATCGAATATTATTGCCTTTAATGTTGTATCATTTGTTGCCATATATTCTAGTGTATATAAAAAAATATATATACCTTGTGGTTGGCAAAACCAACAATCATTATAGGTGTGGAGGGCGTCGAACTGCAAATTATCTATGAATTCGCTATGTCATACGCAGAAGAATCTGTCGAAATCTTTATCATGTTAATGTGGAAAACGGCTTCTGACGTGACTGTCAGTATAAAAGTAATTTGCTACATGAAAAGAAAATAAGTTGAAACTGGTGTGAATCAATAAGAACTAAAAGATCTTAAAACACATATCAAAAGCTTTTCAAATGCGCAAAAAGTTTTTGATGGTGTTTCAAGAAAATCTTTTAGTTCTTATTTGCTACTTGGTTAAACATCAATTAGAACAAGTGGTCCAATCTTTTGGATTCCTCGGGCTGCATTTGAGCGGAATTCTTTTGGGGTGGACACATATACATTGCACTAATGTTAACTTTATGCTCAGAAAGCACGTTCTTTGACATACATTGTAATAAGAGGAAATTGAGCTATAGTTTCACCTGTTTTATTTTACTAAGCAGGAAAATTGCAGGCGTTCGGTTATTTCTTGAATTGTAATTGTCCAACGTCGTCATGTTTACTACTGATTTTACTAACATTCTTCGAATTTTCAATGATACTGTTAGCCAAAGATACGCTTTACAGTCTCAGAAGCAGTCGGATAGTAAAAAAAACAGCATTTATCGAAAACAAAAATTAGAAACCTTCCTCGTTACACACCTATTCTGATTGAAAGTCTTTATCTCCACTATCTCTTACATACTTTTCCTAACTTATGTGTAGTTATATGTCAGGTCAGACGCATTCATTTGGGTACACAGATTTTGTCATAACGTTTTGGCTGTTTAATATAACACAAAAAGTGCTATGAATGCATTCTTTCAATAATAAATTCATTCTTGCGTTATCTTGTAGCAATATTTTCAATAAATGGATAATGGAACCAACAATCTTAAAAAAATATATTAAAACCAATATATTTTGAGGAAATGTCGATTATCTGCCGGGCCGTATATACTACAGCGCTGGGGTGCGAGTTGCGCAGCCTTGAGATAAAATAATGTTTATTTAACTTACAGAAGACCCATTATCTAACTGACAAAATTCATTGAGCTAGGCTTTAAAGAAGTCGCAACTTGCTTTGAAGCGGTGCTTTAAAATGCTTACAAAATAGAAACGTCTTTTCAAAGAGGAGCATGTTCTTGTTTTGACGAAGCAAAATGATAGGATTCTAAGGACAGATGTAGAATTGCTCCATCCCGATAGCAGTTTCTTATGGGAGGAATTCTTACCTGTCGACGAATCTCCCGGTTTCATATTTTTGTATGAAAATATCGCAATCAGCGGCAAGTTCTTGAACATATTCATGATTACTGAGCCCTTACATACTTTCCAAAATCATTCTGAGTTTTAAGAAGATTCGTTTTAACCCTTTAGCGTGCGGTGTCCACGAAAAGGACATTTAATTTTAAGAGTACTGGCACCCAGAATATTTAATTAAAATTATCCTTTTATAAAGTATGTGAAAATAAGCAAGTTTTTATTTTCTAATAAATTCGTTTGTAAATTCCGGTGTCAGACCATCATTTCATCATTTTACAAACAAAATTACTCCACGCCGGAAAGGGTTAATGCCCACAAATCGAGAATCATTCTATGACAATTTTTTTCCCTGATTTTGTATCGGCCTCCAAACTGGCCGGATTTAAATCCAGTGGATATTGTATCTAGTATTTTTTAAAAAAGCAATGCTTACTGTAAACCCGTAACAATTTGGAGGATCTGAAACAACCCTTAAACTGCATGGAATGGAATTATAGGATATGTGCATTGTGCAGCACCATGCAGTAAATGAATTTTCTAAAAGATTGAAAGCCGATATCAGTGCATGATGCAGAATTTTTTGCCAATTAATTGATAATTTGTTATTTTTAATTAAGTGATCGATCGAAATTATGCAATTTTCTCATATCTATATTTCTACGCAATATAGGTTATATGTTACAGAATTTCCCATCCTCCTTATTGAATCAATCATTTTTTCTATAATAGTCCGAGAGCTGTTAAACATTTTAGGGAAGGTATTTCAGGCACTCTGAAAATTTGTGCAGCACTTTTTTTGTAATGCCTGCATACAAAATCGAATGTCTGGCTGAAGGATCGCGGCACTTAGTTCACCCGTGAATTTTTAAATTTCCAAAAATTTCGTTGTAAAAAAATATCCTTGAGGCATTTTGAAATTTTAATACCTTCAAATTTAATATTTTATGAAATAAAAATTATAAAAGCCAGACAGTTTAGTCGGCCCAAAAACTGTGCCAGACACGTGTCAGGTGCCATTTTATGACTACCCAAAAAGGTATTTGAGACACGCTGATATTGAGACAGAATAATGTTTATGCTTAGAAAAAAATATTTTGAAAATGACAGACACTTTTGTTGGCATTTTCTACTTGCCAGACAACATAGAATGTTAAATGCGAGTGCCAGTAAAGCTGGACTTGCGGTGCCTCGCTGAAGATCCATTTACTGACTTACCATACAAACAAAGCGTAAACCGCGTTGCAACTTAAGATGAATTTCAACTGGATGCGTGCGCAATCACAACAAATCTAACTGTGATAGGCTCTCGCAAGACCACGTGACTCATAGCAAGCATGCAGTTGTTCTGAAAATTTTGCAGTAGTAATCATGGAAAGTTTTTTTAAAAAAAGTGTTATTTGCGCAAAAAGCGACGAAAAAAATCACTGTTTTTCGTGAAGAAACGCTACAAAATGTTGTGAAGTATTGAAAATTCGGCAAAAACATATGTTAAAATATAACGATATTATATTACCATCCAATGCTACTCTGAAAGAGGGTTATCATAGACATTGCTGCAAAAGTTTCATCGCTTTAATGAAGAAATACGGCGACGACAACGCTTCAGGGATATCCAATGTGCCTTCTTCTTCATTAGGTATAGTATAATTTTATTTTTATTCCTTATACAGTCGGACCTCTATTTAACGAACCTCTATTTTGCGAATTTCTCTATTTTGTGAACTTTTCCTTGGAACCAAGAACATTTTGCGAATTTCTTCGTAAAATAACCTCCAAATAGCGAAGTGCATTCTCTATTTAACGAACTTTTTCTTGTGATCTAATTTTTCTTTTCCCCATTTCTCAAAATATTTCTGGACATTTCAAACTTATTCTTTCTTTAAACACATTTTATGATGTTCAATGGCCTTGAACTGGTTTTACAAGGCGCCTTCTTTGTCAGCAGTGAGAATTCGATAAGTACGGAGGACGAAGACGATAATCCTTTAGAGTAACTTAAAAAAATGTGGATATAGATGGGAAAAAAAGGAGAAATTAACCATGATGTGCTGATTGATGATTGTATGTCACTTAATTCTGAAATTGAGACCTTGGAAGCATCATCCAAATTGGATATTTTCGACAGTGTGAAAAATAAAAACAATACAGCAATGAATTGCGATGAAGACGAATATGATGATGATGGAAATGATTAGGATGCAGGAATTAACAAAACTTCGTATGATGAAATACTAAAATCATTTGAAACAATCCGACGCGGATTATAGTTAGAAGAAAATACGCATGAAAGGTTTTTTGGTGCATTGCAAAGATGCGAGACGTATTATGAGAGAAAGCACTTTTTAAAAGAAAAAACTCAAGCAGAATTAACAGAGTTTTTCAGAAATTAAATTTAAGGACGGATATGTTAATGTACGGTCAAAATGATTTGTTGTAATAATAATAAATACGATAATGTCATTAAAATTCGTTAATTTTAATGTAAAACTATTTAATTTAAATAGAAAGTACAGTGTATTCCCGGACAATGTTTTGTTTTCCTTGCAGATTTCAAAGAATCAAAAGAACACATAGAAAGAATGAATAGATGATGGATATTGGTGGGTAAAATAAATAAAACAAATTGATATAATTTATAAAAAAATAAATGTGAATAATTACTTTTAGTAAAAATACTTAGTGTTTATGACTTTAAAATCTGTTTTATGTAGTTTAAAGTATTTTAAAAGGTGAATCTCTATTTAACGAATTTTCCATATAACGAACTTTTTTCCGGGATTTAGCGACTTCGTTAAATAGAGGTTCGACTGTAATAATATATTCACAAATAGCGTAAGGCATTCATAGCCCTTGACTAAAATAAATTTTGTCTATGGGATTGATGAAAACACTCATTGTACGAACTATAGAATATATTTATGTGTACCATTTATATCTTTTACCTGTAAAGCTCAAGACAATAGCTGTAGCATCAGCTCGTCTACGAAATTATTACCTACATGAATTTCCATAGTTGCCTCAATAAATGTAAAGAAACATTTTACACCAAATATTTTTTTAACGTCATATAATTTTAGAAACTTTTAACTAGGAAGTTTTGCATAAGTGCATATCCAGAAAACTTTGGAAACTTTTATGAAAAATATTCTTTAATAAAAAAACTTTGTCTACTCTTTATACGATTAAATTTAATTATTGTTTAATGACGGTTAGGTACAAAATTTAAACTGATTAAAATTGCTTCAAACTCGAAGTTAAGGGCCGATTCTGCGCACTGTCAATTTGACTTTGATAGTGTTAGTGTCGGAGACAATATGAGAAAAGTATTGTTGTCTTAGAAACAACGACTTATTTAATTTCGAAATGTATAATGAAATAGTTTTTAATCGGACAGTTACTTTTTAAGTTCGCTTAAATTTATCCATCCGGTGAAACCGTCCGAAAATTAAAGAACTTCAGCAACATGCAAATTGTATATATTACATAAGATTATAGAAAAAAAAACAATGTTTCATTGTTTAAGTTTAAATTCATTAAGTACCGTGCATTCGAATAATCATTTAACAAGCAATTTTCAGATGCATTAAAATATTTGCGTTTGGTGAAGAAAAGTTTTGCCCGCCAAATCGCGAGCGCATTCGTCGTTTAGCGCCAAATAGTCGAAAATATTTTATTTTTTTAATGGCTCTCTCCAAAAATTCCGCAGCTAAATTTTACTGATACTTTAAAACATACATATGTATAATAAGCATTTAATAAGCATGCAAGTTTAATAAGCATTTTTAACACTTTCCAACAAAGTTAAAAAGTGTTTGTGAATTTGGTTTGCCTGTCTGTCCCTCGGTGCTCTATCTCTAGTAAATATAGTCCGATTTCCACGAAATTCATAGATGTTATTGGGTAACACTATGGCATGTTCGGTATAGAAAATGAAGTGTGTAGCATATATGGTTCATTTACAGTGACACTCAAAAAACTTTGTTGCATTACGGCCTATGGAGTAAAATCGTTTCCGATGTAATTTAATGATATTACACTATTTTAAACATACAGAAATTTATATATAGTACCGAGGTATACTTCACGGAACTTATTGTATAATATGGCATGCATAAAATTTATCTAGATGGACACTCAAAATAATTTTACCACAGAAGAAATTGAACAATTAAAACCTATAAGCAATAATTGCTGAAAGTGCATTTTCAGTTGTGGACGCGTTTTTAAATTGAACTAGATTTTAAATATTGCTTAGTGTGTATAAATTCGATAGATAATATACAGGACGGCTGCACAAAAGTGTTCAAGTACATTTTCGTCTATTCTCTGAAATTCTCTGTTATATCGCGTATCAATAGATATACATCATATCTTTATCATTTAATGTTAAATATATGAAAAAAAAAAAAAAACCATGTATACTACGATTGAGAATCTTTTTATTACTCCAAAATTTTTCGAACAACTGTATGCTTGCTATGAGTCACGTGGTCTTGTGAGAGCTTATCACAGTTAGATATGTTGTGATTGCGCACGCATCCAGCTGAAATTCATCTTAAGATGCAACGCCGTTTACGCTTTGTTTGTATGGTAAATCAGTAAATGGATCTTCAGCGAGGCACCGCAAGTCCGGATTTACTGGCACTCGCGTTTAACATTCTATGTTGTCTGGCAAGTAGAAAATGCCAATAAAAGTATCTGTCATTTTCAAAATATTTTTTTCTAAGCACAAACATTATTCTGTCTCAATATCAGCGTGTCTCAAATACCTTTTTGGGGTAGTCATAAAATGGCACTTGACACGTGTCTGGCACAGTTTTTGGGCCGACTAAAGTGTCTGGCTTTTATATTTTTTTATTTCATTAAATACTAAATTTGAAGGTATTAAAATTTCAAAATGCCTCAAGGATATTTTTTTTGCAACGAAATTTTTGGAAATTTAAAAATTCACGGGTGGGCCAAGTGCCACGATCCTTCAGCCAGACATTCGATTTTGGATTCAGACATTGCAAAAGAAGTGTTACACAAATTTTTATGGTGCCTCAAATACCTACCCTAAAATGTTCAGCAGCTCTTCTGCTATAAGTTCAATGCAGAAAATTAATTATGACACTTTAACTGTTGTGTACACATATAAAAATATTACCACCTATCCTTTACGAACGAAAAAAAAAATAGTTTTTTGATAGTAGCTCTTTTTGTATTTCTGTATCGCGAAATTACCTTGCTAAAACTTTTGTGCATTTAGTTGTTTAATTCAACATTTTCTTACTATAGACAAAAAAAAAAAAAAAAAAAAGTGTGTGTGTGTGGGGGGGGGGGAGGATTTTAACTCATTAATTTGTTTGTTTATTTAATGTTGGAAATTAATCATTGATTAAGAATTCTACTTTGTTCATCAGAAACTTTAAAAATTTATTGAAAGCACTTGTTTGAAAAAGTTCTTTACTTAAATCACACGAAAAGTTTTCCAGAGAATTTGTTCGTTAAATTGCTCAGACGATATGTTAAGAAAAGTTGGAACCTATTCAAGTGAAATTTTCATTGAGTAAATCGTTTGAATAAAGTTGATTATTTGTCTGAAAAAGTACGTATATTCTAATCTTAAATCATTGAAACGAAACGTTTGAAAGGCTGATTTTTGTAATAAATGAATAGAAATTTTCTTTCATCATAATCATCTTTTTTTCTTCCTCTTGTAAATCTTCACCTCTTTCTTTGCGCTATGGCAATAGTGAATGCTTTTTTCTTTTCAAATTTAGTTATAAATAAACAAAAGTTTAAAAAAGAATTTTTTTTTTTTTTTTTTTTTTTGGTTAAGTAAATGTGCTTTGATTGCACATTAAATAAATATGCTTGTTCATTTGTATCCTAAATCTCTTTATTTTCAACAGCTAAAAATTTTTCTTAGTGCAATATTGGAAAAACTGAACACTTCATAATAACTATGCCTCAAATCACTGTCTAAAAGCACACTATTACTAGTTGATTGGGAATAACGTCTACTATCGATGTTGTTATGTAATCTTTGTCTTTTGATACAGTGAAAGCAGATTCGTTCACAAAGTTCATGCTCAATGAATGCGCTTTTTATTCGATAAAAAATTAAAACACGACCCACAGATTAATTTTGTTCATAAAAATTACAAAATCAGTATTATTAAATTATTATTAATAAATATACCGCCCTGTTTCAAAGAGTAGTATCGCACTTCAATGGCAATAGCAAAGTTTCCCCCAGGTTTAAAAAATAGCAGGTTGCTGCTGGACCGAAAAGGGCACTTTTTTATTCCTAGAGACACTTTCCGATTTCTTAAGCGCCCTTTTTTGATTTTTAACGGCATAATTTTAATTTTTAAAGCCACTTTTAATATTTAAAAGTCATGACATTCTTTTCAAGACAACATTGAGTCAGTTTTATTACCCAAATAAACTTTTTAATACGAAACGGAGAAAGAGCACTTTTTTTACTGAGGGGCGAGAAGGGTGGTAATATTTTGAATGAGACGCATGAAGGTTGCTAATTTGTAAACTAAAAGAAAAGGGCAAGGAGCAGCATCCTGCTGAACCTGTCTGGGCGAAACTGCAATAAACCAGTTTCAACCTCAACTAACATCACACCGAAGCGACCAACTGAAAACCAGGCTGGCATTTTGTTTGCCCACTGATTTTTCTCGATTTTGATTGTTTTGGCGATAATGCTGTCTAATAATTTGACAATTTTGGTTGGTTAGATACAAACTGTAGAATTGTAATCATGCCGTTGAAAGAGATCTATTGGTATGGTTCTGTTATCTTTTATACACTCTTCTAGTGAGGGAAAAAGAAAACCATGACCCATCCCAGATTTATAAAACCTTCAGAATAACACGACTTACACGTGTCGTAGGCTAATTGAGAAATCCGGCTCTTTGCAAAAAGCCAGGCTAATTGATGAATCACCTCCCTTTTTCCAATCATCTTGACATTTTTCAGGCTTATTGCAAAGAACATATGCAGCTTTAGACTAATTGGAATATAACCATTTATTTCTCCCTCAGCCTGATTGAGAAATAAATTCTTATATATTTTTTGGCTTATTGCAAAGAGCCTATACACAGTTAGGCTTATTGAAAATGACCACTTGTTTCTTAATCAGATTGATTTTTTTTTTCAGCCTTTTTGCAATGAGCCTATGCAGTTTAGGCTAATTAGTAGAGGTTTGTCCAAATATCCACTCAAGAGTTCTGCACCGAAAATTCCATTTGAAGTCGACTCACAACCCGACCTGAAAGCAACAAAAGAATTCTATCTATTCCTGATCCGAACATGACAAAATAATTTTCGCACACTGAATGAAAGGAAATTCATTCATGTTTTATTGCAATTATGAAAAGTAGTCTATAATTATATCTCTAATATCAATTTTATCTTTATATAGAAAAAAAGGACATATTTATATTCTTAATATTTACACATAGTAAAACCTCTGAATAGCGGACACCTCGGGATGTTGAATAGTGTCATGCATCGGATTGGTTTGTCCCTAATTTTCTTTTTTCGGATCGGGTAGACTGTCATTTTCTTTCTAGCGTCGGGTACGCTCTAGAACGTTTCTTGCGGGTCAAATTTAGGTTTTTGCAAATCGGTTGATTAGATTTTTGAAAAAGTTAAATAAAAATGAGGAAAAGTATGTTTCAGATGAATTGGGTTTACTGTATTGAATTTTTAAAACTTTTGCTTTATTTAACGTAACGTTTGCTGTGATTAACGTAGCTATTTTATTAATTATTATAAGATATGTAATTTCCAGCTTTAAACGACAGATTAAGTGGGACCCTGAAGCATTAATAAAGTTTTCTTGAATAATATTTAAACGAATTATTAGTTTAATTTCATTTCGGGTTGTAATAGGTTTCAGTTTGAATTATTTCGGGTTCGAGTTGAAGGGTTTGGGTCGTGTTGCTGGTCGAGGAAAAATACTGCGTTGGGTTCGCATCTAGTGTGAGTTAACTTAAATGGATTTTTAAGTTTCGGATCGGATTCAACCCCACCCGCCCAGGATTCTACTATTGAATATCTTCGCTATTTGTAGGAGTTCAGCGATAAAAGCATACAAATATATAAGTGTTAGAAATGGAAAAAGTGTTCTCTAAATAGAGATTTCCACTTTTAGGGCGTGTGCGTGATGAAGATATATATATGTGTATAGATTTTTTTACCTGAAAACATATTTTGGATTTTCTTTTGAAGAATCTGTTCATCACAAACCTGACCCGCGAGAGTCGAAACCTAGCCTGAAACCGATCCGAACCCGACCGCAGCAAAAAAAGTAGAAGTCAACCCAACTTGAAACGAGAAAATGTAGCGTCAACCCGAAAAGGCCCCGAACCCGAAAGGCGGGTTGGTTTCTGGTAAAATCGGGTTACCCGACCCGATGAAGGACTCTAATCCAGGCTTATTGCAATAAGTGCAAGGTAGTGAATAACTTTATATTATAAAAAATAGGAGAAGAAAATTAAAATGCGAATAAAAAATGTATAAGAATGTGTAATGTTGGGAAAACATGAAAAATCTGCCTTATCTGCAGTTTTTGTTGATGATTCTGCACTGGGTGTTTGCAAAAATTATATTCTTAAAATAAAAAGGAAGTATTCAATAACCTTAGTTTCTCACTCGCGTGAATGAAATCTGTCAATAAGACAGGTTTTTTATGCATTTTTTATGAGCATTTTAAGTTTCCCCTCCATTTTTATGCTAAAATTATGCATAATCATTCACTACATGAAATTGCAATAAGTCTGGATTAGAGTCCTGCACCGTGTTGGGTAACCCGATTTTTTTCCGATCACAACCCGATCGGCGTTTGGGTTTGCACTATATATTTTCGTTTCAGGTCGGGTTGACTTCTACCTTTTACTGTGGTCGGTTTAACGTTCATTGTTTCGGGTTAGATTTTGACTCCTGCGAGTCGGATTCTGGTTGACGCGATTTTTCAAAGGATAGCCCAAATATTTTTTTCAGGTGAAAAATGTATATAAAGTAAAATCTTCATAACGGACATTCCCCAACAGCGGAGATTTCTATTTCGCGAACGCTGTTTCAATTTCTGGCACTATGTATTTTGTACGCTTTTAGCTTTGAATAGTGGATATCTCCGTATATTGAACTGATTCAGAAGATGAACTGATTCAGTAGAATCCTGCGCGTGTGGGCTTGCATCCGACCCGAAACTGAAAAATCCATTTTGAAGTCAACTTGCAACCCGACGCGAATCTTGCAAATTTTTTGTCAACCCACAATCCTACTCAAAACCGGCACACTTCAACCCAAAAGGAAATGAAACTAAGAGCTCGGTTAAATATCATTAAAGGATGCATTTTTTAAAATTAAATAAACTAGTAGCATTACTTTAATGCATCAGGAGATCCACTTAATCTGTCGTTTGAAATTGGAAAATATATATTTTTAATAATAAAAAAGTATGTACTTGTAATATATACGTCTAAATTTATAAAGTTAAATTCATCTGAAGCATAGTTCTGCTCATTTTCATTAGTTTTTTGTGAAAATCCCAACAACCTGACTTGCAAAAATCTAAATCTGAACCAAAAGAAACATTCTAGAGTGAATTCGCTGCACACAAAGAAAATTGTGGTCTCCCCGACCCGGAAAAAGAAAATTATTGACAACTATACCCGATGTAGACAGGGTTCCTTGATTTAAAGTAGCTTGAATTTAATGAAGATTTTAATCATTAAATCACGATTTAAATCAATTGATTAAAAAAATCATTGATTTAAATCAATGTTTTTTTTAATTTAGGTCAAGATATTTTGTAATTAATATATTATGTTTTGCCAAAAATATATTGTTAATTTAAGGAGTGTGACAGACTGAAAACTTAAAATCCATGCTTTTTAAATTTTATTTAAATCAAATATCACATTTTAAAATAAAAATCCTTAATTTAAAAATAGAGAATCTCAGCTGAAAAGTGTTAAACTACTAACGCATATATTTATCTATTTGAAAATATCTAAATCTTATGGGGATTTTTTAATACAAAAACATGGAGACTTTCTGTGAGGGTATTGAAAAAATAAATATAGGTCATTCAAAAGTATTTTTATTGATATTTATGTAGAAATATCATTACGTCCTTTTGAATATGTAAATAACAAATAGTACAATTTCAAATGTAGTTTATTTATGGAAAAATTTGGAAAATAAAAATAATGATCTCATGGTTAGTAATAGTATGAAATATGTTTACATATATATTTTTTAATATAATTTTAATTACTGAAAAATGTAAGCTCTGTAATAAAGTCAGAGGTCAGAGTTGTCCTATATTTATAAAAGAACCTTCAAAAAGGACCTATATTTCTCTAACTGTCCTATATTTCCTATATTTCTCTACTTTCTCATGTATTTCGTATTACTATCGTCACCCGCTAGCATTTACCATTGTTTCTGCTGTTTTGCTTTTTCCGTATTTCCATGCAAGAGAGCTCAATCCTACACACGATGCTCACGCCTTTAGCCAATGACAAACGAGAGGGAGTGTGTGGCGTAGATCGCTGGATTTTTAAGCATGCCTTCGAAAATTTTATTTTATTGTAATGAAAGAAAAGGCATATTTATTGCATTACATTAATGCAATAACTGAATGTGAACATAGATTGACGAAATTTCGTGAAGCTTGGATAGATCAGATTGATGTTCATGGGGAAAAAAAAAAAAAAAAAAATCGGTGAATTGTGTGTGAAGTGTAAAGATGATTACCACGCTTTTTTTCTTTTTTCTTCAATATCCGGTTCCTGTCAGCAACAGTGGTTATTCGCAATTAACACAGCATGCCAAAACAAGATAATAAAAAACACAAAGATAATAAAAAAAAACAAAAACAAAGCGACTCGTCTCAATCTCGCTTTGTGGATTGAGACTGAATATCAAATTAAAAATAAAGGGGTGGGGGCGGACTTTAAATGAGGAAGAGAAGATCTACTGTTCCGAGATTCTGTGAATAATTTACGTAGCCCAAAATAATTATCCATTTCAGTCATCAGAGGGAGTACGAAATTTATTTAGCGAAATGTTTGAGATTCCTCTTTGCCACAGTTAAGTTTAAGTTGAAAGAAAGTATCATATGCCATATCTCATGGCCTTGGCTCATGTTTTTTAAAGCAAATTAGGGATAATTTCAAGTAAGAATCCCTTTTTTCACTCTGATGTACTATGATGAGATATTAAATGACCAGAACTTAAAACAGACATTTTTGTGATGTATTGGAGGGAGAAAATTGGTGATATCGCCGAAAAATATGTTGGAAATGAGCTTTTAGGTCAGCGTTGGAACCTGTAATTTACACATTGTTCACAAGGGTATCTATCACATGTGAGCCTTTCTCAAACATCAGAGATTTCCTTGAAAATATACATTGTTGGTTTAAAAATTTCCATCTCACCAAGAAAACTGAAGAACAACAATGGAAAAATTCATTTTAAATTTGTTATTTAAGATTTTATCTTGATTTAATATCATTAATTAGTGAAGATTTATAAAGTAATATAGATTATGCGTTAAAAAGTCTTTTTATAGCAAAATATTTCCAATAACGCTATTTTCTGAATGTCATATATATGTCCTATATTTTCCCCCAAAAATGTCCTATATTTTATGAATTGGTTACTTCTACCGCTGTAAAGTTTTTTTTTTTTTGTTTTTTTTTTTAACAGAAATGAACGATGGCGTTTCAGATCATTACATCATAGATCGTTCAATTTCAGAATATTATTATTTACTTGTTTTGAAAATTTTTTTTAAAAAATTTAAATCAAACAAATCCAGCTTTGATCCACACTGAACTCAGTAATCGCTTAGGTACTCATAAAGCTGGGAAAAGGGGTGTTTCTTTTCAAGTATTTTACTAACAAAGAATAATTTTTTCAAACCCATTGAAATTTATAACATATATTCATAATCATATTTATGTGCGTGTATTACATGATCCAAGTTCATTAAATGAATATTGTACGTATTCCAAAATATTTTACATATAATCCGGAATAGATATGTTTAAAATGATCATATTTATGTGCGTGTATTACATGATCCAAGTTCATTAAATGGATATTGTACGTATTCCAAAATATTTTATATATAATCCGGAATAGATATGTTTAAAAGAATATTGTATAAATCCAGAATATAATTTTTAAAAATTTATTCATAACTGCTTTATTCTTTTGCTGAATAAAATGCTTATTTTATCTTTTATATTTTAAGAGTTTTAATAAAGAATTTTGGTTAAAACAAAGTTTTAACTTTTAATAATAAAGGTTGCATATGACTTTTACTTTATCAAATAGGTAAGTTAAAGTAATTATATAGGATATTTTATATGGTATCAGATATTTGTTTAATTGCAGTTAGTGGAAATGTGTGCTCATATAGCACAAGAGAATTTGTTATATATATTTAAATTTTTATATGATTAAAATATTTCCAATTAACCAAGTGAATGAGTTTATTATTTATTTTTTTAATTTTAAATAACCTTTTCATATTAATTTTAAAGATTTAAGGTTATTTTACTTTAAAATGTGTAGTTTTATAATTATATTTTGAATTTAAAAAATGTTATTAAAATTAAAAAAATCCGATTTTTTAATTAAAAAAAATCTCAAACCCTGGATTAAGGACACTGTACAACGATCCCGAGGTGTCTACTGTTTAAAGGTTTGAAAATTAAAGAATATGGTTATGTAAATTTTTCAATATAAAAGATTATATTTCAATATTAGATATACTAGGGGGCTCAGCCCTCTGCTCGCTAACACTCCCAGACCTCTGTGAATTGCAACGCAATAGAGCAGTTCAAATCACGTGACTTTCATCAGAGAACAATGAAAAAAGCTGTAGGACACGCAAATAGAAAAAGCATTGATAAAGGTAGCGACAGCTGTCCTACAGCAGCAGCGAAAACCTGTTTGTGACGTCACCTTGCACAGCTCTATTCACATTGGGACCGCTACGCGATCCCAGCTCTCTTCGCTCGCTCACTACTATTTTCATCAACTCTAGCTAGAACGAGTATTATCATAAATCATTTTAACATACACTAGTGTGCAAAACTTAAGCAACAGTCACAAAATGCTTATTTTTGAACACGTGAATACTCAAAAGATAATAATGTAATTCAAATAGGTACTATCCCTACAGCAGAGCTAGTCGATGTGACATCTTCACGTCACACATGGTCACAAGTGTCACAGTCACTACGGTGGAACAAAATGTGGAATCTTTCATTCGTCTCATTATTGCTCTCAAATGATCAGCATATGGCGACTCCGCTGAGAAATCACCGTGACTATTACTTTGTGATGAGTCACCAGGTCACATTTCAGTGAAGTCACCTTGTGATTCTCATGTGACTGTCATATGACGAGTCAATTTTGAAGTCATAGTGAGCATTGAATTACGATGGGTCACCAAATAGTGTCACAATAAATTCACGTGGTGACTTTCAGGTGACCCAGACTCTATTGTGAAGTCGCCATTGCACTCTTTGTGAAAAGTCACTAAAGATTTCATTTTCTGTCACTTGGGAACTCGTCACGAAGCAACTATCATGGGGACTTTACAATGGAGTCTCCAAATGATGGTCACATGAGAGTCACGAGGTAACTTCATTGTAAAGTCACCTGGTGACTCGTCACAAAACAGCACTCGTAGTAACTTCTCAATAGAGTGACCAAGTGAATGTAAGAATGAGACGAATGAAAGGTATGACATTTCAGCTCATTGTAGGACTGTGACTCTTGTGACCATTTGTGGTGTCAAGAAGAGTTCACGTCGACTGGCTGTGCTGTTAGGGTAGTATCTATTTTCTACACTTTCTTTTTATAGAATTTTCTTTTGAGCATTCACATATTCAAAAATAAGCATTTTGTGACTGTTGCTTAAGTTTTGCACATTAGTGTATGAAATTTACAAATATTTTTTATGTATAAAAAAGTAATGGAAAACTTCGTTGAAAATCGAAATAAAACTGCATTTTTTTCGCTTGTAATATTGCACAGCGCGGCTTAAGTTCATTTACAACTCTTTGAAAAACACGACGCTAATGAAATGCAAACAAAACGTTTTTTGCTGTGTCTAAAAGATAATTTTGTCACCATAAAAAGAACCAGTGGTATTGCTATTCATACGCTGATCAAACTAAGGCTCTTACAATTCGGGCTGACCCACGCCGCCATTACTTATGGAAATAGCAATATAACTTTCCTTTTAGGTGCGTTCGTAATTATATAAATACATAGCACGTATAGTCGTAGTTCGGTCTGTCTGTCTGCATATAACAGAGCAAAAACTACCCAACCGAATGGTCTGCAATTTTAAATATATGACTGTATCAAAATTTTGTCGAGTCATTTAAAATTTTATGAAAATCGGATGTATAGTTTAATTACAGGGACAGTGAAAAGTTTTTCGTTACTTTGCGGCCAATGGGGAAAAAAATATTTCAAGTGCATTTTAATGATGTTACAGCTTCTTGAACAGAATGAAATAGATATGCACTTATGAAGTGCACTAAAATATGCATTCAGTACAATATGTGGTGCAAAAAATATTTATAAAACTAGTTATAGTACCAACGCACCTCATTTGCGTTGCTAACATACGCATATAGATAGTCAAAAGGTTTAAAAGAACAAAAGAAACAATTCAGCAACCATAACTTTGATGGGAAATTTCCAACTTGTTTCTTTTGTTCTTTTATATATTTAATTGCCGGTAGGAGAAGAACGCCTGTATTTAAAAAGAGATTAGATTTGCTGAAGGGGTCGGGTCATGTGACCGTAAATTAACCACTGAGGATCGTGGCTGTGGTTGTTGCCAAATAGCAAGCTATAAATTCAGCCTAATTTCCGCGCCACGTAAGAGAAATGTATATGTACAGGGTGCTTCAGCACAGCGTTTACAAAGTTTCAGAACAAACAGAATATACCCAGACAATGGGAAAACACATGGTCGGAAACGCTTTCCTGTCGCCGTAGTGACGACACAAAAAACAAGAAAGGAAAGATACGGACAGGGTCGGAAAACATGTTTATTATTCTTAGTGCAGCAGAAAACTAAGAAATAAGAACAAAAAGAGACACAACGATCATCATCAAAGAAGGTGTTCAAAATTACGACCCCGGGATGGGATGCAGGCCTCAAATATCCGGCGTATGGAATATCTAATATTCTCGAAAATACCATGTGTGTCCCAGACTTCACCAGCAGCTGGACGATGCGTGAAATATGTTCAACACTGTCCAGCATTGTCCCAGCATTTTTGCGGTACTAAGAATAATAAACATGTGTTCTTATCCTGTCCATGTTCTTACTTTCTTGTGTTTGTGTCGCCAGGAAAGCATTTCCGACCATGCATTGCTGTGTGATTTCCCATCATCTAGGTGTACTCTATCTCTAATGAAACTTTGTAACCGCTGCGCTGAAACACCCTGTATATAGATAGATAATTGTAGACTACTTTTCATAATTGCATTGAAATGTGAATTAATTTCCTTTCCTGTAGTGTTCGGGTTGAAGCATTTTGAGTTCGGGTTGAATTATGTCTGGTTCATGTCGGGTTGCGGGTCGAGTGGCAGTTTGAAGGAATTATTTTTTTCTCTGGCTCGGTTCGGATAGACTTCAAATAAAATTTTCGTTTTCGTGTCGTGTCGTGTCGTATGTCGTGTGCAACCACACCCGTGCAAGGACACTCGACTGGATGTTTGAATAAACAGCTGGTCATTTTCTAATTAGTCTAAAACTGCATGGGCTCATTGCAATAAACCTGAAAAAAAAAATCAGGCTAATTGAGAAACAAGTGGTCATTTTTCAATTAGCCTAACACTGTATAGTCTCTTTGCAATAAACCTAAAAAATATCAGGCTGGAGCCGGATTTCTCAATTAGCCTACGACATAATGCATCCCGTAATCCCCAGTTTTCGAGACAATTGTTGCCAAATTTTGATCGCCAAAGCCAATATCTTGTATTAAATTATAAAACAGCAGTTTACAAATACAATAATAAAAAGTAACGTTGAGAACTATACTATTTTTTCGAACCGGTTTCGCGTTTTTCCTTCAGTTGAAAACATATACAGGGTGACCATAATTAAACTGCAAGTGTTCAAGGGGTGCTGGAGAGAAAACTACCGGGTATGTTCCAGTGAAATTTGGTATCTACACGTTTCAGAACATGCGCAAGTCAAATATGCAAAAAAATCGCCATTTTCACTCGATAGATGGCGTTGTACCGTACTTAAACTTTCACCGGTGGCATATACAACCTCCAAAATCGATAGACAGAGCATAATGACATTCTAAGAGGCATATAAACAATATAAAATATCATTTACAGTCTATCAAAATTCCATACAATTCGCTTCAGTAATTAAATTTTTACAGTATCATGTAATAAAAATTAGCGTAAATAATATCACAAATTAAACAATCCATTATTTATTCAATGAAATTATTACATGATGTGCTCAATATGTGAACCACCAGATGCAACCACATGCTGAAAACGTAAAACAGCATGGTCCACCGTCGCATTTAAAATCTGTGGTGTAACACACCTCACGTGTCTCATTATGCTAGATTTCAATTCAGCAACAGAAGTATATCATTCTCTATAAACCATATCTTTCATATGTCCCCATAGATAAAAATCGCAAGGATTAAGGTCCGGTGAACGCTGGGGCCAAGCGTTGTCGAAACCTCTGCTTATGGCTTGGTCCGCACCAAAGGTATCACGCAGCAATTTTTTAACATCTTTAGCGATGTGCGGGGCTGCTCCGTCCTGCATAAATACCGTGGTTTCTAAACAATGTCTCTCTTGCAATGCTAGAATCAATTGTTGTCTCAACATCGCACCGTAGCTAGTCCCTGTAACACTACAGTGTTTGGGACCACTTGGAGTTGGGGTCTCAAAGAAATATGGACCCACAAGAAAATCACAAGTCATTCCACACCATACAGTTACATAATCGGAATGGAGGGGTTTTCACGTTTAGCGTATTGTTTGTTCGTTCCCCATATCCTGCAGTTATGCGCATTTACACTACCTGATAGGGAAAATGCGCCTCGTCTGTCCACAATATTTTCTGTATCCAAGTGTCATCTTGACTGATTTTCGACAGGACAAGGTTTGCAAAATCAAATCTTAGGGTGTCACCATAAGGTTTCAATTCTTGAAGAATTTTAATTTTATACGGATAATGCCGAAGAATGTGGCGCAACACTTTATGCACAGTTGACCAGGTAAGAGATAATGTCCGAGCCACACTTCTTGCGCTCACTTGTTGCAGCATACTGGCTCCTGAACTGCTACTCGTAGTCGCAATGGCGTCATCAATTTGTTGCACTCTTTCCGGGTTTACGGGACGTCGCCCTCTTGTGCCTGGAACAACGCCCAATTCTCCCGATTCTTCAAATTTTAAAATCATATTTTTCAATCCATTGACACTCATTGGACCTCTTCTTAATCGTTTCATACGCCGGTATTCTTTCAGAGTAGCTGAATAATTGCTACCATTCTGATAGAATATCTTCACTAACAATGCACGCTCCTTCTTATTCAGAGTCATGACTGGCCTTTACTCAATGTATTGATGTTTTTATACTATTCGATGGGCTTAAAATTTGCATATATGCCGTCGATAAGCATTGAAACACGGTATAGCGCCATCTATCGGGTGAAAATGGCGATTTTTTTTTTTTTTTTTTTTTTTTTTTTTTTTTTTTTTTTTTTTGCATATTTGACTTGCGCATGTTCTGAAAGGTGTAGATACCAAATTTTACTGGAATATTCCCGGTAGTTTTCTCTCCAGCACCCCTTGAACACTTGCAGTTTAATTATGGCCACCCTGTACATTGATGTTTTACTTAGTATACATTATTAGTGTAATTGAATGGTTTTCTGATGAAAGTAGGCAGCTTCAGTTTTATCAAATTTTCGTAAACGAAACAGAATAATAAAAAGAAAATTGTATTTCTATTGCAACCCTGTAGTTTCTATCTGCTAATCTGTGCTAATAAAGCAAAATTTCGCTTTGTCTGTCTGCGTGTCTGTCTGTGCTCGATGACTAGCAAAATCTACCGCACATAGAAGTCTGAAAATTTAGGTGAGTATAGTCCAAGACAGGTCCTAATGCACCTGAGGCTCAGATTTTTAATTTTTTAAGGGCCGGAGCCCCTGGGCCCCTTTAAGTCTTTATGCACTAAATTGTTAATTACTTGCCCCCTTTTTATCCAATCTTCTTCGATTTGGGGTACCTTTCTCTATTTAGCTATTCTCGCCTTTTTACTTTCCAGGTAAGACCTTGGCCCCTTGAGGCACGATACAGGACCCCTTGAAGCTTTTGTGCAAATAAAAGGTTAATAAATTGCTTCATTTTAATCAGATCTTCATTTTTGAGATCCTTTTCCCATTTAGTTAGTCTCACATTTCTACATTCCAGATAGATCCAGTTTAGATCCTGGGGCCCTTTGAACTTCTTGTGCGCCAAGAATTTTTCACCCCCTGATTTTCTCACCTTCTCAGTACATACACGGAAAAAACTGTTTTGTTGAAATGACTAAATTTTGGTTCATATAGTTCCATACAAATATTTTGGTTGGAATGATTAAATTTTCGTTAGATTAACCAAATTATTTTGTTAATTCAAGAAATCGTTTGGTTAGTCCACACAAAATTTGGTCATTCCAACCAAAATATTTGGATGGAGCTATATGAACCAAAATTTAGTCATTTCAACAAAACAGTTTTTTCCGTGTAAATTTAAAGTTGAGTCTTAAATTCTTCTGCCTGGATAAACACCCTCATATTTTCACTGGGGCCCTCGGGCCCTTTTTTAAACATTTACTCAATTTTTTTGTGCATTTCTTTAAAATATTATTCTAACGAATAATTCATACCCTATGCTTAATTTTGACTAATTGAAGATCTAACGTGCTAAGTACTAAGACCATTTTAACGTGTTTTTATCTTAGGGCCCAGTTTTTAACTATCAGTGAGCCCCTTTTGGGTCCCCTACTATAGCTTCTTTGAAAATGATCCGAATCACTAGCTTTTTTTTCTAACAACTTCTTAGGCCTTCCAGCTACTACATGAACGACAAAAAATTTCTCAGACTTCAGCTACCGCCATTTTGAATATTAATTGCCTTCTTAGGGCCCTTGGTCTTTTTAAAAAATTATCCGAATTGCTTCCAGTTTTCTTTAACATAGTTCTAGTGTTCTCCGATTACTTTTTAATTACTTGAAGATCTAAAACGCTAAGTACTAAAACGTTTTAACATGTTTTCATGTTACGGCCCTGCTCTTAACTATCAGTTGGACCCTTTTGGGTCCCCTATTATTGCTCCCTTAAAAATGGTCCGATTCACTAGCTTTATTTTATTTCTAATAACTTCTTATGTTCTCCAGAAACTACATAAACGACGACAAAAAAAAAAAAAAAAAAAAAAAAAACCCAGATTTTAGCTACCAACAATTTTGAATATTAATCGCCTCCAGGGGGGCCCTTGGTGAAGCTTTTTAAAAAATGATCGGAATTTCTGGCAGTTTTCTTTAACACATTTCTAGCAACCTCTGACTACTTTAAAAACTACTAAAATATATCTAAATACGCAACTGCATGCCACTTAAGTCCCTGGCCCCTTGTGGCCCGGTAGGGGAGAGGGGGCACATGTGAACAATTTTTACATTTTTGACTATTTCTCAAAATTGTTATGAGCAATTGAACCAAAAAAATGATTTATATGTATATTTACAATTCGTTTGATCTTTTGATGAAACTTTTGGATACATTTATCTAGAATTTCTAACTTATATCATCATTCTAAAAATTGTCTAAATTTGTTCACATGTGCCCCTGTGGAGGGGTAGTTATGAACATACCTGGTGCACATGTGAACACATGTATAAATAAGACAAAAATAATTTTTCGTGGATAAAAACTGTGATAAAAACTAATTAGATGCCCTCTTTCTAGTTGTGTGAATAAATCAGTAAATGTTTCAACATAGATACAAGAAATGATTCGTAAAATTATACGCTAATATACCTACTCCTTTTGAATCAAGCCTAGCAAAACTGTGTTACTTTTAAATAAGTTACTGAATAATTCTGTTATTGTGTTTTTATTTTTTTCTAAATGTTGTGCAATGTGTATAACGAAATTCCGAATCATGGTTTTAAAAATTGGTGAAATTGTGATAAAAAAAAATTTGTTGTTTTCACAGTACTACTTATCACTTTGTTTTGGCCAACTAAATTTTACTATCACAAAGTAAAATATCTTACAAATACTGTAATATTGGCTAAGAAAAAAAAATAAGTATGTTTAAAACTGGAAATAATTAAATAATAACAAATAAACATATTGGTTTTTACAGAAAGCCACCACTTTCAATTGTTATCTAACTTCCAGTAAATTAAAACTGTGAAGCAACCCTAAAAACATTAAATTTATAGCTCAATGTTTGACAAGGGTAATTAAATTTTAAACTAAAAAAAAAATGCATTCACAGGCTTAAAAAACACATTTGTGAACTGTTCACATCTGCCCTCATATGTTCTGTTCACAAGTGCCCCATCGACCAACTTGAGCCTAACTTATATATAAAAAAAAGGTATTTTTAATTGAAATAAGCAAACAAAACCTTTTGTAGACTTACCTAATTGATGCCACTATAGAATGCAATGCTGATATTCTACTTTAAAAAATGTTTTGAATGAATTTTTACTTCAATAACTTAGAAGATTTTTTTACTTTACATCTTCTAAAACAAACAAATTACAACTACCAAAAATCAAAATGGCCTATTGTTCTGAAAATTCAGCCAAAAGATGGTAGCAGTACTACCATCAATTGGTAATTTTTTGAATTTTTTTTATTTCAAATTAACTGAGTGAAATATGTACTATTCACATATGCCCCATGTTCACATGTGCACCCCTCTCCCCTACAGGGCTCCTTAAAGTTTTTGCACCATAAATTGTTAATAAATTGCCTCCATTTAATCCGATCTTCATTTTAGGAACCCTGTTTCCATTTAGTTATTCTTCCGTTACTTTATTCCAGTTAAAATTCTGGTGCACCCTAGGGTTCCATAGGGGCCGGTCCGGGGCCCCTTGCATTTTTTGTGCGGCATGCATTTTTCACCATGTAACCCCCGGCGACGTGTCATGTGCGACCCGAGACACATAATCATTAATCCATATTTATACAATTAAATAACATGCATATAGAAAAGTATTGAAGGTCTTCAGCGTTGTTTTATATATTTTCATGGGAAGATAAGCTATTTACTGTTATTTATAATTAATTTAAAGTTATGTTAAAAGCCGTTTCTTTAGTCAAAAGTTCTTTTTTCAAGTAGTCCTATTTGTCCTACAGTGATGTATAACATTTCTTAATCATTAACAATAATCAAATATCATTCCAAATTATGTTTGCACTATATATTTCTACAATTTTTTTTTCATTGAGCAAAAGATGGATTTATTAGAGAACATCAACTTGGAAATTCTTACATTGTTATAATATTACGTTTCATACTTTATTATATAGCTAATACTACTTATTAGGGTTGAACTTTTGTCGCGGAAAAAATTGTCACCGAAAACATTTTGCAACATTTGTCAACCAACAAACTTCGCGGCATATTTCTATAGCATTTGCAATAGAAATAAATCTACTACAAAGTTTATTATTTGGAAAGAGAGGTGTTAATTTTTTTGGAAATATTTCTTTCTTGTGAAACGTTTAATCCTAGTGATAATATTAGCTTTGGTATATTGTATTGTTATACTACTTATGTTATTTTAATTACTGTTTTTTAACCCTTTTATAAGTGTGTTGCGGCCCATCTAAAGTTGGAAACTTATATTTGCGGCCCGCGTGAAGAAAAGGTTGAGTATGGCTGCTCTAGACACTGCGGAAGGCAATGGAGGTCTCTGAAATTAGGTTAATTTAAAAGAATTTCAACAGATATAAAATCATATAAACTTGAGTTTTGTTTAAGGTTATTATTTACGGTTATTACTATTTTCTTTGTACTTTTCTTAAAATATGTTCCTTTTTTCTTAGTTCTCAAAATTCCTAAAATATATACTTGATTTAATATTGTATGTATTAAAAGCTCACGAACTGTGACTAAGATTTTAACACTTCACATAAAATTAAGTATATATTTTAGAAATATTTTGACAACTAAGGAAAAAAGAGATTTTTTAAGAAGAAGTACACAGAAAAAATAAGTTAAAAATATTGATTTCCTGAGGAGATATTTTAAAGTAGTGTACAACCCCCGTCAAAAATGACGAATGTTGATCTGCGTTTCGTTTTCAGAAGACCTACAAACCAACATAATGAAGATTTTATTATTGAAGGGTTTGTATTGTAGAAGAGTACATTTTAAAAATTACAAATGATTTCTGCAAATACAAATGATAAGGGTATATATATATATATATATATATATATACTCAGTATTAAATTTCTGAAATAGTTCAACAATTGGACAAAACAAACAGTATTATTTATTCCAATAATAATAATAATTAGCAAAGTAAAACACGATTTCTGAAGATTTCACAAAACATTAAAATATTCAACGGGTTCCAGTTTATTTAATTTTAAAATATATTATTTTTTTAAAAAAACGAAAGAATCCCAATAATGAATGGCTCAACAAACCGCTTTCTATTAGGTATGGATCAAGGCAGTGGTTTTACTCACCGATTAATGAAACTTTGTTTCGTTTCTAAATATGGATTTGGCGCCATCTATCGGCACTAGGCAATTAATATAAACGAATGGACTTTTTGCTAAAACCGTAGTTTTTTAATAGGAAATATGCAGGACGCATTGATTTAATTAAAGATCAATTTTTGAAAACTTCAGCTATGTAACTTATACCGTATAAATAAAAACCAAAATTATTAATGTTATTTCTTTCATAAAATTTTAATTTAAGTTATCAATTTTTAAGAGCTTAACTTGTATCCACTTGAAATTGGCTTGTATTGTAAATAAAATTTATATTTCTTATGAAATGTAATTAAATTGTAAGGAATATACAGTACCATGTACCACATATATTAACTACATCAATGCAGATAAAAATTTCGATTTTTAACATAGTAAAATTTGAACATAACTTTAGAGGGAAAACAAAATTGTAATTTAATAAGAGAATGTGAAAAAATAATTTTCAGCCATACTAATGCAATCATTATAACATCTTATATTTCAATTACACCTGAAAAAGGAAAAAAAAAAACTCTTTTTATTTAAATTATAAACAAAAATTTTAAAACGTAAGCGGATAAATGTTAACCTTTCAAAAACTAATAAAACTAAATTAAATTCTATCAAAGAAATCACAATAATAAAAACATTCATTTTATTTATGTTAAACGAAATTTTAAAATTATATAACGGAAATGTTTAAAAAATTATCTAAAATTGCATTATTACGTTCTGCATTTAAAAAAAATAAAAAACTATAATTTCAATCAAAAGTTCCTTCATTTATATTGATTGCCAATAGATATCACCAAAACAATGTTGAAGTAAAGTATAGTCGAAGCATGGAACCGCTGCCTTGTTTCTTTCACTTCCGTATGTAGAAGGGAAAAATGCATTTCAAAATATTTAAAGGCTTTGATATGCTTTTACAAATATTTTAAAAGCAGAATAGGATGTTAGATTGAATTAATAGGATTAATTAATGTTCATGTTTTTTCTAGTCGTTCATTCGTTTCTAGATTTGGAATTTGTGCTTCTGAATGACAATGGTGTTCGTTTTATATCGGTAATCTGTTGTTGGTAGCTGGTTATTTTTAAGTTAGAGCTTAAAACATTATAATTGTATAGTTTTTGAAGGTTTTAGAGAAAATTAAAAAGAATAGATGTGGTACGACTTAGATTATTATAAGTCAAATAATGACCTTATTTACGGCATCGGGATGCTTAAGCCTAACATGGCTGCGATATGTTTTTTTTTTTCTGAGGATGGGCGCGACCCGGTATGTCACATTAGCGTATTATATAGATATATATATACCAATGTATCCCATGCCCACAAACTTAACATTAGCGAGGGGAATTAGGAAGTTGACTGACTAGCAGCCTTAACAACTGTTATTTTCTTTCTGTATGCATTTATGAGTATAATTTCGTAGATAGTGCTACCTTCTCCTCCTTTTTTATTTTCTTCTAGGACTGTACCTTTCCAAGTAATTTTAAATGGATTCAAACTATAGTTCAATACTCATAAATAACTGCACGTTCAGGTTATATCATTAACTCTTAACACTTTTCCCTTTCACTTAAATGGTTTCTGCGCCTTAAGTATGAATAAAACTAAGTCGCGAAAGAGCTTTGTTTAATTACATAACGACTGCAATTTATAGGAGAAGAGCCGAAATTCGAAATCTTTATCTCATTTCTTACGCATTTTTGTGGTTAGCTGTCTTTTAATAAGAATTAATTTGCGTTAAATCAGTATTTAACTTTGATAGTCTTTAAAGGTATTCCCTAGTTCTTTTAACCATGTTTAAAAATTGGAATTAAATATGAACTTCTCGTTCAAATATTTAATATTTTGATATTATTTTTCTTTGATTCTGAAAGCATTTAAACATGTTTTGGGAAGCAACACAGCATTTCTGCATTTACTGCATGTACAGAAATCTGAAAATTTCGTTGAAAAAAGTTTTAATTATATAACATTTCTATGGATTTTTTTCAGATTAATTTTAGTTTGATCAGTCATTACACAAGCCTACAAAATTTACATTTGTGGGGGAAAATTTATGTACTGATTCTATACATTTATGAGATGCTCATTCCAAAAATTAACTCAATTGTTTAATTTCACTTCCAGTTTTTCCACAATCTTGTATCAACATGTGTTAGATTGATGAAGTATATATAGCCTGTTGAACCTATTAATGGCAAATAAATAAAATAGAACATTTTTATTAGGAAATTTATACATAAATATACTTGTGCATATAGAAGGCATTAAAAAAGATTTAAATTCATTTATTTTTCTCAGTGAAAGGTCCTATATCCACTGTAGGGATAATTTGGGTATATTGGGGGGTAATTTGAATATAAGTTGCATTTTTATTTTACGACACCTAATATAAATATATATTTTAGAATTATTTAATTTATACAATTAATATGTTTATGCTATGTTTTTCATTATTTCAGCTTAAAATTTTTTAGAAAATCTCGGTTAAAAAAAAAAAAAAAAAAAAAAAAAAAACTGATATTTTTTTAGAAGCCTCAACTTCAAAAGTTACAAAACCATCTGCTCCACGGCTTTGTAATTCAGGTACGTTTTGATTGCAATAATTTGACTTAAAAGTTTAATGTTAAATGGCAGTACTTAGAATATGATTGTAATTTTTTAAATGTGGAGTAATTTGTGTATATTGTCTAATTCTAGAACCAAACCTAGCAATTAATCTAGTTCTTCTCCAGGCATGCCTTGTACGGATGTAAGGAAAAGACTGATGAGATATGAAAAGAATGATATCAAAATTGCTCTAAAAGATGTCAAAAAGGGCTTATCAGTGTATGGTGCAGCAATGCTTTTTTCCCCTAGAATAGTTTCTTCTAATATGTTTTTTCATTAATAAACCTCTAAAATCTCTTTATTTCTTAACATACCTAAATTTACTTATGCAGGGGCAACTTAAGCATGTTCAGAATGTGAAACACATACGTCTTTGTTAATACAAATTGCACCGAAATTCCCTCACCCACAGGATAATTTGAGTATAGTTATTTATTTTGAGGTATTAAAAGGGGTAGTAAATATAACATGTACATAGTTTCGTTCCAGCAAAATACATTGCTTAAACGAAACCGGAAAAAAAAAGAAAAAGAAATCCTGTCATTTGTAGCATCTGTTATATTTTAAAGTTACGAACATGCGATTTTTATATCCAAATTGCACCCAACATAGATACTGCCTTTTTTTCCCATTTGCTAGTAAAGCTGCGATTTTGTATTTTAATATTTCTGCATTTTCACGATTAAATATCCAGCAGTAATCGGCAATCTTATTTTATACTGACCCTACCCTGGTACAATAGGTGCAGAAACATGTTTGTTCCTATTATCTATTATCTAAAAAAAAAAAAAAAAAAAAAAAAAAATTTAAGACTTCTTTTAGTATATTCTTTGACATTATAATTAATGCCGAACTTGCGCATTAATCTATTAATACTTCTCCAATCAATAAACGCTTGGTTTATATATACAGCGCTCGCAGCGTTCCTAAAATTTTCTAATTTCCAACATTTATTTTAAAACGATAATCTTTATTTTAGATTTCTATTGCAGATGTTAAAGGAATAGATTATTTGATTTGAAACGGTGGCAACAACGGTTAAAAAATTTAGAAACGCTGTGAGCCTTTATATACGTATAGTAGTAGACGTTTCAGGACCAATTACGTTTTTTGTTTTAGCTGGAAGCCTAAAGTTTGAGAAGATCTCTTAAACAACTATGAATTTGATTAGGTCATGGTGTTAGAATTGGTTGAACAGCTGAGAAGAATCATGATCTATGTTCAGGGTTGTTAAAAATCACGATTTAAAAAAATAAACAGTCAAGTGCGAGTATTACCCGCGCACAGAGGGTTCCGTACAATAATATATGAATTAGTAAGTGTATTATTTAAAAAAAAAAATACATTTTCTAAAAGAATACTAAGACTTTGTAAAAACTATACAACGTAGGGTTGAGTATACCTGTATAGTATACAGGGTGCAAATGAAAGTCCCTTTAACCTGAAAATACTTGCGAACGGAGAGAGCTACAGCTATACAAGCGAGTTACCGGTACAGTAAAGCGACTACGCCCGACCTAATGCAAACGACAGCAGCACCCCTAGTGGCGAAATTTGGAAGATAGTCATTGCAAATCGAAAACGAAAACAGGTAGAGCGAATTTTCCAATTAGAAAGTTTTAGAGCATCAATTAATTAGAATGAAACGACATTTGGTGCACACGGATAAGATAAATCGTCGCCTGCATACTCAAATATGTCAGAAATCGATGAGCACTTTGTACTGTGCTGTAATGTCTGTAAAGATTTAATTTCCAATGCATTTAAAATTTTAGAATAACCCTTTCAGGGCCAGAAGAATTCTGTCCGTAATCTGATGAAATAATTGACTGACACCAGAATATTTAAACAAATTTCTCAGAAAATAAAAACCCGCTAATTTGCACTTTCATTACAAAAACAAAATTTTATTAAAAAATTCTTGGTGCCATTTGAAAATTAGATGGTTAGACCGTCTAGCCACCGCCCTTGAAAGGGTTAAATCTATGTCGTCTTATTGAAGAGGCTTGCAATAGACGTTCCATGCTGAGAAATGTGCATGCAGAATTACTCTCACGAATACAAACGTGCATCGTGAGCAATGGCGAACTTTTCGAACATACTGAATATTAACTTTTTATCACTGTGAGACAGTTTGTCTTTTTTTTGTGTGTGTGTGTGATGTTATCAAAATGTATTGAGATAAGTACCTATTTATAGCATAAATTGTGCGTATTTCTTCATACTTCTGACTATTCCATTCAAATGTTTACACAAAATGAAGTGCATCGATTTCGGACATTTTTGGGTAAACAGACGAAGACATCTTATCCATGTAAACCAAATATCGTATTCTATTAATTAATTGATGCTCAAAAAGTTTCTAACTGGAAATTTTGCTCTATCTCTTTTCGTTTTCGATTTGCAGTGGCTATCTTCCAACTTTCACCACTAGGGGGCGCGCTGCTGTCGTTTTCATTAAATCGGGCGTAGTCGCTTTACTATACCGTTAACTCACTTGCATAGCTGTAGCTCTCTCCGTTCACAAGTATTTTCAGGTTAAAGGGACTTTCCTTTGCACCCCGTATACTAGAAAAGTATAAATGAATATACCATGAAAGTTCAAAGATATATGGAACCTAAGTAATAGCAAATATAGATATTCTGTATATTTGTTATTCCATATAGGTTTTAGTTAACCTTTAAAGACATAGTAGGTGTATTGAGAAAGCCACTCAATGGAAACTAGTCGTAAATCCCATTGTATTTATGTTATTCATTCTCATTAAATTAGTCTGTTTTTAACAATTTGACGTTTATTGCTTTTATACTGCTACTGGGCATTGCATTACATAAATATAACCTTAAAATTTGTTATCTAGGCTTTAAAAGCCGATGGACGTAGAGTACGCTGTCCCTGTCATTATGTATGTCCAAACCGTCCGTGTTTTTAAGGGTTAATATCTCGGCTAATTACCGACGATTTTTTCCGAAATTCGTGATCAACAATGCTTTTATACTTTTGGTACGATAGGTACCTCCAGCTCTGCTGAACACTTTTGCTGAAGCCCGTAAATCGAAATTTAAGTGGAACGGAAAAATGCGATTTTCTCAAAAACTATGTGACCTAGGGTAATCGCTATAATTTTCCTGCAAGGTTTAAATGTTTAAATTAATGTCTACTATCTCTAATTTTTTCATAATTTTAGTTTCAATAGATTCGGAATTAGATGGGGGGGGGGGGGGGCATACTTTTGCATTACATTTTCCACCATAACTTTGAAAATATAATACCTAAAATTAAATGAAATATATTTTTGATTTCAGCGTTACGAAAGCTTTCACATGATACCCCACACGATATACAAAGAAAAGATTTTTCTTTTCAAGTAACTTAATTAGCCCCTGTATATTTTCCCTAAATATATTTATGAATATTTATTAATCTGTAAATATGTGTATCAGTAGTCTTTATTACTCTCCCCAATTTGAACTTTCCACGTTGCATAGTTTACGAGTAAAAGGGCTGTGACAGACAGACAGACACAGGAGTGATCTTATAATGGTTTCGTTTTTACTTTTTAAGTACGGAACCCTAAAAACGTTAAAATGATGGTTTAAGGGGCCGATTGATTTAAATCGGATTGTTTTTTATTTAAATCAGATTTTTTTGATTAATATTATTTGTGTACTTATTTATGTACGTGCATGTATTTATTTTTTTTTCTGCATAGATTTACACATTTCTATTAATTTCATTACATTTACCAGATAAGAATTCAAGATATTTTAAATAAAAATTAAAAATTATTGCAAAAAAATTTAAAAGATTAATTTAAAACTTAAACTTTTATTATTCTACTATTAAATTTAAATTGTTATACATATATCTATGATGATCTGTGTATAAATTTCTAGTTAATTTAAAGTTATTTATTTTTCATTAATGTATTACTCCAATAATATATATAATATATAAACAAAGAATAAATGTAACAAAGAATTTTAAATGCATATGTGTATTCCATTGCTGATTCAGATTCACAAATGTTATCTTTATCACATAGACTGCAAGTTTCTTTGTGTTTTACAATCTTGCCATAATCCTCATCATTTTATCACTACACTATTTGCATATTGCTATTACATCTTTTCCAAAAATAGTATTTTTTCTGTAAAATAAAGCCACATTGGATCTTTTTTTCTGCGAACCATTTTTATTATGTATCAACAAATCCAAAAGCTCTCTGTAACCTAGTATTAGTAAATGACATTATTGTTTCAACTTTTGATTCACACTATGCTATACTAATCTAATGATTGACAAAATAGTTACCAGATGAAAAATAATCACATAGCTGAAAGCCTAAAACTATCAATTATCAGTGTTATCTCCCCAGCCGTTGACAATTTCACTAATCAATCATGATCACTGGACAGTAGGAACGACTGCTTAGCTTAGAAATAACAGGGATTTGTTTAGGAAAAATTTGGGTCCTTTAAAGGGCTTTCACAATTTTTTAAATATTTAGACAGGACCCTTCACGTAAATTTTCATCTTAAAACAGGGCCCTTCACAAAATTCCTTGTCTTCATAATAGACCTTTCCCGAAACTTTTCTGTCGCCAGACTTAAAAATTTAAAAATTAGTTATTTTAAAATAAAATTTAACTTTTCACAAAACAGTTGAAGTCAACAAAGTACCTATTACGTACTCTTTTTGTTATATATAAATAAACAATCTTGTTAAAAACATAAACAAGAACTTATATATAATGATTTTTTCAAATTCACAAAATTGTGATTAGATTTTTCAATTAAAAAAAACTTCACAAAAACAGGACACATAAATTCTGCACAGGCCCATGAATAAGGTACAGTAATATTCCTTATATTTTCAATTGAAGTAAGCAATGAATTCTAGGAAAAGAAAGGATAAAGGGATTAGTCACAGAAATTAAAGTATTTTCAGTTATAGAAGAAAGATGAAATTGGAATTCTATACTTTTGTGTTAGACAAATAGTCGAAATATTTTTATGTTACAGTCCAAGTATTGATCATATTATTTGAATCACCAACATATGGGATACAGTAATTTGCATGTCTAAGCAACTAATAAAAAAAATAAACTCATGAATTGTGCCTAATCTGCTTCAGAGAAAGTAACTCTGCACTGAAAGTACTATTAAAATACGTTATTTTAAATAGATTTAACTATAACTTAAGCATTTAACTTTCAAAAATGAACTGATCATTTAAAAAAGAAAACAATTTAAAAATGAGAGAGCATTTATCAGTATTTTTGAGGAATGCACTATGGATTGCTAATATTTTTTAATACAATTGCATTTACTTTCATAAAATAATAGTATTTCGAACTTATAAAAGTTTTATTTAATGTTATTAAAAGGTAATTTTTAATCTGAAATGAATGATGACTTTTCTTATAACATAAATGATGAATTTGATTCTTATTTACCATGTAAACATCAATGTTAAAAAAAAAAAAACTGATTTAAATCAATGATTTAAAAAAAAATCATTTGATTTAAATCAAGCTGATTTAAATCAAACAACGCTGTCTGTGTTGCTCTGAAAAGTATCATCATCAGCATTATCTAAATAAGAATCAGGTGAGTCTTCAATAAAGGATTCGAATTCTGAAGGGTGATAAATCTGAAAAGGATTTGAATACATATAATGGCTTTCTTGTTTTTAAAATTATAATCTCTAAGTTAATCATCACTTCAGAAAAAAAAAAAAATGGTATTTAGGCCCCTTTTATAGCAAAGGGATACCAAATCTAAGTGTTTATTTTTACTTTTGGACAGCATTATTAAATCGTAAAAACACTAACATAACATAGCACTTTGTATGGAGTCCATGGTCCATCCTGAATACAGAGTTTCACTCCAAAATAGGTGTGAAATAAATGTTTCTAATGAATGTGTAACAATATACATATTTACATTTGTGGAACAACAAAAGTTTTTGTCCTTTTAAACAAATGTTTTACGTTTATGATATGTTAGCGACGTTAGAACCAGCTTATTGCAATTACAATACCCAATTTAAATTAAATGGAAAAACTTCTTTTAAATTTAAATTTGGTATTGTAATTGCAATAAGCAGATTCTAAGGCCGCTAACATATCAAATTTCAAGTGATACACCATTTTTATCGTGATTTTAAAAATAAGCACCAAGCATTGCAGCCAAAATTATCAAAATTTATTAATAACAGGTAAAATTATCAAAAAACTATTTTCATTGTAGACTTGTGTTTATAAATACAAAAGAGAAATTATTTTACCGATAAAACAATCCATTTTAAAAATAAAAATCTTTAATTTAGGATTACTAGTCAGGATATATGAACAGATAACCAGAGACAGGCTAAAGTTTTCAAATATGTTGCTAAGTTTTAAAAAATAATTAAAAAATATTTCAACATTTGTGTGTTCATTAATAATATAAATGAAATATCGCAAGGAATTCAAGTAGAATTAAAATATGATAGAAATTAGATGACAAGATGGTAAAATATTGTGAATTAAATGCATGTGATCTATAATACATGCATCCAATGATGTTTTTGTGCTTAAGAAAATATTGATAGTTGAATTCAAAATCGTTATATAAGCTGTCTGCACGTGTTTTTTTCTGTGAAGTGGACTTAATTTTTTAAGAGTGTAGAAGCCCAATATAATACTGGCTTTGCGTCATATAATACACACAAGCGTTATTGCTGATTTATGTTATATGATAAGTATGGTATATACTTATCATATGGCACCAGAATTTTGCTAAAATCTTTTCCATTTAATATGTATGTGAAATATAGCCTTTTTCATATTTGCAAATATTTTTTTTTCGTATATTCCGGTGCCAGTCATTTATTTCAACATTTTAGTACTGAAAGTACTTTGCCCCTGAAAGCGTTAAAATATGTTAACGATAAGTTAAGTACTCATGGCGCTGCAAAAGACCATAGCATTGATCAAAAAACTTTAGGAAGGTATGTAGACAAATTTCAACATGATGAATAATAGAGTGAGATGAAGCCAAACTATGTGATAACTAGAGTTGTCAGGTCGAATGTCACAAAAAGTAGGACCAGGGGACAAAACAAAGGGGGGCAGTGGCTATTAAATCCGGACATTATAATGCATGAAACCCTATTAAAACAGGACCTGTCTCTAGCGGAATACTGTCTTAAATGTTAAAATTTCATTTTCCCTGCTGTGCAATTACACCTGCTCAGACAAAATCCTGTTTAAAACAAAAAAAATTCCTCTGACATGCGATTGCGCCTAAACAGGTTTGTTTAAGCATCATATTTTCAAAAATATTTTTTATAATAATTAAAGCATGTAGCATAAAGTTATTTTGCTTTTTTTAAACTGATTTTATTTCTCTTTACAAATATTTCAATATAAAACAAAGTGGGTCAAACCTCCTATATGTGGGGAGCCTTGACCCATTATTTTCTCACGATTAAAATCAATAATTTTCCAAATTTCTTATATTACACCTATGTAGCAATTTTATTTTGATAACTGATTGTATAACATAAAATGATATATAAAACTTTATTCTACGTTCAATATTTAAAAAATAAAAATTTTTGTAAAAAGTGGGTCAACCCTCCCTAGTCTCCCCTATTTACTTCGGGCTTCATTCCCGTAAAGCAACGAATAAAGTGCTATGAAATCAATCAAAAGAGAAAATGTTTACAACTAATAAATAATGCAATTAACTGAGAAGAAGTGTTTCTTTTCCACCTTTTTTCTCTTTAGATAAAGAAAATTAATAGAATAGTTCCGCAAGAATTAAGGTGTTCAGGAACTTTTGTATAAAATAAATTAATTGAGTTTCTCAGTAGATTCCCAAAAGTTCAGCTGTTCATCAATAATGATGTATATTCTTTTTGTTTGAATGCCATCATAGACAAATCCTATTTTGTTAGAAAACCTTAAAAGGAGTTTCTATTATAATTTAAATGAGTATGTTGCAGTCTTAATCAGTCGTTTAGTAGCCAAGCCTTCTTTTTTGAACGAGAAATTTTCCACTTACTGCTTTTTTCTTCATCCCAGTGTTCAAAGTATTTCTTAAGAAAATTTGTCGCTTATTTTCAGTGTACTGTTCTTAGTTTTAGCGACTGCGACAGCAGCGAGCTTAGATATCTCAACTCCGTCTGCATACGACTGTGCTGCAAAAATTGCTACTTTACAAAAAAAAAAAAAAAAAAAAAAAAAAAAAACTGCACAAAATTTTCTTTGGAGAGCTCAAAATGCGCGAGTAGTGGGCACGCAAAATATAGCAGTGGAGGTTTGTTTGCTCCAGTAGTGACCATGCTGGATATCCTGCAGGAAAAATCCAATAAAAGGCGATATTGTTTACTCTAGGGCTTTATTTTATTGATTGTCGTTTTAAAGATTAGGCAGTGAAGCTCTCAATATTGAACCCCTGGAGCGAATGCAGGCTAAGCATTAGGGTGGGCTGAAAAAATGAGATTTACGTTAATTTTTATGATCATTAAACTTTCTAAGATCTACACTCTAGTTCCTAAGTACTGAAATCATTTAGAGCATTATGAAAAAAAGGGAATAAGAGAACGCCTTCCGATCGGGTATCAGCAACGAATTTATGCGAAATATTTTTGAATAAAATTCGCAAGAGTATGTGCTTTGTGCCTTATTTCCTCCCTTCCCATATCCGTGGTTCATGCTCTTGGCAGTCGGCAGATCATTTGATACAAATTTGTGGCGTTTTTGGGATATATTATGACCACATACAAGAATCGAATCCCAAAGCAGGTATTTTGAATGTACCGAATTTGATATTCTTAAAGACTTTAAATAGAATAAGCTTACCACGCACGAAGAACACATGATGCTGTGCTGTTCAAGAAAATGTATAATTTGTATCTAGACGTGGCCAGCAAGAATGTCAGTTTTTAAAAATATCACAGGATTAGTGTCACGCAAAATAAAAGTTAAGTTGTGCTTTTGAAAACATTGATGCCTCCAAATTCCTGTTACAAAATCGTTGAACTTATAATTGTGTTGCGTGATAAATATATTGAACTACGAATGTCTTAACAAAGATTAAAACAGAAGCAAACAACAAAGCTAAGCAAACAAAATTAATTGTATTAATAATCTACTTTGTGTTTTGACGTAGCAGCTTGCAAATGCCCCATTTTTGGTGGTTGGGTAATGTTGTGGCTGTAAAAAAATCAGCAAGATTCCTGTTATGGATTTGAAGCTTGTTTACCTAGAAGGACATTTCGGAAGAACTGAATCAAAAGAATAAAATAAGAAGAAAAGTGCCCAGTTAAACTGATGGCATTGAGCTCACAGATTATTCACGCTAATTGTATATTGCACTCTTATTTCAAAGAATAATGCCCCTCAAAAAATAAACCAAGGGGATTAGCCCCACGTTTCCCTAATTTATACTTAACCTATGAACCTCCAAATCTAATCAGTGAAGCTCCTTAACATAATAAACTGGTATACCAAATTTAAAGAAAATCAGATAATTCTACATTAAAAAACCATATCTCTAAATTAAGGGGGATGGGGTTGTAACCCCCCTTTCCCCCCTTTATACTTAACTAATGAACCTCCAAATTTAATCAGGAAAGCTCCTTATCAGAATGAACATAGAAAAAAAAAATTAAAGTAAATTGGATAATTCTGCATTAAATCCATTTATCTAAATTAAGGGGAGGGGACTTGCCCCCCTTTCCCTCTTTTATACTTAACCAATGAACCTGCAAATCTAATGAAGGAAGCGCCATATCGGAATAAACCGGTATATCAAATTTGGAGCAAGTCGAATAATTCTGCATGAAAAACCGATTTATCTAAAATCAGGAGGGGGAGTCTAGCCCCCCTTTTCCCCCTTTATACTTAGCCAATGAAATCCCAAATTTAATCAGGGAAGCGCCTAATCAAAATGAACCTAGAAAAAAAAATTGAAGCAAATCGGATGTTTCTATCAAGAGTTCATCGCGTTACGTACATACATACATATGTATAGTCGTGGAAAAAAAAGTAAACACCCCCAACTAACTCCTCAACAAATTATCGTAGACGAAAGTTTCTGGTACCGAACGATTGGACATAAAGTCTACTTTTAAATGATGTATATAAAATTTGCTTAGGGGGCCATCTAAATATTAAAACGAATCCAAACTTCATTTTTTTCAATAGCCAATACCCAATTTTAACGAGATATTTCAAATCTTCGGTTCAAACTATGCCTAGACACCAAATTTCAAGTCATTTGAATAGTAAGTTTTTGAATTATAAACATTCAAAATTTAATGCTTCTAATGTTAAATTACATTTTCATATTTTTATTATATATCCTGAAATTATGCTCCTAATGTGCTAATTTTTTGTGTAGCAATAATACTAATATACTCAAACATAAATATGTTGAATTTGCATTTATTATAATTTTATGATATGAATTATGAATTATGAAATTATATTCGAAAAAATTATGAATTGTAACCTACAATTTTTTTGATGGATTTAGATTTATTAAGTCTTGTTTATTGAAATCCAAAATTTCACATTTTTCTTCCAAGTAGTTTTTATTAAATTATTCTTAAAAAAACGGCAAAATGATGGTTTAAGGGGCCGTCTATGATAGAAGTGACTAGATATTTTGAGATTTCTTACGCTGTCCTGTAATCTAGCAGACTTCATTGACTACTTGTGTGACGCTTAAGGTGCCTTGATCAAGAAGGGGGCTCTCTCGATTAACAATCCAATACCCAACTTCAATTTGGATACAGCCCTTAAAATACGCTCGTTTTAAAATAATTAATTTCTCGGAAACTTATGGTACGAATTGCATAGAAATTTGTTTTTAGGCTAATTAAATGGTGTAGAATTCATTTATGCTGTCAGAATACATACATACAGAACCGGCGGGCACATTAGCTCCCAGGCTTTGATAGCCTGTTAGCTAAAAAAGGAATTTAAAAGTTCTGAAGGAAAACTCGTAACCTCAATTTAACTGCGCATGATGCTTCGTAGCACGATGCTCACATTGAATAGTTAACGAACTCAAAATTTAAGACTAACACATTTTTCATGAAGATGTAGACATCGACAAAGACGACATATGAGCTATCAAGTTTCCACCAGTTGGCAGACGAGAGTGAAATGAAAATCTGTTGTGTCACTGAGGGATTCTTTTGGCACCCTTTTTTTGTTCTTGTCTAACCAATGGCATGAATCAAGGTCTATGTTGAAACTAATATCTTGTAAAATACTTATTTCTTTCGCTGCAGTTGCACGATCAGAATTACCGTAGTTATCACTAAGAAATGTAGTAGATTTTAACTTCACTCTCATCTACAATTTGAAGATAACTTGATTGCTTGTCTTAAAATACTTGACGATGTTAATCTTCATCAGAAGGACATTCGTCTTCGATTTTAACTTCATTAACTATTGACTGTCAGTATGCAGCTTTGAAGCATCATATGTAGTTAAATTGAGATTACGAGTTTTCCTTCCAGATTTTTAGTAAATTTCATTTTTTTTTCTTGATTTTATTCCTCCGAATTTTTGTTGTCAGTAAACTTCAGATCATTAACAGACATGTTCATGTATGCATAGTTACAATATACACTATATAGCCATTAATCACCGGACAGTTTGAATTTTAGACATTGTCAAATATTAAAAAAAAATACTTGTCGGATTTTTCTGGAACTTCAGGATTATGAAGAATATGGTTGACTTCATATTTATTAATGGCGGTTTGATCAAAAGGACAATTAGGGGACCAACCAAAAATGAAAATAATGTTTTGGATCACCCTGTAAAATAAAATGCACGAAATGATCTATCGCCAAAGATTTACGAGTATGTATGGATATATTCATCTGTGGAAGAATAGCACGTATATTCATAGAGATATATATATTTATTTGAAAAGTTCGAAAAATTATTGCATATTTTTCGTTTATATCATTCTGTGTTTTCTACGAAATGTAACGCCAGTTTCACAAAATTTGACAGAATGTAGTAGAAATAGAATAGTGCAATTGGAATGTAAATATGCTAAATATTTGAGGAAATATGAGTAGTTGTAAGAAATATTTGTTATCTGCGCATGCGCGCACGATAAAAATATTTTTCTTCGTCAATTTATATCTTTTTTAATTATTATTTTTTTAAATTCTAATTTTTTATTGATGCTTTAGTTCTTCTTGGAAAACCACCAGAACCGAGCCTATTCCAAGAAAAAAAGAAGTATCAAGATCTATGCATTTCTTCTAAATTTACTCGTTGACATTCATTAAATACAAACTCCTTTGCTGAGAGCCAGTTAATAAAAAATGACAATTTGTTTCAAATCTCTTATCATTCAGCAGCTTTTAAAGAGCAACTAAAAATAAGCTCAGTATATCGCCGATATCTTTCTGAATTTTCACGATATTTGACTGACTTTTTTTCATGAGTTGCTCCATAGAGTTCACTATTAAATCCTGAAAATTTTTTTTATCATGCACGCTTGCGCAGATAAAAAATATTTTATACAACTGCTCATATTTCATCAAATGTTTAATATAATTACATTCCAATTACACTATATTATTTCTACTACATTTTGTCAAATTTTCTATAACTGGCGTTAAATTTGGTAGAAAACTCTGCATAATATAAACAAAAAACTTGCAAGAATTTTTTGAACTTTAAAAAATAATCAAATATATCTACATGAATATACGTGCTATTCTTACACAAATTATTGGTTGCATGAGGTTTAACGGCGCAAAGTCCCTCAAGGGACATGCTGTGCCAACTTGCACAAATGAATACACACATTGTACAATATCCATGTATTCGTAAGCTATAGTGATAGATTATTTCGTGCATTTTATTTTACAAGCTGATCCCAAATATTATTGTTTTTCTTTGATCTTTTGTTGGTCCCCTAATTGTCCTTAAGATCAAATCGCCATCGATAAATATGAAGTCAAGCATATTCTTAATAATCCTGAAATTCCAGAAAGATCTGACAAGTATACCATTAAGTATTCGACAAAATTTCTAAAATTTAAAGTGTCCGGTGATTAATGGCTGTATAGTGTATAGCAATACAATATCAACAGAAATCCAGGAGTTTGTATACGCGATAAGAATGAAGGAAACTGTAGCATGCTACGTCAAAAAGTAAAGTAGATGTTTGCTGTTTGAGAGGCGCGTTATTTTAATCTCAGATATAAAACTTTCGTTTTCGATTCTGTAATCGGAAATCTTTGAAATGGATGATTTCTCAAACAAACCTTTTACTTTGCTAATCTCGCTAATCATGTGATTAAAAAAAAACCTGGCTCTTTTGCCGTTACTATCTAGAGATAAATTACAACTTTTCTAGAAACATTACAGAATCACGTCTTCATTGTAGGTGCAGATTCCAAAATTTTTAAGGAGCCAGTGGCTCCTAAACCCCAAAAATCCAGTCGTCACTTTGGCTCCTAACCAAAATCTAGTGGCCACATTGTGAAACAAACACATAAAACAATAGTGTTTATATGGGAAAACTTAACAAAAAAACCCAGGAATTCAAAATGAAAAATAGTTTAATTGATAAATACACATGTACAACAAAACACAGACTAATTACAACAAATGTGTATATTTAATTTAATCCTAAAATTCTTGAAATTTTGATAGTAAAAAAGTGTAATATAAATCTGGAAAAATCAGAAGATAAAATTGGACAAGATACAATTGAATAACAAAACATGTATAAGCTAAGCAGCCATGATAATGGGAAATATTAGGAAAACTTTATTTCTTATTTTGGTTTTGTCATATAAAAGCATACATATAAAAAAAAATAGTAATTTGTAAGATTATTTTTGCACTATAAAAATCTCGCACTTGCAGAAAACATTTACAGAGCAAGAATATACCTCGCGATAAGTATTTTTTCGTGCGAGTTCCTTTTTTTTGTTCGTTTTTCTTTAGAGTTCAGAATCCTCTAACCCCGCGACTCCACGACCCAAAGCCCTTAAATAATCTCCATCGCATTGAGAACTTTGGACTGTCTCGTGAGCAGATCTGCAATAAAGAGGTATTTATTTCAATTCTGGATTTTGGACGAAACCTTCGAAGAAATGCTTGCTTTCGCTGGTGTCCAAAGGAGAAGCTTTACCATTAGAGCGCTCATGTGCCGAGCTTTGCAGCTGCTAAGCTTTGTAGTGGAGCGGACATGCGCAGAATTATATTCGAACATAATGTTCGGCAAGAAAGCAGTACATCACAGGGGCAGCGTTCACGACGGTAACGGAGATCGCAAAAAAACCCTGACTTTTTATCAAGGTCATACTTGATCTCGGCTAGTGAAAAGAGCAGGTTCTTTTCTATTTGCAAAAGAAAAAATAATCTATAAAAATTCCGCGACCGGGATTTCGAACATTAGCGAAATTGATCTCTGGTGACTAAGACACTGAAATTTAGTCGCCACGTGGCGACTGGCGACCGTAAATCTGCACCTATAGTCTTCATGCTTGGTAAAAATTTAATTTTAAGTATTTTGGTTTATCAAATACATCCAACTACCTGTTTTGCGATTCTTTTCTTCGATATGGTCGTACATCCCTAAAACTTCCCAGCATCGAAGCAAAATTTTTCCCCTGCCAAGCCAACAGATCGAATTGATTGATAAGATACCGACCTGGAGCGCTGACAGAAAAATGGCGCATGTCGTAGGCGGATTTTTTTAAACATTTCTACGGTCCCCTGGAATTGCACACCAGTATTTTCTGGAAGTTTTCTTTTACATATTTAATCTCAGAAAAGTAAAGCTGAAAAAACTTTTAAGAAATTATTGGTATTCAATATCCCGTTCAGTCACGCAAAGACACTCCCGAGCTAATGTTAAACCTATAGGAAATTTCTTTTCAAATGTGTCGTTTATATTTCGATATTTTAAAATAATTTCTGTTGCATTGGATAGCGGAGGTCGGTCTTCATCGGCTGATTAACTCATCACTTTCGGAACCGGCTCCGAAAGGGAAAGTGACTTTATAAAAAAAAAAAAAAATCTTCAACCAAAATCGAAACAACTTTTATTATTGATGAAACAGCACCGAAAAGCGGGCGATAACTCACAATTAGAAAAATAAAACTTTGTTAAAATCCTCATAAAATACAAAATAACACACAAGACGCGTTTCGGACTGTAAATTTTAACAACCCGTCTTCAGCGAAAGTACTCTTTTTTTCACATGCCCCCTCTTTTTTTTTGATAAAAACGCTTATTCCGTATTTTGCAGATAGGTGTCTCTGTAACTGGCCTCATCGCGTAGCGCATAGCAACTTTACTATACCTAAACACCAAGTACATGACTATAGATGTTGCCTAGTTCATTTTATTAAATGCTTCTATTATTATTATTTTACATTCTTATACTACTGCGTACCTGCTTATGTTGTGTTATCTGAAATATAATAAAATAAAATTTATTAATTTTTTACATCAAATTGAGTCTTTATATTCAGTAGCGGCTTGTGTCTGCCTGTCTTTGTGGGTGCTGTAAATTATTTTCAGTGTCTGTATTTTTTCAAGCCCTTTACTGCTGCTATTTCCATATATTAATCTTTTTGGTTTAAGTAATCACAGAATATTGTACGAATAAATAAGGGAGATATTAGCATTCGGAAACAGTAGTAATAAAGTGTTTACAAAAGTAGTGACCGAAGGAATGCTTCTGAAATGAACATGTACACTCTAAATAGAAAGGAGTGACTATTCACTCTATCGCAGAGTCAAAATATGCCAGCCTCTTTACAGTGACTATTCACTCTGAGCAAAAGTGGAATTTTTGACCCAGAAAGAGTGAATACTCACTCTAAACAGGGGTGAATAATTACTCTTGCTGAAGGAGTGCGTTTTTTCACGCCTGGTAGTAGTGGATAGTCACTCTTTAATAGGAGTGAATGTTAAATTTTTATGCAGTGCATTCTTTTTTTATGCGGTTTCATGGGCAATTTAAAAGAATCACATTTTTTAGAGCATGCAATGAAAATAAATATAAGCGTGGTAAAGATTGGAATAAAATACTTTATTGACAATATTTATTTAATTCATATTTTGTGACATTAATTGAACTTTTAAGGAAAACTCAATCAAAGTTACATGTGAATTAAATTAGACTACTTTACTTTTTTTAGGCCTACTTGAATTAAATTGGATTACTGACAGAAAAACTAAAATATTTTATTATAATTTTATCCCTTGTGTTTGCTTTCATTGCATGCCCTATAAATATATGATAATTTTAAGATGCCCAATTTTAAAAGAAAGTTTCTTTTTTTTAAATATAAAATCTTTTTACCGTACTTTTTAGCGAAATATCGCTATTTTGGAATCCTATTCTTCTAAAATGTTTTTAATTTTTCCACTTAAAAAGCCATGCTTATCAACCGACATCTTTTTTTAATAAGTTTTAAGCTTGATCTAAATATTAAGAATATGTAATTTTTTTAAGTGTTGTAATGTCGAAAGAGATTTAAAATATCAGCTTTACAAAAGTTGCACAGAAAATCCCCCCCACCCCCCGCAAAAAGGAAGAGGAAAGTCATATCATTTGAAAATTAAATTTTTCCTGTAAATATATTGCCACATGGGCATTTTTTTTAATGAGAATCAGACGAGCTATTTACTTAATAATGAAAAGATAAATAAATACATATTCTATTTTAATAACATGCAGAAAAAATTACTTCTAATTTCTAACTTAAACATACATCTTATCATCTAATTGTAATTTTTTAAATATTTTATATAAGGGATTTATAAATAAAATTATAAAAACCGTAATTTTAAGTGCAAAATCTAGTTGTGAAAGTAAATTTATAAAATTCTAGCTTTTTAAATTTAAATTTAAATTTTTTTTGGCTAAAAATAATTAAAAGTCAGCATTAAAATTGATTTCAAATGAAATATGTATGTATATCTTTAGGGATTTTTACAGTTAGATTAACATGCATAATTACATGAGTGTAAGAATATATATTTCTAGATTATTAGCTGTTTTTTCGCAAACAGATTCAAACCTAAGTTATATTTCATGCAATATTTTATCTGGTACTATAAACAAAATATCAAAGACACTTACTGATATCGATATGGAGAATTCCTCGACTTGATTTAAAAGAACTGTCATAGTGAATGAGAGACAAAATACTTGCATCTTTTTAAAAGGAAACCCTTCATATATCCTGCTAGCTATGTTAAAATAATGAAAATTTTCCATTCTTAAAACATAACCCGCGTGACTAGTTCTTGTTTACTAAGTTTTGACCAGATGAATACCACTATATTATTGATGAAGCCCAATGAAAAGTTACATGTGTTACACTGTCTCTGTTGCGCACTATTTGCAGAGTCTCCCGGATGTAATTTTCAAGTGTTTCTTTCCCGTCGTTATATCGGTATCTGAAGCATATAAGATCCCTCCAGCCATCCAAAATGCAAGAAACTTCTAAATATAAGACTTCCACATATGACGCAACCACAGTAATAACATAATGACAAAATTTTTCACAGTAAAAATCAGAACCGGTCAAAGATGTGAACTGTTGAAGAACGTTTATATTTGAATGCGATAACGGACTCACAACTCAGATTCGCCTGACAAAGGGAAAAAAAAGATGGAGTCAGCATTTCCATTCCAAACAAATGGCTGTATCATTATGCCAGCGTACGGTTTACAGAATGATAAGCTGATTTAAAAAAAAAATTATCAGCTATCAGCGGGAAATAGAACGTTGTGTATAAGAAGAAATCAGAAACATTTTATTTTCTTTATTTGGCATTTTTCACAATGCTTACACTTATAAATTATATGAATATAATTATTACAGTTTTTATACTTTCAGGCAGAGGGAAAAAACATATTACAAATAAAAAAGAATCGTCGTATCGCTTCCAAATAATACATCAAATTTTTATGAAGCATAATCACAGGCAGGAGGGCGGTTGCAGGCAAATTTCCCTTTCCTATAATTTGAAATTTGATTAATTTTTCTTTATATTTAAAAAAAATAATTAAATTTATTCTTCCAAATGATTACACAATTAAACAGTAAGAGAAAAATGAACTAAGGCATTTTCGTAAGAGAAGCACACTTCCTCCCTTCCTAAACCACTAATATAAGTCAGTTTTTAATTATTTCCTTTTGACATTCTTATATTTCAAATTTATCTTAAATTGGGAGATAAGGGATGTTCAGAAGGACAAAACCTTCCACCAGAGGGAAAAAAATGTTCTGCATTTTGAAAAATATTATATATCATATAAAAAATAAAGAGTGTATTTTTATAAAATGCCTCCTATAAGAGTGAAAATGCCTCTCACTCTTTCAAAGAGTGAACTTTTCACTCCTCCCAGTTTTAAGAGTGTAGTACTCCTAAAAAGGCAGTAACCAGCCTGTCACTATTGCTTACATTAAAACTTCCCAGCCAGAATTTCATAAATATTCCATGTGGAAAACAACGCATGTCTGGAATAAATTGTTACAATACCGTAAGATGGGGTGGTTACTTTGTGACTGATGGGGTGTTACTTTGTGAGACCTGGTCTAGTTTGCGTATTTTTTGTTAGAGCTTCGGGAAATGGTCATTAGGTGATGTGGGGCATACCGTACTAGGAGATGGCAATGCTGTTTGCTTTCCTGCCACACCGGACGGAGCGGGAGATTCGAAATGCGAATCTTACGGTATTCCTAAAATTTTCAAAATTAAATTTCTATTTAAAAAAAACAAAACAAAAAAACAAAAAACAGAAATCCACAAAATTAAAATGGTGCACTAAATATGATAGTTTCTACTGTATTTTTAGTGGAATGCCTAATTTTTTTTAGAATTAAGAGTTTGATTTATTCGGTCACCCCTACTTACTTTTTTGTTGCCGAAAGTATATCCTTACGAATAATAGCTGAGGAAATGAACTATTAGCAATAAATCATTAAACACCATATATATTGAAGTAAAATGCTCCATGTAAAGAGAAGATCTTATATATCTTTTTAAATCGTGCTAAACTGAAACCAGGTAAATCGAGGGTTAAGTGCATTTGTGTGTATACTCATGCATCTGTGATGAATGAGATGTTTTACACATAGCATTCTTACCCAATTCTCTTCATTACATTTGTGGTAGAAATTATAACTCAAATGAATGCATATATTTTTCTTTCTTTTCATTCAACTTGTTACTTGTCATGCCGAGCCTAATAAATAAAATAGATAAATTCAATGTTAAAATTTTTGAGCCTCATCACGCTTTAATCGCTACTGAACGACCCCCTTGAAACAAAGGAAAACTACCCGACAATTTTTGTTAGATTCATAGGATATCGATAAACAATTTTTCATGTTAAATGAACCTTTTGTGGTTATGAAACATGGTTTCTTTTTAATTTTAAAATGAAATCTATACAGTAGGGGAGGGGGCGGGGTTAGTGTGGACAAGGGGTTAGAATAGACATTCAAAATAACAATTTAAATAATGTAGAAAAAATTACTAAAAATTTCTATAAACTGATAATAATGTACTCCATACTAAGCAAAAATTTTGTGGCAAAGGGTTAAAATTTTTTTGAATTATTGCAAGAAGTTTAATTTCATGCATGAAAGGTAAAAAAAAAAATTCATTTTCATTTTAGCAGCATAAAGAATTTATTTTTTAAATCCAAATAAACAAGTCTCTAAAAGGCAAGTTTGACTTGTCTTTTTTACTTCTATAACCTCCTTTAGAATATTAAAATTTCTTAAAGGAGTAAAACTGAAGGCTAACTTCAGAATGTTAGCATGGGACTAGTGTAGACAGACTACTGGGGGTTAGTGTAGACATTTGATTATTTTTTATAACTTGTATTTTAATTAATAAATTTATTATAGTGTAAAGATTTACAAAAAGTATGTTAAATTACAAATATTATATTAAGCATCAGTTAAGACTGTGTTCCATGTAAATAAGGATCTGTACATGAAATTTTCATCGGGCATTTCAAGCAGAAATTTGAAATTTTTTCTGCTGCCATTTTTTGTTTAAATTCAGCAATTTTGCGTTTTTAGAGGATTATTTTATCCTTTATTTTAAATTAATTCAATAAAATAGAACAAATAAAGAATATTTTTATTTTCTATATTGGTTAACAAGCATGAGAAACATCAACTGTTACATTATTATAAACTAATCCCATCGTCACCAACTTTTTGATGTTCCAGTCTATTGCTAGTAATGACTGTATGATGACAAATCCTGGGGAAAATATTTATCTCTGTAACATAGCTTATTTAGTTGGAAAAGCATATCTTTCCTCATTTACACCTAAATACATAACAAAGCATACAAACTGCCAGGGATATACCTATTGAATCAACTAACATTTACTAATGAAGACGACTTTGTATCAAGCTATGTCACTGATCATTCAGAACCCTCAGCTCTTTCTGATTCGCAGTCACTATGGGAAGAGAAGGCAATAATGGTAGCTCAACATTATCGCATTGAACCAAAAAACATTTTAGGATGTGCTATAGACACATCTTCAACTTAAACTACTTTTGATCAAGAAAATATTTCTGTTAGTAAAGAGGTAATTACAATTAGTTGATGCATAGTGATTACCCCTGAATCTGTGAGACCATTCCCAAGAGCAACAAACCGCAAAACAGTTATAAAGAGAGTAAAAGTAAGATTCAGAATCTATACTGACACCCTTGAGAAAAAAACGCCAAAAAATAAATAAATAAATAAATAAATGGCACTAATAGTAACAAAGGATGAAAAAAAAAACATCTGCAAGCAACGAAAAGGTAATTGGATTTTCCGACGAACAAAGAACCCCCCCCCCCCCCCCCCCTAAAACAAACAAACAAAGAAAAAAACAACAACTGAAATTCGCTTCTGAAGACATCTAGGATTTAATGATATTAAAGAAGATTAAAATATCTTTTGACCTGTTTTTACATTTAAGGGGTGAATGAGATAATAATGGTCAATAACTTTATGTTAATGAAATTCTGTAAGAATAATAGTAATGTATATTTTGTAGGCAGAGATGAAAATGTAAATGGTTTTAGTGACAATGATGTTCAATTTCTGCGGAAAAAGGACCAAGCACATCATTTTATTTTTATTGATATCAAAAATAATTTTCAAATTAAAAGTAAGGAAATAATTTCTAAACTCCCACAACTTGCGATTGTTGGTGGTTACAACCTGTTCCATAAATCCTTTAGACTTTAACATAGACTTAACTGAATACAAAGTTAGATAGTAACAATAATTGTTAAGGAAGATTTGTAAAAAAATTAACTGTCCACACTTGCCCCCCAATATATTTTTTTGGTTTTGTCGACGCTAACCCCTTGTAGGGGTTAGTGTGGACACAGGGATCAATGTTAAAAACTATCAATTTTCTTATTGTTTAACTGTATTTATCATCATCTTCTCTTTATATTAATAAACAGGAAATATCATTCTTCAATTTAATAGGATTGTGAAATTTTTAAAATGCTTTCAGAATTCTATAACATAATATTAAACTTTTCTGTCCACACTAACCTCCCCCCCCCCCACTCTCCTACACTGTGCCATAAAAAATATGAAAGAAAATAAGTTTTAACATTTGTAACTTTAAATTGCATTTTAATATCAATTGTACAGAAATATCAGGATGTTTTCCGCTAAAGTGTTTGAACCCAAACAATTATATTGATTCTGTTGCGAAGTTTTTGTATTCTTTCGATTATTTTGTAATATTAAAAATGTTTTAATGTTTTTGTTAAATGAGATTCGAGGATTGCTCGGAATTTAAAACGTATTCACTTGAATACAGTAACAAGGTATTATTTTGTATTGTATGCAATTCTACCTTGTTGCTGCATTATTTCCTTAACTATAAAAATGATAAGTGTCACCGATTTACGCTCTATATCAATGAAAAACTTGATTTTCAGTGAAATTAAAATTTTACATAAAAAATCACTATACAGCGAATGTTTTTTCAGCGGATTGTGAATTTAAAGGATACCCATTAAAGCATACAACACATTCGTGATGAAAATCGGATCAAATGCTTATTCTTCTGTAACACTGAAGGTGTAATTCATCTCCAATTCTGTATTACTCATATTCATCAGTTTTTTTAATACTTTAGTTATTTTTCTGATTTATCTCAAAGACATTTCTTTTAGTTCTACACAGCTCTAGTACAGTAAAAAAGCGTAAATTTATGTAGAAGCCATTCTTCTTTGACAAGCTTGGAAAACTATTAATTTTCTAAGAAATGCATAATTATTAAAATAACTGTATTGGTAAATAAAAGCAAACTACTATAATGTGTAGTAGCTTCTTTATTTTTGTTTTTCCGTCGCATCTGTCACTGACTACGAATTATAGACACATAAATATTTTATAGTCTGCGAACATATTATTTAGAAAGAAATGCAATTAAGATTTCTTTTCTAATCGACTTTTCAAACCATCTGTATGTGATACAGTATTTTGCTTAAAGTTTTGTTATCTAATAGGGTGTCAACGATTTTAATCAGTTGATTTAAATCAGCGATTAAATCGTGATTTTAATGAACTGATTTTTTAAAAAAATCATTGATTAAAATAAAAAATTTTCTAAATGTTTAAAATGTCAAAAAAGTATTAAAATCTAAGATGGACATAATTTGAAAGTTTCTACAGATATTTTGACTTATGAATAAACAAAAGAGCTTTAAATAGTTGTTTCTAAGCTTATTTCCTGAGTATTGTAAAAATTTAAAAACAGTTGAGTTTGTAAAAAACATTGTTTTTATCCAACATAAAACAGTTTCATGTAATAATTATATTTAAATCTGCTATAATTTGCAATGTCATAATTCCCTTTAGGTAATCAATTTATGCATTATTTTATATAAAATAAACATAGCAAGTGTAATAAATTTCTACAAGTAAAATAATAAATAGTCAGTGTCTTAGTTTCTCGGTCTACTTTTGTAATAATAAATTAATAGCAATCGAAGAAGAATGAAAGGGTGACATCTGCTCAACAATTGTTTGTAAATGAATGCACAAGAGAAAAAGAACTAATTGCTATAAAGATGTTAAGCACAGCAAGAGCTTCTTCGGTATAGGTTGAATAAATGTTTTTTTTTTTTTTTTTTTTTTTTTTTTCACTTTGTAACTCATATATAGTAAATAAAAAAAATAATTAGGGATCGAAAAGGCGGCAAAACTTTTCTTAAAAAGAAAAAAAAAATTAACAATTGAAAGCTAATAATCCACCACTGAGAGGTAATAATGCTGTTATATAAATATTTTGAGAATTTCAGATATAACTGGCTATCCTTATATTTATTCTGTATGTGTGTATGGATGGGTTTAACTCATTTTCATAATTTTTTTGGCTAGCATACACATACATGTGTGTAAGTTTAGATTTTGGTGAGGTGATTAACAGTATTTTTTGTAAGTACAAATGCAAAACGAGCTGCAAATAATATTTGTTAGTTCCCAGCAAACACATACCTTTCGGCACACGATCGAACCGCAGCCGGCAGTGTCGGTTAAGTGTCGGCCTCGGCACATTGGTTTCGGTGAAGTTTCGGCAGCATAGCGGCAACTGAAACTTAAGTATCTGCTTTTTCGACTACCGGTTACCGTAATTGGTCCCCTTATGGTTACATATCGGCAAGCGACTTATACCGGCAAGCGACGCAGGACCGATATGTGATATCTGATAGTAGTACGATTAGATGAATACCAACATCGGTCCGAATTCGGAATTTTTAGTCTTAACCGACATTTTTTCTTTTACTTAATTTTGTGTGAGTTTGAGTTTATATATTTCACATAAAATTTTAATAGTGATAAACATAAAATTGTCAAAGAAAACCTATGTTTATTTATTTAAAAAAAAATGTTTTGAATTCATTTTTAAAAGGATTTACAATTTTTTGAATCATCAAAAGATTTTTTTAAATCGCTCCTTAAAATTATTACTCATTATAAACTTAATCAGAGAAAGAAAAGAAAAATACTCCATAAGTTAATTCAAATTATTTTCCAATTATATATTCATTTTAAAAATAATAGTTAAGTTTCTTATTTTATTTAAAAATGAAATTATTAAAAAGCTTTTAAAATTATTTTACAAGCTATAAAAATATCAAAAAATCTACACATCTTTTTAGCATTAAAATTTAAAAGAAAGATTCCGAAATTTCTCCTTTCTAAAAAATTATTTACTAAATGAAAAAAAAATATATTTCTATTGTATTTTAAGATTAAAAAATGTTCATAAGTAAAAGAATAAGTATTGCTACATTGTCATTAAAAATATATTCTACTTTAAATCATCAAATGACAGATAATGAATTCTTATTCTAATTAAAATTTTAATTAAATTGATTAATTTCCAACTTTATTTATTAAAATAAGTTTTTCCATGTTAAAACTAGTATGTTGTGGCCATCACAAAACTTTCTTCTATATAAATCACGTCAATTAAATCATTTAAATAGTAGAAGAAATTACATCAATTTATCACCAATTCATATCAAAGTATATCTGAATTTCAAATTTGATGAAAATTCGTGCATTAGTTCTTGAAATAGAGCTATAGCGGAAATTCTGAAAAAATGTAGCATAGCAGTGCCACCTGTTGAGCGATTTAATAAACAGCACCAATTGATATCAAGGTATACTTGAATCTGAAGTTTGATGAAAATCTGTGCATTAGTTCTTGAGATAGAGCTATTGCGGAAATCGCGAAAAACGCAGCATAGCAGCGCCACCTGTGGGGCGATTTACACCAAAAACTAATCAGCACCAATTTATATTAGGGACTACTGGAATATAAATTTTTATTAAATTCTGTGCATTAGTTCTTGAGATAGAGCGCCCACAAAATTTGTGTCACATACAGACAAACTCACAGAACCACAGACTTACAGACAGACATTTTGTAAAAACATGTTTTTCGGAATCTCTGACCCCTAAAACGTGCAAATCCGTCGAAAACCGGAAGTCGAAATTTTTCATGAATCCAATACTTTCTTCTTGTAAAGATGGAAGAAAGTAAAAATGTTTTATAAATTAACGCAACGCATGTAATTATATTATAATAACTAATAAGAAAATTTTATTAACTGAACAAAACCTCTAAAAATAATTAATTTTATTAAATATTTAATAATTTTTAAATTTATGGAAAAAAAAAAACAATTCGTTTGCTTTAACTAGTTCGCTAAAATATTTATTTAATTCATTTAAATACTAAATTAACTTTTAAATATATACGGATATGACAATTACAAAAAAAACAACTTTAAAACAATTCAAAATTCCAATTTTCCCATCTACGATCTACCCACAACAACAAGCCATCACTTAGTCTTCCCCGTATTACCCCATAAGAATCCTCCCCGCAGCAAGGCTCAGTGGCTGAGTGGTTAAGGCGTTTACCTTCTGTACCTGAGGTCCTCTGATCGAAACCAACCTGTTCCAACGCCGAAATACGCTCCCTTGAAATATTGACAAAGACACATGTCAAGATGGCTAATAGATGGCGCCATCAAAAAAGATTTTTTTTTCAATTGATGCTGCTGTCGGGCTGCAGCCGGCATAGTATCCTGCCGGCAGTCTCGCCGATCTTGCCGGCACCGGTCCGACCAAGCGCCAGCCTAACGGACCGACTATCGCCCGGGGGACCACAAAAGTGTTGGAACCGATATCGGCAACCTGATATCGGGCCGTTTCCGCCAGAATCGGCAAGCGGCAGTCGTCCGATTGCTTCCCGATAGCTCTGTGTTTGTTGGGTTTGTTATTTGTGGTACTAACTAATGAACTTACTTATTTGCAGTTTTTATTAATTCTGTAATTACTCACTGTTTCTTCTAGGCCATTTTTTAAAGGGTGCCGCAGCCTGCCCCTTTTGAAATTGGCAAAATGTACCCTGCCTTAAAAAAAAAATTAGTTAAATTCACTTGTGGTTGTAGCCAGAGATTTCTTGTAAAAATCTCCCCTATTCAACAGTATTTCTAAATTCATGTGCTCAAGATCTTGCATAAATAATAAAACTTTATTTCTTTAGGAAAAACAGGATATCGTTAAAACATGTTGTTATTTAATTGTATTTTTTAATTTTTGATTCATAAAATTATTAAAAATTAAGGACATTTTATTTATCATACTAAAAATTATTATTATTTTTTTCTTATATCATTACTAATATATTTCCTCATGAAATAGTGCTCATTCTTGGAACTAGCATCCTGCCCTTTTTCTTTCTAAAATGAATAGATATTACATTATTAATTATTTTAATAATTAAAGCTTAAAAATGTATAATATATTCCTAATTAGAGAGTTAATTGTTTAATAATTATTAATTTGAAATAGTGTTAACTATTTAATATTAAATGCAGTTATTAATAATTTTAATGAATGATAAATATCACTAGTATTTAATAAAGTTTTACATAATTATTACAATATCAATGTATATAACATTATTGTATGACACTAACTAACGAAACTACTAATTTGCAGTTTCAAAATTTCTGTAATTACTAACTAATAATTATAATTTTATTAATTAAAGTGTAAAAACATAGATTATGTTAGCAATTAGTGGTTTAATTGTTTTGGAAACCTAAAACTCTTGGTAGCTATTCAGTATTTGAACACTGGGGAAAAAATCATAAAAATCCGATTTAAATAAAAACCGATTTTTTAGATATAAAAAAAAGAAAAAGTCATGATTTTTTTTACACCGTATTATCGAATGATTGTAACTGTAATTAATGCCTTAAAGGAGAAGAAAATAAAATATCCTTATTGACGAGTCAAGTTTCTCAGTAAGAATAAAATTAATTTATTGCTGTTCTAAAAAGTATAGAAAAGTGCTTGTTCTTTTCATTTAAACATTTCTTGAAACTAGAATGTCTTTTCGAAATAAAAAATCTATTTTTAACATACTTCAAACAAACATTTATGAAATATTTCGAAAGATACTTTCAGCTTTCTTTTTCGTCATATTTGGCACCTGAAATATTTTATATTTTTAGCTTAAAAAAATATTAGCAGAGGAAAAAGTATTTCTAAGCAAGCAAGAAAAAGTGAAAGAGGTGGAAAAATCCAAAATCTGAAAATGAGTAAGTTTTCTTAGTGACAAGCTATAAATTGAATTTAGGGACTTCAAAGAAAGCTTTAAATTTATCAGTTTTCGCCTGGTGGATGAAATTGTTTATGAAAGAAAAAGTATTTTTTTTTTTCTTTGTTTGAAACAAAACCGAACTTTTTTCTGTTGGCTTTTGAAAGAAAAGGTGAAATATTGAACAGTTAAGAAAATAATTCATTCGGAAAAAATGCAGACTGTGCGTTAATTTATCATTTGTTAAATTCCTTTTCTTATTCTTTTTTTTTTTTTTTTCCCGATAACGTATCTAGTAGATATTTTGATATCAAATAACATTGTTTCATATGAAAAAATTCAGGTTTTCAGATTTCATTAAGAAGTTTGTTTTAATTTTCAAAACTTTCCAATATAAAAGAAGAATGCCCGGTTCCTATTCATCAGTCTGTTCGCGCTCTAACTTTCGTAAATATCCTTATAATGATACCAAATTTGAATATGTTATTTAAGTTCACCACAGCATATTTAACTGTTGAAAATAGTGCGCGTAACATTTATAATTATGTTACAGGAACACAAAAGAATAAAATGCATTACGACCTTTGTGTTGCAACTATTTGAAGTCCGTTTTAGTTATTATGTTAAGATATTTTAAACAGACCGAAATAGATGTTTATTGATTTATCAAATATACACTAACACAGCAATTCTCCTTAACTTGGACCTCGAGTTAAGAGAGTAACCTATAAGTCCATTGCCCATATAACCTATTGCCCTAAAAAAGCTTTTTCTCAAAACAAGTTCAGTGAACATTTCTCCTTTCTTGCTAAGGTATAGAAGTATAAGCAATTAGTTGCTCATTTCATAATACCACTTTACTTATCCTATTAATGGATGATGCTACTTTTACCGGTTCAAAATTTCGCTTAAAGTACTGATTATACACGCGAAAATAATTTTATTAGTTAGAAATCGTTATCAATAAATAAGGGCAATTTTGGAGTGATAGAAGTAAAGCGCGCCGCAGTAACCAAAATTTAAAACCTTTTTTTTTTTTTCTCCCTCAAAGCATCATTTTCAAAATCGGTTTCAAATCTTCAGCTCCGCTAATTTTCAATCAATCAACTTTAATCATTTTGAAAATTTTAACACTTCTCTAATGAAATACGTAGGATTTTTCCGAACTATTGATACCTCGCTTTTCTGTGTAACTTTCAGTAACGAAATTTTTGGTTGAAAATTCTCATTTTACTTTGAATCGACGCTATGTCGCTAAAGATGTATATATTTTAAAGCGGCTACTTCACTAGCCTTTTGACTAATCTATTTTTTTTTTTTTGTTTCTTTGTTCTGGGCCATGTCTATGATGAGTTTTAAAAATTCATTAGTATTATTACGTGTGTAGTCGTATAGTATGAGCGTGTAGTCGTTTAACCATAGCTAGACACCTTTTCCGCAATTCTAGCTTTATCCATTAAGGCTGCTAGTCACTCAGCTTCTAAATCATCCTCACTAATGGTAAGTTTATGGGTGTTTGATGCGTTCGTATATTTAAAATATCTCCTCGGGAGATTAATATTAAAAAAAATTTTTTTTCTGCGTACTCTTTTTTTCTCAATTCTCAAAATATTTCTAAAACACATACTTAATTTTATATGAAGTGTTAAAATCTTATTTGCAGCTCGTCAGCTTTTAGTAGATAAAATGTTAAATTAAGCATATATTTTAGAAATATTTTGAGAACTAACGAAAAAATTAACATCTTTTAAGAATAATACAAAAAAAAAAAAAAAAAAAAAAAAAAAGCAATTGAAAACATTAATTTCTTGAGAAGATATTTTAAATATATTATTGCATTCTACGCGCATAGACTTAGCATTAGTGAGGGAAATTAGGAAGCTGAGTGACTAGCAGCCTTAAAGAGATTTTTGAGTGTGCCGGACTTTATTTTGTATCCGGATATAGTTGTGAATCTCTTGCAAAGTAGGTGTTTTGAATCTTGCTTTTGTTTTGCCTTATGCAGAAGAAACCGAAAATGAAAAAAAAAAAAAAAAAAGTTTTCTTGTCAGTTAAAAGGTGTTCTTTCCAGTGGTACTAACGGTAATTGCATCAGAAGTGTCCCTTTTGAGATATAGACATTTAAAAATGGGGTTTTTAATTTAATTTTTAATTTAATTTTTGAGGGCATTTCAAAGATGAATAAAGTAATAAATATTTAAGCAGGCAGAAACGACTTTAGTTAGTACTATGTCACTTCCATACGTATTTAACTAATAAAGTGACAATCTTTCAAACTAATTTGTTCAGTAGTTACAACTTGTTAAATTAAGGGACAAATTCATAGCGACCAGCTGTAATATGGCCTAGCTTGAGGACAAAAGGCGATAAATGTATCGATGTCTGATCTTTAATACTGCTATTATGTTTTTCAACACAATAAGATGACAAACTTGTTGATTTGATTGTTTTTCCTGCGACAGTGAAATAGCGAACTTTACTGAAGCATCCATTGTGCTCCTACCATGCTTACTTCCCACTCTATGATACATGGTGAATTTTTTTATTAATTTGTTCGTTGGTACCTTAGCTGCCTTTGAGACTAAATCTTCACGGAAAAAAAATGAGGTTAAACCAACACGTCCTATAAGACGTGTTGGTTATAGGACGTGTTGGTTAAACACGTTCATTACATTTTCATCCCTGAAGTTGAAGAATAATTCGTTAAGTATTTTTTTAGATTTTCTACAAAACATCTAAAATTGAAAAGGTCCCGGATACTTTTGAGCAGATAGTGTATCCATAGTAAATTGGTGTAAATGTATTTTTATAAACAGTTTGCATTTCTTAAAAAAAAAAAATCTCGAAAAAACTTTTAATTTCAGGGCGTCAAAATGGTATTACCCTTTGAACCCTTTAAATGAGTTACGTTCTGTAAATTAAATATCATTGTTTCGTTATCAAAAAATAAATAAATGTGTGTACTTAATAGTTTTTGAGTTATAGGATCATATATCTCTATTTGTATTTCAATAAACATGAAAATATGCACCTGTTTCGCTTGGAACATTAATAAAGATATTGACGATGGCAGGCATCCTAGTGAGGCTGTAAACGCATCATTTAATCTTTCTTTGCATCAGGTTTTACAATGACAGTATAAAATGCTCTGATGTTTATAAACAACTAAGTCCAGCATGGCTTGCTTAGTTTCAAGTATTTCTTTAAATTGGTTTAATGGTTTTGTTTCCTGATGCCTGTACAGTGATACAGACGATGCTCGTTAATTCGAACTCACAGGAACCAAAAAAAAAAAAAAAAAAAGCTAGCTCGAAAAACCCACTTTTAAAAAAGAAAACGACTTTTCATCCTGTCAATAAATAAACATATTTTGCACAATATTAGAAAAATGTATCTTTTCTGTAATTCGAATTGTAAACACACACACACACATATTTATATATATGTTACATTTAAAAACTAAAACTATTAGAAGCATATTAATCTTAAAAATCTAAAAAAATGTCCCACCTTTATCGTAAATAGAAACAGGAAAATAACGTAAAACAGAAGGAATTAAAATACGCAAGTAAAAATTTTAATGAAAATAAATTACAGTTTTGAAAAAAAAAAAAAAAAAAAAAAAAAAATCAGCCAAGTGATGTTTGTTGCAACTCGTTATTCCTAAGTTTTTCAACCAATCTTTCTATTTCAAATAAAATATTTGTGTTCGTTGCTTGCAGAAGGCTACATTTGAATAAAACTTTTTTAATACATTTGAATAAAACTTTTTTAAATACCAATTGCACACATTACTGATTTTTCATTACTAATTTTAAGGACGTTGGGAGTCTCATCATCTGACCCAGAGTCATCTTGAAAAATATCGCAGCTTTTTTTTTTTTTTTTCCTTTGATAATAAATTTTTTAGTTCAAATTAACTTGTGTGATAAAAATAAGTTCGAATTAACGAACTAGTTAAAATAGAAATATTTCAGGACTTTGATTAGTTCGGATTAACTGAGTTCGAATTATCGCGCGTCCACTGTTTTCTTTAAATGCCGTTATTTTAAAACAATTTTTTCTGTTAAATATTTAAGTCTCTTTTAAAATTTCGAATTTTTAATCCCCCCTCCCCCCCCCACCCCAACCACCGCCTCTCTCTGTCCTGACTTTATTCTTGGATATTTAGCTTTGGGAATATTTAAGAAAAATATTCGTTTATTTCAACTGATTATAATACTTTCATTTGAAAACAGCTACTGAAAGTGCCAGATGAGCAGATTTTGAAAATGCACTGGAGATATATGTGAATCACGGAGCTTAACTTCACAGTATGTTTTAGTGAACAATGGTAAGTAACAATAGAATGAAATGAAGTTGATATTATTTGTAAAATTAATAACGAATGGCTTTGCTTTCACAAAATCTTCCTACCTTACAATGAAGCCAATAAAAATCTAACTTAAAAATTTAAATTTTCTCCTCCAAAGGTTGAAAAAAATTGAATTAACTACTTTCTAACTTGCTAAATAAATTCCATGATTACCATTAGAATGCCTGCCAGTTATTGCAATAATATCTCTATTAATGTTTCTTCTAAGGCTTTTGCATAAGAAAAGTATGGATGATTTTCCAACCTGTAAATGACTTGACAATACTGGAATCTAATATTTTTAATAACGATCATTTTCTGAAGTAATTTGTGTTTATTTTATTTTATTAACTTATTAAGTTAGTTTAAAACCTACTTTTTTATATTTGAATCTTACTTTGAACCGAAGAATCGGTTAATCGTTTTTATTTATTTCCAGGTTTCAGAATGAAATGGAGAGAGCGACGTTCTTGCCGAACTATTCCAATTTTATCCATTTGTCTACTTTCTTGCTCTGCTTGTCTTCTTTATTTCTTCAGGTTGATGTTTCTTGTTGAAGACACATCTTTCCATATGATGCCTGACGTTTCAGTGCAGGACTTCCTAGTGAATACAAGTGGGTGTCAAATTCCTGCTTGGGATCCTTGGGATGAGTCTGTGAAATTATTTTATAAACCAACTTCTCGCTACAAATGTAGTGGAAAACCTTCCTTTTTAAGAGTTCTTCCTAATGCTGTTATCTCCTTAGATGAAACTTTTCTTAGATATTATTACGAAATTGATCCTCAAAACGTATCTTGCATTTACAATGAAATCCAGCGGAATACATCCATTACTGATGAAAATACCGATAATCGTATTATTTTGTATAAACCTTTAAATTTAACTTTTGATAAACCTCTTGGAATAGATTTTGTAAAGACAATGTGCCACTTTGTAAATCCTGCTGATGAGAACGTGCAGATGTTTCATGAATTTCTTCCTCTTACTCCATTAAAAACAGACGTGGAATACCGTTCTACTAGATTACAAGAGAAAATATCGCCTATGAATAGGCCTATGAATGTTATATTTATAGGATTAGACTCTATATCTCATTTAAATTTTTTGAGGCATTTTCCAAACTGCAAAAAATTTCTTCCTCGTGGTGCATCATTATTTAATATGGAGGGCTATACGAAGGTTGGAGATAATACTTTTCCAAATATAATGCCATTATTAACTGGCCACTTTTATCAACATTTTTATAATGAGGCTTCTAATAAATCAATGTTTTTTGACGATGTTGCCTTTATCTGGAAAGTTTTTTCTGAATTAGGATATCGAACATTATTAGCAGAAGATGCTCCAGATATAGCAACTTTTAATTACTATAGAAATGGTTTTAAAAATCCACCTACAGATTACTATTATCGTCCATTTGCTTTGGCTGTTGAATCTTCTGAAATCAAGAAAAAAAGTAAATCCCATTGTTTTGGTAATAAAATGGAAATGGAAGTTATTTATGATTATTTAAAAAGTTTTGTAGATACTCTTGGTAATGATCGCCCGTTTTTTGCATTTACTTTCCTGGCTAGGCTAACACACGATATTTTAAACTATGCCGGTTATGCTGATGAACCTACTTACCGTTTGTTAATGCATTTGGAAAATTCAAAAGTTTTAGAAAATTCTTTGCTAATATTTTTTAGCGATCATGGTATTCGATATGGGCCAATTCGTAAAACCTACATCGGTCAGTTTGAAGAACGAATGCCATTTATGAATCTCTATGTGCCAAAATGGTTCCTAAATAAATATAAAGTATTCGAGCAAAATTTAAACGCCAACAAGAAGCAGTTAACTACTCCATTTGATATCCATGCTACACTACTTCATTTAGCTTCTATAATAAGTGGGAATGATGATCTGGCTGATATTCCTAAACGGGGAGTAAGTTTGTTCAAGGAGGTGCCTCCGAACAGAACATGTACTACAGCATCGATATCACCACATTGGTGTCCGTGCCAAAAATTCAAGTTGATTTCTATAGCTGATTATTTAGTTCAAAAAGCAGCTAAAGTTATAATAGACTTTGTAAATAATCGTATAAGTGCCTATAGAAAAAATTGTGCTACACTGAGTTTAGATAGTATTTTAAGTGCGAGACTCGTAAGGAAAGATAACTCCAGCATCTCGGATAATTTCTTAATTGCTGTTTCTGCCTCACCAAGTTATGCCATCTTTGAGGCTACGGTACACTGTGATTCAACCAAAGAAAATACTTGTCACGTTCTTGATGATATTAGCAGAATTAATGAATATGGAAAACAATCCATTTGCATAAATGATGCTGAATTGCGGAAGTTTTGCTACTGCCTTAGCTGAATGTAAGCATCTTTTTTATATTGTGCCAAATTTTTTTTTCTTTCTCTCGCCAGATAAATTATATTAGCGCTGTACTTAATTTTTGCGCCACTTTCTGTTGAATTACTGAAAAACCAAATCAAAAGATCTCTCCGAGTTCCTTTTTTGTTTTGTCATTCCATGATGTGCAGGCCAGTATTTTTTTCTTTTTTAGCAGCTAGGGTTGTAAGTGTATTTTGTGTATGAAGCACATCTTATGATGTGGTATTACGTCCTGATTTTATATAAACTAAATCTCATTTTGAATTTGAATGGAACAGGTAACTGTTGTAACTTTATCAACTCTTAACCTGACAGGGATGAGTGGCGATAAGGGATTTACCTAATTAAATACCATTTGATGTTTATTTGTTTATTTTTTATATTTTGTGGTATATTACAACCTTTGTTCGATATGACCGTCCATTGCAGTGACTTTTTCATTATAACGACCCATGCTAAAAATCCAAATTATTTGTTCATTCACGTAATCGTATCTTTACATCTATAACGACCGTTTTCAGCTTTTCTACTAAGTTTGTTCGATATTATTTCAATGTACGAAAAACTTAAGAATGCTTTAGAATTTTTCTAAAAGATAAAATTCCTTTTTGCCACTATTTAGTTAGCGAATGTTTTTCATTTATATTCAGTGGGGAAAATTTCTGTTATTGATACTTATTTTGGAGACAATGAGCCTTTTGAGTTCAAAATTATAGAGTAACATATAGCTGCCAACCTTTTGTGGTTTTTTTTTTTCCAAGTCAAGAAACATACATGATACTATAAAATTTATTTAATAATGTAACATTTTTCGTTATGCTACTTTATTTAGTTTCATTTCTTAAGGATACCTTTACTGATAATTTCTTGAAAAATAGGTGAACTTTGAGGGGTTTTTTTTAGACAAAAGAGGAATATTCTATTTTTTTTTACAACTCTTTATTAATCTTTTAAGAATCGAATCATATTTTTTATAGAAAAGAAAAATTCAAGATGGCCTCCAGTATGGTGGTCTGAAGAATCTTAGGTTTGAAAAGAAAATAGATTCCAAGGAGATTCTTATTCTTTATAGATATAATTCAATCGAGCTACTGATAGTCGTGGCATATAGTGAATGTAAAGCCGAAACATGTACAATAAGATGTTGAGCTCATGTTGTTTCGGTGTTGCTTTATTTTTTTGTCTGTTAGATATGCTAAAGAACATAATATTTTGTCCATTCTGGACAGAAAAAAATCATCTGCATTGACGGCGTAACTCCTGGCCTCGCGACCACCAGTAATTCTCAAAACGTTAATCGTTCTTAATAAAAAAAAAATTCCTTCATTAAATAAATTTGCTGCTATATATGTAGCGATTCGCACAGTTTTATAACCTGGCCATCCCTTTCCTCCTGGAATGCCAGTACTTTCGACAAGCTAGAGCAACGTAAATAATGAATGGATTCAAAAACCCTTTTAACAGCCCATTCTACACATCTCTCAAAAAAGTCATTTTTAAAAGCACTGAATACTTTGGTCACATACAAAAGTTCAGAGTCAAATCATGATCCTTTGATTTTGTATCCTTTGATGTTACTTGTGCTAATAATTAGGTAGAAAAAGTGTTATAAAACAACAGAAAAGGAACTGTGTATTTTTCTGCTGTTATGAAAAAGCTGAGCATTTTAATATCATAATTACGTAAGCTGTACATTAATATCAAGAGTTACTTGCAAATCTATTAAAAACTAATTTCAACTTAATTCATAATAACATAAATACCTTTTCAAAGACTTCCATTACAGCGACCTCTCATTATTATCGATGTTTTTCCGAGGACCGACGAGGGCCGTTCCAACGAGCGCCGAATGTAGAAGCAATTTACCCGCCATTTTATATATATATATATATATATATATATATATATATATAATTGATGACAATTTTAATAGCTACTAATCAGACTAATATTTCTTAATTTCTAGTAGATTATCCTACTAATTTAGAATTAACAGAAAACCTCTTATCGAACAATACAATTAACTTTTTAGATCTTAAAATTACACTAAAAGGCAGCAAAACAATAACTGATCTACATGACAAATGTAAATAATTTAAATTCAAAGTTAATACATTTACTAATTTTAAATCTTGCCTTCATAATTCTGTATTTCGTAATATTTTCCTTAAACATTTATATAGAATAAAGTCTTTATGTTCTCATCTAATTAACAGCAATATTAAAAAACTAATTTATGGTGCATTAAATATGGTTTTCCTAAAAGAATTCATATATTTTTTAATATGCAATTAGTACATATATGATCTTAAAAACCAAATTAACATGCGTTAAAAAAATAAAGTAATAAAACATTAATTAAAAATAATAATAATAATAATAAAAATATAGGACGGATGGGTGGGTAAATGTTAGAGTACGGAGGAGGGTGGAGTTGTCTGTATAATACGCACTGGTTAATTAGAAAAAAAAATGGGGCATTGGATTTATAAATACGTTGATTTAATACAGTTTATATTGTGTATTCGATACTTTTATATGTATATTTTTGTAGTTATATTTATAAATTTATTAATTCCAATTAAATTTATTTATATTCACTAATCATTAATTTATAAAGTTAACGTTTAACTTGTATTTAAATTATTAGCTCAATGAGGACAATATCATATTAATTTCTAATAGTATATTACATTAAACTAGAAGACAGCCCGTCAGAATGACGTGTTTGCATTTTAAAAAGAATGATAAAGTATTGCATTATAAAATAATTATGAAGTAATAAATTATATCTTATCTGACAAATAGGGTCAAGTGGGGTAAAATAGTTATAAAAACAGCCCATTTTTCATTGAAATTTAATTTGCAAGAAAAATATTAATTGAATTGGTACAATAATGGCATGGATTATGCAAATGAACTTCACTCACAAAATTTGAAGAACTATTTCACAAAAAAAGTGCAAATTAGTACTAATAAGTGCTATTTTAAAACATATAGTCAATTAACTTTCGTCTTTGTTCATTCCATTTAAAAAAATCACTAGCCTTCAATTTCTTATAAATCAGAAAAAAAAATAAATGAGTCATTCACGGCTGTGAAGAAAAAATTAAAACAGCCCGAATATAAAAATTCTAACAATATGGCATTTAATACACACTTCGCTTACCTTACATTGTCATTTTTTAAGAAAGTTTTTATGCATGGAGTTCGTTCAGATCGCTATATTGCCAATGAACTCTATTGTCTGTATTTTAATGAATCTCAAAGGAATGAATCGGAAACATTCATAATTAAACATTGTTTTTGAATACAGCTTTATTGAAAAAATTAAATCTCTGAAAATTAAAATTAAATGACTGATTTTAACGAAAGATTATCGGGACCCGGATGAGTTCACTTCGGAAGTGTTATACACTTAGCGCTATTATACATATAATGCAAACAAAGTTGATAACATGCAGAATAAAACACAATTTCAACAGAAAATTTATTTGCTTTTATTAATTGCCGATAGCTGGCACCAAAATAATAATTATATAATTTAAATTTTTAAAAGTTTATCTCAGATTAAATCCTGATTTTTTTTAAACATGCATAAAGAAACCTGTAATAAATTTTGATTATTAAAAATCATCTTTTACCACATTAGTAAATTGCAGCTATTAATTGCATTAACAGATTTTTTTCTCTCTAATTCTTTTAATCAATTACAAATGTATTTTCCCTACAAAATACAAAATTTTATTTGCATTGATACACACACATATATATAAAACCGTTAAAAGCCATTGCAAAATACCAACAAAAAGCGTGAAATTAATTCTAATTACATTTTATAAGAAATATTCCTTTTTTTCCCCAATGTCTTTAGAATTCAAAGAATTTCAAAACAAAATTTCTTTGTTTTATTTTAACTATCGATAGATGGCGCCAACAAAGCCTGCACGTTCACAACGAATGCGATACGAACGAATGTTTACACTTTTATGCAGGGAGAGATTAAGCTGTCAATCAAGTTTCTACTGAAGTTATCTCAGAATATATACATAATTGAATGCAAGTCATCTCTCAAATGTTAATTTATTTAAAAAAAAAATCTTTCTAAAAATGTAACTTTTTTGAAGTTTTATTCGAAAAAATAATTTTGAATAAAAATGGCCGAATGGAATTCGATAAAGCGAAGTGGTGTATCGGGGATCCGGAAGTGCACACTTACTGCTGTTATATGTATAATGAGAATAAAATGCATGTTTTAATTATAAATTTTATTGTTTGTTCTACCCTCTCCCCTTAATCTGGTTTGTTTATTTTTTAAGAGTTTGTGGACACATTAAATGAAACTAATTAATTACATAATTTAATTATTATTACTATTATTAATACTAATTCCTTAGCATCATAATTTTAATAATTTATTTATTTATATTTAATTATATATCTATTTAAGTGTTGATGCACTGTACTTAAAGGAATTTAAATAGTTATATGTTATTCCTGGAACATTTATTTATGTGGAACATTAATTAATGAATCAATATCACCAATTTGCATATTAATTTTATTTACTATATTATTTATTTATTTTTTCTAATATAATGGTATAAATTTATTAACATATATTTAATTATTATTTATTATCACATAAGTTTGCAGCACTTCACTAATTCATTGGAAATACATGGTGAAATTCATTTTTAAATTATCTATAGAGGGCGCTGGTCATATATATTGAGGAATATACTTGACCATATTGTACATTACTACTCCTTGGTCCATCAACATTTAAAAAAAGTTTTTTGGCAACATGTGCATGTAATTTTCTTTAATTGTATTTGATCTTGCCTCTTTCTAAGTCAGCAATGCTTTCAATATGGTAATGTGTATTTCATTTTTTAATCCTTTTAAATCATGTTTTATTTTTAACTTATTTGTTTTACACAATTTATTTCTCTATTTTTTGTGTGTTGGTAGTTCTAAACTCATATTCTTTAGCTTTTTTTTATGGCTAATATGAAGATGAAACCACACACTTTATTTGTGGAGCTTTAGATTCTGTCGAAATTCTACAAATATCCATTTTTCTTTTTCTGCTCATTTTATTTATTTTTTTTATGTTTGATGGTAATTTGTCATGTTTTTTAATGGTCATCAACATCATATTTTTAATGGTCAACATAATGGTCAACTTAACTTAATTTCAGCACTGGCTGAACTTAATTAACTCAAAGCTATTGCTGTTGATCTTGGTTATTCCTCTAATATTATTGATTCTATTTATAAGAAATTGACGCGAAATCCGTCCATTCTGAAAAGCATTCTAATTCCAACTCTAATAGTTCAGTTGTGTTACCATTTTTTCCTAAAATCAGTCAGCAAGTTGCTAAAATCTTAAGAAGGTTTGATTTTAATGTTATTTTTTCTCCTGTTAATAAAATTATTTTTTCAAATATCAAACACCCCGTTGATCGCCTAGATAACTGGGGTATTTACCAAATCTCTTGCCAGTGTGGCCTTTCTTATATTAGCCAGACTAAACGTGCTCTTAGATTTCGTTTAAAAGAGCATGAAGGTTATGTTAAAAATCGGGAGCTCAAACGTTCTTCTATTGCTCCACATTCTTGGTCTTCTCAACATAGATTCGATTTTTCCTCAGCCATCATTATCCAAAAATGTTCTTCTAACCTTGATCTTGATTTTAGGGAAGCTTACCGCATAATTAAAAATTCTCACTCTTTAGTCAATGACTTATTTAGTACTGTTGATTTTCCAAGTATTTGGAAAGCATTAATTTCCCCTTTTTTGGTTTCTTTTTCTTTCCTTCTCCGGTCGATGTCGCTATTTGTCCACCCAGTCGTTTCCACTGCTTCTCTCTCATTGGTTGTTTTTGACGCCTTCGCTACCCGCATAGGGTATATAAGCCAGCGCATCTCTGTCTATCATTTTGCTCAGCCTTGCTTTTTCTAGCACACTGTTCCTTTTACCCTATCTTGCACTGAAGAAGAATCTCGGTAGTATATTCGAAACAGCTGTTTGCTGCTTTTCATGTATTATTTGTGCATTTATAAACATTGGTTTTCCCTTTTTAATATTGTTGCACCAAAGGCTTTATTTGCTACTTTTATGTGTTAAAATTGATCAAAAGAAATCTCTAATTGTAACTTTTGGGTTATCCTGAATAAAAATCTTAGTTCTTACTTATACTTTACATTAAATGACTAAGCAAAGGTAAGAAAATTTTCACTTTTTGCTAATTTTCATGGAGGGAATAAAGTTTATTCCATACTTTTCTATGGTAGGCATTGAAGTTTTAAAAAATGTATTGTACAGTCGTGGGAAAAAAAAAGCAAACATTGAAGTTAGTAGGGGCTCTGCAACAAATTATAGTAGAAGAAAGTTACCGATGCCAAACGATCGGAAATGAAGTCTACTATTAAATGATGTATATAAAATTTGCTTAGGGGGTCATCTACATATGAAACGAACCTAAACTTTGTTTTTTTAAATATCAATACCCAAGTTTGACACCATAAATAAATTTACTTTCTTCAATTATCCTAAAAACAAATTTTCATGAAATTCTACGATTAGTTTTTGAGAAATTAATTGTTTTAAAATGAGCATATTTTAGGGTCTGTATTCAAATTAAAGTTCGGTCACGATTGTTGAAATGCTTCAGAATGAATATGTCATTTGTTTTAATTTATTATTTCATGCCAATATGAACATTTCACTCTCTTAATATGTTTTGACTGTTGCCAGCCAAAATGTTTCCATAAAATGAGTAAAATATACTTATTTCAAATTATGCTTTTCTGCATATCATAGACGGCCCCTTAAACCATCATTTTGACGTTTTTAGGGTTCCGTACTTAAAAAATAAAAACGGAACCATTATAAGATCACTCCTGTGTCTGTCTGTCCGTCTGTCACAGTCCTTTTTACTCGTAAACTATGGAACCTGGAAAGTTCAAATTAGGGGGCAGTAATAAATACTATTAACCCACATATTTACAGATTAATAAATATTCATAAATATATTTAGGAAAAATGTAGAGGGGCTAATTAAGTTACTTGAAGGAAAAAAAAATCTTTTCTTTGTATATCGTGTGGGGTATCGTGTGAAAGCTTTCGCAACGCTGAACTCAAAAATATATTTCATTTAATTTTAGGTATTATATTTTCCAAGTTATGGTCGAAAATGATGAAATGCAAAAATATGTCCCCCCTCCCCATCTAATTTCGAATTTACTGAAACTAAAATTATGAAAATATTAGAGATAGTAGACGTTAATTTAAACTTTGCAGGAAAATTATAGCGATTACCCTAGCTCACATAGTTTTTGAGAAAATCGCATTTTTCCGTTTCACTCAAATTTCAATTTACGGGCTTCAGCAAAAGTGTTCAGCAGCGCGGAGGTACCTATCGTAGCAGAAGTATTAAAGCATTGTTGATCATGAATTTCGAAAAAATCGTCGGTAATTAGTCGAGTTATTAACCCTTAAAGACCCGGACGTTTTGGACATACATGACAGGGACGGCGTATTCTATGCTCCATCGGCTTTTAAAGCCTAGATAACAAATTTTAAGGATATATTTGTGTAATGCATTCTACAGTAGCAGTATAAAATCAATAAACGTCAAATTGTTAAAAACAGACTAATTTAATGAGAAGTAATCACATAAATACTATGGGATTCACGACTAGTTTGCATTGAGTGGCTCTCTCAATACACGTACCGTGTCTTTAAAGGTTAACTAAAAACCTATATCTAAAAAAAGGCACGGACCAAAGCGGCGTTGCAACTTTGCGACGTCCTTTCGAAGCGCGCTTAGCACAACGCTAAGTTTAAATTTTAAACAAGTGTTTTGCTTTAGGTACACTGTAATAAGAAAAGATTATTACTACGCTGAATTTAGGTTTATGAAATGCCCAATGAAGTTTAAATACGCACTACTTTTATTGTGAGCGCCCAATTAAGTTCTTTTTAAACAGATTAGGATAAGATTTAAAAAAAAGTGTTATACAGAATAGCGGTATTTGATATTATTTAGGTTCCCTATCTCTTTGAACTTTCGTGATATATCCATTTATACTTTTCTAGTATATATAGCTATATTAAACTCTACGCTGTATAGTTTTTACAAAGTCTTAGTATTCTTTTAGCAACGGTTTTTTTTCTTAACGATACACTTACTATATATACTCATATATTACTATATACTATATACGACACACTCATATATTACTGTACGGAACCCTGTGTGCGCGAGTAATACTCGCGCTTGACAGTTTATTTAATCATAATTCGAAATCTACTTGGACAAAAAATTTGAAATGGAGAATTCGCATAAAGCAGGACATAATAAATATAAATCCATCAAAAAAATTGTATGTTGCAATTCATATTTTTTTCGAATATTAATTTCATAATTCATATTATAAATTTTTAAAATTACAAACTCAATGTATTTATGTTTGGTATTATAACCACACAACAAATTATCCTATAAGGATTATAATATTATGAGATATTATAGAAATATGAAAATGTAATTTAACATTACAGGCTCTAAACTTTGAATGTTTATAATTCAAAAACTTATCCAAATCACTTGAAACTTCGTTTCTAGGCATAGTTTGAATCGAAGATTTAAACTATAGTATCAAAATTGGGTGTTGCTAAAAAAAAAAAAAAAAAAAAAAAAAAAAAAAAAATCAAAGTTTGGTCTGGTTTGGATTTCTAGATGGCACACTAAGCAAATTTTGTATATGTCGTAGGTTAATTGAGAAATCCGGCTGTTTGCAAACAGCCAGGCTAATTGGAGAATCCATCTCCCTTTTTCCAATTAGCCTGATATTTTTCAGGCTTATTGCAAAGAGCCTAGAAAGCGTTAGGCTAATTGAAAAATGACCACTTATTATCCGATCAGGGTGATATTTTTAGCTCACAGGCTATCAAAGCCAGAGAGCTTATGTTCCCAAAGATTCTGTATGTACGTAACGCGATAACTCTTGATAGAAATATCAGATTTGTTTCAAACTTTTTTTTCTTGGTTCATTCTGATAAGGTGCTTCCCTTATTAGTTTTTGGGGTTCATTGGTTAAGGATAAAGGGGGAAAGGGGGGCTAGTCCCCCCCCCCTTAATTTATATAAATGGGTTTTTCATGCAGAAATATTCGATTTGCTCCAAATTTGGTATACCGGTTTATTGTGTTAAGGAGCTTCCCTGATTAGATTTGGAAGCTCATTATTTAAGCATAAAGTGGGGAAAGGGGGGCTACCCCCTTAATTTAGATAAATCGGTTTTTCATGATGAATTTTATTCGATTTGCTCCGAATTTGGTATACCGGTTTATCAAGTTTAAGGTGCTGCCTTGATTACATTTGGAGGTTCATTTGTTACATATAAAGGGAGGAAAGGGGGGGCTATCCCCCCGTAATTTAGATAAATGTGTTTTTCATGCAAGAATATGCGATTTGCAATAAATTTGGTATACCGGTTAATTATGTTAAGCAGCTTCCCTGATTACATTTGGAAGATCATTATTATGTATAAAGGGGGGAAAGGGGGGCAATTGCCTCGCCCCTTAATTTAGATAAATGCGTTTTTCATGTAGAATTATTCGATTAGCTCAAATTTGGTATACTGGTTTATTATGTTAAGGAGATGGCTTGATTAGATTTGGAGGTTCATTAGTTAAGTATAAAGGGAGGAAAGGGGGGGGCTACCCCCTTAATTTAGGTAAATGGGTTTTTAATGCAAAATTATTCGATTTGCTCCAAATTTGGTATACCGGTTTATTATGTTAAGGAGCTTCCCTGGTTAGATTTGGAAGTTCATTAGTTAAGTATAAAGGAAGGGAAGGGGAGGATAGCCCCCCCCCCTTAATTTAGGTAAATGGGTTTTTAATGCAAAATTATTCGATTTGCTCCAAATTGCGTATACAGTTTTATTATGTTAAGGAGCTTCCCTGATTAGATTTGGAGGTTCATTAGTTAAGTATAAAGGGAGGAAAGGAGGGCTAGACCCCCACCCCCCCTTAATTTAGATAAATGGGTTTTTCATACAGAATTATTCGATTTGCTTCAAATTTTTATATACCAGTTTATTACGATATGGCTTCCTTCATTTGATTTGGAGGTTCATTGGTTAAGTATAAAAGGGGGGAAAAGGGGGCAATTGCCCCTCCCCTTAATTTAGATAAATGGGTTTTCATGCAGAATTATCTAATTTAGTTTAATTTTTTTTTTCAACCGGATCCGAACTTGAAGGTTCCATTTGAAGTCAACCCGAAAACCGACCACAACCAGGTTTCGGATTGAGTTTAATTAGAACTTTCAGGTTCGGATCAGGTGGACGGAGATTATTTTGTCTGGCTTGCATCGGGTTATAGTTCTTTGGAATATTTTTGTCGGTTAAGATTAGGTTCGGGACGGGTTTCAGGTTGACTTCGAATGGAATTTTTAGGTTCTGGTAGCGTTGTGTGTCCATGGAAACTAATTTGTCTTGTTCGGATCCGGTTATGGATCTTTGGAATATTTTTGTCAGTTATCAGATTTGGTTCGGGATTTCGGGTTTTTTCAAATGGAACTCTCAGGTTCGGGTCGGGTTGCATGTAAACTGAAATTATTTTGTCTTGCTCGGATCGGTGTACGTTCTGTTGTAATTTATTTTTCGGGTTTTTGTAGGGTTATGCGTTAATAAACCTAATAAAAATAAAATTGCCCAGTTAAACTGATGGCATTGAGTTCACAGGCTATTCACACTAATTGTATATTATACTCTTATTTCAAAGAATAATGCCCCTCGAAAAATAAGGGATTAGTCCCCGTTGCCCCCTTTCTATTTAACCAAAGAATCTCCAAATCTAATCAGGGAAGCAACTTAACATAATAAACTGGTATACCAAATTTGAAGCAAATCAGATAATTCTGCATGAAAAAACAATTTCACTAAATTAAGGGGGGATATTAGCTCCCCCATTTCTCCCTTTATGCTGAACCAATGACCTTTTAAATCTAATCAGAAAAGCTCCTTATTAGAATGAACCTAGAAAAAAAAATTAAACTAAATTAGATAATTCTGCCTGAAAACCCATTTATTTAAATTAAGGGGGGGCAATTGCCCCCTTTCCCCCCTTTTATACTTAACCAATGAACCTCCAAATCAAATGAAGGAAGCCATATCGTAATAAACTGGTATATCAAATTTGAAGCAAATCGAATAATTCTGTATGAAAAACCCATTTATCTAAATTAAGAGGACACTACCCCCTGTCCCCTCTTTACACTTAACCAATAAACCTCCAAATCTGATCAAGGCAGCTTCTTAACATAATAAACCGGTATACGAAATTTGGAGCAAATCGAATAACTCTGCATGAAAAACCCATTTATCTAAATTAAGGAGGGGGTCTAGCCCCCTTTCCTCCCTTTATACTTAACTAATGAACGTCCAAATTTAATCAGGGAAGCTCCTTAACATAATAAACCGGTATACCAAATTTGGAGCAAATCGAATAATTTTGCATTAAAAACCCATTTACCTAAATTAAGGGGGGGGGTCTAGCCCCCCCCCCCCTTTCCTCCCTTTATACTTAACTAATGAACCTCCAAATCTAATCAAGCCATCTCCTTAACATAATAAACCAGTATACCAAATTTGAGCTAATCGAATAATTCTGCATGAAAAACGCATTTATCTAAATTAACGGGAGAGCCAATTGCCCCACTTTCCCCCCTTTATACATAATAATGATCTTCCAAATGTAATCAGGGAAGCTGCTTAACATAATTAACCGGTATACCGAATTTATAGTAAATTGCATATTTTTGCATGAAAAACCCATTTATATAAATTAAGGGTGGTAGCCCCCTTTTCACCCTTTATCCTTAACCAATGAACCCCAAAAACTAATCAGGGAAGAACCTTATCAGAATGAACCTAGAAAAAAAAATTGAAGCAAATCGGATATTTCTATCAAGAGTTATCGCGTTACGTACATACGTACACACGTACATACAGAATCGGCGGGCACATAAGCTCTCAGGCTTTGATAGCCTGTGAGCTAAAAATATCACCCTGATCGGATAATAGGTGGTCATTTTTCAATTAGCCTAACGCTTTCTAGGCTCTTTGCAATCAACCTGAAAAATATCAGGCTAATTGGAAAAAGGGAGATGGATTCTCCAATTAGCCCGGGTCTTTGGAAAGAGCCTAGGCTGTTTGCAAAGAGCCGGATTTCTCAATTAGCCTACAACATATACATCATTTAAAAGTAGACTTTATTTCCAATCGTTTTGTACCTGTAACTTTTTTCTACAATTATTTGTTGCAGAGTTAGTAGGGGGTGTTTTCTTTTTCCCCCACGACTGTACATATACTGGATGCGCCATAATTAACTCGGCAAGTTTTTCCTTCATAATTTGAATAAATGACATTATATTTGCAAAACTTACGTCAAAATGTATTTCAAAATGTCCAAAATATTTACAAATGTGAAAACGAATAGAATAAAAAAAAAAATAAAAAAAAATCGTTTTTTTTTATTGCATTAATGAAAATTTCGCGCGTTTAATTTATTATTATCATTTTGGTTTTGTTTTCTTCCTTTAATAATAATAAAAAGATTAATAATTATAGCAAAAAATTGTGTGCATTCTTTTGAATTTATTAATTCACGAGTTTTATCGTCTTAGTTTTATCGATTTTCAAGAATTAGTTTTCATTTTTATTAATTTATTTATTTGTAATGCTAGATAAATTTTTGAAATTTGAAAGAAATTAGGGAAATGTCTTCATAACGATAAACTGTTGGATGTTTATTGAGATAAATTAAAACTTATGTGGTCAGTTACCTTCCGAATTTTGAAAAATTTACAAAAGCAAACATTCTGAAGGGACACTACCGGGGCCGTCGCGAAACAACTTCCTTCTCTTACTTTCCTTCGCTTAGAGAAGAAAGTTGTTTCGCGACGGCCCCGACACTACGCGCCACAAGAATGCAATAAAGGCCCGATAACGTTAAAGACCTGGTTATCGTATCGCAGGTGCTTACGTTGAAAATGCAGAAAGGCCAATTTAGGGGTTTTGCTCAAGAAAAATAAGAGGAGAGAACTAGAAAATTCAATATCTCGTTCGTGCCTGTCTCAGGATCTTCAAATTTCCAAAACAAGTATTCCAGAAAACATTCAAAGTAATTTGTTCATTTAAGTCAATGCTCCAAAAGTCTTGCATGCAAATGGCATCATGTTGAAAAGTATTTGTAAATCTGCCCATTTAAAATTTTAATTTTGCGTTCATTTTGTAGCTATAAAAAGGGTAGTTCAAAAGTTAAGAATAATAACTTACTGAATTAAATATAGGGCATCTTTATACAATATAGATTCAAAATAATGGTCCCCCATATCATTTCTTATTTTACATTTCCAAAAATGCTATTGGCTGTAGTTAAAGAAAAGAGGGGGTGAGGAGATGCTTATCGCCACTCTTTTTTTTTTTTAGTGTACAATAAACTTAATCAAAAATGTCATTAATTAACTTGTCAAATTTAATCAAATAGTGTACAATAAACTTAATCATTAAACTTAATTAATAAATTTAACTGTTATTTCTTCTTTGATAAAATACATTTTTAAGGCAAGATATTTCGACATTGTTGGTAATATTCCATCTTTAGAATTTGAATTTTGTATGACATTAATCTATGTGAGTTTTGAAAACTCAAAATATATTTATTATAATTTGAATTTTTTAATGGATAATAAATTTATAGGTGATCTTCCATTTATTTTAAACTGATTATTTACTATTTGCATTCGTTAAAAAAAATAAAAACGAATGTTCTTTAATGGCACAAATATTCCCCAAACTGGAATTTTATACCATATATTTTTATCTGATCTGTAACTGCATTTGATAAAAGTGTTCTTCCTGATTCATTTTCTGAAATTTATACAGAAAATAAATAATTATTTTTGAAATGTTTATGTTTATCTATAAAACAAATTCAATTGGTGATGCGCATCAAATTTATGAAAAATGTTTAAGTTCAGTTTCGAATTTAGAAATAAATCTGATTGGGTATTTATTTATTTAACATTTAAAGCATTATATTTTTGTGTGTTTTATGTTTATACAAGCATGAAACCAAAGATGTTATTATTTACAGCCAAAGTTATACAAATATGTATGTTTCATTTTATCATATGATTTCTTTTGTATTTATTTGTATTTTAGCTGCATATTTTTGCTCTGTAAACACAACATTGTTAAAAATGGATCTTCCTATTTACATCTTAGAAAGCTTCAATTATTAGCTGTAACCAAAGTGATACATATTTATTTAATAAAATGTTTTAGTTAATTATTTTGATGTTCTTTTTATAACGAAACATGCATTCATCACATGACGTTTCCTCTCTTATATATATATATATATATATATATATATATATATATATAATATGCGCATGTGACAGAGAGTGTTTCCACGTACGTCCTGCCATCTATACGTCTATTTTCAGAGGTTTTAATGTATAAGAATTACGTCTTCAGTATTTGCTATAACTTGATTTATTAAACACTGGTAGCGAAGTACAAGTTTCTGAAAAATGATGTGTAGCATCAAAACATTTATTTATTTCAATATATTTTGTTAAGATAGTCTATGGAATTAAAATGTTTCGTTCGTTGAGGATGCTTCTTTAAAGAAATTTGCCGTGCATAAAAATATATAAAATTTTAAATTTGAATACATCTTTTTTCATATTTAAAAATACTTTGATGTTTAAAATTGAGACAGCAGCCGTAAATTTTTAATTACCTCCAAAAGTATCAGATATGATACGGCACAATTCAGTAATTCGATATCTTGCACCTTCATACATAATTTAACAAAGTCAGTATTTATAGTATGCAAATTAGAGAAAATTTGACCCTGAATCGCCCATCTTCAATATTGAAAATGTTGCGTATGAGCCGTCTATGTCTTTCAAGTAGCTACACAACATTTACTACAATACTGAAATAATTTTACGAGTTTATAGGTTCACATGGACAAGGCTGGGACGAAAGGCGTAGAGGATGAAAGGATGTATAGCTCGTAAAAGACGTCGAAATGACTTGATATTTGGTAACTTTATGTTATTAAAAATGGGGAATGCGAATCTGAAGTCAGAATTAAGAAATTTTTACGACAAAAGGGAGAAAATAAAGTATCTTATGCTTAAACCTGGAATTTTCAAAATTCGACTACAAAATCAAATTTGAACGTGTTAAGGACGTCTTAACATGTTTGCGGACCTACCGAACCTGAGCGGATCGCGACGGATGTTGTTATTATGAATTTCTCTCATCCAATATCTAAGGAAAAAGCGAACAAAGCTCGTTTTCCGGATCAATGTGTAACTTTTTTTTGAATAACTATCTGAGTAAAAATTACATTTAAAAACACGTATTTTTATTTAAAAAAAGGATTAAAAACGCTACAAAAACATATTTAAATTTTGGCCAATATCGCGGATTTTGGCCATTTCACTGTAGGGCGGCCTTCCTAAATGATGTGAGCTGACGTTGCTGTCGGTTATAGTGTTTACATAGGCGTGCTGGTAAAAGCATGCTTTCAATTCGAGAATAGATATAGGTCAATATCTGAAAATTGGATAATTTGCGTCCACTGCTAATAATATTTCATTAATTATACTAAAATCAAAAATCAAAACTGAAAAATGCAATATATTGTAACATTTGTTATAACAATTACCAGTGATAAATGGACATATAATAATGTATAAGTAATTAATTTTAAGCTTTAAACAAACGAAATCATCATCATTTCAGTCCCTCTCCCCAAGTACAAATATCCAATATTAAATATATGCAGTAAAAATTTCTATAAATATTTTAAACTTTTGCTGTTATATACACACATACAGTATGGGAAAATATAACTTTCCTTTATTAGTATAGATATTAGCCCCCGAGGTTGACCATCATCTCAGTCCCTCTAAACACACATTTAGGTTAACAGATATTAGGTGGCACTGGCAGAATTATTTCCATTCCAACAGCAACTACAGTTCAACTAGCCACCATAGATGAAGGTAAGTTGTTCCTCTCTTTGTTTCATGTTTAGAAATATTTACTTTTCGTTCTGAATAGGGATGAGTATTTTTTTATAGCATCATTCATGTCCCCATATTCAACTTTTTATTTATAAGAAAAAGCTTACTGCAACTTTATTTATGTATCATACTAATGTCACATGGTATATGTAATAATTTACATGTGTGCAAAATGATTCCACAAAAGGGCTGTGCAGCTGTTAAGACAAAAACATCACCTCAGTCCCAATTATTAGACACTGATTATGATGTTAATAGACACTTTCTCCCATAAGAGTTTATCCTACGCATAAAACATACATCCTTGATCTCAAAACACTACAGAATTTAAATGACAAAACTAGTATCATAGTATATAATTGTATGTGGTAGTTGGTACATTAAAAAAATAATAAAAATTTTAGAATGAAATTGTCCGGGTTTCAGATATTGACCCATATTTGCCTTTGAGAATGTTTAAGAGGTCTGATATGCATATATCAGGGCTTCTATTTGCGGCTGTTTTAAAATTTCTCTCTCATCACTTTCGTAAAACAAAAATATTTTACATGCACTTTAATAACACGAGCAAGAGAAATATACTACAAAATTTATTTTTTAAGAGTAGTGGTCCGAATAGAATATAAAAATAGTCGCTAGTGGCAGCCCTGCATCTATAGATTTACCTTTCATTGTTCGATATAGGTCACATAAAGATCAGGATTGAGTTCTTTTGCTGGCAGTTGGACGGTGAAAAAAATGGCAATGCATCTTTTTTTTTCTCTCTAATATGGCTTGTAATGTGTAAACTAATATACTTTAATTTACAATCTAACTAGAAACATGTATTTTCCTTAAAAAAATAAATATCTTTATTAATTATTTTGACGCATACTCTCTTTCTTTTGTAGAAATAGTATTCTAGGATTCCAATTGTCAATTACGAATACGGTCTGGTTTATTTTCTGGTTAATCGGTACTAAAAGTACAAAAAATTATTTCTTTTTTATTTAGTTTTCCCCCTTTCTAATGGTGCGTTTATTGTAGATGTGTTACATGTAACACATCTAAAATAATTAAATTTTTCCATTTGTTTTGGATATTTTTCTATATCTGTGGAGTCAAACTTTATAACTTTTATTGAAAGAGATCTTACTTTTTATTTCTCTGAGAAAACATATCGCGAATTAAATGAAATATCGTTAACCCATTTATGCCTAGCGTCCTATTTTTGGGACGTTTCAAATTTTAATGAATTTGTATAATTTTCTTCTCCTTTATAACATGAAAATTGCATGAAATCATTATTTATAATTGTCTTTATCTGTAACCGAGAGATGACAGCATAAGGTGAATATTTATTTGCTTAAATTAAGGCTTTTTTCGGTGTTTATAGATTTATAATTTTTCAAGATGGCAAAATGTAAAAAGTAAGTTTATTTGTATTTTTTCTATCAAAGATGCAAAATCGCAAGTTATAATCTTAGCTTGTAGACGTTTTTGAAATACGTATTTTTTTGAGTTGCGAAATTAAATGTTCAAGCCTATTTTTTATGCATTTTTGTAATGTCCAAAATATACGGTTCTAGGCACAAATGGGCATATATTTTTGTTAGAAATTTAGGAGACAGTTATTTATGTAATCTCCTTTTGAAGCTATTTATGAAATAAATTGTTTTTAAGTCTGCAATACGATTATTCTTATTTTATTATTAATAATAGTTATAACGTTATTAGTCTCTGCAAAGAAATAAATATATATATATATTAGTTCATTAAAATACTAATTATAGTACATAATATACAATTTAAAAACATTTTAAATATAAATGTAGGTAAAATATATAATTATGCATATTATTCTACTAGAAATACTCATATTTAGTTCTTTTACATTTTATCAAATAAATACAAAAATTTAAGCTTAATTTTTTTTAGTGTTTTTCCAGTTAATTTTGCAACATTTTAAAGTGATTTTACCAAAAAATTTGAGAAAACAAAAATTCAGGCACAAATGGGTTAGTGAAAATAACAAAGATTAATAGTCATTTTTTCTAGAATGAAGAAGACGGGCCGGGCCACAAAAACGAGTTCTCCTGTTAAATACGTTGATGTTAAAGGAATGTGCACCGATCATAACAAAGTTTCTTTAGTTGTTGCCGCTAGTGATATTTTCGAGAACCACCCAATCTCGCGAGACATGGTACTTGACGTCCAATTACTCAGATGGTCTAAGACTTGGATTCACTGAATAAATTGTCTCTGTTCATAGACTCCTAATATATACAGTAGTGGAAAAAAAAAGTAAACACCCCTACTAACTGTTCAACAAATTATCGTAGAAGAAAGTTACTGGTACCAAACGACTGGAAATAAAACCTACTTTTAAATGATGCACATTTGCTTAGGGAGCCTTCTACGTATATAAACCAGCCCCAAACTTTGTTTTTTCAATGGCAACACCCAATTTTGACAAGATATTTTAAATCTTCGGTTCAAACTATGCCTAGATACCAAATTTCAAGTCATTTGGATAAGTTTTTGAAACTATAAACATTCAAATTTTAGAGCTTCTAATATTAACCCTTAAATACACAGTGTAACTTAAGAGTTACATGATCTTTTTTTGCCATTTGGCGCTCTCTTTTGGTGAGCTATTATGTATTACTTACGTGTGATAACATGCATTTAAGGTCGTGAAGTTTGTTTTTGTTCTGGTTTGTTATCAAAGGGATGTTATAACATATTTTTTTGATATTGCTTGCAATGTGCTCAACTGGCGTTTTTCTCTATCTTTACAAGGCCATAATTATTGTTTCTGCAAACTATTAAAAGCATTATATTGTTCAATAGTTGTTATTGTGCAGTGTAAAGACTTTGAAGTAAGTATATAATTTAAAATTATCATTTTTTTTGAGCAATCTTTGTTATGTATCTCAGGAGTGTTATTATGACCAACAGAAACATAAATAATTTTTGTCACTATTTTTCTAGTGGATCACTAACAAAAATAGATTAAAAAAAAAATTCCGAGCAAAATAAAAAATTATACATTAAAGGGTTAAAGTACAGTTTCATATTTTTATTAATATCTCCTTAAATTATAATGCTAATGTGCTAAGTTTTTGTATGGTTATACTATTAAAAAAGCCAAACATAAATACATTGAAATTTGTAATTTTTATAATTTTATAATATGGGTTATGAATTAATATTAGAAAAAAATATGAAGTGCAACTTACAATTTTTTGATGGATTTATATATTGTCCTGCTCTATACGCATGCAAAATTTCAAAATTTTCTTCCAAGTAGTTTTCAAATTGTGCTTAAAAAACGTTGAGATGCTGGCTTAAGTGTATGATGTGCCGAAAAGCATAATTTGAAAAAAAAAAAAAAATATTTCACTCATTTTATTGATAAATGTGTTGATTAGAATATGATTTTTGTTTACTTTTTCTGTGTCTGCTTTTAAATCTTGTATCAAAATTGCGTAAATCGTATTTGCATGCGATGTAATTTTACGTCATTTATGTAAATTAATTTCGCTTTTATTTTTAAATTAACAAAGCTCATATTTTAAAAATGAACAGTCCTGCCTTAAAAAAAAAAAAAAAAAAAAAAAAATCTTATTCATTATTTTTGTTACCTTTAATTGAAGTTATAGCTTATTCAGTCTAATAAACCTTTTTTATTTTTTCTGCGGTATATAGGTTTGAAGTAAAGTTTTTTATAAATGCATATGTGTTGTGTATTTGCTGAAACAAAGTGGCCCGACAATTAAGTGAAGCAATGAAAGGCCAAATGGTTGGTTTGTGGCAAGCTGGAAGAAGTCTTTCGTTATATAGCATGGCATTTTCAATTATCTCTTCGAACTGTTTCAATATGGATTCATAGGTGAGTTTTATATTGGCAGTTTATTGAAAAAAAAAACAATAAATAAATAAATAAACTTTACATTAATTAATTCAAATTTAAATTAAGTATTATGTTGCTGGTAATTTTTTTTAGGTTTCGAAATACAAATTTTATAAACCGTCTTTGTGTTACTGTTCGGCCTAGGATCGTATCAGACAAACAAGCTCGAGAAGTTGTTGCAGTGGCTACAGTAGAACTATTTATAACTTCCAATCAAATTAGAGATTTTTCGCAACCGCAAGTGAGCATATATAACTAAGAGACGATAGACTGTATTATAAATTAGCATAGCTGCCAACTTTTACTCTTTTTTCTTACCACTAAAATTTAAAAGAAATTTTTGCCTTATTGAATCACAGAGTTCGCCGATTAAATATGGAAAATTTAACTGTTAAATTTCAGTGGTAAGAAAAAAGCGTAAAAGTTGACAGTTGTGATATTAGTCATTCTGTAGCATTTCAACAATCGAGTACCGAACTTCAATTTGGATGCAGCCCATAAAATATACGCGTTATAAAATAATTCATTTCTCTGAAACTAATAGTAAGAATTTCATGAAAATTTATACTTAGGCTAATTGAAGGGTGTAAAATTTATTTGTGTCAAAATTGGGTGTTGCTAATTGAAAAAAAGTTTGGGTTTGTTTTGATATGTTGATGACCTCCTAAGCAAATTTTTTATAAGTCATTTAAAAGTAGACTTTATTTCCAATCATTTAGTGCCACTAGCTTTCTTCTGAGATAATTTGTTGCAGAGTTAGTAGGAGGTGCTTACTTTTCTTTTTTCCACCCCTGTACCTCTCTATGAGCGCTAAGAGAAAAAGTGTTGTGGTTTGTGAAAACAAGCATCTCTTTGCTGAATTATATGGAGCTAAATTTAATACTTTATTGAAATTATCTCAAACGCATGTCTATCACTAGCATAATACTTACTTGTGATAGTTTCCGTAATGTATTGGCTGTTTGAGATATACATTTTTATATGTTACTGTTGATATTTGTAAATATCGAAAGAGATATTTGTGGCGTCTCCTTTTGTCATTGGTCTAAAACGTATTAAGGGAAATTATTATTTTTTTCATCTATCGCTGTTTTACGCCATATTTCTACAAAATGTATAAAATCTCAGTAAAAGTAAATTAATTTCTTTTGAAAATTGGTAGTCAAATAGAATTGGAAAAATACATGAAGTAATATTTGGGAAAATGAAAAGTATACTGCATTCCATTAATACAGCAATTGCACATAAAAACTTATACTTGATAAAAAATATTGAAATAAATATTCTGCAATTATGAACGCACTCATTTGCATATGCATGAAATAAATTAATAAGTAAAATATAAATAGGTAACGTATACAGGGTGCGGGCGGTTTTACCAGTAGGTTTTCATAGAATTTCTTGCCTTATTTAAAATTATTATATATATAAAAAAAAAGTTTGAGATTAAACAAAGTGACTGCGATGTCTGTGATTTAAATATAGAATTTTTCTTGTTTTTAATAGTGGTGACAGGCTGTTTGGAAATTGTAGGGAGTGTACGATCCTTGTGATAATGATTAATAAGAAAAGTTTTTTTATTGATAATCTGAACTGAAAAAGAAAAGCAATTTTGAATTCCTCTTTATGAAATTTTTCCTAAAAAGGGCCACCCAATAAAAAAAGAAACAAATGGTTAAAAAATAATCTTTTATCGGGAAAAAAGTAATGACTCCCATTTCGATGCCATTTCTGGAAATGAGTTAATCTCTCTGGCTTTACTTAATTTTTTGGAGCTCATTAATGTGAATAGAACTTTATCCCGCGCCACTTCTATCATGTTATTGATTTTAAAAAGACTCCTTCATTATCAATCTTCTTTACAATCGATACTTTCACTAGGCTCGCCGAAATAGTTTTAAAATGATATAAAAGAGACAAAAAGTTAAATATAGAAAACCTTGAACTATTAACTTTATTGTTGTAAATAGGTGTTTAATTTTACCAAAATAGTTTTCGTTTATCTTTTATTGTAGATTTTATCAGCTATCATTTATCAGGCTTACATTTTTTATTATTTCCAGCAGTGGAATTGAAGGCATTCAGGAATTAGCCATTCATGGAATAAAGCGATATTTGAAAATTTCTATTATAAATAATCATCGATTTTCAGCTACTAGCTTGTCTGTTAATGGTATAAAACTGCGAATATTTCAATAAATAAAGTTACATGTATTCTGTTGATTATGAAAAGTTCTCCAGCTATATTAAGGAATTGAAGACCCTGCGTTTATTTAATTTGCGTTTATTGCATCACTTGTGAGTTTTTGCAAAAAATGCAGAATAAAGAAAAGTGCTATGCAAATTGTTCTTCAACGTCGGTCATGCACATAGCATGCTTAAACGTGTACTTTCCTCTGAAGACTCGGTCGCACGTTTATGGACCAACAACTAATTGATTAAAAGAAAATATTTATGATCTCTCTGTATCATAAAATGCTGGAAATGATTCTTTAATTTACAAAATATTTTACTTGCTATGTGCCATGTGGCCTTTTCGTAAAAAAACAAGTTGTAAATTGCTCGTCAAACGTGGCAAATGAGGTGCGTTCGTACTATAACTAGTTTTATAATTATTTTTTGTACCCCATATTGTATTGAATGTATATTTTTTTGCGCTTCATAAGTGCATAGTCTGTAACATCATTAAAATGCACTTACAATAATTTTTTCCCCATTCCCCGTAATGTAACGGAAAACTTTTGACTGTCCCTGTAATTAAACTATACATTCGATTTTCATAAAATTTGAAATGGCTCGACAAAATTTTGCAGCAATTATATATTTAAAATTTCAGACCATTCGGAAGGCTGTAAAATCATTAAAATGCATTTGCTATAATTTTTTCCCATTGGCCGTAATGTAACGGAAAACTTTTGGGTGTCCCTGTAATTAAACTATACATCCGATTTTCATAAAATTGGAAATGGCTCGACAAAATTTTGCAGCAATTATATATTAAAAATTTCAGACCATTCGGAAGTCTGTAACATCATTAAAATTCACTTGCAATAATTTTTCCCATTGGCCGTAATGTAAAGAAAAACTTTTGACTGTCCCTGTAATTAAACTATACATCCGATTTTCATAAAATTGAAAATGGCTCGACAAAATTTTGCAGCAATTATATATTAAAAATTTCAGATCATTCGGTCGGATAGTTTTTGCTCTGTTATATGCGGACGGACAGACAGACGGACTGAACGACGACTATAGGTGCTACGTATTTATATAATTACGAACGCACCTAAAAAAGCACGTATATTGACGGAGATATAAAGGTTACTTTTAAAAATTCCAATTTTTTTCGCATGTCTTTTCCTTGTAAAATACAAGGATTTCAACCAAATATCACGGAAGTTACAGAAAAATCTACAATGTACAGGAAAAACTTCTTACTGAAATTAGATGATTGCATGAAATATTCAGTGAGATATGAGCATTTATAGGAAATAATTTTCAACTGTGTGAAATGTAAAACACGTTTTTCCTTGCAAAGTTTGGTAGGCAAGCACCGGGTAATCTAAAAGTGATAAAATAAATAAAAAATTAATAATTCGAAAGTATAGACAGTAACACGAAGAAGTTTTCTTATAAATGCACAGAAAGACACGGTGTTTTTTGACAGTATTAAAAAAAAAAAAAAAAAAGCCAAAATAGCTACCTGTGTCTCCAACAGTTTGCATTGAACTGGTGTCGGAGCTTTTGTCTATCTCTAGTTAAAACGTCATGTGACAGGAATTGCAGGAGATATTCTTTACGTTGATTTGCAGAATATGTAGTTAATTCTACCACTCATTTTCGCCAATGGCATCCGTCAAATTGAACATTTGTGTACTTTGTTATATTGCGAACTGTGCGGCGTCACTGTAAAAACGGCTGACACAACTGAAACGCTACTTATTCATGACAAATGTAATAATTCTGGCAATAAAATTTTATTCGTTAAAAAAATATATCATGTACAAATGTACAATTCTGTTAAAATCTCATGCTATTGCTTATACTTTTCAAATTATTGAATTTTTATTTCTTTTGTGACTTTTCTTCATCCAGTATAGTAGGTAACATATAAAAATTCTAATTCAATATCCCAAAAATTCAGAAAGATATTTGCAATAAGGGGCCTTTGCGTTTCAAGTAACCTAAATTCAGATATTGATCCTTCTCGACCCTCTTCAACTTTCGTGAAATTCCTATAGAACTTACTTAGAGGTCTGACATGGTGATTTGAAAAGTTACAGATTCATAAGTAGTATGGATGGGGCATCTGCACTGCTTTTATATGATTCACTTTTTCAGCGCCGCGGCAAGTGTAAATAAACCGCCTTTGCCATCTTACTGTTCATGATACAAGAAACCTTATATATTGAAAATTCGTTTCCTATTTCAACTTTTTGTGCTGGAAAACATAATTGCTTTTTTTAAGATGATAAATCAATACATTCCTCACCACTTAGCCTCAAACTACGCCATACAGTTTGTCACGATAAATTTGCCTCTTATTTTAACGTTGTAACTATTAAATAAAAGTCTTTGAAAGGCTGATAGTTACCCAATTAATTGCTTATGGGCTTTTCACGGATCCACTGAAGACGTGTCCTGCCTTCTATATGTTATTCATTCTGAAATCTTCTCGAATATTTAAATACATAAATTCAAACCCTTTTCTAAAAGCTTGTAGGGTAATTCTAGGATAGATGGCCATAGAGGAGAGATGGCCAGTCTAAATATTTCAAAAACTATACTATAGATTGCAGCATAAATTTTGTTCGTAAGAAATAGTTCAACGTGTTCATTCATTGCAACGTGCAGCTGTTTTTTTTTTTTTTTTTTTCAATTATAAAAAGAAAGTATAATTTTGGTGTTTATTTAATTTAGTGGTTAGATATTTTTGTTGAGTTAGGTATCTGAATGTTTTGCAGTACCTATGTTACATTTTTTTTTACTATAAGGACTTTTAAGACACGTATATAATCTAATCTTTCCTTTTAAGTCTGAAACAAAGACGTACAGTGGCGGAGGGGTCTTGTACCTTTTAAACGTGACGAAATTTAACGAAAAAATTCAAAGTTTGAATTAATCTATCTTCAACAAACTTTTTATGTATAAACATGAAATTTTGGATATTGATTAAACAGATTGTGCTTTGTAATATGATTGCATTCGATATTTATTAGCCTTTTATATAATTTGTGTATTGTTGAAATCAAAGTAGCTCTTTTTTTTTTAACTCCATAAGTCATTGCGCGCATGATATCTTGAGAAAGTATGTATGGATTGTCATGAAATTTAGTAAATGTACTAAACATATATGTGTCTTTAAAATAAACTACTCTTAGGCCAAAATTATTTCATTAACTATATAAAAAAATATTTTTGTAAAAAAAAAATAAATAAATAAAAAAAATTAATGAATAAAAATAGTCATAACTAAAACTATTACTATTGTAAATACTTAAAAATAGTTCATTTTAAACACACCTATTTGTTTAGTATCTTTATGAAATTTCATGACAATCCATACATACTTTCTCAAGATATCATGCGCGCAGTGACTTCTGGAGTAAAAAAAGAGCTATTTTGATTTCAACAATACACAAATTCTGTAAAAGGCTAATACATTTCTAAAGGTAGCATATTACAAAGCACAATCTGTTTAATCAATATCCAAAATTTCATGTTTATACATAAAAAGGTTTTGAAGATAGACTAACGAAATACTTTGATTTTTTTTTCGTTAATTTTCGACTCGTTTAAAAGGTATAAGACCCCTTGGGTGGCAAAGTGTCCATCAATTTTAGGAGAGATGGCCACATCAAAGCGAGGAGAGATGACCACCTATAATCAATATTTCAAAATTGAAGAGCTGAGTGGATGAACATGGTATGCTACATTTTCTATTTTTTTTTTTTTTTAATCTTCTGGATGAAAGCGTTATGAGGTGTCCTATCACATGGTGAAGCTAAAATACTAAGATTCCATTTAGTCTTGAAGATTTAAGACATTATTCGTTAATATTTAATATTTTAATATTTAATAATGTCAATAATATTAATAATTTTTAATATTTGAAAATTAAATATGAATAAGTTTTTCTAAGAGAGTTTAGTACCATACCTGTTAATATTTTAAACACATGGTATCAAATAGAAAATAAATCATTAAAATTTACAGCAAAAACTTTCACCTCAAATTTCTTCAAATGTAATTTTTGCTGCTTAACATGTTCTTCCACTTAGCTCTTCAATTATACGGAGTGAGGATTTTAACTTAATATAATTATTTTTAAAATAATTATGTAATTTTTATGTTTATGATTATATTAATTGATATAATTATTTAAGTTTTAACTAATATAAGTATTTCAACAGTAATAATATAATAGGGCCTAACGATGTATTTTTGTTTCAGAAAATATTGAAAAACTTCGGAAACGATCATTCCAGAAACAGATAAAGTTGATAAATAAACTTAAAACCGTAAAAAATCTAGAATAAACGCGAGAAGAAGAAGAAGAAGAAAAAAAAAAACATGACACTTCCAGTAGTGAAAAATATGAAATACATTTGAAATTATTTTATTCTACAGATTCCGAGGGAATAGAATTGGATGAGGATCGCTGTATTGGTTGTGGAGAAGAATATAATATAACTGCATACAATGCATAAGGCGCCAGAAGTGGTTCCATGAAACGTGTACAAACCACCAAGATCTTTGCCGAAAATGTGGGCCCCACTAGTGGGCGGGAAGTTCTGCTCTCGAAGCTGGTAGACGGGAGGTGCTGGGTTCGATCCTAATCGCGCCCGTCGGCCTAATCGTTCGGGGTTTTCGTGGTTTTCTTCGAACCTTGGTTTTCCAAGCGTAAATACGGGTTAAGTTCCCTTAGAAAGACCCCCACGGAGGGCACTTCCCCCTTAGGGCCTATATCCCTCGTGCTGATAATTCGCCGTCATAAATACAACCAACCAACCGAAAATGTGGTAAAATTTTACGAAAAGAGAACGATTTAAATTATACTTCAAATTTTGTTTATTCACATTTTATTCACTGATTTTCCGTTATATAATTGCATCTTTGCAAATTTCTATGTGTTTTTCATGGTTAACTACATGGGATGTGATATTTTTTGTTATTTTAACTTCATTTTTTCTTTCTTTTATTGGATGGCCATCTCTCCTCTGCTTGAAGGAGAGATGGCCATCTGTCATTTAAATTTAAATTTTGTTTCCCATTTTTTGTTTTCGCTATTTAATTATTTTTTGTCCAAAATATGATGAGTACATGTATTAGAATTTCAAATATGCACAAATATTTCTTATATTTGCATTCTAATAATTTTTATTTCAATCTTTAAAAACTATGGCCATCTATCCTAGAGTTACCCTATATCAAAATTGACAATTTTGATTTGTTTCCTCTTAGTACCACTAGAAAGAGCACACCGTAATTGTCTAGAATCATTATTTTTAATTTTGATGCTTTTGCAATAATAAATATGCAATGATGTATAAAGTTAAAACTGTGAGGTTCAAAAAGCTATTTTATGTGAGATATGAAAGTAATATACATTAGATTTCGGTTCTTTGGGACACCGTTTAACTGAGGCAGCTACTTTATTAAGACAAATCGTGCAGAACCGACGTGTCCAAATTAGAGTACTGCATCGGCTCGAGTAACCCGATATTACCCGAACCGGGGTTCGAGTCTGGTCGGGTTGACGCTATTTTTTTTCGTTGTGGCTAGGGTTCTGATATCGTTTTTGGGTTAGGTTTTGCTCTTTCGTGTCGGGTTCGCGATCATCCGATTTTGCGAAAAAAAAGTTTGAATATGTTTCAAATGAACAAATATACATATATGTATATACATGTATGTATGTGTATATATATATATATATATATATATAAAACCATGATATAATTACAAATCATCATCGATTTCCAATTACTAAAATTAAATTAATAAATTTAGCTACAGTTCATAACACTGACATAATACAAAATAAAGATGGAACCAGTAAGTAGTAATACAGAATCATGCTAAATTCCACAAATTCACCAGCACATTGTGGGCTATAAATCCATATAATACATATGAAAAAAACCTCCGAAATTTTGATAAAATGTCCTATTAAAAACAAAAGATACAATTATCCTTCTAAATAATGTTGAACCAGAAATAGCCGTATCATAAACATACAATAGATCAAATGGATGAATATTATTGAGTAAATATGTTGTTATATATGTCAACACATTGTTTGATAAAAAATAGCAGTTAATTAAAAATTAATGAAAAAGATATTATCAAATAATATGTTATAGACTACTGTCTCAAGAACTGTATAAATTTTCGCAAAAATCGAGCCGACGGATTAGGTATTTAATCCATTTTTAAACCATTTTGAGACCGCTTCCGTATGGAAAATAACCAAGAAAATGAGACAGTGTAAGTGACAATTATTTCGGCGATGTAATTGAGTATTAGTGGTGCGGCGATAGTGTTTCCAGATTCAAAACGAGAGGTCTACTGTTAGAATGCAGCCGATTTGCACTTATACCCTAAAGCGAAAGCTGGGTTCCCGGGGCGGTCATCCCTGTGTCAGAAATTTATAAAAATATCCCCGTCATCCCGTTTTTTTTTTAAACTTTCTGGGCGCGTACACCGGTGTTCAGGAAGTCGGGTGGAGTCACTGCAGATTTATTTATTTTACAGTGTATGACAACATCTTTTAACTGTGACTGACTGAATTTTATTCTAGCTGTTTTGTATTTATTTTTAAGTGTGTTATACTTGCTCTATTAAAGATACGAGTTTCTGAAATTAAATGAGCAGTTGTTTGAACTTGTATCGTTACAATGCTGTTCAAAGGCATGAAAAGCCTTTTAAAAATTCCTTTTATAAATAATCAAGAGTTATCAAAAGTAATAAAATCTTGTTTGTCATTATTTTACGGTACGTCTCTCCTCTTTTGATTGTCAGTACACAAACTTTAACTGCTTAATTGTTCTGCCCTGTTTGTTATTTTGAATTCTAGTGACATTAAATAAATATTGACATCTAAGTATGCTCCCCCACTCCCCACAAACAAACAATGACAGAGGCAGTAACTACCAAATACTCACATATGTCAATTTTTAAAAAAAAACTACCAGGGGAGGAAAAAAAAAACGAGCTTCAGAGAAGTAAAAATATCTGCATAAAAAAAAAAGAACCTGGAATAAACATTAATATATATTGCTATGGAAGTATTATTTCATTTGTCCAAGTAAATCCACTGTTGCAAATAAAATGTAATATTTCATTTATTTATCTCCCTGATTCACATATTGTTCATTAACAACGAACAAATATTCATTCAAAACCGCTGAAATCTAAATACCAGATTGAAAAAAAACAAACAAACAAACAAACAAACAATATCATTTGCTGTCGGCAACTGCATGAGAAAAACCAGCTGTATCATATTTATTGCCCGTCATCTGAACACCGAAACTATCACTTTTCCCCTTTTGAAAAACCGTTTAGGCTGAGAGAAATCACAGCGTAATACCATGGTAATACTATGATAATACCACGATAGTATCATGCTTATCGAAAACTGAGGGTTCGGTTAATATCACGGTTGAAGCTGGGAGAATCTTGAGGAGTGATCATGGTTTAGGGTGAGACGTATCATGATGATCGGAACCAATTATTCGGTATTTAATGTCATCATGGTTTAGGCAGGGAGAAATTACTCCGTTAGTATCATGATCATCGTAATAACCTGCGGTTTAGAATGGTAGAATTTTGAGTACTCGAAGTTGAAAAAGCGCCGAATGCAGTTTAATGAAAAAGTATGATAATCGTGGTTTGCATCACGATTATGATAATCGTGGTTTACATCACGATTATGATAATCGCGGTTTACACCACGATTACGATAATCGCGGTTTACATCACGATTACGATAATCGTGATGTACCATTGTATAGGATTTTTTGATATCGTTATCACGATTTATAATTTACATCGATTTTATCGGTTTTATCGATATGTCGCCTAGCCCTAGACTTGAGAACAACGTTAAGAACCGCTTCTCTATATCTATATAAAGCAAAAGCATGTCAGTGATCATAACGCTGACGTCATATTGACGGTAAAAACTTCTGACCGATAAATATAGCATTTATTGCAATTGTTTTAACTTCTAAACATCGCCCAATTTAAATTTTTATACCGTCGAATAGGAATTTTTTTTTCAAATGCAATTCGTTTAAAAACTGTATCTGCTGATTTTTTTTATTTTAAAAAGTAATTTTGAATTGTTAATAAAAAAAACTACCTTTATCTGAAGCAGCCTGATTACGAAAGATTAATCCAATTGCAATTAAAATAATTTAAATAGTTCAGCCTTTATTTCCGACTAATATTCCAAAACGAAATAATAAAATAATATAAATAAAATATTAATTTAACAGACATGTAATCTAACTATTAGCTTAAACCATTGAAATTATCCGAATAAAAAAGACTGCTGTAAGTAGCGATTTCTCCGGCTATTAACTTCTGGCATGCGGCTAATACGAAAGTATCGCTTTTAAGAAATTTCAAAATTTTATTTGAATACATTACTCATATTATTCATATAAAAATGCTTTTTGGTGTTGTTAGTGGGCAATTAAAAATATATTAAATTAAAAAAATCTATTAGAGTTTTTCTATATTTTATATGAAAGCTCCGGTTAAATTCCCTAGTTTATTATAATGCGAATTTTTTTATGCCATCCTTCTTTCCTAAAACTTTAATTAAAAAAATATATATTGTCCTCCATCTAAGAATTAAAATACGCAAGAAAATAGAATGAAGTAGGAAAGATTTCGTGAGTGTGAATGTGCCTGAGTGTAGTTTATTTGAGCCTTTTGAGTGTGTCCACGTTAATACTTATATTTGCGTGGTAATCACGTTACACGCTTGAAGAGGATAAATGCGGAGGTTATTCTTGTTTGGGATCAAAATAATGCTTTGCTTGTGAATTTGGCTGTTAGAGGTATTTAAAACTATAATTATTTAGCGTGAGTAACTTTAATGGTAGTGGAAATAATTTGAGTTCAAAAGTAGTTAGAACAAATATTGGTCGTATTACCGACCTATTGTCCTTTATTCCTAGTGAAGTTAAATAAAACTAATTTTATCGTAAACTTAGTGTTATGAAGTATCTGCAGTACAGAATATATGAACTGAGTGGAGAATAACACAAGCTTTATTTTCATTTATCAGTATTCCAGTTCCACACATTGGTGGCGGCTTATAGTAGTTCTTACTAATAAAATTTATTCAAAATTTTTGGAACATCTCATAGGTATGCATTTATTCCAACTTTCATTGTAAAAGATTGTTTTGCAGAATAAAATTAGCATTGGTGTTCACTGAAATGCTTAAAGATATAATCAAAACATTCTTTCAAAGAACAATTTTGCCGAATTAGTCAACCATTTTGCTAAATTTCAAAGGTTTTTTGTAAATATTTTTAACTTAACTACTTTTGAGTGAATAACAATGTTTTTGAAACAGTTATTCCCATTTTCCCAATAATCCATTTTCCATATTTTTCTTTGAGGAATTTTCGAGTAAAGCACGGATTTACAAAAACGTTTTGACAAAGAATACACTAAAAAAATATATGTTTAAAATGAATGACTTAACAAAAATTTAAAATATTCTTTCTAATAAACTTGGTTCGAGATAATTAAATCATGCGCTATTATTTTTGTAATCAGTTTTTATTTCGAATTTTTAACTTATTATTATTAATTGATAAAACACCAACATCCTCGTATACAACAGAGTATCACACAAGACTTACATAAGTAAGTATATAAACAAAGAACCATACATTTAATATAAATAAACTAAAAAGAAATTAAAATAATTATAACAAAAGTAATACAAATTAATACAAATTAATATAATATTAATACAAATTAATTCGAAACATGTTTTTGGCATTTGGGAGGCCAAGTGATATTTAAAAGAAAGAGATATGTTTTTAAAACAGCTCGTTTAAAAAAAAAAAAAATATTGAGTAAGTAAGAAAGGTCCACTCTCTCTAATCCGAGACTCTATAATCCGCAATATATTTCAGATGTAAACAAACAGTTAAGTCTTTTTTAAGCAAGATAATGTAGACTTTGACCGTAATAAAAATTGACTGATCGGATGAATTTATTAAGAAATTTTTAAGGCATTTCTGCATTCATTAGAAGGAAATGCCTAACTTGTAAATAACTATTAGACTGCTATATTCTGAACGTATTCATTGGCTTGCCTGGAACGTAAATAATGAACTTCAGAGTAGTGTGCCATCCAATCAAATCGCTTCATTTTCATGCCAAAACTACGAGAGTTAAAATTTGCGAATGTGGAACATAGTCAGTGCACCTACTAAACCATGAAATCGCGAGCGACTGCCGTGAATAGACTCAACCTACTCCATTATTATTGATATTATTAGTGTTATCCGTATAGAAAAGGATGTAACGTGATTGTTGTCAAAGTAATTTCGTTCACGGACCGCCTTAAGAGCATATTCAGTTCGATTAACGTTATTGTGTCCACGTTGAATTAATGGCTGGCAGAAATCTATGGCTACTATGCTGCTTATTCATACACAAATGATGATTGCGAATTCGCTGTATTTAGATTATGTATTGCACGAGAAAAAGCAGCTGAATTACTAAATTTTGTGAATGAGGCATCAACTCTCTTCTTGGTTCTGCATCGGAAAAAGAGTTAGTACCTGGATTGTTACCCAGGATGAAATCTTGGAATCTGAAAAAAATTCCTGCCGGCTCGGCCTACAGGTTGAGGTAGATTTCGAACCAACAAGGAACTACATCAAGATTAGAGATAAACCCAGTTTAACAATTTTATCTGACCGCTTTTGACGAATTTTTAATTTCGTTTTTCTGCAACAGTTCGTTTTATCGGAATCATATTAAGGCGGTTTAAAAAAAAAAAAATATATATATATTTATCCACGCTCAACAACTCGAAATTTTCTGACATATTTTCAGACTCATTTTTAAAAGTAAAAACATGAAACTTGCTGTTTTATTTTTCGTTCAATTAATTAGAACTTGATTTACAATTATTTTCTCAGTACGACCAATTTTTTCGTTTCCAGTACTATCGCTTCGGGAAATTCGGTTCAAAATGCCCACTTTGACAGCATTTTTAAAAATATATTCTGCCTTTATCAAAAAATTGACCAATACAGCACATTATATAGTTTCTGATTCCAGTAGCAGAAACAGTGCAGCATGGCAGCGGGCGCTGCAGATTATTTTAAACCTTGCAGATTAATCCATCAGCTTAAAAAGAAATGCTGGACTTAAAAAATAGCTGAAATTTACTTTAGGACTTGCTAGATTTATGTTATTTGTTGTATTCTTTTATTATAATTTCTTTATAAATGGAAATTTTGTTTATTTTATGGGTTTCTGTTATTTTTTATGATAGTAAGCTTAGTCTAGCATTGTTAGGTCGCAGATAAATTTTAGTTTGCTGCAGACTGAGACAGAAAATTCTGCTTCATACCACAGTACAGTCGTACATATATACAATGTGTAGATTTTTCTCTTAACATAAAATTAAAAAGCGTAATTTGTACAGTAAAATTTTGCATTTCAAATTTTAATATTTTTTAAAAGTTAAATGAATTATGATTAGATTATTTTAATAGCTTTCCCTGCAACTAGGCTTACACTGTAAAAAAAATTCCGCAACGTTCCTGGGAAAAAATGGGCAGCTGAGTTGCCCATTATTTCCAAGAAACATTTCTTGAAAATGACTGGTACTTTACTGTATATGTTAAAAACTTTCTACAGAAATGCCAGTAAGTTTCCTGCGAAATACCAGGAATATTTCTGTTGACAGCAAAACATTACTGACATATTCAAGGCTGGAGTAGCACAAGAGCGAAAAATGTCCAGACCAGGGATCGAACCTGGATACTTGGCGTGCCGTGCCAATGCCTTACCTGTTAGGCTATCCGGACCGATACCTGGCTCACATAATTCACTCTGGATGTTCGTTCCCTTCATTATGACATTACTGACATTTCACAGCATGCGGGATCCGCAGACGATTTTTACATTTCCAGTAGACAATTTTCGCTTTATTATCATTATTTGTTAGAATGAAAAAATATTTTGAAATTGACATCAAAATTATTATTTATAATTTACACGAAAAAATAAATTTTCAGTTAAAATTCAATAAAGTAAATATATATGTGATATATTGTTTCTGAACTTTGCTTAAAGTATAAAAATATATAAATGTAAATAATAATTAGAAAAAAAATCTAGACATAAAATATTTTGGATTTTCGTCAGTGATTATGTTAGTTTACAAGTTAGATAAAATACATATAAATTTTCATGAAAAAAAAACCTAAACGTAATTGTATATTTTTTCCGAAAAAAAAAATTCAAATTTGCAGTGTCAAATATATGTCAAATTTAAATCAAATTGTAATAAAGTGTTAAAATATAAAATTAATTAAAAAAGAAAAAAAAAGTCAAGAGGTAGCATCGAACCCGGGCCGTACGGGTGGCGTGCAAGCTTTCTGCGTCCACACCACGAAAGACACGTTGAGAGCTGCACACTAATGGGTATTTGAAACGTATGCTAAAACTCGGCATCTAATTTCTGAAAATCTAAGGCCCATTTGAAGAAATCCTTTCACAAGAATAATTAGAGATAAGAACTCTAAAACATACTTTAAATTAATCAAAATAGGTGAGAATCATATTTGATGGTCCCCTGGTTAATGCAGATCCAAATAATAGGTGTATTTTTTTTTACACAGTCTGCTCGTTAAAGATTTCACAGACAAGTACGAGAGATAATCTCTTAGTGATGTCACAGAGGTATTGTATTTTCATCTGAATTATCTTGACAATAGAGACGTAAAGGATTATGTCGTCTATTGATTTATTTGCATTCCATATTGATTTTTTTACATTCATTTAAGGAATTCGTTTTCGACACTCGCGCGCGAGCAACGGATTATAGGAAAAAAAAATAATAAATGGCGGCCGCAGCGTTTTGCTGTTTCCAATTTTTGTTCAGGAACGTTTCAGATAAGAAAACCAGAATTTCACAGGAAAGAGCTAAATTATTCTGAAAACCTGATAAAAGGCGAAACGTTCCTGGATTTTACATGGAAAGTTACCATTTTTTTTTACAGTGTAAATGCACTCTACTACTGTTGCCGAGATTTATTATTGAACCCATTACCGTTCTTAATCACACGGTAAAGTTCTCTCCTAAGCTGGAATTACATTCTTACACCGTTACACCCAATATGACACAAATTCATTGAAGTAAAAATGCAATTACAACAGCTTTGAATATTTTAGATAATTATGAAGCGCTCTTTATATCAAGTACAGTACTAGATAGGAATAAAAAATATTGTGCAAGGGTTTTTAAATTTCTCTTCTAGTATATCATTGGAAAAAAAAAATACACACGTATGGATACCGCATTGTTTCATTGAAATTTCAATGTTTGAAAACTATTATCCAAACAATGAAATTTCATAATCATTGTGAAGTCATGAAATCTGTCGAAACCGAAATTCATAAATCAAGTCTTCCAATAAAACACAAAGTATAACATCATAAATATGTTACTTTACGCCTTAAAAATGCTTATTAGGGAAGCGCAGATAAATAAATTACAACTTCTAGCATAATGAAAACAATACCTACTATCATAAATACATCTCTTCAAACATGGGAGGCATTGCGATACTTTGAGTAACTTATGTTCATTCATTCAAAAAATATGGATTTTTCTCCGCCCTTTGGACCGTCCCTTTTGACACGACATGAAATATGTTCATCCCAAATAGTAAGGAATTTTTCATTGAAGTATGCTGACTTTTCAGATGGAAATTCTTCATGGAGAGGATAAATTTCATCCCGATGAAAGAATGAAAGCAAGAGAATTTATTATATGGATTTTTTTTCTTTGATTGAGGCTGTAATGGAGATGATGAAGATGAATTCAGATAATCGGGTGGGTTCTTGACGTTTTTAGTGTATTGAGGGAGTCAGTTACATATGTAAGGCTAGTTCAAAAAGGGTAAACTGTAAAGAAGGAAAAGACATGAAATGGTTTTTAAAGAAACTTACATATGGAATTACGCGTATGCATTTTGAAAGCCACTGAAAGAAAGAAATTTAATATAAAGTGATCGAACTACCTAAGTAGTAAAATTCTATTTGGCTAAATATTGGTTTTATTGGTTCTATCTTGGACATTATTGGCATAAAATATTGTCTCAATATTTCAGTATTTATATTTTACTCATATTACAACAAGATTGGTAAAAATATCTCGCCTTTTCTGCAGATAAATATGATTTTACAATATTTTGCAGAAATATTGTAAATCCAAATTTTCTGCAATATTAGCGTCTCATTGCAAATTTAAGGTGCGCCCTAATAAAAAGAAAATTATGGTATGTTTTAATTACAGAATATTTGAATTACAGTTAGTGTGTATCAATATCAATGGCAATTATGTGTAGGTGTCATGTTACACTTTAACTGTAATTCAAATATTCTGTAATTAAAACATACCATAGTTTTCTTTTTATTAGGGCACACCTTATATTTGCAATGAGACGCTACCCGTAAGGCATGGTGACGTCCCGACGACGCCGTTGTGAAGTCACACTGTGACATTGTGACCGTCGATGTGAAGGTGAAGTCATTGTGACTAAAATGTAAAGTCGTTATGGCCGTTTTAGAGCTTTTTTGTGACGGCACATTGTGACGACTTTGTGAAGTCACGGGTGACAAATTTGTGACTAAAATGTAAAGTCGTTATGGCCGTTTTAGAGCTCTTTTGTGACGGCACATTGTGACGACTTTGTGAAGTCACGGGTGACAAATTTGTGAAGAGTGTGTCATTTGTGACTGTTTTGGTATTAACTTTGTGACGAATCTGTTACGAAAGCGACAATGCTTTGAAGTCACATTGAGGTCAATTTGTGAAATATGTGTCATTTGTGACGAAATTGTCTTTAACACCGTGATGATTCTGTGACGACAGCGACAATGCTTTGAAGTCACATTGTGACAATTTTGTGAAAATTGTGTGATTTGTGACGATTTTGACATTAACGTTGGGTCGAATATGTGACTATAGTGTCAATGTTGTGAAGTCACACTGTAACATACTTGTACAGTTGTAAATACTTGCATGTCATACATAGTCACACTTATGCATGTTGTAAACTCATTTACATCTATAACGTTAATATACTTTGGCGATACATCGCAATTAAAACTTGGAGCCGCTATAACAAGGGTATACCAAAAGAATTTTTCTGAATAAAAATGCAATGCACCGCAAACTTCAATTTTTGTTGCAACTTTTTTCCTATTGTAATAAATGAGAACATTGAAGACAACTGAATGATCAATGTATCACATTTTTTTTTTCAAAATTAGCTATTTGTTAAAAGCATTAAAATTACCAAAGAAACATTTTAGTTTAAATTTTCAAATCTTTATCAAAAATAAAATTTGTATTAAAAATATAATATCTTATACAGTACTTTTTATATTCTTTAAACTATAGAAAATACTGAATGAAATTAATTTATCTTATTTAATACGTATTACGAACTCGAAGTCACTGATGAAGGTGATTTTTTGTATTTTGTCGAAAAAAAAATGTTGAAAATTTGTATTAAAAACATAATATCTTATAATGTATACAGTACTTTTTATATTCTTTAAGCTATAGAAAATACTGTATGAAATTAATTTATCTCATTTAATGCGCATTACGAACTCGAAGTCACTGATGAAGGTGATTTTTTTCGATTACACAACATTTATTTAAAAAAAAAAAAAAAAAAAAAAAAAAATGCCGATATTAAGTAATTAAATTTTATATGTTTTATGATATTGATTACCATAAAAAATCTATATATGATTGTAATTCAAACAAGTTGGGGCAGAGAAAATAGGGTACTTCTTTGTTATAGAGGCCCCTATAAATTTGATTATGCAAACAATTGCAGTTACGATCTCGCTAAGATCATCGTAAAGTTTATGCATGCGTCATCTACATATACATATACTCGAAACGCTCATCATGTGCCATATAGTCATTATATACGTATTGTTTACGTCTTTTATGCCACATACATGCATATATATAACATATATATATTTATATATGTAAAATACATTTCAAACACATACAGATAAAACATACATATAAAATACATTTCAAATAATAATCTTCTAACAGTTTTTAGTGCAATTTTGCTGTTAAATGCCCTCTAGACAACTATCACAGCTACTTTATGTACTAAAATTATATTTTTTAATTGCGGTTTTTATCAACTTACAGCCCGACCTAAAACCACCAAAGCGATTTTCGTGGACTCGAACCCGAATCGCGATAACCATAAATGCTAAAACCCGTTACCAATGAAAATTCAAAGAAAATGAATAATGTACCAATGGATACATTCGAGGCATTCTTTGAGGTTATTTTTGGATGAGCTTTTTCATTAATTTTTAATTAACTGCAATTTTTGCTCAAACAATATATTTAACGATGCTGGAAAGTAGTACTATGTCAATTGCCTGTTCAAAAGCCTTTCGTATGATACCTCATTCATTGTTGTGCGTTTTATATATGATTAGAAAAAGGGATGTTTACATCAGTAATAATATATATATATATATATATATATATATATACATATATATATATGATTGAAAGGAAATTATTAAAAAAAATTTCCATTACAAAATAGAATAAATTATCCTAATACTTAAATTTTCAAACTGTTCTACTAAACTTTGTATAATTATCTATTTAATGTAAACCGTCTATAGAGAAAAGTAATAAAAATAATCATTATCATATTCCGATTAAAATTTAATTATAAAACATGGTGAAATACACATGCAACTCATTCAATTTCATTAGTAAAATTTCGGATTCATCAGATATGTCTGTTTGTATGGAAGTACGCCTACTTTTGTGCGCATACTTCAACCCCACAAAAACACATGAAACTTATAGCTGTAATATTAATCTCTGAATGCAATGTTAAGGAGTTACGGTGTTTTAAAACATACCGTAACTCCATACCGTCCGCATACCGTTTTAAACAGCCAAAAATTGATTTATTGTTTTTAACCTATTGTCTTTTTGTAATTATTTCTAAATTCTGTGGAAAAACTACATTTAAATACCCGCATCATGTTACATTACTTTTGACATGTATTAAATATATGTATAAAATAAGTTAAAAGTTAAAAAAAAAAAAGTTTTGAAACTTTTTAATACCCTACTAGAACAATATTTTCAGTTCATTTACTAATTTTTAATTAAAAGGAAAACATGCTATTTGTACGTTTTTTAGTTTTTACCGACAATCATTTTTAAATAGCCTATTATTTATTATTTTTTTATATGGCCGATTTTATAACAGCATGAAAAACTCCACCGTAAAATAATAATATCTCGTATACAATTTATTAACAGTTCATTATTTAAATAAGTATGAAACAATCAGGTTTAAATAACGCAAGAGTACCGAATTTTGTAAACTAAAAAGAAATACCGAAAGATTATTGTCTCGATGTTATAAGATTTTAATTAAAAAAAAAAACCAAAAAAAAAAAAACCCTTTTTATATCATAATAAAGTGCGTGCATGAATAATATCATGGTTTAAAATAAATCAAGAGTGAGGATAAATTCCTCGTATCAGAGGTTGTTAGAGTAGCGTGCATCGGTTCCATAGAGAATTTTAGCAGTTGATATCTTGGAGTAATTTTCGTTGTGTGACGGAAGCATTTTGGATTATTTAAATGCACTGGTAGTTAATAATTTATCAGATCTTTTTTTTTCTCTTAAAATCTTATAATGATTTGGACGTTACAACATGTTATTAAAATGTATCATGTATTTAAAAGAATCCTGAAATGAAACAAATCATTATTTTGTTCGTTTTTCAATTCGTGCGATTTTAGATTATTTGATATTTCCTCATTTTCTATTTTCTAGACTAAGTTTTTACGTAGAAGTCTCTAAAATACATTTGTAATTATCTTATTTGAGAAAATTTTATTGCAGAAAAATTGTGCGAGAAATTTAAATATTTTTGTAATTTTTGATACTGTCATTTGTGCCACCCTTCCCGCTTTTCGGTGTCTTTAATTTGTGTAATTTCCCTATTAAATTTGTCCGGTTTCAATTTTTGATTTTTTTTTCAACCTGTCTTCCGCTAGAGTGTCTTTTACTCGGGACGTGGCTGGGGACCTATGAACCTTGCTTCCGCAAAAAAGCCGGAATAGAGTAGAATAATAAAGGGCTACGGACGAACAGAGGCCGCTCGCCGCGGCAGTTTTTCATTATGAAAGTGGTTTATCTTCGTTTAACAGTATATTTTAATATTATGCGTATTGAAAATTTATCTACAAGAAAAAATAAAATTTAATCAACTATTAGAAAGGTAATTACCAATTATTAGATAATTTAAAAATTTTACAGTTAGCATAAATTAGCAAATTGAATCGAAATTAAAAAACAAAATCTAAATTTATGAACTTGTACAAAACGATACAATTGTTAACCACATTTTCCTCTTAGTTTTCTCCAATTAACTATTGTTTTAAAAGGCCCTATATATAAAAAGCTGAATATATTCCTTTCAAAATCTGCCTCATTTGAACCAGAGTGGACTGTCCCACATTTTTGTGAAAAAATGAGCTTGACGTATCAAAGAATTGTATGTCATGCCATTTATTGGATGTATATTGAATTTTATTAATTTCGAAGCTATTTAAAGGATAGAACGAGTTTAACAGATGGCCAACGTAAGTTGGATATCAAGTTGTTAGTGCAAGAGTGGATCAAGCGGCTTGGTCCACACTGTCACTACAAATTTAATTACCATATACTTGCTGATGAAGCTCTCCTCTGGTAGTGGCAGAACTGGCCTAGACTTAGACGAAAATTTTTACACATTTTGGAACGTATTTTTCTTGAAATCACAGCTGGCTAGGTTGGTCCACTGTGGTTCTTAACGCCTCAAATATTCAGTTGTTTCTTGAAGATTAATACGTTCATACTGCAATGCAAATCTACTTGCACGGGTTCGAAGAAAGAGATTAGATAGTATCCGTCAAAACTTGGCGGTAAACAACTTAGATTCTACAGAAAAAAGGTCATAATGTCATTAAAATCTCAGAAATTCGTACAGTAAATTAATAGTTAAAATAAATAAAAATCTCTCTTTTTATAACCGGGCTGGGGACCGCCTGTATATTAACTGTCTTTACACGATAACAGACAACAGAACATATTCTACAGAGAATTTAGTTTTAAGATCCAAAAAAGGGCAACTGCAAGTTTAGTTTTCTTTAGCATTTTATAAATAAATACCATTTTTGAAGTTAGAAGTTTATTAGTTTTCTCAAATATAAACATATATAACTGCATTACAATATCAATAAATGCACCATATTTTTATTATTTTTTAAAAAATAAATATTTGTTTTTCTTTCTTTTTTTTTTTTTTTTCCACGGAAAATAATTATCTACTTTTCTTAGTATATATTCCTTATCAATCAATTGTAATAAAAAATATACTAAAAATTGTAGATAATTTCAATTCGTTTAATCGGTAATTACCAAAGCCTTTAATTTAAACCTTTTTAAATACAAAATCATTAATTAAAAATAAATATTAGGGATGGTAAAATTTACTTAATAATGAAGAAAAAGAAAGCCCATAACTTTTCCACCTAAAATAAAATATAATTTACATTATTAAACTGAGTTATCAGAACACTAACAGCATCTGAGAAACATAATATACCAGAAGCGGTGTTCAAACCTTTAGAAAATCTTTCTGGCTCTTTAGACCAATCGACTCCCTCGTCTTCGTTCAACACTCCTCTGAAATGAAACCACTGCAAAACGGGTTTCCCACTCCATTTAGCAACAGAAAAGCACCCTAAAATATGCATGATCAGATCAGCCGAAAACGGTCTTTAAAAAATTGCTTTGAATTTTAAATATATAGATTCGGTTCCCGGTGAAGGTGTTGTTTGGCTTCCCCAATGATTTCATTAAAACTCTGGGAAGGGAGGAGTTTGGAGACAAGATTTTTTTCATTGCTTCAATTCCGAGACTCTTTTTATACCTCAGACTGGAAATCTAACCATAATGAAGGTCGCGTTAAGATATTGGAAGTCCCTGTGCGCGATTGCTTTTGATATTCAATTTATAACACTTAGATATACTTTTTTCTCGCCTGTTGGCATAATTTAAGTATAGTGGTTTGGCTCAAAAAAGGTATTGTTTGAGGTAACCCTCTATTTTGTTTCCGTATTAATTTTTAATTCCATTCTTGCAAATATCACTCCTTTAGATAGGTAATATTATGTTTTTAACGTAATCTGGTGAAAAAAAAAAAAAAAAAAAAACTACGCGATATTTTACTAAAATCTTAAAACTACACGACTATTGTTAATATGTATAGGAGTACTGTGTAATTTAACAACAAATTAAAATTTCGTAGCGATAGCCAATTTTTACAATAAAAAGAAAAGTGCCTAGTTAAACTGATGGCATTGAGCTCACAGGCTGTTCACACTAATTATATATTATAATCTTATTTCAAAGAATAATGCCTAAAAAAATAAATGAAGGGGGATTAGCCCCCGTTCCCCCACATTAAACTTAACCAATGAACCTCCATATCTAATCAGGGAAGCACCTTAACATAATAAACCGGTATACCAAATTTGAAGCAAATCAGATAATTCTGCATGAAAAAAACCATTTCGCTAAATTAAGGGGGGGGGGGCTAACCCCCTTTCCCTCCTTTATACTTAATTAATGAACCTCCAAATCTAATTAGGAAAGCTCCTTATTAGAATGAACGTAGAAAAAAAAATAAAGTAAATTGGATAATTCTGCATGAAAATCCATTTATCTAAATTAAGGGAGGTGTCTTGGACCCCTTTCCTCTTTTTATACTCAACCAATGAACCTCCAAATCTAATAAAGGAAGTACCATATCGGAATAAACCAGCATATCAAATTTGAAGCAAATCGATTAATTCTGCATGAAAAACCCATTTATCTAAATTAAGGGGGTCTAGCCCCAGCCCCCCTCCTTTAAACTTAACCAATAAATCTCCAAAATTAATCAAGGCAGCTTCTTTACATAATAAACTGGTATACAAAATTTGTAGCAAATCGAAAAACTCTGCATAAAAAACCCATTTATCTAAATTAAGGGGGGAGTCTAGCCACCATTTCCCCCCTTTATGCTTAACTAATGAACCTCCAAATCTAATCAAGGCAGCTTCTTAACATAATAAACCGGTATACCAAATTTGGAGCAAATCGAATAATTCTGCATAAAAAACCCATTTATCTAAATTAAGGGGGGTAGCCCCCTTTACCCCCTTTATACTTAACTAGTGAACATCCAAATCTAATCAGGGAAGCTCCTTAACATAATAATACGATAAACCAAATTTGGAGCAAATTGAATAATTCTGCATGAAAAGCCCATTTATCTAATTTAAGGGGGGGGGGGGTAGCGCCGTTTCCTCCTTTATACTTAACCAATGAACTGCAAAAAGTAATCAGGGAAGCGCTTTATCAGAATGAACCTAGAAAAAAAAATTGAAGCAAATCGGATGTTTCTATCAAGAGTTATCGCCTTACGTACATACATACAGAACGGGTGGGCACATTAGCTCTCAGGCCTTGATAGCCTGTGAGCTAAAAATTAGAGCCTAGGGGGAAAGAGGTAGGCAGAGAAACAACTATTTTTAATCCTGAAGATGTTTATATGGTTCACCACCGAAACGAGCACTTTCCAACTAAAAAGGATTGCCGAAAATCAGGGCGTCCGTCCAAAAAGTACGCCTAGACGTACGTTATTTATATACATATTCTTTTATTTTTACATTTATTTTAACCCATGTGATTTCATTTTAATTATGTGTGTGTGTGTGTGTGTGTGGTCTCTCTTGTGAAAAATATTTATTACGAAAGATATTTTTCACAGTCACAGTGCAACAAATTACTTGTCCCATATTATTTGCTTGTAAAGTGTAGATGGTGGCCCCTCACGAAGTTCATCACTTTTCAAGATTTTTCGACTCATTTGATATTCCTCAAATGTTATTTTCTCGTATTTTCTCTCTTTTATTTCATTTCATTTTATCTCTTTTCTCTCCGTACTCTTTGTTTGAGTATGTTTCTTGCAAATCGTCTATCCAAATACGATTTGATATTGGCATTAAATATGGACTAATTGACTTCTGATAATTTTGAATAAATGTATATATATACACACATTGCCAATGAAATAATTAACTTTATTTATCGGAAGTCGGTTAAAGAATAATTTTGCTGTAATAATTATTTTTATTCTATTTTTGTAAATGTACATTATTTCATATCTTTTATAAAAGTCTGTAATTAAACAGCAAAGAATAAAAAGGATATTTTCAACGGCTATGGCGAACCTCAATAACATACCTGAATTTTTATCCTGAAGTACTATCTTATTATTTTTCCGCCTGTAAGTGCTCTGGCATTCGTTAAAAATGATGGCATTCTCTTAGTAAACATGTTCACTTGGTCCTCGGTAGTCGGGGTCCACTGACACTTCTATAGTAGTGGTAGCCCTCGAAAACGGACGATGATTATTGTCCGTAGAACCTCCGTCAATAATTATGTTTCATGCGAAATGCAATTTAATCTAATTATTATCTAAATTTTGTGTCCAAAAGTCACTAAAGTAATGGAATTTCAATAGGCAATATGCTGATATCAATAAGAGCATCTTCACTAAAGTTGAAATCTAGATGGACGAGCTATTAGAACATCACACTAACAAACTGAATTCATATTTAATTTTCATGTAACATAATAAAACTTTACAGAGATTGAAAAAGTATAAAATCATTAAAATACATTTCCCTCAGTAAATATACTTAGGCTGGGATGTATTCGATACCTTTTGAGTAACCCTGTAAACGAACCGTAAGTGCTACAAAACCCCTTAACAATACGTAGCTTACTGGAGTGAACTTCAATAAAATATCTTAATATCGTATATGTGTTATCATTTTGACAGGAGTTTGGCCATTTAGTTTTTTCTTCTATAGAACGTATAAGAATAAAATCTCTAAAATGATACAGGTAAAAAATTAACATTTTTATATGAAACTTTAAAGGTCCAAAATGTTCATAAATTACAAATAAAGTGTAACAAACCATGTAAAAATCTGACTGCTACATATTTCTGTAGACTCGTCAAAAATTTTGGGATTAACATGAAGCAGAAAATAAAAAAAAGTTGAAAAAGTGCGCTTTTAAAATCTATATTACTAAAAACCTATTCGTTGGAAGCGAACGTTAGCCTCCACGTTCGCCTGATCTGACTCCACTAGCCTTTTTCCTGTGGGGATACCTGAAACAGCAGCTGTATGCGAGTCCTCCACAAACATACACAAAAACCTCCTAAAACGACACATTACGGACACTTGTACCAACGTGTCACCCTCTATGCTCCAACGTGTGCAACGCGAAATTCAAACAAGGATCCAAATGTGCATTGCAGCTGATGGTGAGAAATTTGAACATCTCAAATAAGGGTATATTGTTATAACTAGTTGTTTTTGGTCTTTCTAAGATCGTTTTGTCACGTCACAGTGTAGGAAATCACGAAAAAAATGCTTTCTGTTCTTCGCATTAATGTCCACAAGGTGTCTTTTCGTACTAAATCGATGATGCTCTACAACTTTGTAGATCACTTTTCCCTCCTATTTCTTTCCGTTTTCGGAATAGGATTGTTAACTCTGCAGTTTTTCACCTGGTGGCACCGTAGGCGGTTTCATTCAGTAGCGCATGGCTACTTTACTATACCTAGACACCACTTTTATGAATATACCAGCAGCCGTTCCGAAGTTAAGAGGGTGGCAAGGGATTTATATATATATATATATATATATATATATATATATATATCTAGAAAGAGAGAGAGAGAGAGATTTAAAATAAAAATGAATGACAAAATATTTTATAGCGTAAACTTCATCATAAAATTCAACGATCAACAGCAAAACGATCATCAAAACTCACTTTTGATAGACGATAAATCTGATATTTAAATTTTAGATTTTGTACAGATTAAACAAAGTTTTCCCAGGTGAAGAAGTGTGACTTTGATGCTTTGGGATGATCACTGACTCCTCTGCACTGGCTCTTCCCTCTTCCAAGACGATTCTGTTTAAAATATCTCGGGTCTGCTCCCTCGGATATTTTAATTTTTAGGTATTTCAGAATATTAAGTCAAATGTGCCCCTGCAATAATGAACAATCTTTTTGCAATCCAGAATTATTATTTATCATGTGTGGATAATTATTATTTTTAATATTTAACGTATATAAATAAAGTGCGTTTTCTTAGTTGTGTTAGTATCGATTATTTCCCATTTTTTTAAATTTTATCAGTTTCAGTAGGTAATAACAATCTGAATTTACATGTCATACGAAAAGTCATGTTACTTTGAACTTTGCTTACCTTTGTTTATCTTGTTTACGCTACATGTTTATTTATGGAAAGGTGTGTCTATTTTTTAAACATATTTCTCGGTATCCGTAAGAAGTTTAAAGTTTCATTTTATCTGTAATATTGAAAGTGACCAGTCTAGATTCGCGGCCTCGAAGAAAATAGGTCGTTTTCTCTTCCTTGGCCGTTGGAGTCCAAGGGCGGGCGGTGCCCTTTTCCCAATCGCTTCCCTTAGAATAGAACTTGAAATGCTATTGTTAACTAGAGAGTGGTAATAAACACAAACATTCAAAATACTCAAAACGTGCGCGTGCTTTCCTCACCTTCTGGCAATGTCACACATCATTTCTGACAAGAGGCTTGGAAATAAAAATTTTATAAAGGTTGTTCTTTTCGTCCGTCATATAATTTGCGACTTAATTACTGAATGTAAAAAGAAAAACAGTAGTAAAATAAATATAAACTTGAGGTTAATGCTCTTGCTTAGAATGCATGAAAAAAGAAAAACAAACTTTCCGCTATTGTTGTATTCTTGAATTTCATTTGTTTTCTGAATATAAGGAATCTGTTTTGGAAAGTAATAGTTCATAATTATATGATATGAGGGTTTTTAAAAAATAATCATAATAATTATGTTTTAGATTTCAATTTTCATCGGATACACTGTAAAAAAAAATTCCGTTAAAAAACGGAAATAGTACTGGCAATCCAGACGCCAGTACTATTTCCGTTTTTTAACGGAAATTTTTTTTCCCGTAAATTCCAGAAAATCTTCCATTTTTTCACAAAATTTTTCCGTTTTTTTTTTTTTTTCGTATATCCGTATTTAAAATTTTTTGTTTCAAAAGCAAAAAAAAAAAAAAAAAATATACAACTTTTCGAGAAACTTACACCTTTATGAATTTCAACGGACACGTTTATCAAGGTAGCGTACCTCTAATTTATTCAAATAACAATAATGAAACAACACTTACCTAGGATGGAATCGAACTGGGGAACCGGAGTGTACCAGATTAGCGCCCTTATTCACCATGCCGTGGGGACTCGAGTTACGTTTCCAAATGTCGTTACTTATTTCAGTTGCTTTTTATGAAGTAAAGGCACGGCAAGGAACGTATTTTCGTTGGAGATATTTTTCAATTGAGTGTACAATTCTGAATATTTCCATACTTTTGAAAATTTAGCTTTTTAATTTCATGCTTTATAAAAAGAAGAAAATTAGTCTTTAAAATATTACGCGCATGAAAGAATGTATTATAAGTAATAATTGCTTCTTTTTTGCAAGATTTTAAAAATTTTGTTGTACTATTATTTTTATTTATTTGTATATACATCTATAATTTCGTTATTATGTTTCAGATATGTTTTACGTTTTATGTGCGAATCCGTTAAAGTGAATAGATTAAAAAATATTAAAATTAAAAATAGAGTTTTTCAATTTTTTTATTAAATAATAATAAGTATTATTTTAAAATCATTATGAAAAATAAACTGTAACATTTCCTTCTCAACTATCTGAAACTTAAAAAGAATTAATAAAATTCATTTAAATATCAGATTATTTTTTTTAAATATTGTAAAAAAAATTTAAAAACAATTTTAAAACATTTTATTTAAAAAGAAAGAAAGAAAGAAAAATACTACAGTGTTAGTTTTAAAAATAAAATTTCAGCTAATTGACAGCCAAATATTGGCATTTTTGAAATTTGAAATTGGGAGGGGGGGGGGGAGGGGAGTAAGTCAACGCTAAAGACATAAAATTAGAGATAATTAATAGCTAAATATTGATATTTTTGAAATTGTGATATTCAAAAAGGGGGTGGTGTTAACTTAGCGCTCCCTATTTGTAATTAAAATATCTTGATACATAAACATTACCTTTATCAGACAAATAAGATATATTAATTTATTTCTAATTGAATCAGATTGCTCTTTTATTTTTAACTTAATTAGTATTACAATTTAAAAAGAATTATTATTGTAAGAATACGAGTATTTAATGCCCCCCCCCTCCCCCCCAAAAAAAAAGTATTACATGCATATAAAATAGGAACAATTATGACTCCTTTTCAAAATTGCATGCATTTAAAAAATAAAATTTCTATCATAATTTTAGAAATTAATCGTTTTTTTTCAATTAGAAATAATATTTATCGTATCATTTTTTAATTACTATATTAAACGAATAACAGATGAAAACAGTTATTTAATATTTAATAAGTTACTTGATATGTTAAATTTTTTATTTGATACAAATTAAAAAACAACTGAATAAATTAAATTGGAATTTATACGGCATTCTACGTGGCATTAAATTCGAAAGATAAAATAAATTATATTAAATTTTAACTGATATATGAAAAGATATTAATTCATATTTACTTAAAATAAAGAAAAAAAGGGGAAAAAAGGAAAAGAAAAAAAAAGAGAAATAGTGACTAACCAAGTCTTAAACGTAAACATATGTTCACACTACAACAATTCATTATTCCGCATTCCAACTAAACACAGCGCCACTCTATACAACACAGACGTCAATTACGGTTGGTTGGTTGGTTGGTTGTATTTATGTCGGCCAATTATCTGCACGTGGGATATAGGCCCTAAGGGGGGAGTGCCTTCCGTGGAGGTCTTTCTAAGGGAACCTAACCCGTATTAACGCTTGGAGAACCAAGGTTCGAAGAAAACCACGAAAACTCCGAACGATTAGGCCGACGGGCGCGATTGGGATCGAACCCAGCACTTCCCGTCTACCAGCTTCGAGAGCAGAACCTCTCGGCCACTGGTAGGGCCGTCAATTACGGAAATTGTACTGTTTTCAAAGAATGATGAAATATTTTTGTAAAATTTACAGAAAACCTTCTTCATTTTGATCCGAGAACGGAAAAATTATCCAATTACGGAAATTGTACTGTTTTCAAATGAAGATGAAAGTATTCCGTAAAATTTAACGGAAAATATACCGGATTTTTACGGATTTTTTTTACAGTGTAGTTTGTAAAAGTATCGCTTAAAAAAAATAACCCTCTCTATGATTCAAAATATAATTTTATTCTCGTATTTACTTTTGCGCTATTGAATTTTTCTGTTTCACGTCCCCTACCCAACATTTCTTATTTTATGTAATCTTATTCTGTAAATATTAATGTTTAATTTTGTGGAATACTTTACGCATTGTGTCCCTTCTTATAAATACCACTTCATGCATTTTAAAAGTACCGAGTTCAATGGTTGGCAAACAGTTAAGTAGAAAAAATAAACTTTGGTGATGTTTAATTTGGGCATACGGATATGAGGGTTGTTGTTCAATTAAAACATTTTTTCCTGTACTATCAATTTAAAGCCCTTCTTTTGACTATCCCACAATCGGGTAGAAAAAAAAAAAAAATAGTAAATTACTCTTTAGTTTAGTAGGATCTTGGCATTTTTTGAAACATCAGGGATTCACTGATCTTCCTATCCCCAGTGGTTTTTGACTTTCTGTGCCAGAGCTGTTCTTACATAAAAGAAGACAATCTCAGATTAGTCTTTTTTCCTTCTCTACAGTTTTCTCTTTTATATACTAGCATCTTTTTTGGCATTAATTGAAAAAAAGAGTTGATTTTCACCTACTTTATAAATATAAATAGAAGAATACTTCTCTTAAATTCAACTTCTCTTAAATCTCACTGCGGAAAACATTCTGGAACATTTTTTCTTCTGAATAATCTTCAGTATAAATTTTTTCCAAATTAAGATTTTAAATTTTACATATACAAATACACGAATAAGACGAAAATATCGTTACTGACACTTTACATCAAATCTATTTATCGTTAGAGAGCTTTTACATTTACTTACACGATACCTACAAACGTACACGATTGTCGTTATCCGACATCAGTGCACGTAAAATTCATTCATATACACTACGCGCTTTTCCACCTACCGCCTCAAAGACGTTTTTGTCCTCTAAGTGTATAGGAATGCATTTTGCTAACGTGGATAACAATACAGGATTGCCATAAAACATGAAGGTACGAAACAATCTCTTAAAGTCGGTTTTATTTTTGTTAAAAATTACATGTTTTTATAATAGATAAGCAATTGCAATAGTAATCTTAAAAGAAATTTAGAGGTACATATAACGTCTTAAATGAAGTATATAAAAATATATGTAAAGTGATTCTGTAAATGTTACATTTCAAGACAGGCTATAGCAGATCTTCCGTGGTGTTATTTAACCCCTTCACGATGTTCTGTACATATACGCAACGCGCGAAATTCTTGGATATGAACAACACTATTTTCACACAGAAATTTTTGCCATATCTAATTGCTGATTTGCCGCGATTAAATAAACCGAAAATTTCTACTCAGAGAAAGTGGTACCCAAAAGTTAAAAGAAGTATAAGGGGTACTTTTCACGAAGAGATTAAAGCGATATCCCAAAAAAATATTTTCCCTATTTCGACAACGCGAAACTTTCTGGCACATTAATGGTACCATTTTTATAAATGACACCATAAAATTGCGAGGCATAAATATTAAAGTGATTTGGAATCTGATAGCGTCTTTCATCTTTCGAACAATGTATTACAACTCGAATTATATTCATTGCTGTCTCATGACTAAACTTTTCTGAGCCGTCATATCGCTTAAAAACGTTAACTTTGATAATAATTTCTGAAAAATCCTTTGCCTTTAATGAAAAATAGAAACCACTATTCGACTTCTTAGTTTCTGAATAAGAACATCCTCCGATTTCGTGCATTTAAGAATAAAATTGACTTTGTGAATGTGTTTTAAAATAAAGAATTTGGATTTTAGCACAGGTTTACTTGGGCATTGTCCGCATCATGTAATGTGGCTTTGAACTGATTGCACCATTTTTCATTTTCTTTTGTCACAGCGGTAGATGGCAAATTTGTTTACTATGCCAACTTTCACCAACCACAAATTGTTAGATAAATATGTTAAAAATTTTTAATGAAAGAAATAACTATGGGAATTTTAAAAAGTTTATTATATTTTGAAAAAATATTGTCCGAAAGCGATTGAAACACGGTTTAATTTTTTACATGTTTATAGCTAAATAGTGGTGTATATTGCAAAAGTGTTCAAAGTAAGTTTGGAAATAAATTTACATTAATGAAATATTTCTGCCGTCCAAAAGTTATATTTTTTACATTTTTATATGACTACTCTAGACAAAATTGGCCAATTAGAAAAAAAAAATCTAATTCTTTCTTAAATTTTTTTATACAAAATTACATAAACGTATCCTTTAAAATTAAAAGAGTTATGCTTAATTGGAAATTGGCCTTTGTAAATGGCGATCATACTTGTAGATCAAATTAAAAATGTAAATCTCTACGATATTGCAAGAAAAAAGTAACACAGGCGGTTATACATATGCAGTTTTCATTAAATAATAGATATTTGATGCTTGCAACAATACTAGGCGCGAAGAAATAAATAAATTAAAAAAAATACAGAAGCATTATTAGAAGAGCTCAGTTATATATTTATATTCAGAAAGTACACTTTGAAATGGTTTGATAATGGCTACCTTTTTGTTATTAATTTTCTAGGATTTAAAACTACATTTGTCATTTTAAATGATCACTGTTCATATAATACTTGTGTATAACACAGACGGTTATACATATGCAGTTTTCTTTAAATAATAGATATTTGATGCTTGCAACAATACTACGCGGAAGAAATAAATAAATTTTAAAAAATACAGAAGCATTATTAGAAGAGCTTAGTTATGTATTGGTGTTCAGAAAGTACACTTTGAAATGGTTTGATAATGGCGACCTTTTTGTTATTAATTTTTCTAGGATTTAAAACTACATTTGTCATTTTAAATGATCACTGTTCATATAATACATACTTTATTTAAATGTATTTGTGATGAAACTTTTTTATACTAATTATGATATTTTTGGTCTAAAAAACGTCATCTTCAACTTGTATATGGCCTCTACTTTACTGATGAAATCGCATTTTAAAAGGTGAGAAAAGTTGTCTAAGTCATAACATTTTCAATCATTAAAGGGCTGCTATTGGCGATTGTTTTTTAAAATTATTTTGTTTACCACTATTTCAAAACAATATTCTTCATGGTAGATTTCTACTGATTTTCAAGGTAAGTTATTATTTAAACTAAATCTTATTAATTATAATTTATTTATTACATTTTATTATTTATTAATTATAATTATTTAAATAATTATTATGTTTCATTATTCATTTAAGGGTGTATTCCAATCCAAACTGCTTACTTTCCGATTCATTTTTAAATTCATTTTTGCTCTCAAACGCATCAAACTGGGAAATTCTCTTATTTAAAAAATGCCGTGCTTCTCAATTTTTTGATAAATGCAGAAAATATTGTAAAAAATGCTGTCAAAGTTGGCGTTTTGAACCGAATTTTCCGAAGCGGGAGATCTGGGAATGAAAAAAAATGATCATACTGAGAAAATAATTGTTTAAAACTCAAATTCTAATTAATTGAGCAAAAAATGAAATCACAGGGCCTCTTATACATCTCTTCAAATATCACCTCAGCAAGTTTCATGTTTTTACTTTTAAAAATGAGTCTGAAAATATCTCAGAAAATTTTGAGCTGTTGAGGGTGGAAAAATATTTTTTTGAATACACCTTTAATTTTTAATATTTCAAATAATAATTAGTCGCCAGTGGCATCCCTGTCATTATAATTCAGTTAATTTTAAAGATACAGATATGTAGTTTTTTGCAATGTTCTTGTTGCAGAAGAAAATCCCCTTTAATTTGATCAAATTTGTCTAGGGGGGAGGGGCTATAAAAATTTTAGATGTGTAACGTTTTGAAAATCAATGGTAGGGCTTTTTTAATTAACGTAATCTTATTTCCTACCTTATTTGGAACACTTTTGTAACTCACCTTACATCGCCTAATTATCTCCAACAACTAAACAATTAAAACGCATTTCAACATTTTAGGTGCATGAATTTAAACTGAGTTATGGATTGTGTGTTTTATTTATATTGTTCATTTATCGAATTTAATGGCACAGAAAATCTAAAGTACTATATTACACGTTGCACATAGTTTAAATGAGCTAGACAGTACGCTGGTGGATTAAAATTATAACGAAGTATGATTATCGTTACGATAACCCACGCATGTTAAAAATTTTATTTTGTATCGGACTCTTACTTAAGTCCATGTTATTTTAGGGTCCTTATAGGAATCTTTATTCTTTATCCTTATTCATCAAAATACTTTTTACTGAAAAACATATTTTGTGTTGCATATACCTGTGCGTAAGTATATTTATATTCTGAACAGAATATTATATTATTTAATTATTAATATGATATGTCTACTGTATAAGTTTGTACAGGAATTTTGATAAATACGCACTTAACGTCGAAAGATCTGTATGTAGTGTTACATTTTCTTACTGATCGATGTAGTATGAGTAATGTTGCGGTTTAATAAGTTACGTACATTAGATATGATTATATACTATTCGCATCTAAGTATGATATATCCAGGGCCATTTTCTTGTTTCGAAAACCCCGTGCCAGCTTGAATGATTTTGTTGAATTCCTCACAACTTAACCTATCTAACAGTACGTAACAGCTGTGAATCTTATAAAGCTTATGTAATATATATAAACATTTAAATTGTATATCATAGAAACTCGACAGAGTTTCTCGCCAAGCAAAAGAAACAACAGTGCAATGAACCGTAAATGAAAGGAATTTCCGCCAATTAATGCCAAACGATTTTGTAAAATTTTTTTAGTACTCTGTCTAGTTTATATTTTCCGGACTGACCAAAACGGGATTTTGACGCATCTATAGCTCGAAATGATAGAGACTATTTATGAGACTGTTTATGATAGAAACAAAATTCTTGTTCCTATTGAATGGGGCGTGCCACGTGACTCAGAAAACGAAAGTAAAGTATGAATCCGGAGAATAGGTTTTTAGTAAATGCGATTTTAAAAGTGCTGTTTTCTGCACTTTTTAAATTCTTGTTCCGACCAAATCTGTTGACAGGGCTACAGCAATGTGTAATTATCGGATTTTTACGCACTTTACGGCATTTGAACTGTTTTTATGAGTAGTTCAAACCTTTGAAAGTTTCGTGTAAAAATATTAATTAGTTTTTGATTTATACCAGTTTAAAGTAATTTACTCCTATATTTCAGCGTGGCGTACATAATAATATCACTACTTATATTTCCATGTGAGCTCAGCGTGGCGTACGTAATATGTAAGGTCATTGTGCCTAAATGAGACGCGATTCCCCATAGTTTTGTCGCATTTAGGGTATACAGTGAAACCTCTCTGTGCGACCACCTCCCTGAACGACCATTTTTTCATGGAACGAAATTTATTCCCATAGGCTCAATACTAATTTTAGCTCCATTCAGAGACCATCCCAGTAGAACTCCCTCCATGTGCGACCTATTTCTTTGAAGAAAATAAAACAAATTGCGCTTTTTCCTGGTCGCTTGAAGAAGGTTTTATTAGAAAAATAATTCCGGAGATCGCATTATTCATCAAACTTCTAAACTAAGTTTAGAATTTTTTTTTATTACAATAACATTTAAGTGTTTAAGCACCTTTGTGCCTTTTTAGGCAATGAATTTAACTCTGATAAGAAATTAAGAATGACAGTCAATAAACTCCCCTGCCCTATTCTGTCAGGAAACTCTCAAAGAAATAGATAAATTAATGAAATTGTCATTATTTGTTCCCGTCCCAAAAAAAAAAAAAAAAAAAAAAACATTTATTTACGGAACTTTGAGAGGACTTGGTACTAAAAGTTATAAAAGATAAAACGGTAAAATCAAAGCAAATGTATTCATTTTTTAAACTCTGCAGTAGTTAATTTATCTAATTAACATTTGTTCTTATACTTAAATTTGCATATTTTTCCCTAATGCAGGGCTCCCAAATGGTCCGCCAACTGAATACCAATATTTTTTTAGAAAATTTTTCTTTTTAGATTTTTCTTACAAACCGCCCAGAAATCACATTTGGAAGTTAATTCTAGCTCAAACCTACCCTAAAATTTTCTGTTAAAATTTATTGATATTCAGTTGGCGGACCATTTCGGAGCCCTGCTACTGTGAAAAATAAATTTTAGTAACATTAGTTGTTACCTTTTTTCAACAGTTAAAATCTATATTTAAACATGACCTCCATTAAGAGAACGTGGTCTCTTTAGGGAGGTTTTACTGTATTTGGAATTTTATTATATAAACATACATTTTATTAAGCAGCAAATTACTGAATACTGTAGCTATAGTTCAAAACTAACTTGTTTTGTATAAATTTAATAATTATCTGTAGTCACCACAATATACGATTGTCGGTCGCATTTAGGTAATTTTTGTCGCATTTACGGCAGTTAAAACTTGAATGAGATGTCCATAGTCCTAAATGTAATAATGCATTTTACACATGAGAATTCATCTGAAAAAGTTCATTTAACCCTTAACTGCTGTTGCAGAAAATTGCCACATAACAATTCAGAAAGGTTTGCGAAACCATTCGATTGAAAGATGAATAAAAGTCGCAATTAATCATAAAATACTGTTTTTGGACTAAACTGTTTGTAGAGTAATATTTCTAATAAAATCTTGCTTTTTCAAACATTTCAAACAATTGTACTTGGACTGCAAATGAAGCAAAATTTTACTGTATTGATAGTTAAACTGGAAATTAGAAGTTAAACTGTGAAAAATAAAAAAAAGCAGCACTAACAGCAGATGAGGGTTAATTGCAATTATTTTTTGGAATTACTTAACCATTAACTGCTGTGACAGGAATTGTCGCATACCTACTGCGTGTGTTCTCCGAGACCGTTTAAGTAATAGATGAATGAAAGGCTCTATTAACTCACAAGTACTGTTTCCAGGACTATTATAATTAAACTTCAAACATTCAGAATGTCTAGCAATAGTTCTAGAGCTCAGAATGAAAGAAAATTTCACCGGTATTCATAGCTTAACTGGAAATTACAAGTTTAACTGTGAAAATTGAAAAATATAGTGGTCTGCGAGATCGCTAACAGCAGTTAAGAGTTAATAAAGAGTTGCAATACATAAAATTGAAAGATAAATAACTTATTATTGAACTACTAAATAAATTTTATTTAATACTAATTTAAATCAAAAAACATTAACTGAGATGCATAATCTTAAATAAATTATAATTAAACATATCACATTTCAATATTCATACTTTGCAACAGATTCATAAAGTTTGAATTGTTTATCGCGGGCGGCTCAGCACCGTTCTGTTTGCCAATTTTACACTGCTATATCAGCCAAGAAATGATGTAAGATGTATGACTTACCATTACGGACCAGCTACTTGGTTTTTAACAATAAGTCCGAGTGAATGGAACTGGAATGATCTTGCTACTTTTATTATAGAAATGAATCCTTTAGTGAAAAATATACATAAAAAAAGTACAAGTGAGTTAGTTGCATTTGATCCGGTTTCCGCATCTCGATTCATTGACAACAAATTTCAGTCAATCATAGATTTTATACTATCACCAGATGCTCCATAATGGTTTTGAATTAAAATGTTATCCGTTTGAAGAGAAATAATTTCCATTTTACTAAACGGATTGTTTTAAACTTCATATAATTATCAAAGGATAAAACAAATAAAAAGATTTTATAATATTTTATTTGACCTTTAATGTTCTCTTCAATTGTAAAATGGAAATCTTTTTTTAAAGTTTCAAATATTGGACTTCACAAAGGGAACAAGCAAAAAATATTGCTTGTTAGTTCGCACATTTTATCATCTCTAAAAAATAAATGATTTCTTCTAAGATTTGTAAGGATCGATAAAATGGTTCTGAATTATTTTTAAAAAGTCCATCATTATGTCTTACTAGATATATTACACTTTTGAAAAGTTTATAGCATCACTATTTTATTATTTTTTTACTTCTATAATCTTTTGTTTATCTTTTCTTTTCTGAATTAAAATGGAATATGTATAATGCAAATGAAATACCTTACAAAAAGAAGTGATATCTGATCAAAAACAACTCGTTGTAAATGATCCCGCCAAGCCACAAACCTAAAACGTCAGTCATAAAAAGAAGTGATATCACATAAAAATAAGCGATATAGAAGTGCCTACTACGAGTGCCGTGTAAAAATCTATCACTACTCATAATGTTTCCAAAGGACTCGGAGTGAGGTACAGTATGTGAAAACTGCTTGGCGACCTGCAGGCGTATATTTAATATATGCAGTACCTACATCAATTTCGAAAAATTGTGAAAGTCGAAAAAATTAATTTTAAATTCTCATTATATAAGTCTTATAAATATTTGTAGGAGGAAGATCTGTAATAAATCAGAAAAATCTGTAAGGCAAGCAGAAAATAGTATGTAATTGTGGTTATCATCGATTTTTACAATTATACTTTTCAATATTTTAAACATGTTTAATTACATAAATACGTTTAATAATACACTGTTTCAAAATTAAAGGGAAAACTGGTAAAATGAATCCTGTTTATGACAGAATTATTTCTTAAACGTAAAATGTCATGTTTCCGACATAAGGAATATTATAAAATACTATTGTAACAAAGCCTTACTACTAGAACAGATTTTTCCCCTGTCATGTGCAATTCCGTTAACGCAGGCTTTACTGCAATATATCTTAGTTTAGTTAACGTCCACCATTAGGTGCATTGTTAGTAATATTCATATGATCATTATTTTTTATTATTATTTCAGAAACTCAAAATGTTTATTAAATTTTTACTTAGAAAATCCTCCGCGTAAAAGTGGTCTTTCTTGTTCAAATGATGGTAAATAAAATCAACAAATCGATCCTATGATGTTAAATAAGAATGGGCATGTAAACACCAAAAGCTTCAACTTTTCACAGTTTAATGGGATCAGTAATTAAAGAAGAAAATTGTTAAACAAGTAGTCATATGTAAGTGCAGGAAGAACAAACATTATAAAAGCCTGCAGGTCGCCAAGCAGTTTTCACATACCGTACCTCACTCCGAGTCCTTTGGAAACATTATGAGTAGTGATAGATTTTTACACGGCACTCGTAGTAGGCACTTCTATATCGCTTCTTTTTATGTGATATCACTTCTTTTTATGACTGACGTTTTAGGTTTGTGGCTTGGCGGGATCATTTACAACGAGTTGTTTTTTATTAGATAATTATATATCACAGTGGTACTTACTAAGAGGCCGGCGCCGGCGGTCCGCAGAGTTACTTAAGAACAAAAAAACCTCCACCTTATTTAACCTCGGAATTTCTGTCGTTAAATAAATGGAATATTACTTTTTGAAATTAGTGGTATAAGATAACTTTTCTCTTATTGATATATTTACATATATAAATTTAAACACCTATAATTTTGAAGTTTATGGAAATAAAATATTTTAAAAGCCAGATTTTGCTAAGATGAGTGGTGAGTCCTCACTGAGTGGTGGCCTCGCTGGCCCACCTACAATGACGGTACTGGATATATCGTCATTATTTTTGTTTATTGCATAGTTTATTTAACCCTTTCGGGTCCGATTTTTTTTTTTTCATTTTCAGAACTACTTTCACTTTAACAGTGTTAATTGTAGCTATCCAAATAGATTTACTGAAGTTTAAAGATTCTCATTGTCTGAAATCCAACGATTGTACTTATTTTGTGTACAATTCAATTCATATTTATATGTAATAGGTTAAGGAAGAGTTTTTAGAGACGTTTGGAAAATATCGTATTACAACAGGGTTTAACAGATATTACAACTTTCTAATGTTTTTGCTTTTTATCACGCATGATTCGTTCACAAAAGTAACCTATATTTTAAATTTAAAGACTGAAATATATGTATAAAATAAAGAAATCGCCAACGGTGCAAAGAGAATTAAGCAAACTTTTATTATTATTGTTATTACTAAATGTCAAAACATAAATGAAGTGATAATAAGAAAGGCATAGCCTTATACGATCATTACTATATGTAAGATAGTAACAAAAGTAATTGTTAAGACAAAATAAAACTCAATGAAAAGACATGTACTATTAATAGTACACCAGACCCGAAAGGGTTAAAATCTTTTTATTTCTTAACACCGAAAGATTGGTATTTAAAATGTAATAGTATAGATTATAATTTTTTAATTGATATTTTGCTTCTGTATTATACACAATATGACCAAAGGTGACCGATCGCTTGCGATTTTAGACGCTTTGTCAAATAACTAAAAAAATACAAGAGAAATTAACCTGAAACTGCAGTTGTGTAAACAGTATAGTATAGGTGATATATTTCGCGAAGATTTTTCCTGAAACCCCACAGGAGACCGTCAACAAATTGAAAAAGAATGAATATCTTTTGGATAACCGTGTAAAAACTAATGTAGCAAAAGCGTTCAAACTCGAGATTATTAATAAATGGCTTATTGTGATATACTGTGTTCATTTTTATGAGGATAGCATGTATACTCGTAGAGAAATTAAGGTTTTTTATAAAAAACAGTCCCAAATTTCGCCAAGTTTTTTTATTATAATTTGCAGAGTTCTTAATATAAAAAAAAAAGTTTTTTTCAGAAAATATGACAAACAATATTGTACACAATACTTTGCAATCAGAATTAAAAAATAATAAAAATTGGATGAAAAATGAGCAGGTTTACTGAAAAATGTTTCACTGTGCATACGCGAATGCAATCAAAATATAATATGCATAATGTATTAGCTAAGTATATAGAGCAACTTTTGTGAAAGTCTCAAAATCATAGCTTGAAAATTCTGAAAATAATCGTCGATAGAATAAGCTCGAAATCCGTTGTTCCCCAAAACAAGCAAAAAGATCAGGGGTTGTATCCAAATATAGTGCAATATTGTGTACGCTATCTTGGCACTAATCAACAGATATTTGATACAACCCCTGATCTTTTTTCTTGTTTTTGGGAACAACGGATTTCGAGCTTATTCCATCGACGATTATTTTCAGAATTTCCAAGCTATGATTTTGAGACTTTCACAAAAGTTTCTTTATATACTTAGCTAATACATTATGCACATTATATTTTGATTGCATTCGCGCATGCGCAGTGAAACATTTTTTAGTAAACCTGCTCATTTTTCATTTAATTTCTATTATTTTTTAATTCTGATTGCAAAGTATTGTTTACAATTTTTTTTTGTCATATTTTCCGAAAAGAACTTTTTTTTATATTAAGAACTCTGCAAATTATAAGCAAGAAACTTGGCGAAATTTGGGGCTGTTTTTATAAAAAAAACCTTAATTTCTGTACGAGTATACATGCTATCCTCATAAAAAAATGAACACAGTATATTACAATAAGCCATTTATTAATAATCTCGTGTTTGAACGCTTTTACTTCATTAGTTTTTACAGGGTTATCCAAAAGATATTCGTTCTTTTTCAATTTGTTGACGGTCCCCTATGGGGTTTCAGGAAAAAATCTTCGCGGAAATATATGACCTATACTATACTGTTTACACACCTGCAGTTTCAGGTTAATTCTTCATGTATTTTTCTAGATACTTAACAAAACGTCTAAAATCGCAAGTGATCGGTCACCTTTGGCCATATAGTGTATGTACAAATACGCTGTTTGTCTTAGGTTTTTTTGTCTAAATTTTTAATTTGAACATTGGTTGTTTTCTGGCTCATTTTCTTGTCTGTGGGGTATTTTATGCATCGTAGGATGTCTTCTCTTCCCCCTTTTTTCTTCCGAAGGACTGGATAAGCCGAAAACTTTTTTTGTCTAGTATCCCAGGAAGGTATTTTTGATTCATGTAAGTTTCTTTGAATTATGGCAAATAAAGATAAAAATTAGGAAAGTAGATGAAGTATTATAAGGCCAAATTTATGGGCATGGCCCAGCACATGCAAAAATTAATGTGATTCCATTCATTTTAGCATTCATTTGCATTCATTTCTTGGACTCGGCCCAGGTTCTATACAAAAAAGACCGATATTACTTAACCAACAAAGATTCCGTTAAAAAAATGTATAATATCATAGTTATTAAAAAAATGCCAGTTAGGCATAGCCTTTGCACAATTTTCTTTCATTAGACTCGGTCCAACCCGGAAAAGAAAGATGACCAAACCCGAGTCTGCAGAAAAAGTAAGTCTGGGACAGACACAGACCGAGTCTAATGAAAGTAAATTGCTCCAAGCTGGGCCCATGCACCAGGGTTTAGGACAGGCTCAGGTCTGTGCACACCAATAATTTAAAAATTTTTGTTTGCATTTGTTGTAAATTAAATTTTATTAAGAGGTAACTAGACATTATGCGCTTTTATTTTATTTTCTAGTTTTGTGTTTTGCTATTTTCTGTAATTTTATGTTTTTATTCTTTTGTTTTCATTTAACTTCATACGTTATTCTACTTCCAATTTAAATTTTTATTCATCCAATGCATTTGAACTTTTAAATGACAATGAATCTTTGGATATATGCAACGGCTAATAAAAAAACTACACCTGCGGCTGTACGATCCATGAAGAATCAGACCTACAGTGCCCAACTCTGTTTACTTGACCCCGGGCCCCGAGGTGCTATGCAGCATGTGCCTCGGCCAGGTGGTCAACCCAACGCGAGACCCTCGGTGTTTAGTTCCCAAGCAAGCCTGGTACTCATTTTATCAACCCCGAAGGGTTGAAAGGTTGAGTGGACCTTGCCCAGCCGGGAACAGAACTCGCGACCTGTAGCAAGGCAGACAGGCGTGCTGACCACTACGCTACTGGGCAACGGCTAATAAGGATGTTTAAAATTCTCCCTGAACCAGTGGAAGGAGCGGCGGGGCATATTTAAGAATCTACTAAGGCAACGTAGATGAACTTTTGCATAATGATGAATCTTCGGACATAAATAAGAAATAATAAGAAATATATCAAAATATTTCTGCACTCACACGCTCAAGGGACAAAACCATATCTAAAAATGTATCAAGAAAATACAGATGTAATTTTGCGCGATTCTTGAACGTCAAGATTATCCGGGTAACGCAGGGCTTATCTTCAATTAATATTTTTTAAATCGAGAGTCAAAAGTAGATTTTTTTGCTCTAAGGCGACCATTTCCAAAGATAAGTATGTTTTGTATGAAAGGGTGGAACGTATTTTCGTGTTTCACTAGCTTTAATATCTAAAAATACCTATATTTTAAGTTGCATTTATTGTGTGGCTTTAAAAATAAATATTCAACTTGTATAAACCATGTATTTATTTTTAAGGTCAGAGTAGCTATTATTTTTTTTGTTGACATTATTACGAACATTATTATGAATTAGATCATAGAGATTACAGAAGATTCCTGAATTTTAATGTATAGTCATTAAGTTTTGTTTATATATAATGCAAATTAAACTCCATTGAAATTAAATTTTGGATAAAGCAAAGATTTCAAGATATACCAAATTTTTCTTGTAATTGCATAATATATATATTTTTAATTTCTTAATTTAAATGCATCTTCATTAGACGGAAGTGAATCTCAATTATGGAAAAAGAACAGAGGTTATTAAAGAGCATTTTGTAAAGAGGACGAAGAATAATGCCAGAAAAATTAATTAAATTGAAAACATTAAAAAACTGTCTAAACTGCAGATTTTATTGACGCCACAGTGGGCACAAAATACATACAGTAAAACATGTAAAATGGAACCCGCCTGTAATGGAATCCTGTCATAGATGAAATAAGTTCATGATCTTAATTTAAACTAGTTGGATATGCCCATCCCAAAACTTTCTTCTATCTCATATATTTTAATATTTCAAAATGTTGTTACAAATGTCAATATTTCAATTTTATTAGTTCAATACTACATCAACTTCGAAAGAAAATTACACAAAAATTGCTATTATAGTGCCCCCTTTCGGCGGAATATTTGCAAATTCAGGGAGAACTTTCTTGCTATCGCCAAAAACATACGCAAAAAAATTGGTTCAATTCTATGCATAACTTCATACACTTTTCGATGATACAATATTCAAAATGCCACAAAACCGCACAAAGATCGCCATTACAGCGCCCCCTACCGGCGTATTTTTTTTTTAATTAAGGGAGGACTTGCTTGTCATAGCCAAAATCTTATTAAAAAAAATTGGTTCAATTCTATGCATAACTTCATACACTTTTCGATGGTACAATATTTAAAATGACACAAACATCGCTATTACAGCGCCCCCTACCGGCGGATTTTTCCCAAATTAATGGAGGACCTGCTTGCCATAGCCACAAACTTAAAAATAAATTTGGTTCAATTCTATGCATAACTTCATACACTTTTCGATGGTACAATATTCAAAATGCCACAAAAGTCGGAAAAAAATTGCTATTACAGCGCCCCCTACTGGCGGATTTTTTCCAATTAATGGAGGACCTGCTTGCCATAGTCACAAACTTAAAAAAAAAATTGGTTCAATTCTATGCATAACTTCATACACTTTTCGATGGTACAATGGCGACATACGGACACACAGACAGACAGACATTTTCTATAAACATGTTTTTTGGGATCTCTGACCCCTAAAACGTGTAAATCCGTCGAAAACCGGAAGTCGGAAAAATTTCGATTTCAATACTTTCTTCTGTTGCAGATAGAAGAAAGTAATAATACTATATAGTTCTACCTTATAAAACGGTTTGTACTGGCCTCTAGCGATTCCTTCTGAATATATTTTATTGTACTATATCTGTTATTTATTATCTGTTAGATCATCCGTACTCAAAGTGCGGTCAGCGGGCCGCATGTGATTTACCAGCGTTTTATGCGTGGCCCCGAGACACACAAACATTAATCCATATTTAAAATAAATTGAGATGCGAATGAAAGATATCTGTGATCTTTCCTATCGTTCCATACACTTTATGGGGAAGCAAAATCTGCTCTGTTATTTACAGTTAATTTAAAATGGCTCTATAGCATTCGAAAAGTCATTTGCTTACACAAAAATTCTTTTTACATAGAGTCATATTCTTATTACATAGAGTCATATATACATACAGCGTTAGTAGTGTATATATTTTTTAATCGGCAATAGTAATCGAACACTGTTTAAAATTAATCAACTTTGCATTATTTATTTTTACTCTTTAGAAAGATAAAAAGGTTTTCATCGAGCAAAAATCTGCTTTTTTAAAGAAAATCTCCTCATTGTATAACTTTTAGTTCTTGGAAATTCCACATTATTATATTAATACAGTCGGACCTCTATTTAACGAAGTCGCTAAATCCCGTAAAAAAGTTCGTTATGTGGAAAATTCGTTAAATAGAAATGAACCTTTTTAAATACTTTAAACTACACAAAACAGATTTTTAATTCATAAACACTAAACATTATTGAAAACTTAACTGATCAAACTTTTTTTTTTTTTTTTTTGTAAATCGCATTTATTTTTTTTATTATTATTATTCATTTTACCCATCAAAAAGAAATCTGTAAGGACAACAAGAATTTAAAAAATATATTGTCCGGAAATACACTGTATTTTCAGTTTTAAGAAAATATTTACATTAAAATTAATGAATTTCAATGACATTATCGTATTTATTATAACAAGTAATTTTAAGCATTGTATTCCTACATGCGTCCTTAAGTTTAATTACTGAAACTTATTTACTACGGAACAGCCCTTTTGAGTGTGAAAGGGGGATATTGAAAGTTTGCATTTCCTGGATGAAATGCAAAGAATGACAGGGATTTTACTGCTCTCGTTGAGTTAGGCACCTGGTAAAACTAATTCAAGGTTATTGAGCATTATAAAATGTGTAAAAGAAAGAATAAGTTTGAAGTGTCCGGAAATATTTTGTGAAATAGGGAGAAAAAAAAGTTATATCAGAAGAAAAAGTTCGTTAGATAGAGAATACACTTCGCTATTTGGAGGTTATTTTATGATGAAATTCGCAAAATGTTGTAGGTTCTGGGAAAAAGTTTGCAAAATAGAGAAATTCGCAAAATAGAGGTTCGTTAAATAGAGGTCCGACTGTACATTTTATACTTATTCTTCAGCTAATACTGATTTTATTAATTTTTTTATATTGCTTTGTTATACTACTTTTGTTATCTTACTGTTACAATAACATTCTTTTTTACTTTATTATATAAGTATAGTACGTTGCAGCCCACTAAACCCACCCTCGAGAGAAAAGAAAAAGGTTGAGTATGGCTGTGTTAGATGATTGTATCTTAATGTACCATCGGCAGAAAGAAAGAGAGAGAGAGCCCACACATTTTATAAAATTTTCACAGGAAAAAAAAAAAAAATCTCCGGAAATTGCCATTCGACTGGAAATTGTCTTTTCAATTTATGTTAAACTAGTTGGATCTGCCAATTTCAAACTTTCTTCTATCTCATATATTTTAATATTTGAAAATGTTGTTACAAATGTCAATATTTCATTTTTATTAGTTCAATACTATTTCAACTATGACTTTCATCTTAAATTTCTGCTTCAGTTAATTAATGGGAGTAAAATCGACTTAATCTCGATTATGACATTTATTAAAATCAATAGTTATTCGTTATTCTGTTGTATATCAGCTGTTCGCGAATAGTCGGCTTATCAGGATGGGAAGTTCCCGCCGATTCATTAGCCGCCCGTGTACAATAGAACTGCGAAAATTCAAGAAAATTACACAAAAATCGTTATTATAGTGCCCCCTTTCGGCGGAATATTTCCAAATTCAGGGAGGACCTTCTTGCCATGGCCAAAAACATACACAAAAAATTTGGTTCAATTCTATGCATAACGTCATACACTTTTCGATGGTACAATATTGAAAATGGCACAAAAATCGCTATTATAGCGCCCCCTTTCGGCGGAAGTTTCCCAAATTCTTGGGGGACCTTCTTGCCATGGCTAAAAACATACACAAAAAATTTGTTTCAATTCTATTCATAACTTCATACACTTTTCGATGGTACAATATTCAAAATGGCACAAAAATCGCTATTACAGCGCCTCCTTCCGGCGGATTTTTTCCAAATTCAGGGAGGACCTGCTTGCTATATCCAAAAACTTAAAAAAAAATTGGTTCAATTCTATGCATAACTTCATACACTTTTTGATGGTACAATGGCGACATACGGACACACGGACAGACAGACATTTTCTATAAACATGTTTTTTGGGATCTCTTATCCCTAAAACGTGTAAATCCGTCGAAATCTGGAAGTCGAAAAAATTTTGATTACAATACTTTCTTTTATTGAAGATAGAAGAAAGTGAAAATATGGAAGCTTAGGGATCGTCTTCATACTGAAATTGTATTAAACTCTTAAATTTTCAATACAAACACCTCGTTTCGATATCATATTCAGGAGGTCATTTGGTCAAGCAGTTTAGGGATTTTGAAGTTTAAAGTTTGGAAATTCTAGTGTTAAAATCATTTTTATTCGCTGCAAAACACATTGTAATGCGAGTAGTTTTTTTAAACATAACTTAAAAACTACTTTACGGAATAAGCTGTAAATTTGGATTCGGAGATTTTAAGCTTTTAGAATTTTATTTCTGTTAAAGAAATTATACATCACAACTCATATTGTCTTTGAAAATTAATTAAAAAATAATATATATTCTTAATAAAGTTTCGAAAAGTTAAGGAAATTGTAGCTATGTTGTCAACGCTTGAAAGTGCACCTAATTGCGAAAGACACTTCAGATATAAAAAAAATAATAAAAAGAATCTTCTATCAATATCCAGTTCTGGTAACTTTGCTATTTTCTGCTTAGTTGTTTTATATTATTGTAGCCAAAAAAAAAAAAAAAAAAAAAAAAAAATCATTGTTCAAATAGATTAAAAAATAAGAAACTATCAATATCCAGTAATGGTAACGTTGCCATTTTCTGATTTGTTATTACTTTCTTCTATTATAATAGATGAAAGTATTGTAAACGAAATTTTTTTCTGCTTCCGGGTTTCGACGGATTTACACATGTTAGAGGTCAGAGATCCCGAAAATTACGTTTTTACAAAATGTCTGTGTGTCAGTGTGCGTGTTTGCTCTCTTTGCATGATCAAAAAGTGTATGAAGTTATACATAGAATTGAACCAAATTTCATATATATGTTTTCGGCTATGTCCAGCAGGTTCCAGTTGAATTGGGGATATACCGCTGGACGATGACACTGTAAAAGCGATTTTTGCGCCATTTTTGTATCATCAGAAAGTGTACGGAGTTAGGCATAGAATTGAACCAAACTTCATATATATGTTTTTCACTATGGACGTCAGGTCTATGTTGAAAAAATGGGGATATTCCCCCTAAAGGAGGTGCTGTGATAATAATTTTTTGCAGTTTATGTGAAGAATTTATGAATAATTTTCGTCGAAATTTTATATTTAGATAAAATGTAATAGACCGAAATTTGCTTAAAAGTTTGGTGAAAATCCGCCTGAAGACGGAGCTGTGATAGCGAATTTTGGTCGATGTTTGGGACGCAATAGCGATAAACCAAGCTCTTGTGCTATTGTATACCAGTTGCTCAGAACGCGACGGCCTCCCGGAAGAGGGAAGCTAGTAAGCTGGTGGGGGCGTGAGGAGATGATATAAGGCTCGAGTATTCGTTCTAATCATAGACTTCTCATATATACTTCTCTGCTATCTTTGGTCCGAGGTTCTAACAAGAGAAGATGGGGGTATAATCATGCTGAATCACCCAAGTGTCCAATTTCAGTTTAATTTTCGAATTCGACTGGGTTTCATTTCGAGTATTAACATGTATGAGATAGAAAAAAGTTTTGAGATGGCACATCCGACTATTTTTGTATTATTGTAACAAACAAATGTTCATTGTTGAGATAGATTTAAAAAAATGCTTGCAAAATTATTTAAAAAGTCGTTAAATTAATAAATTAAACAATAATTTCAAATGCATTTCATTTAAATGTGCATGTGGTTGTTAGGTAATGTGTTTTTAATGTAATTCCATGATGTAAAATTGAAATTATGCAATATTTGGAAGTGATGTATGAGCTGTAAAAGTGAAAGCAATAGCACAGGTCGTTTCCTTCATCATTATGACATTAGCATATCTTATTAGTTTTTGTAATACATTTCTAACATGAAGTGGACAGCATATTTATGATGTTGATGGAAAAGTTTGCATTAAAATAAATAGGACTTTGTCTCTTAAAAGAAATTTTAATATTAACGCCTGCAAAATGTATAGAGTAAGGTTAATATTATACAAATGCATGGAATACGGGGAAATATTAAGAATGCATCGTGTATGATACAGAATGTACTGAAGATTTAAATTTGTTGTTTGAACAAGAGATGCTTTGGATTCATTAATTTTACAAAATTCAATAATTTTAATACAGCATTTTTTAAACATTATGCTTTATAACTTTGTTCTCCTCTTTATACCCCATTTATTCATATGTGGTACTAATTTAGAACGCCTCTTATCCCACTTTAAGTTTTCGGTAGTTAAAATTGAAATCTTATCTAAGTTTAGATTCTGTTTGACTCTTCTATCTCTATATGAGATAATTGTGCATAGGATCTTTCTTACCTGGTCAGCAGGTGACTCACATTACGGTTATCAGTCATTAACAGGCCCTTTTTAGAAAAGTACATAATCTAAAATCTGTGCTTATGCCTTTTATGTGTAGTATTTTAATACGTGTTTGTTGTATGATAGTATTTCCCATTGAAAGTTCGCAGAAGTTCGCTTATAATGGATGATTATGGATGAGTATCGACATTACTTAAAGTAAGTTTTCTATTGAAATTCTCCCATAAGATACAAATAAGCCTAATTTTAAATGTCTCTATTTATACTGTTATTCATAAATTGTTATTACAGTAGTTGTAGTTTTCACAAATCACAAGTTCTAGATTCAGCTACTTAAAAAAAAAAAAATATGAGAATAAAACACAATTGAGACTGTTTTTATTGGGGATTTTGAATTAACCGTTTTAAATCAATCAAAAACAGGTTGCACAAACATGGATAGAATAAGCAGTATTTATGCTGTAACAAGAAGTTTGTTGAGATCGAAATAACGTTGCTATAAGTTATCAAAATATATTAGAGTATGCTCATTTGGAAAATTTTTGTTATTAAATATTGAGATTTTAAGTTGCAGTTATTATTTTTTTGTATTAGTATTTACGCGTTACATGATTTATTAGTAATGAGTAATTTTATAATGTCAGACGAACGAAAAGTGTTTATGTACTTGGTTTGCCTGTCTATCCGTACACTGTTAAAAATTTTGCAGCATTCTGGCAGGTCATTCGACCGTTTTTTGAAATAACGGTTTCATAACCATAATTTAACTATATTCCGACCATAAAATGGCCAATAATATGGTCAGAATAGTGTTAAATTCACGGTTGTGTAACCGTTTTCGGAAAAAACGGTCAAATGACCTACCAGAATGCTGCAAATTTTTAACAGTGTACCCTAATTTTCATAAAAATACTCATATTGCAAAGATATGTGAATGTTCTATTGAAAAGGATTACAACATATTCTTTTTTTTTCTATTATCAAAGCCACATTAATATATATATATATATATATATATTACCGTTTATGTTCATTTACTGTTAATATATTTTGATGGTGAAGAGTAATTTAAGCTTCTATTATGTCAGTTGTCACCTTAACAGGAGGTAGAGGGCTCCGGGCTCGTACCTAAGGCCCTCAAATTTCTCGAGGCCTCATATTAACAAAGTCTGGTTTATAGAATATTTTTATTATCATTAATATTCAGGCTTTAATTAATAAATTATTTGAGACTGCGTGTAAAGTGAACATACAAACCTGAAAAGAATATATTTAGTATCTTTATATTAATACATTTATAATTACTTCAACCTGACTCATGGTAAAGTATCTTTTCTTAAAATTTTGGCGCATGCAATCATTAATGTGTAATAATAAAAATAAAGAAGCTGTGTAAAGGCATAATAAAGGCATAAGCTGAAACTTGACTAAACATTTGAATACCAATATTCCAAATAAAAGTAATGAAATACGTGAGATATTTTTAAAATTAAATTTATTTAATATTTCTTTCGTATACAGTGTTTTTAAATAATAGCTACATGAACAAAATGAATTCACCTTACAATCTTTTTATCCAAATGAATATGGCATTTTGATAAATGTTTGTAAACGTCAAACAAGGAAAAATCAGATTTTTTCCCCTCTTCCTTTCAACCAACGCGCAAAAAAAAAAAAAAAAAAAAAACTTTTGATGAGACTAAAATTACAAAAAACATAAAAATAGAATAACATAATGGTTAATCATTTACTGTACTCATCATAAAAAAATTCAAATTTAGACTTCCTTAACATAATATATTCCATAATATATAAAATATCCATATATAACAATTCTATAATAATGTATAACATTTACGGACAGAACCGACTTCAATGTACAGTCGTGGGAAAAAAAAAGTAAACACCCCCTACTAACTCTTCAACAAATTATCGTAGACGGAAGTTACTGGTACCGAACGATTGGGAATAAAGTCTACTTGTAAATGATGTATATAAAATTTGCTTAGGGGTCATCTACATATTAAAACGAACCCAAACCTCATTTTTTTCAATGGCAATACCCAATTTTAACGAGATATTTAGAATCTTCGGTTCAAACTATGCCTAGACACCAAATTTCTAGTCATTTGAATTATAAGTTTTTGAATTATAAGCATTCAAAATTTAGTACTTCTAATGTTAAATTACATTTTCATATTTTTATTTATATCTCCTGAAATTATGCTCTTAATGTGCTAATTTTTTGGGCAGCAATAAAACTAATGTGCCCAAACATAAATAGGCTGAATTTGCAATTTTTATAATTTTATGATATGAATTATGAAATTAATATTCGAAAAAATTATGAATTGCAACCTACAATTTTTTTGATGGATTTAGATTTATTAAGTCCTGCTTTATGAAAATCCAAAATTTCACATTTTTCTTCCAAATAGTTTTCAAATTATGCTTAAAAAACGGCAAAATGATGGTTTAAGGGGCCGTCTATGATAGAAGTGAGTAGATATTTTGAAATTTCTTCTGCTACCTTGTTATCTAACAGGCTTCATTGTTTGCTTAAGGTGCCTTGATCAAGAAGAGGGCTCTCTCGGTTAGCAATCGCGTACCGAACTTCAATTTGGATACAGCCCTTAAAATACGCTCGTTTTAAAATAATTAATTTCTCGGAAACTTATGGTACGAATTGCATAAAAAATTGTTTTTAGGCTAATTGAAGTGTGTAGAGTTCATTTATGCTGTCAGAATTGGGTATTGCCATTGAAAAAAAAATGAAGTTATGGTTCGTTTTAATATTTAGATGACCCCCTAAGCAAATTTTATATACATCATTTGAAAGTAGACTTTATTTCCAATCGTTCGGTACCAGTAACTTTTTCTACGATAATTTGTTGCGGAGTGAGTAGGGGGTGTTTACTTTTTTTTTCCACGACTGTGCGTGGTTCTAATTAAGGATAGAACGAAACCGAAACTGAATTTCGGTAATCTTCCTATTTTAGGCTGAAAACGAAGAGGTCCCAATTTTAAAAAAATTAATTAATATATACATAAATATACATAATTATTAATTAATTATCGGTGTACAGAAACACATTTCTAACAAACATACATATATATGTATTATATGTATAAGTTTAAAACAAAAACAAAACATAAATAATAATAAAACTTTTATATTTTATTATTTTATGACAACCAATAATCATATGCATTTATCAATAATTAATTAAAAATGTAGTTAAAGAATGAAGAACAAGTTCAATAATGAATCTTTAATTTTTAAATATACACCTCATTTCAGTTCTTTAATATTTTGCATTTAAATTAATTGAAATAAACTATTTAAAAGTTTGTTTTTAGGAAATTAACATTAAATATGTTTTAATAAAAAATAACCATTTTATAATTTAAAATTATTATTAATTTTTTAGAGATTTAAATATAGTTAAGATATATACTTAACACGTTAAGCGCCATGTCAGCCACCGGTGGCTGACAGCGAACTTTCCGTTTTAAACGCGCCATTCACCGATGACTGATGTCTAAAATATGATTCAAAACTGAAAAATATACATTGTTTTAAATAATAACAAATATTTAAAATTTACCTATCTTTTATTTGTTACAGGATTATACTTTCTTAAAAATTACTTTAAACATTGTAAATTTTCAGCGCTTCAGTGTCAGTCACCGTGGCGCTCAACGTGTTAAATATTGTTGAATATTATTATTAGTTGTTTGAAATTTTGCACAAATATTTTATGTTACATATGTTTAAATAACATGTTTACTTGACATTTTCTTATGTTCAAAAATATAGTAACTTTTTATTTATATTATATTATATTATATTATAAAGAACTTTATAAAATTTGTATTATAGTAAATTACTCACATTAAATATAGCATTTTAATCAGATCACAATGTTTATGTAGCATTTTAATCAGATCACAATATTTATGTAGCATTTTAATCAGATCACAATATTTATATAACATTTTAGTCAGATCACAATATTTATACTATATCATATTTAATAGTTTTATATATTCATGTAAACTTTTTATAATACTAATATTTTAATTATAATATATTCCACTCAGATGAAACATAATATTTTAATTATTAATAATTATTAAGATGCTACTTGGCGCAGAGTGATATAAATTTAAAAAGCAACGTTAAAAACGCCAGAATAAGCAAAAATTCCGCAAAGTACTTTCGGTAGCGTTTAGTGTACCGTCCTCAGTGCAAAGAATAAAGGAAACTTGCTCATTTATATAGAGGAGAAGCGGATTCAACTGAGAAGTTCATTAAAAAATGGGGAAACAGGAAAACCTGCGTACCAGCCAATGGGAGAATAGTAAAGGTAATGCCACCAGAAATGTGGAAAAAAAGAAAAAAAAAGCATTACATTTGATTAAAACGAAATATATCAGGTAGTAGTTGAACATATGTACAAAAGCATGGAAACGAAAAAGAAGTGGGATCTCATAATATTTTTAGAAGAACAAAAAATTACACAAGTTACAAAAAGCAGTGTCAATGATCAGGCTTTTCCTCTAGAAGGAGAAAGAGAAAAGGGATGTTCCATTTTCTCATAGGGGAAAAACATAGGAAGGGAAAAGATAAATGGGATATTTCATTTTCTGATAGGGAAAAATCCTGATCATTGACATTGCTTTTTGTAACTTTTCTCATTTTTTTTCTGAAAATAGCATGAGACCCCCACTTCTCTTTCGTTTCCATTTTTTTTTTTTTTTTGTACATATGTTCAACTACAACTTGATATATTTTGTTTTATTCAACTGTGATGCTTTTATAAGACAAGGCTAATTCAAAAGTTGCAGATTTTGAAACTTTTGATTATTTAACTGATCTGCTAACAGCATCGATATCCCGGTAAAGTTCTATATTACTTAGCTTGTCCTAATAATAAACTTTCATATTCTATGAGAAAAATTTTGGTGTACTATTGCTTAAAAAAGATAAGTGCAGAAACGGACAAAAACGTCATTTTGATTGCATTTTGTGGCAACATAACAATGGAAATTAACAATGCCACATGGAACCAAGTAAATTTTACTAAGCGGGTAGTGTTATACTAACAGTTTATGACAAAAGAATTTTAGGATGATGTTATTTTCCAGAGATATAGCAATCCAAACATACTGGCATTTCACTTTTCATGAGAAATAGGATTCATGATCTTGAAATTTGACATTTTCTACAGGAAACAGGAAATTTTTTTGGGGTTTCAAAATTGCACATTATTCATTAAATATGATGTACTCCAACATAAAAAAAATAAAAGGTCAAGTGCGAGTATTACTCGCACTCAGAGGGTTCCGTACAATAAATATATGAATTATTAACTGTACTATTAAAAAAAACGTTGCTAAAAGATTAATAAGACTTTGTAAAAAACTATACAACGTAGGGTTGGGTATATCTGTATATACTAGAAAAGTATGAATGGGTATACCATAAAAGTTTAAAGAGATATGAAGCCTACATAATATCAAATATTGCTATTCTGTATAACTCTCTCTCTTTTTTTTTTTTTTTTAAATCTTATCCCAATCTGTCTATGATGAACTTAGTTCGGTACTGACAATAAAAATAGTTCATATTTAACTCCTTGCGCTCTCACGCTCTTAACGGATATATGTCACGAGCCATACCAGTGTTGCCGCATCTGGAAGATTTTTCTTTTTTAGAAATTTTGAATTAACACACAAATAAAATTTAATTGATGATTTTCTTTTGCCTTTATTTATGGAAAATCAATCATCTTGTAAAGCAAAAGTAACAGTTAAAATTTTTTGGTGAGTATTCGGAATGTCTAATTAAAAAAATCAGCCATATATCATTTTGTCGGAAATGGTCGAAATAGCATGACGACGTAGTAGTGACTACGTCGTAGAGTGCAAGAGGTTAAACTTCATTTGGCATTTCATAAAACTAAATTCAGCGTAATAATAAGCTTTTTCTTTTTACAGTGCAGCTAAAACAAAACCATTGTTCAAAGTTTAAACTTGGTATTGTGCTAAGCACGCTTCCAAATGAGGTCGCAAAGTTAAAACGCCGCCTTGGTCTGTGACGCGTTTTTCCAGATAGATTTTTAATTAACTTTTAAAGACACGGGAGACACATTGAAACATCCACTCAATGCAAACTAGCCTCGAAACCCATTATATTTATGTGTTTAATTCTAATTAAGTTAGTCGGTTTTTAACAGTTTGACGGTTAATGCTTTTATACTGCTACTGTGCATTGCACAAATATATCATTAAAAGTTGCTATCTGGGCTTTAAAAGCCTATGGTACGTAGCGTACGCCGCTCCTGTCATTATGTATGCCCAAACCGTCCGTGTTTTTAAAGATAAATATTTCGACTAATTACCGACGATTTTTTTCGAAAATCATTATCAACAATGCTTTTATACTTCTGTTACGATAGGTACAGTCATTGCTCCTCAACGCTTTTGCTGAATGCCTGCAAATCGAAATTTGTGTGTAATGGAAAAATGCGTTTTTCTCAAACTATGTGACCTAAGGTAATCGCTATAATTTTTCTGCAAGGTTTAAGTTAACGTCTACTACCTCTAATTTTTTCATAATTTTAGTTTCAGTTGATTCGGAAATAGATGGGGGAACATATTTTTGCACTACATTTTCGGCGATATCTCTAAAAATATAATACCTAAAACTAAAAGAAATGTATTTTTGAGTTGAGCGTTACGAAAGCTTTCACACGATACCCCACACGATATACGAAGAAATTTTTTTTTTTTCAATTAACTTAATTAGCCCCTCTACATTTTTCCTAAATATATTTATGAATGTTTAATAATCTGGAAATATGTGGGTCAATAGTCTTTATTATTTCCCCCAATTTGAACTTTCCACGTTCCATAGTTTACGAGTAAAATTGCTGTGACTGACGGACAGACAGACACAGGAAAATAAAATATAATTAATTCATCAACAACACATAATGATTTTCTAACTATACGAACTTCATCTAATTAAAAAAAATCTTTTAAGTATACATACATTCATCGATTTATCTTTTATAATGATTTTTGTAAATGATCTTCATCTGTTTTACTACACCTTTCTTAGAGAGTATTCGAAACACTTCTGGGGTTGTTAAGTCTGCAGCTTTTAATGAGCACGTGGAAAGCGTCTTCAAAGTTTAGTCATATATGTATTGCTTCCTTTAAAATTTGTACTCACGCTTTGAGTCAGTGATGACTGATAATTAGAGATAGATTATATTTAGGTTTCGTTTTCGGCTCAAAATCAGTTTCGCCGAAAATTCGTTTTCGGTGAAAATACTGTCGAAAATTCGGCCAGGCCGAAACTCAACCGAAACTATCTGTATTCCAAAAATCTTGTTTCTTTTTTCGGAAATTTTCAACATTACTCATTGATTTGAGCTGTATCACCTCAATAGAGACACTATTTATTGCTATAAAATTCACTCTTTATAATTATCAGACGTGACTTACTCAAGACATGAGTGCAAATTATAAAGGAATTAATGCATATTACTTAACAGTAATAAAAATCTTTAGTTTGAAGCCGTAGAAGCGTTTAGAAATACCCTTTGTGAAAATTCTAGTTCTAGTATAACAGATGGTCATTTACAAAAATCATTACCGTCAACCGTACTTTGGTCCTTGCGGGGTCCATTGCGGGTGATACTTTGGTCCATCCCATAAAAAAAGGTTTTATTCTTTGTATTGAACAAATAATACAAGATAATTCGGAGTTTTTGCCCTTGAAAAATATTTTAGACCCTACTATATGGTGTTTGAATAGTTTGGGGGTAATTCCATTTTTTAGTGGCAACACTGGGTGTGTTTGTAAACAACTGTTTTCATGTGTCGATTTTAGCTTCCCAAATTTTCTATAGTGAGACAATCTGGATAAGAGATACAAATAAGGTGAGTGTCAAAATATTACCTTTAGTAACCTGTAACCCATGTGTGATCATAGTTTTTCCTTTAACTTTTTATTTTGACAGAAAATATTTGTTTTCATAAAGCTGACATGAAAACTAGATTTTCGGGGCCACTTTGTGCCAGGCCTTTTTTGGTCCGGAAGTAGTCCCAGTTACTCAGAAATGCCTTTTATACGATCAAATATCTTAAAAAATGTATTAAGATTTTTTTCAAATGTTACTTTAACAAAATGTTACAGTAATTGTTTTTGTTCCAGTGTCTGAGGATAACATGATGAAAACTGTTTCTCGTGTCTTTAACACTTTCATCGCGCGGGACGAGATAACTCGTCTTCCAGGAATATTGGGTATCAATGAAGGAAAATCAATTCGTACCGGAAAATTCTGTCATTTAATTATTAGACATTGATTCCGATATCTAATGTCTAATAATTATCGGGCAGAATTTTCCGGTGCGAATGACACGACATTTTTTTTTATGTTTGTAAGGACAAACAACTCATTAGAGTGAGAAATGTTATTGATTATTATTTTTCAAAGTAACATAAACAAGTTTTAAATGAATTTGTGTTTTGTTTCAATTTTAGCGCTGCGAGGAGCGGCTCAGGCTCTTAGCGCAGAGGGTAGGACAAAGGGGTGCCATTGCCGCGATGAAAGTGTTAATATTAACATTTGGTTTAAATGTAAAAAAACAAAAACATTTTAGCAAGTTTGCAGTGTTAATTCATAGCAGATCCTATTGCAATCAATTGCTAATTGGTTTCAATATTTCAACATACGAATTGTACTCATTTTATATGAAAGTAAGTTGAATGGACCAAAGAAGCCCCCTACAGGGGCTACTTTGTTCCAAAACTTTAAAAATAGTTAAAAAATAAAAAATTGCCTCTTTAAAACCACACAGTTTACTTCATTGTTTCCTGTTAATTGATTACAATTCAATTTCAACGTTGAAAAATCATATATAATACTTTTTAATAATGGAAATGTTAGTGGAACCAGGAAAAAGTGGCCCAAAGTACGACGGTACGTATAAATTCGAATGATGCCGTTAAAATAGGAATGTATGTATTAATTACTATATGTATGTATTAATTACTTCAAAAAATTTTGGACGTTTTCGTTTTTGGCCGAAAATAGGAAGATTACCGAAATTCTGTTTCGGTAGATCCTTACTGATAATTATAAAAAGTGAAGTTCATAGAAATATGCAAAGAGTATCTCATCTGAGCGGATACAGCTCAAATCATGAGTAATGTTGAAAATTTCCGAAGGAAGAAACGAGGTTTTTGGATACAGATAGTTTAGGTCTCGGCCGAATTTTCGGCAGCATTTTCACCGTAAGCGAATGTTCGGCGAAACTCTGATTTTGGGCCGAAAAAGGAAAACGAAACAAAATCTTTGGTCGATCTCTAGACGTAATTAATGGATGGTCACCGATTTGTGTTTTAGTGTTTCTGTAGCAGGTAGAAAGAAAAAGACCGAGGGCGAAAAAAAAAGTGAATTTGCTCCTCCCGATAAACATAACCAAACTAAAACACTACTTTGAAATTTAAACGAATAGATGGGAGATTATTGATAGGTTATATACGTTTGGAATTCAATTTCAGTAATTCAAGTTGCCCTATTCTGCGTGCAAAAACTTGTCTTTTACAAAAAAAAAAAAAAAAAAAAAAAAAAAAAAAAATAGGGGTTCGTAACAAATGCGAGCAAATATACTATTTATGAAACATAAACAAGAGCGAAAAATCAAGCATAAATTATGTAGCACTTTCCAATACATTCAGAATACTATAACAAAACTTCACAGCTTAATAAGGTGAAAGACGTTATCTAAATAAAGAATTTGGAAAACACATAACACATTTATAAACCCAATTTCAGGAATTACCATCAAACAAACAATAGTCGGAAAAATATTCAAATTCTTTTGTGTAGCCCTGTACATGATCTATAGATTTGTGTAGATACTACATAGTACGCTGAAATTTAGTTCAGTTAAGGAACGTGCAGCAGTTTACAATCTCCCTCCCCCTTGTGCAGATTCCGGCAGTAAACGGAAATGTACTCGATATCTTTTGTGCAACCCTGTATATGATCTATAGAATCTATACGCACCAAGTAATATGAAATAAATTAATTAAATTTAAAACTCGTACACAACTGAAAATGCACTTCCAGCAGTTTTTGTACATATAATGTAACTGTAACCGAATTATTTTGTATGTCCCTGTAAATGAAGAATGAATGCTACGCACACCATATTCTATAGTAAGCATATTATAGTGCATCTCAGTGATATATATCAATTTTAATATGTTTGAAAGAGTGTAACATTATTAAAATACACCGCAAACGATTTTTCCTCATAGACGGTAATGTAACGGAATTCTTTTGGGTGTCCCTGCAAACGATCTATGAATGCTACATATTTCATTTTCAATACCAAAGATGTCGAACTTCAATACGGATAACATATATCAAGTGCGTGGTAATCTGAATATATTAACGCGAGTTTGAGTACAGACAGACAGCGATGTTGGAAAGCGTTAAAAAGCAAATGTAACATTGCAATATTGCTTTATTGTTTACTTTCTTCACAAATTAAAGATGGAATTTTGCTTGATATTAGGTAAGGAAAAACGATTCTCAGCCGACACGATCTGAAAAAATAATCCGGGTCCTGCCTGGTTCGAAATTGCATAAAAAAGCAAGGCCATGGCCGGCTCGAAAAGAGTGAAGACCAGGCCCAGCGCTGCCCGAGCCTAGTGAATGAAAATGGCCTCGATCTGGGACAGCGGGTCGAGCCTTGTTGGGCTTGAGCTTCCGGTTAGTCTCAGGCCCGTGCAGAACTCTGTCATGATAAGAGCATTATGCTTTTAGATCTTACACATAACACGTTAGGTATTTTTTAGAAAACTAATCTGATGCCCATGATCTGAAGTATCTATTGTCGAAATTTATTTTTTTTAATCGTGACACATGCAACGTTCGATAGGCTCTCTGAGTTTTCGAATTTTAAGTTCGACAACGCTGTATTTTTCTTAATTTAAATTGCTATTTTGAGAACAAAATGAAAATTACCGTGAGTGTATTTTAATTCTTTATTTTTACAAATTATTCTGTGTGACGTTAAAAGAAATTGAACCTTTCCGCAAAAAATATTTAACCTTGCAGTGCTCGCGCGGCGTCTCACAGATGCCAGGGATGTTTCTTTTTTATATAATAATATATTCAAATATATATGTTTTGCTTCAATAATCCCTTTGCATTTATAAATTTGAATTGAATGACCTAAATATGTACAGAGTGAATCTGAACTCTTGGGCAAAACTTTAAGGGGTTATAGTATAATATTAAATAGGAAACTAAGGGTTCCAAACGTCTTCCGAAGGAGATAGGCGCCATTAAAGTTTAGGGTCCAAAATTTCAAATGATTTTAAAAAACGGAAAAATTAGTCGATTTTCGTTTACGGTTTTCGTTAAAACTATTCTTTATGTCAGGATTTTCTTGAAAATAAAGTTTAAAGATAAAGTTCAAAAAATGCCGATAGAGGGCACTTTAAATTTTGGAGTAACGAACAACTATTTTTTACCGTTATATTTTGTATCTCATTAAATGCTTTCAAAAGTTTAGACTTAAACTTAAATTTTGAGCTCAAAATCACAAACTGAACTGTGTTCGGGAGGGGGGGGGGGGGGGAGTCAAATTTCAACTCCTGAACACAGTTCAGTTTGCGCTACTTAACCACTCCCAATGATTCAGATTTTGAGTTCAAAATTTAAGTCTAAACGTTTGAAAGCATTTAATGAGAGAAAAAGAAAACGGTAAAAAAAAAAAAAAAAAAAAGTTGTTTGTTACTCCAAAGTCTCAAGTACCCTCTATCGGCATTTTTTGATCTTTATCTTTAAAATTTATTTTCAAGAAAATGCTGACACAAAGAATAGTTTTAGCGAAAACCTCAAACGAATCGACCAATTTTTCCATTTCTTATAATCATTTGAAATTTTGTACCCTAAACTTTAATGGCGCCTATCTCCTTCGAAAGACATTTGGGACCCTTTCGTATTTAATATTGTACTATAACCCCTTAAAGCTTTTCCCCAAGAGTTTAGATTCACCCTGTATTAGTACTGCAAAAAATACCTGACGTCTATCAGACGTCGCGCGATATTTAACGTAACAATATGCCACGCGAGCACTGAAGGGTTAAATGAAAAATGCTGAAATATCCTACATGAAATATTTAAGTTTAGTACACTTTCTATAGAAAGAAAGAGGAAAAATAAATATTAGCATAAACAATCTTTATTAGCTTAAATATTAGCTTTATCAAGACTTAATCAAGACATTCTAAGTAAAACTCTCAAATTTGCTTAAAACAGACTAAAAAATTAATAAATATGTTGACTCAGCATTCCAAATATGTTTAATAATGACTCAAATAAACATTCAGCTAGCTATAAGTTTAATATTAAAGTGATTCTTCTAAATCCTATTTTCGAGGTGTAAAAAGCGAAATGTTTTCAATTCCAGACAGCTTCTTAGTCTGATTCCCCGAATTGTTTATAAGAAGAAAGATGAATCTTCCCGGAAGTAGTAATTTAGGTATGATTCACAATATTAGCTAATATCAAAAGTGTATTACATGTAAACTTTACTTTTAATATTTTCTCACGGATCAGGATTAAAATTTATTACGTGTTCACGTGTTCTATGAGTAATTTCCAATACGATATAAATACGGCATTTTTTCATTTTCATTTATTTGTACATCTTTCGTTCTACAAAGATGATGAATATTAGGGAGGAAGATTATAAAGAGTTTTTGTAAGTGAAAACCTTTATTTTTAACTTATTAATGTTCATAAAAGTGCTGTGTAACTTATTTTGGTTGTTGTGTAACTTATGTGTTACATAAGGTTTATTTGATAAAACGAATTTTATCTTTTTTAACACTTTCCAACTGTATATGACTTCGTGTGTATATGACTTCGGTTTATCTGTTTGGCGTCTCCCGTCTGTCTGTCCGTGCTCTAAGTCATGTAAATATACTCTGATTGCCATGGTCGTGCCGACCCAGAGTGCCATATGTGCGACGCACACATCAGGCGCCAGATTAGTAAAGGCGCCAAAGATTTAAGGCAAAAGCGAAATAATTTCGGGTGTATAAGCCGCGGCTCAGATGACTCTCTTTCCTACTAGATTTAAAAAATAAATAAAATGTGAATTACTTCAGCTTAGCATTATTTGACTTCATTTTTTAAACAAAATTTACGGTTTGAAACAGACTTAACTTAGCCGCGGCTGATACACCGGAAATTATGGTAATTTAATTGTATTAAAATCAATTTAAATGTTTAAAAAATTGTGCTTTAAAATTTATCTGAAATAGATTATTTATTAAACCTTTGAGAACGTCGTCAGCAAAATCTCACGTAGCAGTGTTTGTTCTGTTTTTACGTTTTAATACCGCTATAACTGAATAGTAGTTATTTAATAGCAGAACTTTTGTCATTAGATAAGAAAAATATTACTATTCAAAAATAGTGGTATTCAAATTAAAAAAAACCGTACGAATCCTGCATAGTTTCAACCGCGTACGTGGTTGTAAAACTGTTATTTTCCGTGAACATAAATTAACAGTTACGTAAGGTGCGATTCGCAAATTTTGTTGACATGTAACGAAATTTATTCTTTTTTTGTGCATTTCTCATATGTTTCTTGCTGTTTCTTTTTTTTTTTTTCACATTTTCTTGGTATTTTTTTTTAATAAACTGATAATCAATGTTTTTTCACTCGGCATTTATACTAAGTTTTTGATTTTTTAAAAGAGGGCGGGGGGGGGGGGGGTTATGGAGAGCCAACTGAAGTTTTGCATACAGGCAACGTACGCTATTGGCGTGCCCCTGCTGATTGCCTTGTGATCGATATATGTTGTTAACGTTAACTGTGTCATGTTCGCTATTGAAACTGGAGTGTCTAGAATTTATAGTTTGTTTACAGGGATACTCAAAAGAATCCCATTACATTATGAACAATCGTGAAAATCGTTTGCGGTGTATTTTATTGATATTACACTATTTCAAACATAATGGTTTATGACATTGAAATTTATATATATCATTGGGTTGTACTACAAGATGTACTATATAATATGTGTGCCTAGTGTTTATCATTCATTTACAGGGAAACACAAAATATTTCGGTTGTAGTATTGTCATGAGCGATAAATGCTACAGGTGCATTTTCAGTTTTGCTAAGTGTTTTAACTAATGTTTTGTGCGTACTACTTGGTGTCTATAAATTCTAAAGTACATATACAGGGTTACACAAGGTAATTCGTAAGCGTTACTGTGCATGAGCGTGGATTTTTTAAGGTTAGTTTTTAATTGAGTTATCCATTTTCCAGCTGAACTAGATTTAGTATTACTAATAGAAGTTTGTAGAATATAAATAAATTCATATACAGGGCCATGCAAAGAACTGGATATATTGGCGTCTTTGTATGAGGAGTACGTTTTCAGTTGTTACGCGTTTTCTAAATTGTGTACTTAAGATATCTTACGTTACATTATTCTGGAAGTACGTTTTTAGTTCTGTTGCGTGCGTTTTTTTTCCTGAATGAACTTTTAGTTCAATGTGAGGAGTGTATAAAAATCTGTTAATATAATATGGGCTGTACAAAATTATTCGGGTGCATTTCTGTCTATTGGTGGAAATTGCTGAAGGCGCATTTTCGACTGTTTTATGCGTTTTGCACTTAAGTAAAATTTTAGCACATTGTGTACTGTGTATTTAGATCTCTAGATCATATACGGGGGGTGGGGGCACAAAATAATTCAAGTATACTGAAAAAAATTAAGTACTCAAAAATTAGTAAATCGATGTACTGATATCGAATTGAGTATGTTTGCGTCAAAAATAAACCTATGATTTCTCAATTTTGAAACATCGCATGTTATCAGATCCAAACGAAAGGATAATTTTGTACTTTTTAATGATGTATTTCATTTATAGCAGGTTAAAAGATGTTCATTAATAGCAGTAACGTAGTCGTAAAAAAAAGAAAAAAAAAGAGAGTATAAGCTATCACTAAGGAGGGTATACGGAGTTTCTAAAATATATCCAGAAGGATATATTTTAGACATAATCCATGTACCCCCCCCCCCCCCCCCCCTACATCCCTAGGAAAATAATGCAATATACTCTGGAACTGCAAATAAGTGAATAATGTTATATTTTTATTCCTCTTAAGGAACATCTTGCGTCTCATTTATAATGCGTAAGATTGCATTGCGTTATTGTTATGAGTGCTTGGTATATTCGAATTCATGCGCTGTCGGTCCGCTTTGTAAGAAGAATGGGATTTTCAAGATTTCGCCGACAACTTTGAAAGTGAGATCTCTGTTAAATATTCAATACTTTTTTTCTTATTTTATGTAATCGGCTGTACTTTCTGTAAATATTAAATTAATGTAAATGTTAAATTATACACAATATTTTGAAATAATTTTAAAATGCTTTAAAATAATGCTTTTGTCATAAAAATATTTGATTTGGGTATCTTGATAATAATTTTGCTATTTTTTCCTTAATAAATAATCAATTAAATGTTTCTTGTTAATAATTTTAAGCGGGAAATAAATGACAGCGCATTTTTACTTTAATCTGTAGTAAACTGGGGATTCAGGGGGGGGGGGGGGGGGCTCCTTGACAGTAAAAATAATTTTTCCATTTAACGTATTTCAGTTGTGAAAGCATTTTATTAAAAATCTTCCAGCCCATATTTTTACCTTATTTCGGTTTTGCACGTGTTACTAATCGGCCATCTGGGACATAATCTTGTTGTACTTAATATTTTTGTACAAGGCCATTATTTGTCAGCACTTTTAAATTATTTTGAAATACTGTGCATGATTTAATATTTACAGAAGGTACATCTGATTAGATAAAAAAAAAAATGTATTGAACATTCAACAGAGAGCACTTAGTTTCAAAGTTCATATTTGAATACAACCATGCAGGGCTGCCACTGGTGACTATTTTTTAATTCTATCTCGCACGACTTTCTCAAAACAAACAGAAATCTTTCACATACAGTTTGACAACATGTGCAAGAGAAATATACTACAAAATTTATTTTATTTAAATAGTGGTGCGAATAGAATATAAAAATAGTGTTGGAAAGTGTTTCAAAATCTATGCTTGACGCATGAATTTTCTTACTCTTTTTATTAAATATACAAATCGGTGTATATGCTAATTCACTGAAAATATCGTGTTGAAAATATCGGTGTGTATGCTAATTTACTTATTAATTGTGTTAATATACAGAAATGACTCACTAAATGATATACAAATGAAATGTATATAATAATTATTATATTTAAATAAGTAATCTAATATTACTGAATTTCTTGTAATTAAAAGTAAGTGTCAAAATTCAACTCGAAACTGACCCGAACTCGACACATTTAGAGCCAATCTGACTCTAACCCGACACGCAACGAAATAAATTAGCACCGACACGACCCAAAATTTACGCTTTAACCGAGTTATAAATATATATATATATATATATGTATATATATAGCTTTTTTTCTCCATTCTGACCAGAAAATCAGAGTTCTAATTTTTTACGACTGCTCTTTCATTTTCACCTAACACTTCATTTATTTTCTGTTACATTTCTGTTACATTTCTGTTTACATTTTGCTGTTTCATAATAATTGGATCCACCAGTTCATCAGAAGAAAATGATCCATTCCAAAGGTATAAGTTCGATTGAAAAAACTCTTTAATACTTTGAGCAGAAAGAAGAGGTTACACCTGTAATTTTCATGACACTAATAGAATCACATAGCTGCCAATTTGTACGGTTTTGTTACCTCTAAAATTAATTTTTTTTTTTGCCATATTTAATCGTTGACAATTGTTGGCCCCACCTGTGGCCGAGAGGTTCTGCTCTCGAAGCTGGTAGACGGGAGGTGCTGGGTTCGATCCCAGTCGCGCCCGTCGGCCTAATCGTTCGGAGTTTTCGTGGTTTTCTTCGAACCTTGGTTCTCCAAGCGTTAATACGGGTTAGGTTCCCTTAGAAAGACCTCCACGGAAGGCACCCCCCCCCCTTAGGGCCTATATCCCACGTGTAGATAATTGGCCGACATAAATACAACCAACCGTTGACAATTGTTAGATTTCGGCGATTGAATTCGGCAAAATTTACTGGTAAGTTTTAGTGGTAAAAAAAAAAAAAAAAAAAAAAAAAAAAAACTTAGAAATTGGTAGCTATGCAGTAGCGTAATACTGCAGCTAAAAAACTGCAGCAAAATTGACATTAACAAGCAAAAAAAGTATCAAGAGCTTTTTCAAATAAATGATTTCATTCCCCGTTTTTCTTAAAAGTAACGGAAATGTACATCAAAAAAATGTTACTAGTATCATAAAAATGAATGAATTAAGTGGAAATTTATATTTCATCTCTTTTGTTTGTGACGATTTGTGTAAATACGGTTTATCGAGCTTTTTGCTTATCCGACGAGAGCTTGGTCCATATTAACTCTGATAATCGAGACTCTACTGTAAAAACAAGAGATACATTTAATAAAAAGTTTTAGTGACCATATTGCCCCTTATATATTACAAAAATGAAGTGAACAGCATTATTCGCAAGCAGGTGTGAATTTGTAGAAGACAATATGTCTTCAATTAAAGTAAAGAAGAGAAACAACAACAATAATAACAACAAACACAACAACCAAATGAACACTGCGCATCGTTACTGTTATACTTTCTTGCAAATGTTACCGAAAAATGTTTTTACAAAATAATATTAGCAGTTTCTCTTTTATATGTTTACAGACTTACAATGTTTAATTTTAACATATACACATACAGATTTTAATTCAAATATTTGTTTTACCATTTCTTTACAAAAATAAAACTCTTGCCATTACAAATCGAATCTTACTTTAAGCTGCATTATTTACGTTTGGAGACATTGAACTTTATGATAATAAAAAGTAAATGGAAGCGATATCACTTTAAAATGTAACCGTATCTAGGTTATTTAAGCATAAACATATTTAAAGAGTGTTGTTCCTTATTTTTCAAAATCCATTTTCAAGTAGCTATTAAAATTCTAAGAGCTAGAGTAAATAAAATGATAAAATACGGCTTTTCATTTATTTTGCATATTAAAATCACTTGTTTTCTACAAAAATAATTAAAAAAAGAGTGCAATATTTAATTGCTTTTATGTATTTATATATTCCATGTGCGTTTTGAAGTTCTTTAATTCGGGTGATTGCTTGTTATATATGAAAGAAAGAAAGTTGATTATTCGCAACTTGAAACTGTTTTAATAACTGGCATGATTTTCTTCCGTTGATGGCCATGATGATCCATTTTTGATTTTCATTTGTATTTTTCGAGTATTTATTAAATAGACAACCTTTTTTGCCAGTTTCAACTTTCGTTTAAAATTCTATTATTTTAATTCCCGGTAGAGATTTGAAATTCAGAGACAAAATAAAATCTGTTTAACAGTTTAATTAACAGAACACATTTTACTTTTAAATTATAAAATTTAATTATCATGATTAATTTTTTAAATTATGCGTGCTTACTCATTTTAGGTTTCAGTTAAAATAAGTTAGAGGACCAGATGTGTATGCAGTAGGCTTATTGAGAAATCTGGCTCATTCCAATGATTCTAGGCTATTCGCAAAGATCCAGGCTAATTGGTGAATCATCTGCCTTTTCTTGCCAGCCGGATATTTTTCAGGCTTATTACAAAGAGCCTATGGAGCTGTAAGGCTAACTGGAAAATGAGCATTTGTTTCTCTATAATCCTGTTCTTTTCCCAGTCTCATTGCTATGAGTCTGTGTAGTTTTAAACTAATTAGCAAATGACCACATGTTTTACGAAACAACCTAGTTTTATCGAGGCTTATATTGCAGTAGCAGTAAGTCTAATGTAGTGAATGTTCATGCATAATTTTGGTATACAAAATACGAGCAGTAACTTAAGATGCTTATAAAAATGTATTAAAAAACTGTCTTATTGACAGATTTCATTAATACGCTTGAGTGTCTAAGGTTAGTGAATACTTAATTTTTATTTTAAGGGTATATTTTTCCCAAAACACCCGCGCGGAAGTATCAACAAATTCTGCAGATGAGGCAGAGTTTTAATGATTTCTCAGCATTACGTAGAGAAGACGGGATGCAGTATGAAAATAAATATGAAAATTGATAAGGAAAATTCTGTATGAATAAAATCTACAGATGAGGCAGATTTTTAACGTTTTCCTAGCATTACGTAGAGAGAATGGATTTGTGAATGAAAATTATAAAAATATATAAGAAAATTTCTGTATTAATAAAATATGCAAATGGGGCAGAATTTTAGTGTTTTCCCAGCATTACGTATAGAGAAGATGCGTTACTGAATGAAAATAATTATAAAAATATACAAGAAAATTTCTGTATTAATGAAATCTGCAGATGAGACAAATTTTTAATGTTTGCCCAGCTTTACCTTTAGAAAATTAGTTGCTTAGTGAAAATAATTATAAAAAATATACAAAAAAATTTCTACTATAAAATCTGCAGTTGCAGCAGATTTTTAACGTTTTCCCATTATTACGAGAATATGCGTCGCCAAAGGAAAATAATTATAAATATAGAAAAGAAAATTTCTGTATTAATGAATTTAGTAGATGAGGCAGATTTTTCAATGTTTTCCCAGCTTTACTTAGAAAAAAAATGGGTTGCTGAGGGAAAATAATAATACGAGATACGAGAAATTCTGTATTAATAAAATCTACAGATGAGCCAGATTTTTAGCTTTTTCCAAGGATTATTTAGTGAAGATTTGTTTCTGAATGAAAGTAGTCATAATAAATATAATGAAACCTATGCTGTTGGCATTTATAATTTATGCTCCCGAGTACGTGAGGTTAGTAATTATTTTAATTTAAGTTTAATTTAATTCTAAGCGCACTCAAAATAAAAATATGCTTGCAGCCAGGGACGCCATTTGAGGGCAGCTGGGGGGGGCTATTGCCCCCCCCCCAAGGAATTTGATTTTTCAGAAAAATTATCAACCATCAATTGTCAGACTCAAACAAAAATTAAAAAAATACTCAAACGCTAAAATAATTTGTCAGATTTTATTGTAATACAAACATATGCATTAAATAAATGCTTTATAATTATTATAATAATAAAATAATAATTACAAGCTAAATTATTATTAAAAAAATTCTATTCGAACTTTTTTAAGGTGAGACATATATCGTACTTTGGCTAATTTTAAAAATTGATGGGAGACATTTTCTTTTATCAATTGCTTTTCTGTTGTGTACTTCAGCTGTGTACTACTTGATCATAGGAAAACTAGTCCCCTCATGGTTAGAAATTCAGTGTTAGATTTTTTTTTCTGCACTCTAAACAGAAATGTCTGAAATTCAGACACTTAAGTGTCTGAAACGCAGTGTTCAATTTTCAGACGTTTTAAAATGTCTGAAAATTTTCAGACACTTCTTGCGTCTGAATTTCAGACACTTAAGTGTCTGAAATGAGAGTGTGCGATTTTCAGACGTTTTGAAATGTCTTAATTTTTTGAGACACTTCTTGCGTCTGAATTTCAGACATTTCAAATGTCTTAATTGCGGCCATCTTTGAACCCTTTTTTTTTCACCAACATGAAGCCATCTTTGACCACTTTTCTATCTAAGCCATATATGCAGCCATATTTGACCACATTGAATCATTTTTATAAATGGGAATAATTTGTTACTATAAATCAGATCTGTTGCAGCGTGGAAAACTGGGATATTTCTCTGCCCCCTGATTCTAGGGTCCCCCAAGTTGGGTATGAAATTTTGATAAAGCTGATATTTTAAATTTGTTTTAACCTTGCGATGATTATAATCAGTATTTTGTAGTTTTAGAATAGGATAATATATATATACGCATATATATAGAGATATATTCACCTAAATATGTATTGATATGATATCATATTTTGTCCTACGGCATGAAAAATGTTATTACTTTTAATGACAACTTCAAATTAATGCTAGGCCAGAGACCTGGTATTCATTCCCCCCCCCCCCCCACCGCCTTCATATACTGTTACAAAAGAAAAATAAATAAATAAATAAATAAAATGAAAAAATTAACCCTATTCGATGTTGTCAAATACATATTTGGATAAATATATCCTTTTCTTTAACCATATCATGTTCTAAAAGCACACAATATTTATTAAAATAAATATAAGATCAAAACGAATTTAAAATATCAGCTTTATTGAAATTTCATACCAAATTTGGGGCCCTGTAAACCAAAAGGCTCATAGAAAGAGCCCAGTTGTCCATGCTGCAATCATCTTTGCATGATAACAAATTATTACCATTTATATAAAATGATTCACTCTTTTTTTTCAATGGCAACACCGAATTTTGACACCATATTTTAAATCTTCGTCTCAAACTATGCCTAAAAACGAAATTTCTAGTCATTTGAATGGTAAGTTTTTGAATCATAAGCATTCAAAATTTAGAGCTTCTAATGTTAAATTTCATTTTCATATTCTTATTAATATCTCCTGAAATTATAATCCTAATGTGATAATTTTGTATGTGGATACAATACTGAAAATCCCAAACATAAAGACATTGAATTTGTAAAATTGCATACCAAATTTGAGGGCCCAAAAATCAATGGGAAGGGGAGGGGGCGGGACCGCGGATCAGTTTCCATGCTCTAATCAGGTCTTGCTTCGAGAAGAAACACTACCCCTCTTTTTATTTTTCTAAATAGAGCTGTCCGCTATTCGGGAGTGACCGGTTATGGGAGTTTTACTGTAATAACGGACATTCTCGAATAGCAGAGACCTATTTAGCGATCACTTTTTTCAATGCACATTTGTAGATTGAAGCAGATTTTGTGTACTTTTTACTCTGTATACTGTGTATTTGTATACTCTGGACTGTTTATTTCTACATATGAAAATAAAATCTCTAAATAGCGGGAAAATTCTGCGGTCCTAGGGTGTCTTCTATTGAGAGTTTTTATTAAATATATCTAGTTATAAATATATTTAAAAAAAAGTCAGAAAATGTTTCTTTTCTATCTTTCTTTTTTTTTTCTTTTTTTTTTGACAGTATAGGAAATGTGATTCTAATAAGTTCCAGTGTCAGCGGCTTTCATTCATTAGCCCCCCTTCATACTACTACATATACAGTCACAAAAAATTAAACACATTGACGACTTAACATATATATATATATATATATGTGTGTGTGTGAACATGTAAATATATGTTTGGATAAATATATCCTTTTCCTTTTACTTCATTCTACTTTACAAGTATATGCAATATGATATATAATCAGTACAATAAATTGTTTTGCGAAAATGGATGCATTCTCCGATGATAATAAAAAATAATCCTGCAAAAAATCAGAAAAATTTTGGCAATAAAAGTTGTCAGAAATTTTCTGTCTTAATATTTAAAAATGTAATACAGATGAAATACAGGAAATACATATGAATGTAGTTCTTTATATTTTGAAAAAGTTTTCATAGTCTAAAAAAATTCTTTCATCGTGCAATTAAATACTGTAGAAATTTCGAACTTTTTAACAAAGCGTTACTTTACATAGGAACAATTTAAAATGCATTTATAAACAGGGATGTAGTGGAGGGTATGCGGCGGTATAAGCCGTATACCTTCTGGATTTTTTAAGGAACACCGTATACCCTCTGTTTCTCAAAAAAGCTATAGTGTATACACTGTAGGGTATACCCTCTTCTTAGAGCGTAGGCCCTCTGCATTTTTTACGACTACACCACTGTTTATAAAACATTAAAAATTTCCCGATAACTTCAATTCTGATGCTCTTATAATTATTTTTCAAGTTTTAAGTCCACCATCTGAAGCAAAAACGTTCATAGCATTTCCTATACATAAATTTAATTTTGTTACATGAAAACACTAACTTCGAAAATGTAATGTGTAAAAGAATTAAATGATCTGTCATTAAAAATAAAAATTCATATGCGAAACCATGCCAATAATATCTGTAATACAATGGAAGTATTTATTAATATCATTTAATAACTTGATCTTTTTAATTACATTTTACCATGTGGGCAATTCCTTTTATAATAACTTTTAATTTCAAAACTTATTTTGCCTTAAAAATACATATCTAATTTTTATTTCTGTATTTTTTATAAAAATTCACAAACTTTTGAAAAAAATCCCCAGCAATTTTATGTGAAAAATGCAGTTATACATAGTAAATATAAAAAGACTATCTTTTCTAATTTCTGTTCTAAATCTGTAATCACTTTTTAACAGTCAATAAATCGATATTAATAAATTTTTCGATTTTCAAATTTTTGTACAAAACTTAAATACAATTTTAAGCAATTAAACAAAGTAAATCATGATTTATTTTTTTACTTATTTTATAGTAAATCCTTATCTATCTAGAATTTTTTTAAATAAAATTATCTATTAAAAAATGGAACATTTTAATTTTATTAGTAATAATCATAAGTTACAATAATTTGTTTGATTTAACTAACATGTATATTGTTTAGAATACATAAATAGGACAACGCAAAATAATTAAAATTTGCTTTCAATACAAATAATATTATGAAGATTTTTTTTAAGTTGGCATTTCCGAATTAAGGGAAAAAAAATGTTTTACTAAATAAGCTATTTCAGTTTGAAAATTTGTTTCGCATAAATCCATTTTGACAAACTTTTAATTTAATAACCCCCCTCCACGCCTAAAATGTACATATCTTATTATATAATACAAAAAATTAATCAAAATAAGTGTTTGATTATTTTACAATTTTCATCTAATATTAACCTTGAGGGGCGGTGGGATATATTTTATCCCACCTAAGTTTAATCAAGATTCGCACCGGAAACTTTTAAATAAATTTTATTTTTGTAACTTTGATGGGAAAAAGTTGTAAATTTGCATTTCCATATTTTGAAACTAATTTTTTCAAAGATTCCGGTTTGAATTCAACATTACAGGAATACAATCGATTGCCCCTCAAGGGGTTAAATATTGAGTTATTATATGTTCTACACAGCAAAAAGACAATTTAATTAAAATTCAGGTAAATAAAATGTTGTTTTAACCGTGAAAGAAAGTATTATAAGGAATTAAACATATTGATAAAACCCATTGATTAAATTGATTGAATTATTTTATATATTAATTAAATTTAGTAACAGACCAAAGTGAAAAAAAAAAAGCTTCTCAACCAAAACTGAGTATTTCTTTTTCAGGAAAAGATTCGAGAATTTTGCGATTTTGCTTTATTTTCTATAGAGAGATTATACTAAGCGATTTTTTATGTAATATTCACTGACATTTTTACAGTCTGATTAATAAGTTGTATTCACAAGAAAAATATATAGTGCAGCAACTGCTTTTTTGGACAAAAAATATAACACGAAAAAGGTTGAAAAAGTTGGGTGTCAATGTACACAAGCAATAACTTTTAATGCTTATTTAAACAAATGATGGGATTATTTGATATAAAAAAACATTTTTTTATAAAGCGGAAGCTTTAAGAATTATTAAGCAAGTTAGTTAATTAATCCTGAAAATGATATAAATTTGTTAAAAATCATAAAAAACACTGTAACACTGAAAAATATTTATTGTATATAAAAAGATACAAATATGATAAATACATATATTCTTAAAAAAGTAAATTAAATAATTAATATTACGTAAGTAATATTGTTCAAGAAAAAGTTCTGTTTCGAAATAAAAATATATTGTTGTAAATAATAGCATCCTTACCTTTTTATTTTCCTTAAATCTAATAAAGTAAATCCGTTTAATACAAACACAAAAACAAACACACTTTCTTATGTATTTTACTAAATATTCAGAATGATGTTGAAAATTGAAAAACATATAGAAGAAATTTTTTTGTCATTATTCCCACATATATTTTTATAAGAATATAATTTAAATTTACTGCACAGATTAATTCTACTCAACATCTGTTTGCTGATATTTCACAATTATTCTTCAGTCTCTGAAGAACAAATATTAAAATGCCAAAAAATGGCACTTTATAGCTGCGTATAGATCTATGTAGATGATAGAATCACACTATTAAAAAATATATTATTTTTATAACAACATAAAACGCATATTCCACAACTTGAATTCAATCCACTTTGTTGTTTCACACGTACTTTCTTATACTACCACCTCTGAAGAATAAATATCGAAATTCTAAAAAATGCATTTTACAGCTGCGTAGGCATATGTACCTACTACTCTATAAGTTAAATTCAATCCATTTTGTATCAGCTTATTTTTCATACATACTTTCTTATACTAGAATCTCTGAGGAACAAATGTCGAAATTCCAAAAATTTACTTAATAGCTACGTAGCTGTATATAGATCTATGTAGAATACACAGTCACAATATGCATTTACGGAATTTTACACATAAAAAATCTCGGGAGCCTTTGTTAAACAAGAAAATAACTGACTGAAAGAAAATTCCGTTTTAACGCGCCAATCGCCAATGGACTTACTTCTAACAAAGCGAAATACGCGAAGTCATCATTTTAATTTTCTGTGCAGTGGTTTATCCAGTCTGCGGTTTACAAACCGTTATAATGGGCTTGATGAGTAATAAAATTTTTTATCAGCGAGAAGTAGATCATTGAATTAGAAGAAATCAGAAACGTTTTATTTTATCTATTTAGTTATTTTTCTTAACATGCTACATTTATTTGAGTGCGATTTTTGCAGTTTTTCTATTTTCAGACATATAGAAAACATACTTTAAATAAAGATTTTGTAGTAAAACTAGCAAATAACATATTGAATTTTGATGAGGAGGGCGGTGGAGGTACATTGTCCCTCCCTGAAATTTAATTAATTAAATTTTCGTTATGTCTAATCATTTAAAAAATATACTTTTTTGTCTTCCAAATAGCAATATATTAATTAAACGCTAAGAGAAAATGTTGCTAAGAATTTTTCTTCAGAGGAGCCCCCCCCCCCCCCCCCCACACACACACACCACCATAAACTTTTTTGTAGAAGACAGTTTTAATTCTGTTCTCCTTTTGGTGTTCATATATTTCAAATGTATCTTAGATGGAGAAGGGAAATTCAGAAAAAAAAAAGAAAAGAAATAGGAGAGAAAAAATCCAGTTTTCCATTGAACGATTAATATTTCTTAATTTTTGAATTTCTTATTATGTTGATATCTTTAAGGCTGTTCTTAACTGCTCTGCTCAACAAGTGCAAAACCTTTTTACACATTCACAAATTCATTTTTTAACGGAAAGGTATAAAATTGTAAAGCCTAGCCATGGAAGCGATTTCGAATTGGAACTGTGTTTTCCATTTTTTGATCAATCAATTACCTACTGAGTTATAAGAGATTTTGATCACATGACAAACACGTTTTTCGCACGCTCTTGAGTGCTCTTTCTTCCTTCGCGCGGAAATTTGTCTCAAAACGCCCACTTTGACACTATTTTCTGAAAGATCTAATGCGTTTGCAAAAAAATGGAAAAAACAGCTCAATTACATAGTTTCTGAACAACAACACCAGCTAATGCATTTTCGAACAACAATAAATTAAAACTTGTGTCAGAAATTTGCCCTTTTGGATTTGAGAACACCCTTAAACATTTTTCACACGAGGAGGAGTTATGACAAAATATTCTTAGTTTAGCTTCGTGTTTACATTCTGCATTTTAGAAAAGCGGACTAGGCAGCGGAATCCAGGCATATCTATCCTAAATTCTTGCTCCTTAATACGTTTCTTTCTGTCCAAACTCATAACTCTTCGCATTTAGGGGAGAGGGCCTTCCTGTGTACGCCTATGATAACAAGTAATTTTTGAAACACTTTATATTATGAAAAGCAAATATTTAATTATTTATTGCGCCAAAAATAACTTAGCCGCAAACCTTACGCGAACTTTTACAATTGTCCCACGATTACTTCTTTTATAAAGTAATACTAAATTAAGTGGATGAAAGAGTATTTTAAACAGCTTTCATCCATTCGGAAATATTTTCTGATGGTATTGGTATACATATTGCAATACAATAGTACGTACAGTCATCACATATATGATACAATTGTATCGCATTCAGACGCTTAAGTGTCTGAATTTCTAAATGTCTTAATTTCAGACATGTCACTATTATTCAGACATTTTTCTGAGTTCATTTATACCATGATCATAGTTAGACACTTATGTGTCTTAAATTTAGACATCTATGATGTCTGAAATTTCTCATTCAGACACTTAAGTGTTTGAATTACTTTTTCAGTCACATATGTGTCTGAATTTAAGACGCCTCTATTTGCAGTGTGATAGTTTTTTTTTTTTGGAAAGGGGGGGGGGGAGGGCTAAGGGGCGAGTATAATTCAAGTTGTTAATTATCCGACTTTTTTACTTTTTTGGAATATTAGTGTCACATTACATATATTTACTACAGTCATTGCAATGTTAGCAAATTATTTAATTATTTTCTTTATTAAATCATATTATATAGGGTACACTCTCAAAATTTCTCAAATGGAGTCTGCGCGCTCATGACAAAACAATTTCTTCAACCCCAAAACCGACAGACTTCCACAAATCCCAAAGTAAAAGAAAATTATTCCATATTTTAACAGTTTAGTAATAAAATAGTCTATGTTTTATCCCTTATGCACAGAAATAAACATATTGGTTATTACTATGAGCCACCATTAATAGTCAAATTTCATGTGTTAAACTTTGTAAAATAGTTTTTCACTTGAAAAATATTCAGGACTTCCTTGTTAAAAATCAGGTCATCCCGACTCCGACCGAAAGAGATAAAGCACAATCCGAAAAACTTAAAGTCTACCTCACTCACAACGAAGAAAATACGGCAACCTATCCTGACGCAGGATTGTTATTTCATGTAAATACGAAAACCGCTAAAAAGATTTCCATTGAAGGGACACCCGACCCGAAATGAAAGAAAATAAATCCATATTTTAAAATACTTATTGTAAATGAAGTCTACAATTATATCTTTAATATAAACTTATAATAGAATATATAATAGAAAAATGAATATATATATATATATATATAGTCTTCATTAATGTTCAAATATGTAGCTTTTTCATCTGAAAAATATTCAGGATTTCTTTGAAAAATAGTATTAACACGAATCTACCTCAAAATAATGAAAACGCAATCCGAAACAATTAACGCTTTTCCTTACATTTAGTTGCAGAAAATCACTAATGAAAATTTTCTTATCGGTATACATCACAAAAGTTCCAAATTTCGTGACCTATTCATGACATTCGTGGGCTGATTATCTCATGACTGGTTCAATTTCGATTATATGACGAAATTTGCAATCATCTGACGAAATTTGCGATTTTTTCTGCGACCGTTTCACGGAATTCACGATTTTTTTATGCAACCGTTATCGAAATTGGGTTTTTTTCGCGACTATGTGCGAAATTAACAATATTCTTCTGCAACCAACTGATGGAATTCCATATTTGTTTCTGCAATCTTTCGACAAAATTCGGATTTTTTTTCATGATCATTTGCGGAAATTCGTGATTATTTTTTTCTACCACCGACTAATAATTGTAAGTTTTTGCGCGATAGTAACACGAAATTTTATATCTTATTTCACGATCGTTTGACGAAATTCTCCTCGATTGTTTAACTAAATTTTCGTGATTTTTTGTGCAATCTTTTGACGAAATTCGCGATTTTTCCCACCATTCTTTTATAAAATTTTAGTTTATACAATCATTTGACGAAATCTGCATTTCCTTTCGCGATCTCTGATGAAATTAGCAATTCTTTCCACGATCATTTGAAGAAATTAGCGATTTTTTCCGCGACGATTTGGCGATTCTTTTTTTCAAAATTTGCAAAATTCGCGATTTTTTTCTGTGGCCCATTGACGAATTGATTTTGCGGAATTCGAAAGAAAAAAAAATCATGGACTTTCACGAAAATTAAAAAAAATTCGCAGAATAATCACATGTCTGTGAAAGAAGCTAAAGAGACAAAATTACACAGATCTTTTTTTTATAGTGCGGGATTTTCCCATTTTCTGTGAGATTTGTGCAGTTCTGCACATTCCCTGTTCCTCAAAGAAATTTTTTCCTTGTCCTTCGCCAGGAAACTCTTGAAATGGTGCCCATGTAGTAAAGCCTGAAAAAAGAAGTCGAAAGGGACTAGAAAAAAAGCTCCATTTTAAACAGTTCTACGTGATAGCAAGTATAATTGTATGATGTTTTTTCATCGAAATTTGAAAATTTTCCTCTTTGAGAAAGAATTCTGTTATAGACAGGCTTCGTTTTCACAAGTTTTAATGCAATACATCTCTTTTTAGAGCAATACTATAGAGTGAATGGTTTAACAGTCTTTGAGGATACCTGTAAAAATGGAACCTATAATAGAATCCTGTCTAAAAAGAAAATTTTTCATATTCAATATATCGAAATTTTACCTACTAAGACGGAAATGTGTTATATTTCATTGGAGTTTCCATATTCAAAGTTTTTACTGTTTTTGTAAGCATGATTCAGTTTACGTTTCTCATTCGGGGAGGGGGGGGGGGGGGGTAGACGCTCGGATCCGACCCTCAGCTATATAACTTCCCTCAAAAAATCTTTGCCCCTCCCCCCCCCCCCCCCAAGAAAGTTCTGAAATGGCGCCCCTGCTTGCAGCGTGTCTGAGTCCCTAAGTTTAGTCATTCGTTTATTTTTATTTTTTTATTTTAAGTGTATATTTTGTTGCTCACCGCGCTCAGATGTATCAAGGAATCCTTCTAAAATGGTATACGGGTAAACCCTAAAGTTTTATGAAGCATTTTGAAAATATTTCGATGTTCCTTATATAAGGGAACAGTTTACCTCAAAATTGATCAAAAAATCGATTTTTGTTTTTAAATATTAAATGAAAGCCTGTTTAATTGTGAATATTTTGACCCTCATTTTTACCCATACGGCAATTATATCGCGAGATATTGTAAATTTTGTTAATACACCCAGCGCAATTATCCGCATAAATTAAAACTTTAAATGGCTTTTTCTCCATGTTCATATGTTCTTCACTTTCATGTTTTAAAAATGCTAAGGCTTTTTTATTTATTATTATTTTTTTTTTAATTTGAGATAAAGATTTAAACTTTTTTGTACACGTTCTTTATTATAATGTGATAAATCTGCGCATGGAATACCTTCAGGTTTTTTTTAAAAATAAAAGTATATGAATATGTGTTAGGTTTCATCGTTTTACACTATGTATATATATCAGTAAAAAAATTATATTCAATGTAATATTGGATGTATCTAAAAATCTGTGCACAGTCTTGTGTAAATACGCATTTGAAAATCTAAAAAAAAAAAAAAAAAAATGCAATTTAACAAATTACAACGACCATTTGGAAAATGATTTTTTCAAAGACTAAAATTTAAGACATAAAAAATAGCACGGAGTTGATCATACATTACCTACGCCATGAATTAAACATTAATAGTGTTATTACACGTAAAAATTGCAAGCGACAGAAATCGCCTGCGACTCGCACGTATTATCCACCTAAAACTTACGCATTATCCAAGCATTTCATGGGCTGTTCGAGAAAAGGCTTTTCCATAGTCAGATTTCCAAGAAATCTGACGGCCAATTTTAAATGAAATTTATTACTTAAACTTCTAAACATCTCACAATATTACTTTTTATATCGTAGTATAGAGAAAAAAATGTACTTTTAAATGCAATTTGTTTGAAAGCTGTATCTCAATTTGTTTCTGAGTTATTAATGTTTTTTATAGTTTTTATTACTTTTTTGTCATAGTGGCAACACTCTGTTGTCCATCTCTGTTGAAAGTAAAGGAAAATACAGATTACTGTATAGACTAATCAGAAAACGAATAAAATGATGATTAAACCAATAAAAATCTTCAGATATGCTTTTGATTTCCTACCCTGACTAGGACAATAACCATTTTTCCAAATGGTTCAAAAAGGGCGAAAATATCAGTATTTAAAAAAGTAGTAAGGATTTAAAAAAATTCAAATTTTTGTTTATTTTCTAAAATTTCAATTAAATATGCAGTTAAAAAAATCTATTTTTTCAAAATGTATTTTTAGTTGAACATTGAAATGCAGTGAGTTCACCTTTTGAACCATATTTTTAAAAATAAACAAAAGTGCTGAAAATGTAAACTGTCCCTTTAAAGGTTTATCGAATTCAAAAATGAACATTGCAAAAATGAACATTATGGCAGATTAAAAACCTAATGACCATTAGACCGGAAGTCGGCAGCACAGACAGTCACCTCATCGAGTTCACGGATGAAATTTTAGGATTAGTTAAATCTTGATTAGCATATTAAAACGCAATCGGTCTGCCAAGTCATATCTTTGTGGAAAACACATAAAAACCCGATTTTAGTGGCTGACTCGTAGGTTTACCACTGTGTTTTCCTGCTCCCAGTCCTCCATGTTTTCATACCTTTTGGTGCAGGAAAACACATGGTAAACCTACGAGTCAGCTACTAAAATCCTATTTTCAAGTGTTTCCACCAAGATATGACTTGGCAGACCGATTGCGTTTTAATATGCGAATCAAGATTTAACTAATCCTAGAATTTCATCCGTGAACTCGATGAGGTGATTATCTGTGCTGCAGGTTCCCGGTCTACATAACATGCATCAAATCTACGACAATAAAAAGTGTAATTAAAAATATCGTCTTCTCAAAAAATATTTTTCTCTATGGAAGTTTTTATGACACATTTATGGACTCATTTTTAAACGTAAAAGCATGATGTCACAGGCACGCCAATTGAAATGATTTGGAGTCGAATATTTCATATTTCGATAAATTGATTTTAATCTTGAGTTATAAGGGATTGTTATTTATGGGACTATCACGTCCAGAAATTTGGTTCAAAGCGCCAAATTTAATAGTGTCTTGCCTTTATCGAACAACAGACAAAATATTAAATTTGATATTTCCTGAATAAGAGAACCTGCCAATCTCATGAGTTTACGAGCAAAAATGACCTGAATAATGTGTCAAAGTGTCGAGATTCAATTTAAAAACAGCTTTAAGAGCCTACGTTAGCACGCGAAGACATTGGCAAGCTAATATTAAACCAATGGCGGCGTTCTTATCAAATTTTTTAAACGATTTTTTTGCATACAATATCTGGGGTCGATGTCTAACCGGGTATCTTTTTACTTTTTAGATTTTGGTTGCAATTTTTTTATGAGGATACATTCGCTTTCGCAACTGGTTCCGAAATTAAAAGTGTCCACAGAAAAATAAAAAAAATGCAATCAAAATCGAAAAAGTACGAAGATATCTAACCGGTCGAAAAAGTACGAAGATGTCTAACCGGGTATCTTTTTACTTTTTAGATTTCGGTTGCAATTTTTTTATGAGGATACATTCGCTTTCGCAACTGGTTCCGAAATTAAAAGTGTCCACAGAAAAATAAAAAAAATGCAATCAAAATCGAAAAAGTACGAAGATATCCGGTTAGACATTGACATCAGCCATTGTACGGGGGAAAAATCGTTTAGAAATATTGAAATACAAACAAGTAATTTAATAAGAACGTTGCCATTGGTTAAACAAATTTTTTATAATCATTTTAATTCAGCAACCTATCTTCTCTACCTAATGCTGGGAAAACTTAAAAATTTTTTTTCCATCTGCAGATTTACTAATTACAGATCTTTTTATATATATATGTCGTAGGCTAATTGAGAAATCCGGCTCTTTGCAAACAGCCTAGGCTCTTTGCAAAGAGCCGGGCTAATTGAAGAATCCATCTCCCTTTTTCCAATTAGCCTGATATTTTTCAGGCTTATTGCAAAGAGCCTAGAAAGCGTTAGGCTAATTGAAAAATGACCACTTATTACCCGATCAGGGTGATATTTTTAGCTCACAGACTATCAAAGCCTGAGAGCTTATGTGCCCGCCGATTCTGTATGTACGTGTGTACGTACGTATGTACGTAACACGATAACTCTTGATAGAAATATCCGATTTGCTTCAATTTTTTTTCTAGGTTCATTCTGATAAGGTGCTTCCATGATTAGTTTTTGGGGTTCATTGGTTAAGGATAAAGGGGGAAAAGGGGGGCTAGTACCCCCCTTAATTTATATAAATGGGTTTTTCATGCAGAAATATTCGATTTGCTCCAGATTTGGTATACCGGTTTATTGTGTTAAGGAGCTTCCCTGATTAGATTTGGAAGCTCATTATTTAAGTATAAATGGGGAAAAGGGGGCTACCCCCCTTAATTTAGATAAATCGGTTTTTCATGGTGAATTATTCGATTTTCTCCAAATTTGGTATACCGGTTTATTAAGTTAAGGAGCTGCCTTGATTAGATTTGGAGGTTCATTAGTTACATATAAAGGGAGGAAAGGGGGGGGCTATCCCCCCCCCGTAATTTAGATAAATGGGTTTTTCATGCAGAAATATGCGATTCGCAATAAATTTGGTATATCGGTTAATTATGTTAAGCAGCTTCCCTGATTACATTTGTAAGATCATTATTATGTATAAAGGGGGGAAAGGGGGGCAATTGCCTCTCCCCTTAATTTAGATAAATGCGTTTTTCATGTAGAATTATTCGATTACCTCAAATTTGGTATACTGGTTTATTATGTTAAGGAGATGGCGTGATTAGATTTGGAGGTTCATTAGTTAAATATAAATGGAAGAAGGGGGGGGGGGAGGCTAGACCACCCCCTTAATTTAGGTAAATGGGTTTTTAATGCAAAATTATTCGATTTGCTCCCAATTTGGTATACCGGTTTATTATGTTAAGAAGCTTCCCTGATTAGATATGGAAGTTCATTAGTTAAGTATAAAGGGAGGAAATGGGGGCTAGACTCCCCCTTAATTTAGCTAAATGGGTTTTTCGTGCAGAGTTATTCGATTTGCTCCAAATTTCGTATACCGGTTTATTATGTTAAGGAGCTTCCCTGATTAGATTTGTAGGTTCATTAGTTAAGTATAAAGGGAGGAAAGGGGGGCTAGACCCCTCCCCCCCTTAATTTAGATAAATGTGTTTTTCATGCAGAGTTATTCGATTTGCTCCAAATTTCGTATACCGGTTTATTATGTTAAGGAGCTGCCTTGATTAGATTTGGAGATTTATTGGTTAAGTATAAAGGAGGGACAGGGGCTAGTGTCCCTTTAATTTAGATAAATGGGTTTTTCATACAAAATTATTCGATTTGCTTCAAATTTGATATACCTGTTTATTACGATACGGCTTCCTTCATTTGATTTGGAGGTTAGGTTCATTTGTTAAGTATAAAAGGGGGGAAAGGGGGGCAATTGCCCCTCCCCTTAATTGAGATAAATGGGTTTTCATGCAGAATTATCTGATTTAGTTTAATTTTTCTTCAACCGGATCCGAACTTGAAGGATCCATTTGAAGTCAACCCGAAAACCGACCACAACCAGGTTTCGGATTGTGTTCAATTAGAACTTCCAGGTTCGAATAGGGTTACCGGTGGACGGAGATTATTTTGTCTGGCTTGCATCGGGTTATAGTTCTTTGGAATATTTTTGTCGGTTAAGATTTGGTTCGGGACGGGTTTCAGGTTGAATTCGAATGGAAATTTTAGGTTCTGGTAGCGTTGCGTGTCCACGGAAACTAATTTCTCTTGTTCGGATCCGGTTATGGATCTCTGGAATATTTTTGTCGGTTATCAGATTTGGTTCGGGATTTCGGGTTTTTTCAAATGGAACTCTCAGGTTCGGGTCGGGTTGCATGTAGACTGAAATTATTTTGTCTTGCTCGGATCGGGGGTACGGTCTGTTGTAATTTATTTTTCGGGTTTGGATAGGGTTATGCGTTAATAAGCCTAATAAAAAGAAAATTGCCCAGTTAAACTGATGGCATTGAGCTCCCAGGCTATTCACACTAATTGTATATTATACTCTTATTTCAAAGAATAATGCCCCTCGAAAAATAAATGAAGGTATTAGTCCCCGTTGACCCCCTTTCTACTTAACCAAAGAACCTCCAAATCTAATCAGGGAAGCTACTTAACATAATAAACTGGTATACCAAATTTGAAGCAAATCAGATAATTCTGCATGAAAAAACCATTTCACTAAATTAAGGGGAGAGTATTAGCTCCCCCATTTCTCCCTTTCTGCGGAACAATGAACTTTCAAATCTAATCAGAAAAGCTCCTTATTAGAATGAACCTAGAAAAAAAATTAAACTAAATTAGATAATTCTGTATGAAAACACATTTATCTAAATTAAGGGGAGGGGCAATTGCCCCCTTCCCCCCCTTTTATACTTAACCAATGAACCTCCAAATCAAATGAAGGAAGCCATATCGTAATAAACTGGTATATCAAATTTGAAGCAAATCGAATAATTCTGTATGAAAAACCCATTTATCTAAATTAAGGGGATACTAGCCTCTGTCCCTCCTTTATACTTAACCAATAAATCTCCAAATCTAATCATGGCAGCTCCTTAACATAATAAACCGCTATACGAAATTTGGAGCAAATCGAATAACTCTGCACCCATTTATCTAAATTAAGTGGGGGGTGAGTCTAACCCCCTTTCCTCCCTTTATACTTAACTAATGAAGTTCCAAATCTAATCAGGGAAGCTCCTTAACATAATAAACCGGTATACGAAATTTGGAACAAATCGATTAATTTTGCATTAAAAACCCATTTACCTAAATTAAGGGGGGGTGGTCTAGCCCCCCCCCCTTTCCTCCCTTTATGCTTAACTAATGAACCTCCAAATCTAATCAAGCCATCTCCTTAACATAATAAACCAGTATACCAAATTTGAGCTAATCGAATAATTCTACATGGAAAAAGTATTTATCTAAATTAAGGGGAGGGGCAATTGCCCCTTTCCCATTTTTATACATAATAATGATCTTCCATATGTAATCAGGGAAGCTGCTTAACACAATTAACCGGTAAACCAAATTTATAGCAAATCGCATATTTCTGCATCGAAAACCCATTTATCTAAATTACGGGGGGGATAGCCCCCTTTCCTCCCTTTATATTTAGCTAATGAGCCTCCAAATCTAATCAAGGCAGCTCCTTAACTTAATAAACCGGTATACCAAATTTGGAGCAAATCGAATAATTCATCATGAAAAACCGATTTATCTAAATTAAGGGGGGTAGCCCCCTTTCCCCCCTTTATACTTAAATAATGAGCTTCTAAATCTAATCAGGGAAGCTGCTTAACACAATAAACCGGTATACCAAATTTGGAGCAAATCGAATATTTCTGCGTGAAAAACCCATTTATATAAATTAAGGGGGGGGGGACTAGCCCCCTTTTCACCCTTTATCCTTAACCAATGAACCCCAAAAAATAATCAGGGATGCACCTTATTAGAATGAACCTAGTAAAAAAAATTGAATCAAATTGGATATTTCTATCTAGAGTTATCGCGTTACGTACATACCTACGTACGTACGTACACATGTACATACAGAATCGGCGGGCACATAAGCTCTCAGGCTTTGATAGCCTGTGAGCTAAAAATATCACCCTGATCGGATAATAAGTAATCATTTTTCAATTAGCCTAACGCTTTCTAGGCTCTTTGCAATAAGCCTGAAAAATATCAGGCTAATTGGAAAAAGGAGATGTATTCTTCAATTAGCCCGGCTCTTTGCAAAGAGCCGGATTTCTCAATTAGCCTACGACATATATATTTTGTATTTCTTTTAGTAACACATCATTTCTATGTAATGTTGAGAAAACATTAAAAATCTACCGCATCTGCATATTTATTGATACCTCTGCACGGAATGTTTTGGGGGAAAATATGCCCTTAAAATGCAGTTTTCATTAACTTTAAACACTCCAGCGCGTTAATCAAATATGTCAAAAAGACAGTTTTTGTAAATTTTCTATAAGCATTTTAAGTCCCTGTCCAGATTTTTTATACTTAAATTATGCACAAACTTTTATTACACTTTTTTTCACTGGTCTTTTTACGATCAATTTGACTGAAACTAGGCTATTTGGAAAAACACGTAGTCATTTTGCAATTAGCCTTTAATTGCGAAGGCTCACTGCAATACGTCAAAATAAATAAATAAATAAATAAATAAATAAATAAAAGAAAAATCAGACTGATTGTGAAACAAATTGTTATTCTCCAATTAGCATATCGTTACATAATTACAGATATTTCCATACAGATAATTGCAATAAGTTCTTTGCAATAAACCTGAAAAATTTCAGGCTGACCAAAAAACAAATGGTGTTTTTCGTGTTAGACAAATGATGCACAGTTTCTTTGCAAAAAGCCTGAAAAATATCCGGCTGATTAGAAAAAGGCAGATGAATCTCGAATTAGGTCTGGTTCTTTTCAAACAGCTCTTTGTAAAAAAACCCGATTTCTGAATTAGCCTATAACATACATAAACAAATATTTAAACCGCCTTAAAGGAGTTCTCCATTTTTAGGGTTTCGTTCCCCTATAGTCTCGTGTCTCTGTCCGCCCGCCACAGCGCTCGTACTCGCAAAATATTTAAGTTACAGACATTTTTACGTAGAGCTGAATTATACCATGCCAAAATCCTAAAATTTTGAAAAAGTCTTAATTTACGCACTTGTTAATAGAAACCCCCAGTGAAAAGAAGGGAAAATGCTCATAATTTGATTTTAATCAAACCGCAACGATTTGCTGTCAGAAGCGAAGATTATTTCGAATTCTCCTCCAGGTTGCCACAATAACAGGACATTCAGATGCGAAACCGCATCAATAAAGTGAACTGGAGCTTTGCAAATCGCGTCAAATCTCAGAAACTACCGGACCGAAAAACTCGAAAATAACACAATCAGAAAACAAAATTACTTTCAGAAATTCTAAAAATAATTCCGGTGCGCTCGATAGAAGCGAAAAAATTCGTTAAAAATCGATCGATAAAAAATCTTTTTATTTCACTCGAAAGAAAGGCAGAAATTGGTTTCATTTCGGAGCGAGCTCAGGTGTTTTTATCTGCAGACACTCAGAGCCATTCTATAGTGGTTTTAAAACGAATGTAAAACTTTTAAATTATTAAATTTATAGATTAAATTTTTATGTATCCATGCGTAGCATTTTTCGCTGATTTCAAATATGTTAATGTCATGACTGTGTCTAAATTAGTTGCGGAGTTATTAATTATTATTTCATTAATTGGATCATTTCTTTGAAACAGTAGATTTAACAGTGCCATGAGTTGCCAGAATGAGAAAGGCAAGGTTTCCAAATGCGGAAGTTAAGCAATAAAGTGTACTGGTGTTTTTAAAAGGGACCCCCATCTCATAATCGAAGAAGCGTAAAAACTCGAAATTTTCACAGGTCGGCGCAAAAAAATTTCCCCTTTCAGAAATTCTGAAAATTATTCTTCTGTCTCAATTACAAGCTGAGATATTTTTTATTATTTCACTAATTGGTTTATTTCGATTAAATGCTCATTTAAAAAATTAGTCCCGTGATTTTTTATAGTAGCATTGTTCAGAACAGTGTCACATTTAAAAAAATACAGCATAAATGTTACTTATTCAATATGAAAATTTCATAAGTGTTGATACCACTGTTTTCGGATAGTAATTTCAGCAAATATCTGAAATTTTTGCTTAAGACCATTTTTAAACTGTAGCGTTCTTTACAGATTTGCGTTCGGTTTTCGGACGGCGTGATGAGATAAATATTACTTATTCAATATAAAAAAAATCATAAATAAGTGTTGATATCACTATTTTAGAATAGTAATTTTAGCAAATATCTTGCATTGGTGTTTAAGACCGTCACCCCCTCGACTAATGTATCTCCGGATAAGTTGTAGAAAGGAGTTTCGTTCAGGTACACTTTTGTTAAGAATAGAGTGTACTTCCTGGTGGTGGAATGTGGAACTAACAGACCGAGATTTGATTTAAATTAGGAAATCTAACAAGGCTATTTGCTTGAAACTTTAAGATAGTTTATAACACATAATTTTTTAAAAAGAATGGCGCGATAAATTTCGGGGTGGGGGGTGGGGAGGTGCTTTAAAAAATGTTTAAAACCTTAGCGTTTTTTACCGTTTTATGTGCGGTTTTTTTTGACGGAGTCCTGAGATAAATGCTACTTATTCAATATAAGAATTTCATAAGTGTTGTTACCACTATTTTCGAATAGTAATTTTAGCAAATATCTTAAATTGTTGTTTAAGACCGCCAACCTCTCGACTAATGTATCTACGGATAGGTTTTTTAACGGAGTTTATTTCAGATACTGTTTTGTTAAGAATAAAATGCGCTCCCTGGTGGTGGAATGTGGAATTAACAGAACGTGATTTTATACCAGGTTGAGCAAAAAGTTCTGGGAAATTTGTGAAAGTTGCATTATTCTCCGCAAATTAACAACAAAAGCAACAAGGACTATTATTAAAAGTAGAGATCATCATAGTCTACGACTTTCTGCCATTGTTCTGCCAGATTCCGGATATGCTGGAAGTACCATGGCGGCTCCTTGGAATTGAAAAACCCTTGACATGCTTCTTCAACTTCATTAAAGGATTCAAATCGACGGCCCTTCAAAAAGTGTTGCATTGGTCGAAAGAGGCCATAATTGGATGGAGCCACGTCAGGACTGTAGGCGGGGTGTGGGAGAATTTCGAAGCCGTCCCACTGTGCAAACTCATCGATGGCTTTCAGAATCCTTAGACCTTTTCTCCAATAATGCTGGATCAACACACACAATTCATACTGTTCTATAGACGTTTTGGAGCCGAAATTCCTGAACTCCTATAGTTATACCGCTAGTACTCCTATATACGATACAAATTCTGGTAACTATTAGATTAAAAATATCCCAGAACTTTTTGCTCAAACTAATATAAATTAGGAAATCTAATACGGCGATCTGTTTGAAACTTTAAGACAGTTTATAACACATAATAAAAAGTTTTAAAAAGAATGGCGCGAGAAATTTTTGGGTGTGGGCAGGGCGCTAGTTTTTTTTAATAACCTTAGCGGGTTTTAACTGTTTTATGTGCGCTTTTTAAGGATTTATAAATTATCAATTTGGTTTATTAATTAAAGAATAAAGTGTTTTGAAAGGAATATTAAACGAAACCCTCTGTGCGATCTGTGATCACACTTACCCGCTTGTTTTTTATTCTTCTCGTTTGAATACGTGGATCTTTTTTTCGTTTTAGATCGTTTAGAAACTTATTCCCCTCCCCCCCTAATTGCCTGAAAATTCAAAGACATTAATATTCAGGTGCCGAAAAGCAGAAAAGCTTTTTACATTTTTCTATAGATTGGATATATCTTGAGTTACAGACGTGTGATTCCTCCATTCTGCCTTTGCAATATCTGGAAAACTGGTTCAAAAGATCTATCTTGACAATTTCTGAAACTAAAAACGTGTTTGATTCCTTTGCACTTGATTTACAATTTCAACAAGCATAACATCATCGATTAAAACGATGTTGTGCATGCGTGAGAAAATTTCGAATTTAGATTTGAGAATACCATAAAACTCATAAAGATTTAACTCAAATATTATATTTCAAGGAACTATGGAATGTTCATTCAATATACATTAAAAAATCTGATATTAACGAAAAGCACAGCATAGAGCATTGCGAATATGCTCTCTCTCTTTGTGATAATGCAACAACTAGAGGTAAATAATGTATAGAAATAGATCTTTTTTTTCTTCAGATGGAGAGTAAAATCCAACGATTATAGTTTCGAGAACAATTAATTAGGATCTCTCGTCATCGGGTGATCAGTAGCAGAGAGTAGTTAATCCAACAAAGGTTAAAAAAAAGTATAATTGTGTATCTTTACCGGCCATCTGAAGAAAATGATCTACTTTTAAATATGCCCTGTGTTTATATAGAGGTTTCAGAGTGTTAACAAAAATAGAGAGGAATGAGATACTTGATATTAGTTAGATTTTGATCACGATACTATAAAGGGATCGCCTGCAGGAAATACTTTGATAGAAAAAATTATCTACATTCTCATTATTATTCAAGTAAAGCTGTGAAATTGTTCAATCGTTACCCTGCTAAGTCAGTGGAGGACCCACGAACTTGGGCCTCAAATTCTTCACATTCATTCTGCATACTAGATGTAACAGAAATTAAAAAAAGAAAGGAAACAAAATGGAAAACGAAGAACAAATCAAAATGATTACTTTTGTTAAAAGTTTAAAATAAAATGACATGTAAAACGGATACAAATGATATTCTATAAAATAAAATAAAATGAAATGATCCGTAACCTTCGTATACTCAAAATGTTTGTAAGGAATTCAGATAGTGTTTATTTAAACTTTTGAATCGTAGAGCCGGAGATAGGTAAATAATATTATAATATAAAAAGAAATGAGCAGCAGATTTTTTTCAGGCATTGAATCGCGATTTAAAAAAATAAAAACCTTTTTGCCCTGCTTGATGTTTTTTTTTACTATTAAAAAGAAAACTGTTTTATGTAGGATAATTTGAATGTTTCGAATAAGATAGAAAAAAAAAATGCGAGGCTGAAAGCATCCGTCGCAAATTTATTTTGTGACTGTGCTGATTATTTACAGCGTATATTTATTTGTAATTTTTTACGAGCAGAGGATTGACCGCTTTACCGGCTTCGCTGGTTAGTTTTTCAGAAACAAACTTTGAATTTAACTAACCTAGGGTTGAGTGTGTGTGTGTGTGTGTGGAGGGGGGGGGGGGGGGGCACTGCTTTTGGAGGCGTACACATGTGCGGGATACGACCGCACCGTTCTCGAATCAAGTGGAGCTTGAATTATTACGATTTTTTATTTCAACTCGGGTTAAATTCAAATTTTCAGCATCGTCTTTCACATTGCTAGAGAAACCGATTTGGCATACTTCCAACTTGAATTTAATCACTCCAGTAGCAAAAATTACCAAAAAGATCCTTTCATTTCAGAAACAAAATTCCAAAAAGTCGCCGCGAAACATCAAAAAACGATAAAAATTACATAAAAAATTTGTGGAAAATTCAAAAATTGCAGAGGACAAAATTTACTATATTGGGCTAAAATATTGAAACCAGATTCCTTTCACGAATGTCAAAAAATGCGCTGCAGAACGCGATAAAACGTTCGCAGTCACACAAAAAAATTCGAGAAAAAATTAAAAAATCGCAGAGGACAAAATTTACTATATTAGGGCTAAAAGATTGAAACTAGATTCATTTCACGAGTGTCAAAAAATCGTCACGAAACTCGAAACACGCATAAAAAATTGGAGAACAATAAAAAAATCGCGGAGAACAAAATTTTTTCTATTCGGGTACAGAATTGAGTCGAATCAACTCAATCGAAAGGATGACAACTCTTACTATATTGAGCTAAAAGATTGAAACCAAATTGCTTCCTAAAACGTTGAAAAATGCTAAAAAACTTATAAAAATTTCACGAAAACTGAAAAAAATGCGGAGGATAAAATTTACTATATTGAGAGAGAAGATTGAAACCAGACAAACGCATAAAAAATTCTGGAAAAATTAAAAAATCTCAAAGAGAACAAAATTTACTATATTGAGCTTAGCCAAATTTTCTTTACTAATGTGAAAAAATCGCCACGAAACTAGGAAAAACGGTAAAAATTGCATTAAAAATCTCTCGAAAAATTAAAAAAACTCAGAAGAAAAAATTAACTGTATTCGGCCTAAAGATCGAAACCAGATTCCTTACACGAATAAAAAAATCGTAGCGAAACCCGAAAAAATGGTAAAAAATGTATAAAAAAATTGTTAAAAATTCGGAAATAGCAGAGGACAAAATTTACTATATTGGACTAAATGACTGAAATTTGATTTCTTTTAGGAATGTCAAAAAATCGCCACGAAACGAAAAAACCCTTCAAAAATAACAAAAAAAAATCCGCAAAAAAAATGTACGAAATCCGAATGAACTTCATTGATAAAAGATTGAAGACGAAATTCACTATATTGGGCTAAAAGATTGAGACAGGATTTCTTTTAGAAATGTCAAAAAATCGCCTCAGAAACTGAAAACATTCTAAAAATTGCGTAAAAAATTAAATAAAAAATTAATAAAAAAATCCAACATCTGGCATCGATGTGTATAACTTGTGACATACAGGTATCTTCCAGCTAAATCTTCTAGTTCTGCCCTCACATGTCTCTTCAGGACACAACACATCTATCTGTATTAATTACTAGCCGACCCAACCAGCTCCCTTATAATAAATAACCTTATATATATCTAAAATCAAAGTTGAATGATTTTATATATTTAAACGAAAATCTTTCTAAACGGTTTTAATGCTGGAAGCTCAACTGCTTTCAGTACACCCTCGATTTTGTATGATTATTTATTTCAAATGAAAGTCTATCCAGACAAACTGAGAGTTTGGGGCCCCGTTGCTTTCGGCAGCGTACACCAGTCGTGCTAGGCACGCTCTGGTCTGTTTTGAGCTTATATTTTTAAACAGACTAAAGAGCCGAGTCTTAAATGTATCTAAAATCAGTACTGAAGGAATTTATATATTTAACCTTTAACGAAACGAACCTAATAATTGGGGGGTGGGGTGGGCGGGGCTGCCGAAGGGCTTTAGGCAGCTTAAAAGTGTGTTTTCTCACTTTTTGTTTTCCACATCGGGTCATTTAATATTAAATATAAATAGTTCTTATTGTCCAAAATCTTATATTTTTCTTTTCTGCGTGGGGCTTGTAGTGATATAGCCCTTGGGTAGGCCTCTCTACCTAGCTGAACATGTCCAAACGCTTTGGAATTTTTATGAGGTATAAATATAATATTACCGAAACCTGTGAATAATTTTCGTGCTAAAATATTGATATTTAGTTGTAAAAAGCAGTGTTTTTCTTATAACCTCATTTTTTTTTAACACATCGAAATCCTTTTGTGGTTTTATATCTAAACCGTTATTTTACAGGAACAACAGCTAAACGGTTGGGTTAGAATATTAAAATTTTAGAGCATTAGCACAAAAATAACTTTACGTTATAAATAGGATTATCCAATGTTAACCCTATGGGATTTTGTTTTTTTAAATTTCAAACATATTATTTTCCCTCTAAATCTCAAAACTGCTGAACCAAATTTATACTGGATAATTATCTGAAAGGTTAGTATATCAAATTGAAATTTCAGAGCGATTATATAATGTGCTTTTTTTTTACAAAATGTGCGTAATGTAAATCCTATGGGCGGAAAACAAAATTCGGCAAAAGTGACTTTCAGAAAGGATTTTTTCAAAGAGTTATATTGCTATTTTTTAAACTGAAGACATCTTTTAAAAGCTGAATGTACGCTCGTTAAGCGTGTGAGATTTTTTTTCGAATTTTGATTTAAAATTCAGAAGGAAGAACATTAAACATTGAAAAAAAAATACAGAATTCGTGAAAGTGACTTATGTTAATGAAGGCTTTTAAAATAATTAATATTGGTATTTTTTAAAACAGAATGGCGGCGTTGTAAAGAATAATGAACGTAGATATGATCTGGAATCTTTGGGTTGTCCGTATTTTGATTTCCGAAGCCGATGCCGATTTTTAAACATGGTTTTTAAACATAAAAAAAAAAAGAAAAATTCGCGTGTGACTTATAGAAACGATTTTTTTTTTCAAAGAGTTTGTATTTATATATTTTTCGAAAAGAATTGGAGAATTCGAAATGGAAATGAACGTAGATGCGGCTCAGTATTTTTAGTTTTTTCGTACCTTAGTTAGAAATGCAGATTAGGATTTTTAAAGATTGCAGAAATCGCAAAACTAACTTACGGAAACGAACGCTTTGAAATGGCTAATACTAATATCTTTTCAAACTGAAGGCTTCGTTATAAATAAATCTGAGGGTGGATGTGGTGTGTCTTTGGTTTGTTTGGAATTGTTTTTCAAAAAGCTAATTTTCGTATTTTTCAAAACGGATGGCAGATTTTGAAATGGAAATGGGCGTAAATATGGTTTTTTATTTATTTATTTTTTAGCTTGATCATAAGCGTGATACAGATTTTTGAAGATGTGAAAATCGCGAAATAGCTTACGAAAAATATATTTTTTTTAAAGTGTGGTAATTAATTTTTAAAACCAAAGACGGCGTTTGAAAGAACAAAATACGGTCTTTAATTTGACTAGATAGTGCCCGTCCAGAATTTGACGGTAAATAACTTGAATGTTTCATTAGAAAAATTCTTGAATTTTTAATTAGTTGCTTTTAAATTAATTATTGAAATACGAATTACGTGACGAATTTCTATATTTCATAAGTGATTACCATTTCTTTAAGGCGATAGATGGTGCTGTCAGTCTAACCTATTCAATGAAGTGAAATAATTTTAAGTTTATAATGTACAACCAAATATGTTTGCTTTTTATCAGAAATTTACCTAAAAATACCGGGTAGAGAATTTATTTTTACTTACTCGTTTTTTTTTTTTTTTTTTGTTTAAATAACAATATTTTTATTTATTTATTTTTAAACTGTACGATCATTAAAAGCTGCCATGAATTTTATTTTCAGTTCACGAAAAACCTTTTGAAACTTGATGCAGCTAACTATTTATAATATATATTTTTTATTACTTGGATTTTATTTAAAAATTTTTAAATATTAAATCTGGGTGTCAAGTTAATTTCTTTTATAGCTCTTATGCGAATATTTTCTTTTTTTTTTCGTTCTATTTTTTACGTAAATGAATGACAAACTTTTCTTTCTGACACACACATACATATATATTTTTCATAATGGTCAGAAAATATAACGAAAATTGTAGATCAGCTCAATTTATTTAATTGATAATTACATGCAAAATATTTTAGCTTAAATATTTTAAATATAAAATCATTATTTTTTCAAAATATTATTCAGTGTTAAATTTAATTTAATAATAAAGCATTCAAATAATAATCTCTATATTATAATTCACATTGTAACGCGTCCGGGGTTGTACCCATCTATCTTACCATTCTCCGATAACCTGGAGCCACGTTAGGCTTAATTACGATTTGAAATGTGTAAGAGAAAACTTATCTGCTTAAATACAAATCTTTTCTACCTGAAATCCCTTCTGCTCAACATAATTTTCTTTAAAAGATTCAAAACTGATGACCGTTCAATGATTTGCGCAGTTGAAAAGGAATTTGAAAAAACGAGTTAAAAACATACATTATCGTAAAATGTAAACAAGCGATAGCGAGTCCTTCCCTTGATTCATTAAATTGAAATATAAACCATGGAGCTATGGCGCAAATCAAGTACGGTGATCATCTTTCGGCCAGGAAGCTTCCCACTTCGGATAAAGCGCATGTGCTAAGACTGATCTCCAATGGGAGTTCCGTATTATTCCTGTCCGCATACAGATATCGTCACGCGACGCGTATTCATTGATCTAAAGCAATACTGAGATTTTGCTGTCTTCTGTTTACAATTTTTTTGGATTACACATTATTAGGTATTGTGTTAATTTATTGTTTGTTTTTTAAATCTGATTTGTTGGGATTCCATTTTTAACTTTTCTTTTGATTTACTTAGATTTAATGTGTTCTTTGTATTTTCCGCCTATTTAACCTAACAAGTGGAAACTTTAACCCTATTGTTATGTAGATATTACGAACCGTTCAATTTCTCTTGAAATATCTCTTAATGTTTTTATATCCAGCATCAGTAATTATTTTTATAGTACCTTATGTCTTCATAGTTGAAAATTTCTGAATACCTTCTGAAAAGATCAACAGAAATAAATTTTCTGTACTTTTGTTTTGTTTACATATCGATTACGATAGAAATATTTTAATATCCAATCCAGCAGTAATTATTTTGACAGTGTATCTTATAGCTTCATACATTAAAATTTCTCTTAAAAAATTATATGTTAAATTAAGCATGAAAAACTTAATACTTGGAAAGGCTGAGACAAATATTAATTTTTAAAGCAGATATCATACAATGAATGTTTAATCGCAATGTTTTAACTAAAATAACTTTAAATATTAACAAATTTAAACAAAATGAAGTTTTCAATTCATTTTAAGGTGATTGATTTTTCGCGAAAAAGGATCAAGAAACTTAAAACTATTTAGCTAGAAAAGACTACAATGTTTCTGTTGACAAATAAATGGATTTTTCAATGCTTACATTAAAGTAAATTTAAAATTCAATGTTAGAGTTACAAATTAATTAAATTGTTTATTGTGGGATCCCCATAACTCAAAAAATATTTGAAAATAAGCTATCACCGTTTTTCCAATGTTTGTTGACAAACGATTGCGATTTGTGTTAAAAACCACCAAAATAACATTCTCTATGCCCTATCATATGATATATACCAATAGATTTCTAAACAATTTCCACTTGAAAATCTGAAGACCATTAAGATTACTAAATCAAAAGAAAAGTTCATGATTAATTCCCAATAAGTCAGAGTGAATAAATTTCAAAACACATAATATGTGTAATCCTATTTTAAAAAGCTTTTTCCAAAAAGGTAGAAATTCATTCACATAATACTGACAATAAAATTATCAATGTTTAGATTGGTGGGAAAACATTTAATGTATTTTATCAACGCTGTCCAACATGGCATGATTTTTTTTTTTTGGGGGGGGGGGGGAGAGCACAATTTCGTTGAGGGGCAAAATTTGCAATCCCATGCAGGATTTCATGAATCTTTCCCAAAATAGGAAAATGCTGCATAATAAAAAATGCTGTGTGTTCCGCCTCATTAAATTTTTCTACAGACATGTGACTCTTACCGATTTTTTCCCCCCGAGAAAAAGATTTTTATTCTTTTGCGCGATTTTGCAAAATTTTCTGAATTTCTTCGCGTTTTTTTTCCAACGACTGTTTGAGGAATTTCCGACAGTTTACATATGAACTTCACAATATTTTAAAGCAACCGATTAAAGGATTTTGAGTTTTTTCCGATGATCAACTGGCAATCTTCACGATTTTTTCTGAAGAATGTTGCAACTTTCCCCCCACAATTGATGAATTTTGCAGTACTTTTCTTTTTACTCTACCGATTGGGTAATTTTTGTGTTTTTTTTTATGTGACAAATTTCATTTTTCCCTTACAACCAATTGTTGATTTTTCTTTTTCCTCTGCGACTGATTGATGAATTTTGTGATTTTTTAAGCGATAGATTGACAACTTTTGCGATTTTTTTTTTTTTTTTTTTTTTTGGCATGACCAACTGAAGAATTCCCTGTAGCGGATTGGTGAATTTTTCGATTTTTTTCCCTTCACAAGAGCGATTTAGAAATTTCTCTACGTACATTTATAATCCACAGTGATCATAGACAAAATTCATGCATTTACAAGATTCCTGTTTGCTGAATATTCTGTTCCATTTTTTTTTCTTTTTCTTTTTCATTCCATTAATGCAGAACTATATAATACAGAGAACCTGACTTGAACCTGCAAAATCCATTTTACTGACATGTTACTTTTCCGCGGAATTGCGCTTTTTGGCACTGAATTTTATTATCCCGTGGATCTAGGCAAATATGCATTAAAATTTGCGGACATTTTTATGGGGGAAGTGGGGGGATAACGGAAGAAATACAAGAAAAACGCGAGTGCCAACTGTGCCAAATTAAGCGAATTTCTTCAAAGGATCGCGGGAAAAACGCAAATTTTTTTAAGGATCGAAAAAAAAAAAAATTCAAAGGGTTGCTGAAAAAACACGATTAACGTTAAAGGATCGTGAAAAAAAAAAGTGTGATTTTCTTTAAAGGATCACGGGAAAACATTGCATTTCCAGATTAAGCTAAATAATGCTATAAAAAGTGATAAAATATCTTTATTAAGATTGACTATCGTTTCATCGCACAAACGGCGACATTTTGAAAATGTCGCCGTTTGTGCGATGAAACGATCGTCAATCTTAATAAAGATATTTTACCACTTTTTATTCAAAATTTTGAAAATGTTGCCGTTTGTGCGATGAAACGATCGTCAATCTTAGTAAAGATATTTTATCACTTTTTTGTAATTTTACAAAAAAGTATTGTAAATGCGTAAAAGTGTGTTTATTAGAACATAAAAAAAAACCAAACTTGCTCATCTAAACTCTTACTTGGTGGGTCTTATACATCGCTGTTAGACGCAATAACATTTTGAAGAAAGTTCTATGTTCTTACTGCTGATCCCCTGTTTCTGTGCGTACTTTTAATATTTATCTGTTCAGTAAGTTAAACTCAAAAAGTTGTGCACATGTTTATTCAGCCGTTAAAAGTTTTGCTAAATCTTTTTTTTTTTTTTTTTTTTTTTTTTTTTTTTTTTTTTTTTTTGCTTTTTGCTTTTTGCAAAAAATACAACACACTTACTAAGATTTATACCAAACAAATCATCAAAAAATTTTAATAGTTGCAGCAGAATTTGTTAATTATGGGGTTTTGTTGCACGTTTCTTAAACTTTTGTTCTAAGAATTCTTAATTTTCTTATGTTATATTAGCCAGAAAACCTGGTCTACCCAAAAGTATTGTTAATGCTAATAATGTGTTTATTAGAACATAAATAAGCCGAAATTTGCTCATCTAAGCGCTTCCATATTGACAATTATTTTCCTCTTTTTTAATAAATTTTAAATGAAAAACACAATTTTTACACACCGTCCTAGGACGGGCATTTACACTAGTAATAAAATAAAAGTCTATAACTTCTCTTCCTAATAAAATATGTCTTTTTTAAAATGAATTATCGACGAAAATATTACACATTTTGCGAGGGTTGTGTTCGAACCTGCGTCCTCTACAAAAATTCAGAGCTTTAAACTGCTGCTTTAACCCGCTACGTTAGCAGGAACTCGTTTTTCTTTCTTCTAAATTGAATAGGTTCGAAAAACAGTTGTCGCATACGCAATTGTCTCGATTTTGAGTTCTGATCTTACAGAAATAGTTTTGCGTTTTGCATTTTTGATACCTTATTTTTTCAAAGAAGCAGCTGTAACTTAACATGCTAGATTCCCAATCTTCGTGTGTAACTATTGGCAATTCATAAGACGGATCACCAGCCATAACTTTTAGCCTCGGGTCACTGTGTTTATCTTCTGTGTCTAATATGACTAAAACAATATGATACACCCGAAATAAACCGTATCTTTTTGAATTGTTACTAATGCTGAAAGAGCGAAATAATATTAACTTTGTGAAATAAAGAAAAGCTTGTTTACAGTGAGTAAGATCGAATAACAGTGCACAACTTCTACCAGTGATGCGATAGTTCAACTGAGCGAGCATCTTTGCGCATGTGCAACGCGTCACTCCAAAGGCAGACTTTTACTTATATACTGCGCATACGCAACTGTAGAATTTTAATTTAAAATTACGGCTAATTAATAAAATATTTGAACAGGCGAATGTACGATAACATATGTATGGCCAACTATCTTTCATTTAAAAAAAGATTGGTGTAATTTGATGTAGTAGTTTCTTCTCCCGGACTGTCGAAATAAAACGCTTAACGCTTTAAATATATAGATGTCATCCATTTTTCCGTATTTTGTACATTTCGGCCATAGAGTGGTAAGAAAAACGGGAAAGAAAAAAAGCCGATCCCGCACTTTGCTTTTTTATCTGCGTGACCCCTTTGCAAAGCTTGAAACTGATCATTCGGGGTGCATTTGCCGATTTAAAAAAAAGAATAAAGCTTTCTTGGTGAATTTTTAGTTAATATCTGAGCTAATTATCGAAAAAAATGAAAAATATGAGTCCCAGGTGCATCCGGACCAATATTGTAAACAACACGGTAAAAAAAAAAAAAAAAAAAAAAAAAAATCAGGCCATGCGGATACCCGGGAAGTTACCCACTACAACCCTGAGTGTTGTAAAAATCCCGGGTTTAAAAAAAAATCAGCCCGGGCGGGTAGCTGGAGGGGTACCCGGGCAGCTACCCACTACAACGCTTTCTGGACCTGCCTTTGACAATCCTCATCCAAATTTTTTAGATATAGCGATAAACAACTCTCTTTCATTAGTATAGACTAGCTGACCTGTCCGGTGTTGCCCGAGCTCGTCAAAAAATCGCACGAAACGTGAAAAAACTCTAACAATCACAATAAAATATAGCGAAAAATTTAAAAATCCTTGCACAAATTCCAAATAAATAGACTTTATTGAAAAGAGGAAAAAAATTACTATAATCGGGAAGAAGATATAAACCGGACTCCTTTTACTAATGTGGAAAAATCGCAGTAAATCTATGAAAAACGAAAAAAATTGTTAAAATTTCAAAAATCGCAGAGAGCAAAATTTACTATATTGGGCTAAAATATTAAAACAGGAAATACTTTTACGAATGCCCAAAAATTGCTGTGGAACGCAAAAAGTCTCTAAAAATCACATTAGAAAATTCGCGAAAAAGCTCAAAAATCGCTGTACGAATTACGAATAAACTTTATTGACAAGAATACAAAATTTACTATACTGGGCTTAAGGATTAAAACCCGGTTTCTTTTAATGATGTGGAAAAATCGCTGAAAATTCCAAAATAGCAGAAGGCAAAATTTAGTGTAGTGGGCTAAATCGCTGCAACTGGAATTCTTTCACGAAAAGAATTCACTGGAATTCTTTCTCATGTAAAAAAAAAAATCGCTGCGGAACATGAAAAAAAAAAAAAAAAAAAAGCATTAAAAACAACTAAGAATTTTAAAATATCAGACGACGAAATTTTTTATACTAGTTTGAAAGTATGAAACCGAATTCCTGTTACGATTGTCGGAAAATTGCGATTAAACGAGAAAACACTCAAAAAATCGCATAAAAAATATACCAACAAAATTAAATCTACTGTTGCAATTCCAAATGAACTTTATTAACAAGGAGGACAAAATATACTGTATTTAGCTAAAAGATTGTAATCGGATTCCTTTTACTAATGTGGAAAAATCACCGCAAAGCGAGAATAAACGTTAAAAATCGCATAAAAAATCCAAAAACTGGTATCGAGATGGGCTTCAGACATACATGTACTTTCCTACCAAGTCTTACAGCTCTGCGTACAGCGGCCCCGTCAGAACACAGCAGACAAACACACACACACAGACACACAAACTTGTATCTTTATTATTATAGATAAAATAATTTGGCCAACGTGTTTTAATGCAAATTTTCATTAAAACACGCTTCAAACTTCACAAACAATACTTTTGACTGTTATCAATAAGATCATATTATAATAAATTTTCTCAACGTAGTTTAAAAAGTTCCGAACATTTTCGTAAAAGTTAAGCCAAGGAACATAAAAAATCAGGGGGGTTTTTTCGGGCAGGTCCACTTGAAAAACCCATGAAAAACCCCATTGTGGGTTTTTGCAAATTTTATCGTTCTTTCACAACTGTATGATTATTTAATCTAAGTAAAATAATGAACATAATTTTTACAAGAGTTTATTAAAGGTAGTAATTTATTTGATTTTTAATTAAAGAATATTTTTAATTAATCAATTCTTGATTTAATTAATTAGTTTTAGAGAATGCAAAGATAAATGTCATTTTAAATATATTTCAAAAGAACCAGTCTTAAAGGAATTCTAAGCAGAGATAAAATGACCCAAAAAGAAATTAGCTGAAAAGAAGGAAGATTTTCATGCCTGTAATCTAAAATGCATCCAAATGCTTTAAATCTTAATTCATGCCTAAAAATTGCATTTGAACACCATCCTGATTACTTGCCAGGTGTTATAGCTTTTAAGATAAAGGATCCTATTTATTAACCTGCTTCAATGAAAGTATATAGGAGTTTTCAACACAAAAATGTTGGCAGATTATGGCAAAAAAGAGTGAAGAAGAAAAATTTCCTCCTGGATTTTGTCAGTTTTTCATTTCTTTACATACAGCACCTTCTGCTTCTATCTAACAATACTTTTCTACATTTGGTCTGGTTTGGAGCAAATTACATTATCAGTTAGGAGTTGATGAATCAGCAAAGCTAGTAAAAGTGTATCGCCATTTGCGATCTAAATTTACAGATACCACTGACACTGACTTCTATTTCTATGACAATCTAATATAACACTTAATACTATTGCAATATATGTATGTAGCAAATTTTGCTAAAATTTTCAAAAATATTATGAATACCATTTCTTTCAAAAAAAGAAAAAAAAATGCAATTTAACAAATTACAACGACCATTTGGAAAATGATTTGTTCAAAGACTAAAATTTAAGACATAAAAAATCGCACGGAGTTGTTCTTACATTACGTGTGCCATGGATTACATTTTTCGGTACTGTAAATTTTTAAACTTCTACGGAGCTGGTCATACATTACGTACGCCATGGATTAAATATTAATATTCCTGGACCAATTTTAAATGAAATTTCATTCTTAAACTTCTAAACATCCCACAATATTACTTTTTGCACCGTCGTATAGAGCAAAAAAATGTACTTAAATGCAATTTGTTTGAAAGCTGTATCTCAATTTGTTTCTGAGTTATTAATTTTTTTGTAGTTTTTATTACATTTTTTGTCATAGTGGCAACAGAAGTATCCATCTCTGTTGAAAGTATAGGGAAAATACAGATTACTGTATAGACCAATCAGAAAACGAATAAAATGCGGGATTCAGCTAATAAAACGCTTCAGATATGTTTTTGATTTACTACCCAGACCGAGGACAATAACCCTTTTTCCAAATGGTTAAAAAAAAAAAAAAAACTTGTATTCAACTGATTTTTGATTTGAAGTGAATTAAAGAAACTATCTGAATTTAGCATGTTTGTTAAACATGCTAAGGTAAGAATTATATTAAAAAATCCAGTTGTAGTTGGTTTAATGTAATCTTAATGAAGCAAACTAGTCCCATGAGATACAAATGTAACTTTTAAATTAACTTAATTATATATATATATATTGTTAATTCATACTTAATTAATGCAAAATTATACCCAAGTTTCACTGATAAATGAAGACGTTAAGTTAGGTATTATGCATATGAAATTTAGCCGTTTAAAGTGTTCTCCAAAAAAACTCAGTAAAGCCCGAAAAAACACGGGTTTGAGACTAGTGGGGCCATTGGGCTGGGTTAAAAAAAAAAAAAAAAAAACGGTTTTTTTCAAACCCTGTCAAAAATGTATGAAATCTTGTGTAAAACACACTTGTCAGAGTATAATAAATTCACATAAAAATACTGACAAGATGCACTTTCCAAAGGAATGGTTTATTGTTCTTCGGTGGCATGAACTTGCAAAACTACCGCAATTACAGCCGAATGAACAAATTTTGTTCTTGTTGGGTCCATTTAATGCTGGCCATGAGTGTGAAAAGCTATATGTTGTAGTCCGTGATTTAAATTAACAGGAACCAAATGGAGTGCCTGTATATTGTTGTCACGGCTTTCGTTTTACGAACAACAAGAACAACTTTCCAATCATAAATCATCACACGAAGCATCTTACTTACAAAGCAAAGCCAAAATTTACTGTTGAATAATATTAACATACACACACGCGCAAACGCGTGTGTACTTCTTTTCTTACTTGAAGAAAGATTTATTCTCTCAAAACGTATAGTTTTAGAAAAGCTGAAATAGTTTAACAAAATCTTTTCGCTGAAAAGATATTGGTTTATTAATTCATATTTATACCCTTTCGCTTCTTGTAAATGTTTACGTGGATTGTATAGATGGTCACTTTTAATATTGATTAAAACTGCAACATACGGCAATTCTCAAAATAAATAATTTAAATGTTAAAAAAAGTAAGTTAACATGCTTTCATTAAAATTCACCAAAATGTAGAAAAAAAAAATATTTTTTAAATGCACTATCAAATTTGGCGATGTTTCGCCAAGTTGGCCAAAATTTGGTGCTATTATGGTAACCTTGCCATTAGTGCTTTCCAACAAATACTCATTGTTGAAGCTGATACTGATTTCTCCATAGAAAATCCACCTATAATTGAATAACCATTAGGCTTAAGTAGTGTTTTGCAATGTCTTTCGAAAACACAGTGCTCTTGGCGGCAGGACCTCCCCTTTGAGGTCGAATTTTGAAAAATTCCGAAACACGTGTTTTCTAATTTTAGTTATACTATATGCATGTCAAGTTTTAAGATTTTATTTTCACTGGTTTATGAGATAGGGTGATTTTTTTTATTTTTAAAGTTACCCCCTTAGGGATCGAATTAAAAAATAAATCAATGTCCAATTCAAGTATTGCTCTCAAGAATACATATATATTCCATATTTCAAAGCTCTATATCAACAGGAAGTGGGTGAAAAATGAGTAGTAAGATTTAACTGCCACATACAAACATAATTGTAAGTTGAAAGAAATCATGTAAAAAGGAAAGTCGTGCATTCACAGCAGAGAAATTCACAATTTTCAAATTTGTGTACGGATTGCATTAAGTTAGACTTATTTGATATATTTCTATTCAACAAACTAAAAAACAAATAACATGTTAAGAAACAAAAATAAAAATCTTATTAGATTAATTAAAAAAAGAGTTTTTAAAACAACCATCAGGAGATATTAATGCTTTTAAAATATTCAACGTTGGCTTAAATTCACATCATCAAAATTTAATTTCCCAGTTTCATGAAGAAATTTTAAAGATACAGGCCAACAAATCTTATAAATATTTCAGTTTGAAAAAATTAACCTCATGTAAAATAAATATGACAATTCATTGTTAAGTATTACTATATTTAAATGTTATCTTTAATAAATGGATGTCTGTAACACAAATTAAATAAAAAAAATAATAATCTGATATAAAATAGCATACTAAATTTTTTGTTGATTTTGAAAAGGTGTATATTTAAAATGAATTTTAAATAGCTATCCACTAACTCGGCGATAATATTTTTTATATTGTGTCCACCAGAATAACAATTTTTAAAGGTTATAGTTACCATTTGCATTGTAATTATGATAATATATGTAGAACGATGAAGGGAGAGACATTATGAGGACATTGTATGATAGGACATAATGAAAATACATCCTACACAGTAAAAAAATTTTTGGAAGGTTGCGGAAAAAAGTGCTGGCATTAAGGGCTTTTTGCTGGTACGTTTCACAACAAAGTAGTGAAACATTCCGAAAAACAACCATATTTCATATCTACGATATGAAAGGTTTCGGAGTGTATATTACTACTTTGTTGTGAAATGTAACAGCAAAAAGACGTGGCATCTTAATACCACCAATTTTTTTTGCGGATCCTTCCGGAAAATTTTTTACAGTGAAATAAGGGTAATTGAACATTTTCCTTCAATGTTTTAAATTTTTTGTTTCTGGTATTTTACAATGTTTTTTACTTCATCTGCTTTATTCATGTTAAAAAAAAAGAGTTATCAAAGAATCTAATAAATGATTCGTTTAAAAAAATTCTATAATTTATATTTACTTTATTTATTAATAACACATTTTAAAAATATTTTTACGAGCGAACAGTATCAAAATTGCTCTATGCTTTTTTAAAAAGGAAGCAAAAAGTATGCTATTTTGAAAGCTATTTTTTTAGTAGCATATTGATTTCATTTATAAATTAATCTAATTTTTAAAGATTTCTATTACAAAACCACCTACAAAATAGAAATCAATACAACTTATGGTAAAAATTTACATTTTGAGAATCGAAGTAAAACACAGCAATAATTTTATAACTATTATATAAAATTAAAATTTTCACATTCAATTTATTTAATTAAAAAAAAATGTTTGAATAAGCGTAATAAGCAATTATTTCATTATCTAAATTTCAAAATAATCTCAGTGGAAATAAAATTTCTATAAATTGGACTTAATTCTTTGTCATATGCGAGATAACTCGAGCCATGACTTAAGGCCATGGTTTAAGGTGTCTCGGTATCCCGCAATCTTCTTTTAAGAATGTCGTGTTATTCTATGGGGAAATTTTCTGCAATTCCTCTGAGTTCCCATTTAGGAATTTCCCTCAAAAGATTATACTACATTGTGAAGAAGAAAATTCTTCATACTCGGCCGGTTTTAGATTTCTAAAAAACTTTTTTAAGTATTTTAAAATTTAAATTATTCAAGAAAAAATCGAGATACTCAGCTTAAAATGTAAATAAGTACCCTTCAAATGCAAACATTTAAAACAAATAAAAGTGTTAGGCCCAACAGAAAGGCTTAAAGAATTTATTAAAGCTATTTTTATTTAATTAGTCATATTTTAAAAGCTGTAATCCTGGAAATCAAGGAGAAATTTTTTATAAAATTTTTACTTAAATAGTTTGGAAGAGAATGATTGATGAGGACAAATAAAGAGATTACAGATGTTTTCCTGGGGCGGGGGAATTGTACTTTAAAACATTTACAAAGAAAGAGATAGTATCGGTTTAAAGCAGACAGAGTTCCTTCAGTGTTTAGTCATTAATAGTGTTATAAATGGCCGTGTGTCAGCTGTCAAATGAACTTAAATTCCCCTCGATTCTGAAAACCTGAAGTGATATAAAATTAGAAAAATATTTTTCGTCTTCTGTACCTTAATATACACATAATAAATCGAGCGGAAATGGGATAAATGAATGAATTTTGGTTGCGAGGATTGCAATCATTATATAATAGAGAGTATATCAGTTCGTTCCAAAATATTTTATTTACTTTAGAGGTTGAGTCCATCCAAAGATTTCCCCTTTTTATATATATAATATATATATATTCTGAAAATATTATTTTTAATTTATCAGGTAACAAAATCGAAGCTGTACAACAAAAATATATTAATCAGAACCTTATGACTAGACAAATAAAAAATATTTGCTGAAACTGAATTCCGAGCTCGGACTTGCGCGAATAAATAAAGTGTAAAACTGTTAATTATATTTTTTAAAAATGCAAACATTATTTTTATTCCTTTATAAAAATCATAAGTTTTTAGAAAATATAAAATTTCCTTTTAATAAATTTTTTTCTGGTTTAATAATTTACATCCCTGCTAGAACATTCGATAAGAAATACAAAAGATAAGTATAAAACGTGGAAAAACTACTTTTATGTGTTAATTTTTTTCCCAAATTTTACATAGTAATAAAATGAGAGAAATACCAGATTATACTTATTTTACATACATCATGTTTTATAAATAGGAAATGCGGGACAAAAAATTCTAAAATTGTTTCATCTGCCTCCAAGACACAAATTTATTAAAATAATCTTGTTTATAATTAATAATAATAATAAAAAAAGACAGTATATGGTTTTATGAACGGATAAGATTTTTGAAAGCAATTTACATATAACATAGGCTTAATGATGTATTTAAAGGACATTCCAATTAATTTATAAGTTAAAGGAAGTACAAAAACTGATTAATAAAATATATAAATTTTTGAAAGATAACAAAACGTGAACATGGACTTGATTTTATTACTCATTTAAAAAATACATAAATAAATAAAAACACTTGTCGCACTAACATTTCCTCTATGATTCCAAATGCATTAATCCTTTGAAGGACACTGATATATGTCAAAAGTACGATGTTTTACAACCAGTATTTTTCTATAATAATTTTTACGTGTAAAATCTCCAAAATATATAAATCAAAAATTTCTATTCGAAAATACTTGTGGTAAATTTACGTATTTTTGATGTTTGCGCCATGCAAACGGCACCCGTTAAGGGGTTCAAAAAGTTAATTTCATGAAGCAATACAAAAATTATAAAAACCGTTTGTGGAATATTTAAATATGCTTTATTTCATAAATTATTTAAAATGTTAATTTTTAACTACATAATTGAATTTAAATATACTGCAATTCTATGAATTTTTTAAAATAAAATTTGATGTTTATCTTAAAAAATGAATTTAATGTTTTAAAATTATTAATGCGTTGCTCTTATTAAATAGTAGGAAGCTTCTTTCAAAAGAAAACTGAAAAATATTACTTATCTATACATTTTAATAAACAGCATTTTCTCAATTGGCAGATACATTCAGTTTTTATTGCAAAGAATAATTTTTTCATAATTACACATTATAAAAAATAATCAATGTACTTTTTTTATTCAATGTCTTATTTAAGCAATTAAATTTTAATGTTTTGTATTACAGATGAAATGAAAATTCAAATAATGAAGCTATTTAAAATTAGCTAATTTACTTTATCGGTTGATAGCCAAACAAACACTGTTAAAAATTTTGTGGTATGTTGAACCAATTTTTGGTGCTCCAGTAGCTGCCACCATAAGATGGTGAAATCTTGAACCAACATTTGGAGCTGAGGTTCAATCGGAGCTCCAAATCTTGGAGTGAGATTTCACCATCATATGGTGGCAGCTACTGGGGCACCAAAAGATGGTTCAACCCACTACAAAATTTTTAACGGTGAAGAATGGCATTTGTTCAGAATGAATTTGTTTCTAAGTAGGCAGCTGTTTTTTATTCTCCTTTCTTTATCAAAGTGGCTAATGGAATATAAAACATGAAGCACGCATGCGCAGAATCTAGTTTACGGAAAAGTTGAAACTTCTCAAAAATATTACACGAATTATTGCCGTAATTGACGTGGGACATAACGAAATTCGAAATTCCGGTAAAATATGCGAAATGTTTCAGAATAATTTCCTGAAACATTTCGAAAATTTTTACAGTGACGTGATTCTAACGAAACATTATAGATAACTGATAATGATGACTGGCAGAAACTACTGAGTATATTTCTACCTAAGATTTCACTAATTGGATAAAGATGCGCCAGGTATCTCTTTAACAAGGGAGTAAGGTAAATCGTATTCTCGGATGTTTTTCGTAACTTAGTTGTTTGAAGTCCTGTATGAAATTTGGGATGATATGTCTGAACAAAACGTTTTAGCTGATTGAATTCTTGAGTATATCAGAGCTTTCAGAAGTACGCTGTACTATACATATTTTCAGCGAAATCATCTTCTCGCTTTTCATATGATATGTCATATGACTTTATATTGATATACAGCTCATATTAGAATAATTGAGAAAGAGTAATAAGAAAAAAATATTTTTCATTTATTTATTTTTTATACTAAGTAAATGCAATTAATTTTCTTATAAATTAAATCTAGAATGTTTAGATAAGATTTTAACATTTACAAAATATAAAATACAGTACAATAAATTAGGTATACAGCTTTCTAGAGATGGGAAATAGAATTACTTTTGGTTAACAGGTTGCATCGTTCCACACTTGCACAAGTAACAGGTTCCAATAACCTGTTATTTTTGTAACTCATAACTAATGGCTGTGTATGCTGTCAACCGGTGTTTTAATTAGAAGGTCTTTAAGGCTGCTCTCAACTGCTTTCGTCAACTAGCGCAAACCGTTTTTACACATTCACTAACTCATTTATAAATGTAAAGGAGCAAAATTGGCACTGCTGACTAGGGAAGCGATTTGGAATTGAACTGTTTTCTCCATTTTTTGACCAATAGATTACCTATCGAGTTATAAGCGAAATGGGTCACGTGAACGAGGCGTTTTTTTCCCCTTCCTGACTCTTTTTCTTATCTCGTCTAGAAATTCTGTTCAAAACATCAAGTTTGACAGCATTTTCTAAAAGATCTATTACGTTTACAATTAAACGGAAAGAACAGTTCGATTACACAGTTTCTGAATAATAACACCCGCTAGTTTTATGCGTTTCCGAACAAAAATCAATTTAAACTTATGTCAGTAAGTTGCCCCTTTGGATTTGAGAACAGCCTTAAAGAAAATGCTTGCAATAATTTTGGGACATACGTATAGAGGCTGTTTTTTGTTGAGATCAATACATACCATTAAAAACAGTTTTTGGTTAAAAACTTAATTTTTACAGGTCAAAACTTACCTAGTTATGATACTTTTAATTTCGTGCATTTTCAACTTCTCTGGAAGTAAAAAAACGTTTTCCGTTTATGGTGACTAAAACGTCGAAAATTCATAAAATTCTAGGTATCATAACTCAGTAAGTTTTAACTATAGAAAAATAAATTTTTACTGTTTTAGCGGTGAGTACATGGAGAAACATTTTTCTGAATGAAGCTTATAGGACCTAAACATTGTGAAAAAAAAATTCTTAACAATTTAAAAAGCACCTATTTTAACGTAATTTACATTTTAAATGATGCATAACAAAATCTGAAACATTTTTGCAATTGGGACAATACCACTAAAACTAACGGTTTAGAAATGAGCTTTTGGTAAACAATAAGAAGATACACCCTGTATAAAAATAAACACAGTTTTAACAACATAATTTGTAAAAAAAAAAAAAAAAAAAAAAAAAAAAATGAAATTTTGTTCCCGATTTCAGCAGTGAATGAAACATTCTAGCCATTGGAGGCTACTAAAGACATGAAAGGAAGATTTTTGACTGTGTGCGGTTGTTAATGATTTCTTATTTCTTTCTATTAGCTTTGGCGCGTCATAATCAGCGTTGGAGTTTACAAGGGTTTAAAAAAGGACTTTTTTTTTATTTGTAAGTACATTTTAAGCTCTTTTTTTTTTGTTGATATCGAAAACAAATTTTGGAAATTTCATTTTTATTATAATTTTAATATGTTTTTTAAAAAACTATTCTTTCAGTTTTTTTTTCTTTTTTTATATACTTTGTAGGTAATGCGTTCCAAATTTAACAGGGACTTTCTGTTAATCTGTTACTAAATTATGCACTATAAAAGAATAACATTGTTATTTATCCTAATACGTTAAATAATGCCCATCTCTACAGCTTTCAGAAACACATCAAAATATTGGAATAAAATTTAGATTGGTTCAAAATATTTGAATATTTTATTTTACGCAACAATATTACCTTATGAATATAAAGTAAATGGTAGTTAATATTTTGTAGCATCCCCTTTAGCTTTCATAACAGCATACAATCTATCTTGCATACTATGTACATTGTACAAGGTGTTTACAAACATTTCTATCAATATTAGGACAAATAGACTTTATACGTGCCATTAACTCAGTTTTACTTGAAGGAGGATTCTCTTGGAGTTTTTTCTTCCTTATACCGTCAACCGGGGCTACTTTGGGCAACTTTTCCCTGGTTCCATTCACATTTCCATTATTAAAAAAAATTATATGTGATTTTTCAACGTCGAAATGGAATTGTAAACAATTAACATGAAACAATGAAGCAAACTGTATGGTTTTAAAGAGGAATTTTTTTTTATTTTTAAACTTCTTTTTAAAACTTTTGGAACAAAAGTAGCCCCTGTTGAGAGCTTCTTTTGTCCATTCACTTAGATCATATAAAATGAATATATTTCATATGTAAATGAATAATTTTTTATTGAAACTCACTTGCAATAGCATTTCTAATAAATTAACAATCCAAACTCGATAAACAAATGTTTTTTTAAAACATTTAAACACAATAAACCAATTGTTAATATTAAAGAAACGAGAATCAGTTTTCGTCATGTTATCCTCAGCAACTGGAACAAACACAATTAATGTAACATTTGAAAAAAATGTTACTTAAAACATGTTTTAAAAGATTTGGTTGTATAAAAGGCATTTCTAAGTAAATGGGGCTATTTTCGGACCGAAAAAGACCTGTCACAAAGTAGCCCCGAAATACTAGTTTTCATGTTAGCTTTATGAAAACGCAAACATTTCCTGTCAAAATAAAAGGTAAAGGAAAAACTATGATCCCACATGGGTTACAGGTTACTAAAGATAATATTTTGACACTTATTTGTAGCTCTTATCCAGATTGTTTCACTATAGAAAGTTTGGAGAGTTAAAATTTACACACGAAAGCAGTTGTTTACAAACACATCCAGTGTTGCCACTAAAATAATTTAAATTACCCCCAAACTATTCAAATACCCTATAGTAGGGTATAAAATATTTTTCAAGGGCGAAAACTCCAAATTATCTTGTATTGCTTGTTCAATACAAAGAACAAAAACTTTTTTTATGGGATGGACGAAAGGTTGACGGTGCACCATAAGTTTTCGATGGGATTAAGGTCTGGTGAGTTTGGTGGCCAAGGAAGTGCCTTAATGTTGCGTTGGCGGAACCAATTCTTAGTTGACACCGAGGTATGCGGTGACGCTAAATCTTGTTGAAAGATGAAATATCTTCAAATAAATCTTCTGATGATGGAATCATGTAATATTCCAAAATTTCTTGATATATCTGAGAGTTAACCTTTTCGTAGACGATGCACAACTTTTCAGGTCCTTCTACACTCATGCAACCTCAAACCATGGCACTAGCAGCAAATTTTCTTCGCTCCATAAACATCTTGATTTACACCAATTCAATCTTATACGCTTTTGTTTTCCAGTCATGAGAGGTTTTGTTTTCGGTACACGAGATTCAAACTTAAATTTATGGAGACGTCTTAATGTTGTCGATGTAAAAACTTCAACACCTTCTTCTTTCCATTTTCGGTGCAAGAATCGGACACTTTTAAACGGTTTTTCTTGACTATACGCTTCCGTTTCCTGTCTTCTCTAGCAGATGTTTTTGGTTTTTGGCCGCCATTTTGGTGATTATTTTGAAATTTTCCATTTTTTGAATATTGTGTTAGTATTTTACTAACGCTTGATTGCGAACAGTGTAAATAATTCGCTATATAATATTGATTTTTACCGTGGCGATACAAATCAACCATACGAAGTTTAATAGATTCAGGAATATAACTCACACAACCCATTTTAAGACGAAAAAGCAAACGAACTGCAAAATGAATACTGATTTAGAATAAAATCGTCTGAATTTAATCAATGATGCCACTAGTTATGAATTGGTAGTAATTAAAGGAGAATTAATGTGAAATATTCTTATATTTTGAACCACTTGAATAAATATTCTAATATTTTGACTTTTCAAAATAATTTTTTTTTCAGTTAATCTTTTCCAAAATGATATTAATTTTAAGATAATAAATAAGTTTAATCAACAATAAGTTCTTAATAAAAATATCGTTTGCATGTTTGTATTAAAAGACATTAAATTACCAAAAGATATTTTCAATTCGTAAAAAAAAGTAATCATTCTATTATTTTGAATATGAGCTGTATCTTCCGGAAACCTGTTTTTAGTTAATGATAGCCCTCTACAGTAGATAATTTCTAAACCATTTTCTTTAGAGATATAGTTCCAATTGTAAAAATGTTTTAGATATTGTTTTTCATCATATTAAAATCCATTTACGTGAAAATAATAGTTTTTGCAAAACTTACGAAATTTAAATTTTTATGTGGTCACTGGGTCCAATGTATTCGTGGTTTCAATAGTCAGAAAAACTTTCGCCGTGCTTCATGCTATCCTATATCATAATTCGGTAAGTTTGGCCGTACAAAAATGTAATTTTTATTATTTTATTCGTTCAGAGCATTGAGAGAGCTCTTCTAATAATAGCTTATAGAACCCAGGAACAGTGTTGCCAGATTGGGGACTTTTTTGACCCCATATTGTTGATTGTCACCGCTTTTTTTAAATAGAAATATCCCGCCTATTTAAAAATAGATTAAAAATTCTGAAAAATAAGCCGAATTATACTATTTTTAAAAAGTGGTGTCAGTCGGATAATCTGAATTTAAAAAGTCCCCAGTCTGGCAACACTGCCCAGGAACCATATAAAAATTTTAATTTCGTAACTTTTACGAAAACAATTATTTTCACGTAAATGGCTTTTAGTATGATAAACAACATTTGAAGCATTTTTGCGATTGGAACTATAGCTCTAAAATGTTTATGATTTAGAAATTACACTGTAAAAAAAGACAAATGGTTCTTTGTCTATGAAAATATAATGTAACCACAAGCGAAAATATACAATAACCTCTTCCGAGTTACCCACGATTCCGAAGAGCGTTCTTTTACATTTGAGGAACATCATAAACTAATATATTTTCTAGATTTAAAGAAGCAATTACAAAACAAGTTTCTTTTGCTGCCAATGATTTTTGGAAACATTTTCGAGTAGTTTTTATAATGTAGTAATCGATGTTCTCAATGCGGAATATAGGTTTTTCAGGTGCTATCCATTCTCAAGAAACCATTTTCATGTTCAACAAACATGTTTTACAGATAAACATGATAAATTAACTGCATTAACATTAACTAAATCTATATAATTCCTGGAAATTTTTTTGTAGAAAATTTCCCACGTCTTGCATTCAATAATATTAACATTAAAATTAATATTATTTTGTTACTCTTACATATATGAAATCAGTTACGCAGCTGAAAATGTTAAGTTGAAAGTTGATAGTATCCTAAAAACCGACATTTCTGTTTCAGAAAACTGATTAATACGCTATAAAAATACCCGGAAATGTTCCAGAAAATCAGTCTCAGGAAAATAAAATTGTTTTTATAAAGGATTTTTTAAATATGGAAAATATATTAGTTTTTGAGGTTTCTAAAGATAAAGAACGCATTTTGAAATCGCGGTTAACTCGGAAGACGTTTTTTTTTTTTTTTTTTTTTTTGTACATTGTTATATTATATTTTCGTAGAATAAGAAACATTTATCTTTTACAGTGTAAATATTGGACAACGATAAGAGTAACCCTGTATAGCGTAAAATAACTTAAGAGATATCATTAACCCATTAAAGACTGACGTTGCGTTTTAGCAACATTATGTTTGTGATATTTTTATTTTATTGTGAATATTTTTTTCAACAAAATTTTTATCACATATTGTATATATGTTTTTTATTTTTAAGAAAAAACAAATGTTAATTGACTCGAATTGTAAAAAATTAGAAATATGAATGAAATAGTACGGAATGTTTTGAAAATTTTTATTGATAATGTTTGGATCATGTTCATAGATGCACTACAAAGAATGAAATAAAATTCAGAAATTCAAGATACTGATATTGCAGCAATAAAATTATAACTATGTGTAGTAAATGTAATAAACCGCTAAATAGTAAATGCTTCAAAGATTTTCATACGGCAAAAATGTAGTTGAAATTCTACTGACGTTTGCGTTTTCGCAGCATACCTGACATAAAAAAATGTAATATCGCTTTTTGCCTCTTAATTAGTCATTAATATGTATAAAATAAAATTTTATTCAATTTGTGTCAAGTATAAGGAGGTGCGGTCCTTAATGGGTTAATTAACAATAGGTTTAATGAAGGAACACCAGTGTAAAGCATTATAACAAAAGCGAGAAGATGATTTAAGTGAAAAACAGTACGAACGCGGCGTACTGTGCGTTGAAAAGCGTCAAATTACGGAAAATTTAATTGGCTAAAACTTTTTGTTCATGCATATGAGCCCATGTTGCATACGGGATTTTTTATACATGGAAAACCTTCAAACCGCCAAAGTATGAAAAACATCGGAGTATACCATTTACATAAACTCCCTTTATAAGATCAACCCGATTGTTTCTGCTATGAGTACTTGAAATGTCTCATCACATATGAAGAGTTACTTTTCAAGTTAATGGCCAAGGGCTTGAGCAGTACATCTGCCAGTCTCTCTCCTATCTTATACCTATTACCTAGTCTTAAACTAATGTTAAAATTCTAAATATCTTCACTATTGAAATTCTTAATACGTCAGCCAAAATATTCTATGTGCAGTGTACTTCTTACCGTTGATTAATAGCTATTTCTTAAACAATAAGTTTTTGAGGTAGAGTGGCGGTCAAAAGATTCCGGCCAGCATAAAATTTTTGGTTAATTTGTAAGTATACCCATATGAAAAGGAATCTCAAAGTGATACTTATACACTTTATTGACATAACAGTTAAGAACTTATTTATAGAATAAAAATTAAATATTAATAAATTTAATTGACAAAATTAATTGCAAAAGAAAACGCATGTTCTCAACAGTTTCCGGCCACCTTGGCAAGTTTGGAAAAAAATGGTATTGTAACAGAAAATAACAGTGATCAACAACATTTACAGTTATTGCTAAATGTATGAATACAAAATACTAAGTATTGCGGCTCAACAATGTGGCATCGATTCAATGAACGGTTGTAGATTGTTGAAGTTAAGTTTTTTCCACGGTTCTTGCAATTTTTGTGAAAATGCTGCTGAATTGGAATATTTATAATTCCACACACGTTTTCAAGTTAGTTTCAAAGATTTTCTATTGTATGCAGATCGAGTGATTGGGCTGTCCATTTCAAAAGCGGAATTTTTTGTGTGCAAAAGTCACTGCTTGACGTGCTCGCATGTATGCTTTTGGTCGTTATCATGATGAAACAAATAGTTGCGACCACAATTTTTCCTCGAATAAGGCAGCAAATGATCTTGCAAGATATCCTTATGCATTGCACTATTCATCTTGCCGCGGATTTCAAATAACGGACTGACACATTTTCCAGAAAATGCTCCCCACAGGATAACGTGTCCTCCGCCATGTTTCATTGTAGGAATAACATATCTCGAATATTATCTTCTTTTTTTAGGTCGTCGGTTGTAGTGCCTGTTATCACTCCCATAAAGATTGAACATCGATTCATTGGAAAATAGTACTTTTTTCCAGTTTTCACTTGACCAGTCTTTGTATTCATTGGCAAACGCAAGTCGGGCCCTCTGATTTTTTTTACTTATGAAAGGTTTTTCAACACCGACTGTTCCATAAAGTTCTACGTCACGTAAGCGTTTTGACACGGTAGACAGACTTATTTCAGCAACATTTTAACACCGTAAATCGCGGGGAATTGCAGCGGCATTTTTATTCGGGTCATCAACTGCTTTTCTCCTGATAATTCCGTCCTCAAGAATAGTTTTCCGGGGTCCCCTGGATCGTGGCAAGTTCCGAAGGCCATGACCATCTTTATATATTTTTTAATATCGTTCACAGCAAATTGCCCGATCGACAACTTGGCCGCAATCTCACGAGAGGATTGTCCCTTTAGCGACAAACAAATCGCTCGTTTAGGAACAATAAATTGTTCAACTTTTTATTTTTGAATTTCAAATACGTTATTCACGTTGATTAATTAACAAACACGTCCAAAAAAAAAACATTTTATCCATAAACAAAAAAAAATGTTACCCATAAAACATTTTGCAAAAAATAACGTATGACGAATGGCCGGAAACTTTTGCACACGCGAATTTCGAATTCCTCCCCTTTGCATCAAATATCTTCAGTATCCAATCAAAATGGTCACGTGGTCAGAGGTAATTTGCTTATTCTTAACTTTTGGAGCAATTGTGCTTCTTCTTCGCTGAAACGTTCCTTCAAAAAAATTAAAGAAACTAACTGGCCGGAAACTTTTGACCGCCACTGTAGATTAAGATCTCATTGCAAAAATGGTTCAAATGTCGCTAGTCATCGTATGAAATTCCATTTACGTCAAAATATTAAAAAAATAAGAAACTTAAATATTTATACCGTCCCTGTGTTCTATAGTAAAGTGGGGACAGATGCCGCAGTTTTACTTTTCTGCTTTTAAAATGTACAATAAAGCAAAAAACAACAAACTAAGTACCAGAAATCATTAATCAAACCCTTTCCAATCAAATTTCTATGTTAAACAAGTCAAAGCCCTCTTAATAAAGCAGGCATAATTATTTTCCCAAATGTTCTTTTTTAACATCATTTTTTATGTGCTGAGTAAGATGCCGCATGGGGTGTGGTACAGATGCCGCATGGAGAAAAAAAGCTATGCTGTTTATTTTTTTTCAAGTAAATCACATTTTAATTTCCTCAAACTACTTAAAATGAAAATAAATAACGGTAAACTTACATAAATTATATATATAACTAAATTGTGAAAAGTTTAACGAAATTTAAAAAGTGCAAGCTCAAAAAATAAAACTTAAGGCAAAAAAAAAAAAAAAAAAAAAAAGAAAACAAAAACATTTGACTTGAAACAAATAGACAGCATAGTTACAAAAAAAGATTTAAACCACTTGTTTATATCCAGGCGACCATTGTAGTTTGCTCTTAAGCACTAGTTCCAGTCATTTTAGGCCGTAGTCTTTATTTTTGGCTTTTCTTCTCAATTTTTTATTTTGTATTTCTATTCGCCCACAATCACCGCACTTTCCGTTGCAAGAGTAAAGTGAGCATGTTTAATGCAGCCACCGATTGCATGTTATGCACTGAATCCAATCCACTTTAGACTTTGTTTCTTGATAAGACTCCAGACACATTCATAGTCATCAAATTCATAGTCATCAAATTCCAATCCAATACTGCCTTCAGAATCCATAAGAGGAATACTTTCGTCACTGTCGGAAGATGACTCACATTTCAGTTTCTTCCTCAAGTGAGGTGTTTTCAAGATGATCTTTCCCTTTCCTTTTTTTACACATTTTACTTCCGCCAAGCTGTCGTTCTTTGACGCTTTCTTGCTTCTTTTGCTTTGTATTTCCTTCTTCTTTTTACTTGTTTATAAAATATGTCCTTGTAATATTTGCAGCCTTTTGCTTTCTCATAATTGTCTGTATAAGTCTCTTGACCACTGGAATAGGAGAAATTTTGTTTAACAGCTTAGATGATGACAATTGTAGAAGGTCTACGTTTACCTTATTCACACAAGGCGAACCAACATTGTTGCTCAGAATATTTTGATAAGTAGAAGAAGTTCCTTCTAATGGGTCTTCTTAATTTTGTCGCATAGCCAAATTATCTGAATGGATTTGAATTAATTCATTTTGTTGTGGTTCATTTATGTTGTTATCAGTGATGAAAGCATGGTTTGGAATTCCTGTCTTATCTAATGTTAAAATCCCAGTAGCATTAAAACCTGAGATAACGTTTTCATGAATTCATAATTCAATACATAAAGGGTTAAACAATTATTAGCTAAATAAAGAAATGCGCTCAATATACTTTCATTTATATGTAAGTTCTACTGAAATTGTAGTGATGAATTTATTGAACCAAAACACAAAAATATATTTTGCGGCATCTGTCCTTCATCCTCAGAGCGGCATCTGTCCCACGGTGGCAGGTGAGATGCCGCAAAACCATTTTTTGTCATTTGAATGACGCGAGAGAAAGGCAAGAACATGTCTGTATTCCACGAGAATCTAGTCTACTGTTACAATCGGTTTTGGAAAGAAATATCTCTTTATTTGGCTTAAAATATGTAATAAAACTGTATTAGAATAATTTTAGCAACTTACCACGCAGGTTTGAAGCATAAAAGCTGGCAGAAATATTTAAATACTAATAGTTAAGCAGTGGAAACGCATACAACACAGCAGACAGCACTTAGGCACACAACGGAATTCTTAATTTGGCCTACGGAGCGCTGGTGTCGCCAATACAATCTCTGCGGCATCTGTCCCACAGCGGCGTCTGTCCTCACTTTACTATATAAGAGGTTTTAGTATTTAGAAAATATCTCTCCATGCTCTAATACGTAAAACAGTAAAAAGTAACATTTTTGTACGACTAAAACTTACCGAGTTATGATAATTTGAATTTTATGAATTTTTGGCATTTTCTGGTAATTTTCCGTTTCTAGTGACATAAAGTTTTTTATATATAGTAACTTATAGAATCCATAGATAGTATAAAAATTTAAATTTCGTAATTTTTTTAAAAATAACTATTATGACCGAAATAGATTTTAATATGATGAAGAACAACATCTGAAACATTTTTTTCGGTTGTGACTATACCTCTAAAATTAATGGTTTAGGAATTACTTATTGGTTAGTAATAAGACGAGACACCTTGACCGCAGAATTCGCGGAGCGCGGCGCTCCGCGTGTCCGTCCGAGGTTCCTGCCCACGTCCCTTTTGCCGAGACTCTCTAGCGGAAGCCAGGAAAAAAAATGAAAAAGTGAAACCGGACAAATTTAAAAGGGAAATTGATTAAATTAAAGACATCAAAAAGCGGGAAGGTTTGGGTTCGGGGCACTGAAGCTACCGGACGACCGCAGCGGCTTCGAGCTCATTATTAGTCTCGGGAGGCGGCCGGGTGTGGGCGGACAGGGAGACTGCCCCAGAATTCTCGGATCGCGGCATTCCGCGTGTCCGTCCGAGGTTCCTTTCCACACTTCCCTTTTGTCCAGACTCTCTTGCGGAAGCCAGATTTTAAAGGGGTAAAAAAAGAAAAATTGAAACCGGACAAATTTAAAAAGGAAATTGATTAAATTAAAGCCATCGAAAAGAGGAAAGGTAGGGTTCGGGGCACTGAAGCTACCAGACGATCGCAGCGGCTTTGAGCTCATTATATGTGTGAGAGGTAAGGGAAGTTGCGTTTTTTTTCTGTGATCTAAACTAAATTCTATTGTAAATGATATAACCAAAAATATTATGTCTTGTACTCACATTAGCAGTGTGATAAAAAAATTTATCAAATTTTATCCAGATTTTTTTTCTTGTAAGTTTACCTTAATTGTGTTTAAACTATTTATTTGTTGTTTTGATGTCAACATTTTAATAGAGCTTGACTTCACACTGAAACATCAAAAGTGGTTTATGTCGATATACAATATCAGCTTGTTATCATTGAATAATGAAAATGATATTACATTAATCATGATGAGACACTAAAATCAATGATAAATGATATTAGGAAATTAAATCAAATCAGTTGTGAAAATGATATCATAATTATATATAAAGGGATGAAATCAGACTAAATGTTTATACGATACGTACTTTGGTGACGCTTACTACTGTGTATTATAGTTATACTCAGCAAATATATTTTTTATTGAAAAGTCTATTACAGTAAGAGAATACATTTTCCTATTATAGTAAATGTAGTATTTTTAATAAATTATTACGAATGAATTTCAATTAATCCAAACGTCTTTCATTAAAACAAATAAAGCATAATAAATAAATCTTAAACATTACTAATCACCTTTTGATATATTCATGTTTCCGACTGTAATCTCTGAAGCTGATACTTTGCACCAAGGACAGATAGATTGTTAACGAGAAATTAAGTCGATTAATCTTGAAAAATAAAATAAGTGCACAAAAAGTCAAATGTTAGCCTTTAGTTTCTTACTTGAATTCAGTGGCACGCACTTCTCCTTCAATGACTACTTAATTTTCTTCTTGACTTTTTATTTTCTACTTTATTTCGTTGACTTTAAACGCAAATTTTCATTGTCGCATTGAGTTTTGATTCACCTGTTTCTTTGACAAAGTTGAAATCATGAGTCAGGTGTGAGAAATAAAAACAATCAATCATATGACACACCCATCTGTAATCTTTAAACAAAGGCATAAACTATCTAGAAATTAACTTCTTTCGAAATATTATTTTTTTTATTGAAACCTTTTATCGTATTTTAAATATAAAATGTAGCTGTTTTTAAGGACTAAGGTAAAATCTCTGTTTTTAAGGAAATCTTAAATAAGGCTCTCACCCTAATAGCAATCCAATAGTGGAACCCGCATAGAATCAAAATTGCATTACTCATAAATACTTCAAATTAAATACCAATATTAGTTAAATATTAGAATTGGCTTTAGATTAGAAATATTTGCAATGAAATGCCAATCGCGCGGAAATAATGACAATGAAATAGCGAATTAGTTCTTGCAAATATTAGTGTAATGTCGTCAAAATGCTAACGCCCTAATGTTTCCTATATTGATTGACATATAAACAAGATATAGATAATACAACTAGTACTGTCGAAATACGGTTTTGCTATTAAGATAGGTTCGACAATAAAATGAAATAAAGAATTTCTGTATTGTCCTCGAAACATTTTATACACAGCGGACGCTAATTAGTTGGGTAAAAAGAATGGTTTATTGTGCGTAGTTAAACTGTAAAAATAATAATAATAATAATAAATACACATGATTATAAGGTACTGAAACACACAAAGTTTACTTTTTTCTACTTTGTTCGACATCTACTTGTTACTTTGCAAATGTTCCATCGGTAAATCTTGTTCTTGCCATATGCTTGTGAGCAAGTTCACGTCCATCAGGCTCAGTATAGTGCTGATTTGTGATTTCAATCTAGGAATGAATTTCGGAAGTGACGATTGTAAAGCTGATCTTTAATAAAATCGTACTCTGAAACTGTGCACGGAAATACTGGTAGACGTCGTGGCCATGAAATAACACTTTCGAGACAAAATCAAACATAAATTTTAGCATTGAGTACAGAAGTATATTCCAAACGTTTGTTACAATACTAATTAACCTGAAATTGAACTGGCTTTTTCAATTAATATTTCAGAAATTATTCAATTACGAAACTGACAAACTAATTTGTGTCCACCCTTTATTTCAGGTAAATGTTTATGGGAAATTGTGTATATCTCAGTTAGAAATGAGGCAGATTGTTTTGGAAAGTGGAGAAACAAGTTTTCCTTAAAAAAGATTTTTGTACATAGAATTTAAAAAAGTGTATAGTAAAAGACGACAGATTTAAAACTGTGAAAGTAATTACAACTTAGAAGGAAAACGAAAAAGATATAAACAATTAAATTTAAAAAAACTTCTTAAGTCTTTTTTCATGTATATTTTGTGGATTAGTAGCATTAGTTTCATTCTGTTTCCTTTTGATTTCAATGGCATTACACTACTTGGAATGGGTGAAAGCTTTTTCAAAACATTGTATCAGAAAATTTATTTTAATTAACAAAATTAATTTATCAGAAAAATAATTGTTCATAAATTAAAAAACATATATAAATATTTAATTAAATTATTAACAAATATATTATTAATTTATTAACAAAAATAATTACATAAAATTAATTTAATAACAACTGTATTATTAATTTATTAATAAAATTTTTATCTGAAAAAAGTATTTTTTTGCAAATTAATTTGTTGCCAAATTTAGTTTTGATAATTATGTGTTTTCCCGAAATTATTTCAAAATCGATTCATTCATATGTTTTGCACGTAATTTTCAATTCATATAAATTTATCAATAAGCTGCGTAATTGCTCCTAGCACTTAAACTTATGGGGAAATGCGCCATCTCTCCTAAGTAGCAGATGCGCAAACTCTCCTATTTTGGTAGGAGAGATTGCGCGGCCTTATATTTAAATATGGCCACTTCTAAAATGAATTGTTGGTGTTCGCAAACTTAGTCCGGGTTAGTAGTTTATAAGAAATCGTTTAAGTTCAAAATATTTTGTATTACTGACGTTCTATAAAAATTCTGACGAACAGTTATGAAAATTCAAGCACTTACTTTGGAAAAACAAAACAAAATAGCACTGCTTAATCCAAGACGCTTGGAACAATCAATATGAACATTCATGTAGACACTGCACTAATGCTGCTGTACAACTACCTGGAGACGCTGCGCGCGCACTCTATTCCTTCCCGTCGAATCTCTTTCTGTGCAATCTGTCCTACAGCGCGAACTCCCCTTGCTTTACGTTATATATATATATATATATATATTACAGAATAACCTTAAAAAATTATTATTTTAATTTATTTTACATGTTTTTCCATTACGGACGCAATTTTGCAAACAAAAAATGAAATACGTATATTTTCAGAAGAAAAAATAAATCATGGACTTAGTCATTATAGATAGAATCATGATTAATTAAATAGTTTTACGGTTTCTTTTATGAAATTTTTAAAATACCCCTTTTTATGAAAATTATAGCATATTTTTAATGAATTAAAATTCGTGAAAATTCCATTATTTACATTCAATTATAAAAGTATTTTTCAGTGTTAAGAATTCCAGTACACAATTTATTCTTATTATGTGAAATCAATTACGCAGACAATACCTACGCATTTTAAAAGAATTATACAGGGTGTTCATAAAGTCCCGGACCCATTTTGATGTTTAATAACTCATAAAATAATAAAGATAGATTAAAATTAATAACATAAATGGTTAGATAGACTCAAAAAGTTTCATGACCCTTGTCAATGAATTTCCACGTGTGCCCCCTTCGTCGCACGGAGAATATCAAGTCGATAGTCAATTTCACGCCAGGTAGCGACAAGCATGTCGGCATCCACACAGGCTATTGAGGTTGTAATTCTGGCTTTTAAGTCATCAATGTTCGACACTCTCCTCCTGTAAACATTGTCCTTTACAAATCCCCAACGGAAAAAGTCCAGCGGCGTTATATCAGGTGATCTGGGTGGCCAAGGAATTGGACCTCCTCGCCCAATCCATCTTTCTGGAAAATGGTCATTCAAAGAAGTACGAACGATGGTACCCCAATGAGGTGGTGCACCATCTTGTTGCAAAATGACATGTGCAGAAGCTGTGCTAGTTGTGGAAATACGAAGTTTTCCAACATGTCTAACTATACGACTGATGAGACCATCTCTTCTGTAAAAAAGAAAGGCCCAATGACTCGGTCGTGCATTAGTCCACACCACACATTAATCTTTGGGGAATCCCTTACTGCCTCACGGTATTCATGGGGGTTTTCAGATCCCCATATGCACACATTATGGAGATTAACAATGCCAGAAACATGAAAGGATGCTTCGTCGGAGAACATTATGCGCTTCAGAAAATCAGCATCATCTTCTATTATTTTTAGCATATCTGTTGCAAAGGCCATCCTCCTAGGCGTATCGTCCGGTTCCAAAACTTGAACAATTTGAACTTTGTATGCTTGCAGTCTTAATTTTTTCTTAAAAACCTTGTACACCGTCGAAATTGGCATATCCAATTCTCTTACCGCTGATCTCACAGATCTTCTAGGATTGTGTATAAATGTCTCTCTGACACGCTCAACATCAAAATCACTTGTGCAGGGACGTCCGGAACGTTTCTTATCTGCGATACTTCCAGTTTCTAGAAAATTCTTTTTCCACCGCAAGATGCTGCTTTTGGATGGAGGATCTTTTTTACAAATTCTTCTGCAATTTCTCTGTGCTTGCACTATCGATTTTGTTTCTATGAACCACCATAAAATCTGTGCTTTCTCTTGTGGTGTATGCATTCTCCTGAATATCCGCTCGAATAAAACATCACATACAAAAGTAACATAGAACAAACACATCAAAAGTAAACATAACATTGCAATAGTTGCCAAAAAGAAAAGAGAGAAAAATGCAATTAATAAGCAGACGATATTTAGAAAAGTACAGATATTTAGACTGGAAAATGAAATTATCTTAAATTAACCACACGCGCAGACGATATTTACAAAACTAAAGATATTCAAACCTGAAAAGAAAAATATATGAGTTATTCCATCAATAAATACTATAAGTTTGTTTATATCTTCATTATTTTATGAGTTATTAAACATCAAAATGGGTCCGGGACTTTATAAACACCCTGTATTGTGATTTTTTTTGTAAAGTGGCAGCAAAAGAATTGTAAACAAATAAAATAAATTGTCAAATTCGTTACATCATGAATAAAAAATTCTGAGGAAATTCTTAATAATTTGGCTGAATTTACATTTCTAAAATTAAAATCCGCCAAAACATAAAATAACGTTTTTGCTTAATAAAAGATGCAAAAATAATCTAAAAAATATTGTTACTTTCAAATATTTATCTTATTAAATAATGCTTTGCGAATCCCAACAAAGCATGGATTTTGCTAGTTTAAAAAAAAATAAGAAAAACATTTACATTTTTGGCAATTAGGTTGTTCTACAGAATTTCCACAAACATGAGTCGCCGCACAATTTTTAATTTTCCTCGTGTATGTGGAAAACTATATAAGAAAGAAGTTAAAATCCAGTTTGGTTGAAAACTGCGATTTTCAAGATTTAAGAATTCAAAGGTTTATAAAATGTTGCATTTTTAAAAAACTAATAGAGATAAATTAAAAATTAAAATGTTCTGAAATCCATACACTTTAATTTCTATCAGATCATATAGTAGATTTACTTGCATTTTTTTTTCTTTTTAATGAGTATTTTCACTCAGTTCGAAATTACTTCTCATATTTTAAAATATACTGAAATATTAGTCAAAATGCCAGTTTTTGAAAAATTATATCTTATGAAAGGAAAGAGATAACAGAATGCATTTTTCATATGTGTTGTTACTACTTCTAAACATATGCAGAAAAAAAACCCCAGCAGGCTGTTATCTCTTTTGCCTCATGAATTATAGTCATTTAAATTCTGAAAAATTTTAAAAATAGCCATTTTTGGCAGTTTGTAACTCAAAAGGAGGAAGTGATATTCATATGCGATTTAGCAAGGAAAGACTTCTCTATATATTGTCTATACTGTGTTGTTTTCGTTTATTCCAACTAATCTATGAGATACGGAAACTTGAAGTTGAAGAAAAGACAGCAGCCACTAATAAAAAACAAGCTTTAGAATCAAGAAACATTTTACTGAATAATTTTTTGGATTTATTTGGGGAAATACTTCTGGAATACACTGTACTTTCGTGTTATATTTTAAGATTCAAGAGTCATAAGAATTTGTTTGTTAAGAGTTGTTTCCTGTAATAGAATATTCAATACACGAAGTCACCACAGTTATATCCCTATGTCCATACCACGAGTGTCCCTGAAACCTCCCTTTCTGATCACTTTATTGACGCAAAAGTCTTTAAAGAAAATACGCAAGAACATATCTTTTTTCACGATCTCTTTTGTATGAACATATAGTGATATAACTGTAGTAAGTTCATGTATTCAATATTCTAATACAGATATGAAAACTCTTGTGAATAAATTTTAGCACAAAGGTACAGTCATGGTGCTGTCGAAAATGCCTAATTTTCAAACTTTTGAAAATTTAAACAGTTACAATTCAAGAAGAAAAATAGATAACTTCCTGTTGTTTATTTTATGCACATGTTTGGAAGTAATAATAACACACATAAAAATTGCATACTATTATCTCTTTCCCTTCATGAGATGTAATGTTTCAAAACGGGACATTTTGACTAATATTTAAATATATTTTTAAGTTGTAATTAAAAAAATACAGATAAATCCAAGGCAATTACATGATCTAATAGAAAAAGCATGTATATTTCAGATTTATTTTCCTTTTGTTTCTATCTCTATTAGGTGGAAAAGAAAAAAAAAGAAAAAAAACCCGCAATATTTTATAAATTCTTAAACTTTGTGAAAATGTGTAAAATTGCAGTTTTCAGCCAGCTGTAATTAATAAGAAGTTTTAGATAGAAATTTGTGGAAAATGGATTTTAACTTTTTTTCTATATAGGTTTCCACATAGAAAGTATGGGAAAAAAAAAATGGTGCGGCGACTAAATAAATTAAAATAAACTCTAACTTTTTTTCACTGTACAAGGTACTTGCAAATTCTGCAAGTTGTTCAAAACTTTGCAAGAAGTAATGGATTGTTTTTGTGTAATTATGTGATTCTTTTTGTTTTTTTGCATAATTTGGTAAATAAACAAAACGTCAATGTACAGTCGTGAAAAAAAAAAAAAAAAAGTAAACACCCCCTACTAACTCTTCAACAAATTATCGTAGACGGAAGTTACTGGTACCGAACGATTTGAAATAAAGTCTACTTTTAAATGACGTATATAAAATTTGCTTACGGGGTCATCTACATATTAAAACGAACCGAAACCTCATTTTTTTCAATGGCAATACCCAATTTTAACGAGATATTTCAAATCTTCGGTTCAAAATATGCCAAGACACCAAATTTCAAGTCATTTGAATGATAAGTTTTTGAATTATAAACATTCAAAATTTAGTGCTTCTAATGTTAAATTACATTTTCATATTTTTATTTATATCTTCTGAAATTATGCTCCTAATGTTCTAATTTTTTGTTTAGAATTAAAACTAATGTGCCCAAACATAAATACGCTGAATTTGCAATTTTTATAATTTTATGATATGAATTATGAATTATGAAATTAATATTCGAAAAAATTATGAATTGCAACCTACAATTTTTTTGATGGATTTAGATTTATTAAGTCCTGCTTTATGAAAATTCCAAATTTCACATTTTTCTTCCAAGTAGTTTTCAAATTATGCTTAAAAAATGGCAAAATAATGGTTTAAGGGGCCGTCTATGATTGAAGTGAGTAGATATTTTGAAATTTCTTCTTCTGCCTTGTTATCTAACAGACTGCATTGACTGCTTAAGGTGCCTTGATCAAGAAAGCGGCTCTCTCGGTTAGCAATCGAGAACCCAGCTTCAATTTGGATACAGCCCTTAAAATACGCTCGTTTTAAAATAATTAATTTCTCGGAAACTTATGGTACGAATTGCATAAAAATTTGTTTTTAGGCTAATTGAAGGGTGTAGAGTTCATTTATGCTGTCAGAATTGGGTATTGCCACTGAAAAAAATGAAGTTATGGTTCGTTTTAATATGTAGATGGCCCCCTAAGCAAATTTTATATACATCATTTAAAAGTAGACTTTATTTAAAATCGTTCGGTACCAGTAACTTTCTTCTACGATAATTTGTTGCGGAGTTAGTAGGGGGTGTTTACTTTTTTCCACGACTGTACATATATTAAAACGAACCATAACTTTGTTTTTTTCAATAGCAGTACCCAATTCTGACAGCATAAATGAACTCTACACCTTTCAGTTAGCCTAAAAACGAATTTTTATGCAATTCGTAACACAAGTTTCCGAGAAATTAATTATTTTAAAACGAGCGTATTTTAAGGGCTGTATCCAAATTGAAGCTCCGTACTGGATTGTTAACCGAGAGAGCCCCTTCCTCGATCAAGGCACCTTAAGCGCCACTCAAGGAGTCAATGAAGCGTGTTAGATTACAGTACGGCAGAATAAATTTCAAAATGTCTACTCACTTCCATCGTAGTTCCCCTTAAACCGTCATTTTGCCGTTTTTTAAGCATAATTTGAAAACTACTTGGAAGAAAAATGTGAAATTTTTGAATTTCCATAAAGCAGGACTTAATAAATCTAAATCCATCAAAAAAATTGTAGGTTGCTATTCATAATTTTTTCGAATATTAATTTCATAATTCATATCATAAAATTATAAAAATTGCAAATTCAGCTTATTTATGTTTGGGTATATTAGTATTATTACTACAAAAAAATTAGCACATTAGGAGCATAATTTCGGGAGTATAAATAAAAATATGAAAATGTAATTTAACATTAGAAGCACTAAATTTTGAATGTTTATAATTCAAAAATTTATCATTAAAATGACTTGAAATTTGGTGTCTAGGCGTAGTTTGAACCGAAGATTTGAAATATCTCGTTAAAATTGGGTATTGCCATTGAAAAAAATGAAGTTTCGATTCGTTTTAATATGTAAATGACCCCTAAGAAAATTTTATGTACATCATTTAAAAGTAGACTTTATTTCCAATCGTTCGGTACCAATAACTTTCTTCTATGATGATTTGTTGAGGAGTTAGTAGGGGGTGTTTACTTTTTTTTTTCCACGACTGTACAATGTACAACAAAATATCAATGTCATATACTTCAAAGAAAGTTTGTCTTCGTGCTTCTTAAGAGGCTACTTCATTCACCTGAAAAGACCAGCTCACTAATACTAATCCTATGGAAGAAATTTTTAAAGATATCTCGTTCGCATTTCAATATTTTTAGACAATTCTTTTTGCATTGGCTAGCTGAGGCCGATTTGTGTAAAGGGCATTTTTTTCTTTTTCGATTTTATTTACAGATATTTTAAATTAGGTCACTTTCATTTTCGGAACCGGTTTTGAAAGTGAAAGCATCCTCTTGAAAAAAATCTGCAAACAAATTTCGAAAAAGTAAAAAAGGGTAGATGTTAGAGATCAATGTCAGCTGTACAATGAAAAAAAAATCGTTTAAAATTATTAAAAGTTCAATGCAAACGAAATATCTTAGAAAATTACTTCTATAGGATTAGCATTAGCGAGCGAATCTTTCCAGGTGACTGAAGTAGCCCCTTAAAGGTGAATAATGAAGATAGCGTATACTAATGCATTTCAAATGCATTTTTATTGAAAAAAAATATTCACGGCATATAAATTTTTAAAATGCTTCATGCGTTTTAATTTGTGTTCAAAATTTTCAATATGCCTAAGGGTCAATGTTCATGCATAAACATATTACAATAATTCTGATGCATCCATTTTGGAATGATTATTCATCAAGGTCCTCAAAGTGTTAAGTCTATTAAAACGTGAATTTCCATTGAAAACTGAGCTTTGTGCTAGTTTACTACATTTTTTTAATTAATTAAAAAATATTGTTTTAAAAGTCCACTGTCCTCTTTAGTATCTTTAAAAAGTATTTAAGTTCCCATTTTCTTTACCATACATTTTGTAACTTTCACGTGTGACTGGAATCGGCCTATTAAGACGGTTTATTTTATTTAATTGCGAGTGTAATGAAAATACAAAATCGATGATGTTTTGTTGATACATTTTCAAAAATTCGTGAAGTTAAGTTGCTGATTCGATTCCTGGTTTTCGTGATTCTATGGATTACTTAGTTGCTGCGAAAGATTTTTTGTAAATGCATCTTTTAAAGTGTAACACCCCCTTGACCGGTTTTCAAAATTTGAAAATCTTTGTTTCGTTCAAAGTGATTTTTATACACACTAAAATAATATTATATTAGTTAGAAATTGATATATAAAATATAAAAAGAAATTTTGGAGCAATTGCTGTAGCATGTGACACAGCGTACTAAACAGTAACGAAAACTTTAAGATAGTTTCCCTCAGAAAATTATTTTCAAAATTGATGTTCACTCTAGTTCCGTCTATTTTTAATCAATCAACTCGGATCTTTTTGAAAATTAGTCATCAGATATTTTTCAAATGACACACGTGGGATATTTTGAAAATATTGATATTTCGCTTTTCTGTGTAACTTTAGGGAGAAACTTTTTGGTTGAAAATAGTGGTGTACCGAGTAGTACTTTGGCCGAGTACCGAGTACTTGTCCATTTACTACCGAGTACAGAGTAATTTTGTGTAAGAAAGAATCCCCGATATGCACATGAAGTGAGTTTAGGGGTACCACCCCTATGTGTGTGTGGGTTTATATATACATCAACAGGCATTTTGAGCATATAATCATATTTTTAAAAATTAACTTCAGTTCGAAATTTAATTTATTGTGCACTTTTTAAAGACTTTTTTTGTTAATTCAAAATTTTAAAATAGTAGCATTATTTAAAAAATATGAAAAAAAAATTATACATAAAAAGTACAATTAACCAATATGAAATGAAAATTTATTCTTTAACCAACCGTTACTCATTCTGATACATGAAATCTGTCTATGAAAAATGGTTATTGCTTGCTGTAACAATTCATTGAATAATGTAAAATGTTTCCTATTTTATAACTGTATCTTATTTTCTTTTGATTAAAAAATTGTACTGGCTTTACAGTTTCTTTTCATTTTTTTCATATATACAGCATACAAATGTGTTATTTAGCAGCGAACGCATTTTTTCTGAGGCAGGCTAAATTTCCAAGAACAAAATTACCCAAACTCCTGAAAATGTAGAACGATTGGTGTTTTTGCGCAGTAACTTGCAATGTAACAAATTTAATTATTAAAAATTTTTTATTGCATTTATTGTATTTGTTTCTAGAAACTGTTTATTTATGCAAAATTCTGCTCTTTTCCTACAGATTTAAAAATGACTTATCTTTGTTTGTATAAATATAAAAATAAATTAATTTTAATCTGCATTAATTTTATATGGGAGTTTTTCTTTCCCTTTCTATATTTTGGATATATTTTTATGTACCGAGTAAATAGTTTTTATGAATTATTGAATACATTACCACACATTTATATTCTAATAACTTTCACAGATAATTTATAAAAAAAATCTTTTTGTTTTCAAATATGCTCAAAAATATAGAAATATGCTTAAAAAAAACAACAAAAAATCATGAAATTCTTACAACTATTTGGTATTGGCCGAGTACGCTGCAACAATTTGGTCGAATACCAACTACTCCGAAAATTGGTTGAGTAGACCGAGAATATATCGAGTACTCGGTACGGCTCTAGTTGAAAAGTTATTTTTTATTTTGAATCTAAGCCATTTCAGAAATTGAATTTTTTAAAAAATGGCTACGTATTTCCCTAATTTTTGGACTAAAAAACTAATTTTTTTTCTTCATTGTTCTAGGCAAAATGTGCGATGATTAATGGCCCATCGCCTGACTCTTTTTTTTTACCCCCCCCGCTCATGAGTTGTCAAGCCGCCATTTTTAACCTATCGATTGAAATAAAAAGGAAATTTTGTACTTTAATATATGTGTAATAAATTAATGTAAATGAATTTTTGTAAACAATTCGCATCCCTTAAAAAAAAAAAAAAAAAAAAAAAAAGGAAAAAAAAAAAAAAAAAAAATCCGGAAAAAGACTTTAGATTTTAAGGAGTCAATGTGGTTCTTCCGCTTAAGTAAAGATAAATAGTTACTAAATTTAGGGTTTCGAGTAACTGTTGTTATCGTGTTTTCTTGAGAACTTAAGTAAGACATATGTATTAAAATTGTCCAGGATTAAGCTATCTCTTTTTTCCAATAACTGTTTAAACCTATCTAAATGTGTGAAATATTTCTGGAATTGTTGCTTTTTTTGATTGTGCATAACGTATGACCCAATATTTTATATTGCTCGAATATATCATTTCTATTTCTACAATATTCTGAATGTAACGTATGGAGGCTTCTTTTCTTTTTAAACAAAATATCAAAGGATTTTTCTTTTAGAATCCATCGTTGAAAATATCAACTCTTATTTATAAATCATTATCGCGAAATTCAAAACATTTTCAGCCCATTGTTTTTCTAAGTAATTTTATTGCATGAAATATTTTCAAATCTTACATTATGAATAGTTTACTTAAAACTCATTATCGTTTCGTTAGAAATTTAAAAATTGGAAAATAATGTCAAAGTTTTTCAATTCTAAACAGGTTAACACTTGTGGCTTTTTTTTATTCCATTCCCCTCCCCCTCTATTTTTTTTATGGGTTTAAGGAATACTTAATTAAAAAGAAAAAATATAATTTAAACAACGATGTGTAAATAGGACGTTCTACTTTCTATTCTAAAAAACTTCATCATAGTTTATTTATAAACAAATCGAGGCATTGATTCGAATGCAATGATGAGAGCAGCTTTGTTCGTTTATACCATCGATCACCCAAACATGATATATAATTATTAATATTTTTGTATGTTCACTATTTTCATTTGTATTTTTGCATGCTTAACTTGTTTTGTCAGCCTTGAGTGGCCATTGGCAGTTGAGTCCATTTCCGTACTCATTGAAGGTTATCCCGCAGATGAACTGGCTCAGTTACATTTGAAAGCCTTCGCAATAAAACGACAAAGTCGAGAGAAAGTTCAGAGTCTTCTGAGGTGCACATTTTAATCAGGTTGTGAGAGATAGATGAAGAGCGACGGTTAAGGGATTTGGTGTTTCTTGCTGCTCCTTTGCGCTGCGGGAAAGCGATACTTTTTCCGGTTTAGAGTGAATCATTTTAAAAGTTTGTTTTATTCTATTTGACGATCACAGACATGACGGACGGCGCGAGTTTTGTGGAAAATATACAGAATTATGATATGCCCGCTCGGAAAGCTATTTTACAGTACCTAGTAAGGTGAGTGAAAATTCTTATTAATGACTCCTTAAAATTTATCGATGAGTTCAAGTATTGAAAATAGATTTTTTTTTTCAAATTTATTTCATAAAAAATATTCTTTGTCTTCAATTTTTTCAAAAAGTATTTTACATATTAGAATGAAATAAACTTCAGATTATAGCTAGAAACATTATCTATGAATCCCTGATAAGTTTTAATGCTAGTTTTTCAACTGTTTCTGAGCTTATTCCGAACAAAACAGGCAGAAAGGAAGGGGAAAAAAAATCAGAATGTTATTTTTGACTACATACATTGTCTAAATAATTGAATGAACTTAGAAATAGACGTTTTCCTTCAAATCACAGACAGACACCGCTATTTTATATATGTCTGATTGACGTTGTTTACTTTCTTGCCTCCTGAAAAAATATAGTGATACTATAACCATACTTTTTAAGTAACTTTATGTGTCAGTTATAATAAATATAATTAGCTGCTGTTAATTTAATGAAGAAAATTGTACTATGCATACCAACATTTTTAAGGGACAGGTATAAATACATTTACCCGCAGGTTATCAGCTTTCTTCACTTTCCATTCCTAGGTTTAAATAAAATTGCTCTACACGCTGAGTCAGGGAGTTTAAATAAATATACGATTTATAATTTTCTCAAATATATATATATATTTTTCATTTTATGAAATTTTAACTATTTTATTAAACAATTTAAAATAAAATCGAAATTGTTGAAAAATTTTTTTGGAACTTAGAATTACTTTTTAAAACATTGATAAAAATTATCCAACTCATGCAAACGTGTAAGTTACAAAAACCCTTGAAATGGAGGTTTTAAAATTTAAATCTGCTCTGTTATACTGTGTTTTTAGATACATTGCTCGTTTTTCTTGTCTCCCGGCATACGCAATATGACTATGGGCCACTGTATCTGAATTGATTGCAAGAGAATATAAAGGACGAGTGAACATATGCGAGGCTTTCGCATAGCAATGTTTGAAATTGTTTATCAATACGATTTTTCATTATTTTTAGTTAACTGCAATTTTTAATCCAACATCGTGTTTTAACCTTTAACTGATATTACCGGTCTCGCAGACCGATGCTTTTTTCAATTTTTATAGTTTAACTTGTAAATTTCAATTTAACTACAAACACTACCGAAATTTTGTTTCGTTTGGAAGTTTAGTACTATCACCAGATACTTTTGAATAGGTGAATTTTAATTATTATAGCCCTGTACAAAAAGTTAAGTACAAAAACACCATCCTATGAGTTAATTGCGCTTTTTATTCATCTTTTGATAGAGCGGTCTGACAGATCGCTTCACACTAGTTATGCGAGAATTTTTGTCACATCAGTTAAAGGTTAACGAAATGTGAGTGTACTATAATCAAAAGCCTACTCAAAATCTTTTCATATGATAGCCCATTCATCATTGTGTGCATAGAAAAAGGGATGTTGACATCAGAAATAATAGTTTTTATTCTTTCAAAAAAAAGCTTTGACAAATTTATATTGCTTTAATTGTACAGAAAATGTATTTTTAATTATTTAAAGGAATATGAATTTTAGTATTTTTAACTCATTTGAGTCAAATACTGATTGATAAAGATATCACAAGATTTGGACATTAAAGAAATCGAGTGAAAAGTACTACCAAAAAGTTTGAGTAAAATATTTTGGCCGGTTGTCGGTTCAGGTAGCTCAGTAGGTAGAGCATTGGCAATTTAAAACAAGGGTCTTGGGTTTGGCTCCTGGCTTGGACACTTTTTTTACCCAGTTGGATCAATGGGAAACTCATATGTAGTTTAGTGTCGTTAAGTTAAATATAATGCTAATTTATTTGCCTGGAATGCCCATATTATTTTTATTCTGTGCGATGAATTTTAGTCACTGAACAAAGTCACCGCACTTTACGACAAAATACTTTTAAATATATTTTATTACAAAGATGTTTGTTGTAATTTTCGCTTGCTCTCTTTAAATTCTGAATATAAAAAAAGTATTCACAATAAATTTAATATTTAATTTTAATAGAAACGTATCTGTAGCTATTAGAAAATTTTTAATGTCGTCCTCCTTTTACACGATACATGCCTAATGATGTAGTTCATGATTTATATCATATGGCTAAAAACTGGCCGATGCTTAACAAAATTCTTCCCTCCCCTTATGATTTAAATTAATATTTTTTAGTACTTAAATCTTTTTACTTAATACCATACTCACCCGCAAAAGAATGACACAACTCAAATGCTATTTTTTTCCAGTAGACGCAAAAAAGATTTGCATTTTTTTTAATGTAACATAAAACTATAGCACTTACCTCTTTATACAGCTGTAAAAACGTACATAGAAGCATAAAACCTTTAAGAATCAAGGCGTAGGAGGGATGGGAAAACTGCATAAATTTATCACCCCCCTGACACAATTGCTGTGTGACTAAGTGATACATAGCGCAATCTAGCGCTTTTCCCGTATAACTTACAGCTCATATTCAAAATATTAGAATAATTGAGAAAAAGTCATAAGAAAAAATTATTTTTCATTTATTTATTTTTGATACTAAGTAAATGCAATTAAATTTCTTATAAATTAAATCTGGAATGTTTAGATAAGAATTTAACATTTACAAAATATAAAATACAGTACAATAATTTAGGTATACAGCTTTCTGAAACACATAAAAATATTGGAATAAAATTTAGATTGGTTCAAAATATTAGAATATTTTATTTTAAGCAACAATATTACTTTATGAATATGAAGTAAATGGTAGTTAATATTTTGTAGCATCCCCTTTAGCTTTTATAACAGCGCACAATCGATCTTGCATACTATATACAAGGTGTTTACAAACATTTTTATCAATATCAGTACAAATAGACTTTATACGTGCCACTAACTCAGTTTTACTTGAAGGAGGATTTTCTTGGATTTTTTTCTTCACTATAAGTTTTCGAGAGTTTGGTGGCCAAGGAAGTACCTTAATTTTGCTTTGTCGGAACCAATTCTTAGTTGACACCGAGGTATGCGGTGACGCTAAATCTTGTTGAAAGATGAAATCATCTTCAAATAAATCTTCTGATGATGGAATCTTGTAATATTCCAAAATTTCTTGATATATCTGAGAGTTAACCTTTTCGTAGACGATGCATAACTTTCCAGGTCCTTCTGCACTCATGCAAACCCAAACCATGACGCTAGCAACAAATTTTACGGAACGTTTAAGGCATTCTTTATCAAATGCTTATTGCTTTATTCTCCTAAGTCGAATACTTTGATTACGATATGAAACACAAAACATACATTCATCACAAAATAATAAATTTTTGCAATCTTCTTTGCTCCATATACGTCTTGATTTACACCAATTCAATCTTATACGCTTTTGTTTTGCAGTCATGAGAGGTTTTGTTTTCGATACACGAGATTCAAGCTTAAATTTATAAAGACGTCTTAATGTTGTCAATGTAGAAACTTCAACTCCTTCTTTCCATTTTCGGTGCAAGAATCGCACACTTTTAACCCGGGAAAACTCGCTGCATGAGATTTTCTCTCACAGTCGTACTTTTTTAAGGCTCTTATTTAAATCATTTTTCATTTTAATCAAAATTTCAAAATGTTTTTCAATTATTTTACCTATTTTGTGAATAAAAGTACTAAGCCAACCAAAAAAAGTTGATATTATATGAATGTAAAGTAAAAGAAAAGCAATTGGGCATTCTCACTAGCGAGTTCTCCCGGGTTAAAACTATTTTTCTTAACTATACGCTTCCGTTTCTTGTTATCTCTAGCAGACGTTTTTGGTTTTCGACGGCCATTTCGGCGATTATTTTGAAATTTTCCATTTTATGAATATTGTGTTAATATTTTGCTAATGCTTGATTGCGAACAATGTGAATAATTCGCTATATAACATTGATTTTTGTCGTGCCGATGCAAATCAACCATACGAAGTTTAATAGATTCAGAAATACTCACACTACCAATTTTAAGACGAAAAAGCAAACAAGCTGCAAAAAGAATATTGATTTTAAATAAAATCGTCTCAATTTTATCAATGATGCCACCAGTTATGAATTGGTGGTAATTAGAGGAGAATTAATGCGAAATACTCTAATATTTTGAACCACTTGAATAAATATTCTAATATTTTGACTTTTCAAAATATTTTCTTTCAATTAATCTTTTCCAAAATGATATTAATTTTAAGATAATAAATAAGTTTAATCAACAATAAGTTCTTAATAAAAATATCGTTTGTATATTTGCATTAAGAAACATTAAATTACCAAACGATATTTCAATTTGTAAAAAAAAAAAGTTATTATTCTAATATTTTGAATATGAGCTGTATGACATTTTCCTGTATCAAGACATAATTTTATTAAGCCAGGCGTATGAGTGCAATAATACGCAAAATAATTTTTTTTTTTTTTGAGTTGGCATTTTTCTTGTGGGTGAGCGATATGTTCAAGTTTTCATTAAAAATTACGTTTGGAGACAATTTGTTATAGCTTTATTATCTTGACAATTATTAACCATTTTTATACACAGGTGTCTGATCGAGTTATCTATGCATGATATTGTGTACCGCATTATTAATGTTGTTGCTAGCTTTCATTAATCTTTAAATGAAAACACACGCAAGTATGTTAGTAAATAAAATTAATATAAGTATAAAATTATTGAATTTAATATTTTGTAATAAAAAATTTTCAGTATAGATATATATTGTTGAAATTAAGGACTTTCTAAATATTAATTTTATATTTTCGTTTCATAGGAAATTTGTAATCGTGAAACTCGATTTAATTGATTGCTTTCACACCGTGTCATGATTGATTAGACTTTAAGTCCCATTTTTGAGCTAAAATTGATAATTTGGTATTTTATAAATACATTTCTTAAATTTAACAGAACTAAACAAATCAAAGTTCATTTCTTTTTTTTTTTTTTCCCACGATTATTTTGAAAATGCTTTTCTTATTTGAAATCCGTTTTTATTTTATATTTTTAAAAACTAGCTATTGATATTTTTTGAATAATATTTAAAAATAGATTTTTGGTCCGTGCTAACTTTTTTAAAAGTTTTAATTCTGTGTGTTTAGATTTAATAAGGTGTAATGTAAATATGAACCTGAATATCTTAAACCTGGAATGGAAGAATCAGTCAGTTTGACCTGTTGTCAGGAAAAATTAAGAGGAAATATTAGCCTGAAGTGGTTCATTCTACTTCTAAAATACCTGGAATTTTTTAAAACAATCTTTAAACAAGCTAATCTGTGAAAAAATGCGATTTTCAAGGAGGAGTCAAAATAACTAAGCTTAAGCTAAAGGGTTAACCCTTTCAGGGGCAAAGTACTTCAGTTGCTAAAATGTTGAAATTATTGAATGACACCCAGGCTTTAAGAACAAATTTGTTTCAAAATAAGTAAGAGCTTTTTTTTCACGTATATTATAAATGCAAAATTCTATTTAAAAATTCTTTTGTCGAAATCACATTTGGTAATTAAAATCAAGTGGGATATGTAGGGAAAAGTAGGGGAATGCCGCTCACTTAAGGGAAAACACGAATAGCTAGTCAAATTTATACAAAAAATCAATATTTTATTAACGCAGTATAAGCCCAAAGCATAAGGAACAATTTGCAATCAACTAATTTGCATAAAAGTTTAAGGAACTTTTTTTATCGTTTTATACAATTAACTGTGCATTGATCGGTAATGCCCGACATGGTAGGGTAATGGCGCTCAAAATTTGAATACAACATTTAAGTACGAGAAAAGGCCCATATGTAGTCGTGTGGGCTATTCACACCACAGCAGACTTTTTGAGACCACTTTCCATATATTGTGCAGCGAAACCACGTTTCGTTATCTCTCTCGAATTCTCCACAAAAACAGCAGATTTGTCTCCATACTTTTTTTTAATTCAGGGTTTTTTATTGTCACCACTTTTTAAAAATCGTAAAATTCACCTTGTTTAATGATATAATAAATAAGGTGAAAACAAGAGTAATTTTACCATTTCAAAAAAGTGGTCTCAATCAAGAAGTTTGAATTTTAAAAAAGTAGCCCACTGGCAAAGTTTCTTCGAATTCCACGTGAGCGCCATTGCCCTTCATAGCCATGTTGGATTTTAGTGCATTGCAATTGGCGTAACAACGTAGTACAAAAATAAATAAAAGCATAAATGCACAGCTAAATGTATGTATTTTGTAGACATAATGAGTGAATTAACATTTGAAAATAATAATGTACAGTTACCTTCAAGCTAGATGTTGTACAATTTTATAATAAAACAACTGCAAACTAATAACGTGAGGACTCAAAAATACTTTCTTTCTGACTGCTACTATATCCATACTGGGAACTTACGATGAAGTCCGCTATGTGCCGACACCGATCACACGTTTTCAATTCTATTCTGTTTAGAGATATTGGAGTGAGTGGGATTACCCTCTGAGCGGCATTACCCTACTTTGCCCTATATCCCATCGCGCTTTAAGGGGTTAATACTTCCAATGAAGGGGATACGAATGATTCTTGAATACCAGGATTAAAAAAATTAATATGAAGCTTTCATTTCTCATTTACATAAATAAAATCATATTTATATAACCCATTCTATATTTTATAATCAACTAGAACAACGGAAAAAAAAATTGGGGAAAAATTCTCCTTTTTAAATGACAAGTACAGTCTTATTTAGTCCAAGTTGACAGTTTCACCCCTGTAAAGACTTTTTTCTTTTTAACAGCGTAGACGATATGAGCTTTCATTTCTCATTTACATAAATAAAATCATATTTATATAACACATTCTATATTTTATGATTAACTAGAACGACGAAAAAAAAATTAGGAAAAAATTCTCCTTTTTAAAAGACAAGTACAGTCTTATTTAGTCCTAGTTGACAGTTTCACGCCTGTAAAGACTTTCTTCTTTTTAACAGCGTAGTAGTATTGCAAACTGTTTTTTGAGATACCTCCCTAAATTTATTTTTCTATCATTTATCAGAATCTTAAAAGTAAAGTGTGGTGACATTTTTGTTTCTGCGAAATTACTTCATTGCAACAAGCTATCATTTAAAATATTTTTTTTTTTTTTTTTTTTTTTTTTTTACAGTGTAGTAATATCATAAACTTATGTTTCTTTCGATAACTTTTGTCTTTTATGAGAATCTCAAAACGCATTCTGTCGCTACATTTTATTTCTCCGATATTATTTTATTTCAGAAAGCCATTTTATATGGTATAAATAAAATTAAATGTAATTAAATTAATGAAATAGAAAAGAACTAATTTTAAGTTCTACTTTCTAAATTAAAAATATTTTCTCTAGAATTCATTTTGAAAAATAATTAAACTGTATTTCCAAGCTTCTTCTCCCTATTTGCACAGATATCACCACTCGGTTGAAGAAGAGAAAGTTTGAAAACAATTTTCATCATAATTAGCGCTATAAAATTTTTCATGAATTTATTTTTTTCATTGAATTTTGTGTGTTTTAATGGGTATGGTAACCTGATATGGATTGTATTCCGCAATTTGTTTATTACAATGTATGTTTCATTTATGATGTAAGTTTTGTTGAAACAGGTTTAATTTTAAACAAATGTTTAGTTATATGCAAAAATATCGACTGCACTTCTTTTCTTGACGAATTTAATGCAAATAAATTGATATTTAAATTTACGGTTCTATATTCTCTTAACCCCTTGACACCCAGACCGCTTTTTTCAAGTACGGGCGCATATCAGACATTCTCACAAAATTTTAACTTTCAGGAATAAAAATCTGATGAAATTAAATTTAATAAAATAACATTTTAAACGAATACCTTAATGATTCAAAATAAAGAACAAATGGTCAGCAGCGACGATTTTTTAATTTAACTGAAGTTTAAGTTAAACTTGCGAGTTTAATTTTCCTTACCGTTTTACCTCTTTAACTTTTTATTTTCTTCTAAAATTTTACTTATAATGAATTTGCGTAGTACCCACAGAACATTCAAATAAGAAATAAAAACAATTGAGTATTTTTAGTACAAAATTTTGGTATAATATTGTCTTAAAGGGGTGTTAAAGAAGGAAAGTAAGTCGGTAAGGGAAAAAAAAGGGACGGTAAGGGATAAAAGGGACGGTAAGGAGAAAAAAGGGGATGATAAGGATGGGACGGCAAGGAAAATTACCATCTATTTTTAGGCAAACCATCATAAGACTAAGTGATAGCAACAATGTTTATTGATTTTTAGCAACAGTTATTTACACTGAACTAAATTAAAAAAAAATAATTTAATTTGAAAAGTGCAGGAATAATCGTTGGGGACGGCAAGACTACCAATAAAGCTACGATGCTTGAAATTAATATTTAAATGCTGATTTAAATTCTGCAGTAAATTTCCTGTCAAAGTATTTTAGACATTCTTTTTCTAGCATACTTCTGCATGAGAAAAAAGTCGAAACAAGTCTGTGGTTGTATCTGAAGTGTTTTTTGTATAATTTTAGTTAGAGGGGCGGAGTTAATCTCCAGTTAAAATCCAGGGACAGAGTTTAAAAAAAATAATAACAACCGTAAAAATGTGTGCAGGTTAAATTTTGCTATATTTATATAAAACAATAATCCCAGTTTCGGAAAAAAATTACATCGAATTACTTTTATTGAAACTATTTTATACAGAAAGCTCCAAACTTAAAAATCAGCATCAGGGACACAGGACGGTAAGGAATTTCGTGGTATATTTGAACCCTCCAACATTGTCCAAAACTTATTTATCTAGTTAATATTGTTATACAGTCATGCAGTTAGATGTTTTCCAGTATAAGAAATAAAAAAAAAAACCTAAGAATATGTACTAAAATAAAAATTATTATTCGGGGACTTAAAAGTCAAAATTATGTGAGAATGCCTCATATCGCAACTTTTAGTGTAAATTTGTATTTTCATATTCCACATGGACGTAGGGGAGACCGGGGGAATGGCGACACCTTAAGGGAATTTAAATTTTTTCACCTCGAAAAAATGTTTATTTTTTAATAGTAAAAATTCTAAAGCTGAATCATGATCTTTAGTATCAGTATAAATTTAACCGTAATCATAACTGTAAAGTAAGCATACATAAAAAAATATTTTTTCAACCTCTGCACAGTGGCGGGATTACCCAGGACACTGGGGGTAATTCCGCCACTGTACCGGGGTAATGCCGCCACTCTTTAATGACCTAGTACATGCATCAAATGGATACTAGGAAACACACAACCTACTGAAAATAATTAGAAAGCAATGTAATTGAGCAGAATAATGGTTAAGCTTACAATTTACGTCATATTGCAAAAGTCACTCTGCTGAATCGACTCCACTACATTAAAATGAGGCCATTTCTCACCCGATTTGCATGGCGGCGGCATTACCCCGAGAGGACAATATGGCGGAAATCTCCAAGTAAAGCCGAAACAAGAACCGAACTTGTTCAACACATTGCATCAAAATGTCGGCGAATGCATGTAGATTACGGGTAATATTATCTTAAATACCTAATGTTACAATAAAAGGTGCTTATCTCTACTCATTTGAAGCTCCAAAATAACAAGCAACTAGATGAAAACTACATTTTTCACTAGAACAAACGAACGACGTACAGCAAAGTCACTCTCACTTTAGGCACTGTTTATATTGTTGACCGCTATAGTGCAGGCGCATTCACTATCTCAAACTGCCCTTAGTTTTTAAACTAGTTTGGGTGGCGGCATAACCCGGGTTGGCGGCATTCCCCTGGTCTCCCCTACTCACTGTGCTTCTGGTAGTCGTGTACGATAAAATCAGGATGTACGCATCGTACGTCCTGGATATCAAGGGGTTAGGGGGGGGGGGAATCACCTACAACAGCTCGATATTGCTCGATTTTAACACAATATTAAAAAAAAAAATTGCGGCTGTAACTATTTCTTCAAATTAAACAATTTTTTTTAGTAAATCGTAAAAATATTTGTTTACGTATTCCTTTAAATACTTTTAATGAAAAATAATTGGAATTTATTTTAATTAAGGCATTCTAATTAAGAATTTTCAAAAAGGTGATTTGATATGAATGTGTTGCGTGCAGGTTTATTAAAAGTATGTTCGGCCTATCCACTTAATATTGCATATATATATTCTTAAAATATTGTCCTCTAATTTCAACCTAAACTAATAATCAAGTTTACAGATGGAAATAATTTTTCAGTCAATTAAACCATAAAATACAAAATGTGTGATAAAATTAAATAAAAAAAAATTAAAAATAAATAAATATATTCCAGGTACTTACTTTAAAATAGGTAGAGGTTATAAAACTATATAAAATACAATAGAATACAAAATATTAAGTATTTGTGTTACTTAGTTTTGGAAATAGGATGCGCGCAATGTCAAAAATATCTGTTTTGAGAAAATGACTTTAAAGTTCAAATTTACCCTGATTTGAATAGGTATCGCTCCACAAATTTTATCATAAAATCGGTTCTAATTGGAGTATCCTCAATTTTTTTTCTTTTAAGTTTGGTAACATGTTATACTTTAATAATAGACAAACAATTCTTTTTGACTTTTTGAAATGTTTTAAGGTAGTTTTCCCCCTTAACCAATGCATTAGTTTTTAGTTGATTTTTCATAAACTGAATGCAGAAATTTGGCAAAATATTCATTTTAACAAAATATTATAAAGTGAAATTTTGGGGAAGGCGAGGGGGAAATGCCAAATGTCTTCTTAGAGGCTACATTTGACATAAATTAAGAATTATAAGGGCAAATTTAATGGTTCATGTGATAAGTGCATGTCGCATGTATCTTCTACAGATATTTATTACTACAATATCCAACAGTTGAAAAAACACTATTTTGAGAAAACTCATTAAAAATTTTTGGAAGAGGTATTGACGCTTCGACAGACAACGCAAACAAAATGTGGCCTCTGTAGAATTTGTGTACTTTCTTAGTTCAGCTTTTAGTAAGGCGCCATTAAAAACTGAATAAAACGGAACGTTTTAGATTAAAATAATTGATTTTTTGAAAATTTTACGCCGGCATCCCCTTTTGATAAAATTAAGTTTATTTATTACGTTAAAGAATTGGTTGTGTAATCCTATAAAACCTATTTTTTAGAATGACATGCAATTTTCGGGAAAAGTTACCCCAAATAAGATGACAACACTGTCACTTGACTAAAATGTTGAATGGTATTGTTTCTACAAAGATATTTACATAGTTCTACTATTTTACTTTAGCATTATTGCTTCCTAATATAAAGATTACCCTGTATTTTGAGGACTTCGGAAACTTCATTTACAGTGCCGTTTATTATTAGAAAATATGCTAAAAAATAATTCTAAGGGAGTTAATTTAATTAGAGAACTTTGGATTTTGAATGGATTAATCGTTTCAGCATTGTCTTTTAATAAATACAATATCGAAATATTTTTATAAAACTTTATGAAAAACCTTTACCGAACTTTATGCTTTTGTCAAATATTTATTTAAATGCAACAGTTACCACGAGAGGTAAAAATTAAGTGAACTCATTTTTGTAACAAGTCACTTAACAAAATAAATGAGCTATTTATAGCGCGAAAAAGAAATCTATGTTTTATTTATATAACAACAGTAAATGTTTTATGATAATACCATTTACTTAAAAGATTTCTCGAAAGCTTTAAAGTGCTTTTTTGCGAAAGGAACACAAAGAAATTCGCTTGAATTATCACGTAGCACGATAATTTTCGTGATACTTTATTATTTATATATGTTAGCATCAAAAATGTAATTAAGAAAGATTTATAATTTGTCTTGTCTGTTGAGCTTTTAAAATGCCAATCTGTAAAAATCAATGTTTGTTTTAAGATAATGTAATGGTAATCTTAATGAATATATGCTACAAAAATACTTTCAAAATATGAAAGCAGCGTTGTTTTTATGCAAGAGCTATTTGTATGAAATGGAAACAAAGTCAAAATATGTTTAGAAGATGCTTTCAAGCTGTAATAGCTTAGCATAGTAAATCGATCAGTTTGATGATGCTATGTTGTTTATCATAATTAAAACGAAATGTTTCCCAATACTTTTCTTTTTCCGACATGGAATAAAAAATCCCCCCCTCCCAAAAACGATTTTTTTATCTTGCTGCTATAAAACTTACCGAGTTATTATAATTATGGATTTTGCGATTTTTTACTATTTTTTTGGCACTAAAAACGCGTCATTCTATTTTTTAGATATACAGATAGTAGAGATATTTTTTGGAGGGTAGAGGGTAGGTACGAGCTGTTTAATTGGTTATCAAACATTTATTATACTTTTCACATTAAACTATCTAATGCAAGAAGATTCACGCCGTGAAAAAAATTCACATTAACTTAACCACAAAAAAGGAAGGGAGAATAGAAAAAGAGGTGTTTGAAAAACTTACACATCCACCCCTTTCCGGCCTCGCAGATTGAACCGGCAAATTTTGGAACTAAGTTCCTTATTTCGTAGAAAGGGAACATACTATTTACTAAGCTGTGGGCCTATAAAAAAATGCAAGAAATATAAAATGAATATAAAAAGAGTTAATTTGTCTTGATACTTTCCATTCAGAATTTCAGATAAATAGAAAGTTTTCAACTAAATAGGGGATAGTGGGGAACATTTGACCAATGAGGTACCTTTTGATCAATCTAAATTTTGCAAACTTCTATTATTATAGTGGTAACATCCTTTACTCACCATTTTACTAACTGTGAACTACATCTGTGACACACTGTTTTCTTTCATTTTGTTTCTCTTTCTTCAAATGAGAAAAGCAACTTTGTTTTTGCTCTTGATTTGTAATTATTTTTTACTTTCTTCTGTAACGCTCTTATATAAACAGGGAATAGGTTAAACTTTTGATAATATACCGGAGCAATAAAGCAAAAAATATCCTCAAATATGTAAAATTGGCAATATATTTCAACTATTAAAACAAAAGTTATGCAACAAAATATTCCAGATAGGCATATGGGGCACCTTTGATAATGTTAATTATTCAGTTGATGATGATTCTGACACTTAGTGCAGTAGACGTTACAACTTAGGCATTTCATAGGCTTTAAACAAACATATCAGTAGTACTGATAGATTTTATTATGCATGTTTCATCTCTCTCCCCCCCCCCTCTCTCTCTCTCTCTCTATCTATATATCTCTCTATATCTCTATATCTATCTATCTGTCTATCTATATATATGTATATATATTGACATCTGGTTCTTTTTCTCTCTGTAAAACAACTATGAGTTGATATTAAAATCTTATTTGAGAAAGATAATTTGTAACATGTATGCTTAAAATTCATTTTATTTCAAGTAAATTATCAAAAGTGCCCCATATCTGATCATAGGTACCCCATGATGGGGCCATTTTCACCAGTTAGAACGAATTTACAAAATAATTTAATGTACCAACTTTCTCTACAAATAACTATTTACTATTTTTTGTATGCATTTAAAAATGTTAGGATATTATAAATATATTTATATATTTTACAGTTTCATAAAAATTTAGCAGATAAAATTATAATTCTGAAAAGTGATCAAATATGCCCCACTCTGCCCTACATAATTTCCTAAAATCTTGGTGTTCAGAATGATGGGGGAAGGGATATGCCTTCTGTGCTTCCCTCAACACTACGCCTATGAAATTATAGATTTAAAACTATTTTAATATATTTGCATCTCTATTACTTCTTTAATAATAAAGTAAAATATTCACAAATTGCATAACTTTAGCTTTAAAAATTATGATATGCCAAATTCTTGTTACATTCGAAGTGTGCCACTAAGCTAAAAATATTGACACACTGCTATTAGGAATTGGTATAATTTCTCTCGACAAAAGCAAGTGTCTCGGATTATTTTAATCCTCTCGCTGAAATGTTTTGCCCGTGCATCATATGATGCTCCTACTTTAACGATTAAAAAAAGTGGACAAAGTAGTTTTGTTGGTACAATGTTTAAATGATTGAATGGCACCAGAATTTAGGAGATAACTGATTATAAAATAAATAAATGCTTTTCTTCACGTGCATTATAGAAGCAAAAATTTTTCTTCAAAAATTCTAGTGCAATTTTTTGGCACTTGGAGATTATAAAGAAGGGGTCACCTCTTGAAACGTACACCCTTGAAAATGTTAAAATTTCTTTTTGAGTAAATTTTATTTTGGTGACATCTTTTAAGCTAATAAGATAAGATATGATATGAGATAAATATATATTTTTCTTGTACAATCGTGTACAATCATGTACAATCGTGGGGGGAAAAAAAAGTTAACACCCAATACTCTGAAACAAATTATTGTTGAATAAAGTTACTAGTACCAAACGATTGGAAATAAAGTACTTTTAAATGATGTATATAAAATTTGCTTAGGGGGCTATCTACATATCAAAACAAACCCAAACTGTTTTTTTTTTTCAATAGCAATACCCAAGTTTGAGACCATAAATAAATTCTACACCCTTCAATTAGCTTAAATAAAAATTTTCATGAAATTTGTACGATAAATTATTTTAAAATGAGCATATTTTAAGGGCTGTATCCAAATTGAAGTTCGGTACTCGATTGTTGAAATGCTACAGAATGACAATGTAACTTCTATTAATGTATTATTTCTTGCCAATATGACCATTTCACTCACTTAATATGTTTTGACTATTGCCAGCCCAAATGTTTCAATAAAATGAGTAATATATATTTTCAAATTATGCTTTTTTGCACATCAAAAACGGCCCCTTAAACAATCATTTAGACGTTTTTGAAGCATAATTTTAAAATCACTTGGAAGAAGAATTTGAAATTTAATTTTGCATGCGCATAGAGCAGGACATATAAATATATATCCATCAAAAAAATTGTAGGTCCCAATTCATATTTCTTTTGAATATTAATTTCATAATTCATAATGTACAGTTTTTAAAATTACAAATTCAATTTATTTATGTTTGGGCTTTTTTAGTATTATACTAGCTGCCCCGCCCGGCGTTGCCCGGTCCGTAATAATATTCTTAAATGAACCTGAATATTTTATCGCAGGTCCGTACAGAAGGGGGAGGTGTAGAGACGGTTCAAATTACTAGGGCCGAACTCTGGTTCAGTTGGAAAGTTGTATAAAGTCACAGCTTAAAGTTTATAATTTTTATTTGTGTCACACTTTAAACTCTTTTATTCAAAATTAATTGTTGAATTCAATTAAAATTCAATTATGTTTTCAATATTTTAAATTTTTATTTAAAACCTTTAGATGAAAAAGTAATTACAAATACATCATAAACTGTAACACTGAAAAAGAAATAATAAAATTACAAGAAAATAATGCTATATAGATTTTTAAAAAAGGTACTATCCAGCAAATTTATTTTCTAATAGAGTAAAGCCTGTTTAAGGCTCCTCTAAGTGAAGACGCTCACGAGCTAATGCTAATCCTATGGGGAGGGATTTTTCTAATATCTCGTTTGCATTTCGACATTTTTAAATTTTTTTTTTGCATTGGATAGCCGAGGTTCGTCTCTACATCGCACCTTTTTTACTTTTTCGATTTTTGTTGCAGATATTTTTTAGAATGACACTTTCATTTTCAGAACCGGTTTTGAAAAGAAAAGTAACTTTATAAAAAATATCTGCGACCAAAATCGAAAAACTAAAAAAGGTGCGATGTAAAGACGGACCTCGGTTATCCAATGCAAAAAAAATTATTTAAAAATGTTGAAATGCAAACGGCATATTATAAAAATCCCTCCCCATAGGATTAGCATTAGCTCGTGAGCGTCTTCACAGGCAGGGACAGGAGATTTAAAACAGAATCGCGCACTAAACCGAAAAAAACTGATTTCAGCCCCCCCTGAAAAAAATGCAATTATGCTTTGTCAATTTAAAGAGCCTGCATAAACCGGATTTTATCATTGGTCGTTTGCGTTTCCGTCTAAGCAGGTTTATTTGTATCTTACGTCTGGTGGGGGCTCTGTATTGTAATTAGTACCGTAACGGGCAGATTCTTTATATGGCCGAATTTGTATCATTTTATATCTTTAGACTGTTTTCCTTTGGTGCCATCTAACGAGGGATTTTATAAGTGAAAATTGTTTTTATTGATATAGGTGAGCCATACTCAAACCTTTTTTCCTCGCGGGCCGCAAACATATGTTTGAGACGTTAGGCGGGCCGCACGGAGCAATACAACAAAGTTAATACTGTCAGTGGATTAAATGTTTGTCGCAGAAAAAAGTTACCAGAAATTTTTAATTGCAGTATTTTCGATCAATAAACTTCGTGGTAGATCTTTATCGCAAATGCTGTACAAACAGGCCGCGAAGTTTGTTGTTTGGAAATAGGGTAAAAATATTTTAGTGGCAATTTTTTTCTCGACAAATGTTCAACTCGAAAAATCAGTATTAGCTGTATAATACGCATAAAACATTATAATGTAACAATGTAGAATATCAAAGTTCTAAAGAAAAAAAAATCATCAGATTTTCTCTAATAAATAAATCTTTTGCCCAATGCAAAAGTTTCATTTTATTTTAATTGTAGAAATGTACAGTGCAACTCTAATTAATTTGGAATAAAGTTTGTTCAGTGTTGAAGATTAAGAAATACATGCATCATTGTAGCACGAACTTATAAAAAGATACGATACTTATAAAAAGAACTTTTGAATAAGAAAACGGCATTTAAGATGTTTTAACATAGTTTTAAATAAATTAAAAATATTATGACAAATTTCGTCTTTGAAAATATATAAAACAATAGTGAAGGTCTTAAATAGTATTTTTTGTGCACAACTTAATTAATTTTATAAATATGGATTAATGATTATGTGTCTTGGACCGTATCGCATTTAAAATACCGCCAGACAGCAGGTTTGGTATGGCGGGTGTAGATTAAAAAATACTATTAAAATTGCAAACAAATACCAAACATTTTTTAATTAAATCGATTGGACTATGTAAAATGTAGTTTTTTTTAAAAGGATAATTAGAAAACCTTAAAATTTTAAAACAAATACAAAATTTATTTTAATTAAACCCTAAAAGAAGAATGAAATCCTTAAAAAATTCAATTTAGTCCTGCCAAGTTTAGAACCCGACACCTTTCGTATAGAAAACCAAAGCGTTAGACTATTATGCTAAAAGCCATCACAGTGAAATGCGTAAATTAAGGTTCTGTTCTCTATCGGAGAGTAAATATTTTTTTTCTTTTTTTTTTGCGTTGGTTGTTTCATTAGCATAACAACATAGAAAGCTATTATTGTCCGAATTTTCTGAAATTTTAATGGATCGTAAATATAAGTAAAACCAAGCCCTATTTTAAATTTCACAAAAAATATGCATATTTAAGAGAGAAAATGGTTAACTGAAATAGTTGAATACATTTTATTATGTAAAAAAATGTTTTTACCCGTCCTAACGGCCCCACCAGTGGCCGAGAGGTTCTGCTCTCGAAGCTGGTAGACGGGAGGTGCTGTGTTCGATCCCAATCGCGCCAGTCGGCCTAATCGTTCGGAGTTTTCGTGGTTTTCTTCGAACCTTGGTTCTCCAAGCGTTAATACGGGTTAGGTTCCCTTAGAAAGACCTCCACGAAAGGCAATCACCCCCCTTAAGGCCTATATCCTTCGTGCTGATAATTGGCCGACATAAATACAACCAACCAACCCGTCCTAACGTTTTGAAATTTTTGTAGGGGATGTAAGTCTAGTCTTTTGAGTTGCTCTAAAAAGATTGTGTTAAAATACGGACGTTAAGTTACTTTTAGCGTAGAAAAAATATCCTCTCCATGAGACGCGAAGTGACCTGCGTTTGACGGTATATTTGAAAGGGTTATAATTCATATTTTTTAAAAACTAAACCAATTACACCATCGATTTGAAGAAGGTTTCAGCTTTATAAGCACACTTTTGGTTTGTCAGTACCTTTAAAATTACGTCCTGGAGAGGGGTTGCAATAAAGGGGAAAAACCTTTTCTGAAAAAACTACCCTTTTTGAAAATTTTCAGACATAATTGAGACATAAGAGTCCGATTTTTCGGAGTCTGTCTTTCAATTTTAACTGTACCGAACGATTTGTTCGATTTGGATTTAAAAAATAAATAAATAAAGAGAAATACAGTCAAAAATGTTTCTTTGCTAGTTTCCGATGCGTTACAGAGTTTGTACGCATGCGCCGACCGGAGATCAAATGACCAACTTCTTGGTGAAAGTGAGTTGCCTTTGTAAATTAATTACTCAGCTAATAATTAAAATTTTAAAATTCTGAGAACCAGGTGCATTAGGAGAGATCTTCGACTGTCTTCACAAAAAATTTCAACCTCGTACGTGCTGTAGATTTCGTTAGCCATCGCAGACAGACAAAAAACAGACAGACACATACACAGAGCGATCTGTTTTTTATTAGTATAGATCCATACAAAAAATTATCTAATTAGGATTATAATTTCAGGAGATATTAATAAAAATATGAAAATGTAATTTAACATTAACAGCTCTAAATTTTGAATACTCATATTTAACGTATCACCCAAAATGACTTGAAATTTCGTATCTAGGCATAGTTTGAACGGAAGATTTGAAATATATTGTCAAAATTGTTTGTTGCCATTGAAAAAAAAAGAGCAAAGTTTGGTCTGGCTTTAATTTTTAGATGGCCTTCTAAGCAAATTTTATATACACCATTTAAAAGTGGACTTTATTTCCAATCGTTTGGTACGAGTAACTTTTTTCTACTATAATTTGTTGGTTTACTTTTTTCCCCACGACTGTACATGGAGCATTTTAACCATATCAATTCAAATACTGATTTCCCCCTTTAATTTTTCTTATAATTCGTTAGACGGAGAGTTAAAGAATTTCCCCCCAAAAAAATTAGAAGCCGATTATTTTTAAAAGAATGCAAAGAAAATTTGGAGGGGTGTGTGTATGCTTGCATTTAAAAAATAAAGCCTTGATGTAATATTTATGGAAGAAAGATAGTATTACCACTGAAAAGATTACGTATTTTCAGAATTTTATTATTAATAAGTTGTCATTTGTAACTCATTTCTAATTGTTTAAAATGTTTAATTCACATTTACACAGTTGTGAGTAGGACGAAAAAAAAATGTAGAAATTAGAACTTCTTTTAATTTTCTCTGGAACCAAGACAATATTTTTCCTTGTTTACAATAAATAACTAAATCTTTCAGCTATAACTTAACAGTATCAAAGTGTAGATAAAATACTTTAAATTTTAACGTTTATTCTAAATATATAAGCTTAGAAGCACAATTTTACACCAAATGGCAGTTTACAAGTTTAATCTTTTCACTAACAGATTTTACTCGACACTTACTGCTCTTTGTTATATGATTTTTCATTTAATAATAATTCTTATTTTGGTACTTTTACAGTATAGGGGTCTTGGCGAGACAGAGAAAATGGCCTTGGCGAGAGAAGGACATTTTTCATTTATGTTTTCTGGCAACCTATTCATTAATAAAAAAGCTAAAATCTTTAACAACGATTTTTACGCGCAAATAACGTACAGAACGACAAAAAAAAAAAAAAAAAAAAAAAAAAAACCATGATCGTTTCGAGGATTCCTGGATCCCCTTCCTCAGTGAGAGGGGGAAAAAAATTAAAATGGGTTCGATGAACCCCTCGGTTATAGCCCCGAGTACTGGCTTATGGACTGATTGAAATGGCGGAAACAAGAGTTTATATATCCCAAAGAAATAACGTAATTGACCAGAACTGAAAAAAAAGTCCCTGCGCAGGATCCCTCCACAGTGGTGAAAGAAAAGGGGTTCTGGTCATATCATTTACCAAGGAGGAAGTAATTTATGAATATAGTGAGCTTCGTAAAAGTCTAGATCAAAAACTGAGTTACATTTTTGAATAATTTTAGCTTCTGGATAATTAAACTGGTGGTTGGAATTCCAACAATGTTTTGCTATTGTAGATTTCTCAAATTCCTGCTTTCTAACGTAATTCTGGTGTTTTTTCAGCCTAATTCTAAGTGCACGCTTCGTCTGCCCAATGTAAGAGAGGCCGCACTCACAAAAAATTTTGTAAATGCCCCAGGTATTATGGTCGTCAATAGGATCTTTAAGATTGGAGAAAGAAATTTTATTGGTTGGAGAGAAAACAACTTTAAAACTAAATCTATTGAGAATACGAGAAATTTGTGTACTGATTTTAGGAAAATAAGGTAAGACAATAACATTTTTAAATTCTTTATTTGCTGGAAGAGGATCGGTGATTATCTGAGGTTTAGATAAAATACGGTTAATGCATTCAAACTAAATCAGCGATTGATGGCAACTGCTTTTATCTAGTTAATTTCACTATTAAATAAGTCAGAATTTGAACAAATTTTACGTGCACGGAAAATAGGGTCATTCATAATTCCCTCCGGGGTTTCGAAACGTAAGAGTATTGAAAGCTGCAAATTTTTGATGTGAGGGATGACTAGACTTATAATGAGGGGGTAAACTTATAGCAAAAGGCTTTCGGTAAACTGTCGTCAAAACTCACAATCATTACGAATTATTACGAATTATTTTTTTTGTCGTTCTGTACGTTATTTGTGCGTAAAAATCGTTAAAGATTTTAGCTTTTTTATTACAATTCGCACAAAGTTTTATTTATGCTTATAACCTATTCATTGTTTCATATACATGTCATTTTTTTAATATTCATATAACTTATTTAATATAAAGAAGCGATTTATCTATTTTTATATACAAACAGAAGTAAATTATATAAGAAACAAATAATATAGATACATATATAAACAAATAAACATGCATAAAAATTCATCAGGTATGTTTTCATAGCTGATTATATCATTTGGTAACAAATCTCACTTTCTGAAACCCGAATTGTGCCAAGCTTATTGGAAAAGTACCCTGATTTAAGCCTGGATTTAAGTAGTCTCAATTTTAAAGTATGATTATGCCATATGTTAATAAAGGAAGCAAAATATCTTGATAAGTCCTTGTTTATTCAGCATAACCGTTATAAATTAGATGAAATTCATGGTTTGGATTATTACTGTAGGGGTTTGCTATGTAGCAGCAGCAGGGCCGTAGCTATGGGGGTGCTAGGGTAGGCTCAGCCCCCCCCCCCCTAAAAAATGTTGAGCCTCCCCTGAGAAATAGTCCAAGGTCAGCAAATGGACGGAAAGAGAAGAACGTGAAGAGATGAATTTAAGTGTATCATCTTTGGTTTAATGATATTCTTGAAAAGCCGATAATATATTCAATCGATAGCTGAAATCTTACAATTTTTGGTTCTAAATGAACTTGCATTATGGGATATTTATGGTATAGATGAGCCTGAGGAAATTAGTTTATTTAAAAACCTCTTTAAATACACAGTCAAAAAGGACATGATGCTTGCAGAATGCGTCAAAGGTGTGCCAATTAACGCAACGTACACATCACCTGAAATACAAAATAATGTAATACAAATCCTTGCTGAAATAGAGTCAGAGAATATATAAAATTATATTAATAATGCTGATGTTCCCTGGTTTTCGATTTTGGAAGACTGGGCATATGATAAAAAAAAACAGGGAAAATGTTGCATTAAGAGCAAGATATGTGAAGAACGGGAAAGTAAAGGAATCAATTATCGCATTAAAAAGTTGTTCTCAGGGATGTAGTGGGGGGGGGGGGGGTATATGCCGTATACCCTCTGGATTTTTTTTAAGGAACACTGTATACCCTCTGTTTCTCAGGAAAGCTATAGTATATATATACTAGGGTATACCCTCTGCTTAGAACGTATACCCTCTGTTTTTTTTTACCACTACACCACTGGTTGTTCTGACTTGGATGCAAAAACATTTTCTGATTTAACTTTAAAGGTCCTTCATGATTGCAATTTAGATAATTCTAAAATTTTGAGTCAGTATTATGATGGCACTGGAATGAGCTGCATGAGCAGTGGAAAAGGGGGTGTCTGAGCAAAATTGCAGAAACATCTTAACAGGAACATCCCATACGTAAATTGCTGTAACTAAAGGCTTCATTCAGTAATCATAAAGGCAATAAATGAGGTAAATGAAACCAAACAGTTTTATGATCAATGTTTCATATTGTACAATTTTTGGAAAAAGGCACCATAGCTAAGAAATATGAAGGTCAATCCCTTGCTCGTTTGTTAGAACAGCGATGGAGTGGACATTTGAATGTTACAGAAATTGTCTATAAGAACTATAAATTTTTTGTTGCATATACTAGAAGAAGTTTACTTATTTAAGGTCAAATGAAATTTATGAAGAAATATTATCTAATGGCCACTGAATTTCTTAACATATTTAAAAGGAAGTTATTATAAACAGGTTAATAAGAAACATAGTGCCTACAGTATGAATATGCACTAATTTATCTTTCTATATAATAATTTGTTTGATTATATATATTTGTGTGTGTTTGTTTGTGCGTGCATGCGTCAGATAGAAAGAAAAAATATGAGCCTCCCCTACATTTTCTTGAGCCCCCCCCCCCCTATTATTTACTTCTAGCTACAGCCCTGAGCAGCAGTAAAGGAATCAGTTTATCGTGTTTATTTTAAGTGAGCTTTAATTGTACATTTTCTTTGTTTTATAATAAGGTATAAATGCCATTAATGATAATTATGTTTGTTATTTAACTGACATCCGACAAAGGTTATAATACAATTCGTTTGGACAATACAAATTATTAATCTATGTTCACCTATAACTTTTGAATAGATGCTGTTATTTTCATAAAAGTAATTTCTGGTCGAAAATCCACGTTTTGTTAGTGCTCCCGTATCGATTTTAGTAGTATCCAGAAATGGTTTGTTTCTGTTTTCTAGACTTTTTTCCAAGTTCTAACTTTCGCAAAAATTTGTTAATCTTCACGAAATTTTAATAAGTTGTTAAAATACTTAATATTATTTTATGATTTTTAAAAATTAGTCGTATAATGTATAGTTATTCTGTTACAGGGACACGTGAAAATTTTTAATATGGAATTGTCTACTACGCGTCAAACAGGGCGATATTGGCAACACTCAGATACATTTATTAAAGTGATTGTGGACAACGTTATAGTGTTGCCACAAAAATTCCGATGTGTTAAACCACTCTTACTAAAATACAGCAACTGGCATGCAATAAGAAAATATAAATGCTATAAGGTTAGAAACAGTCCCTTAATCACCTAAACTAATTTTCTTGAAACTTGTTTGTCAAAAATATAAACACCACATTGTATTTTAACGTATTACAACTCTTTCGCTTATCTATGTGTGTTTGATTACGCCATTTTTTAGAAATTCCAATCAATCGCCCAAACAAACACAACCATGCTTCTTTTTGGGAATGCATATTCTAGCAAACTTCAATTCCCCAAGTCAAACTTTCTTGAAACAATGTTAATGAAATGCGATAAAAAATTACTTGCAGGCAAATTTAAATTCAGAGTTAGTTGATTCAATATTGTAGGGCTGTCCTTCTTTTCATTGGAAATGTGGTCTTGGAACAAAAAACGTTATGTACCTAAATGTGTGCAAAGAGAGAGGGGGACGGTTGTACCGGGCCTTAACCCTTTCCGGCGCGGAGTAATTCTGTTTATAAACTGATGAAATAATGGACTGACAGCAGAATTTATAAACGAATTTATTAGAAAATATGAACTTACTTATTTTCCCGTACATTATAAAAGGAAAACTTTAATTAAATATTCTTGGTGTCGATTGCCAATTTTGGAATTAAAATTAGGTGTCCTTTTTTAAGGACACCGCCCTCGAAAGGGTTAAGTAGAAAAGTGTTCCGTGAGGCGCTGATTTCGTATTAAATATATGCATATAAGGCATGCAAGGAGCTCATAAAGGTAATCTGTATGAGGCATATCCCATTTATCTACATTAGCCTCAAATTTCTGTGCTTATCGCTGAATGAACTTCTGCGTTATAGAAATCTTGGTGCTCCTAATTACTTAGTCAAATACAATTTTTAGAATATAAAGCTAGATTTAACTCAACTAGTATATCTCAGCATAAAATTTATGAGAAACTATCATGTTTTTTATAACAGTAAGTATATCTGAATTGCACAACTATTTTTATCGTTCTTATAAACGAATGTCACAATATTTATAATATAGTTTAGTTTTAAGTGAATTGCCACATCCTTTCAGCTTGATGCCAAAACTTTTATTCGTTATATTAATATTATCGCAATTTATCTGCATTCATCGTTACTATCTTATTTTTAAAATCTCTTCAACACAAAAATAATTTCTATAAGTACATTTTATAACCGTTGTCATCTATCCAAGCACTCTCTTTAAATATCACAATACATTTTAAGCATTTTCAGCCTCTCTCTTTAGAAAATTTATTTCCATCGCTGAAGAAATAATGCGCTTGATAATATATTTATCCTGTTTATTTTACTACAAATAACACACTGCATTCAGCTATTCACAATCAATCCATATTTATTTTGTTCCCCGCAACTGTTCTTAATGGCACTTAGCTGCTCATTATATCAAGTTAGCCCGCGGTAAAAAGAAGTTTGACAACACTGATTTATTTGAGAGCAGTGTCATTTTTTATTATATTTTTCGTTTTCTCTGTCACAATAGATGGTTTCCATTTTTGTTACTCTTTCACTTTAGGAATTTATATTTTGCGCTATTCGCTTGCTTACCTCGCATCATTTTATCTGGGCACTTTTTATTCTTCCTACGTATATGGAATATTGGAAGCGTATTTCTGGCTTTATATTCGCCATTTTCTCCTAGTGATAAAGTGATTTAGAGGAAATTTCACAGGCTTCATATTTTTCACGCAATTTTTCTGTGTGTGTAAGAAAAGTTCTGTAAAAAAATATGTATAAAATTCATATAAAAATTTATATATGTATATTTTCTTTATAAAGAATTTGTTTTTAAGGAGACGATGGAGTTCATTAATTAAGATATATGTATAATAGAGAGAGAGAAAAGAGTTGTCTGGATAATTTATAAGCAAATGTTGATTTAATATATATATATATATATATATACATATAAAGGGGGGGGGGGAGGTACAGTCGTGGAAAACAAAGTAAACACACCCTACTAACTCCTCAACAAATTATCGTAGAAGAAAATTACTTGTACCACACGATTGGAAATAAAGTCTACTTTTAAATGATGCATATAAATCTTGCTTAGAGGGCCATCTACATACTAAAACGAACCCAAACTTTATTTTTTTCAATGACAATACCCAATTTTAACAAAATATTTCAAATCTTCGGTTCAAACTATGCCTAGACACCAAATTTCAAGTCATTTGAATGATAAGTTTTTGAATTATAAACATTCAAAATTTGGTCCTGCTAATGTTAAATTACATTTTCATATTTTCATTAATATCTCCTGAAATTTTGCTCCCAATGTGCTAATTTTTTGTGTAGCAATAATACTAAAATACTCAAACATAAATACGTTGAATTTGAAATTTTATAACTTTATGATATGAATTGTGAATTATTAAAATAATAATCGAAAAAATTATGAATTGCAACCTACAATTTTTTTGATGGATTTAGATTTATTAAGTCCTGTTTTATGGAAATCCAAAATTTCACATTTTTCTTCCAAATAGTTTTCAAATTATGCTTAAAAAACGGCAAAATGATGGTTTAAGGGGCCGTCTATGATAGCGGTGACTAGATATTTTGAAATTTCTTATGCTATCGTGTAATCTAGCACTCTTGAATGACTGCTTGAGTGACGCTTAAGATGCCTTGATCAAGAAGGAGGCTCTCTCGGTCAACAAATGTGTACCGAACATCAATTGCGATACAGCCCCTAAAATACGCTCGTTTTAAAATAATTAATTTCTCGTAAACCTATCGTACGAATTGCATAAAATTTTTTTTAGGCTAATTGAAGGGTGTAGAGTTCATTTATGCTGTCAGAATTGTGTACTGCTATTGGAAAAAACGAAGTTATGGTCCGTTTTAATATGTATATGACCCCCTAAGCAAACTTTATATACATCATTTAAAAGTAGACTTTATTACCAATCATGTGACACCAGTAACTTTCTTCTACGATAATTTTTTGCAGATTTAGTAAGGGGTGTTTACTTTTTTTTTCCACGACTGTACATTGTATTTATGTGCTTCTATGTTTATTTTTCTCCTTATGAATTTGCTGTCCTTAGTACTGTATAAAAATATTTATATTATATTAATTTACATCAATTTTATTAATTTACTTCAAAATATTATAATTTATAAATGGTGGACTCTAATACTGTATATGATACATGTATTTATCAGCATGTAGAATTGTTGTAATTTGGTTGTATATAACACCCCCCCCCCCCCCCACCCCACCCCACCTCACCCCATCTGTAAAGAAACAATTTAAAATTTATAAAATTAATTTTTTTAAGAGATTAATAGTATCATACTTTTATATTATTATATTTATAATTTATTTAATATTATTATTAATTTACTTAATTTTAACTGAAATATAATTAAAAATAGTTATTACATTAAAGATGCTAAATGATTATTATCGATATTCTGTTGAGCTGATTTAGAATTATAAATGTTGTGTTGTTTTAATGTGAATTAATGTGGATCTAAAACATGCAATATGCAATTTTTCTACATAGTTATTTTTGGTAATCTTCGACAGATGGAAACACTACTAATTATTTCTACTTCTAATAGTTGTAATTGTGAAAACGGATGGAAATTTTTAATTTTATGAAGTTTCGGTAGATGGCAGCATTAAATAATTATTTATTCAGTTCTAAAATAATTATGTTGCCATAATTTATTATTATTTTTCTTATTTCTTAGCTGTTTATTTTAAATATCTGCTTCTTTTTGTCCTATTTAGTAATAATTTACTCTAGGATCCTTCTGTTAGAATTTAAAATAATTTATAATATTTAGACTATTTACGCTAATTATAATTATTATATTTATATTAGTGACAATATTATCTGCAAGGTATGATGATTTGATACCGTATGGATTCGCTTTTAACTGTGACCATTTAATTAGGCGAGATTTTCGCTGTGTTAAAAGGGATACATGTTTGCGATTTTGATATGGTCATAGAAATACTCTTGCTGTCTAAGTTTTTAATTTACATGTTCCAATTTTGTTCATGTTGTGCATTATGATCATTATTACGGGTCTTGAATTGATTAATTATTTATTTCATTTATATGGCATGGTAAATTTATACTTTTTGGATAATAGTCGATTGGGTACATAAAAGAATTCAATTTTTAGCTTATAGCTTGATTCTTTTAAAGATATCGACTGTGTATTGCTTATATTTGTATTTCATGTACCCCCGATGAAGTGAAATGCAATATAAGCTTCCTTATACAATATACATCCATCCAATTGATCGTTTATTTGTTTATTACACGTCTTTTAATGTTTCAACATTATTTAGCGGGTTATTTGTATCTTTTGTCTTTAAATTGTTATTGCATCAAATTTGGTGGTTTTTCACGTGTTTTAAATGGATTAATCGTCCGAAATGTATTAGTGATTTAATGGTATTGCACTTGATATTGTGTTACAAGTCATAAGTTCCATTTTTATTTTGTATAATGTCAGTGTAATGTATTGATGCTTAATCTATTAATTTTATTTTTAGCAAATGGAAATAGATGATGAATTGTAATTATATAATGGTTATATATATATACATAGGGGAGAGGGGAGCACATGTGAACAGTACATATTTCACTGAGTTAATTTGAAATAAAAAAATTAAAAAAATTACCAATTGATGGTAGTACTGGTATCATCTATTGGCTGAATTTTCAGAACAATAAGCCATTTTGATTTCTGGTAGATGTAATTTGTTCATTTTAGAAGGTGTGAAGTAAAAAAGTCTTCTAGGTTATTGAAGTAAAAATTCCTTCAAGACATTTAAGAAGAATATCAGCATTGCGTTCTATAGTGGCATTAATTAGGTAAGTCTAACAAAAGTTTTGTTTCCTTATTTCAATTAAAAATATCTTTTTTTTATAAGTTAGGCTGAAGTTGGTAGATGGGGCACTTGTGAACAGAACAGATGGGGGCAGATGCGAACAGTTCACAAGTGTAATTTTTAAGTCTCTGAATGCATTTTTTTTAAGTTTAAAATTTAATTACTCTTGTCAAACATTGAGCTATATATTCAATGTTTTTAGGATTGCTTCACAGTTTTAATTTACTGGAAGTTAGATAACAATTAAAAGTGACTCAAAAGGAGTAGGTATATTAGTGTACAATTTTACGAATAATTTCTTGTATCTATGTTGAAACATTTATTGATTTATTCACACAACTAGAAAGAGGGCATCTAATTAGTTTTTATCACAGTTTTTTTTCACAAAAAAATATTTTTGTCTTATTTATGCATGTGTTCATATGTGCCCCAGCTATGTTCACAACAACCCCACCACCGGGGCACATGTGAACAAATTTAGACAATTTTTAGAATGATGATATAAGTTAGAAATTCTTGATAAATGCATCCAAAAGTTTCACTAAACGAACAAACAAATTCTAAGTATTCATATAAATAAATTTTTGGTTCAATAGCTCATAGCAATTTTGGGAAATAGTCAAAAATGTAAAAATTGTTCACATGTGCCCCCCCCCCCTCTCCCCTATATATATTTATATTGCTATATGCCTATCAGAAAGTGCGTTTTCATATCTGTTAAAGGTAAGCGATGAAAATAACATGCAGTTTTCTCAAAACAAAATTTTCGCTGTCTATACATCTGTAAAATGCTCCATATGTGTTTTATTTTTGTTCAAAATTCGCAATAGGTCTAAAGGAAAATCTTATTAAAACAAATCAACACATTGGTTTTCGAATTTTGTTTTTTTAAGGGCCTCGAATTAATAATAAAGTATATTAACATGTGATTTTTTTAATGACGATTCAGTTCCATGCTACTTTATTTTTTTAAACTGTGGGATGGATTAAAAAATGTATGCACACATTTAATAATATCCTTAATATCATAAGGAACATTTTAATTTAAAACGTTACTACCGTCAATTTTTTCAGAAATTTGAATTTTTTATTGAATCCGTGATACAGAATACTTCTTTGAAGAATTTCTTGTTGAAATAAAGCAAAATATTTTTAAAATTTCATCACATTTGTGGATTATTTAAAAAGCGTTTTAAATATAATTTTAAAAAATGTATTTAGTAAGCAATGTTACGACATACCCAGAATTTTTTTTTTTTTAAGTTAAAAGAATGTGAAGTAAATTACAGCTATTTACAGCTTACTTTGTCTTTTTATCTTCTTGATCCCGTTTAATTTTTTCTTTGAAATTTAGAATTGTAATAACTATTTTACTTCCCTTTTTTAATTAATAGTTTGAATATGATACAAAATAAGTAATTTTTAGCATAACAACAATAATAACAACAAAAACACTTTAAGGGATTGTTTCTTATTATTATTGATTGTTATTTTTCAGTTTTGCGGCATTCATTTATTGTTTTTCACATTAGTCTTGAATGGGTGGGGGTATAACCTGACCCGGAACCGAAAATTCTAATGAAAGTCAATGCGAAACCTGACCAGAATCCGATGAACTTCAACCCGAAATGAAACAAAATTAATCCATATTTAAATGCATTTAGGAGAATTTTCTCTATAATTATCTCTGATATTAATTTTATCTTTTATGTAGAGAAATAAATATATGTAGGGTAATCATATTGAAATATAGTTTGTTTTATGTGAAACAGTATTGTGGACTTTCTTTTGAAAAATAAACGTTTTACCAAACCCGATTCGCAAGAGTCGAAACTCAACCCGAAACTGAACCAAACATCAAACAATAAGTTAACCGATGAACTTCAACCCGAAACCTGAATGGAACAACAAAATTAATCCATATTTTTATGTTATTAGGAAAACTTGATCTATAATTGTCTCTGACATTAATTTAATTTTTTTTTATGTAGAGAAATAAATGTATAGAGGATACCATTTATATTCAAGTATAGCTTGTTTTATTTGAAATAATATTGTGGACATTCTTTTGAAAAATAAACGTGTTGCCAAACCCGATCCGCATGAGTCTAAACTCATCCAAACCTCAAAAAATAAATTTACCCGACCTCAAGCCGACCCCCAACAACATCAAGAAATAGCACAAAAACTACTGCCAACCCAATCCGAACCGTGGGTCGTGTCGAGTTCGTGTAAATTCGGGTTACTCGGCGTGATGAAAAACTCTCATCCATATTCATTTTAAATCTCATTGTTGCAAATATAGTTCATTTTGACGCACAGTAGACGATTATATATTAAAAAATTTTAAGTGTTCCTGTAATAAAACTATACACGATACAATGACTATTTTATAAACGTCAAATCCTATGTAAGGTACTATGTACCTAAACATTATACACAAAATCCATGACGATTGGTCAATTTTCACCAAAGTAAAAAAAAAAAGGCAAGAAAACACCCAGATGATAAACATAATATTTAAGAGCTAATGAAACTGACCATCTGCATACCAAGACCTCCCCAATTATCGAAATTAGAGCTTCCGTTCAAAAGTTATGCGTGATTATGCACAGAAAAGAAAACGAATTTCATAACCTCTTCCTTGGAAATTTATTAAAAATATACATACCGAGTTGTCGATTACTTTAATTAAAAATTAATTTAATTTCTTGAAATCTTCAAATGATTTTTATCTCTGGATAGACAGTATCAGGTAATAGATACAAATAAGCGAAAGATAAATTTTGAATTATCTCTTGAATAAAATACAAACTTTTCCCTTACTGTCCAATAAAAGTGATATTCCTTTTCTGGAGGATTAAGGTGAACAAATGGCTGGAGCATTAAGAAGAAAAGATTTGTTTGGAGAAATTAAAAAGAAAAAAGAAAACTGTCGACAGTTCTAAACTAACTTCTTACGTTTTTATCGCTCAGAGTATAGTTGACTTTTCTTTAAATTTAAAATTGTAACAAAATACATCCTGCTCTTTTCTAATTAATAATTTGAATACAGCAACTAAATATTTATATAAAATTTACCCTTACAAAAATTTCTTATAGAATTCTATAAAAAAATTATAGAAGTATTTATAGAATCCTATATAATTATTGCCCGTTTTTCTATAAGCTAGTTTAACCAGAAGCTATAAAAATATCTATAGAAGTTCAATAGAAATGTCTATAGAGTTTCTATAAAAATATTCGAATTTATTCTATAAAATATTCTATAAAAATATTCTACAAAAAACATTCGGATTTCGCCAACACTCAGCTACCCTTCCCAATTACTAACCGCGCTCGGTGCTGCATGGGTTCTGTGATTTGACGTGAATTGGTACCTTCAGCTAAAGGTCTGCACGGGCCTAAATTTCCAGGCCCGGGCCCGGCCCGTAGAAAAAAATATTGGTCCGGCCCGGTAGAAAACTTAAAAGTTCGGCCCGAGTGAATTGCTACAAAATATTGATTTTTACGTTGATTTAGTTAAAAATTTGACTCTTACGAGGAGTTCTGACCAAAAATATTTATCTTAACTTGTTTTCATGTTTCTAAAATTCATCTTTATATAAGTGCCGCAGGCTGCGATATATATATATATATAGTTTAATGAATCGCTATTTCTTCTATGTAAATGTTTCAGTTATCATTACTATTGTTAATCCATATTCCATGCATTGAATTGTTAAAACTCTGAAAAATGCTATACAGTAAAATCTTCTAAGACTCAATTACATAGAAAAGAAAAAAAAAAAAATGCGTTAGAGACAAACTCTCATCTTTGTAAATGTATCATATATTTTTTTCTTACGTATTAGTATATTAATTTTGCATGGGTCAACACGTTTTTCCGTTTAAAACAGGATTCCTTCATAGGCAGGTTCCTTTTCACACGTTTTACTATACAGTAAACTCTGTCTAAGGCGGAATCGACCAGGACCGAGAAAATTTTCCGTAGTAGACTATATTCCGCCTTAGACAAATTTTACCCTATGTCTATGGATTCGCAGGGACTTGAGAATCTTTCCGAGTTAGACAGATTTCCGTCTTACACAGAGTCCGCCTTACAAAGAGTTTACTGTATTTTATTTTAGCTATATTTTAATTAGCGTAGAAATTTACTATTCTTTAAAAAGAATAAATGTTAATGTTTAATTGTAGAATAATGGCTATTCAAAAATTTATGCATATTTTGCAAAAATCTTTGGGCGAGGCTTAATTTTACTGATCTTTTGAACGGACAGGTCACTCCGAGACAATGATTTTCATAAATTGCTGGCTTAAAACTAGGACTGAAAATTTTGGGCCGTGAAGACTAGAAAAGAAACTAGTCCCGGCTCTAGAAAAAATAAGTTAGGCCTGCCCCGATTCTTCCGGAAAAAAGTAAGGCCCGAACCCGGCCCGGCCCGTGCAGATCTCTACCTTCAGCGCATGTTACGACCATTCTCTGTCCTTCAGCTCTTATTGGACTATTTAAAGTTTATTTCTTTTGAGATTTGCATTTCCAATCTTTAAACCTGTATAGAAATTATATACATTTTATACGCTGGTTCTCAACTGTGTGAATTATGAAAACTGAAATCATTTGTAACTTAGAAAATGAGATTTAAGGAGAAAATAAAAACTGTTCGTTAAAATAAGGAATGTATTTATTTATTGATTTGCTTACTTATTTTAATGTTGGTGGTGGTGCTATTTCATTTGCAGTTTAAAAACGAGCTTCACAGCTTAAATCCTATTCAGATATTCACTTCAGATTTCTGTTAAAAATCACTATTCTGACGGCGTCGGATGTAGAACTCTAGTTTAATATAGTATTGTAAAAATATTTAAAAGTTTCATAAATTATTACTCGTTAAACTTGAAACATAAATGTTTAAACATTTTTATACTTCAGAATAAAATATTTGAATAAACATTACAAGTAGTTAATAAAGTTTGTTAAATTAGATAAATGTTTTTATGAAATTAACAGAAAATTATTAAATGATTATAAAATTAAACAACAAATTAATGAATCAAAAACAAATTAACTAACCATAATTTAAATCCGTGTAGTTCGATTGATATATTATTACATTAACAAATGAATCACAATGTATTAGAATTATGAATTAAATTATAATCATATTAAATCTATGGAATACTATTATATTAAAACTTATGTATTGCAATTTTTTTTAAAAAATTTTAATACATAGGTATAAATAAATTAGTACACATAAATTTTTAAAGACCAAATAATATATATATATATAAATAATAGAATCATTAGTCTATAATATATAGATATAAATAAATTACTACACATAAATTTTAAAAGACTAAATAATATTTCTTTTAATTAAAAAAATCTATAGAATCATTATTCTATAATTAATTAATAATAATCTATAGAGTGTATATATGTATAATCTATAGAAAGTTTTATAGTTACTCTATAGAAAAATTGTGCTATAGAGAACAATTTCTAAAAAATTCTACTGAAACATTTTCTTTAGTGAAAGTATTCTATAGAACTCTTTAAAACTCTATAGAAACACTATTCTATAGAAAGGCTATTCTATAAAACTTGTAATGAATTCTATAGAGTTCTATACAGCTGTATGAACTACTTTCGTAAGGGTAACGCTGCGTTGGCGAAAAATTCAATTAAACAATTATCTTCTGGAGAAAATAATCAGAATACAAGCAGATTAATTCTGAGGAAGCTGATATATCCACGGCAAGAAGTTTGATAATTATAACTTTAATATTTATTTTACCTTTTATGTAGAGAAATGAATATATAAAGGATAATCATTCATATTGAAATATGTATGCATTTTTTAATTGACTAATAAAAGTGGTGTTCCTTTTTTGGGGGACAACTACTTAAGAATTGATATATATGTATATATATATATAACCATTAAATAAACATTGCCGACCACCCACAAAATGTGTGATATTATGAATGAAATGACAATAATACAGTGTCCCCCAACACACTTAACATGGATACCAAAAACATAGTATAACCCCTTGAGAAGCGGTGGGATAAAATATATTCCACCTAATTTAAACACGATTCTCACCAGAAAATTTTAACTAAATTTTATATTTTTAACTTAGGAAGAAAATCGTTAAAAAATTGCTTTTCTTTATTTAAAAACAAAATTTTTTGATTATTCCGGTGAGAATTCAATATTTAGAGACATTTTTGCTTGCCCCTCAAGGGGATATACCAGCTGTTATGTATAAAATATAGTCCCTTGTACTATATTACAAGTATTAATATGGAAAAAAAAGAAGAAAAATATGGATACCGATAAAAATAATTGAAAAGCTGATATATTGAATTACGTTATTAAGAGTACAGAATTCAATTATATAAGCAAAACAGTCGTTTTCTGGGACAAAAAAGCTAAAAGCTGAGTTCCCCCCCCCCCCCCCCCCCTGTACTCAAACGACTACATGGCCAAAAGAAATAGATTCAAGATGAAAACAGAATAATATTAAATGCCATGATAGTCCAGTCAATCTGGGATTCTGCCTGGAAAGTTTTGGAGAAGCTTTTTTTCTCTTTCTTCTTTTATGTTTTTTGGGGTACTGAATACGATTTTAAACTTTGTCACCTCGTATCTGGTCTGCTTAAAAAGTTATAAGCGAAAAACCATGAAAAATTTAGGGTTTTTTCCGGTTTTTCCATTATGGTCGCTAAAGGGTTAAACATTTTTCAAAAAACTGCTACACCAAATTAAACTAGAGAAAATTTCCTACATTTTTCATATACTATGTTTTTTTCTAAGATGAATACTTTTGGCAATACGAACAAAAAGAGTTTTAGCGATATATTCAAATTCCATCATCTGAGGACGAAAACGCAATACAGTCACAATGCATCCATTTCAATCACCAATTCGAAGCTTTTTAGTAAATTGCAGTTGTATTTAGAAACAGTTAACATTTTCTTATCAAGTTTTAATCCTTTTATATATTTATTTATTAAAATAAATTAAAATAAGGAAATTAAGAAAAATATAAATCACAAACACTCCGAACAGATGAGAGCACCAATTTTTATTTTCCTACCAATCTGATTGTGACTATTACATGGTTATAATTGTACAATTATAACTGTTATAAGTTTAATATAATAGCATAAGTGGAAGATTGTAAACAGGAAAAAAGAGAAATGCAGTGTTGTTCTCCCATTAATGTCATTTTAGTAGCTTTAAAAAGCCTGGTTGATGTTCTTCGAAAGGAGGCTCATCATTATCTTGATTACTCAGTTTGGGTGTCCACTTGGCTTAAAATATCCTAATTTTGAATAGAATTTGGATAGAATTGGCTTGTCAACCTCTATTTCCAAGTCATTTTCGGCTATGAAGTAGCTGATGTTGCCACAATGGCCATCGCAGTTCAAATGAAACAGCGAACAAAACAAACCTGCATTCCTATAGCCGTTTTTTCCACTGCAGTTTGTTTTGAATTTGCAGGAATTTTTTCGCAGAACAGCTTCTGGTGCGTGAGTTTGACAGTTGTTATTTGTGTTCTGTTGGTCTTATTCTAGCCCCATTTCTTAGCTTTTTTACATTTTCCTAGTCATAGCTGTACTGGTGGTAAACTCTTAAACATGTGTATCAAGTTACATCTTCTGTTCTAGGAAGCGACGCTATATTTGCAGCGGTCTTAAAAGAATTCTTACTCTTACTGCAGTAATAATGCTGTAAGCTAGTGCAGTACTCCTGTTCTAGAATTTTTAAGGTCTCCTTTTCTTTTTCTTAAAAATAGTGTTTCTATGAAAATCTTTATGGTTTCTGTAATGAGAGATTCATTCTCTTTCAAAACTCATCTGGAGGAGGATATTAAGTAGATTTGTAAACCGTAGACCGAATATCTTCAGCCACTATCCTCGCCGTGATCTGAACAATACGCCGTCATTTTTCCTGGGTAGATGACCATCGTTGTTGATATCACACATCACTCAAAATCATATGACATACGTTTTCTACGTCATCAGAAATCCTCTTCAAGTTGCAGCAATGTGTTTTTCGTTTGTGTACAGTTTATGGTCCTTTTTTATGGATCTTTAGAGACTCCTTGTTCAATAAATAATTCCGTTTCCCATCTTTTCATTTTTTACTTGCTAATCTGAAGAACTCCACACCAAACGCTTCTCTGCCATCATGAATATCACTTCATGTCTCACAGAATCGTTTTAAAACACATAATTTTTAATTAAATGCACAATGCACATACATTAAAGCAAATGCATAACCTACCATCGAGACGTCTAGAAACAAACTGTGAGCTGAGCTTTCAATTTTAACACGAGCCAAAAAAGCCCCGATTGAGAGGGGAAGGAGGATAAAGGTGAGGGGCTTCTTGTAATATCATGTGCGTGGCGCCATGGAAGTGTTTAAAGGACACCCACCCACTCGTTTTGCATTCACAAAAATATTACATTAAGCGTTTTTGACATCCGATTATGGAATTTGAATATATCGCTAAAATCTTTTTTATTTGTATTGCCAAAACTATTCATCGTAGAAAGACATATTGTGCAACAAACAAACAACAAACACGATACACATGTCTAAGAGTTTACCACCAGTACAGCTATGGCTAGGTAACTGTAAAAAAACTAAGGAATGTGTCTGGAATAAAACCAAGAGAAGCACCACACGAATAACAATCGTCAAACTCGCTGACTAGAGCTGTTCTGCGAAAACAATCCTGCAAATGCAAGACAAACTGCAGTGGAAAGTGTGGATGTAGGAATGCAGGTTTGTTTTGTTTGCTCATTCGTTTGAACTGCGAAGGGCATTGTGACAATATCAGCTCCTTCATTGCCGAAAATGACATGGAAATAGAGGTTGACAAGTCAATTCTCTAGGCTATTTTAACACTAGAACGCCCGGAAATTTTTCTCAAGTTTCATCCAAATATTTGACACCAGAATTTTTATTTAAAATATCTTTTATCACCGGTTTTTAAAAACAGAAATTTTTGCCTAATTCAATCGGAAAAATGTTCGGATTAAATAAGGCAAAATTTACAATTAAATTTTTCTGGTGAGAATAATCACGGATTCTGAGCACGTGATGCAGCACGAATACCGGTCGCTTGTCACCAAGGGGTTAATCATATGGTCGAAGTCGGATCGACTTGAGCAATCAAGATAAAGAAGAGCCTCCTTTCAAAGAACATCAATCAGGCCTTTCAAGGCTACCAAAACGACATTAATGGGAGAACAACTCTGCATTTCTCTTTTTTTCCTGTTTATAATCTTCCACTTATGTTATTATATTAAACTTATAAGAGTAATAATTGTACAATTATAACCACGTAATAGTCACCATCAGATTGGTAGGAAAATAAAAATTGGTGCTTTCCTCAGTTCGGAGTATTTGTGTTTTATATTTTTCTTAATTACCCGATTTCAATTTATTTTGTTAATAAATATATAAAAGGCTTAAAACTTGGTAAGCAAATGTTAACATATTCAAAATGCAACTACAATTAACTAAAAAGCTTCAAATTCTTGATTGAAATGGATGCATTGTGATTGTATTGTGTTTTCGTCCTCAGATGATGGAATTTGAATATATCGCTAAAATTCTTTTTGTTCGTATTGCCAAAAGTATTCATTTCAGAAAAATACATAGTATATGAAAAATGTAGGAAATTTTCTATAGTTTAAATTGGTGCAGCAGTTTTTTGAAAAAAGTTTAATTCTTTAGCGACCACAATGGAAAAACCGAAAAAAACCCAATTTTTTGTGGTTTTTCGCTTAACTTTTTAAGCAGACCAGATACAAGGTGACAAAGTTTAAGATTGTGTTGAGCACCCCAAAAAACATAAAGGAAGAAAGCCAAAAAACTTCTCCAAAACTGTCCAGGCAGACGCCTTTTTTGGTCCAATTTTTCTGGGCTATGAAATGGAAAAATCAATACAACCTTTTAAATATTTAATTTATAGCAATGAAATATAGTAATATTACACAACATACCTAATATAATCCCATTTTTATTTAATCCAAATACACACCTGCACATGGTATCTATTACCGTTATAATTTTAAGGTTATTAATGCAGTTAACACAGATATTAATACCAAATGGTTGCAGTTAATTCACTTTGAAATACCGTGATAAATGCAAATAATTAATATAAATAGAAAATAATTACAATATTAATATTTAAAATACCTATTAACACTTTTAAATGTTCTTAACTAAAGTAAAAAATCTCAAAGCTATTAATTTACAATTTCGCCTTTAACCAGCATTAGTGCCATCTAGTGTTGAATATTGGAATATTACACTAGTAGAAGTAGAAGTAGATAGTAGAAGCCATAGGCAAATTGCAAATTAAATTTTGGTGCTTCCATCTATTATGATAAAATAAAACAATGGTCTAATTACATAAGAGTAACCGTATTGAAGCTAATGCTTTCAAATATTACCATCTTCTTTACCCAACATATAATAAATAAATAATACCATATTATATATCATTATTCACAAAAATATTAAATAAATATAAATGTTAATAGATTAACCACAATTATTATTCTTAAAATACAATGCATCATAAATACAAAAATAACATATTTATAATGAAATTTAACTCTAACAGATGTAATAAGTTATTAGAATATAAATAGCATATAATGCATACAAATTATTCTGCATCCACACCCAATTAATCTGTACGGAGAATTTATATATATATTCAATTTCCTTTCGAAAATAATCAGGATACAAGTAGATCAATTTGAGGAAGCTGATATGCTTTGATAATTATAACACTAATATTAATTTTACCTTTTATGTAGAGAAATGAATATACAGATAATCATCTATATTGAAATGTGTTTGCATTTTTTCTATTGACTAATAAAAGTGGTGTTCCTTTTCTGGGGAGCAACTACTTAAGAATTGAGATATATATATATATATATATATATATATTAATTTCCTTTCGAAAGCTTAAAGTACCTTTTCGGAAACTTTGTTTAAATCTAGCGTTTTATATCACCCAGATTTAGTATGCTTTTCTTTTTTGAAATTTAGAATTGTAAGAAACATTACTGAAACTTGTTAAGTCGGAATAGCAAGGAACTGGAAAAAAATCATTTTTTGAGAAGTTCCCTTCTGTATCAGGTATGGCTGTATTCATTTAGTCGGTAGCATGAAAATTTTCTGTTTCAGTCATAGTTTCGTTATTGCAGGTTTCGTTTCACAGGTTTTATTATACTTTTATTTTCTCATTCTTGTTTCATTCTTGTCTCATTCAAAGTTTAAACACCAAAACTGAATACTTGGATTTAAAGGAATATGCCATTCAGACGACATTTTAATTTTACACCATTAGTTAATATCATGGAATCTCCATTTATGAGTATCAGAAAAATTATCTTATCTGCTCTTTCATATAAATAACTTATGAACCTGATGTTTGGAAAATGTACGCATTATGCAATGTACGGAACCGACGGAATTTGTAAAAATTGAACATTGAGCAAAAGTGTATTCAAATTAACCAGTGAAAACTGTATCATAAAAATTTCAGAGTAAATCATATAGCATTGCACAGTAAAAGTAGTATACAGTAAATAAGCATTTAAAACCACTTCACAAAATTTTATTTAAAAAAAATGTCGAGGAAAATCTAAATATTACACCATTTTAATAATGAAAAAAGAAAAAAAAAGTACAAGCAGCATATTAATTTTCCAAACATAATTTTAATAAATTTTGTATGGCTCTTTGTCAAATTAAAAAAAAAAAAAGTTTGATTAGTTGTAAAGGACTTGTAACACGCTTTCCAAACTTCGAATGGGTTTCTATGAACTTTTAGATAATTACATTTAGGAAATTTCCTGGATTGAATAAATATTGCACTTTGTTGAGGAAGTAGGTCAGTTACATTTGAGGACGCTTATACTCTTGATTAAAATTTCTACAAAAACATTTTCCTGGAATTTTTGAATAGTAGTGGTTTAATTAAGTTCCTGAAACTGTCGAGCAGTTAACAGAAAACATTCAAATTAGGTCCTGAAAAATAAATGATATCAGAAATAATTATGAACTCTACGAAAACATTAAAGTTTAGTAGGAAATATTTTTGTTCAAAAATAACATTTTAACGTACTTTTTAAAAACTACTGTCCTGATTTCCAGGTCGTTTTTGTCGGTGAACAATGCGTAAGTAAGATAAAAAATATTTTTATAAATGAACAAGAAAAAATCTGTTTTGATATTAATTGTAGAATTTTAATTATTACTGAAAGAAGTAGATAACTCAACAGGAAATTTCTACTCATATGTAGATGATTATATCGGAAAGCCGCATTATCTTCACAAAATAATAAAACTAAGCTTATCTAAGATGCAGGAAATATGCCAGATTATAAGAATATTTAATATGGTTGAAATAAAAAATAGTTTGAAAGCAGTATGACTATTCTTGACAATTTTCAATGTAAACGAAATGTGGTTAAAGTAGCTGTAGAATGGTTTTTCAGCTTTTTTGAAATCGAATGTTAAACCATAGATACGATATAAATATATTTTTCTTTGAAAAATTATTTATATAATTTTTTGGTAAGGGCTGAATCTATATCAACTCAGGCAGGGGGTTACCTTCATAGTCTCATAAGTTTTTGAATTGAACATATGTTAACATTTAAGAAAAAGTAAGATACCTGTATATTTTTGTTTTGTCCAAAACAATTCCTGGCCCGAGATACAGTCCGCCAAAGATGACATCCCCGGCACCATTTCCCATTCGCGATTTTCGATAAAAATTTTAAAGTGCTCTATCTTTAGAATGGTGCAAGATATTTTGTTGCGTTTTTTTTTTTTATTTTAAAGATAATATTCTTCTGTTTAAAATGATATACCCAATTTTGAAAAATGTATTCAACTTTTCTTATGGCAGCCTTTTGAAAAAAAAAAATTTTTTTTTTCGAAAATGCCTATCCCAAAAATTTTGATTTTTTCCCTGTTGATCAATATCATTGGGAACTACATTCACTGTAAAGGAGAACTTCCACTTTTGAGTTTAACAAATTTTAGAAACATTTAAAAAATTCAGAGAATGTTACAGGAACTGTATCTACACAGTTTCAGTAAAAGTCACTGAATTTTTGCTTATTTGTATCATATTTGCAAGGATAAGCCTACTATATATCCTAAACAAGTTAGAAATTGCAATATCAAATGTGGCAAATGAGGTGCGTGCGTACTATTACTAGTTTTATAAATATTCAGATCTTGGTGCAATAAGTGTTACACTCTTGGGCAAAAAGGCATGAATACAAAATTTACTATGATTCTATATATTAAATTCAGTAATACGGAGGTAATATGAATCCATCTTAAAAGGACTTAATCGCCATGGCAACCTAGAATCATTACCTATCATGATATATCATTGAATCAATTATGTATTATAGGATTTTTAAATAGAATGAAGAAAACTTTTATTAATGTCTTTTATGTTTTAATTTGATTTTCATAGCATTTGAAGTGATACATACTTTGTTTTCAATACCGAACATAATAAAATAATCTCAATAACATACACACTATATTGCTATTAATGACCGGCAACTTTCAATTTTAGACATTTTGTCGAATATTTAGAAATATACTTGACAGATTCTTCTGGAATTTCAGGATTGAAAAGAACAGGTATGACCTCATATTTAGCAATGTCGATTTGATAAGGGGGCAATTAGGGCGCCAACAAAAAATCAAAGAAAAAAAAATACTTGGGATCACCCTGTAAAATAAAATGCACGAAATGATCTATCGCTACTGAATATAAATAAACAGACATTGTGCAATATGTGTATTCTTTTGTGTAAGAATAGCATTATATTAATAGAGATTTAGCGATTTATTTAAAAAAATTAAAAATTCTTGCATGTTTTTTGCTTATAACATGCAGGGTTTTCAACCGAATTTAACTCCGGTTTCAGAAAAATTGACAAAATATAGTAGAAACAGTATAGTGTAATTGGAATATAAATATATTAAATATTTTTGGAAATATGAGCAGTTGTATGAAATAATTTTTATCTGCGCATGCGCGAACGATAACAAGGATCATTTTACATAATTTAATAGTCAACTCTATGGAGCAACGTATTAAAAAAAAATTTAGTAAAATATCGTAAAAATTCAGAAAGATATCGGCGTTAGAATGAGCAAATTTTTAGTAGTTCTCTAAAAGCAGCTGAATAAGGGATTTTCCACAAATTGTCATTTTTAATTTTTTTTAATTTTCATTTTTATTGATGCTTTAGTTCTTGGATAACCACCAGAACGAGCCTATACCATGATCAAAAGAAGTATTAAAATCGAAGCATTTTTTCCAAATCTACTCGTTGATACTCACTAAATACTAACTTTTTTTCTGAAAATCAGTTAATAAAAAATGACAATTTGTGTAAAATCCCTTATCATTCATCTACTTTTAGAGAACAACTAAAAATTTGCTCACTTTAACGCCGATATCTTTCTGAATTTTTACGATATTTGACTAGATTTTTTTAATAAGTTTCTCCATAGAGTTGACTATTAAATTATTTAAAATGATCCTTGTTATCGTTCGCGCATGCGCAGATAAAAATTATTTCACACAACTGCTCATATTTCCTAAAATATTTAATATATTTATATTCCAATTGCACTATACTGTTTCTACTATATATTGTCAATTTTTCTGTAACCGGCGTTAAATTTGGTTGAAAACCCTGCATGTTATAAGCAAAAAACATGCAAGAATTTTTTTATTTTTTTAAATAAATCGCTATATTTCTATTAATATACGTGCTATTCTATTCTTACACAAAATAATACACATATTTCACAATGTCTGTTTATTTATATTCGGTAGCGGTAGATCATTTCGTGCATTTTATTTTACAGGGTGATCCCAAGTATTATTTTTTTTCTTTGATTTTTTGTTGGCCCCCTAATTGCCCCCCTTATCAAATCGACATAACTAAATATGAGATAATACCTGTTCTTTTCAATCCTGAAATTCCAGAAGAATCTGTCAAGTATATTTCTAAATATTCGACAAAATGTCTAAAATTGAAAGTTGCCGGTCATTAATGGCAATATAGTGTATCAATTACACAGCAATACAAATTATATTAATACAAGTTAGAGTTCAGAGAGATGGGTAAACAAATCGAATCCATAAAGATTTTCAACTATGTTGGAAATTGTTAAAAACACATAAATAGGTCGGAATTTGACTTTTAGAAATTTATGTCAATAGACGGAAGCATACTTGAATACTTTCATTCAACCCTGTATTTTACCTACTATCTTTATATACATGCCACTATTTAGCTAATATTTAATTAAGATTAAAATATCCTTAAAACCACTGAAATCACACTTCCAGAGATTATCATCCATAGACGGCCATGTATCTAATTCTTTGCGTGGACCTGTATATCATTTTATCTATATTCTACAAAAATATCTTAGTATACTAAATGTAGTTCAGTGTAAAAATGCATAACTCATTTAAAAATCATCTTTAAGCTACTTTCATTCTTACTCAGTAACCCTTAAGATTTCTTTTGTGTTGCCCTGTATATAATCTACAGCATTTATGCACACAACATAATATGGAAAAATTTAGTTAAACTTAAAAACTCAGTCACAACTAAAAATGCACTTCCAGCAATACCCTTACGATTTCTTTTGTGTAGCCCTGTATATGATCTACAGACTTTACACACACAACGTAATATGGAAATATTTAGTTAAACTTAAAAACTCATATCGCAACTAAAAATGTACTTCCAGCAATCATCGCTAATGTACAGTATTTCCGATAAAGTAAAGTAGCCGAAATCTTTTGTGTGTCCCTGTAAATACTATGCACTTTCTATTACACAGGAAGTAATTTGTTGTAAACCTCAGCAATATATATGGCTCCATATTCTAAAAGAATTCCATTACATAATGGTATAAGGGGGATATTGTTTGCGGCATATTTTAATTACGTTAAATTCTTTCACATATAATGAAATTGATATATGTTGCTGAGGTTTACAACATGCATTTTTACACTGAACTACATTTAGTATACTAAGATATGTTTGTAGAATATAGATAAAATGATATACAGGTCCATGCAAAGAATTAGATACATGGCCGTCTATGGGGGATAATCTCTGGAAGTGTGATTTCAGTGGTTTTAAGGATGTTTTAATCTTAATTAAATATTAGCTAAATAGTGGCATGTATATAAAGATAGTAGGTAAAATACAGGGTAGTATGAAAGTATTCAAGTATGCTCCCGTCTATTGACACAAATTTCTAAAAGTCAAATTCCGACCTATTTATGTGTTTTTAACAATTTCCAACATAGTTGAAAGTCTTTATGGATTCGATTTGTCTGCCCATCTGTCTGAACTCTAACTTGTATTAATATAATTTGTATTGCTGTTTAATTGATATATGTTATTGAAATTGTTTTACTATGTTCGGTATTGAAAATAAAGTATCACTTCAAATGCTATGAAAATCAAATTCAAACATAAAAGACATTAATAAAAGTTTTCTTCATTCTATTTAAAAATCCTATAATACATAATTGATTCAATGATATATCATGATAGGTAATGATTCTAGGTTGCCATGGCGATTAAGTCCTTTTAAGATGGATTCATGTTACTTCCGTATTACTGAATTTAATATATACAATCATATTAAATTTTGTATTCATGCTTTTTTGCCCAAGAGTGTAACACTTATTGCACCAAGATCTGAATATTTATAAAACTAGTTATAGTACGCACGCACCTTATTTGCCACATTTGATATTGAATTTCTAACTAGTTTAGGATATATAGTAGGCTTATCCTTACAAATATGATACAAATAAGCAAAAATTCAGTGACTTTTACTGGAACTGTATATATACAGTTCCTGTAAAATTCTCTGAATTTTTTAAATGTTTCTAAAATTTGTTAAACTCAAAAGTGGAAGTTCTCCTTTATAGTGAATGTAGTTCCCAATGGTATCGATCAACAGCAAAAAAATAAAAATTTTTGGGATTGGCATTTTCGAAAAAAATGTTCTTTGAAAAAAAAATTTTTTTTTCAAAAGGCTGCCACAAGAAAAGTTGAATACATTTTTCAAAATTGGATATATCATTTTAAACAGAAGAATATTATCTTTTAAAATAAAAAAAAACCGCAACAAAATATCTTGCACCGTTCTAGAGGTAGAGCACTTTAAAATTTTTATCGAAAATGGCGAATTGGAAATGGTGCCCGGGATGCCATGTTTGGCGGTCTGTATCTCGGGCCAGGAATTGTTTTGTGCAAAACGAAAATATACAAGTATCTTATTTTTTCCTGAATTTTAACATATGTTCAATTCAAAAACTTCTGAGACTATGAAGGTAAGATTTTTTCTTTGGCTGCCTGAATTGATATGGATCATACCTAAGATAAAAATTGGTGGCATATTTTATCAATTCAAAGTTTTTTAAAGGCGCAGTTACAGTAAGATAGTAAGTATGGTTTTAATTTGGATGCTTCTTCTTATAGCGGTCATACTGACTTCTTTACAGCTGATTTTCGAACAAAATGATTAATCAATATGTTATATACTCTAATCAATATAATGTATACTCTTGCATTTAGTGAAAATTTAAGACTTATGGATGATAATACCTTACTTCACCGATGAGAGATATCTTGGTGATCAATATATTGAACGAATAGATTAGACATTTGGATCTCCATGTCTTATACCGATCGATCACCTGTGTGGCTATTTTCAAAAGACTGGTGACTGCTGTGAATTTTTCTCTAAGACCTTTAAATGAACTGGAACGAAAAGAGATCCATATTCACGAAAAATAAGTTTTAGGAAGTAAATACCGAGCTTAAAGGGAAAAAAAGAACAGTTTGAAAGTTTTGTCTAAATAATGGTACGATATCAATTTTCCAAGTTTATATTCTGGTACTTATTTAAAATTTTCTATTAACCTAGATTCAATATGTAAATAATTAAAGTTCCTACATATCATATGGTGATAGAAATCTTTCTATCTTTTACTAAATACATAATAACGTGTCTTTGCAATATATATATATATATATATATAATATTATTTCAAAATTAATGAAAAATTACCGCATGAATGGCGCTACAGCAGCGCATATCAAATGCAATAAAACATATTACATCATACTCCTTTTGGATTTATGGTGTTTAGGCATTTTGAAATGATGTAATATATATATATATATATGGGCTTGATGCCCATATTTCCATATTTTACATAACTTTCCATAACAGATCTTTCATAATCTTTTTAAAATTTTAATTTTCGGAAACACGTTAAGATGTATTTAGTACAGGAGAGCAATATTTCTATCAACATGTCATACGTAAAAATACGTGTCACACGGCACTTCACATATGGCAATTAAATTAATAGAAAATGCTAAATAAGTGCCTGGACCGGTGTTCAGAAACCAGCGCGTTCAAGGCGTATGGTTGGGAACTATGCATCGTTTTCAGTGTTTTCTTTGTATAATAACAATAACTTAGACCACTTTCCCACCTATAGCAATATAGACAAATCTGGTCGATGCTTAACAAAATCCAGCCCTTCCTCTCAGAATGTAAGCTTGAAAAAAAATTTCTCGTCATTTTTTAGACACTACTTTCAACCTGTTTTCCCCCTTTAAGATTGGATTTTTTTTTCACTTTTTGAAAGTTATTTTTGTGGCTATCACTTTTTTAAAAACAGTTCATATGATTTAGATAATCTACTGATTGAAATTAACTGTGCTATCGCAAGAAATGAAATATTTTCAATGTTTTTTCTCAGCGCTAGGCTCACACAGATGTTATAATTTCAGTTATGCAATTAATAATTTAATCTGTTATGCGTGTTATTGACATTCATTTTTAATATTACGAAAATATTAAATTAGAAAATGCCAGAAGTAACTGGAAAGTATAAAATAAGCGCACTAGAAAATATTGCTTGAAATAACTACTTTATAAATATTTTCGGTTATTTTTAGAATAACCGTTCTGCGAAAAGTTCTTTTAACACATAACCGGAAACACTTGTAGATTTTTTAAATTAAACTATTTGAACTTTTAAAAAATACATATTATGTTTGATACTGCCCCCCCCCCCCCCAACACACACACACTTCCTCTCTTCGTCGGCATGTTTTATACAGGTTCTGCATAGTTATACTGCTCTTAGTATGACTTAATCTTATACTTACTATGAATCTGTTGTTACATTTACTAGTTGGTAGATTAATATCTTACTCTTCACAAATTTATAATTCATCGTTTCAATACATAAGAATATTTCATTTTCTTATAAAGAATTTAAATAAAAAAATTGAAGTGCATTTAAAAACCATATTTGAAGAAATAATTACTTTATGAATATTTTCAGTTGCTTTTAGAAGCAACCTTTTCACGGAAAATTATTTTAAGACTTAACTAGTAACACTTGTATATATATTTTTAATTAGATTATATAAACTTTTAAAATATGCATACTACATTTGGTGCGCTTTTACCCCTTACACGCACCGCACACAGTTTCCCACTGTCAGTATATACTTTATTCAGGCCCTACATACAGATCTAACATGCTTACTATGACTTGATCTTATGCTTAGAAAAAGTCTATTCAGTTTCATATTTACATAAGTTTGTAGATTAACACACAACTACAGTAGAACCCCGCTAATCCGAACTGATTGGGACCGGTGCCAGTTCGGATTACAAAAAATTCGGATTATCCGAAATTCTGATAAAAATAGAAAATAAGTTACGTGCTATAAAAAAAGTAAGTTATAAGTATTCAGTAGTATGGTAAAAATCCTGTAAGCCGTCATCCTAAAGTCCGGCATGCTGGATAATCCCGCACGACTTTCGGAAAAAAATAGTATTCCTGTTTAATCTCTCCTGGTGTTTATAATAATCCATTGAAACTTCAGAATGAGGAATTACGTAACAACTCATTACAAACGGTTCAAAATCTCGAATCTATAAATAGCTCAATCATAGCTCAATCCCCCGTCGTTGAGGGTTGAAGAAAAAAATATTTCTGTAGATAATTTGAAAAATCAAACTGTTGAAAGGAAAAATAAATTTTTATCATCTGAATTAAATACTTTTTGCATTTTAGAAAATAATTTTATAGTGGCTGGCAAACAAACAGATATGCGATACTTTTTTAAGATGGCTTCAACGAGTAGGCCTACAGTGCACGTTTTCATTTTATATTCGTGTACAATGTTCTAATTTAACATTATTGAGTATTTTTTTTTTTTTTTAGTATGTTCAACTATAAGTTTCGAAAATAAAATCGGTTCAGATTAACCGGAATTTCGGATCAGCGGGGTCCGGATTAGCGGGGTTCTACTGTATTTATAATTCATCATTTCAATATTTAAGAATACCTCACTTTATTATAAATAATTTGAATAGCGTAAAATGCACTTTTAATCAATATTAAGTGAAATAACCACTTTATGAATATTTTCATTTACTTTTAGAAGTAACCATTTCACACACATACAGACATAAAATATATCCTTGGAGCGGAAAAAAATCAAAATCAATTTATTTCATAGCTATACCCCGAAAAAGTTCTGAATATTAGAGCCAAAAGAAAATATATATATAAAAAAAAAATTTATATTTTAAAATTTAAAATTTCATTTTATAAAATACACGTCGCTCACTGCTAAAGTCATTTTGGTAAAACTTTTCTTTTAGTTCCCGACTTCACAATTTTCATTAATTAAAAATTATAGTAATATGTTAAAGACTGTGAATTAGGTTGGGTCGAAAAATATTGAAATCAATTTTTTTCATCGCTTTAACATGATAAAGTTGTGTTTTTTAGAGACAAAAGGGACTATATAAAAGCGAATATCTTCCGATTTTGCATAGGTCTTAAAGTTCATGAAATGGGCAAAAATCCACTGTTTTACGATAATTGTTATTAAACTTTATAAGATCTTGATGCTGTTGCTCTAATTGCTAAGTGCTGAAATCATTGAGAACAATAGGAAAACAATCATCTAAACCAAACAACGCTTGATCGTTCATCAGCAGCGAATTTATGCAAAAAATTGAGGAATGAAGTTCTCGTGCTTGCATAATGCATACTTTGTCTTATTTCTTTCCTTCCTCTATAAATTGCTTCGTTCTGTTGGCAGTCGGCAAATCATTTTTTGCTACCGCGGCGCGGCGTTGTGACGTTTTTCGTTCATATGACCGTATTGAAGAAAAGAATGACAAAACAGGTAATGTATCTGATATTCCAAAAAACTTCAAATTAAGTAAGCTTACCAAACATTAAAACGTGATTCGGTGTTGTTTCAAGAAAACTTATAATTTATTTTTAGTTATGCAAGAGCGTCAGGTTTTTTAATGTATGATTCTGCAAAATAGAAGTTCTTTTAATAAAGCATTCATTTCGACGTTTTCTGATTACAGATTCGTACAACGAAAGTCATATCTGAGATTAAAATATAGCGTCTCTTGAACAAATGGGTCATTCCATGTGAAATTGATTAATTTTAAGAAAACTTGTTGCACCATAGTCACGGATTTTTTTAGTGAAAGCCTCAAATCTGAAATTAAAAAATAATTTTCGCAATATTAGCTAATAGTCCAGGGTAAATGTACCAAAAAAAAGGGGTTACCTTGCAAAAGTTCGGGTAAAAGATTTTTTTTTTTCGGAATTGTTTATAATGATGCCAACATGGAAAAACCAAGTTTTCTAACAAAATTTCTTAAGGCTAAATTTTCTGTGGCCAAAAAACAAGAAAACTTTGAGACTTTTGATTTTTTTGAAATATCTCGAGACTCGTTGCCGTAGCATATTTGTCAATTACAATATTAAAGAAGATAAAATTCTCTACATCTTTCATACTTACAACTTTTATATACACTCAATAGCAAGCGCAGTACGCCATTTCAAAAATAGGACAATTTTTTTAAAAACCGTGAAAAACTTAGTTCTGCTCCGATTATTCAAATGTTTCCCCCGGATTTAATCGTGTATGTCAACTTCTATACATTGGTATCAGTAAATTAAATGTTTCCGGGCCAAAAATAGCCTTTTTTGCGCCCGTGGCAAACACGGATTCCCCCCACCCCCCCGTTTAAAAATAAAATTTACCACGAGAATTTTAATAAATCTCTAATAGCCGGATTTTGAAAATTTTAGGTGTGTAATCATTAAGTACGTAATGTGAACTACGTAATCCGCTTTGCCAAATATTGATTTATTAAAACCTTGAAAACCAAATCGAAATTATTCCGCTTTAAAAAGGTTTCCATCTTAGCAGGTATAATTGTTCATATTCTTTATCTTGAAAATATATAATTTTTTCTTTAAAGACCGGATTCCGTATATACAGATTTCATTTTTAAAGATTTTACGGTAGTTTTAGTATTGAGGAGTTTAAAGCCACAGTTATATGAATTATGAGACTAAATTAGTCACATGAAGACATTCGCAAGGTAATGTTAAACATATGAGAGCTTTCTTGACAAATATCTCGCTTGCATTTTATTACTTTAAAAATTTTTTTTTCTTTTTTTTTTATGGGATACCTGAGATCAATATCGAATGTTGTGCTTTTACGGGTTTGGTTGCATTTTTTGTTTTTAATATTCGGACACTTTCATTTTTGAAAACTGTTTGGAACCCGTTCTGAAATTTAAAGTATTATCACTAAAAAAATGCAACCAAATTCGAAAAATGAAAAACGCACAATGTTGGATATCAACCTCAGATATCATATGAAAAAAAAAAAAAGAAATTCCAGCAAGAATTCTGAAAAGAATGCTCCCATAGGTTTAACATTAGCGTGCAAATGTTTTCCCGTGAGACTACACCAGTCACGCGAAGACATTGGAACGCTAATGTTAAATCTATCGGAGCGTTCTTTTTACAGTTTCTCGCTTGCAATTTAATAGTCTTAAATGATTTTTTTTGTCTTAGAATTGCTGACGTTGAATTATAACCGGATTAGTGTTTACCTTTTCTATTTTCGTTATTGTGGTTTTCTATTTTGATTACAGTTTTTTTTTAAACTTTTTTTCTTTAGTTTTCTGGCTGCGAGACATTTTTATTCATATTTCATATATATACATATAATTAATCGACAAATAAAAACTTCATTTGGCGCCCCCTTCGCCTTTCGTTCTGGTGCACGGGGCACATGCCCCCTTTGCACCGCCCTAGTTTCGGCCCTTTGTATTATTTGAACACTCATCTTCAAATGTAATACGGCCTTGTGTATAATGTAAATGCTGATGAATAGGAAGTATTGGGCTTTATACCTCTAGATGATCTAGATATGGGGCATTCTCACAATCTTTTGACTTTCACGTCCCTGAATAATAATTTTTTATTTAATACACTGTTTTGTGTTTTTTTTATTTCATATCCTTGAGAACATCCCAATGCATGATTGCATAACAATATTAACGAGATAAATAAGTTTTGGACGATGTTGGGGGTCCAAACACTTGGAAAACTCATCTACCGTCTCGTGTCCCTGATGCTGATTTTGAAGTTTGGAGTTGTCTGGATAAAATTGTTTCAATAAAAATAATTCGATGTAATTTTTTTTTTATGAAACTGGAACTATTGTTTTATATAAATATGTAGCTAAAATTTAACCTGCACACATTTTGAGGGTTGATATTATTTTTTGAACTCTGTCCCTGGGTTTTAGATTTTTTACCATCCCTCTTCTAAAATGATACAGAAAATCACTTCAGATGCAGCGACGGAATTTTTTTCAAGTTTTTGCTCATGCAGAAGTATGCTAGAGAAAGAATGTCTAAAATTCTTTGACAGGAAATTTACTGCAGAATATAAATAAGCATTTAAATATCAATTTCAAGCACTGTGGCTTTATCGGTAGTCTTACCGTCCGCAAGGTTTAATCCTGCTATTTTCGAGGTAAATTATTTTTTTAAATTTAATACAATGTAAATAACTGTTTCTAAAAATCAATGAACATTTTCGCTACCACTTAGTCTTAACATGATCTGCCTAAAATAGGTGGTAAGATTCCTTGCTGCTCCATCCTTACCGTCCCTTTTTTTTCCCCATTTTGTTCCTTTTCCCCCCATTTTGTTCCTTTTTTCCTATACCATCCCCCTTTTTTTTACATTACCGCCCCTTCTTTAACACCCCTTTAAGACAATGTTATACCAAAATTTTGCACTAAAAATACTACATTGTTATTATTTCTTATTTGAATGTCCTGTGGGTACTATGCAAATTCATTATAAGTAAAAAATTAGAAGAAAATAAAAAGTTATAGTGGTAAAATGGTAAGGAAAATTAAACTCGCAAGTTTAACTTAAACCTCAGTTAAATAATTTTTTTTTTCGCTGCTGACCATTTTTTCTTTATTTTGAATCATTATAGCATTCGTCTATCAGATTAAAATGTTATGTTAGCAAGTTTAATTTCGCCAGATTTTTTTTCTCAAAAATCAAAAGATTGTGAGAATGCCCCATATCTGCTTTATTCAGGATAAGGATATTCCGACGAAACGGGATGCTAATAATCCTACAACAGTGCCACCAAAAAGAAAAAAATATTGTTAAATAGCCTGTAGAAATTATTATTATTAAAATACATTTTTCCATTTAGTTTATGCAGTCATATTGCGTACCTTACTTTGTGTTGGGAAAGAGGAGTTGAATAAAACAGGTGATCAATGCGAAAACAAAAATGTTTATATGGTCTACAATCATAAATAAATTGGTATTTCATTTGATAAATGGTATCACTGAGATAATTAAACATATATAGTTTCAAAACAGTACATATCACAGAAGATTAGAATATTCCACAAAGTTTATTTTTCAAGAACCAAAGTAAGGTTTTTGTTTGAGCTTTAAAGCAATTAATAGATAATCTTAAAAGTTATATATTTTGCATGCTAAAATGATATAATCTCTTGTTATATTTACCGATATAAGTGGAAAAATATTAACAATATTTTTTGAAAATTAATCTTTTAAATACACTGGCCTCCAAAAGTTAAGGTACAGGGACTGGATGCTTTCGATTGCACACGTTTTGTCGAATATCTACCAACATTATTGGCGAATTGTTCTTGAATTTTGAACTTTTAGGATGTAAAGAACATGTTTGATTTTATATTTATCGGTGAAGATTTATCGGGGGGTACAATTAGGGGGGTAATAATAAATTTAATAATAAAATAATATTTGCGATCACCTATGTGACAGAAATAGCTGGAAATGGTTTGTCACTGTGGTAAATGACTATCCGGGTCCTGTTCAACGTTTGTATGCATTTGTGTAAGCATAGCACTCATATTCGTGAAGATGTTAACGTTTTTGTGAAAAATTCAAAAGTTTTTTATTTATAGCATACAGAGTTTTCAACCAAATTTAACACAACTTTCCAAACACCTGACAAAGAACAGTAGCAACAGTATACTGCAATTAAAACATGTATATATTGAATATTTGATGAGATATGGGCATTTGTATGAAATAATTTTTAACTGCGCATGCGTGGAAGATCCTAAAATTTTTATTATATAATTTGGTAGTCAGCTATTTAGGGCAACATTTATAAAAAGTCCAGTCAAATATCGCGAAAATTCACAAAGATAGGGTCGATATAGTGAGTTGCTTCCTAAAAATAGCTTTATTATAAGGGATTTTCCACAACTTTTCAATCAGCTCACTATATCTTTCTAAGTTTTCACAACATTTGATTGGACTTTTTATAAAAGTTGCCCCAAAACACTGACTACCAAATTATGAAATAAAAATTTTGAAATCTTCCGCGCGTGCGCAGTTAAAAATTATTTCATAAAAATGCCCATATCTCATCAAATATTCAATATATTCATGTTTGAATTGCAGTATACTGTTTCTACTGTTCTTTGTCAGGTTTTTGGAAAGTTGTGTTAAATTTGGTTGAAAACTCTGTATGCTATAAACAAAAAACTTTTGAATTTTTTACAAAAACGTTAACATCTTCACGAATATGAGTGCTATGCTTACACAAATGCATACAAACGTTGAACAGGACCCAGATAGTCATTTACCACAGTCACAAACCATTTCCAGCCTTTTCTGTTACATAGGTGTTCGCAAATATTATTTTATTATTAAATTTACTATTAGCCTCCTAATTGTACCCCCCCTGATAAATCTTCACCGATAAATATAAAATCAACATGTTCTTTACATCCTAGAAGTTAAAGAACAATTCGCCAATAATGTTGGTAGATATTCGACAAAACGTGTGCAATCGAAAGCATCCAGTCCCTGTACCTTAACTTTTGGAGGCCAGTGTAGTTTTATAAAACCAGTGATCTCAAATATTTTACTGACAGTATTAAAAAAATTTACAAGAGAAAAATGCATAACATTAGTTAGTTAAATAATCTGTCGTCGTTTTTATTGTAGCTATTTCATAAGGTAAAAGTATTTCTTACATAATATATATTTATTTTTTGAGTCCTCCCTTTTATATGGAACTACAATCCAATGTTTGCTATCTTTAAAACACTAAAAAGTATGTTATCAATAATTAGTAAATAAAATATACCATTGTAGTGTGGAATAAAATATGTTTTCCTCAAATTTTCATACCTATCCTATTGATACCTTGAAAAATATGTAGGGGAGGTGGGGGATGAATGGGACATTTTCACAAAAAAATTTTTTTATATTTTTTTATTTAAGTTACTATCAATATTATATATCACATTTCATACATTAGGTATTTGCCAACATATATGAAAAATATTTATTCTAGATTATGATTTATTCATAAAAATATTATGAAATAAAAAAAAAATTTCCTCCCTGTCCCAATCATCCCCGCAGCAGGGATGAATGGGACACTAATAGGGATGGATGGGACACAAAGATTTTCCTCCCTGTATTCAATTTTACCAAATTAAAATTTATAATTATAACCTTATATGAAAATTATATTTGTAATATATGATTTTACAGCACGAATCGATATGTTTTTTTTTTTCAATAACTTCTTTTATTGCAGTTTTAACTTTTAATGCGGACTTCAGCTATCAACCTGTTCTTTTTTTCCACTTATGAGGCATTTTAGATTTGAAATGAAAGTGCAAAATGTCTTTTAAATATAGCATAGCTAATAATTTTCAATCATAACTTATTAATTAATATTAATTAAATGTATCGTAGAAGCATGCAGAACGGAAATTATTGTGTCGATCGGAAAGTCATGTCGTGTTGGGAAATCAATTCGTACCGGAAAATTCTGCCCGATAATTATTAGACATTAGATATCGGAATCAATGTCTAATAATTAAATTATTGAATTTTCCGGTACGAATTGATTTTCCCAACACGACCCGACTTTCCGATCGACCCAATATGATGATGGGGTGGGGATTTATTTGTGCAACATTTCAAAATTCAATATAATTTCCCCCATTTGATCAATACACATATACTATTTTTATCAATTTTATCTATTTTGATTAAGTTTTAGTACCAATTTTTTGATAATCCATTAATAATTATTACAATACAATAAGTAACACTCAGAAATTTTAAACAATAACAACTCTCATAATACTATTTAATACTATTAATTGACGTAAATTATTGATTTATCATCCTATATAATACTATTTAATTAATAAATAAAATTTTCAACATCTCTAGGGAGGAGTGAGAATGTCCCATTCATCCCCATTTGAAATGTCCCAATCATCCCCATGATGCATAATATTCCTTCTCAGCCATTTTACCTCAAAAATTATTTTGTCACAATGGTTACTATTCATTCATTTTAATTATTGATATTGAACCTTAAAATAAATAACTACAACATAGCTTAATTTTTTATATTGTATAAGATATTTCACATCTTCAAATGTAAAAAAAAAAACTTACTTTTAAGCAGAGATTTCAGAAAATGCAACTTTGAAGGAAAATGAAAACAGCAATGTGGTCCTACTTTTAGTTCTGAAGCACACTGTGGTACAGGTATATGGGGTTAGGAAGCAATTTAAAATAAATGTTTATTGCCTGAAATATTGAGAATGTCCCATCCATCCCTTGTCCCATACATCCCCTAGCTCCCCTATGCATTATAAAAATTATAAAAATTATTAAAATTAAGCAAGAAATCTTTTTAAATTGAAACTATCGTGCCAATAAGTTACTATATATTGAAAAATTCTTTTAAACAATGCTTTGAAGTTAACAATGTATACACTTAAAGTTACTGTCTAAATATGGAAATTGTTTCAATCATCTACACTCTGCCCTACTTTTAAAATTATATAAATTTATTGAATGTAAAATGTCTGTTGAAATGAAAATAAAGACGTGAGTGCGCAAATAATAGATAATTTACTGCTATCAATTGTTAGAAGTCGACATACACGATTAAATCCGCAGGAACATTTGAATAATCGGGACAAAACTACGTTTTTCACCGTTTTAAAGAAAATTGAAAAATTTGTCTTATTTTTTAAATGGCGTACTGCGCTTGCTATTGAGTGTATAAAACAGTTGTAGATACGAAAGTTGTAGAGAATTTTGTCCTCTTTAATATTTCAATTGACAAATAATATGCTACGGCAACGAGTCTCGAGATATTTAAAAAAAAATTAAGAAAGTCCCAAAATTTTGTTGTTTTTTGGCCACAGAAAGTTTAGCTTTAAGAAATTTTGTTACAAAACTTGGTTTTTCCATGTTGGCATCATTATAAACAATTAAAAAAAAAATCTTTTACCCGACCTTTTGCAAGGTAAAATGTCCAATCGTGGAAAAAAAAGTAAACACCCCCTACTAACTCCTCAGCAAATTATCGTAGAAGAAAGTTACTGGTAACAAAAGATTGGAAATAAAGTCTACTTTTAAATGATATAGATAAAATTTGCTTAGGGGGCCATCTACATATTAAAACGAACCATAACTTTGTTTTTTTCAATAGCAGTACACAATTCTGACAGCATAAATGAACTGTACACCCTTCAATTAGCCTAAAAACAAATTTTTATGCAATTCGTACCATAAGTTTCTGAGATATTAATTATTTTAAAACGAGCGTATTTTAACGGCTGTATCCAAATTGAAGTTCCGAACTCGATTTTTAACCGAGAGAGCCCCCATCTTGGAAGTGAATGAAGCCTGCTAAATTACAGGATAGCAGAAGAAATTTCAAAATATCTAGTCATTTCTAGCCCCTTAAACCATCATTTTTCCGTTTTTTAAGTATAATTTGAAAACTACTTGGAAGAAAAATGTGAAATTTTGGATTTCCATAAAGCAGGACTTAATAAATCTAAATCCATCAAAAAAATTGTAGGTTGCAATTCATAATTTTTTCGAATATTAATTTCATAATTCATATCATAAAATTATGAAAATTGCAAATTCAGCGTATTTATGTTTGGGTATATTAGTTTTATTGCTACACAAAAAATTAGCACATTAGGAGCATAATTTCTGGAGATATAAATAAAAATATGGAAATGTAATTTACCGTTAGAAGCACTAAATTTTGAATGTTTATAATTCAAAAAATTATTATTCAAATGACTTGAAATTCGGTGTCTAGGCATAGTTTAAACCGAAGATTTGAAATATCTCGTTAAAATTGTGTATTGTCATTGAAAAAAAATGAAGTTTGAATTCGTTTTAATATGTAGATGGCCCCCTAAGCAAATTTTATGTACATCATAATAAAGGCAACGAATATTTTTTTCAACTGGATTAAATCATATTCAAGGGTGGAGTAGCACAGTTGAAGTTTATTCCAACAGAGCGAAAAATGTCCAGACAGAGCGACATTGGCACGGCACGCCAACTATCCAGGTTCGATCCCTGGTCTGGACATTTTTCGCTCTGTTGGAATAAACTTCAACTGTGCTACTCCACCCTTGAATATGATTTATATACATCATTTAAAAGTAGACTTTATTTCCAATCGTTCGGTACTAGTAACTTTCTTCTACGATAATTTGTTGAGGAGTTAGTAGGGGGTGTTTACTTTTTTTTCCACGACTGTACATTTCCCCTGTACTATAATTTAGCCTTTTGAAAATTGACCATTTTTACCAAATGGCGGCCATCTTGGATTCATTCCCAATGTCTATATATGTTTATAATTTAGCAACTAATGTCTCAAATTTTATTTTTTGGGTATTGAAGCTATTTATAAGCTGTTTGAAGCTATTTATAATATGAATGCATATATGATACCAAAATGATAGTAATTTTTTATTTTATTACTTTTTATTACATGCAAACTGAAAATATCACCTTCAAAAAATGGTGTACTGTAATGGGTTATTAAAAAAATGGACCATCATGCATTTTTCTGAAACTTGGTAAAAACTTTGCTTCTTTGCTTGTGTTTTAAATTAAAAAATAATTAGAGTGGTAAAATGTTTTGTTTTTCAATAAATGAATTTTTACGCATAGGATATCATTCATTAAACAGACACCATTTTAGAACATGTAAATATTCCCAATTTAAGAAATAATGGTTAAAACTAAAATTTTCTAGCGTATGAATTAATCTGTTTGTGTACATATATATAATTCAGTGTACTAATACCAATTTGCAGCTATTTATACTAAAATTTCATATTACATTAAAATAATTCTAAATTTTCATTTCAATACTACTTTTTATTTCATATAAAATATTTCATATAGAATATAATTCTGAAAAAATATCTAGGGGAGAGGGGGGCACATGTGAACTATATTTACATTTTTGAGTATTTCTCAAAATTGTTACGAGCTATTGAAACAAAAATTTATTTACATGAATATTTACGCTTTGTTTATTCTTTTGGTGAAACTTTTGGATGCATTTATAAAAAATTTCTAACTGATATCATCATTCTATAAATTATCTAAATTTGTTCACATGTGCCCCGGTGGAGGGGTAGTTGTGAACATACCTGGGGTTCATGTGAACAGATGCATAAATAGGACACAAATAATTTTTTGGGGAACAAAAACTGTGATAAAAACTAATTAGATGCCCTCTTTCTAGTTGTGTGTATAAGTCAATAAATGTTTCAACACAGATACAAGAAATTATTCGTAAAATTATACACTAATATACCTACTCCTTTTGAATCGAGCATAGCAAAACTGTGTTACTTTTAAATAAGTCATTGAATTATTCTGTTATTGTGTTTTAACTTTTTTCTAAATGTCACGCAATGCGTATAACAAAATTGTGTATCATGGTTTTATAAATTGGTAAAATTGTGATATAAAAAGGGATTTATCGCAGTACTACTTATTTTTTTTTTTTTTTTGGCCAACTAAATTTTACTTTCATAAAATAAAATATCTTACAAGTACTTTAATATGGGCTAAGAAAAAATAAATACATTTAAAACAGGAAATCATTAAAGAATAACAAATAAACATATTGATCTTTACATTCAGCCACAACTTCTAATTGTTATATAACTTCCAGTAACTTAAAACTATGAAGCAATCCTTAAAACACTGAATTTATAGCTCAATGTTTGACAAGGGTAATTAAATTTTAAACTAAAAAAAATGCATTCACAGACTTTAAAAAATACATTCATAATCTAAAATTGAAAAATGGGGTGCTTGTGAACTGTTCACATCTACCCCCATACGTTCTGTTGGCCAGTGCCCCATCTACCAACTTAGGCCTAACTTATAAAAGAAAAAAACCAGATAATTTTAATTGAAATAAGGAAACAAAACTTTTTGTAGACTTACCTAATTAATGCCATTATAGAATGCAACGCTGATATTCTGCTTTAAAAAATGTCTTGAATGAATTTTTACTTCAATAACTTTAAAAGACTTTTTTACTTAACACCTTCATAAACAAATAAATTAGAACAACCAGAAAATTTTGTTCGAAATGAAAATGGCTCATTGTTCTGAAAATTCAGCCAAAATGTGGTACCAATACTGTCATCTATTGGTAATTTTTTGAATTTTTTTATTTCAGATTAACTGAGTGAAATATGTACTGTTCACATGTGCCCCATGTTTTCATCTGCCCCCCCTCTCACCTACGTAAATACCAGATCCCTTACTATAATGAACTGTATTAAAAAAGGCCACATAATATATTTTTCTGAAATATGTGAGAAATACTAGCTGTAAATCACAGTTGAATAATTTAAATAAAATATTAAAAAATAATATTAATTCTTTGAATTGACATTTATTATTTTTAGTTCAAATTGAGTTAACCCTTTATGTCCCATACTAAGAATTCATGAAAATTTCACCTTCCAAAGTATTTTTCGTGGATTTTTGAAACTACATTATAAGATTACGCAATAATTTAATAAAATGTAGAAGGATTTTGTCAATTAAAATTAATGACCTAAATCTGAATGTATAGGGATTTTGTGCAATATTTATAACTCCACAAAAATCTTTTATTTAAAATGTTTGTAAAGTTTTTATAGATTTAGGAAATGTACAAATATAATGCTCTTACAATAGAAATATTTCCGAACTGAAACTTTTCACCTGCAATCTTCCAGCGTCCAAAAAGCTGAAGAGATCCAAAGGAATTTTTGTTCGATTTTTGTTTAGTGCAACCAATAGGGCTTTTGAAACAAGATAAAATAAACTATCTATTACTCATTCTAAACTGAATTACTACTAATCAATGCATTAAATGAATTTTATAACAAATTTTTTTATGGCACCTTAAAGTATCGTCGGGGCATAAAGTTTTAAAATTTACATGAACAAATCTAGACAAAATTAGAACAAACAAAACAAGTACAATGCAAATGTAGATCAAAACCTTGAATATGAGGTAAAATAAGTCTAACTTAAAGCTTACATGGACAAATCTAGGCAAAATAAGAACATAGAATACCTTCATGAATATTACTTTATAATATAATGTGTAACAACAAGTTAAAACTGGGACATTTCAGAGCTCATGAGTCACAGTTAGAATACATTGTAAACATAAAAACAACTTCACTTTGTAATAACAAAAAATAATGTATATACATGTTTTCACATTTGTCATAATCGTGCCATTTAACAGTGATTTTAAATTTTGGATTTTCCGTCGAGTTTTTTCATTCACAGTCAAATTTAAAACTACCAAGGATTTAATCTGTGTTGAAGTTCAAGAAGTTTTGTTGAATAGCTCGATGTTCCTCTGGTGCAACAAGTATATGTTCATCCTGTATCAGTCAATGGAGTAGACACTACTTTTATTATGCATTCATATGGAATCCAATAAACATCTGAAGATTTTGGCCATGAATATCTTGGCTTTATCGCACTACCGTCATTTATCATTCTTAGTACATATAGCTTCAAATTGGTACAAGAAATATAGAATTTGAGCCATTAGTTGTTAAGTTATGAACATATATAGACATTAGGAATGAATACAAGGTGGCCATCATTTGGTAAAAATGACCAATTTTCAAAACGCTATATCTCAGCCAACATCGTGAAAATTATTTTTAAACTTCAGATTTGAGGGTTTCACTACTAGTCTGCCTATGTAAAAAAAAAAAAAAAAAAAAAAAAAAAAAAAAAAAAAAAAAAAAAAAAAAATCTGTGACTATGGTGCAATACCCATTGATTGAATTCGTATGGAATGACCCAAATCTTAAGAGTTAGTGCAAATATCTCACCTTACTTTTTGACTTAGCATCCTGCAATTACCCTATCGTTGTATGTACAAAATCCTGGATTTATGTTGATATGGAATTGGTATAAAATGTGGCTAGTTATAAATGAACATGCCTGTCGTTGGTCTGAAATTTATTTGCAAAGAAAATTCAAAGAATTGGACTCTCAAGAGAATAAAGAAAAAAACTGACGGAAAAATCTGAAAGGAAAGCTTGTAATCTCAATTTCACTGCACATGATGCTTCAAAGCCTGATGCTCATAGTGCTAGTATCTAGTTCCAGTCAGTTGGCAGACGAGAGTGAAATGAAAATATACTGTGCCACTCAGCGATCTTTATGTCGTCCTGTTTTTAAATTTTTGTCTATACCTGAATGAGAATGGGTATTCATATCAATATATTTTAAACCACTTAATTCAATCGCGGCAGTTGTAAAATTAGAAACACCGTAAAGATCGCTAGAAAAACAGTAAATTTTAACCTGACCTCATTTGCAAATTGGAGGAAGCTTGATGTCTCATCTTAAAAGCCTTGTCGATGCCTGAATCTTCACCATACATACATTCCTCTTCAGTTTCGAAATAATTCACCATTAAATTTGAGTATGCAGGCTTCGAAGCATCACGCGTAGTTAAATTGAGGCAGCAAGTTTTCCTTTCAGATATTTCCGTCAGTTTATTTTATTTTTCCTTGAGTCTATTCCTCCGGAATTTCGTTGCAAATAGACTTCAGGCTCAATAATAGGTATTTCCCTTTATGTATAGTCACAATTTATACCAATGCCATACCAACAGAAATCCAGGATTTCATACACGCCCACAGAAATGGGGGTAATTTTAGGATGCTACACTTAAAAAATAAAGTAGATATTTATTTCAACGTTTTAAGTTTTGCTTGGGAGACTATATTTTTATCTCAGTGTTGGGATGAATTAGGTTGATGAGTTAAAAGGTTACGATTTTACCTAAAATCACAAAGAACATATGCGAGCATATACACCAATATTTCCCATACGTTGGTACACGGTTAGCCTTGAAACAGTCGTACCAGTGGCTGAAGATAGCTGACGAGACAGGTCTGATGCTGTGCTCCGTCTGATTCTTTTGGCAGTTACTGCTAAATATCGGTCTTCATTCGGCGCTGTAACTCGGGGGCGACCTGTACTGTAACGTCTACTGACATTTCCATCATCTTTGAATCGTTGCCAAAGTTTAGAGATGACACTTTGGCCAATTCCAAGTTCCTCGGATACTTCCATCTGAGTACGCCCACATTCCAGATGGCCGATAATTCTACCACGTAAAAAATCATCCACACGCATCCTCTGTGTCATAAATATTCGGTTATGGCATTGAGCGGCTTACAGAATGCTTGTTAACAATTTTACTTCTTTGCCACCAATCCTTATATACGCCTCTCTTACACTCTCGTGATTGTGACGTACTATCGGCGCCACCTGGTGGCTTTCTGTAATTTGCATATTAGTCTTGAAGATGTGCGTGATAACTCTATAGGTGAAAATTTTACTTTAAAGTTCGATTTCCGTGTGATTCTGAATTATCCTTAATTTATGGACTTAAGTGTAGTTTGTGATTCTTTTCTTCTATGCAGTCATAATATATCTCAAAATCACAACAAATAAACAGCAAAATCATAGCAAATAAACAGCCCATTACCAAGAGAACTAAATAACGGTTAGAAGACGGAGAGGATTAAGGCTCAAAGCATACGGGAACGATAACTTCATTCCTCAACATTTTGCATAATTTCGCTGCTGATGCGCTATCAGGAGGCATTGTCTGATTTTGATGATTTTTTCCGATTATTCTCAAAAATTTCAGTACTCAGCAATTTTAGAAATAGCGATCAGATCTTTATAAAGTTTAATAAACTTTCACTTAGGAAAATTTTCCATACTTTGCCAAGGATAATAGTAAAAATTCCTTTATTTTACAACCAAAACGCAGAAAGTTGTGGTACTTTAAATTTTATGAAATTTCGAAGCTCTGAAATTTCATAAAATTTAAATTTTCATAACTCGGTGAGCTTCGGTCACAAAAGAATCGAATTTTTACTACTTGTCAGAGTACTTGTGAGAGGACGCAGAAACCTTTTCTAAATATAACTCTCTTGCGCTGGAACAGTGTAAAATGTAAAAGTTGTAACCTTTTGAAAATTAATTTCAACGACGTAATTTTATTTCCCACCTTCTTTTGAACATTTTTTTGCAATTTATATTGCCTACTTATCTACCACAGGTTAAAAATTAAAGCACGTTTTAATCTTTTGGGGAAGCCCTGTGTATATACATATATTTACAGAGCGTATCATTTTCGGAAGACAGCTCCGGCTTCCCTGCAAAAATGACACTTTTCTGAACACGATAGCGTTCAAAATATTCGTCGCATTGACACAAAAATGAGTTGAACGTCGCTAGCGCGAAAATCTCGCCGGGTACTCAAAATCAAATTTCGTCAACTCTAACGCCCTGAAACGTCACCTCATAATGCTTTAATTTTCCCATAGAAATAACATTGCGAGTTTAAATATATATGTTTAAAAGACACGCCTGTTTTTAGTGTCTAAAGTCTTTACTGTTTCACAGTCTGGCCTGAGCTTTCTACTGAACCAATTTTAATAATTATTTTTTAAATAAAAGCTGTTTCTTTGAAGATTTGTCCGCTTTAGTTATTTTTTAAAATATTTCCATTTTTATATTTAAATTTTAAAAGTTTTCTATCAAATTTCGTCAAAATGGTGGCAATCGGATTACTTCTGTTGCTATAAAAAAAGAGAGAAATAATAAGGTTTGTTTATCTTCATTGATGCCATTTTCTCATAAAAATTTAAAATAAACTTAAAAAAAAACAGAAAATGACGTCACGATTTAAAAAATACGCATTTTTTCCCCTCAAGCTGTTACAAATCAATACTTTTTCATTCCGTTGATGCTGAGTTTTGAGACGCTAGGTGAAATGCTTCAGTGGGGCAAAATGACATTACATTTAAATGAAAACGAACGATGATTTTCTCTGATAAAACTAAATATTTTACTACGAATGTCTGTAAAAGATATAAATTTCTGGAATCTTTACTCGCTGGTACTGAGATTAGAGCCTCAAGTCAAGAGTGCGAATGTTCACATGCAAAGTCGTAGCTGATAATCTTGATTTCAAGTTTGGAAATATATGTATTAATAACCTATTGCGCATTGCAATATTTTTGAAATGATGAATATGAGACGTGCGTATGTAAATTTTGAGACTGTGAAAATAACGTTAGGTTTAGACTTCACGCAAAAAATAATTCTGTGATTGTGTCAAAGATAAATAATTTTTGCTGATTTTCAATCAGTAAATACCAAACATAAGAGACTCAATTGATAACTTAATTGATAATCATAATTACTTATCTTGATTAGGTATACTAATACAGTTTAATTTTTCAATACTTTGAACAATCGAAGTTTATGGAATTAGTATTTTCGTGACTTTAGGTTAAAAATATTTGTTTTAAGAGTTAAAATGACCAATGTAAGATGAATTTTTTACTGTTAATTATTTTTCTAGGTTTATTATAAATTCAATGTAACAGTTCCTTTTTAAACAAATTCAACAAGTTTCACCTCGTTATTAATTAAAACATTAATTCCATTGTTGTAAATTATGCATTTTAATCTCATTCGGATCGTTATGACATCGTCAACATTTGTGAACTGTGATATATATATATTGAGTTTTAGAAGTTTTACTTCCTACGTACGTAACGTTTACGTTTTTTTTTGTGAGAATCTTACATTTTCCGTAACCTTCCAAATAGATGGAGTTCAGTCTGAATTTTAAATTAAGAGAAATGAAAAGGAATTGAATACGATTTTGGGTATTAGCCACATGGCAACGGATGATAACCAAAGAAATCGAGAAAAATATAATGTTATGTATGTATTACTTTATATGCATGTGTATATGAAGGTGTCAGGTAACCTTTGAACTAATAAAGTACCTGGAAAAGTGACCTCAGTAAGAATTGCAGTCGTTCTTTAACTAATTAACTTTTAATTATAAAATTGAAAACACATGTTGGGAACGATTTATTTCATCAATCAAAGTTGTTAGAAAAGGTATACACATACATAGTATTTTTTTTTTATTTTTTTTTAAAGATAATACAATTTTTACGAAAGAATTATTCTTGCATGCATTGCGCGCATGATTTTTCCCATTTCAGTGGCTGAAACAAGCCAAGATTTTTTTAATGAGTACAGATATAAAGTGTTTTCAAAATGACCTACAATGAAAAAAATAAAACTTGTAGATCTCGAGAAAAAATTTTTTTTTAGAGTAATTCGAAATATCGAGATTTTTTTTAATACAAAACTAGCCGTGAATTCTAAACTTTTTACTTGAGAAACATAATAATAGGTCATTTTGTGCTTCTGTACGTTTAATACATCCAACAAAAATTTCGGGAAATTCTAGGCAAACGTCTTTCAGAAATCGTGCGCGCAATGATCAAAATCGCTGTTTTGAGAAAATTGGCTTTAAAGATTGAAAACCCTTTGATCATATAGCAAAAGCTCAAAGTGTCTTAGATATAACTTCTCTTCTAATGCGAATTTTTGCGTGGGGTTTGATTTTAAATGTTCCCAAAGAATCATATTTAATTATAAGCTATTTTTAAAAAAAATCGATTTTTGGATGCTTCAAAGGTTACCTGACCCCTTAATATGTATGTATGTATTCACACGTATGTATGTTTGTATTGGGAAATTTCAGTAATCGGGTTCGTAGGCAATTGGAATAGTTTAGTTAGCGTTAAATGATGCGCAAATTTAGTCATTTGGTAGCAGTCCCAATCACAGAAAGTTAATCAAAAATTTTCAAATTCCCCATAAGTGAATGTGTTGCGACTAAAATGCAAGTGAACATTCTGAAGTGAATGAGATGAACATTTTTTGTCAAGATGTACACTTGAAAAAAGAAATATGTAGTTACCAAAAAAAAAATCTGTACCGGGTGGAAGGTAGTTTCCTATTTCTTGGTTTGGTAAAATTTGATTATCCCGTCGACCAAAAAACTGTCGCCAAACCGTAAGATTAAATGTCAATAATGGATTATCATAAATGTCTCATTCACGTGACATTAAACATGTTACACGTGTTTGTTACGTGTTCAAGTCTTTTTAAATCTATGTTTTATTTGTATTTTTACTAATGTTTTACTAATTTATTTGTTCTTAATTATTTAAACTTACTGCATATTTTGATAGATATATATTTTTTCGCGGCAAGCCTATATTTAATATTTACATACATTTTATAGCCTTATCTCTCTACTTTTTTGACTAAATAAAGAGCATAAGTTTTCTTAGAATTTTCCACTATCACTGATATTTATTGTATCCCTTAATAAATTCGATTATTACATTTAAAAATACTTACGTTTTATTCACAAATGCAATATCTTAAAAATATCTGTTTGTTTATGATTTAATTTAATAATTCTGCATTTAAATACGTAAACTATTAGTATTCTTTTGTCCGAAAACATCTAAATAAATCAATTTTTATATTTGATATGTTGCTACGCCATAAGTGAACGTCATCATTAAAGTAACTTTATTTTTTAGTGATTTTTTTTAAATTTTAATTCATTAATTTTCCTATCTTAAAACTTTAGAATGGTAACATTCTTCCATTTGTATAATTTGGCGACATTGGTCGACAGGATAATCAAGTAGTACCCTTGGTTTTAAGATTTAACTAGTTTTGCTGGAAAACATGAGGCTAAAATGGGAAGAGCCCTATTAGAAGACTCATCAGTACTGAATTTCAAGGGTAATTTCGCCAAATTAGCCAGCTATAGCCAAGTTGGCTTCATTTATGGCGGTTTATTATTGATCGCCAAATTTGGCGACATTTCTCTAAATGTTCGGAGTTTCACAAAATCGTTCGGAGTTTTCCTACGAACCTTGGGTAAATATGGGTTAGGCTCCCTTATGAAGACTCCCACGAAGGACATTCCCCCTCGGACCCATATCCCTCGTGTAGGTAGTCAGCCATCATAAACAACTCCAACACCATCAGTGCTGACTTGGAACTTAAGCTACGGCCACAATAGCAGTTTTTGGACGCTTATAAAGAACGTAAAAACACGCTGAAGAAAAAAATGCATTCTATATAAATAACCTGGAACAGTCATACACAGCTAGCGATTTTGTTGATTTTGGAGGAAATAGGGGCATTTTAAGGTTGATTGGAAAGGAGATGCGGGTGTGTCCCACTTGCTTTTAAATTAGCTGTATTGCTTTTCTGGATACTGCATATGTTGTTTTCTTATGGATCATGATTTCATTTGCTTTAATTGAAATAGCAGACCGGAGAGTAGACGATTTTGATAGTGAATTTTTTATCTCTTCATAATGAATTTTATTACAATTCCCATTATGTACGAGGTTTTTGATGAATTCTTGAACTATTGCTTTACATTTCAGCGTTAGGCAAATGTCATTTTATGTAAAATAAATAATATATATATATATATATATATATATATATAATTTGTTGCTTATTTTCTAAGCAGGGGCAATGGAATTGTTCAAATTGGACATGTTTCTGCCTTACCGAGTTCCGATTTCGTTATGTTTTACTGTATATGCACAGCGTGAATCTGAACTCAATGGCAACAAATAGAACACACACAATGGAAAGAGAGAACACACATAGTCAAATTCAAAATACCATACAACGAATGGTTGTAACTCAAGCAGTTAAGCTCTCAGGGCGCTTTCTAATTGTGGAGAAAACCCTGTCGCTGCACAATTTAGATTTCTATAGCAATTGCATCTGCAACACCATACATGAAACACGTGTCCGCCTTTTCCTGATTAGTAAAATCAGCCATTCCTTTCACAACCCACGGTAGAAATGATGATGCGTGTGAAAAAAAAAAAGATTTTATGTGTTTACTGACAACAGTTCGTCGCTTGTGATACGTCCATGCACTGTATGACAAAAACTGCTTTCTTAGATGTGTTCTCTTACGTAAAATGTTGTACATGAGTTCTGACTCACAGTCAATTTCTCCGAAGGAAATTTGTCCCAATATAAAATCCCTCCCCCTCTCTCTTGAACTCAGTTGTTTGTTAAATAAAGTTACTGAATTTGAATTACTTGATTTATTCTTCTAATTTTCATTTATATTAGCATTCTAGTTAGTAACAATATTCCGCATAAATAAAATCGGAAACTATTTACTAGATATTATGTAGTAAACAGGGCTCTCTCCACAATCAGAAAGCGTCCCGTAGCGGTTCACTGCTTGAATTATGACCATGCATTGTATGGTGTTTTGACCTTGTCTTGTTTTGTTCTATCTCTACTTAAAGTTTTCCCACGAACTCTGATTCAGCTGTATATTTATGTAAATTTATAATTATTTATAAAATCGTATTTATAAATAATTATAAACTTTTTAACTAAAAAAAAATCAGACTTCATTTACTTTATTTTATATTAAATTCAAAAATTTGTCAATGACTTTTGGCCCAACCTGTATTAGCTTACAAATACCCCCACCGTAAAAATTAAGTTCTTCAAATTAAGTGAGAGTACCGCAGAAATCTTGTGTGAATTTAAACGATTGACAATTTGGATTTTTTTTTTTTTTTTTTACTGATTGTTTACGTCATAGAAGTTCTTGACGATTAAAACATTGCTTTTTGCTTTTCTCTACAACAGTCCTAGAAAACAAAACTGTATAAAGAGGGATGAAAATCGTCGGGTAACGATTTTCTAGCCAAACAATAGCACTACGCCTCTTGATAAAAGTCGTTTAAAATTAAATATTTTAAAGATGTTTATTTTATTTTTAATTTTTAAAAAAGTACTGTATCAATTTTGATGAAATTTACATGGGAACAGTTCGTGAGTAGAAAAAGTTCGAGTATTATGGAATACCATTTACATTTTAATTTGTAAGTCAACATTAAAAAAAAAATTGAGATACATTAAAAGTTAGTACAAACTTTGAGCTTTTGAACTTAAGTACAAACTTTGACTATTTCTTAACACATTTTTAACGCGTTCGAAGTGGAAGAAAAAACACATATCATTATTTAGATGAAAAGAAGAATTTGGTAATATGAACAAGTCGGGTAATGTGGAATAGTAGGTTTATAAGGCATATTAAAATTGCAAGAAAACAAAGATTTACAAGGATAACCAAGATTATTTAATAAGTAAATAGTGATACATCATCTAAAAATCATCGGATTCTTCGAAAAACTGTTCAAAGTTTTACAAAAATCGTAAATGTGTAGTTTCGATCCCCCACATCGCACACACTCTCCCATCTTCTGAATATTTTCCATTGCAAAAAACAGGCACACTTCATCTTCTTCATTTGGTGTATAACATGGTAAAAAGTCCATCTATGCACAATTACAATTCTGGGTCAAACACCCCTCTATCTCAATTTCGAAAATATCTTCTCCCTTTAATTACAATTAAGGACAAAGAATCACTTATTGCATGAATTTTATTAAAGTATATTAACACTTTAGAATTAAATATAGTATGTTTATTACAATGGCATAAAATACACTATATGGCCATTAATCACCGGACACTTTCAATTTTAGACATTTTGTCGAATATTTAAAGATAAATTTGTCGGATTTTCCTGGAACTTCAGGATTATGAAGAATATGTGTGACTTCATATTTATCAACAGTTATTTGATCAGGAAGACAATTTGGGGGCCAGCAAAAAAATCACAGAAAAAAATTATATTTAGGGCTACCCTGTAAAATAAAATGCACGAAATGATCTATCGCTATAGATTACGACTATGTGGATACTGTACAATATGTGTATTCACTTGTGGAAGACTAGAACGTGTATTCATAGAGATACATGTATTTTTTGGAAAAGTTCAAAAAATTCTGGCATGTTTTTTGCTTATATCATGCACGCTTTTCTACTAAATTTAACGCCAGTTTCTGAAAATTTGACAAACTGTAGTAGAAATAATATAGTGCAATTGGAATGTAAATATATTAAATATTTGATGAAATATGAGCAGTTGTATGAAATATTTTTTATCTGCGCATGCGCGCAAGATAAATATTTTTTTTCATAATATAATAGTGAACTCTAAGGAGCAACTCATAAAAAAAAAAAAAAAAAAAAAAAAAAAAAAAGGCTAGTCAGATATCGTGAAAATTCAGAAATATAACGGCAATAGAGTGAGCCGATTTTTAGATACTTTCTAAAAGCTGCTGAATGATATAGGATTTTCCACAAATTTCCATTTTTTATTAATTGGCTTTCAGCAAAGGTGTTTGTATTTAATGAATGCCAACGAGTAGATTTAGAAGAAATGCGTAGATTTTGATACTTCTTTTTTTTTTTTTCTTGGATTAGGTTCATTCTGTTGGTTTTCTAAGGAGAACTAAAGCATCAATAACAAACGAAAAATAAATGAAACTTAAAAATGACAATTTATGGAAAACCCCCTATCATTTAGCTGTTTTTGAAAGCAACTAAAAGTCATCTCACTCAATCATCCACAACTTTCCGAATTTTCATGATATTTGATTGGCATACAGTTGACTATGAAATCATGAAAAAAAAAAAAAAAAATTTTTATCGTGCGTGCATGCGCAGATAAAAAATATTTCATACAACTACTCATATTTAATCAAATGTTTGTTATATTTACATTACAATTGCACTATATTATTTCTACTACGTTTTGTCAAATTTTCAGAAACTGGCGTTAAATTTGGTAGAAAACCCTGAATGATATAAACAAAAAAACATGCAAGAATTTTTTGAACTTAAAATCTATATCTCCATGAATATACGTGCTATTCTTACACAAATGAATACACAAATTGTACAATATCCACATATTCGTAAGCTATAGCGATAGATCATTTCGTGCATTTTATTTCACAGGGTGACTCTAAATATTATTTTTCTGTGGGGTTTTTCTTTTTTTTACTGGCCCCCAAATTGTCCCGCTGATCAAATTCCCGTTGTAAATATGAAATCGGACATTCTTCATAATTCTGAAGTTCAAGGAAAATCCGACAAGTATATCTTTAAATATTCGACAAAATGTCTAAAATTGAAAGTGTCCGATGATTAATGGCTATATAGTGTATATTTTTTATTTCAACCAAACATACCCTTTTTATTTATTTTATCTCTATATGAAATATTCTATGCCATTTTAACACATTTACATGAACAATAAAATTCAGAGATATTTCTATTACACATCAAGGGAATTAATTAAACTTTATAATATTTTACATAAATGACAAAAAATAATTTTTTTTTTCAAATTAACTGTTTGAAAATATAGAAAATACCATTTATAAATAATCGAATATTCAATATTTGATTGTAGTTATTTTTAACTTAAATCATAATCTTTTATGATAAAGATAAAATGAGGTTTTTTTTCCCATTTATGTAAAATTTTATGTATACAAAATTTTAGTTATATTCTTTATCTATTAATTATTCTATTAAATCACCGCGGAGATCTTTAAAATCATATTTAATTTCTGCCATAGCGTAAATAAAATTCAATCATTTGAATCAGTACCCTCTACACATTATTTTAACATAGTTTCTAGTATTCCAATAAAATTTGAAGAAGGCGCATGCAAGGCATTTTCATTGAAAAATATTTAGAAAAAGAAATGTTCAGTTAAATTATTTTAAGTAAAGAACGTATTTGGAGCATTGAAAGAATTTAAAGAAAAACTTTGAGTACTTGCCAAATTACTGAAGAATTTCAACTCTTTCTTAAGGAAAAAAAAAAGTACTTTTACAATGCTTAATCTAATTTAGAGTTATAAGAAGAAAAGTGCAAATGTTTATGCTAGTTAGAAAACTAATTAAATTTGTGGTTTCATAAAAATGTAGCAGTCATTTAATTTAACGATTTACATATTACAAGAATGGATATTTTTAACTCGTTCACTGCAAGTGCGTGGCACAGACTCACGTGCAACTGCGCAAGTACGTGGGACAGACGTGATGCACTTTAGGTCCAAACCGAGAAAAAAAGGTAAATTCCTAATTGGGCAATTTTTCTAGGGGGTGGGCGGCGGGGTGGTATAAAAATTAAAAAAGTGTACCTTTTTGAAAATGAATAAAAGGGCTATTTTATTAACATATTATTTCCCACCTTAATTTGAACAGTTTTGTAATTTACATTGCTTACTGATCTCCAAAAGGTAAAAAATTAACGCGCGTTTTAATCTTTTTAGAACATCCTGTATATTGTGTTAATAAGATGACTTTCACCTGAGTTTATATAATGTTATTAATAATCGTGCATCCAGATGAAGCGTTTTTACTTTTATGAAACGTCTTGTGCCAATATTGACAAAATATTTTTACATTTTATAGTTTACCTGTCACACTATATCCATGCGGAATGTTTTACTTTATGAAACACCTTGTATAGATATTGATTAAATACTTTCAGTGAATCAACTACGTCCATGCAGATATTTATAGGTTTACAAGACAATATGTACTGATAATGATTAAATGTCTTTATCTTTTATGAATTCCAAACACCCATATAATTTTTTTTATACGTTTGCGAAATACCTTGTCTTGCTGATCAAGTATTTTTGTGTGTTTTAACTCAATGAATAACCACGTATCCAGCCTAAATTATTAATGTTTACAAAAAATCTTGTAATGACGCTGATTAACCTTTTTATACTTTTTGCTTTACGAATCAGCTTATATCTATGTTGTGTTTTGAGGATTTTATAAACCAACCTACCCCCCCCCCCCCCCCAAAAAAAAATAAATAAATAAATAAAAGAATTACCAATCAGTAATCATTTAAAAAGTAACAGTTAATTTCGGTCGTTTGAAAACTGCCTCTAAAAAGAAATTAGAGCTCATTTCCTAAATATAATAAAAACCTCACTTTAAAATATGTTAAAGTATTTGTGCAAATTTTTCCATAAAACCACTAATATCTTTCCATAACAATCACAAACCCTCTAACTTCACTCCTGTGAGTAACTAATTTTAAATTAAAACTGTCAATCCTTTAAGACAGGAAGATTTTCTGTAGAAGTGAAAAGTTTTGGTGGTTTCCCTTTATTAACAGAATCATATTTGATTAAAAAAAAATAAAAAAAAAATACCCGATGTCAGGTTATGACAAGGGAGGATCCACGTAATTCTGTGGGTGCAGACTCGATTTTAAATTGTACAAAAAGAGGAAAATGTATTCTCTTTTTCTTTAGGATCACCTACACAACTGTGTTGATCAGGTCTTAAAGGGTTAAATGTAACATCATTAAAACATGCTATTTCAAAAAGTGCCATAAAGTTAATTATAAGCATTTATAAAAGTTATTTTCTAATCGCCCACTAAATTAACGTAGAAATTTGTACAGTTCAATTATCACGTTGAATTTAAATAATGAAAGACAAAGCCATATTAATACTCGAGATATTTAACCGAAAAAAAAATCCTCCCATTTTATGTTTTTCAAATAATATTATTAAAGAAATAAAATGTAAAATTGAACAGATTTTTCCCCCCCCACAGAATAAACCGGAAAACATTTGTAAATAGAATTTCAATAAAAATTTCCCTGTCATTTTTTGAATTTCAATGAATGATAAGTATTTCTTTTTAAAGCATTGGCATCTATTTGATCGAGACACTTTTATTTGTCAAAAGAGTTTTTTTATGCTGAATATTATTTTTTAAGAGGTGAATTCTCATGGATATGGGAGAAATCTTTCAAAATTATTTAATCTAGGTTTTAAAAGCCGAGACGGAATCGTTGAAGAAATCGTTGTAAAATGATTTTTTTTTTATATAATTCTTTTTTTTTTTTTTTTTTTTTTTTTACATCCCATAAAAATAATTAATCGGTATTAAAAAGTAACATTGATAGTGGAAAAATATGTCCGTGTTTTTAAATTTAAAGTAACTTTTTTTAAAGTAGTTTATTTTTTAATACATTTTATTTAATTACTTTCCGAAGGTTCTTTGAAAAATTATTTTTTAATGTGTTTGAAAATAAGTTAATTTCTTTTTATAAGATACCCTAGTAGCAAACCATTATTGATATTATTATTTTGAGGCACAATATTGCTCAAATATTGCAATCATCGGAAATACTTCCAATGAAAAATTAATATTGGTTAAATATTGGCGAAAATTTAAAATGTTGAAAATGAAATGGTAATATAAATACGTACTGGACAATTGCACCATAAAATGTACTTAAAAACTTCGTATTCAAACTAAATACATATTGCTAAATGGTACACAAAACATATAAATGATATTACGAAAACATCAAAATAAATTACAAATCTAAATGGTACTATTACTGAAATATTTTCAATGAAACGTCAGTATTGCAGAAATATTGGCTTTAAATTGGAAATATTTGCTATAAAATGGCAAAATATTTCTTTCAAATATTGGTGCGATATATGCAAAATGTAAGTATACCAATAAAGGCAAACAAGCATATGAATGTTGGACACTGTCTCATCAATATTGAAAATATTTGGCAATTAAAAAAATATTGGCCAAATATTGTTTTATTTCTACAGTTGCAACGTTTCCACCCAGGTCTGGAACTAAAGACCATCTCTTTTTTCGCGACAATTATTTGACCATTGAGGTATCTGAATATTTATCTGTAGCAAATCTTTTGGATTTTCGACGGTCTTTACAAGGATATTGCCCCCCCCCCCTTTTTTTTTTCAAATAATAATCGGTCAAGTGCTAGTATTACTCGCGCACAGAGGGTTCCATACAATAAATATATTATTAGTAACTTTAATATTATAAAAAATCGTTGCTAAAAGAATAATGACCTTTAAAGATACGGGTGGCGTATTGGGAGCGCCACTCAATGCAAACTAGTCGCGAAACCAAAAGTAATTGCGTGACTAATTCTATTTAAATTAATCTATTTTTAACAATTTGACATTTATTGCTTTTATACTACTGGATGGTCCATATGTTGGTTCTTTTTTTATTATGAAAGAAAACGCATTTTTATGAGTGAAAATCGAAAGTTTTTATTGAACATGGAAGGTGGGTCTATGTCATTTATCTATGGAATACAATATTGCACATGTGGTCACCGCGGCTCCGCTTACATGCCATCATCCGAACATTAAAATTTTTCGATGACTTTTCCAAGAATGAGCGGATCCATGGCCAAAATTTCACCCCGAATGTTACGTTTGCGGTCTTGGATTGTGTGGGTAGCATTGGCGTACACTTTACTTTTCGGAAACCTCCCAAAAAATAATCCATAAATCGCACGATCTTGGCGGTCAATTCACATCAGAATTTTTGAAATCACGCGATCTGGAAATTTCTCGTTCAATAAGTTGATGGTTTGGCGAGCAGTGTGTGCCGTTGCACCGTCTTGTCATACAAATGGCATACATTTGACAGTTTATACATGAATGACACATGACAGCTGACAATAATAACCCGTGAAATATTCATAGTTCAAAAAATAACCAACAGATGGACCACCCAGTGCTACGGACCATTACACAAATAGGGGAGATGGGGGCACATGTGAACATGGGGCAGATGTGAACATCGCAATTTTTCAAGAGTTATTATAAGTTCTTTTATTTGATAAAAATTACTAAAGATGATAGCACCTGTAGACATATGGTAAAAAAGTTTTGAAGCTATTTGGCATTTTATTTGTCCTCTGTAGCCAAAACACTGTTTTTAGATCTCAAAAAGTGAAATCTTTGTTCCAAGTTGGTAAGCGAATAACTTTATTTATTTATTCATTTATTTGAATTTGAGTGTTTTAACATATACTATGAACACTAATAAATATTTTTGATAAAGTTCTTTTTCTTCTAAAATTGAGAAATGTTAATTATTTATCAATTTAACAGAAGCAGCAATGTGGGGCACTTGTGAACAGACTAGTTGGGGGCAGATTTGAACAGCTTATAAGTACCCAATAATCATTCTGTGATTCTGTTCTTTTCAGTTAACTTAATGAGAAATAATATCAGTTCCGTTATCTATAATTTTCCTGAAATAGAAGATATTTTTTTCACACAAAGTTGATTTTGTATTGAAACTTCCACAAATACATAAAGAGCAACAAGTTCGTTTACGTTCAGTTGTACTTTAAATAAATTTAATGTTTTCTAAAATGTAATAAGTTTTATGTATTTATTTTACTAAACGGTTTACAACAATATTTTTTATGCATTGTTAATACAAAAGAACACCTTGAATCTTACAATCTTGAACAATTTTGCAAATTTTTCTATTACATTCGTTCTAAATTTGCAATGATGGCTTATTTCCATCTCTAAAACAATTATGTATATGATGCTTTGAATGCAGATAGATATCAGTAACATTTTAAGAAAGTAAAATTTTTAAACTGGTAACTACCGTAAAATCCCGATTGTAAGCCACCTCCCCCCTTCTTTCAAAAGCAAAAGAAGTTAGGGGGGAGGGGTTATAGACGAGATTTTTTTAATCATTAAAAATTCCTTCTTTATCTATAATTTACAAGTAAATAAGGCAAATACAGGAGTGAAAAATCTTTCGTATTTCGGCAGGTTTCCAATAAATAGTATGTAAACGCCCCCTCCCTAAAATTCCCCCCAAACAAAATTTAAAAGTTTTAATTTATTTTTTATAATTGCTTCTTTTTTTTTATTATTATTGCAACAATACTTAATGATTCATCTAAGTCTCCCCCGTCAATTTTACTTATTTTTATTTTATAGTCTTTTGCTTAAGTATATCCTAGAAAACTAGAGAAATATATATATATATATATATATAAATTTTCCTTTATGGTGAATTTAACAGGTAATATAACTAATGATTACGACAACAAATGAATAACAGAATAAAAAGCATGTCAAAGGATATTTTTTCCTTGTGTTCACATATGCCCCACGTGTGTTCACAATTACCCCGCTGATGGGGCACATGTGAACAATTTTTTGAATTTATAAAGCTATTAAAAAATTTAAGAAGCGCTATACAGGTGATTTTTAAAAAATTACCATGTGTAAAAGAAAGTTCTGTTTACTTTATGGAGTAGTTTTGGTTTATAGAAATTAAACCAGTTACTAGAAAAAGCTATATTTATGCGAACTGTTCTCATGTGCCCCGATCTCCCCTATATCATCTTTATGTAGGTCCAAACCGTCCGTGTCTTTAAAGGTTAATATCTCGGCTAATTACTGTCATTTTTTTTCGAAAATCATTATCAACAATACTTTGATACTTCCGCGACAATAGGATACCCAGAGCGCCCCTCACTTCTGTTGCTGAGCACCAGCAAAGTAATACTTGCGTGTAACACAAAAATGCGATTTTCTCAAATTATGTAACCTAACCTAGGGTAATCGCTATAGTTTTTCTGCAAGGTCTAAATAAAATTTTACTGTCCCTAATTTTGTCATAATTTTAGTTTCAATAGATTCGGAAATAGAGATGTTTTTTCCATTACATTTTCGACGATATCTCTGAAAATATAATACCTAAAATTAAAACAAATGTATTTTTGGGCATGTATGTTCGGCGTTACGAGAGCTTTCACATGATGCACCACAATAATATCACCCCCCCCCCCCCTCTCCAAAAAAAATCAAGTAACTTAATTAGTCATTCCCTCCCTCTACATTTTCCCTAAATATATTTGTGAATTGTTAATAACACAGGCCTGCGAAATTGAAGTTTTTGAAAAATACAAGAGAAGTTTTCGCTGATTTTTATGTTATTTGGTGGGCTGATTTCGAAAATGACCTCCATTTCCCCCATGACATCAGAATTTTTTGTAACATCGATATCGATATTTTTACAAAAATGAAAAGGACAATTTTGGACAATTTTGCATGTGCTATCTGGCAACAGTGATTTTATCCATGTAAATCTATGTAAAAAAAAATCGATTCTTGGTGAGGCAAATTCATTTTTCAGTAATCGATTATTTTGTTATAGGTTTAAACGGTTTTAAACAACTGGGTCTATCGGAATGTTGTGTCGTGTTCGGAAAATCAATTCGTATCGGAAAGTTCTATCATTTAATTATTAGATATGGATTCCGATATCTAATGTCTTATAATTACCTGGCAGAATTTACCGGTACGAATTGATTTTTCCAACACGACAAACTTTCGAATCGACCCAATATTTTTCAAGAAAATGTGACTTGATCGAGTTATTTCATTATTTGTTTTTTAATTAGCACCAACAAATACATAAAGTTCAGCCATCAATACCCTTGTATTTTTTACATCGCAGGCCTGTGTAATCTATAAAATGTGGGTCAATAGCCTTTATTACTTCTGCCAAATTTGAACTTTCCACGTTTCCTAGTTTACGAGATAAACGATTGTGACAGACAGACACACGTGTGATTATATCGCACCCTTGCTACAAAAGTGACATAACTCAAAAAACTCCGTTTTTCAGAAAATGGAAAAAATTGTTTCTGGGCTGTGTAGGTAAATTTTAGTTTATCTAGTGATGTCATTCAGAAGAACTGTGCATATAATAATATTATAGATTGCCATTCTTTCAGATTTTTGTGATTTTCAACTAAAAATACCATTTTTTTGAGTTGTGCCTCTTTTGTCGCCCAACATAGACTAATGCGTATGTTATCATGTTGAGTTGTGACACTTTTGTTGTTTGTTTTCTGGACATGCAAAACTTTTGGTGACTTGACAGAAAATTGGGCTTTGAGTTAAGACGTTTCATTAACAAGGATTTATCTATTTTTTGTTATCTATAGGTAGTACTTCATTTTGAGTGAATGAATGAAGCTGGAAACATGATTGAATAATATTATTTTAATTTGACTTAACTTCAAGAAAATGCATTCCTTTGCTGTTTTTCAGTTATAAACACAGCAAAACAAAACAGCTCAAATACAGAAACATTAAGATTAATTTTTAACATTTAGTATAAAGTACGGGAGAGGGGGGCACATGTGAACAATTTTTACATTTTTGACTATTTCTCAAAATTGTTATGAGCTATTGAACCATAAGTTGATTTATATTAATATTTAGTATTTGTTTGTTCTTTTGGTGAAACTTTTGGATGCATTTATCAAGAATTTCTAACTTATATTATCATTCTAAAAATAGTCTAAATTTGTTCACATGTGCCCCGGTGGAGGGGTAGTTGTGAACATAGCTGGGGCACATGTGAACACATGCATAAATAAGACAAAAATAATTTTTCGTGAATAAAAACTGTGATAAAAACTAATTAGATGCCTCTTTTCTAGCTGTGTGAATAAATCAATAAATCTTTCAACATAGATTCAAGAAATTATTCGTAAAATTGTACACTAATATGCCTACTCCTTTTGAGTCACTTTTAATTGTTATCTAACTTCCAGTAAATTAAAACTGTGAAACAATCCTAAAAACATTGAATATATAGCTCAATGTTTAAACTAAAAAAATAATGTATTCACAGACTTAAAAAATACACTTGTGAACTGTTCACATCTGCCCCCATATGTTCTGTTCACAAGTGCCCCATCTACCAACTTCAGCCTAACTTATAAAAAAAGATATTTTTAATTCAAATAAGGAAAGAAAACTTTTTGTAGACTTACCTAATTAATGCCACTATAGAATGCAATGCTGATATTCTTCTTTAAAAAATGTCTTGAATGAATTTTTACTTCAATAACTTAGAAGACTTTTTTACTTCACACCTTCTAAAACAAACAAATTACAACTGCCAGAAATCAAAATGGCCTATTGTTCTGAAAATTCAGTCAAAAGATGGTACCAGTATTTCCATCAATTGGTAATTTTTTGAATTTTTTTTATTTCAAATTAACTGAGGGAAATATGTACTGCTCACATCTGCCCCATGTTCACATGTGTCCCCCTCTCCCCTACCTATTGACAGGGCTCTCGCTAAGGGGTGGATGGGGAGCCTCCCCCCCTCAAAACGTTCGTGAATACTCTTATACTTGGAAAGTTTGCAAATTTAGTTGGCAAATTTGTTTAAAACTTTCAGAAAAGCTATAATATACTTTTTATTTCTGATAGAATTGGCAAAAGTTAGAATTCAAATTGGGAATTTTATTAATTTTTTTTTTACAAATAAGAACTATATTATATTTTTTAATTGTGGTAACTTGGCAAAATTATATAAACTAGTTGGCAAATACTGAAATTTGACTTGGCAATTTAAGCCCCCCCCCCCCCCGAATAAGAAGTCTTAGCGATGACCCTGCCTATTCAGTTTACATATTTGTTTCATCTGTCCTTGAGTGTTCCTTAAGTGGAAGATAAGCACCCAGCTAATTAGTAAACTGCTTTTACTAGATATGCATTTAAATAACATTTTAATGTATAAAAACCTTTATCATTTGTACCTGTAAAAGTAAACGTAAACTGTTACGTTTGCAAAGGAACTAGGCATATAGTAATAATATTAAATATTATCATATATATAATATTATCATTAAATAATATTTAAATGCATTAAATTTTAATGCACCTGTTAAAAAACTTGTAAATAACAAACGTAAATCAGTCTTCTGATCTGGTTACAGATGAAAATATTTAGCTGCTTTATTCTAAAACATTCTTGAAGAACGAATAAAAATAAAATTTCGATATTATATTTTTATTAACGACGTCTTGAATATCCTTTTTTGTATTGTCAGGTAAGGGAATTTTACACGAACTAGCTCAACCGAATTTAAATCCTCTTGAGATCGTATATTCCTCATATTGCACACATTCACCTTCTTGAAAATCTCATCTGTGTAGGATGTTTTATAGAAAAATGCCCGACGTTGATTCTCGTTCGACACGGAGCATCTTGATTTCTTGTCACTTCACTTGCATTTTAGATGTGTCCACGTTGAAGTTGTTACCCCATTGTTCATGTTAGCAACTTCATATCATAAAAATCCTCGAATGTGAGCTCATTAACATGGTAAGGGAGTCCTGTTTTTTCTCCGTCTCTATCAATGTAACGTATTGATCTGGTACGTATATTGGGGGCGAATTTAAGGTGTTTTGCAATCTGCTTCTCAATGACGCTATGCACATTATCAACCTCGTTTTGAGAATGTTTGTTTATTAGAAATTTGTGTTATGCTTCGGATGCCGAAGCACTGTACCGCGTATGCATAAGCAGCAAGCAAATATTTATTTTTCTGTTGCCCACAACAATTGTTGGAATAAAATATCACATCAACGTAAGTGTTTTGGGCTCTTCCCATCAAGGATTTAAGATATTGAATCACACTACTTCCGTCAAATAATTTCCCAAGTTTAATCCAAAGCACCACTACTTTTACTTCCAGCTACATTTGTATTACTAAAGACATATTTGGGAAGGATAAAGAAATGTAGTCGTTGGTTTTACCTGGTTTGAACCTTAAGTATGAAATAATTCATTTTTTAAATCCTTTTTTCGATTAGATTTACTCCATTTCAAAAACTCCTTGCGCGCAGGCAGCCTGATTTACGTACTTGAACACACCGACAGACTCTTCTATTTGAAACGAAGGGCTGTATTTGAATGAATGGAACGGCAATTAATGAAAATATTCCTTGACGAAGACAGCGGGATCGCAGACCGAAGTAGTTGAAAATGTAAATAAAATGTATATTTTAAACTTGTAACAAATGTATATTTTTAACTTGTAACATATGCACTAATATTATCTGTCACCTTTTAAGTTAACTGAGACCTTATTAAAGTTCATATTGCGTAGCTAAAGTGAGTTTAACAAAAACCGCACCCCGAATTTTGCCCTGTATTGTTACTTTTCCTCGTTTGAAACATCAAAAGAGACACATTTAGAGTTCCAACCGACAATTGCACCTAACTTGATCATCAAAAATTCCACAATTCAAAATAGGAAGCAGAAAATATTTAAACATGAATCATCTAGACTGTCACAATTCGAAATCATTTGGAAGAACATAATCATCATTTGAATCATGAAAAACGTCACAACTCAAAATAATGCACTTTTGAACTCGCGTTCACGTATAAAGGTTAGATCACAGCTGAAGATGTGGGACTTGTCTAGAAGGGTCAGTAGTCATCTGATAAACTTGAAAAAAGACACAACTGCTACCTGGTGGCTAGATTTTTAGTGCACTATCTGGTACCTTAGGTGGTTGATAGAGGCGCAAAAACCAAGCCGAATGGCAGCCATAACTCAAAAAGCCAATTTTTGAGTTGTGACACTTTTGTAGCAAGGGTGTGATATAATGGTTCCGTTTTTACTTTCTAAGTACGGAACCCTAAAAACATTGATAAATAAGATTTTATTGGGCGTTGGTAAGCATTTAGAATATTTTGAATATACTTAAAAAATAAACGTTTATATGTAAAAAATAAAACTATAGTACGGGATTATTCTTTTTTTATGAATTCTAGATGTAAAATAATATGAGATATTTCAGCTATTAGACGTTAAACTCAAATAACTTTGAGAAGTAAACCAAATAAGACGTTTAAAGTAGATTACTAATTTCGGGAAAATGTATGGTTTGTTTTAAATATTTTTATTTAACTAATCGAGTTTAACATTACGTTGTCTTTTGTGTCACTATTCTTCACATTGCTATGCGGCATCATTTGCATGTCTTACGGATAAGCAAAAGTTGGTATGGAAATATTAAAATTTTCTGTGGAATGATGCTGTTCAGGGTATAAAAGGGTATAAATCGCAGAGAAGACACTAACGGTTTGATAGTATCGCGCTGGGTAAAATTAGAAGTTATTAGATTGAAGAGGAGATTAGAAACCAAAAGCATTTAATCTCGAGCTTGAACTTAAAAAGACTGAATTGTTAAATCACTGAAAGACAATTAACCCGGGAGAACTCGCTAGTGAGAATGCCAATTGCTTTTCTTTTACTTTACATTAATATAATAGCAACTTTTTTTGGTTTGCTTAGTAATTTTATTCACAAAATAGGTAAAATAATTGAAAAACATTTTGAAATTTTAATTAAAATGAAAAATGATTTAAATAAGAGTCTTATAAAAGTACGACTGTGAGAGAAAATCTCATGCAGCGAGTTCTCCCGGGTTAAGTTTATAATAAATTGGTAAAATTCAAGATTGTTTTATTTTTCAATTTCTAAAATCATCTAAACTTAGATAAGCTGATAAATAGTTAAATTCGGTTTAAATACTCAACTAGTAACTTACATCTGACAGTGATTGAAAACTCAACGCGACAATTGGTAAAACATGTTACCTATGATTAGCATGCTGTGAAATCTCTAAAACTGTTTTGTTTATTCTTCTATGTTTTATCGTCGACACATATAGTTAAACATATCAGATTACAAGCGTCAATCATATATTGCTCGTCGTAACATTTTCCCTGTGTTTTAAATGTGTATGTCTAACATAGAAAACAATTTCAGTGTGCTCCGAAATGACAGGGCCCCACCAGTGGCCGAGAGGTTCTGCTCTCGAAGCTGGTAGACGGGAGGTGCTGGGTTCGATCCCAATCGCGCCCGTCGGCCTAATCGTTCGGAGTTTTCGTGGTTTTCTTCGAGCCTTGGTTCTCCAAGCGTTAATACGGATTAGGTTCCTTTAGAAAGACCTCCACGGAAGGCACTCACCCCCTTAGGGCCCATATCCCACGTGCAGATAATTGGCCGACATAAATACAACCAACCAACCAACCGAAATGACAGGAATTTATCATCCGAAATATTCAGAGAATTGTCACATTTCATATCCAAAAATACTCCTTGGTATTTTTAAAATTATGAATAAAGAAATGTTAAATTGAACCATAAAGCCTAAAGTATATGTTTTTTACTAGCTGTTACCCGTGACATAGTTCACGTAGCTTTAAAAGAAAGATATATGTATTAAGCAAAACATTTCACTCCCTATAATTAAAAACATATATGCCAACATAATTAACCAACTCTTCGTCTCATTTTATATGAGACAATATGGTATTTCTTATTTATACGGGCCTTACTCAGTCATAAAAAAGTGAAATTTTGTGCCAACATGTTCCTATGTTCATATCTTTTAAACAATCGCGAAAATGACACTGCAACCAATGAGTAAAAAGAGGGCCAAGTAAAATCGTCGAAATTGATAAATCTCGCTTCTTAAGATAAAAAAATAACAATGGGGGAGAGTTCTACAACAACAGTGTATTTTAGGTGGTATTTGGTTTGAAAAAAAAAAAAAGCCATTTTTAAAAATGCAGCATATTTTTACTTTTTTAAAGCTAAAAGAAATGTGGAATTAAAATCCGGTTGCCAAACCACGATTCGCAAACATGTCTCAAATGAATTAATTTTCATACATTAGACAGACTTGACTATACTTAAATTAAAAAATATATAAAAACATTTAATTAAAAACTAAAAATACAAAAGACGTTTCGCTGTGCAAACACACAGCTTCATCAGTACACAATCAGCTACAGCAGAATATCGAAACATGTCCTGGACACAGTCAAAAACAAGGTTAAAGTTAACATTTAACTGATGTTACCGGTCTCTCAGACCGCGGCTTTTTTCAATTTTTATAGTTTAACTTCTAATTTTCAGTTTAACTACAAATAGGGGAGACCGGGGGAATGGCGACACCTTAAGGGATTTTAATTTTTTTCACCTAAAAAAAATGTGTATTTTTTAATAGCAAAAATTTTAAAGCTGAATCATTATCTTTAGTATCTGTATAAATTTAACCGTAATCATAACTGTAAAGTAAGCACACATAAAAAAATTTTCTTTCAACCTCTGAACAGTGGCGGGATTACCCAGGACACTGGGGTAATTCCGCCACTGTATCGGGGTAATGACGCCACTCTGTAATGACCTAGTAAATACATAAAATGGATACTAGGAAACACATAACCTACTAAAAATGTTTAGAGACAATAATTTATCAAAATAATGAATAATTACAATGTTCCTTAAGCTAGATTTATTAATGTGCTAAGCTTACAATTTAACTTAAATTGGAAAAGTCACCCTTTGCCATGGTGGCGGCATTACCCCGAGAGGACAATACAGTAGAAAACCCCCAGCAAAGCCGAAAGAAGAACCGAAGATGTTCAACAAATTGCATCAAAATGTCGGCGAATGCATGTAGATTACGGGTAATATTAAGTATCTAATGTTTCAATAAAAGGTGCTTACCTCTACTCATTTGTAGCTCCAAAATAAGAAGCAACTTGATGAAAACTAAATTTTTCACTAGAACAAACGAACGACGTACAACAAAACCATTCTCACTCTAGGCACTGTTTCTATTGTTGGCCGCTACAGTGCAGGCGCAATCGTTATCTAAAACTGCCGTTAGTTTTTAAATTAGACGGGGTGGCGGCATAACCCAGAGTGGCGCCATTCCCCCGGTCTCCCCTACTACCGAAATTTGGTTCCGTTTGGAACTTTAGTACTATCACCAGAGACTTTTGAATAGGTGAATTTTAATTATAACAGTCCTGTACAAAAAGTTTAGCACAAAAACACAATTCTATTGAGTTAATCGCGTCTTTTATGCATCTGTCAATGGAGCGATCTCACAGACCGATTCACACTAGTTATGTGACAATTTCTATGACATCTGTTTAATCACTTAAAAACAAAAAAATATTCCATCAGGATCGCATCGGATTCGTTGAGTGTATAAGGGTATAATTTTGTAAACTAGCTCTCCATGAACAATCTATAATAAGTGCTGCAATTTCTCTTCAAAATTAAAGAATTTTTGAAGGCTGGGGTGTGGTCTGTTTCATAGGCATGTTATACTAATTTGGAGTTCAATCTTCCATTTTTAAAGGCGCCGACATGTTCTTTAAGTCTGATATCCAACGATCTGCTAGTTTCACCTATATACACGTTATCATAGTTACTGCATGGAATAATGTAAACCACACCGGTTGACTTTTTAACGTCATAATTATGTTTATGGCTATTTAAAAAAGAACTTAATTTATTTACTGGTTTAAAAGAAACCCCAATGTCAAAAGATTTAAATACAGATGAAACTTTTTCTGACACAGTGTTATAATATGGTAAAGAAACAAAAAAATGAGGTTTAATCCGCTGGAAAGGGGGGGGGGGGTGTGAATTCATGAACTCCAAAGTTTTCTTGAAAATTTTTCTGATTAGATTTTTTGGATAACCGTTATTCTTAAGATCTTCGTATATTTTATTTTTCAATTCCAATGAGTTCAACGCTACTGCAATACTTTATGGCTCTAAATGCTAATGTTTTTATAATGGAGATTTTGTGGCTAATCGGACAATTTGAATCAAAATACGTATACTGACCCGTTGAAGTTGGTTTTCTATAAACTGAAGTTGAAATTAACTGAAAATTAATGTCATTTTTCCTTTGAACAAGGATATCCAAAAATGGTAATTTACCATTAACCTCACGCTCGAGAGTAAATTTTAAATTTCTGCTATTAAGTTGGCTGTCGAGAGAATGTCATCCAGGTTGCTATCACTGGCTGCTATGTAAATATCATCCAAGTATCTTCTCCAAAATCTCAGATGGGGGCCAAGTTCATTAATAATATCTAATTCAATTTTTGTAGCACTATTTCGGAAACCACAACCGAAAGGGGGGGGGGGAGCCCATAGCGGTTCCGGGCAACTGTTTATGAAAACAATCGTTGAACACGAAACAATTTGAAGTCAAACAGAATCTTAATAAGTTAGTAATCTCATCAGCATTTAAATCATTATCAAGAGGAGGTTTCGGCCAGATTTTCTGTATGGTATTACAAATAAAATCAATATGAATTGAAGTAAACAATGCTACGACATCCAACGTAACCGTTTGGCCATAACGTAACCGTTTGGAAATTCAAAATCTTTCAAGTCTTCCATAAAGCGGAAAGTTGAATTCAAGCTGTAGTTAGAATGGATAGTAGGGGAGACCGGGGGAATGGCGACACCTTAAGGGAATTTAAATTTTTTCACCTCGAAAAAATGTTTATTTTTTAATAATAAAAATTCTAAAGCTGAATCATGATCTTTAGTATCTGTATAAATTTGACCGTAATCATAACTGTAAAGTAAGCATACATAAACAAATATTTTTTAAACCTCACCACAGTGGCGGGATTACCCAGGACACTGGGGTAATTCCGCCACTGTACCGGGGTAATGCCGCCACTCTTTAATGACCTAGTACATGCATCAAATGGATACTAGGAAACACACAACCTACTGAAAATAGTTAGAAAGCAATGTAATTGAGCAGAATAATGGTTAAGTTTACAATTTACTTCATATTGCAAAAGTCACTCTGCTGAATCGGCTCCACTACATTAAAATGAGGCCCTTTCTCACCCGATTTGCATGGCGGCGGCATTACCCCGAGAGGACAATATGGCGGAAATCCCCAAGCAAAGCCGAAAGAAGAACCGAACTTTTTCAACACATTGCATCAAAATGTCGGCGAATGCATATAGATTACGGGTCATATTATCTTAAATACCTAATGTTACAATAAAAGGTGCTTATCTCTACTCATTTGAAGCTCCAAAATAATAAGCAACTAGATGAAAAGTACATTTTTCACTAGAACAAACGAACGACATACAGCAAAGTCACTCTCACTTTAGGCACTGTTTATATTGTTGGCCGCTATATTGCAGGGCACATTCACTATCTCAAACTGCCCTTAGTTTTTAAACTAGGCGGGGTGGCGGCATAACCCGGGTTGGCGGCATTCCCCTGGTTTCCCCTAAGAGGTTTCAATAACTTAGCCAAATAAACTCGAAAGACAATAAAGGGGAGATTTTGAAAAATCAATAATTAGGCTTAACGGAATATTCGGTTTATGTAGTTTAGGCAAGCCGTAAAATTTTGGAACTAATCCGGTATAACATTTCAATTTGGAAGCAAGATTAGTAGGAATTTTCTTAAGCTTTTCATATTTAGAGATAATTAAGTTCATATTACGTTGGACAGATTGTGTATTGTCCTTTTTTAAAACAGCATACGTATTCAGGTCATCCAAAACCCGGGTCCATTTTCTCGACAGCCAACTTAAAAGCAGAACCTTTAAAATTTACTCTCGAGCGTGAGGTTAATGGTAAGTTACCATTTTTGGATATCCTTGTTAAAAGGAAAAATGACATTAATTTTCAGTTAATTTCAACTTCAGTTTATAGAAAACCAATTTCAACGGGTCACTATACGCATTTTGATTCAAATTGTCCGATTAGCCACAAAATCTCTATTATAAAAACATTAGCATTTAGAGCCGTAAAGTACTGCAGTAGCGTTGGAATCCTTGAAATTGAAAGAAATAAAATATATGAAGATCTTAAGAATAACGGTTATCCAAAAAATCTAATCAGAAAAATTTTCAAGAAAACTTTGGAGTTCATGAATTCACCCCCCCCCCCCCTTTCCAGCGGTTTAAACATCATTTTTTTTGTTTCTTTACCATATTATAATACTGTGTCAGAAAAAGTTTCATCTGTATTTAAATCTTTTGACATTGGGGTTTCTTTTAAACCAGTAAATAAATTAAGTTCTTTTTTAAATAGCCATAAACATAATTATGACGTAAAAAAATCAACCGGTGTGGTTTATATGATTCCATGCAGTAACTGTGATAACGTGTATATAGGTGAAACTAGCAGATCGTTGGATATCAGACTGAAAGAACATGTCGGCGCCTTTAAAAATGGAAGATTGAACTCTAATTTAGTGCAACATGCCTATGAAACAGACCACACTCCAGCCTTCGAAAATTCTTTAATTTTGAAGAGAAATTGCAACGCTTATCATTATAGATTGTTCATGGAGAGCTGGTTTACAAAATTATACCCTTATACACTCAACGAATCCGGTGCGATCCCGATGGAATACTTTTTGTTTTTAAATGATTAACTATAACCTTGTTTTTGACTGTGTCCAGGACATGTTTCGATATTCTGCTGTAGCTGATTGTGTACAGATGAGGCTGTGCGTTTGCACAGAGAAACGTCTTTTGTATTTTTAGTTTTTAATTAAATGTTTTTATAAATTTTTTAATTTAAGTGTAGTCAAGTCTGTATATTAAGAATGTCTGAATTGTACCAATATAATTCAATCCCCTGAGGCTTAATTTCAATGCTGGCAGAGGGAAAATGCCATTACTTTGACACAATCATATCAAAACTTTAGATTTTATGAACGAATATGCAACTATCTTTTAAAAAACAAAGCAATTTTTAATAAAATTTTCTGAGATGAACGGCTTTAAGAACTAACACTCTTTAATTTTTTTTTCAGACCATGGAGTTAGTATTTGTTTAGTTTTTAAGAAAGAAAATAATTATTTCCGATAACCATAATGTCATTTTCACCATGAATAATTTTGCCGTTCACATTCCATTTGAAATTTATTTTCTTTTCAAACATATATTTTACTTTCTTAAAGTTTGAATCAAAAATATGCTATCATTATGTTAGCCATGCGCAGAAGATAAACCGCCAAGTGGTGTTCGAATCCCCATCAATCGTATTGGTTGCATTTCATTTAAAATACAATTCTTTCACTCATTTCATTTAAAATACTATTCTTTCACTCATTTCATTTAAATTTCAGAACTTAATTAAAAACACATTCTTTTAAAATACATATATTACATACATCTATACTAATAAAGGAAAGTTTCGCTCTGTTTTCGTGTCTGTCTGTGTGCGCTGGCTAGCAAAATCTACCGCACATAGAAGTCTGAAAATTTAGGTGAGTATAGTCCAAGACAGGTCCTGATGCACCTGAGGCTCAGATTTTTAATTTTTAAGGGCCGGGGCCCCTGGGACCCCTTTAAGTTTTTATGCACTAAATTGTTAATAACTTGCCCCCTTTTTATCCAATCTTCTTCGATTTGGGGGACCTTTCTCCATTTAATTATTCTCGTCTTTCTGGTCTCCAGATAAGTCCCTGGCCCCTTGAAGTTTTGTGCAAATAAAAGGTTAATAAATGGTTTCCTTTTAATAAGATCTTCATTTTTCCATTTACTTAGTCTCACATTTCTGCATTTCAGTTTAGATCCTGGGGGCCCTAGGGTGCCGTAGAGCCCGGTTCAGGGTCCCTTGAACATTTTGTGCGCCAAGAATTTTTCACTCCCTGATTTTCTCACCTTCTCAATACATAATTTTAAAGTTGAGTCTTGGACTCTTCTTCCTGAATCAACACTCTCGTATTTTCATTGGGACCTTGGGGTCCTTTTTTAAACATTTACCCAATTTTTTGTGCATTTCTTTAAAATATTATTCTAACGAATAATTCATACTCTGTGCTTAATTTTGACTAATTGAAGATCTAACGATCACTTAAAAATGTTCCGATTCACTAGCTTTTTTTTCTAACAACTTCTTACGCCTTCCAGCTACAATCGTCGGTCCCGTTTAAACGAATATTGACGGTTCCAGAAAAAATATTCTATTAAGCGGTATTTGATTAAACGGGTAATCATAACTGTAATATTTAATGTGTAATAAAAAGGCGAAATAACCATCTACGGTACATTTAATTAACAGCTTAATAAATCGTTAATAGAATAACATAAACTAAAATAAATACAAATGCTAATATAAAGTAAATACATATAAATTTAATGTCAGTGCATACATTTATATGGTTTACATCACACTTAATACAGCTCGTTTGAATTTGGTCAAAACTTTGCTACTTCTAATTTACGTTACTTATACCGACTTAAAAGAAATCGGTTTGTTTAAGTGGAATTTTAAAGGAATAAATATAGAGTTATTTTTCGAATGAGTGCAAAATATCACAACTACCATCTCGAGTCTCGAAGTGACGGCACATTGCCATAAAAGCCTGGTTAACAGTAAGAAGTCATGGTGCGGAGATCAAGATGGGGGAATCATTTGACCTGTCCATTATACACCTGCCGGCCGAAATCATTGCAGGAAGAACTGAAAATTTGTTTTCAGCGTAAAGGAACCGAAAATGATAAAAGCTGGAGGGAAATTCCAGCTGAAACGTGCTTTCCGCGTCTATTTTCAAACATCGGTCTCACAGTTGTTATTTGATTAAGCGGGGACGTTCGTAAAAGGTATTTGGTTTAAGCGGGGAAAATAACATAGAACCAGTAGGGTTAAATTCGGTTCCAGGGGATTCTATTCAAATAAGCGGGTTATTCGATTATCCGTGCCCCGATTAAGTGGGGTGGACTGTACTACAAGAACGACAAAAAAAATTTCAGACTTCAGCTACCACAAATTTTGAATATTAATCGCCTTCTTGGGGCCCTTTATGCAGCTTCTTTAAAAATGATCCGAATTGCTTGCAATTTTCTTTAACATAGTTCTAGCGTTCCGATTACTTTAATTTTCATTATTTGAAGATCTAAAACGCCAACTACTAAAACGTTTTAACACGTTTCCATGTTAAGGCCCTGCTCTCAACTATCAGTTGGACACTTTTGGGCCCCCTATTATAGCTCCCTTAAAAATGGTCTGATTCACTAGCTTTTTTTACTAATACCATCTTAGGTTCTCCAGCAACTACCAAAAAAAAAAAAAAATCAGACTTCAGTTACCAACAATTTTGAATATTAATCGCCTTCAAAGGGGCCCTTGGTGCAGCTTCTTTAAAAATGATCGGAATTGCTTGCAATTTTCTTTAACATATTTCTAGCATCCTCTGACTACTTTAAAAACTACTAAAATATATCTTTATACGCAACTGCATGCCACTTAAGTCCCTGGCCCCTTAAAGTTTTTGCACCATAAATTGTTAATAAATTGCCTCCTCTTAATCCGATCTTCATTTTTGGAACCCTTTTTCCATTTAGTTATTCTCCCGTTACTTTATTCTAGTTAAAATCCTGGGGCACCCTAGGCTTCCATAGGGCCCTGTCCGGGGCCCCTTGCACTTTTTGTGTGGCATGCATTTTTCCCCATTTAATTTTCTCGCATTCTTAATGCAAAATTTTAAAGTTGAGTCTTGCACTCTTCTCCCCGGACCAACACCCTCTTTTTTTACTGGACCCTAGGGCCCTGTTTTAAGCATTTCCCCCCATTTTTTGCGCATTTCTTTAAAATTTCATTCTAATGATTAATTCCTACCCTATGCTTAAGTTTGACTAATTGAAGATCTAAGTGCTAAGAACTTAGATCTTTAAACAAGTTTTACTGTTAGGGCCCTGCTCTTTACTATCAGTTGGCTCTCTTTGTGCCCTTTGTTATAGGCCCCTTAAAAACGGTCCGATTCACTAACTTCTTTTTTTAAAGAATTTCTTAAGTCCTCCTGCTACTACATGAATGACAAAAAAATTTCCCAGACTTCAGCTACCACCAATTTTTAATATTAATTTGCTTCTTGGGGCCTTTGTTGCAGCTTCTTTAAAAACTATCCGATTCTATTAAAATTTTATTTAACATAGTTTCAGCGTCCGCCAGCTACTTTAAAACTACAAAAAAAATTTCTTATGCCCAACTACATTCCAGTTAGACCGACCCCTGGGAGTCAGGGTCTTTTCTTCATACCTCAGCTACCACTTTTTCCAAACATTAATCTTCTTTTCAAGCATGAACTTACGTTTACAAACTACAGCCGTAAATTAAAAATCGTGTTGCTTTAAAGGTAACTTTAGATAAGGGATTTCATCCGTTTATTAAATATCGTGTTAATGTTAAAAGAAATTAGTAAAATTTACAAGGGGAGGGGTATTTTCCATCGCTTGGGGCGCATTCCTTCCTCGGATTCTAAGGACCCATTTTCAACGGGAATTGGTTAACTTAGATTAAAAATCCGCTACTATCTGTATTATTAAATTTTACCTTAGACTTCAGTTACCAACATTTTCTAACATTAATGGTACATTCTTTTTTTTATTATTATTATTATTACTACGAGGTTTGGCTCTCTCAACTTGGTTTTCGATTGTTTCTGGCACTTTAGGTACATGTGCCTTAGGTAACGGGGACCCAGGTTACAGGTTCGTTCGGAAAGAAATTTGTTGGAAACACTCTAGATGCTGCGGAAGGCAATGGGAGCTTCCGAAATTAGGTTCATTTAAAAGAATTTTAAAAAATATAAAATCCTACAAACTTCAGTTTTGCTTAAGGTTATTACTTACGGACCCGCAATGCCTTGGGGTTTGCTAGTTTAAAATAAACTAATTTCACGTGAAATACGAAAAGATAGAAGAAAGAAAAGAATAAATAAATAAAGAAAAATAATAAGAAATAATACCATTTTATTTCTACATCAAACCATATCCGTTTTATTTTCCATATATGACGTCATAATCGCCTGCTTTCCGTACTTACTCATATTCATGCATCTTGTATTATTAAGACATAATTGAAAATTTTAGTTTTATTTCTATATGACGTCATATTCATTCTTTCTTTTAAATTCTTATTTTTTATAATCTCATTTTTCTTTTTCACGTCAAAATTTTTCAATCGATAATTAATTCTTGAGGAGAAATTATTGCGGGTTTTCATTTTTTGGCAACGAGATAAAAAAGATGGTTAAATTTTGCAGGAAAAATGTCAATTGATTCTCTATGAAAATAATGAAATTTTGAATTAAGAAAAATATTTGGCTGAAATAAATAAAACATAGCTTATGTTTATTTCCTGGTTATAATCCATCTATATGCAAAGACACAAAAGCATTAATTCACCCGTTTTGACGTTGATTTGACTCAAGCATTCACACACACTTTCATATTTATAATATTATTAGGAAAAGTATATACTTAATACTCAAGATAACTTATTGTGAAGATGTAAATTATTTGTAGAATTTTGGCCATTTGTTGCAAAGTTTTAAAAATTTAGCTATAATGATGAAAATTTTGAACAAATGGCTTTACAAATATATCCAATGCTGAAAATAAACTAATAATGTTCATAGTTTGACAAATGTGTTGACTTATTTGTCCATTATCAGAGTTATTTGTTTTCAATGAAAAAACATTAATAGAGGCAGTATTTTAACATGAAAATCAATACTTTTTATGATGTAATGGCACAGAAAATACATTGGAGAAAAATTTCATGTCCCAAAGGTGTATTTTTTATGGAAGCACTGAAATGATAAGTATACTTCTTATGTCCCATAAAAAGTTTATTATATTAAATAAAAGTAATGCAGTTTTCTTTTCATTTAACACATTGCAGTATATAATTATTTGTTTGGTAATTATAATCCTGTAATAATACAAGTGTATTTATTACAAATTAGAATATATTATATCACAATATAATATAAATAATATGGTATAAGACAAGTATAATTCTTGCATTATTGTATAATGTCCCAAAGGGGTCTTTCATTAGAAAGCACTCGAATAAGTATACTTATAATGGCTCACAAAAAGGTTATTATACCAAATCAAAATAATACTGTTTCTCTTTCATGCAAGAGATTCCAGAATATAATTCTTTGTTTGACAAGTATAATACTATAGTAATACAAAGCTGTTACGAATCTGCAGCAAACTGCCTATCCTTACCCGTTTTTGTAGAAAACTGTTACATAACCGTATTTAATCTCTATTCTGACTAATGAGAACACTTCAAATTATAGCCAATTAACAATTTAGATATCACTTTTTGGTAATAATATTATGATTAGTAATGGGAACAGAAACAATAATACAGAATCATATTTCTATCCTAACCAAAAACATTATTTCATAGAATTGAGCATATAACGTATTATGCTTTGAATAAAAGAAAGACACTGAAATTTTATTGTTTTCATTAATTGGTATTAAGAAAACATTAAAAATGTAATTCGAGTATTACCCTCCAATCCTTTTTTGTTAAAGGTAAAGTATATAGTATACCGTACATTCCGGTGTATACGCGCACTTTCGATACCAGAAAAGTGATAGAAATTTACGAGGACGCGTTTTAAGGCGGTTATAAAAACGAAAGATTAAAAATTAGAAAAAAAAAATGATGAGCATAGGAATTGAAATTTCTAATTTAAAGAGCATGCAACAGTATTTTACAGTAATTTATTTACAAATAAATTATAAACGTATAAGCTTAATAATGTTAACTGTCAAATTACATGAAAAGTACTATGGTACTTTTCATGTAATAACATATGCATAATAACTATTAGTTATTATACTTTTAAGCGTTTTTTATTAGATTTTTTGCTACATGTCCCATGAAAAATCTTTTCATAGAAGGGGGTGTGCGGTAGTACCGTGAATATACAGATGGGTGACAAAATAATACGAACAGCCATGGAAAAGGCATGGTCCATTTCAGAGAAGCAGAACGCGCATATCACTTTGCACCCAATTCTGCCACCTAGTGGTTATGAAAGGTAAGGTATCAGTCTCTCAATATCAATCATAGGTGTTGCATGCGCTTACCATACGCTCTGGAAAACTAAAAAATGACTGACTATCAGAGTTCGAAAAGAGAATGATTGTTGGAATGCTGTGCGTAGGAATGATTGCTCCGTGACGGAAACAGCCAATTATTTGGGGCGTGCAAGGAGTACTGTGTCAGCCGTTATGACAGCGTACACGAAATGCGGTAAAGTGTCGTCTGCGAAGTGCAACAGTTGACGGAAAAGAAATCGTTCTGAGAGGGGTAAAAGAGAGTTCACGCATAGCGGTCCGAAAACGCAGACAATCTTTATCCCAGATAACCTGAGAGATAAATAGTAATCTCCAGAATCAAATTTCAGCAAAATGTGTCCAAAGGGAACTTCATGCTTCTAACATTTATGAAAGAGTTGCAATTTGTAAGCCATTGGTTATATCACATCATGCTTTTCAGCGATGCCAATGGTGTAAAACACACAAAACACTGGACTCCTCAACAGCGGCAACAAGTCATTTGGTCTGATGAATCAATCTTCACCATATTTCAGGCGATTGGTCGCATTTATGTGTGAAAAAAGTCCGCAGAAGCATTTTCTCCTGACTGTCTCTTTCCGACTGTGAAGCATGGATATGGTTCCCTTATGGTATGGGGTGCGATATCTTGGCGTGGCCTTGTGTCGCTTGTTACTCTGCCTGGTAAGGTTACAGCTGCTCACTATACCGATATTCTGGGGGATTAAATGCATCCTTTTGCCCATATTTTATTTACAGGAGAATGCCCACTTTATCAAGACGACAATGCTCCTGGTAAAATCCTCCAAAAATGGTTTGAAGAGCATGAGGAGGAACTAGGACCTTTTGCTTGGCTCTCTCAGTCTCCTAACTTGAACATTATTGACCATTTGTGGGAATATTTGGAATCAAAACTCCTTGCTCGATTTCCATCACTATGTACTCTTTTGGAATTAGAGACTGCTCTCCAGGAAGAATGGCTTTATATTCCTTTAAATGTTGTTCATAACCTCTATGAATCCATTATACGCTGCATACAATCTGTAATTAAGTCAAAAAGTGGTCCAAACCCCTATTAATAAAGTTTTTCTCTTATTTCATAGGTGTTCGTATTATTTTGTCACCCATCTGTACCTGAAGAAGGAAGAAAAAAAAAACGTACTCTGAAATTTTAGGTCCGCGTTATATGCAGGAATGTACGGAGTATACACAGGGTGGTCATAAAAAAACTCTCCCGATATATGAACCCCCAGCGGCCTAACCGCTCAGCCAATCGAAAAGAAATTTTAAATATACTTATTTGAAGGTATGCGTTCGAGATCGTGATTATTTAAAATAAGAAATCTCACGGTTACAGTGAAAAAAATTTCAAAATTTTCGAATGGCAACATTAATTTTTTTCATGCGCAAATTCATCAGCGCATTGAAAAACCATGAATGGCGTTGGAATGATACACGTACGATGAAAATTGCTGGCGCAAAAGAGTCGCAAAAATACCATTGCGAGGAACGAAGGAGTGGCTACGAGACATTTTTCAGCAGCCGATTTATTTTCACTTGTGAACTGAGTTATGTTGTAAGTTTTGTTTCAAAACGTGTTTTTGAGTTGTGTTTGTGTACACGTAGTGAAAATAAAAATATAATCATTTGTTTTAGATTGCTGAATATTACATTCATAGGAACTGATTAGGATTGAGTGCCACGATATTACACCGTCAATTTTAGTCATACGTGTATCGTTCTAATGCCATTAATGTTTTTTCAATGCGCTGATGAATTTGCGCAGGAAAAAAAGGTGTTGCCATTAGAAAATTTCAAATTTTTTTTCACTGTAACCGTAACCGTGAGAGCTCTATTCTTTAAAATCATCACGATCTCGAGTGCATACCTTCAAATAACTAAATCTGAAATTTCCTTTCGATTGGTTGAGCAGTTAGGTCGCTAGGGGTACATATATCGGGGAAGTTTTTTATGACTACCTTGTATATACACATACAGAGTGTTACCGATTTCGACCGACAAATTCAGAGGGGTGATAGTAAGCATCAAGAGGATGAAAAATTACTATAGAAAATGGGCAACCACTTGTTTAGTCACAAATACAGGGTGCTTCATCCTAACTGAACTCGGGTTGGCGGTAATAATTTTGATAAAAATAAAAATACTGCTATGAAAGTGTAACGATATGTACCTTGTTTGGTATGAAATGCGATAACATCACGAAAAGTTCTGGAAAAACAGGGTTCTCACGCAATCGACGATACCTTATGAACTGGTAATCTCAGTCCAAAATGTGAAGCGTCAAGTGCATACTGCTAGAGCGCATAATGGAAACTTCTACCATTTCTTTATGTTATCACATTTACAACAAAAGTGACCATATCTATTAAAAGCTTAGTTATAATATACTTCAGTCTTCTGAAAGTTATTACCGGCGACCCAAGTTGAGTTAGGGTACAGCACCCTGTATTTTTTATTAAATAGGTAGTTAGCGAAACCATGTTCCATTGCAATTTTTGTTCCTCTTGATGCCTACTATCAACCCTCTGAATTTGTCGGTCGAATTCGGTAACACGCTGTATATAAACATGTTTAAGAATATTACATTCAATACCAGAAATATTCAAACATTCATATTAGAAGAGCTACTGTTTATTTTTTTTTTAATATCCAGTATAATTTATAAATGTTCCAATGATTTGACGCTCATAGTACAGAAAAGTTTAAAATTAAAGTTTTCCCACACTTAATTTTTTTAGCTGTCTTATGAGGGAAAAAAATATTTCTTAACTGTTTTTAATTTTATCATATTCTAAATTAAAAATATAAAACAACGTTGTTAAAAATATTCTCACACTCAGCTATTTGTTCTCTTTGATGCTTGAACATTATAAAATATATTTTTTGAATTCCTTTTAATTTTTTGGCATTTTCGTAGAAGACCGAAATGAAATCAAATATTAACAAAAAACGTTACTTTTTAAATAGAAATATATTTTATTAAGGATGTTAAATTGTCCGATGAAAAAAGTTTCAATTTATTTTACTTTTTATTTAATTGAAGAACCATTGAAAATAATCATGATTCTTTTTTATTTGAGTTTATCTTTTTATAAAAGTTAATATTATTCTGCCTCGAATACTCTAAGTTTCGTGAATGAGAAACTTTTCCAGCTCGTCTGCGGGAAGACACTGATAAGCTTTTCATTCTTGACACTGAGAAGTAAAGCGGCTTTACTTTTTCCTTTTCAATGAAAGAAAGAAAATAAATATCTAACTAGAGTACTTATAATGAGACTTGATGAATAGAAATGAAGAAAAACTAAAACAACAAGAAAATCTTCCTGTAAGTGTTCTTTTGTGTGGAAATCTTTGAGGTATTATTTTGTACTAAATTACTCAAATATAGGGGGGAAAATATTAAAATTAAAACATATTATATAGCAATGGATCTATATTGTCGGTTTAGTTTTTCAGTAACTTTATTTTTGAAAATCCATGTTTTCTAGTAATTTCTAAATATTGATTATATTCACAAAATGTTTCTGTGCTTCTTTTTATTTAATGGTTTAGTCTGTTAATATATATATAGTTACAAGATTTTTTAAATTCGGCTTTTTTTTTTATCATTCTTTAGGGGGGGGGGGGGGGAATAAAAAATGTAAGTACGTACGCGCGCACACACACACGAAAAAGAAAAGTGTTATGTCAATGTTTTTGCCCATAGATATCCAAAATTGCACCTTTAGAGTAGCTTTAAAAGTAGAGTAGATGTAAACAAATTACAGCAATCCCGAAATTAGCATATTGCGTGTGAATATCACATTGTAGAAAACGGACATGTTTAAAAAAGTAAAATGAATATTGAGAAAATAGGGTGAAAATTCGTATAAATTATGTAAGGGAGGAAATTGCCGCTAAAAATTCGTAAATCAGTTTTGTTAGTGAGCGTAATAATGCGGTTTGGGTGAGGCAAAGTATTCTTATTCCATAAACACCTATTTTTAGTGGTTGTCACTGATGAGGAGTAGTTTATCTGGATTAATCTGGATAACTGGGAAAAGGCTGTTCACACACGATTGGAGCATTATGATTGCGACTCCATTTCATCAGAGTATTGACCATTCCGGAAACTTAGCAGAGGCTCATACGAATTTATGGCAGTCAGAAATTTTTGTTAATGCTAGTACTAAATAATCAAGACAGAAAGTGCAATTTTCTGTAATTCTCACAGCCTGCAGTAGTTTCTGCGAGAAATATATCTGATTTAAAATCTATTTAGTCTATTTTCTAAAATGTTGCATCAAAAGAAATAGAAATTCTTTGAACTTATATAGCATTACAAAATTTTTGATTTTCAATATCCATAATTATTGCAGAGCATGTCTGCACGCAAAATCGCTATATAAATTAACTGAGTTAGATACCCGTTTGTTTAAAAATGCATACATTATCAAATTAATCCGTTGCCAAATTTCTCTTAAAACGTTGGCACTGTTCGGGGAATCTCCAAAATCATGAGGATGACTTGTAAATCGTAAATGTTTCACATTGTACGAAGCTGTCTAAATAAGACTGCACTTGAAAATTCAGTGAAATGTGCGAACCTGCAAATACAATGATTCTACTTGGAAAGATATTATGTATGAACATGCATATCAGCGAAAGTTCCGCCTTTTTTAATGGATGTAAGAGGATAGGTGTTCTGTTTTTGCAGCATAAAATTCCAATTGGTTAATTTTATTAGTTTATGAGAGAATGAAAATCTAGAGCTACTTCCCGATGAAAGGAGGAAGAATAATATCCCCATAACAGTTGGTTTTCAAGCAGTATATGGGGCATTCTCACAATCTTTTGACTTTCATGTCCCTGAATGATATTTTTTTATTTAATACACTTTTTGTATTTTTTTTTTTATTTCATATACTGGGGAACATCCCATTGCATGATTGCATAACAATATTAACGAGATAAATAAGTTTTGGACGATGTTGGGGGTCCAAATACCTGGAAAACTCATCTACCGTCCCGTGTCCCTGATGCTGATTTTTAAGTTTGGAGCTGTCTCGATAAAATTGTTTCAATAAAAATAATTCAATGTAATTTTTTTCTGAAATTAGAACTATTGTTTTATATAAATATGTAGCTAAAAATTAACCTGCACACATTTTTAGGGTTGTTATTATTTTTTAAACTCTATCCCTGGGCTTTAGATTCCTTACCATCCCTCTTCTAAAATTATACAGAAAATCATTTCAGAGCCACAGAATTTCTTTCAAGTTTTTTTCTCATGCAGAAGTATGCTAGAGAAATAATGTCTAAAATTCTATGGCAGGAAATTTACTGTAGAATTTAAATCAGCATTTAAATATCAATTTCAAGCATTGTGTCTTTATTGGTAGTCTCACCGTGCCCAAGGTTTATTCCTGCACTTTTCGTGGTAAATAAAAAAAAAATTAATATAATCCAATGTTAACAACTGTTTCTAAAAATCAATGAACATTATGGCTATCACTTAGCCTTAACATGATTTTCCTAAAAATAGGTGGTAATTTTCCTTACCGTCCTTTTTTTACCATTTCGTCCCTTTTTTCGAATACCATCCCCTTTTTTTTGCCTTACCGTTCTTTCTTTAACACCCCTTTAAGACAATGTTATACAAAAATTCTGTATTAAAAGTACTACATTGTTATTATTTCTTATTTGATTGTCCTGTGGGTACTATGCAAATTCATTATAAGTAAAAATTTAGAAGAAAATAAAAAGTTATAGAGGTAAAATGGTAAGGGAAATTAAACTCGCAAGTTTAACCTAAACCTCAGTTAAATAAAAAAATTTTCGCTCCTGACCATTTTTTCTTTATTTTGAATCATTAAGGCATTCGTCTATCAGATTTAAATGTTATTTTATCAAGTTTAATTTTGTCAGATATTTTTCCACCCAAAGTCAAAAGATTGTGAGAATGCCCCATATCTTTATTCAACTGTAATTTTTCCTGTCCTAGAAAAAGACTCATTTAAGTGGTCAGATATATTCTGTCCACGGTCGGTCGATGATAAATAATGAAAAAACCGAGCTGAATTTAATCTGTAATTAAGGTGACAACCACAACTAGCAGGATATAGTTTTTCATTAAATAATGCATTTTCTTTCCTATTTTGTGTGTATTAAGTACTTTGTTCCGAGCATCGCGAACTTTCTCAAGGTCATCGGCCAACTTATCGTGATCAGAGGGTAACATTTGAAATGTCAAAGTTAGCAAAAGTTTTTTATCATAAAGTAATTAGGCATACTTGTACAAAATTTTAAAGAAATAAAAATTTATTTTCTTTTGAATTTTGTTTTTCGGGAAATTCGATATAGAGAAGAGTGGTTTACAGTAAGACCGATTTTAAAAGCATTAATTAAAAGCTAGATATAATCGAAAAAAATAGCCATTGCATATATAAATATGCTTACTGCATATCGAATTACACATAAATAGAAGGATGAGAAACACCTTTTTGATTTAGCATCCTTCTCACTGTGCACCACACCTAGTAGGGGAGAGGGGGGCACATGGGAACAATTTTTACATTTTTGACTATTTCTCAAAATTGTTGATAGCTATTGAGCCAAAAATGGATTTACATGAATATTTACAATTTGTTTGTTCTTTTGGTAAAACGTTTGGATGCATTTATCAAGAATTTCTAACTTATATCATCATTCTAAAAATTTTCTAAATTTGTTCACATGTGTCCGGGTGGAGGGGTAGTTGTGAACATACCTGGGGCACATGTGAACACATGCATATATAAGAACAAACTAATTTTTGGTGATTAAAAACTGTGATAAAAACTAATTAGATGCCCTCTTTCTAGTTGTGTGAATAAATCAATAAATGTTTCAACATAGATACAAGAAATTATTCGTAAAATTGTACACTAATATACCTACTCCTTTTGAGTACTTTTAATTGTTATCTAACTTCAAGTAAATTAAAACTGTGAAGCAATCCTAAAAACATTGGATTTATAGTTCAATGTTTGACAAGGGTAATTAAATTTTAAACTTAAAAAAAAGTGCATTGACAGACTTAAAAAATACACTTGTGAACCGTTCACATCTGCCCCCATATGTGCTGTTCACAATTGCCCCATCTGCCAACTTCAGCCTAACTTATAAAAAAAAAAGATATTTTTAATTGAAATACGGAAACAAAACTTTTTGTAGACTTACTTAATTGATGCCACTATAGAATGCAATGCTGATATTTTACATAAAAAAATGTCTTGAATGAATTTTTACTTCAATAACTTAGAAGACTTTTTTACTTTACAAATTTCTAAAACAAACACATTATAACTAACAGAAATCAAAATGCCTTATTGTTCTGAAAATTCAGCCAAAAAATGGTATCAGTACTACCATCTATGGGTAATTTTTTGAATTTTTTTATTTCAAATTAACGGAGTGAAATATATACTGTTCACATGTGCCCCCCTCTCCCCTATACTATATTATCTAGAAATCTGCTATTTTAGTTACTATTTAAATAGCGATTGGGGGAAAAATCCTTCTATTTTTGGAACGAGTAACAGATTTTAAGTCTACTTTCCTTTAAAATAAAATTAGGTTAAAAGCCTTTAAAGGACTTTTTTTTCTTTTTCACGAACGCGAGCATTTTATTCGTTTAAAAAAAACAGAAGATAGAGTTTGAGGGGCTCAGTTTTTTTTTTTTTTTTCGTTTCCTAGCCATCGAGATTAGAATATGGTAATTTTGGTTTCTCGATTTTATTCCTTTATTTAAAAAGATTTATTTGAAAGTTTTCAAAAATATATTTTACTGATAAAATTTACGTATATTCAGATTTATTTATCTTTTTACATTCGCATATTTTTTGATTTATTAACAAATTTTATCGATGTTGCATGGAAAATAGCATAAAATTCCTACCAAAGAAAGCGTTTTATATGTGCAGTTGAGAATGTAGTAATGTGACAAATAATAACTTATAATTTCAAACTGTTGTAAAGTTTTTTAACCAATTTGATCGCAGTCTTTGATAATTTTTATTGTATAATTATGAACGTACAACGCTTTATATTTTATAATAGTGTTTGAAAAATATTTAATTACTGAATAAATACAATAAAAAATGTGAAAACGCAATGTCTAAGGGACCGGAGAAGAACTTCTCTTTAGAGAAGCTTTCGTCTTCGCAGATATAATGGATTGGTATTTTTTCCATAGGAACTACGAATTTACCCTAATAAAATGATTCCACTACAATTTCTGCTTTCGCAGATCTTACTGTATTTAAATTTACAGTTATCATTTTACTTTTACTTGAACTTAAGTACAAATGAATAGCTTTCAGAATTGTGTGTACATGCAAATAAAACACGCGAGTAATATATATAGTTTTGCAGATTTAGATTGATTTGTCTTTGAGTTAAGCTTTGTTTTCAAGGTAAAAATGCAATATAATATAAGAAAAATTCTAATACGAAAAAAAGAGATCCAGTACTTTTAAAACATGGTCTAATAAAGCATTATTATTATTTCAAAATAACGCTATTAAAAAATATTACCTTCAGAAAAATTTCAATTTATTAATATACAAAATTTATTCGAAATTCGAGATGAAATTTATCTCTTTGTCCTATTCTGTAGTACAATAAATTATTTAGTTTATACAATAAAAATCCTAATTTTTAACACTTTCGAACATAGTTGGAAAGTGTTTATGAATTCGGTTTGTCTGACCGTCTGTCTGTTTGTCCGCGCTCTAACTCGCATAAATATAGTCCAATTGCCATAAAATGGTTATATGTTATTGGGTATCAGTATGGCACGTTCGGTATTGAAAAAGAAGTGTTTAGAAGTCTCGTATTTGATGAATGCTTTCGTGATTTAGATTATTTTTCCATTTGACATGGACATCGCTGTGACATTTTGAAACTGAAATACGCAGAAAATTTACATTTTGGATTTAATAGTATACTCATATTCATGAGTATCGTTTCTAAGGATAAAGTTATAGAAATATTTTTTTTTTATTTCATTTAATTTATTTTGGAAAAATTAGCTTGTACACTAAAAGACTGAAAAAAGTAGTATAAAGATAATAATAATAATAATTTTTAATTTTAAAGCGCACGCCTACATAATCTAAAATAATTTAAAAATCACATTAAATATTATTAATATATATTTTGCGGTAAATGCAATGTGTTTATTTTGAAATATTGTTAAATAAAATTATTGAAGTTGCAAGACTTGTTTCTAATATAAATATTTTAGCTTTTCTTGTAAACGTGTTTTTAAATACTTCGTTTTGAAAAATAAATTGAATGATTCAGAGTTTAAGTGAAATTGATATTAAAATGTTTTCTAATTATAAAATGTCTCTCCTTTTTAATTTTTGAATCTGTGAACACACGAGCAAGTTTTACATGTCTTAATCATTTTGTTGTTTTCCCATAAATTTTGCTATGATTTAGTTTAGATTTTATATATAGGGATAAATTTTAACTAACCCCAAACTATGCATTCAATTAATACTTAAAGGATGCTAGAATGATGTTATTTGTGTTTCCACTAAGATCCTTTTTTATAACAAATAGTTTTTGTTCAGTGCGACAAAAAAAAAAAAAAAAAAAAAAAGTATTACTCCGCGGAATCTTGCATACTTTTGTATATTCTAAACAACAAAAGTAATGCAATATTTTTCGTCGTTAAACAAAGTTTAACTTTTTGTAATAACTAATTGCTTCTTTATTCTCTATTAACCTTTTAAAAAATTGCACTATTTTTTTTTCTTTTTAAAGCAAAATGTTTTATTTATTACTTTTAGTTTGCTAGAGAAAGAAGTTTATTATTAGTACGATAGCATTAGTAATGAAAAATGCAATGGACAATTAAAAACATGCTTTTATTAAAGGTTGCTTTTCATTTTTTAGTATTAACATTCTGATATATCAAACATTTCAAGTAAAAGTACCTTTTCTTTTCATTTTTCAGAATGGGGAGCTTTACATCTGCTCCTAAAATACCGAATGAAGATAGCGGAGATGAAGATGTAGAGTTCCCATGCTCCATGACTTGGCAAGATTTAAAAAAATTATGTAAAGAAAAATTAGCTGCTTTTCCTGAAACTCTACCAAGAACCCTAGTCGACATGGAATGGTTTGGGAAAGAAAGAATTCGAATTATGCAGTGGAATATTCTTGGTCAAGGTAAGAAAAAAAGTATATAATTATCTTCCTAATAATTTTCAGTTTTGAATATAAATACTGTATTTAAAAAAAAAAAAAAAAAAAAATGTGCACTTAGGCCTAGATTAGTCGCAGCTTAAAATTTCGCATGAAGATAACAGAGTATAAGAAGTATGTAAATGCTTATGTATAACCAATTGTGCGCAGGGTCTCGTAATAATATACTTGTTAAACAGTAGCAGGTAACATTTAAAAACACAGCTAGGATTTAAATAACCCATAATATGTCTCAAATTGAGAAAATTGTGTATTTTACAGTTATTCCATAGCACTTGGAATAACTCCCACATTTTGGTAAAAATAATAATATCCAAAAATGTTGAGTGTATTAAGATCACGTATCATAAATTTGTTCACGTTTAAGTATTTCCCTGAAATACCGACAGAATCTCTGATTTTATTTATCCGAGTTTCATTTAATTTTATGCTTTAGGTTTTCCACGTGACGTTTTAGACGTTTGAAAGCAGATAATGATTGGGCTGATGGTATAGAATGAAATTTAGTTTTCTTCTGAAACGGAGATTATAAATTTATTAGATTTTTACGATGGTGGGTACACATAATTTTCGAAACAGAATAATATGAAAATTATCATAAGAATTATATGGGCGCAATTTTCCTTCTATTTACAGAGTTTTTAATAAAACCAATACCTGAATCCAAAACTTTAATAGTTAATATCCGGGAACAAATATTTCTCTCTGCTTCTGAATAAAACAAATTTTGATTACCTTTCAAAACCAAATTTTCCTTTTCCATCGGCCAAATCTGAAAAAAAAAGCTAGATAATTATCACGGAAAAAAAAAAAAAAAAAAAAAAAAAAAAAAAAAAAAAAAAATCGTTTCGCGGTTCAGATTCAGCTATCATTCCCGCATGTGCCTATTGAGTCCAAATTTGGAAGATGCAATATAAATCATTAGCTTCATTATGTTGCTGACATTTAAGTAAGAGTAAAGCAGGGTTGCCACGCTTCAGGGAATTTTCCAGGAAAAATATCAGAATTTCTTTATAGAAATATAAATCTATGTTAAATGCACGAAATTTCGCCTTATTTAGACAAACATTTTCTATAAGAAAATACTGGTACCGTATAATTTCCTGGTCTGGAAATTCCCTGAAGCGTGGCAACCCTGTAAAGTAAAAGGTACGATATATGAATGACCTTCAGTAATATAAAATTTTGACTTGGAAAAATATAGGATATTTTCAATAAAAATATTTACAAATTAAAAAGCAATCGGCATTAGTTTGAGTTTTTGTCTTTATTTCGCTGCTAGTAGGGCGAGTACTAGTTAGCTTTCGTAAGAAATGCAGTGAAACCCGATTTTACGTTTCTCAAGGGACTGAGTTAAAAAAAACGTAAAATACGGGAATTACATAGAAAGCAAAAAATCGTATAAAAAAACTAAATGTAGTAAAGATGACTCTTTCAAAATGTATTACAATCTATATTTTACGAAAAGAACATTATTATACATACCATTTTAGGATCATTTTAATACATTTAGTTGCGAATCCTGGCGTATAGGTTGAAAATAGTCCGTAATAGTGGATTCTTTTTTAGTCATTGAGCTCAAAGTGAATGCAGCATCTCCCAGGATCGAAATACTTTGCAAGTTTTTTTCCTGGTCTTTATGAGAAAGAAAATAGTCTTTCACTATTTGTAAGCTCTTCAATGCAATATTAAAAGAAGGGACGGGCTCTGCTTCTGTTTCTTCTCCATCTTCATCGGTGGACGAAAAATCCATAACGTCGGCTACGGATGGAGCAGTAGCTTTTTCAGCTTCGCATGTTTCCGGGATGTAATCGTCGAAGTCATAGGTAACTGTTTCGTTGTCATACTCCGAATCTACCGCAGCTGATACTTCATCTGTTCTCGGTTCATTAGATGCTACGAATCCGCTTTCTTCAAAACAATGGGAAATGCACTGTTGTGTTACGTTTCTCCTCGACGCAGAAATAAAATGCATAACCTCCAGAACACTTTAATTTACAGGCGTCATTTAGGTTTCCATTTTCTATCAAGCAGGACGGTCGTTCTGCCAAGCCAAGCTGGAAAAAAAATGAAAACCCCGCCAAGCAAACAAACGCCAAGAGTAACGGCAAGACACCGTAACTGCTTATTATACTGCAGACAACTTCTCCATGTTAAATGGACGAAATAGGCCAGCGTAAAATTTCCCATATCAAAAGAAGCAATCATCGCAGAAAAATAAAACTAACACCAGAAGGACCTAATAAAAAAGATCTTCAATTTGAGATCAAATGCACCCTCATAAATTAATTATAAACAGAGATATAGATTTTTTAAAATAACGTCGAGATACTGAAAATGACAGATTTATTTTCTTCGTCACAACTTATGTTTAAATCGAGGTAGAGACTTAAATAATGGACAGAAAAAAGTAAGGATTGAATTTTTGGATAGATATTTACTCAATATACGTGCTTTTATAAAATTCAGCTTTAAAAACATTAATTTTCTATACATAATTAGCGAAACACTGTTAATTAGTTCAAAAGTTTACAAATTATGCCAAATAGCGATAAACCCGCCAAAATATTTTAGAAATCTTATACTTTTCTTTTATATTATCCTTTTGCATTGATTTCATCGAAGATAACTATGGCTGAGATTCAGATAGATTTTTCGCTGTTAGCGAAATGAGTTTGACCAATCAGAAGCCTGCATGTTTGAGAATATTTGCTGTTTCTGGATCCCGGTCTATGTCATGAAAGTTTTGAGTCATTTTTTTAGTGCCGTGGATGAAGTGCAATGTTTGTAGAAATGTAGGCTAGGATCCAGATAGATTTTTCGCTGTTAGCGAAACAAGAATCACCAATCAATACCCTGCATTTCTGCAAACAGCGAAAAGTTCACAAAAATTCAGGCTTCTGATTGATGAATCTCGTTTCTCTAACAGCCAAAAATCTATCTAGATTGCGCCCAATGGAGGATATTCCAAATATGGGTTCGAGGCTGAAAAAAGTCACGTGATACCGGTAATTTATCCAAGGAACTTCTAACTGATAAGAAGGGAAGATGCTACTACTTTGCCTCATGAACCGTTTCATTGGCTAGCGGGGATTTACATTACACGTCTACGGAGCCTTCCCTTCCTTACGATAGAAGTTTTTACCTTGACCACGTGATCACAATGTAGATGGAATATCCTCCATTATGTTGAACACAATTTTGCATTTCCACATCCAGGAAGGGTATTGATTGTCATAACAACAATACATATTCGAAACTATTTAAGGCACTGATTCTGAACTCCTTTACTATACATTTCGATATTAAAGAAGTTGTTGTTTCCATAGTAACAGTACTTTTCTGTATTGCTTTCTCTAAAACACAAATATAGAAATTTAACAAAGAGCGCTCAGAATCAACACCATAACAGAGAGCCTTTATACATAAGAGTGATGATATATGCACAGGAAGCATGCTCATTTCAAGTTTTTGCCGAAAGTATGGCTAGAGCGTCTAGAATACCTTGTGTGGAAATATGCTATCCAAACAACGCTAAAAATTTGTATGCCTTAAATGTGCGACGATACTGCTAGAATCCCAAGTATCGATCACAGCGTCATCTGCGGGATTTAGTATTACATTGTATAGACCAGCAATATCTTGCAGTTTGAGAAAATATCCTGCAGATGTCGCTGTGATCTGTATATTTCAGCAGCATCGTCGGTGCAGTCGTTGCACAGTTAAGGGATACAATATTTTAGCACTTTTTTAAGTATTACAGGGATAGCCAATTTCTACACTATATATTCTAGGTGCTATAGTACGGCAATCCACTTTCTTGAATAGAGGCTATTCTATCTACGTTATGTTCACGTGGTCAAAGCAAAAACGTCTAACGTAAAGAAGGGAAGGCTCCGTCGACGTAATGTAAATCCCCGCTAGCCAATGAAACAGTTCACGGGAGAAAGCAGTAGTAGTTTCCTGTTTCCCTTCTCATCAGTTAGAAGTTCTTTAGGTAAATTGCCGGTACCACGTGACTTTTTCAGCCTTGAACCCATATTTGGAATATCCTTCATTAGACGATAAGCGCATGGACGAGCTTTATTAGACTAGGGAAATAATTCAATATGCATTAGCCTGACGATAATGACACGCTCGCAAAGACCTTTAATGATTTGTTTTAATCACTTCTACCAAAAAAACTTTATTGGCCATATGTCGCTACTTCGTTATAGCGACACACTTGTTCCTAATTGGATCCCGGCCTTAATGTATCAAAATACGGAGTTTGCTTTCTGTGCTATTCCTGAGCTCAGTTATAACGTCTAGAAATATAGGCCGAGATCCAGGTACATTTTTGCAAACAGTGAAAAGTTAGCAATAATTCTGGCTTCTAATTGGTCAATCTAGTTGCGATAACAAAGAAAAATATACCTAGATCATGGTCATGGTGTGGAAACCGGCTATTCCAGTAATACTTTAAAAATTGCTAAAAATTGAATCCCATAAATATTGAAAAATACTGAATGACAAATGTCAATAGCAGGAACCTTTTCTAGATCTTCTCTGAGCGAAACGTTTTCTCATTTGATGTCTTTTGAAATAGTTACGTTGGAATGGAGGATATTCCAAATATGGGTTCGAGGCTGAAAAAAGCCACGTGATACCGGTAATTTACCCGAGGAACTTCTAACTGAAAAGAAGGGAAGATGCTGCTGCTTTGCCTGATGAACTGTTTCATTGGCTAGCGGGGATTTACATTACACGTCTACGGAGTCTTCCCTTCTTTACGCTAGACGTTTTTACCTTGATCACGTGATCAAAACGCAGATGGAATATCCTCCATTACCATATGTCGCTGTGATCGACATTCATCGTTCAGCCTCGTTCAATATTTATGGGATACAATTTTTTAGCACCTTTTTAATAAGCCGATTTTTAAACTATATCTTCTAGATACTATAGCTCCGTTATAGGCCTAGATTATATGTTGTAGAAATCGACTATCCCAGCAATACTTAAAAAAACGCGGAAATAGTGAATCCCTTAAATATACAACGATGTTGAATTCCAAACAGTCATTTGCAGCGGCATCTGCAGGATATTTTTTAAAGAAGAAAGAGACACGTATAATGCACCGCTATAGCGCCTAGAATACATAATGTGGAAATTTGCTATCCAAGCAGCGCTAAAAAGTTGTATCCCTTAAATGAGCATTGACGCTGAAATCCAGGGAGCTGATCGCAGCGACATATGTGATATACTTTCAAAGTAAACATCGTATTATTACAGCGGGCTTGACGCCAAGCACACAGGTCAGATGTATGTTAATAAAATGTAAAAAAAAAAATATACTACAGCGTCTAAACCAAATTATAGCGCCTAGAATATATAGTGTGGAAATTGGCTATCGCTGTAAAACACTTAAAAAAGTGCTAAAATATTGTATCCTTAAATGTGCAACGATGTTGTTGAAGTATACAGATCGTAGCGACATCTGCAGGATATTTTCTATAATTGCAAGATATTGCTAGTCTATACAATGTAATACGAAAATCCCGCAGATTTCGCTGCGATCGACACTTGGGATTTTAGCAGTATCGTCGATTATTTATGGGATACAAATTTTTAGCGTTGTTTAATAAAATATTTCTACACTAGGTATTCTAGACGCTGTTACCAAATCGTCATGAAGTTTTAGGAAATATCCTGCAGATATCGCTGTGATCGATTCATTGGATTTCAGCATCATTTGAAATTTAAGAGATCCAATATTTTAGCACTTTTTAAAGTATTATTGGGATAGCCGATTTCGACACTATATATTCTAGGCGCTGTAGCACCGCGGTAGCCTGTCTTTTTCGTTTACCTCGGAGTAGATATAGATGAAGTCATTTGTAGCTGTTCCTAAACTGTGGCCAACAACACATAAGGCCAGTTCATAACGTCACACGGAGTTGATTATCTGTACACGGCAATGGACACAAAAAAAATCGGCGCGCAGCTTTGTACTAATCATCGTGTAAAGATGATCCAACTCTGAGGCTAACGAAAAAGACAGGCTACCGTGGTGGGTCCGATTCTTCTTTTTTTACAGACCGCTGGAGTCACGTGATGCTCGAATGCACCAAAGAAGGTGCGTGAAAAGAGCATCACGTGACTCCAGTGGTTTGTAAAAAAAGAAGAATCGGACCCACCGCGGTAGCCTGTCTTTTTCGTTAGCCTCGATCCAACTCCGTGTGACTTTTAAACATCATGAACTGGCCTATTATGTCATTGGTCGCGCTAACACCCTCCCTCCTGCGTCCACCGTATATAGCGGCATCTTGTACTGGAGACTGCTAAATGGGCTGCTATCGGTCAAAATCAAGAGAGAAAAGAGCAGAAGAGAGGGAAAGAACTCGTTTTTTTGGTAACTAGTTTTTCACACGGGAAGATTGACATGTCTGTTCCTCTCCTTTCATAACTTCATGGTGGTGAAATAAGCCGAAGCCTCCTAAATATTTGAGAAATTCTTGACTCGCGTCACGAAAACATCACACAAAGCAGGCAAAGCAAAGAAACTAACTCATTCATTGGCTCGTGAATATGAACGAGCCAATGAATGATTTTTCTTCTTTGTTTTGCCTGCTTTGTGTGACGTTTTCCTGACACGTGTCAAGGCTTTCTCCAATATTTAAAGGGCGTTGAATAGGCCGTTATCAAGATAGACTTTTCGCTGTTAGCGGGGTGAGATTGATCAATCAGACGTCTGCATTTTTCCGAACTTTTTGATGTTTGCAGTAAATACCGAAAAGCCTGCAAGGATGGAGGCTACTGATTGGTCAATGTAATTTTACTAACAGAGAAAAATTTATCTGGATCCCGGACATTAGCTTTGGTTGGTTAAAACAATTTTGAATAAAATCAAATCAGGAAGCCAATGTTTGTTAACTTTTCTGGTTAGTTTAATTGAAATCTTCCTCGTCTATTACTGAAAACTGAGTTACCGTACTTTGGACAAAAAAATTGAATATGAGTACACGACTTGTGCATATGTCACCATTCTAACACAGTGTTGCCAGATGGGCTACTTTTTTTTAAATTCAGATACTTGATTGGCACCACTTTTTTGAAATTGTAAAATGTGCCTTATTTAATGAAATATTAATTAAGGCGAAAACAAAGGGAATTTTACCGTTTATAATAAGTGCTGGCAATCAAGAAATCTGAATTAAAAAAAAAAGTAGCCCACTGGCAACACTGCTCTAACATATAAATGTTCTCTGTTATGACCATGATTCTAAGTGCAGTTAGTTACATTTGAGTATCTGGGCATTAGAGAAAGCAATAGTGGCCCACCGTGGCTGAGTGGATAAGGCACCATGCCGCTAATCGCTTGAGAGCGTAGGTGGAAGCAGATTCGAATCTCGCCGTAATCCGCATGTGATATGATGTATGTGTTCAATAAATCAAACAAACAAACAAGCAAGTAATAGTGAAAGGTACAGTTGGCATGGAAACATAGACTTCTTTAATTCGTACAGAAAAATAATGAATAGTAGTAAATAACTCAAGTTTAAAATGTAGGCAAATGGTCTGGAAATATCAATGGCTCCCATCTAGTATTTCACAAAATTAATTTAATAGATTCACATGATGTATAACTTGATGCAACTCTTAGCTAATGAAAATTCTGCAACAAGACTTATGTAGGTAGATCTTTTGAATGAATAATTCAGAATTCTGAGAACAAAACGAAGTTCTTAAGGGCTCTTCCTCACACCCCCCTCAAAAAAGGAAATACGATAGAAAGATATAGGAATTTGGATAGCTTCAATATGTCTGTGAACTTTTGTCAGAGTTCAGAAAAAGAGTCTGGGCATTAAAAAAAAACAAATTTGACGAACGATAAGACTATAGATTTCAGGCAATTTTTAACCGAAAAATATTTAATTCTAATGTATATGCGGCTTTAATAATAGACTATTAAAGATAATCAATTTAGGGGAAATTTTATAGTAAATTAATATCCTCACATTTATGCAAATAGGTATGGATAAACAGACTTGAGTAAAATTACATATTTATTCTTTCTTCTCTATAACACTATCTAAATGAAGATGAAGTTATATGTACAGTTTATATCTTTAAATTTTTAGATTTTTAATCAAAAATGTTCCTTTATTATGCTAGAATTGCTATATTTACAGATCTTCGATTCTTTAGATGCCTGCGGGGTTTCATTCTCGGATTAACCGTAGGTATTTGTAAAGGTAAATTTATTTTGCAAAACCGTCAGCAAAAAAAAAAGTTAGAAAATACAATTAACTGACAGACTAACTGTAAATATATATTTTATTTCGACTCTGTTTTTTACTAAATTTTCATCTTTCGTAGAAAATTTTAAGGAGATATAAATTGAGAAATACTGATACTTTGAAAGAAGAAATTGACTTTCCTTACTTTTAAATTATTAATCACTATAAAAAATGAATGATAGGTAAACAAAATGAATAATATTGTGTTTGCTCCCTGCTTATAAAGGCTATACAAGGACTAATTTTAATTTGAGCTAGTAGAATTATTTCAATAATATATCATTTGTTTTAAAAAAAGAACTGATATCTACTAAAAAACAACTTTTCAAAAGTAAAAAAAAGCCAAGCAAAAAAAAAAAGTGAAAGTTGTGGCTAAAAAATAGTGTGATATCAAATTTCCAAGCTTATCTTACGGTACTTATTTAAAATTTTTTGATAAAAATTTACCATATGTAAGTCGAGTACCTAAGTATGCGTTGATAGAAAGCCTTTTCTCCTTTACTAAATACATCATAACGTGTTTCTGAAAATTAATTTTTTTTTAAATTATGCATGATGGGCTTGGCGGCCATCTTTCCATATTTTACACAAATTTCTAAGCACTCAAGCTCGTAACATATTTGTATTATTAAGAATTTCGAACTTCTAGTTTTAGCCACAGACAGATAAATTAAGAAAGTTTTTTTATTTTGAAAAAACAAATTGATTTTTACTGCTTTAACTAATTAATTAACCCCCCTCCGAAAAAAGAGAATCATAAGATGAAACCTGAAGTTACTTCAGCTTTATTTTTAGACACAAATTTTTAGGCACTCATTTCCATAAATTAAAAGAATAAAATGTTTGCTTTAGTAACAATTTCGAACTTCCAATCTTAACAATGAACTTGTGTGCTTAGAAATTTGTGTAAAATATGGAAAGATGGCCGCCAAGCCCATCATGCATAATTAAAAAAAAATTAATTTTCAGAAACACGTTATGATGTATTTAGTAAAGGAGAAAAGGCTTTCTATCAACGCATACTTAGGTACTCGACTTACATATGGTAAATTTTTATCAAAAAATGTTAAATAAGTACCGTAAGATAAGCTTGGAAATTTGATATCACACTATTTTTTAGCCACAACTTTCACTTTTTTTTTTTTTTTTTTTTTTTACTTTTGAAAAGTTGTTTTTTAGTAGATTTCAACTACAGCTTACCGGACAAGTTGCTTTCTATAAAGAACCTTGAAAGATCGAATAATGCCGAGATCACAAGGCTGCAATTTGCCCGAAAAAATTCGGCATGCACATTAGACAGCTGCAAACCGGATGTGCACTGCATTGATCAATGAACAAAATTATTTTACGATTCTGCAACTCAATATTTTTGTTTAGTTTGCGCAAAAAGTCTTCAAAAAGGGGTTTTGTTATCCACGAATTTTTGTTTGCTTCGTACTTTGTCGGATAACTTCTCACGTTTTTGAAGCATTGTGCGTTGCGCTACTTTACAACAACAAGAGGCGTCAGCTTCTCACTTCCATCAGAATTACAGCACAGTAAAACCGTAAGACGCAAGTTAGACATCTTCCATCCAGGGAAGGAGTCTCCTTTAGTAACGTAACTTTTATCCGGTAGGAGGCTAAGGAAAAGTCCGGTTTCATCCGCATTGAATACGTCCTTTGGCTTGTATCCCTTGGTCAAATTTGGTAAATTTTTCTTCCAATCTTCTATTGTAGCTTCATTTACACTTGTTGATTCTCCCGAAAGCGATCTATACACAAGATTGTCTTTTTTTTTCATCCGGACGATCCAGCCATTTGAAGCTGTGAAATCTTTCAAACCACCAAGCCTATCGGCACTTTCTAGAGCTTTTTCTCTTAGTATCGTGTCATTTACAGGTACATTCGCCGCAGGAACTTTTTTAAACCACTTTAATATACTTTCCACCTCGTTGTTCGGCAATTTTTTCAATGTTCTCCGTTTCTTGACATTTTTTCTCTCCCACTTTCTCGATGTTTTTTTCAATGCATTCTTTTTTCTGTAGTATGGATTGCAGGGTTGTCACGGAAATTCCTTGCGATTGAGCGAACACTACTTTAGTTCCGTGAAATTCATCAAATTGTTTACTAATTTCGGCTTTATCAGCAACAGAAACGTTTTTGCGTTTTTTAATCGTCTTTTTTGCGCAAAAAGGTTAGAAATGCGATCAGCGCGTGCTAAACAGCAACTGAATCTGAAAACGTGAAGAAGAGTAAGGACCCTCCCTTTCCCTCTGAGCTACCCCATCTGATTGGTAACTGGAGTGTCTCTTCCCCTGCCCATCTCATTCCTACACCAATAAAGTGTGTTGTTTCTGTACTTTGCTCTCCCTCGAGCTGTCCGGGGGAGGGAAGGGAGCAGTCCGCGACAGCAGGTGTTCAACAAAGGAGGGGGGGGCAGTTTCAGAAGACAGGAGTCTGAAGAATGCGTTTCTGTTTTCATAGTTTACATAACTTTCAACAACGTGGATTAGCTTTAAAAAAGCACAAAAGGAAAAATTATTTTAGAACATTTTTTCCTTTTTTTACTTTCCAGAGAAAACGTAAAATGCGAGAAATTTCATAAATAACAAACTTACGATCCGGGTTAAATTAACACTACAATTATACGTAAAAACTGGGACCTGATGAAAAAAAATGTATAATGCGAGAAAAACATAGATTCGGGGGACGTAAAATCGGGATTTCACAGTACTACCTATTAAATTCTCCCCTGTTTTAGAATTTCTGAAAATGTTTTGCAGATCTACGCCGATAATGACCCCTAGAAGCCAAAACCATCTGCAGTTCAAAACTTATATACACATATCACTTTTTTATGGACATGGTAACTTCCATAATTCTGCACAAATCTCTTCCAAACTGATACATAAAATCAAGGGACATAAAATCTCGGTCAAGTTCGTTAATGGGCAAAATCTGACCAAGGGGATGGGAATAGGGAGGGGTTTTGTGAAAACCAAAAAAACCCCACAACTTCTTAATTTTTGCGCATATCAAATCAGTTTAATGTTTTTTATTCTAGGAAAGAGGTAAAACATTTATGCTTCACAGATTTTTGATATAATTTAAAATGTGTTCAAGGGGCGAAAAAGATGGTGTTTTAGGGAGAAAAAACTTCATAACTTCGTCAATTCTCAATATATCAAATTTATTTAAGCTTATTATAAATCTTCTTAATACTATCTACAACTTGTATATTCACAAGTTTTTGATAGGTCCAACTCTTACCGCAAATTCATAGCTTCGTCAATTCACAAGATATCAAATCCGATAAAATTTATTATAAATCTTCTTAATATTATCTACAACTTTTACACTGACAAGTTTTTCATAGGACTAACTCTTACAGTAAAAACAAATTAAGCAAAAATAGCGGTTGGAGAAATATTTATCGTATTAACATGATTCTGCTAAAACCTGATCTTACTGAAAAATGAAAATCAAAACTCGTCAAAAGTGGCCAGATAAAATTGTTAAACTAGATTTATCTCTAATCTTGATGTAGTTTTTGTTGGTGAAATTAGCACTTAACTTCGAAATCTACCTCCGCCTGTAGGCCGAGCCGGAAGGGATTTTTAAATATGGCAGTAAGGGCTCCTCTGCCCTTTGGCAGAGCAAATCTGTTTGCGCTCTTGTCGTAAATACGGGTATTACTGTAACGGAATCCTAACACCTGGTCGTGTGTACTTCGCTTACATTAATGTCAGTACAGCAATCACTATAACGGGTAGTCACTGTAACCAAAGCTTGCGCACTTCCAACCCATGAATCATTAATACGAGGATAAATATTTAAATCGTAAATTAACAGTGCAAGTAAAGGTTATAAATTTACATTCTTTGGATTCATCAAAACTAAAATAATTTATTTAAATAACCTATGCTCTACGCGCTCATAAATCGCTAATACGCGATCAGTGTTTAAATCGTAAATTTAAACCGTAAGTAAAAACGGTAATTTATCCTTTCGCCATAAAAAACATCAAAATGACGCATATATAATAAGCGTTTGATATTTTTGCATGAAAAACTTATATTAAGAAAAAGAAACAAAATGGAGGAAAATTGTTTACAGTTTGACATTTATCAAAATTAAAAGCAACCGAAGAATGTGTGAAACTATTTAAAAAGTAAATTAGTAACTTCGCTTATAAGTAAGTAAATTAAGTGTAAGTTGTAAGTATAAGTAAATTAGTAATTTCCGATTAAGCTGATTTTAACAGCAGTTTGTGAAATTGACAAATCAGACCTGTAACGAATTTCTTTTAATAATGTTTCAAGATTTTAAGGTCGCTTAAAAATATCCCTATTTCTTTTTTTTGAGGCGCCAGTCGAAGAATCGTTGTCTGGGAAAATTGAATACCGTTCTTTCTTATAAAAACATCTGAAAATGACGAAATGGAAACTGAAAAAGCATTAACCTGACGTTCGTATTTTTAATTGATTAACTGAAAGAAATAATTATAAATTCAAAATTCCTGCTTCTAAGTACATTAATTCGGATATAGGTCGTCTCCAAATTCGGTAATTCCGCATCCAACGGTGTGTTCTAAAATCACCCAAATAATACTTCATTTTATTATTATAGAAGTAAAAAAAAAGATAAGAGATAGCATAATCCTATTTTACGCATTATTTTATTTCGTTTTAGGTTTAGCCGATGGGAGCGATGTGTTTGTGAGATGCCCTAAAGAAGCCTTAGAATGGTCTGTTCGAAGATGGCGAATATTAGAAGAGATAGCAACCTATCAGCCTGATGTACTTTGTATGCAAGAAGTTGATCATTTCAAATTCTTCGAAAAAGCTTTCTCAAGTATGGGATATTTTGGGAAATTCTGTCCCAAACCAGATTCACCTTGCCTGTACGTACCGGGGAATAATGGTCCAGATGGATGTGCGATATTCATCAATACGAATCTTTTCGATATATTGGATACAAGGACCAGAACTTTAGAAATCTGCACTTGCCAGACGAATCAAGTTGCAATTTTCTGTAAAATAAGGTAAAAAATTTCTCAACGCCTTTATATATTTATTACTTGTTACATAACCACTTAGTTCAATAAAGTTGCTAGTATGAAAGTGAAAGCTTCATAAAGCTGTATCTTTAACTCTTCGGTTCTCACGTATGACCTACCAATGCAATTTCTATAATTTTAACTATTTTTAATTTTGTAGGCTTTAAATAGGACAAATATGTGCAATTTTAATATTTATAACATTTTCCAACATAGTTGAAAAGTGTCTATGAATTTGTATGAATACCGGTTCTATGAATTTGGTTTGTTTGTCTGTTTCCGTCTGTCCGTGCTCTAGCTCTCATAAATATACTCGGACTGCTATGCAATTTCTATATGTGATTGAGGTTTACTATAGAATGTTCCGTATTAAAAATGAAGTGTGTAGCATTTACAGTTCTTTTACAGGGACACTCAAAATATTTTTGTTACATTAGGGCTTATGTGGAAAATAATTTGCTGTGCATTTTATTGATGTTAAGATATTTCTAATATATTGGATTCATATATGCATTACTGAGGTGGACTACAAACATGCTTTCTAAGGAGTATAGAATATATAGCATTTATAACTCGTTTACAGAGATTCACAAAAGAATTCCATTGCATTATGATTTATAAGAAAAAATCGGTTTCTGTGCATTTTAATTATGTTATGATACTCCAAACATAATGAAATATAAATGATCACTGAGCTGCACTTTAACATGTTTTCTATTGATTATTGAATGCGTAGTATATATCGTTCCTTTTCAGGAACGCACAAAAGAATTCGGTTAAAGAACTGACTATGATAGATGATTGCTAGAAGTGCGTTTTCCGCTGTGATATGCATTTTTAAACTTGTCTAACATTTAACGTATATCCTGTGTATAAATTCTATAGATCATATCTGCACTAAAGACTTTAAAGACATCACCGGATATGGTTAGAAAATGCTGGATTTCCCCCCCTGACTTATGTGCTTTTTAAATTGCTTATTTAGATATTTTATTTTATGAAAAAATTAAATTTCTTAATAATATAATGTTAAGGTTGGAAAGTGTTTCACAATCTTTGCGTGGTGGATTATTTTGAGCTCTTGTTTTGTTGTTATTTGATTGTTATGCTGTCGCACACTGAAGTGTGCATTGGGGAGTGGAGCCAATAATCTTTTTACTATATCCAAACACAAGATTTCTAAAACCATTATAATAAGGCCAAATTGTGAAAAATGTCGATACTCAACTTTTGCAAGTCATTATAAACAAAAAAACTTGGGCAGCATTGAAGTATTCAGAATAAAAAGAACACGAGGAAGTTTGGAATGTCAGAATATGCATCTGGTTATAATAGCAAGTGTTGATTAGATATCAACACTGCCACTGGTGGGTACACGGCACTTCGGTCCCGACTCTTCGGTCCTGAGACATTTCGGTCCTTGGCCATTTCGGTCCCGAGACATTTCGGTCCCTGGCCATTTCGGACCCCGGCCATTTCGGTCCCTGACCATTTCGGTCCTTAGCCATTTCGGTCCCTTGTCATTTCGGTGCCCACCACCTTATAACTCGGATTCTAATTGTCGTGGACCGCCAAACGCTATAACTTCAACATTATTTGGGTCCTTTTTAAATTTTTTATCACCCTCCCACTCCCCACCCCCAAATTTTAAAAAGAAGCTGAATATAACAATCTGATAAATTTAAACTTTTATAACTCGTGATAATGAAATCACAGCGAGCTGAAAATTTGTTTGATTGAACAATGTGATGTAATTTTACAGGGGACATTGTTTTTTTTTATTATTATTATTATTTAACAGAATGGATTTTTTAAGCTTTATTATTCGTTATTAATATTAGGTATTTTATATACACTATAAACTGCCATAGATGATTTTTTGGTTGTTTTCATACATTTTCTTAGAAACTTTAAATTATCATTAATTAAATAATTAAAATACTGTGCTTATTTTTTCTTCTTCCAATTAGATTAATAATAAATATCTTCAATAATTCAATTAGACACTTATAAGCTATTGAAGGTAAATATGTCCTCAAATCACCCCTCTACACCCTTTCCTTTAATGATTCAGAAATGAGATATATTTATCGAAGCACAGATATTTAATTCTTATTATTTTTATAATACAAAGTTATAATTTTGTTTTTATGAGTCATTTTACCGTTATAAACATTGGAAAAACAACAGTGATTTGGTAATTAGGTGTGCTAGGAAAAATATTTTGTTGTCAGAAAACTCCGCCCACCATTTCATTTTTAAAAAAATAATTATTGGTTGCATTTTTTTTAACGTCTTCTCACCCATTGAAGACGATTTTTGTGATCTAATTTTATTGAAACTGGGCCTATTTCTTTGTAATAAGATGATTATTTTTAATTTTATGTAATAGTGTAAGTATTATTTTAATTAATTTTATTTTCATTTTTTAACAGGCAAAACTAATCTTTTTTGTGTTTGTCTTTTATTTATTGATTTTTAATATTACCCTTTTCCTCCCACTTTCCCAGAAAAAAAATTTATTAATTTTTTACTTTAGTTTCCTTATTAAATTATATAAATAGTTTTAAATTTCGGTGACTTTAAATGTAAATTAAATAAACAGGTGAAAGATAAATTTCAGTTTATAACTACTATATGATAAATTGAATTTAAAATATTATGTGTTGAGTTTATTTTAAATTAAAAAAAATAGTGTATATTAACAATGTTATTAATTTAATAAATTAAGGATACATTAAATAAAAAATATATTTAAAAAATATTAATTTAATTTTTATTCTAAAATTACTAACTTTTTTGAGTATTAATTAATAGAAATTATTCATCACTTAAACTTTTTATTCAAAATTTTTAATTTATTTCTAAAAAATAAAATAGGAATTTTTTGAAAAATCAGTCAAAAGCATAAAGTCTAAATAATAATTAATTAATAAATAATAATAATAATAATAATAATAATAATGCAACATTGTACAAATACGTAAAAATAACTTTTAACAGTGTTAGGTGACATTATGCAGATTTTAATTTTTTAAGTACAGCTATAATTTACAATTCTCAAAAAGCAATATATTATTAATTACTTATAGTTAAAGAGCAAAAATATTATTATAAACTAACTAATAAATAAATAAACAACGTATTTATCTTCAGAACCCTTATCATTTTTATACATCCTAATGAAGTTAATAACGTTATAGTAACCGAAAATTTAAAAAATATATATATTTGTATCTACCCTATAAAAAACTATTATATAGTTCATGTAATAGTTTTTAAACAAGTAATTGATAAATTAGTTATATAAACAATTAATAATTAAAATAATTTTGAATTGATATTGATAAATACGTTTAATAAAAACAATTTAATTTTTGAGAATTTTTTTATTTAACAATATAAGTATGAGTGTTTTCAATTTTTATAAGATGATATTAATCAATTAATAAAATACAGTATGATATTAAACAAATAACAAATCAAAACCCGGGCCGGGATTTTAAAAAACTTTTTTGATGTTGGTGTTGGTATATAATTTGAAATACTGATGAAGTAGCAGCTAAATACTATTATCCCCTTCTTAGCGAAAATTCTGCATGCCAATCAATTGTCAACGCCCATCTTAACGGCTAGGAAACCCATCCTTTTTAACCCTTTTGCCGTTTATTCATAATAGGACTGGGAGATCAAGGGCGGATCCAGCCTTCCAGTTACGGGAGGGGGAGGGGGGTCATAACTCTGTTTTTTTTCTAGGGGGAGGTCTACATCACTTCAGGATCAGTTTGTATATCGAAGGCTATTCCCAAATTAAAATAGACGATTTTCTGATACTTTCGCCAATTCATTTCCATTTGTAAATACAAAAAAATTACATTAGTATTAGCAAAAATATATAAATTACAGATTTCATTCAGATACCAAGAAATTAAAACGTTTCCCGTTTTCGTATAAAGGCAAAGAATGATTCAGAAATGTTGTCAAAGTTAGCATTTTAAGCCAGTTTTTAGGACTTGATAGTTGAGAAATGTCGTCATGGGGGAGCAATTAGCAGCCGCGTCCGGAATTTCAGTTTAAAATGCCAAGTTTTATGGAATTTTTCGAAAGATTCTTTGTTTTTATTGAAAAATGGAAAACACTTTCTGAATAAATGCACTTGCAAATTTCTTGAGATTAAAAATAATTTCACGTGTTAGAAATTACCTAATTTCGATTTGAGACTTTAAAGAGTTAGAAAGATTCATATTGTTGAGCGGGAGAAAAATTGAAAGAGTTTAATATATATTTCATTTAAAAAATGATTTTTAGCATTGTTTTGTTCAAGAGAGGGGACGGGAGGGAGGGTCATGACCTCCGTGACCACCTCCCTCTTGGATCCGCCATCGGGGGAGATAGAACAATGCTATGAGGTAAGAAAATTTGATCTCAACTTGAAGGAAAGATCGTCCTCTTGCATGTTGTCCCCTGGTTTTTTTAAGCCATTAAAGATGAAAAATGTCGTGTGGCCACAAAAAAGCGCCGGCTGACTAGAACAAAGACAGCGCGAGTAGAATAATTCTCCTATCTGGAGCTTTATTTAGCATAATCAAATGGGGGAAGCCAGGACATCTACACTTGACATATATATATATATATATATATATATATATATATATATATATATATATATATATATATATGTATATAATATACTTTTGAATGAATAACATATAGATATCAAGAAAAGCCAAATATGTTTTCTAAATTTCCAAATTTCTTCATTGTGATATAGTTATAAAATTTCTTAATTTCAAATAAAATTTTACGTAAGTGATTCACTATACTTTACTATTTTGAGATTCTATGTTATTTTTTTATATTTTCATTTTTATTTTTTATTTGTCATATTAAAACATGTAGGCTGCTTTAATTTTAAGTATATAAGTCAAATAAATAACAAGGAAATATTTGAAATACAGAATTAATTTTAAATACGAAAAGAATATTTTATGACATTAGAAAATTTAACCTTTGTATCCAACTTTACAGAAACGTCATTTCTTTAACTATTTCTATCGGTGTCAAATGACACCTTTTTTGAAATTTTGATTTATGTTTATTTTGTTCGTAGCTTTTTAATGTAATAAGCATATAAAAGTCTTAAATGTATTAAAAAGGATTTGTAATTGTTGCAATTTAAAAATTCCAAATCTTTTTGAACTTGTTATTCGACACCGGTAGAAATAGCGTTAATATTATTGTTACATGTAAAAAGATTAATGCAAACTTTTAAATAGTTTAAAAAATATAGTAAATTAAAATAATTATTAAAATAAAATAAAAAGTTCTAGTCTGTTCCGATGCAGAATTTAAAAAATAATCTGTCTTTATCACAATTCCATGTTAAGAACCCCCTTTTTAAAAAATATGTAAAGTGCAATACATTTAAAATTGATGCGCCGTTAAATAATAGGATAAAATGAAGATTTGTAAAAATATTTGCAGATTTTTTTCATTTATTAATCACATAGTGTGCAAATTATATACAATTGAATATGAGCAGTGCATTGGCATTTGCATATGAAAATTAAAGCTCGACTTATGAATGCTTTTAAATTGTCTGGACTTCATATTTTTGATAGACTAAAATATGAGGAGCTTCTATAAAGAATCCACAGAACTCTCGCTTCCCCACTCCTGAAAACGATTAATTCTACCATATGAAATTTGCATGGGGTGCTACAATTTGGTTGCAAGTTATAAGTGTTTGCGGTTTTTGGGCGCTTATATTCGAGTAATACTAAAATTTAGAAGGTTCAGTTAAAAAACCCGATAATGTCCCTCCTATTATAAAGATTATGTTTACCATACAAAATATGAGTTCTTTACGATAATTATAGGTCGAGTTATATTTTAATTTATCAGGACCTTATACTTATGATACACTAAAATATAGGAAAAGTCAACAGAACTCCAACCCCCCCCCCCCCCTGTTTTTTAAAACGATTACTATTACCATACGAAATTTGTGTGGGCTGTAATAATTTGGAATTCAGTTATAAGTGTTTGCTTATTGTTTGTATCCGAGTTATACGTGTTTGCGGTTTTCGGGCCATTATATTCGCGTTATACTAAAATTTTAAGGCCTTCAGTTAACCCCTTGAGGGGCACCGGTATATATTATATACCACCTACGATTAATGAAGTTTTACACCAGAAAAATTTTATTAAATTTTACTTTTCTAACTTTGGTGGAAAAAAGCCGTAAAATTGCTTTTACTTATTTTGAAATAGAATTTTTCAAAGATTCCGGTGGGAATTCAGCATTTCACAAACGTAATTGCTTGTCCCTCAAGGGGTTAAGAAACTATACAATGTTCCCTATAAAATTATGTCACATACTTCACGTGCACAAAATTTCAGCTTGCTGGAGATGGGACCAAAATGGCAAGGGACCGAAATGACTCGGGACCGAAATGGCTAGAGACCGAAATGTCTTGGGACCCGGGACCGAAATGGCGGGACCGAAACGTCCTGCTTCCGCCACTGGTTTCCTATGAAGCCGATAAATGGACCTGAATTTGCGTGTGGCGGTATTTTGAAGAATTGCGGAGTAAAAAGGTGGTGTTTCCTGTAAGGTGCATTTAGAACTGGATTATTAAGTAATTTAGAATTTTTGTATATCTGTTCATATGAGGACGTGAGTTTCAAAACTCGCCTTATCCAAAAAATCAAATTTTTGGGAAATCGCGAAAAACCTCTAACTTCGACCCCATGCACGGAACATCTCCAATTTTTTTTATACTTATAACTAGTTGTTATGTGATACTACTCTGTTAAAGTGAAAAATCTACTTTGATTAAATAAATTAATTGTAAAAAGTTTCGGATAAGAGCAGGTTTGGATAAGAACAGGCCAAACTATGGATAAGAAGAGTTTTGATGTCAATTTCTTAAAAAAAAAAAAAAAAAAAAAAATACATCGTTAGCTAAAAGAAATCAACAGTTTCCATTTTTGATCATCGGATGATAATATTTTGGATTTAAAATAATATTTATGACAGCAAATAAGTATGATTTAAAATTCAGTATTACGTTTTATTATGAAAAAGAAAACTTATAAACAATAAAATGAAATTTATCATAAATATTTTATGATTAAGTTTTATAAGTAAGATAACTTAGTATTTTTTTAAAAAAAGAATGTAATATAATGTAATCTATATAACATATAATCTAATCTATATAACATGTAATATTATTTATACCTCTATATATAATATAATATAATTTTCTTTAAAAAGGTTAAAAAAAAAATACAGAAAATTAACTCAGCCAGTTCTTTTTCTGGAATATCGTCATTGTCCTTTTCGAACATTTCCTCCAGTTCTGGCTTTTTAGAGACAATATTTTTATAGAAAGTAAGGTCTTCCGATTCTGACCAGTTTTCACCAAAATGTTTCTTTAACAATTTGTCGACATCAAGTTTCTCTTGCTTCACTGGAACAGAACATGACAGTTGCTCGAGATTCATGAATCTTAAACTTTTTCCCCTCTTGGTCAATGGTTTGAAAAAGTTTACTTCTGTTTTGTAGTGGGGCTCACCTTTAATGAGGGCAACTCCTCTCTCCTTCAAGAGGGTGATACGCTTTGCAGGAGCTAACTGGAAATACAGCTGGCCAGGAAATTTTGAAGGTAGAAGCCACCGCTGATTTGAAATCATAAATGGCTTATTAACTTTTTGGCTTACATTCAATACCCTATAATATTTCTTTTAGATAAATGCGATACAAATATAATACTATAAAAGCTGGAACATAATAATTATAACTGTTAATTACAAAAAGTCGGCTTTTAGAAAATGTTTTTAATTGGCTTTTGGCTTAGCAAAAATCCAGTGCCCTCAATATCTACCTATGAAAAGGTGAGTTCCCTCAAATATTTTTTCCCACTACAGCACTGATTATACGTAAGACACACAGTAAATCTTATTTAATAAGTTTGTATGAATAGAACTGATAAAAACTTCAAACGAAAAGCGCAATAAGCCGCAGAGAAATGCAGGAAAATTACTGTGATAGCAGTTGATAAGCTCGCCGTGCGCTGGTCTCCGCATGCGCAGGGATAAAGCTAGTTTTGCTTCCAACTCCCTAGTGGATATTTTACAAAGTCAGAACTACAGGATAAAATTACTTTTTCAGAAGACTGTAGTATTTTTTCGATGCGGGTTTACCAATAGACTAATAGAGAACTCGATTTTTTAAATTTTGGATAAGGAGAGTACGTCCTCATATATCTATCGAAAATGCGTACCATATAATAAAAAGCTATAATAATACTATAATTCTCAATTAAATATTTAAATACTTTTTAATAAAATCTTTCCTGCCTATTTTTATACATAAATTAATAGATGTCCTCATTCATGCTCCCGAATTTAAAAAAAAAAAAAAGTAAAAATATTCATTAATATTTCAACAATACTTATACAATTTTACCTGTAAAGCAAAATTTGAGAAAAATTAAAACAATTCGAATATATTTGAAAGTAGAAACTTTATTTAAAGTTAAATAAATTGTCAGTCGTTACACGTGGTAAGTATTTTACACTTGTTTTTCAATGCATGAAATATTGTCTTTTGATTTTTCAAAACATAAATTGTTTTAATTTGTAGTCAAAGGATTTTCTTCTAATAATGAAAAATGCAGGTAACAAAAAAATATCTCTAGACCTTTCGTTAAACCCGTTGGCAATTTCTTATAGTAGATTTACTAGGTGCGACAAAAGTTCGTTACACATTTAAAAAGTAATTATAAGAGGACGAATGATAATAAAAACTTGCGACTTGCAAAAATAAGATAAGAGTAAGGTCGGGGAAAAAAAAAAAAACTCATTTCCAATAGTCACCGATAGAGGATGCTTAGCCAAATATGAAAGATACGTGCGAATGAAGTTTGGAATAAAATTCAGTGTACAGGGAAAAATAATAGAGCATTATCTAACAAGCTTTAGTACCCATTAAGTTAAAATGGGTCCTTTTAAAGGTCCTAAGTTGCTGGCCTTTGATTGCTGATTCCCCGTTCATGCAAAAAAGCTTATGGGAGGTTTTCCCGAATAAATTAAAAAAAAAAAAAAAAAATTGTCATCTTTTAAATAAAAGTGTCTTTAGAATATGCCCTCAAAACCTTTTATTGTTCCATCCAATATTTAAGTAGTAACAACTGATTAATCATCCCGGTATCATCGCTAACAAAAGAGCTGATCAAGAGCTGACTTTAAACGCGTTTTTCTTGAAACAAGTTTATTTTTTTTAATCGGCGTACGTTTTAACGCATAAGCTGTTAAAGCTGTTAACCTTCTGTTTTTTAATGAAACTAGACTTGTTTAATGGGAGGACAAACCTTCAAAAATTAAATTTTTTAATAATTTCTATTTCTTAAACAGTTTCGAAAATGAAAAATTATTGCTAAAAATTTACCTCAAACTTCAAATAGCCGCCATTTTGTGAAATTTTAATTTAACTTATGAATTTGAGATTTGGCATAATATAATAAGAATCTCTCGGATTGTTTTGCTTCAGATGATTATTCAGATAATTATAAAGAGCGGAATAACTACAGCGATTTACTCTGCATGCCGTGCGTAGAAAAATTTGGAGGAATTTTGATCGACTAAAATATCAACATTTTTATATTATAATAGTCACATACTTAGTTGAAAGTAAAAAAAAAAAAAATTCAATGCCAAATTTTAAAAAAATATATATACATTGTTAAAATAACAATTCAGAAATACCATACAAATCAAGCCGTATCGGGAGAACCTCCCCTTGATCAACAGTCTTTGGTCTGGCAATGACTGTCTGCGACAAATGAAGAATTCACGTGCATCGAAGTGTTTTACTGACTGTCTGTTCTGCATAAATGTACTTAAACATTGCATGTCAGCGCCCTCTACCGTTTAATTTTGGAATTACGAAATTTGTCTTGTTATTAATAAAAACAGAATAAAATCCCTGATCCTATTCATACTAACGGCGATTCTTTATAATCATTTGTTCTTTTCCAATATTTTTTAAAAGTTGTAATGAACTTTTGAGGCGCTCTATAGCAATAATTATCTTCTTTCATATTTAACTTTTTAAGACAAACAATATTAAATTTGCATAAAAGAATGTGTGTCTGTGCATGTAATAAAGTATATGGTGTAGTAAAGTGTATTTTTCTTTGTGTGTCAATTTATGTAAACATTTTTGTCTGTTTCAGAATGTTAACATCATTTCTCATGTCAACGTAAAATATGAAATTCAATTTCTTTATTACAAGGTATTCTCGAAATTAATGGTAAATGAAATTTCTCAACAGTAAAGCAGCCAGGAGTCCAGGTTTTTGAATACCAGCCATTTTGAATAGAGAGATTTTTCCTGTTTAATGACAGAATTTCTGCGTTAAGAGGGCTGGTCACTCAGCTTCGGAATTCTCCTCCGTTATGTTAAGTCTATGGACTTTTGATGCATTCGTATATTTAAAATTCTTAGTTTTCAAAATATTTCTAAAATCTATGCTGAATTTAATATTTTATGTGTTAAAAGCGAGCGAATACAGATTTTTAACAGAGCAAGATTTTAGCACTTCGTATAACATTAAGTCTATACTTTAGAAATATTTTGAGAACTAATAAAAAAAGAGACATCTTTTAGGAAGTGTACACAATAAACAGAAGTTAAAAATATGAATTTCCAGAGAAGATAGTTTAAATATACGAATGCATCAAATGCCCATAGACTTTACATTAGTGAGGGGAAATCGGAAGCTGAGTAACCAGCCCCCTTAAGTAAAGCGAAAGTTTTCTTTTCAAGAATAGTGGTAATAAAAAAATCCGGCGGGAGGCGGTGAATCTCTGCAATTGGTCCTTCCGGCAACTTTCGTTTAATTAAACTTTTTGTCGTGTATTTTTCTTAATCAAAGGAAAAAAAAGAATGAATCTTTAATTTCTTACTGTATCCTCTGTCTTTTTCACATTACACTGCGGACTCATTTATAATTTCGGTGATAACTTTTTGCGCTATTTTTATGAGGTTTGTTGCACGAAAAAGTGTGAATGTGTGGCAGTGAGGTTGGCATTACTAAAATTTTGCTATTTTCCATCTGTTCAGAAATATCACTTTTGTTAGATTTTTCTGTTTTACAAAAGAGCCCATTTCAAATAACGAAGAAATAACAGATAATTGTTTGGAAGCTGTAATTTTTCTCTACTGAACCGTGTAGGTCATTCTTCCAGAAACGTAAATTTTTTTTTTATATTACTTCGAACTTATCTAACACCATGCCAGTATTTTCCAGGATCATGAGAAATATTTTATTAAAATTGCATTTTTTTTTTTTACATGATGTCCATGGAAATGATGTACATAGGCCTGATGTTTCTTTTGAAAAGTATTTATAACAAACAAAATATTATACTGATGCGAATGCTTCTGCTGAATTCGGTTTTGTGTAATTAATGTTAATCTGTTTAATTTTTCTATTTTATAACCTGAAATATTTTCCATTGTACGCTGAATTGATGGTATGATCTTTATGTTCATGATTTTTTTAGAGTTGTTAAAAAGGTAAATATTTAACGCATATAATTTTTGCAAGGTTATTGCTATGTTTAAGGCGACTAACAGGCTTTTAATTCACATTGGAGTATTTTTTTTCTTCAGCCTGTTAAGCTATTTAGAAGTTTTTAATCTCTTAAGCACCATATTCAATTTAGTGATAATATGCTGAATACCAGATATATTAAATATCGTCAGAAGTAGTTTATCGCGATTAGCGACGCAAAAAACCAAATGTTTAGAACAGTGCAGTTTGGACTTAAAATGAGGACGTACGCACATACGTCCTGGTATTTAAAATAAAAGAGTTCATGAGATACGCATGTACGTCGGGGTGCTTAAGGGGTTAATTTTATATCCACGAGCATAACTCTATTTTTGTGACAGCAGTTATAAAACTATAAATAAATTGAAATTGAATTGGACACGAGTTTTAAAATTCTTCCAGTTAAAAATAATGTATCATGAAATTTTTTTTTTAAATCAGCTTTACAGATTCAGTAAGTACTTTAAGCTAGGGACGTGACAGTCCACAGGCATGATTTGTCTGTTTCTATGGATACATTATGTTTTATGAAAAATTAATATATTTTATTATTTAATCATTTACATGTATTGTATGATTATACCACATCTTATTTCCACCATAAAGCATTTTCAGCAATTACTTTTTTAATAAATATACCGTGACATCGTTTTTGTACGTTTCTAGGAAAATGATCTGTGTACATTCTTCATGCATACATTCTTCATGAAATATGCTCATTTTTTATTTACTTACACGCATAATTTATTTCAGCAAAATTCCTTTACGATCCTTCTAAATAATCCTAAAACTTCTAAATGATAGCATAAAAATTTTGTTGGGTGTTTGCAATCCCACTGAAGGTATCATTTTTGTTTTCAGCCTTATAATGACTCGATTTATATTTGCAGAAAACTCTTGCAATCAGAAAAAAACGGTGCCTCCGCTTAGACGCTTTCACTTTGTAGATCAAGTTCAAATATCGGGAACAGTTATTTAAAATGTAGTACATTGTCTGAAACAATGTTAACACTTTGCAAATTTTAAGCAAGGCGGTTACAACCTTCCTTGTGTGAGCATATATATTTTCAAGGGAAATAAGTGATTGTTTCTGAGCAAATGAGACAGTATTCATCTGAAAATATCTCTGCATTTTTTCATAAATTCTCAATAATAGCTGCTGCTACATTTTCCTCCATTACAGCTTTATAAGTCGTTGTGGTTCCTTAGTAAACATAAGAAAAGTTAACCATTTTCTGACATTATCGTGCCTAAACTCTGTCATTGTATACAGAATGTGCGGTCGGTATTAAAATAAAAATCTGTCATTTAAAACTAGGGATGTAGCAAAAAAAAAAGTGTTTTTTCCTCAAAATTTCAACAGTAACGGACTTCAGTAATCAAAACAATTTATATTGTGGATTTTATTTATGAAATGACCCTCGTATTTTTAATTCATTAAATTAAAAATTTTGAAAACATTTCCATTTATTTTGTGTCTTTTAACCAATTTATCTTGTGATCTTCTCCTTTTGGCTACACGAGTCTAGGCATTTCACATTGTTTTAAAATTATTAATAGTTACATGAGAGATGTATGTTAAAGTGAGGTTTTAAACCTGTTTGTGTGATTGGTTGTGCTTGGAAAATATGGAATGAAGTGTGAAGTCTGGATGGAGTATTGAAAAAAATACCTTTACTACTAAATGCTTAAGTAAGTAGAAAAGGTGAGTGAATGATTTGAATTTACTCGTATACGATTGTTTGCAAGGCTGCATGCGAAAATGTATATGAATTGTATATTAATACATAACATATGTATTTAAAAAAGTAATTTCTATATATTATAAAGTTTAATGAATGTTTATTGAACTGAATTTTTTGCCTGTTAAATATGCATATGAGGAACTTTTGACAATAAAATATAATTTTAATGTTCTGGCATATTATTAGACCTCATGCAAAAAACTGTCAAATCGTTCCTTTTTCATTAAATATATTTTTTACCTAAAATATGCTGTATATTTTTAACAGGTTGAAATACATTATATAGTCATTAATCAACGGACCCTTTCAATTTTAGACACGTCATATTCTTCTGTAACTTCAGAATTATAAAGAATATGTTTGACCTCATATTTATGAATGTCATATTTATGAATGTTATGATAAGGAGGACAATTAGGGGGAGAACAAAAAATCAAAGAAAAATAAAAATATTTAGGATCACCTTGCAAAATAAAATCTATCGTTACAGCATACAAATATATGGATATTGTGCAACATGTGTACTCATTTGTGTAAGAAAGGCACGTATATTCATGGAGATATAGAGATGTTTTTTTAAAAGTTAAAACAATTCTTGCATGTTTTTAGTTTATATCATGCAAGTTTTTCAACGAAATTTAACGCCAGTTTCAGAAAAATCAGGAAAAAATCGAATTGCACAATATAGTGCAATTCGAATATAAATATATTAAATATTTTATAAAATAATGAGCAGTTGTATGAAATAATTTTTTATCTGCGCATGCGCGAATGATAACAAAGATTTTTTTACATCATTTAATAGTCAACTCTATGGATCAACTCATACAAAAAAACTATTTAAATGTGAAAATGAGAAAGATATCGGCGATAGAGTGAGCTAATTCTTAATTACTCTCTAAAAGCAGCTGAATGATTAGGGATTTTTCACAAATTGTCATTTTTTATTAACTGACTTTCAGAAAAAAATAGTATATTTAATGAATATCAACGAGTAAATTTGGAAGAAAGGCTTCGATTTTGATAATTCTTTTTTTCATAGGATAGGCTCGTTCTGGTGGTTGTTCAAGAAGAACTAAAGCATCAATAAAAAATGAAAATAAACAAAATTAAAATTTGACAATTTGTGCAAATCCCTTATCATTTCGCTGCTTTTAGAGAGCAACTAAAAATTAGCTCACTCTACCGTCGATATTTTTCTGAATTTTAACGATATTTCACTAGATGTTTTTTATGAGTTGCTCCATAAAGTTGACTATTAAATTATCTGAAAAAAAAATTATCGTTCGCGCATGTGCAGATAAAAATTATTTCATACAACTGCTCATTATTTCATAAAATATTTAATGTACTTTTATTCCAATTGCACTATATTGTTTCTACTACATTTTGCTGATTTTTCTGAAACTGTCGTTAAATTTGGTTGAAAACTCTGCAGGATACAAAAACATGCAAGACGGTTTTGAACTTAAAAAAAAAAAAAATTCGCTATATCTCCATGAATATATGTGCTATTCTTACACAAATCAGCAAACATGTTGTACAGTATCCACAAATTTGTATTCTGCACCAATAGATCATTTCGTGGATTTTAATTTACAGATGGATCCCAAATATTATTATTTTTCTTTGATTTTTTGTTGGCCTTCTAATTGTCCTCCTTATCAAATCGACATTGATAAACATGAGGTCAAACGTATTCCTTATAATCTTGAAGTTCCAGAAAAACCCGACAAGTATATATTTAAATATGCGACAAAATGTCTAAAATTGAAAGTTTCCGATGATTAATGGCTATATAGTGTACTTATAATTAATTACATCTAACTAGACCAGGCTGCCCAACCCACACCTAGTACTGTAGTGAATGCGGCCCTCACAGAATAGACAAGCTCCTTAAAATATTTTGTTTTTAATGCAATTTTAAAAATCGGTTTCCTATGTCATATTAATCAAACAGAACGTTTTGTCAAACCTTGTGTTATATTAATCAATCAATCAAAACTTTCTGACAAACCCTGTGAATCTAAATGTATGGGCTTGTTTCACATACAATTACATGTGACAAGTTATGAAAGCATGAAGGGATGATATATAGATTTCGAATCAGAGTAGGTCTAATAGCGAAAACTTCCAATTTTTGTTTTCAATAAATGACATTTTGTTATCCGACTGCAATTGAAACGGCAAAGCGTATATATCTTCAACAGTATCATTGAAATTTTGAAGAATGGTGGTAAAATTAGTAGTAAACGAGACGGCACGGCAGGCGTAACGTTGGATAACCACAATTCACGAAATTGCGGAACACGCCCAGAATTTTATTTTTAATAAAATAAAATAGGTGATAGTTTATAACTAGTTTTCCACTGATTACAATGCAAACACGTGTTTTATGAAAATAAATTTAATGTTAGTACGATTTTATGTGCTGCCCAATAAAACGTTTTTCACTCAAAAAGCGGCGCATGGAAGCTAAAAGACTCGCCTAAACTAAAACCATGCAGTTGCAATTAAATTAGGTTTTTAGCAGTGTATTGAAATAACAAACACCAATAAACACTTGTTAACTCACTTAAATATCCTTAAAACATACATTTGTGAACAAGCTTTGCGTTCTCAATTTCACTATAGTTATAATTAAACAACAACATAATATGTAAAGTGTACCATAAACAATAATCCATGCAGCTATTCATGTGTTTAAATGATGTGAATAATGAATAATATAAAATCAGATTATATGAAATATAAATCCTTTGCATACAAGCATCCTTTGTTATTTAAAATTAAAGATTTTATTTTATATCCGCAGAAGTCTACAGCATTTTCAATGGGGTAGTAGTTGCCTTGTGTACAATTTTCCTAATAAAAATTTATTTGTTGTTCAGTAGAAATGCTGTTATATAACGTCTTGCTGAAAATTAATCAGGATATTTGTAAATCTATAGACATAATGAAAACTTTCGTCTGAAAGGTACAAGGTGTCCCAAAACAGACATCCGATCTTTAAAATTTGATAATTCTAATAAATGCAAATTTTAAATGAATTTAGGGACATGTTTATACAGTAGCTCATAAATTACGAATGCAGAAATTAAAAATTTTCTTGACGGTAGATGGCACTGAACTTTCACAATTCGAAATACTATTACTCTAAACAGAATGAAGAATAAAAATTAAGGGATTTTTAATTCAGGTTTACACACGTTAGTTTAAGGCTGTTCTCAAATCCAAAGGGTCAACTTTCTGACATAAGTTTTAATTCATTTTTATTCGGAAACGCCTGAAACTAGAAGGTGTTGTTATTCTGAAACTATGTCATCGAACTGTTCTTTTCGTTTTATCGTAAAGGCAATAGATCTTTCAGAAAATACTGTCAAAGTTGGCATTTTGAACCGAACTTCCGGACGAAAGAAGAAAATCCAGCCAATAAGGGGAGAAAAATGCCGTAACACGTGATCAAAAGCGCTTATAACTCAATAGCTAATTTATTGATTAAAAAATGGAAAAACAGCTCGATTCCAAATCGCTTCTATGGTCAGGCTTTCCAATTTTGTATCTTTCCGTTAAAAAATGAATTCGTAAATGTGTCAAAACGTTTTGCGCTTGTTGAGCAGAGCAGTTGAGAATAGCCTTAAGAATGCTATTATAAAATTTTTTTTTATCAATTCTTAAATTTTTCTATGTAATTTGAGACAATATACACATGGCTCTTATTTTACCTTTATTTACTATGCTTTGTGAATTATTGAATTTCACGTTTCAGTGTCCTTTATCGGAAGCCTTTATATTTATACAAAATTCTATAATGTTTGAATAATTCAAAAACGAAACAAATGTAAAAGCTTTCAAAACCATCTAATTCTTCAGAGCATAATATTCCTAGTAAAAATTTTTAATTTCTTTCTTTAAATTAAGTCCTACATGTTCTTCAAAATGAAACTTTTCTAATTAGTAAAAACGATTTACTGAAACATATCATTAACAATGTAGAAGTATTAAGACCGATGAAAGGAATGTAAGCCCTGCAAAATTTACTGAGTAAATTTACTGAGGTAAATTAGCTTGACTTTTCTAAGAAAATTTAAGGTTAAAGAGTTGCTTAGTTTAGGTATTTTTCAAAGATTGCAGAGCTTTTTGTTTTCGTCCTTTTGTATATATTTAAAATAGACATTCTTTCATGATAACTAAATGGAAACGCAGCAAATTTGTAACAAAATTTACAGAAAGGGAAAAGTATATTTTTACTTCTAAAAGAATTATAAGATGAGAATAGATTCTTAATCTAGAAATTCTTATATTGTATATACAGGGTGCCCCTTCTTATTGTTGAGCAATAGCTAGTACCTAAACCGTTAGTGGTATAGTCATTCATATATCATTCATTAGAATAGTTATTTTTTAAAAAGTTACAAAATTTAAATTTGATAGAATCTGGGTCTAATAAGTTATATTTAGAAAAGGTTTCTTCGTGCTCCAACAAGTAAAACAGTAAAAATTCCATTCATCTGCGACCAAAACTTATTGAGCTATAATACTTTGAATTTCGTGAATTTTCGGCCCTGAAAACAGGAAAGCGTGTTTTTAGTCCTAGAAAACACTGAAAATTAATAGAATTCAAAGTATCGTAGCTCGGTAAGTTTGTGTCGTACAAAAAGGGAAATTTTACTGTTTACTTGTTAGAGTAAGGGGAAAGTTTTACTAAACATAACTCTTAGATCTCCGGACTGTATAAATAATTAAATTTCGTAACTTTTTAAAATGCCATTTTTTTGGCGTAAAAGAATTTTCATCTGATGAAGAACAATATTTAAAGCATTTTTGCAATTGGTGCTATACCTCTGAAACTAACAGTTAGGTTATAGCTGTTGGTCAATGATAAAAAGCGACAACCTGTATAATGTAGCATTTTAATTTCCTCCTTTTGTATAACTAAAAGTTATTTGTTTTCTATACCAATAAAATGGATTTTCTTGGTAGGATAGTGAAATAGAATGGATAGTACAAAGAATTCTGCAAAATATTTCAAAATTTATAAAGATGTTTCCTTAGTAGCAAACCAATGTTGGGTGTATTGAGGACAATATAGTGACAATATTGCAATAGAAATGATAAATATCAATACTTGTTAAATATTGGTTTTAGATTGGAAATATTTTTGAAAAGAAATACCACTAATACAGATATATTGGTTGTACAATGGAAATAGTTGCAGAACACTAATATTATAGAAATATTAGCAATGAAATTAGCAAAATATTTTTTACTAATATTGCCCCACTATTGGCAAATATGAACACTCCAATGTTGTGATATCATTCCAAGTCAATAATTTCGAAGATATAGCCTGTACAAACAATATTGGCACAATATCTTTTGCCAAATTATGAACACATCAGTTATAAGGAGTATAAAATTTTCACTGTAAAGACTGCAGTCAGCTTTTTCTGTAGCATGTTTCGTGAAAAAATTGCTACACACTTTTATTCATGTTTTCTTTTTCTTTCTTGTTTTTTTCACTTTAAAGAACTTCAAGTGCTGTAGAGTGTTGATTAGTCATAATTCAAAATCATAACTAAGAACTCTGTATTTCATTCTTTTAATAAGGTTGTTTCAGGTATCCAATTTATCCTCTTATTATTAAAGATGCACGGACAGACTTGAATTTGAATATCAAAAATCACCTTATTAAAGAAATGAAAAACGGTTTATTTTCGGAAAAGAAGGTTTACTGATTTTTTTAAAAAGTTTATAGAGTCATAATGTCAGGAAAATAAACAAATATTTTAATAAATTTATTTAAATAAAAAAAAATATTTACTGTTTCATTAAATTTATTTGTAAAAGCGATACAAAATTATTTAAATGAAATGAAACTCAGGAAATATGCAATTTTAAAGGATTCTGAACGTCGCGTCGGAGGCATGTAATTATGTTGCGGTGCTGTAGGTTATTATTATTTTTTAAATATTAATATAAATATACTTGGAAGAAGAAACAAACACATTTTATTTCTATGTACTTAATAAATATCGAATATAAGATATCTAATAATTATATTTTATATGAAACTGAGTTATGTATTTTTCATAATGTCTTCACGGAATGTGAAAAGAAAATATTCTGGCAATATTTCGAGATCGACTTAATTTTTAGAGGCGGTTCTACGATATATTTAAAAAAAAATAAAACTACAAGCCATTCGCCATTTTCTGTCCTTTAAAAAATAACTTTTATCACCTTTATTTTAAATACTTTAAATATTATCTTCTTTTAGTCTTATGAATTTAAATAAAAGGGAAAATGAGTTTAAGATGCCCAATCGAACATGAAATTTAAAATTTATCCAATATCCAATTAATTTCAAATTCTTATGATAGATTTCGAAAAATGCGGTTAGATCTTCGACTTATAACAAGGCTTTAAGTAGAATCTCGAAGAATACGATTGTTCGTATTCGTGTTAAACCATAGCTGCTAACTCCTACGATATTTTGGAACCGTAATTTTGAAAAGAAATTCTTGCCTTATTTAATTGCTGAAATCTGGAATTAAAAAAGGCGAAGACAACTCTTCAAAATTATTGATGGTACAAAAATCGTAGCACCTGGCAGCTATGTTAACCACTTGAGGGGCGGTGGGATATATTATATCCCACCTAATTTTAATCAAGATTTCCACCAGAAACTTTTAATAAAATTTTGGTTTTATAGGTTTGGTAGAAATATGTTTTAAAATTGCTTTTCCTTATTTTGAAATAGAACTTTTCAAAATTTCCGGTGTGAATTAAACATTACGGAAACACTATTACTTGCCTCTGGAAGGGTTAAACAAAATTTTTTGATAATTTTAAGATTAAAAGTTGCTTCTTTTTATAATGAATAGTTTTACATATGTTGAGCGAAGGAATTAAACGTAGTGTAGCCAGTTGCTTTTTTCAACCTTAATTTTTGCTTTGTATGTTATTTAATTATTATTATTTTGATTACTTCAGTGGCGACGCGTCCAGTCATCTGTAACTTCGGTGATGACCATAGAAAAGTAAAGATAGCATAGAAAATTTTATGTCTTCGAGCATATTTTAAAATATGTTTTATAATTTTATTCAGAACAAGATGAGATTGTAATTATTTTTACCAATTTTCTTTGTTCTTGCTTTTAAAATATCCAGTGCTGTCATCTGTCGGATTTAAAATGTGGCAGCTGAAAATGATTCGTCCTGTTTTCTGTTTCTGACTGCGCATGCGGGTTATAAAAACTGCTTCAAGTCATGCAAATAAAGTGGGCTACTCATCTCTGATTTGGTCGAATCTATTTTTCGGAGAAAAACTTTCATTTGTTTGCACAATGCTTATTCTGTTTTAAATGTTATTCTATTTTGAAGACTATTTTATTAAATAAAAGGTACTATATTTAGTTCTTAAATATAGTAATTAAATAGATATTTAATCAAAATTAATGCTATTGTAATTGAGAAACTTGCCACAAAGAATACAATAAATTTACAAATGAAATATCATACATTGAATTATCAAAAATAATTGTTTATAGATTTTAATATTCATGTTAACTATAACAAAATAAAATGAATTTTTTAAAACTTATGTTTTCCATTTTATAAGCATTACTTACAAAAAGACTCTCAATCAACAGTACACAATGAAATGGTCATGGTTGGGACAAGACCCCTAGCCAAGGGGATTTTTTTTGGGGGGGTGGGGGGTGGGGAACATTATAAATTTTAAGTTACGATGCCTTTCTTTTAAATGAAAGGGTATAAATGTATCCTTTTCAAATTATTTTTCTTGGAGAGACGAATACCCTCTGAACGGCCTTGTGGTGCGGGCACTAGAATGTTGTGAAGTAGCGATGACCACCACGAAAACTCACGTCTCGCCACTGGCTTACTTTTGTTTTTTGTTTGGAACTTTTCGTACTAAAATTGATATCTCATGTAGGATCTGTCACGTGTCACAGTTTTAAATTTTGTTTTATTATTTATCCTTAATCTGAAATGAAATGAATTGTATTTTTTAGACGCCGCTCCGACGGAGCTGAATTATGGATCGCTACAACTCATTTGAAAGCAAAGACCGGATTTTTTATGGCTGGCTTGCGCCGAGAACAAGGTTGTGATCTTGTCGGTTATATGAAATGCACCGTTGGGGAAAAGACACCGTTCCTGCTTTGTGGAGACTTGAACGCTGCCCCCTCTGAGCCCGTTCACGATGTTTTGAAATCCGCCGGACTTGAAAGTGTATATCAAAATCAGGAGCCGTTCTACACAACCTGGACTGTTCGAGAAACTGGAGAATGTGTTGCTATTCTTGATTACATGTTGTACAGTAGCGGCTCTTTTAAGGTGGAACGTATACTACGTATGCCATCGGAGGAAGAAATTGGTTTTGAGCGCGTGCCATCATACAAATATCCATCCGATCATTTTTCATTAGTTGCTGATCTAGTACTTCATGACATTTGACAATATAGTCATTTTCCTAACATTTGACTGGGAGATTCATATTCTTCATCATCATATTTATCAGTGAACTGGGTATATGTTTTTCTTGACGTTTGCATATGACAAGCAATTTATTTTTCATAAGGGAAATTGCACTTTAAAATACCATTTTTTTTTTTTTTTTTATTGTACCATCTAGAGAAGTAAGTGCATATAGGAAAAATATTCATTTAACATTCAGTTTTATTTTTATAATAACCATTTAAATAGCTACAAACATTGCTTTTAGTGAAATATAATTTCGTTTTTAAATGTACTTTTATAATATCTTTTTTAGGTCAAATATATGTATAAAAGACTGTTGAATTGCTAATGACAAATTCAGCGTTTGGTTCTCCAGAAGCATAGTTTTTTTCCTTGCGTTATTTAGCATTATTCTACCTCACTTTTTTCAATAGAGAAAACATATCCAGTTTCACATTTATCAAAGCTTTTTGATGACTAAAACTTTTAAAACATGACAGTGGCATGAGCAACTAAAAAGAAATCTTTTCCATTGCTGTATATTTGAATACTTTCACAAATCCTAAATTGTAGATTGTTTTATTATGTTATGATCTAATTTTAATATTAAAATGAAATCATATTATATCATTGTCATATTTGCTTTCACATTGTTTATATATATATATATATATATATATATATATATATATATATATATATATATATATATATATATTTTTTTTTTTTTTTTTTTGCTTATTGCTGCTGCAGCATGCTTTATTGGTTTTTGTGAATTTTTCATTTGTGTTTTCTTATTTATTTTTACTGTTGTTGTGATGAAATACAATCAGCATTTCACATGTGGCCTTATCATCTTTCATGAAATGTATGAAAATGGGGTTTGGTTGAGGGTATATAAATAATTTATTTATATGAATTTTACGCATTTTATAAAACTTTATATGATGTTGTATATTCTAATAAAACTTTTACATTTGAAAGTATTGCTTTTATTTCTTTAAAGAACAGAAAATCAGAAATGGTTATTCAATGTACCACGTGATTACATTAAAGTACTAGAAAAGCATCTGATAAGTTAATATTTTGAAATATGTGCTAAAGAATAAATGCTTTAATAAATAATTTTTTATTGTGGAACAAAAAAGAAAAAAAAATATTCATTTGTTTATGTAAATTTTATTTAATGCACTCTTAGAAAGAAATAGACTATGAAAAAAGAAAAGAGACCATATACAGACATAGGTGTCCTACAATTTAAAAATGTGAGAGATATTTAATTTGTATGATTGAATTTAAAAAAGAATTCCATATCTACGTCTAAATATCTGAAACTCTATCACTAAGCTTCCTTGAAAATATCTAAATGTTATAAGGAATTTTCACAAAATATTTTTTTTAATATAGTATTAAGTAGATTTCGTAAGAAATATTAACCTATTATATTCTCCCTTATGTTGGAATTTCTGAAAATGTTTTGCGGATCTACGCCGATCATGACCCCGAACCCCCCCCCCCCCCCCCCAACAGTTCAAAACTTTATCTATCTATCTATCTATCTATATATCACTTTTTATAGACACGAACGGTAACTTCCATAATTCTGCACAAATCTCTTCTAAATTGACACATAAAATCAAGGGCAGAAAATCTCGGTCAAGTTCGTTAACCTCTTGAGGGGCACCGGTATATATTATATACCATCTACGATTAATGAAGTTTTACACCAGAAAAATTTTATTAAATTTTACTTTTCTAACTTTGGTGGAAAAAAGCCGTAAAATTGCTTTTACGTATTTTGAAATTAATTTTTTTTTTTAATTTTCCGGTGGGAATTCAGCATTTCACAAACGCAATTGCTTGCCCCTCAAGGGGTTAATGGGCAAAATCGGACCAAGGGGGTGGAAATACGGAGGGGTTTTGTGAAAACCGAAAAAAGCCCATGACTTCTTAATTATAATACATATCAAATCAGTTTAAAATTATTATTACTTTTAAGAAAATTTCCAAAAATTTATGTATCGCAGGTTTTTGATAATTAAAAATGGGTTCAAGAGGCGAAAAGAATAGGGTTTTTTGGAGAAACAAATTCATAACTTCGTCAATTCTCAAGATATCGAATTCACTTAAACTTATTATAAATCTTCTTAATACTATCTACAACTTTTATATTGACAAGTTTTTGATAGGACCAACTCTTACCGAAAAAAAAAGAAAAATTAAAAACGAAAAAAAAAGTGTGCGCGCGCGTGTGTGTGTGTGTGGGGGGGGGGGGGTTGAATAAGAAAAAAAATTATAACTTCTTCAATTCACAAGATATCTAATCCGCTTAGATTTATTATACTAGTTCTTAATATTATCAACAACTTTCATATTGACAAGTTTTTGATAGGACCAATTCTTACAGCAAAAACAAACAAAAATAGGGGTTGACGAAAGAATTATCGTATTAAGGGTGTACTCAAATCCAAACTGTTTATTTTCTGACTCATTTTTTAATTCATTTTTGCTCTTAAACACATCCAATTGGCAGTTTATCTTATTTAGAAACTATATAATATGCCGTATTGGTCGATTTTTTGATAAATGCAGAATATATTTCACGAAATGCTGTCAAAGTGGACATTTTGAACCGAATTTCCCGAAGTGATAGTACTGGAAATGAAAAAAAAAATGGTCGTACTAAGAAAATAATTGTTTGTAAATTAAGTTATAATTAATTGAACGAAAAATAAAAACACAGGTCGCTTATAAATTTCTTCAAAAAATCCCGTCAGCAAGCTTTATGTTTTTGCTTTTAAAATTGAGTCTGAAAATGTGTCAGAAATTTTCGAGTTGCTGAGCCCGGAAAAATATTTTTTTTAAATACCGCCTTAATATGATTCTGATAAAACCAGCTCTTACAGAAGAATGAAATTAAAAATTCGTCAAAAGCGGATAGATAAAATTGTTAAACTGGACTTATTTCTAATCTTGATTTAGTTTTTGTTGGTGAAATTAGTATTTAACTTCGAAGTCTACCGCCGCCTGTAGGCCGAGCTGGCAGGGATTTTTTTTTTTTACATTGCTCCATTATCTGAACAAAGTGAATTTTATTATTGTAAACTGTTTAGTGATAAATGAGAATTTTAAATCAAGTTTTTAAAATTATCTTTTTAAGAAGGGATACATTTTACTTTTAATACATTTTTTAACCCTTTGTTGCATACCGTCCACTACAGTGGACAAAAATGTTATTTTTTCTCCTATCTAAACTATTTCATTTGTAGTTCCTATTCAAAGCTCATGCTACTTTGTGACATCTATGCTTTCAGTAGAAAAATTGAGATAGCAATACAAGCCGTGTAGTAACTTAGCAAATAGGAAATAACAAGTTTAACGTTGGGTATTTGCTAGTTTTGACTTATTCAACAAAGGGTTAAACATATTTTTGTAACCACCAGTATGTTGTTTAGTTTTTCTCAAACAAACTAAAAATAACGACCAGGAAAAATTATTAGATAAGATAAACTTTATGATATAGGTTATGATGTAGATATCATAACCAACAAGTGAACTACGTTTTTTAGCTAAATATTTGAAGCGTTTATATAACACGTACTTTAAAAAATTAAGGTTGAGACGTAAATATATAAAATAGCTATTGATTTATTCAAGTAATTTTTATCTCTGAACAAAAAACGTGACTAATCCAAGACGGAGAGAATCATTTGAGTATTGACAGCATTTCTGGAAGAAATATTTTACAGGAAAAGTTTCGAACTTAAAAAGCTGCTTATATAGAAAAAAAACCACTGATAAAGTTCGATTCTTTCGTAAAAATAAGGATATATAATAAAATTGGAAAATTTAGTAGAATTTATGTAACATTAATGCTTTTCAAATAAAACAAAACATTACATCAATTAATTATGAATTTATGTACCATAGAATAGGTTTTATAGTCACGCTTTCGTAAAATAAATGATTAGGTTACTCACAATGCGAAGAGCAAATTTAGTACAGTCTTTTAATATTTTTACACGTGTAAATTTACAAAATCTTGTATTTTTAAATGCAGTACGACCCAACAGTCAATATAGCTACGATAACGCAATAACCTAAGGCTCCTGTCCCTACCGGCGAAGGCACTCACGAGCTAATGCTAATCCTATGGGGGGGATTTATCTAATATGTCGTTTGCATTTCAACAGTTTTAATTTTTTTTTTCTTTCATTGGATAGCCAAGGTCCTTCTCTACATCACATCATTTTTACTTTTCGATTTTGGTCGCGAATATTTTTTATAAAGTTACTTTCACTTTCAAAACCGGTTCTGAAAATGAAAGTGTCATTCTAAAAAGTATCTGCAACCAAAATCGAAAAAGTATAAAAGGTGCGATGTAGAGACGGATCACGGCTTTCCAATGCAAAAAATATTTTAAAATGTCGAAATGCAAACGAGATATTAGAAAAATCTCTCTCCATAGGATTAGCATTAGCTCGTGAGTGCCTTCGCCGGTAGGAACAAGAGCCTTAAGTACGTAAATAAACGCATTTTGAGCATTTATTGTGATCCCAATATATTGTACATGAATTGATTGATCTACGTTCACCTGTAATTACAGGTAATGTACAGGTCTGAAAATACGTCCCATACATTTTATTCCTCAAGTTCTCACACACACACACACACAAAAAAAAAAAAAAAAAAAAAAAAAAAAAAAAAAAAAAAACCCAGGAAATTATGCCTTATTTCAACTTATGTTATAAAAAAAGCTTAGTGGGTCGTCTTCATATTGAAATTGCACCAAGATTGGATATGTTCAATGCGAACAACTTATTTTGACATCATAATGCTAAACGGGAAGTATTTCGATAAAGCAGTTTAGGAATTATGAAAGTTTAAAATTTGGAACTCCTGATAGATTCTTCTGTAATCGTTGCAAAACAGATTGCAATGCGGGTAGTTTTATAAGTATAACTGAAGAAATAATCTGTGGAATGAGCTGTGATTTTAGTGTCGCATTTTTGAAGCTTCCAGAAATCGATTTCTATTAAAAAATTTACAGCTTAGAATTCAAATTTCTTTCGAAAATTAATTAAAAAATATTTTTTCAAATCAAATTTTCGAAAAAATTGTGAGTTATAACCTATAGAGTTTTTAACAGATATCGATTGTTAGATGCTTCAAATATGCGAATCCAAAATAATAGCTCATTCCGCCAAGTATTTCTCTGGTTATGGATTTTTATCTTGGACAGCGACAACTTTTAAAGTTTTCCTTTTCTACTTGTTAATGAAACATTTCTGGTTAATAAATACATGCAGTTATTAAATTTAAAAATGATCCATATTTGTGAGCTAAAAACATCTAGCAACTTTTTGTTGATAAAAGTGGTATTCGCGTATTTTATAGTTACTCAAAATATATTAAATTTAACAAACGTTCATGTTTAACACCACTATGGGATAAACCCGGGATTCCCTGTTAACAGAATAGGAGAAACTGGGGAGGGTTGACCATAGGGGAGGCTTGACCCACCCTTCAGTTTTCATATTTAAAAGAATTTCAGAGTTTTGCCAATAGGTGGCAACCAAAGCTACTGAAATGCTTAAACAATAGTCTTTGTTTTATGCAGTTAATTGAAACGGGTGTGGACAAATAAATTGTGAAGAATTTTCCGCTTAAAAGTGTATTTTTTAGAAACATTTTGAAAGATTGTCTCAGATAAAATATATCATAGAAATTTAAGTAAGTATGTTTTAAGTAATGTAGAACTATTGAGCTTTCATTCCAGGAATAAAGATTGTACAGTAAATTAGGCTAAACATAACCATATGCTATACTTTAAAAAGTGGCTATGAGAGGAGGCTTGAGCCAATCAATGTGAGGGAGGGTTGAACAGATGGTCGAAGCTCCCTTAATTAAGTGTTTTTGGAACCATTTTTATTACACACTGTGCATAATGAAGGGTTAATGGTTATATTTCTAAAATTATCTACATATATATATTACGCTATCGTACATGGCACAGAAATTGCGATTATTTGTTAATTAATGTTTAATGGCAACGGTCGAATGAAACGCATCTCATTGATTATCATACCAAACATAAAATTTGATTTATTTAGATGATTTCGGACAAAAGAATATTGATAGTTTACGTATTTAAATGCATAATTATTAAATTAAACCCTAAACAAACAAATATTTTTAAGGTAGTGCATTTCTGAATAAAATGTAAGTATTTTAAATGTAATAATCGAATTTATTAAGAGACAGAAAAGTATCAATGATAACGAAAAATTGTAAGGAACCTAATGCTCTTTATTTGGTCAAAAAACGTAGACTGATATAACGACAAAATGTATGTAAACATTAGATAAAGTTAATCTTAAAGTTTGGCGACAGTTATTTGGTCGACGGGATAACCAAGTAGTACCCTTTTTTTAAACGTAACCGTTATACTTTTGAAATTTTAGCTTTTATTTAATTTTTTTATCTGCCCGGGCAACGCCGGGCGGGTCAGCTAGTATAAATTTATTCTATAAAGCTACAGTAAAATGGGGAGATAGAAAGGAAATATTTAAAATTGATTAAAGGAATACGTGAAACATTGCTATAGAAGGAAGAAAAATTTAATGAAATATAAATTGGAAAGTTGATAGGAAATTTTATTTAATTTAAATAGTACTCATAGTAAGTAAATAGAAAGAATAAACAAGACTAGAAAAGATGAAACCAGTAGCCTTAAGAAATGTTAAGTGTCCATGTTTCTGCAAAAGAACATAACATTGTTCAAAACACTTTAGGAAGGTATGTAGACAATTCACCAAGATGAACACAATCAGATGAAGCCAAACTATCTGGCAACTAGTGCTGCTAGGTCGAGTGTCACAAAGAGTGGGTGTTTAAAACGGAATTTTAGGTAGATTTCGTATGAAATACTACCTATTGCGATCTCCCCTATGTTGGAATTTCTGAAAAATTTTTGCAGATCTACACCGATCATGACCCCTAGAACCCAAAACCACCCTGAGTAAAAAATTTTTCCTATCTATCTATCTATCTATATATATATATATCATTTTTTTATGGACCCGATAAATTACGTAATTCTGCGCAAATTTCTTCCAAACTCATACATAAAATCAAGGGGTAGAAAATCTCAGTCAAGTTCGTTAATGGGCAAAATCGGACCAAGGGGGTGGAAATAGGGAAAGGTTTTGTGAAAAACCGAAAAAAACCCACAACTTCTTAATTTTTATACATATCAAATCAGTTTAAAGTTATTATTACTTCTTTTTATTACTTACTACTTACTACTTTTTGATAGGATCAACACTTGCAGCTAAAAAAAAAAAAAAAAAAATAGGTGTCGGCGAAAAAATTATCGTATTAAGGGTGTACTCAAATCCAAACAGCTTATTTTCTGAATCATTTCTAAATTCATTTTCGCTCTCAAACGCATCCAATTTTAGGTTCTCTTATTCAGAAACTGTATAATGTGCTGTATTGGTCGATTTTTTGATAAAGGCAGAATATAATTAAAAAAATGCTGTCAAAGTGGGCATTTTGAGCCAAATTTCCCGGAGCGATAGTGCTGGAAACGAAAAAAAAAAAATGGTCCTACTATTAAATAATTGTAAATCAAGTTTTAATTAATTGAGCGAAAAATAAAAACACATGTCGTTTATAAATATCTTCTAAAAAATCGTCAGCAAGTTTCATGATTTTACGTTTGAAAATGTGTCAGAAAATTTCGAGTTGTTAAGCGGGGAAAAATATTTTTTTTTTTAACACCGACTTAATATGATTATGATAAAACGAACTCTTACAGAAAAAAGGATATTAAGAATTCGTCAAAAGCGGCCAGATAAAACTGTTAAACTGGGTTTATCTCTAATCTAGATTTAGTTTTTGTTGGTGAAATTAGTACTTAACCTCGAAATCTACCTCCGCTTGTAGGCCGAGCCGTAGGGATTTTTTTCTCATGTGCTTTGAATTCCTTCTAAGCAGGTTTGTTTACACTTCACATTTTCCCAAATAATTTTTAATAATAATTAAACCCTGTAACATAAATTTACTCTCACTTTAAAACTGAATTTATTTCCCTTAACAACTATTTCAATATAAAATAAAGTGGGTCAAGCCTCCCATATAGTGGGTCAAGCCACCCATATGTGGGGAACCTTGACCCATTATTTTCTCATGATTAAAATCAATCATTTTAAAAGTTTCTTATATATTACATTTATGTTGCAATTTCCTTTTGATAACTGATTGTGTAACGAAGAAAATGACATATGAAATTTTATTCTAGGATCGTTATTTAAAAAATAAAAAATCAGTTTGTTAAAAATGAGTCAACCCTCCCCAGTTTCCCCTTATAAGTGAAAGCCATCACATATATTATTTTTGATATCATTATCCTTCTTTCCGTGCACAGCGGTTAATGAGGTATTTTTCGAAAGTTTCTGCAAGAGGCTTTCGATACAGTATATTTACGTATCGTTATAACGCGTTGTTTGATTAAAAAAAAAAATTGCCGTGATTATTAAAAGTATCAACAAATGAATCTCAGTGATTGCGGTGAGAAAGCCTCGAACGAATCTACTGCTTTTTTTTTTTTTTCTTGATAACTGGAATAGATTTGTTAAACTGAATATATTTTTTCGAATGCCCATTAACAATATTTTCCTATTGGTCTCGCGTCAGGATTTAGAAACAGAAGAAATCGCCAAAGATTGTTATTTACAATCAGCCATTTTGATTCGGTTTATTTCGGTGATATAAGCTCGAAATTCGATTACATGTCTTAAATTTGTGTTTTATTTATATTTTGCTGTTTTACTTATTGATTAATGGTTGCTTTAATTTCATTATAGAATATAAGTTGGAAACAGATTATGAGCTAGTTATATTAACTTAAGTGCAAACAGATTTATATTTCACAATCGTTTACACAGGATCGAGATAGATTTGAGGAAAAATTCATGCTTGAAAATTATTTTTAAAACAACAAAAATTGAGTAAATGACAATACAGTTTTCAAATAAATTGGGATACAGTTTAAAAAAAAAAAATTGCATTTGAAAGTTCATTTTTTTCGCTATCCGACGGTGTAAAAATAGAAAATGTGCGATGCTTAGAAGTTTAAAAAATCGCAGTAAAAGCGAAATTTGATCGTCTGCTTTTGCCATTCGCAAAATTACGTCAGCGTTACACACAGATGCGTTTGTCTGTTATAATATAGATGGGATCAGCTGGGGACAATTAAAAGCGGGGGTAAGTGAGAGCAGGTGCAACACAGAAACGAATTAAGGCTGCGTTTATATCGCATTTTCATCAATCTGCGACAAAAAGTCGTAAATAATTACCTTGACTTTTTCCCCAAAAGTTCTGTGGTCATCAAAAAAAGAAAAAGTCTCAACAAACGAAAGAGACAGTGAAAACATGTCAGGGATCTTCTCCACTGACCTCTGAGCTCTAGACAATCTTCTGACGACTGACCACAGGAAGGAGAGTGACTGACCACATGAAAGGTTTCACCGAGGCTGAACGCTGTCTGATCGATCTTAAACCCTTTAGTGCGCAGCTTTGCATATATGCAAATAGTGTTCTGAATTTAATAGATTTTTTTTTATTCGTATATACCTAATTCACACCATAAAATTAAAATGGCAATATCTGCTTTAATTATTAACAGACATTACGTATTTAAATAGAGCGAAATTAACCATTGAAACTTTCTGGTTTAAAAGTCAGATTCTCTGAGCTACGTAATTTCTAGAACTTATTCTGTCATGGGAACTGAAGGGTTAAAGTTTAAGTTTTATAAAATAAATAATTATATAAAATAAGGTATTTGAGACATACTTCTTAAAATCTTTACTAATTTGCAATATTTTAGCGTGAAACAGCCGCACGACAGTAGTTTTTTACATGTAAGGTTTGTTGGGCAACTGGGCCATGATTTTACAATGTGACTCTGGAGCTTCTGACAATTCAGCTTCAAAAAGCTAATTTTCATTTGAATTGAAGTCTGAACTTCTGTAAATGTCTTCAGTTAGGCTCCCTATATCAGACAGAAATGCTTAAAATTACATTTTAATATTTAAAAATATGCATATTTCATCTTTCTTTCTTCATGGGTCCAGTTGCATCATAAAAATGGGGTAAGTGGACCAGGAGGGTCTATGTCCCACACGCATTTATTTTTTTCATATGGGGTATCAGGTCCTGTTAGAAAAAGTGTAAACAACTTAAAAAAATTTCAACCAGGCAGATCATTTAAATTATATATCAATTAAAGTGCGTTGTAAGGGAAACATTTGCTGTCAATGTGTCTAAAAAAAAGCACTAAAAGTGAAAATATTAGATTTATTTATACCAAAAACATAAAAATTAACTAAGTATTTATGTACTTTAGTATAGGTAATATGTATAAAAGTCACATGGGTATTTTAAGGAAAAAATAGCAAGATGAATCTGCGAACAAACGACTACGTAAGTACTTAAGTACTTTATCTGTATAGTATAGTACAATTTCAAGGTTTGGCTATCTCGCTTTCAGGGGCAAGGTACTTGCATTCGTAAAAAAATGTTGAAATAATTTAATGACAACCAGTATTTACAAGAGAATCTATTTGTAAACAAGTAAAATTATATTTTCGCGTACTTAATAAAGGTGAAATTTCCATTATAAAATTCCGGTGCCAGTGTGTCAATTAGGGATTAAAATCATGTGATGCCATAACGGCATCACCGCCTCTCAAGGGGTCAAGAAATCTGGTTTGATACTACCCAATATGCTTTTTTAAAAATTTTATTACGTAATTTTAATAAGGTATTCTATAATTTTCTTTATTGTGAGCAAAAAACAATGGAGAAATTTATTTCCCGTAGTAAGAGAAACTCAAAAAAATTATTTATAACTATTGGGGTAACTGGATCCAGTATGGTCCAGTTACCCCCGGATACATGTCCCAGTTACCCCATTCTTGAAAAATTTATGGGGTAGCTGGGTCACCGGGCTTACATTTGAAACATGAAGTAAATGTGTATAGATACCTAATAATATCAATGTAGTTATATGCTTAATCTTTAAAAAAAAAGATTGTTTAATAAAAGTACTTACAGTATTTTAATAAAATGCCGAGGAAGTTCAACCATATTGACGTTGTTTTTAAAAAAAGAAGAGTAAATTTTTGACAACCTATCACAGCAAAGTGAGAGTTATGATTGAATCGACACACGTTGTTTTATGCATCTCTGATTTTTTTTTTCATTATTTTTCTTGTGTAATAAATCTTTCAGAGAAACATATATAATTTTTTTCGAAACAAAATAAAAAATCACGCATTTAAGGATTAAGATGCCGGTAAACATGTTGAAAGCAGAAGAAGGGGTTTCAGCTTTTACCACTTTTTCTGGCGTTATCTGATTAGCTTTGATGACGTATGATAAAAGTGTTATCGTAAAAGTCTGCCAAAAAAACATTTGTCTTGTTTTATTTTTCTCTTATGTGCGCACACAGCAAAATTGAGTGGCAATAATCTATACTAATAAAAGAAAATTTTATTCTGTCTGTTTGTGCGTGTGTCTGCGATGGCTAACAAAATCTACGGCACGGACGAGGCTGAAAATTTTTATGAAGCTAGCTAAAAGTGTCTCCTGATGCACCTGGGACTCAGAATTTTAAATCTAGGCTAATAAAAGAAAGTTTCGCTCTGTCTGTCTGTGTGTGTGTGATTGCGATGTTTAGCAAAATCTACTGCACGTACGAGGCAGAAAATGTTTGTGAAGCTAGCTCAAAGTGCCCCCTGATGCACCTGAGCTCAAAAAATTAAAAATCTAATAATTTGTTAACTTATTAATTAACAATCGCAACGCACTCTCATTAAAAACTCATCTCGGTCTTTGCGAGAGGGGAAAAATGCTGGCGCATGCGTAATAGCCTTATTTACGCATCGGCAGAAAATGAAGGACGAAATTAAGCAATTTCGGGGCGATTTTGTCATTATTTATTAACTTACGTCGGCCAAACCGCTTAGTAAAGTTAAAAACGGAAGACATATTCTAAAAGATCATATCCTTTCGTCTGAAATACCGTAATCAATTTTAAAAATATCGCAGTTAATTCCTTGAAATTTATTTGTCACAAAGGCTCGTTTATCCGTAAAACGTTTTTCTCCCTTATTGCAATGCCCCTCCAGGGCGCAATTTTACAGGTATCGACACACCAAAAAAATTTCTTAAAGCTGACATCTTCTAATCGATGGTGTAATCGGTTTTAAAAAATATGTATTTTAAACCTTTGAAATACACCGGCGAACTCAGATCACATTGCGCCTCATGGAGAGGATATTTTTTCTACTCGAAATATATGTAAACGTCCGTATTTTAACACAATCTTTTTAGAGCATCTCAGTAGACCAGATTTACATCACCTACAAAAATTTAAAACGTTCGGACAGGTAGAAATATTTTTTATAAAATAAAATGTGTGGAAATTTCGACGAAATCAGTAAAAATCTGAGTGTTTTTTCGTCGCGGTTTCGCCCCTCTAGGGTGTAACTTTAGAGGTACTGACAAAACAAAACTACGTTCTTAAAGCTGAAACCTTTTTCTAATCGATGGTCTAATCGGTTTTAAAAAACACGAATTTTAACCCTCTTTCAATTACACCGGCGAACTCAGGTCCTTTCGCACCTAATGGAGACGATATTTTTTCTACGCTAAAAATATATAAACGTCCGTATTTTAACGCAACTTTTTTGGAGCATCTAACAACAGATTTACATCACCTACAAAAATTTTGAAACGTTCAGATAGGTAGAAATATTTTTTTGAGAAGTAAAATGTGTGAAAATGTCGACGAAATCCGTAAAAACCTGAATATTTCATCGCGGTTTCGTTCGCTTTCGGTGCGTAGACTCCAAAAATCAAATTACGTAGAAGACCAATACCAAATAGCATATATTATTTCAATTCAATATTTTTTCGTTTAAAAATATATATGCAGATAAAATGGAGTTAAAGATATAAAATCAAACAAATTTGATATTAATGTAAGGATTATTCATCATTTCTAGACCATCTCTATTATAGGAACGTCTTTCTGCGCAACGTGTGATGTTTTGTTTATCAACAGTTCCTTGTTTACAGTTACCCCACGAAGTTCTCTTAGGTGGTGTAATTGAAAACAAGATTTTATTATTAGATTTTTTTTATTTATGATGATAAAAATTTGTGCATTTTTACAGTTTTAGGCTGATACAAAGATTCGAAATTGTGCTACCTTATTTTTTTAGCGTTGAAGGGGCTGAATATGCCGCAACCGTATGTCGGGAAATGAAATGGCTTCAGCTATTGACTTGAGAACTTGCATGATGCTGTTTGTTATGTTACGAAACAAAATATAACATTCAGATAAGCTCTTATGTTTGAAGAGAGTCAATGTATCCAAGGAAGCAAAATCTAGTAAGGGGACTAAAAAGAGAAGGGTTGAATGTACTGATCAGAACAATAAAAGTGGAACCCTTCTAAAAAAATCATAACTACAAGAAAAGACAGGATAAAAGAAAATTAAAATTCCCTGGTAGTAGTCGAGAGACAGCAATAATGATTTGTTAGTGCAGTAGTTGAAGGAGTTATTGCAAAACACAGAGATAGTTGGGAGAAGAACGCCAGTCAACAGAAAGAAGTGAAGAATACCAGCCAAGAAAAGTAATTGTAGAGATAAACAGTATAACAGTGAAAGAGAATATGAAGAAAAGTTTACTAATACATGAAATAGAGTTAGAGTGAAATTCTAAGGCTGTGGGTTTTGAAACCAGCAAGGAAGAGATTGCAGTTCTGGGTACTAAAAAATTCCCTTTTCAAGAACCCGCATTTGGTGAAATTTAATAATTTTGTGCTGGTTTATATTCTTGATGGTGCAAAGTTGAAAAAGTTTTACGCTTGTGTTTACGAGATCGATGAATTTAACGGAAGTGATTTAGAAGTCACTGGGTTTAATTCTGTCACTTCTGCTAAATCAAGATTTGTTACAGCTGGCAATAATAAGATTTCGATTTCAAAAACTCAAATCAAAGCTATTCTTTCTAATCCAGTGGCGTAGAATGAAGGCAGGAAACTTTCTATATTTTTTTCGGGTAGTGTAATTTTGAAAAAAAGTGTTTTTAACTTAAATACTTCAAAGTTTGAATCAAAAATGCGTTTAGGTCTTTTGTATGTTTCAGAACTTTGGTTGAAATTAATTCCTGAGGTAGCACAAATATATCGGCCAACATGGAAATTTAACATTGACCAACTTAAAATGATCTCCTCTAAATGATATTCGTGAATATTATTTTGTAACATTAGGAAAGTTAACCAACATTACACAACATCTGTAAATATCACTTTTTGACATTAAGCGATATCCTATTGTGTCATTGCTGAATATCATTGACATTGAGCGATATCTTTTTCTAACATTGTTGAATTACATTTTTAGACATTGAATATATATATTTTTTAAATACTGAATAACTTTTTAAAATGTCAAATCATATATTTTTTCGAACCTCAATCAACTGCGATTTACAGATGTGGTGAACATCAACGTCACCCCATCTCTGCTTAAGGTGGCTTAGGCTAGCCTTGCTATGTAACAAGAAGAAAAAGAAGGCATACATCGGTACCTGCTGAGAAAGCAAAGGAAAAGTTATGTTTATAAAAGATTATTTATGACTAAAAAGTGGTGGGAGTCGATGTTTCTGTTCGTGGGAAAATGTCTAACAAATGTGTTTTTCTCGTACTATTTCATCTGTTCAAATCACAAACGACTTATTTTTTTATATTATTTTAGCAAATATGTCAAATATCACCATTTTATTTTTAAGTTTGTTGGAAATTTTGTAAGAAATTTTAAAGCTTGCTACCTTAAAAATCATGCGACCTACTTGCAAAAATTTTAACGAAAGTTTAAACAATCTTTTTATTTTGAATTTTGCTTTGTACGAAATTAAATACATATACATTTTTTATTTTAAGTCATAAACATATATAAATTTGCTCAAAAATTGATGCCCTACTTTCAAGTTAACACGCATTAATTTAGCCATGTAATCATCCTATTATTGTTATTATTATTGTATTTAATTATTATTAGACGGATAGTTTCTAATTAATATGAAACAATATTGAAAAAAACTGGCATTCTCTTAAGAATAAATAATGAAGTTATTGTAAAAGTCAGAAATTCGAAAGAATTTTAAAAAGATAAAGAAGCATTAATTTAAATATTACATAAAATCAAAACACTACAATAAAGCAGTGTGGTGAAGGAACTTTCACCTTAACTAATATAAAAGTTAAAAACATATATTTATTTATTTAAAAAGTGATAAAATATTAAAAACAGATGTAAAGATGTAGGTTTACATACTATGCCCCGAGACCTTTCGAGGCGCATACGCCCTCATTTTCAAGGTTAAGAAGATTATGACTGAAAAAGAAAACATACGCAGAAAAACAAAACAAAACAATGCTACACATGTGAAAGAAAAGCTAGTCTATTGCTCTAGAAAGAGGGGGGGGGGATGGAAAAATTCAGCTGAATTTTCAGATGTTGATCCTCTAGAAAGACCTAGAATATTGAACCAAATCGCGGGAACATTATAAGAAATGATGTCAGCGACGTCATTTCTTATATTGTCGCCACTATCTGGTTCAATATTATGCGCATTTCAAGAGGATCAGCCCCTACAAATTCAGCTTAATTTTCCCACACCCCTCTTTCTAGAGCAATACACTGGCTTCTCTTGCACATGCGTAGCATTATATTGTTTTGTTTTTCTGCGTATGTTTTCTCTTCCAGTCACAGTCCTCTTCCCCTTGAAAATGAGCGCGTGTGCGTCTCAAAAGGTCTCGGGCCATAAGTATGTAAACCCAACATCTTTACATATGTTTTTAATATTTTATCAGCGTTTAATTATAATTAAATAAATATATGTTTTTAACTTTTAAATGTTACATAAAATGATTTTTTAAACATTATGTATGAAACTCTTCTTTAATTTTTCTCATACTTTAGAATCATTATAAGCTCTACATTAACATTTTTTAAATGTTCTATTTCTATAGCAATAGTTGCAGATTTCCTTATGACATTTTTCTTGTTTCTAAAGAAATGTCCCTATACCAATACTATAAATTTCCAGAAAACATTTTCTGCAGATAATTTTCTATAGGGATCTTTATATATTTCTAAATGAAATATTTTGTAAAGAATTTTTCTGTATAAAAAACTATATAATCCAACCGAAAATTTTATATAGCCATTTTTTTCTGTGCAAATTTCATGGCAACAACTCCTTCACATGCTTCTCGAAGTACTTTAAAAAGTAAATACTTTAAAAAGTGCGGTCCTTTAGAACCGTCCCACGGTGGGTGATTTGCCGATTCTAGCTGGCCAAATGTCGATTTTTAAAAGTTTATCCTAGCGTAATTTATTTTTTGCCTGTTATAGCTCAAAAATTAGGGCGTTGTACTCTGCTACTGGTTTTCATATAAATATAATTGTATGGTCCATAGACTAGCGCAAAGTTGATGCTTCTTAGTTGGGAATGAATCAATCAATTTGAGTATAGTTCATTAATCTGTTACTTGAATTGGAATAAAATATATTGCTCGATTATGGACGTTTCCAAACAAAATATGGACTTTATTTTATCGGATTTATGTGCATAAAGTTAGCACATATCAGCTGTTATTTCATACTTAATGTCGCAAAAAACTCAATTTTTTACAATTTTTTCATTTTAATATAGAAAAAGTTATATGATAAAGCACGATTAAGCTCAAATTTTGATGTGATTAAATAGTTTAGATTATTACATTTCAGTTCCAATTTAATTTGTCTGCCCATAGGTGCCCTCCCACTTTTTAGAATTGTTTTTAGCTTATTAAGTCTAAATAATTTTTTTTGAAATTTTAGTTCAGGTACCATTTTCTTTTTATCAAAGAAAGTAGAATTCAAATTAGTCACCATAAATAAACTTTTGCACCATTATGCAACGGCAGTATGATTTAAAATTTAACGAACATGTGAATTTGGTTGTAAATGTTTTGTTTATAGAGGAAAATTACAATGAAGAGCACATGAAGATTTGAAAGAGCGAAACGTTTAAATTTATGACAAAATTTGGACAAAAATTGCTAGTTGTATGTAGATATCTCAGGACAAAATGATTTAAAATGTATTACTTGGCTGAAAAATTTCGAGTGGTTACAAAATTGATCCAGACAAATTCTCCAAATTCAGATTTGATACAATGCAAAATATTATGTAGGCATTTTCTCATGGTATCTTATGATTCCCATTTTTTACATAAGGTTCCTCTGTGCAGCGATAAATATAAATATAGAACAGAATATACAACACAGCAATTTTCATTAAATCTGTCGAATGTTTGCCCGTATCTTAAATTTTAGAAAAAGAAATTTTAGGATTTGTTATAATAATACAAAAATAGTTTTATCACTTTAGCTTCCATACCGTTAAGAAAGTATCATTAAAATTATCAAGAAGAACGTAAAATCGCGCGTCAATCAGATTATGAAACATTTTTCAACGTATCCGGACTACTACAATAAAACTTCATAGCTTAATAACGTCAAAAACGATGTGTAAGTAATAATTTGTAAAACATATAACACGTTTGAAAACACAATTTCAACCAAAGTCGAAAAAATTTTGTATATCCCTGTATACGAACTATAGATTTATCATATAATTCACAATATGCTAAAACTTAGAGCAGTTAGTGATCGCATATTACAGTTGAAAATTCCTCGTCAGCAATTTTCGTCAATAAACGGAAATGTACTTCAGATGTTTTGTGCAGCCCTGTATATGATTTATAGAATTTATGCACACTAAATTGTATGCTATTTTTATAATTTAATTGTATAATTATAATTTAATTGTTCCACAACTGAAAACGCATTTCCCTCAATTATTATTTATACAGAGAAAAATATTACTGATTTATTTTGTGTGCCCCTGTATATGAAAGATGAATGGCACATCATATTCAATAGTAAGCATCTTATAGAGCACCTCGGATATATTATCAATTTAAATACTTTTGAAATAGTGTAATATAAACAAAATACACCACAAACAATTTTTCTCCATAGACCGTAATGTAACATAATTCTTTTTAGTGTCTCTGTAAATGACTGATAAATGCTATCTATACCATATTCTATAGCAATCATCTTGTAGTGCACTTCATAGATATGTTTATAGATTTCAAAGTGTTTGAAATTTTGAAAGATCATTAAAAACCACCGCAAACGATTTTTCCCCATAGGCCGTAATGCAATGAAATACTTTTGAATGTCCCTGTATCGAATTTATGACTACTACACGCTACATTCTGCAACATCTAACATTCAAGTGAATATCAACAACATTTTTAAATTTCATGGCGATGCGACTATATTGACGCGAAAAATAATTTTGGCCAGCTAGAATCGGTAAATCACCCACCGTGCGTACGTTCACTTCGGTCAAGATTAGGAAACTTCATCAGATATGCTGAATGTCGATAGATATCTTGAAATATCCGAAAAATTATATTGTTTCTATGAATGTCGATAAATATTCCTGAATGATCCGTTTTACGACATTGGCAATGTAAACTAACCAGATATTAATAATAAGACATTAAAAAATTAAGTTTCTTAAAAACGGCAACCTTTATTAAATTTTATTTTTCAGAATAATATTTCGGTATTATTATAAGTAATGAAAAAACTCTTTTATATGCTTTCTTTAAAAAACTAATATTAAGTTATACTAGCGGATGTCGGCACATTCAGCGACATTGGAAGCATTATACAAAATTGATTGGATATCTTTGTACTACATGGCCCGATATCTTTGTACTACTTGGGCGGTTTTGTTTTCCGTCTCATTTGTTTTTTAATAATAATTTAAAAAAATCATTGAATTGAGTGACGTCCATTCTTAACATAAAACTTATTGGGATAATACGAAACATCACTATGGGGTAATTGCATAAAAACAAAGATGTTGGAGCGTATGTTTATACAAACTAACGTTTTCTCAGTTCTATTGTCTCTTGCTGTCAAGAATCACGTTTACATTACTCTAGTTTTGCGGGATAATGGGAAAGATGAGGAGGTAATTAAAAAACAGGCAATGTCCTCCCTTCAAACAACGGTGGTGCAATTTTGGCAAAGGTAATAAAAAAAATGCATTCCAATGAACATATTTTTACAGTCAGAAAGAAACATGGATGATACATACAGATTTGGCAGGAGGAAAAGCACAGAAATATGAAATTTTGCTTCCATTTACCCCCAACTGGCTGTAATTCTGACGCTGCGGTTAGTATGAATTGAAATTTGCGTATGTTTTGGTGAAATTTATATTTTAGAAAGAAAATTGAGGGTATTGCATATTTTTCCCCAAACTAATTAGATTTTATCGATTTATATTATTTTTTAATGTCTGCGAAACAGTAAAAAAATTTAAATTCTTTTAAAATATGGCTATAATGTATGAAAATTTCCTGTAAAAATAATAAATAATTCAAGAGGTATGTTACACAAAATTAAAAAAAAAAGTAAAATAGTTACTATAATATGTCTGTACAGTATTTCTTAATCGTTCAGCGGGAGGGCTAAATTTTTTTTCACACAAGCGGGCTTGCATTATGTTTTTTATGACACAAGATACAAGTAATTTGTTTAGTTGTGTTGTTACATATACAAGATATTTCATAAAAGTAATAAAAGAGGCAAGCAATTAATTAAACATATCGATAGAATTTTTTTTTAATAATATTTGCAAGCGGGAACATATATTCATAAATATACGTTTAAAGACGTTAAGTAATAGTTATTCATGATGAAATAGTAACATCATTTCATAAAAAATATATCAAGCATAATTTAATGCAATCGGACAAAGATAAGAAATTTTGTTATTTTGAGAATAGAACTGTTGTTTTTTTAAAGGATCCAATTTCATCTCCTAATTTTTTTTTTTTTTTTTTTTTTTTTTGTGCCAGCAACAACTATTATCATGTACAACTTTTTCGTTTTTGAGCTCTTAGCATATTTTCTTATTTCATTTCATATTTTTATCGTTACCAGTACTAACATTTTTATTTTCAACTGAATTTTCAGGACTGTCGACAGATATATATTGAATACCTTCTTATTTTAGAAGTTTTGACGCCATAATTAAAAAAAAAATCTACTAAATATCTTTCGTTTGAAAGCGTAAAACAAACTAATAACTCAGCGTAATGCATATCAATTACATTCCTACAGAAATAAATTTTTAAAACTTTAATTAATGAATTAATATATCAACTTTCTACGGCGTCCGTGCGAAGCAAATTTATTAAAGACGCACAAAAATGAAGTGAGAATCAGAAAAATCTGCTTTAATCTGAAAGTAAAAGATCATTTGAGAAATAACAATGGAATTCAGACATTTTCAATGCCTTAATTGAGGACGGTTTAAGAAATATAACTTTAGTCGTTTAAACTAAGTGATTGCATTTGTTAACCCCTTGAGCTCTGGAGGGTGAATTTCTTCAAAATCCCAAAATGTCACATTAGCACCAGTAATTTGAAAACAAAAAATTCGATTTAAAATATACACGAAAAAATGCATGAAATTCTTTTCAATAAATTTCGTCGAAAATTGCGGTCCCATTACAACATTTAGGAATTAAAATTAAGTGGGAAGAAATTCAACCACCAGAGCTCAAAGGGAAAGGAAACGATAGTTAGCGATAATTTTAAGTAATAGTATAATTATTAGTAGCCATATCAATATAAGCAATGATAAAATTGTTTTGAAGTTGAAGAATATGCTGTTTGAGGGTGAAAAAAGAAACTGAATTTTTAGCTATATCATATTTTTGTAAAAGGATAATGAGATCATGCTTCCAAAACTAAAAAGTTCTCAATGGATTTAGGGTGACTGCGCCAGTAGTTGATACCCCTCCAGTAGTTGATCAAAGTTTTGAAATATTGCGCCATTTCCGGCGGAAATGAGTTTTACAAGTGGCACTAGATATAATATTTTTGTTTGAATGTTAGTGCACCTGTTGTCATATAGTTTTCAGCTGTCTTCCGAAAGAGAAGCCATATTATCACATTTTTTTTATTAGAAAGTGTAAAAATTTACTTTTTCATTAGTTGGAGAAGATAACGGTAAGTTAAAATACTCCCCCTTCCATCTTGCTTATTTCAACTAATAGTTTCATAAGAATTGTTGTTAATCACAGCCCAAGGACGATATTTTAAATATTAATTTTTAGATTTTCAATTTACTTCTTTCTAGGGGTTGAAATTTGACTGGTCAACTTCTGGTCTTATTAAATAAGCAAATTCCAGAAATTGATCAGTTGTGATCAATTATTGGTTTTGAGGACTCTAGTTATTGATCAGTATATCAACTACTGGCCAACAACATGCGTAGCCATTAGTTGAACATTTTTTAATTTATTTGCTTACCAAGCCATTATTGCTTATTTTCAGAATTCATTATGTCGCTGAAAAAGAAATTCTTCCAGTACGCAGAACATGATCTGCGAGCAGCCGTTGAAGACGTAAGAGAAAAGGGTGTTTCCATAATTTCGAATCAATAGCTCTTTTCGAAATGTTCCACTTATGTTACCTTAAAAGGCTTTTTTGTTTTAGGTTAAAGGGTAAATATCAGAGGTAAGACGGATGTGACATTCATCAATTTTAAGCAAAGAAGAGGAACAGCCCCTTGTTGACTGGATAAATGCTTATGCCAAAAAAGAGTTCCTGATTAAGAGGAGGACTTTATTTGAAACCGTAAAAACATCATTGAAGCCGATAAAAGGCCAAACCCTTTTGCAAACTCAACTCCAGGGGAAACATGGTTTAAAGTATTCTTGCGAAGAAACAGTTCGATAGTTGAGAGGTATGCAGATGCTATCAACACTGCAAGAGAAGAAGTGTCAGAGCCCAGCATCCGCGAGTGGTTCCAAGATCTTCAGAAATATCTTGAAACTGAAGGCTGCCTTGACATTCTTCTTGATTCCAGGAAAATTTTTAATGGTGACGAAAGCGGTTTTCAAACTTGTCCAAAAACGGGAAAGGTTTTAGGACCCATTTCATTCAACATTTTATATGAAATAAAAACAGGTACTGAAAAAGAAGCTATAACCGTGATGGCTACTTCCAATGCAGCAAGAGAGGTTATTCCTGGGATGATCGTTTACCCATTGCAGAAAATATCACATGAAATTGCACAGAATGTGCCAGACGACTGGGAAATAGATAGATCAAAGAAAGGCTGTATGTGTGGGAGCACCTACTTTGAATATCTCGCAAATGTGTTTTTGCATTGGTTGAGAAAGCAAAATAACAAACTACCCATATTACTTTTGGTGGATGGCCACAAGAGCCACTTAACTCTTGAAGTGGCAAAGTTATGCTCAGAGAATCAAATCCTTCATTTCGCTCTTTACCTGAATGCGACACACATACTCGAACTAGCTGAAGTTGCTATTTTCAGACCTCTCAAAGTGTGCTGGCGGGATACTGTTTACGATTGGAAAACTAAATCTGCAAACAAAGTGGTCACAAAAACAATATTAGGACCTTTGACTGCAAGTGTATTTCGAGAAGCAGCAACTCCGAAAGTCATTAAATACGGATTTCGGAAATGCGTTGTTTTTCCGTTTAATCCAAATGCAGTAGATTACGAAAGGTGCATCAGCAGTAAGAAACGAGATTTTCCGCCAACAAACCCACCTGAAAATTGGTCTAGAATAGGAGTAGCGGAAAAATTCTAAGTCCAGATGCTTTTGTACATTGAATCCCTACTCAAAAAAGGCAGAGCTCAGAAGTTCAGAAGCGTAGAATGGAACAAATGGGAGGGTGATGTTGAGGCTCTTGAATTGTTCCATTTCTGGAGGCAAATGCAGAGCAAATATCTTGAACAAACTCAAATGAACATTGCGACACCAGAGAGCGAACCTGAATCGGCAGTTGATGATATCCTAACACCAACTAATTATATTGCTCTACAATCTGATGATCCCCCAACGTTTGATTATTATCATGCAACACCAGGTCCTTCAAGGCAGACGGACCACTTCCAAATTATGCGACTCCTGAGCGCCCAAAAAACTTAGGTCCAGCTAAAGTAAAAAATGTCAGTCCAGCTTTTGTAGACAATATTCTATGGCCTCACGACTCGCCAGAGAAGAGAAAAAAACCAGAAAAGAGACGGTTGCCTTATGCGACAACGTCAAAACAGTGGATAAAGTCTTTCGAAGAAAAGGAACAGGGAAAAGAAGAGAAAGAAACCCGAAAGTAAGAAATGATTCAGAAAAAAGAAGAGATGAAGCAACAATTTCTACATCAAAGACAAGATATAGGACTATCTAAAATTCCGACTAGGCGGAAAAAACGACTGAGCAACTCACACAGCTTTGAGTCCAGTGCCAAAGTTTCGTCCGGTGAGAGTGTGTGAGTAGAATCCTCGGGTGTGATAACTGCTCATACTTGGCAGACGGCACAAAAGTATATTGATGAGCGCATTGTCATTTTGAAGATAGTGGAAATGGAAAAAGAAGGAGCGACGGTGGCTTCCATGGTGGCATGTGGGCGCCTATGGAAGTTGTTCTTTTTTATAAGTGGTATCAAGTTATTTCTACATAGAACCCACAAAAATCAGTAGAACAAGAAATCTTTTCTGTGCCACTGAATTAGTTTCAATATTGCGCATAAGTTATTGTATTTTTTACGTTTAATCGTCTCATTAAAATGTTTACTATTCTCAAATTGTTTTATTTTTTCTACTTACATTGAAAAAAAGATCAAAATGACCAGTGATCAACTACTGGAATCAAATCGATCAAAAACTGGATTCGCCTGATCAACTACTGGGGAAATGGCAATTAAAAAAACTATTTATTTATAATTCTGTTGTTATTTAATTTCAGCAGAATTTAATTATTGTCCATTAAAGGACATTCATTAAGGATTGTAGAAATCATGTTAGTTTACTTCTAAAATTTAAAAGGAATGAAATATAATTAAAACCCCGTAGCACCGACCTTATTTGATTAACTACTGGCTCAGTCACCCTATTATACAGTAATCCCTTAACCCGTTGAGGGGCAAGCAATTACGTTTGTGTAATGCTGAATTCGCACCGGAAAATGAGAAAAAATTTATTTCCAAATAAGGAAAAGCAATTTTACGACTTTTTTCCACCAAAGTTAGAAAAGTAAAATTTCATAAACTTTTTCTGGTGTAAATCTTCCTTAATCGTAGGTGGGATAAAATATATCCCACCGCCCCTCAAGGGGTTAACATTTGCGGGTTTTGAAATAGAAAATGCAGAATATTTCAATATTGGCACCACTTTTTAAAAAGAAAAAGCTTTTACATACGCGTTGACAACATTTGCAGGAAAAGTATAATACAAAATGTATTTTTTTTTTTTAAATAGTGGTGCGAACAGAATATAAAAATAGCAGCTTTGTGGTAGCGGTTTTGACATTCGCAGAACCTAACACCCGCGAATGTTAAGGGATTACTGTAATTGATAATTATTTTGTAAATAAATAAATCCAGATTATTTTAGACCTGTTGAATGATGGAATGTGGGTGTGACTGTGCAGGTACGTGATACTCACTACAAGAGCGCATTAAAGATCTTAAATTAGAGTGATCGACTATGCCTAAATTACAATTATAACGTGTCCATGGTGTGCATTAATATACATTTTTTAAATGGGATTCATTGCTTTTACATGAATGCGTTTCAGAGTGTTTGAATGTTTTTAAGAATTTGTTGTAATTAAAGCTTCTATGCCCTAGGCTAATAGTCTATATGAATGTACTTCTAAGTTTTCCACTATGAAGTAGAAATTTACATTGTTCATTGTTAAAAATATGATTAGGACTTAATTTATTAACCCTTTGGAGTCCGGCGTCTCTTACACACATTTTATTCGGTCGGCACCACTTTTTAAAAAAGTTTCCTTCAAGTACACAATTTCAAAAATGTTTTGATTAAATAAGGCAAATTTTATTCTCTTTTATTACTGGTGCCAAAAAGAAAATTTTCGAAGAAAGATGATGTCGCCGCAGCGGCGACAACGGAGGGCAAAGGATTAAATACTGGTTTGGTAAAGGTAGTATTTAACTGAGAATTTTAGTTAAGCTTTTTTTTTTTTTTTTTTTTGATGATGTTAACATTGAGGACGGCTAGCCTAAAGTGAAGTAAATAAAAACGTGTACCACTAAAGTTGGGAGTGAATGTGTTAGAAGTGAAAACCCTCAGATACTGACTGACGTGTAACTTTGGAATAGCAAAGATAAATTTTCTAAGAGTCACCCAATTCTACAATCATAAAAAAAATGATTGTAGTGTTTTTAAAATTTTTTTGATGTGACTAGTATTAGTTAATTTTTGAGATTTCGATGAGCAGCCTTGTTTGGTACGTGTAGTTTTTTTGTATAAGTTGTGATTAAGTGATGGATAGATTAAATTGTAATTGAGTGTATGGGATAAGGTAGAAAAGTCCTTCCGGCCAGTGCCGGGAGGAAGAGGTAGCTTTCATAATCCTTATTTAAAAAAAGCCAAATTATATCATTCAAACACACGAAGCTCAATTTAGTGGAAACCGAATATAGGAGATTCAATACTAATTTTTATCAATATAATGAATGAGAATTTCGCGAAATTATTCAGCTTTATCCAAGCTGCTTTTCCTTAAAGTAACATATATTTGGCTGCCAAATTCGGCAATTTCTTAAAGTGCCTGTCATTTTAAGACAACATGGTGGATGAGGCTAAGCAGTGAACTTGGTCGAGACCTTAGTAATTGCTGTGCACATGCTCACTCACATCGGAATCGGTTAATATATAGGAGTGCTGTCGCATGCAAAAAATCAGATTTTAAAAAATGTCACCCACAATAGAAATTGAAACTGCTATATCTGAGCCATTTTTTAAGGTAAAGATAAACAAAAAATGCTCCTGAATCCTTATATCAAGGTCAAATACTTAAGAAAGAAACCTTTTTCAATTTCTAATTTTTTTGCACCTCACTTTAAATATATATATATATTTTTTAATTTAATGGTCGCCATTTTGAAACAAGTAGGCTGATGTATCTGGCCAGCGAACTTGGTCGAGGTGTTGATGTATACTATCCACATGCCTTCTTACATCGAAATAGGCGAATACGTGTGTTATCGCGTGACAAATACAAGATCGTTTCAAAATGTTAGCCATGCTAGAAATTCAAAGTGCTATAAATCAACCATTTTTTAAGATATAAACAAAAGAACATATTTTCAGAAACAAAAACTGCTCCGGAATCTCTGTATCAAGGCCAAACACATAAAAAATCTTTTTCATTTTCCAATTGTTTAATACCTCATTTTGAATTTTAAATTAAATTTTTTTAAATGACAACCCTTTTGAAACAAATGGCGAATGAAGCTGGCCAACGCACTCGGTCCAGACATTGGTATGTACTATGTACAGACCAAGTTACATCCAAATAGGTTCATAATTACGCCTGTTATCGCGTGACAAAAATCAGGTCGTTTTAAAATGTCAGCCACAAGAGAAATTCAAAATGCTATTACTCAGCCATTTTTTTTAGATATAGACGAAAGAAGAACTGTTCCGGAATCTTTGTATTAAGGTCAAACACATACAAAAAAAATCTTTTTCACTTTCCAATTTTTTGGTATCTCATTTAAATTTTTTAATTTTTTAATTTTTTTAAATGGCCGCCATTTTGAAATAAGATGGCGGATGAAGCCGGCCAACGAACTCGGTCGAGATATTTGTATGTACTATGTACACACCAAGGTACATCCAAGTCGGTTCATAAATACGCCTGTTATTACGTGAGAAAAATCAGGACTTTTCAAAATGTCAGCCACGCTAGAAATTCAAAATGCTATAACTCAGCCATTTCTTAAGATATAGACGAAACAAAAACTGCTCCCGAATCTTTTTATCAAGGTCAAACACATAAGAAGAAAATAATTTTTCAATTTTTAATTTTTTGGTAGCACATTTCAAATTTAAATTTTTCTTAAAAATTTAAATGGCCACCATTTTTAAACAAGATGGCGGATGAAGCTGGCCAACGAACCCGGTCGAAACATTGGTATGTACTATGTATAAACGAAGTTACATCCAAATCGGATCATAAATACGCCTTTTATCGCGTGACAAATTTCAGGACGTTTCAAAATGTCAGCCACGCTAGAAATTCAAAATGCTATAACTCAGCCATTTTTTAAGATATAGACGAAACAAAAACTGCTCCGAAATCTTTGTATAAAGGTCAAATACATAAGAAAAAATATTTTTCCATTTTCAATTTTTTGGTACCACATTTCAAATTTTAAATTTTTAAAAAAACTTTAAATGGCCGCCATTTTGAAACAAAATGGCGGATGAAGCTGGCCAACGAACTCGGTCGAGAGATTTGTATGTACTATGTACACACTGAATTACATCCAAATCGGTTCATAAATACGCCTTTTATCGCGTGACAAAATTCAGGACGTTTCAAAATGTCAGCCACGCTAGATATTCAAAATGCTGTAACTCAGCCATTTTAGGTAGCTTTCTTTACAAAAAGCTACCTATTGCAGCCGTTCGGAGGAAAGCGATTTAAAAAAATTTTGGTATATTTTCATCGATCATGACCCCCAGACCCCGAAACCACCCTCCGTTCAAAATTGATATATATATATATATATATATATATCTGACCTTTGTCACACTGTAACTTTAGTATTTATGAACCGATTTGGATGTAATTCGGTGTGTACATAGTACATACCAATGTCTCCACCGAGTTCGTTGGCCAGCTTCATTCGCCATTTTGTTTCAAAATGGCGGGCATTTAAAAATTTTAAAAAAATTTGAAATTTGAAATGTGGTACCAAAAAATTGAAAATGGAAAAATATTTTTTCCTTATGTATTTGACCTTTATACAAAGACTCCGTAGCAGTTATTGTTTCGTCTATATCTTAAAAAATGGCTGAGTTATAGCATTTTGAATTTCTAGCGAAGCTGACATTTTGAAACGTCCTGAATTTTGTCACGCGATAAAAGGCGTATTTATGAACCGATTTGGATGTAACTTCGTTTATACATAGTACAGAACAATGTCTCGACCGAGTTCGTTGGCCAGCTTCATCCGCCATTTTGTTTAAAAATGGCGGCCATTTAAAATTTTAAGAAAAATTTAAATTTGAAATGTGGTACCAAAAAATTGAAAATTGAAAACATATTTTTTTCTTATGTGTTTGACCTTGATAAAAAGATTCGGGAGCAGTTTTTGTTTCGTCTATATCTTAAAAAATGGCTGAGTTATAGCATTTTGAATTTATAGTGTGGCTGACATTTTGAAACGCCCTGATTTTTGCCACGTGATAACAGACATATTTATGAACCGATTTGGATGTACCTTGGTGTATACATAGTACCTACAAATAACTCAACCGAGTTCGTTGGCCAGCTTCATCCGCCATCTTGTTTCAAAATGGCGGCCATTTAAAATTTTTTTTTTAAATTAAATTTAAAATGAGATACCAAAAAATTGGAAAATGAAAAAGAGTTTTTCCGTATGTGTTTGACCTTAATACAAAGATTCCGGAACAGGTTTTGTTTCGTCTATATCTAAAAAAAATGGCTGAGTTATAACATTTTGAATTTCTATTGTGGCTGACATTTTAAAACGACCTGATTTTTGTTACGCGATAACAGGCGTATTTATGAACCGATTTGAATGTAACTTGGTCTGTACATAGTACATACCAATGTCTCGACCGAGTTCGTTGGCCAGCTTCATTCGCCATCTTGTTTCAAAAGGGTTGCCATTTTTTTTTTAAAAATGTAATTTAAAATTTAAAATGAGGTATTAAAAAATTGGAAAATGAAAAAGATTTTTTTTATGTGTTTAGCCTTGATACAAAGATTCTGGAGCAGTTTTTGTTTCTGAAAATTTGTTCTTTTGTTTATATCTTAAAAAGTGGTTGAATTATAGCACTTTGAATTTCTATCATGGCTAACACTTTGAAACGATCTTGTATTTGTCTCGCGATACCACACGTACTCGCCTATTTCGATGGAAGAAGGCATGTGGATAGTATACATCAATATCTCGACCAAGTTCGCTGGCCAGCTTCATCAGCCATCTTGTTTCAAAATGGCGGCCATTAAATTAAAAAAAATATATATATTTAAAGTGAGGTGCAAAAAAATTAGAAATTGAAAAAGGTTTCTTTCTTAAGTAATTTACCTTGATATAAGGATTCAGGAGCATTTTTTGTTTGTCTTTATCTTAAAAAATGGCTCAGATATAGCAGTTTCAATTTCTAACGTGGGTGACATTTTGAAAAATCTGATTTTTTGCCTGCGACAGCACTCGTATATATCAACCGATTCCGATGTGAGTGTGCATATGCACAGCAATTACTAAGGTCTCGACCAAGTTCACTGCTTAGCCTCATCCACCATGTTGTCTTAAAATGGCAGGCACTTTAAGAAATCGCCGAATTTGGCAGCCAAATATAAGTTAATTTAAATAAAAGCAGCTTGGCTAAAGCTGACTAATTTCGCGAAATTCTCATTCATAATGATTTAGTATTAATAAAAATTAGTATTGAATCTCCTATATTCGGTTTCCACTAAATTGATCTTCGTGTGTTTAAATAATATAAGTTGGCTTTTTAAAATAAGGAATATGAAAGCTACCTCTTCCTCCCGGCACTGGCCGGAAGGACTTTTATAAGATATAGACGAAACAAAAACTGCTCCGAAATCTTTGTATAAAGGTCAAATATATAAGAAAAAATATTTTTCCATTTTCAATTTTTTGGTACCACATTTCAAATTTTAAATTTTTAAAAATTTTTTAAATGGCCGCCATTTTTAAACAAAATGGCGGATGAAGCTGGCCAACGAACTCGGTCGAGAGATTGGTGTGTACTATGTACACACTGAATTACATCCAAATCGGTTCATAAATACGCCTTTTATCGCGTGACAAATTTCAGGACGTTTCAAAATGTCAGCCACGCTAGAAATTCAAAATGCTATAACTCAGCCATTTTTTAAGATATAGACGAAACAAAAACTGCTCCGGAATCTTTGTATAAAGGTCAAATACATGAGAAAAAAATATTTTTCCATTTTTAATTTTTTGGTACCACCTTTCAAGTTTAAAATTTTTTTTAAATTTTAAATGGCCGCCATTTTGAAACAAAATGGCGGATGAAGCTGGCCAACGAACTCGGTCGAGACATTGGTATATACTATGTACACACCGAATTACATCGAAATCGGTTCCTAATTACGGGAGTTACAGTGTGACATAGGTCAGATATATATATATCAATTTTGAACGGAGGGTGGTTTCGGGGTCTGGGGGTCATGATCGATGAAAATATACCAAAATTTTTTGAAATCGCTTTCCTCCGAACGGCTGCAATAGGTAGCTTTTTTGTAAAGAAAGCTACCTAAAAACAAGTTGTGATTTAGTATTTAAGCTTTGGTTTAGTTCATATCATAGTTGTAGTGTTTAATGCTACAATACACTATATTGACGCTATGCTGTCTATGTGGATGTTAAAATACACGTTCATGGTATTTGTTTTGGATGTTAAGGATTTAATAGTAATATTATTGAATCTATGCAATTTAAAGTGTTTGTACTCAGCATTACAATTATGTGGTGTGCGAAGGATATTATAAATTTTGATTGCAGAACGATACCGATTAAAACTTTAATGAAGTTGTTGACTAGTTTAGCCCATGGAACTATGAATAAAGAGGATTTTGCATATCTTCGAAATGGTAATGCTTCAACTATAATCTGTTGTGCAAGTCCTGATTACTCGATGGGCAAACTTCTACTGATAAATTTCAATAGAAATTTCTTACTTATTTAAACGTCTTATTCTTGAAAAAAATGTCATAATTAAGGCAAAAATATGTGTTCATTTCACCTGGTGGGAGTTTGCCTCGGCGATAGTCAGGATCTGCTGCTCATCCATATTGTGACAACATAAGCAATCCTCTTGCCAATGTCAGTGAATTTGATTACCACCGGAGGAACATTCTATCAGTAAATTTGAATAGATATTTCCGCCTTAATTAAACACCTTATTCATACAGAATTTCTGTCATTATATAAAGCAAAAATATCTTCGTTTTTAGGGTTTCGTTCATCTGACGAAACCCTATTCGCCTCGCTCCTCTGTCTGTCTGTGTGTCCGTCACAGAGTCCGTTCTCAGAAACTATATAAGTTGGTGACATGAAATTTTGCATACTTATAGCAGAATACCTCACATCAAACGAGAAATCCTAAAAAATTTAAAAAGTGTTATATTTAACTCTCTGGTCTCCAACTTGTATACTTTAATCTTTTTGTTCTAACTGAGCCCCTAATTAAGTTGAAGGCTTAAAATTTTGCATACTTATAGCTGAACACATCACATCAAACGACAAATCCTAAAATTTTGAAAAAGTGTTATATTTAACCCTCTGGGCTCTAACTTGTGTATTTTAATCTTTTTGTTTTAACTGAGCCCCTAACTAAGTTTAAGAGTTGCAATTTTGCATACTTGTAGCTGAACACCTCACATCAAGCGACAAACCATAAAGTTTTGAAAAAGTCTTATATTTAACCCTCTGGGCTCTAACTTGTGTATTTTAATCTTTTTGTTCTAAATGAGTCCCTAATTAAGTTTAAGACTTACAATTTTGCATACTTACAGCTAAACACCTCACATTAAACGACAAATCCTAAAATTTTGAAAAAGTCTTATATTTAACCCTCTGGGCTCCAACTTGTGTATTTTAATCTTTTTGTTCTAACTGAGCCCCTAATTAAGTTGAAGACTTAAAATTTTGCATACTTATAGCTGAACACATCACATCAAACGACAAATCATAAAATTTGAAAAGTCTTATATTTAACCCTCTGGGCTTTAACTTGTGTATTTTAATCTTTTTGTTCTAAATGAGCCACTAATTAAATTTAAGACTTGAAATTTGCATACTTATAGCTGAACACCTCACATCAAATGACAAATCCTAAAATTTGAAAAAAGTCTCATATTTAACCCTCTGGGTTTGTGTATTTAACTTGTGTATTTTAATCTTTTTGTTCTAACGGAGCCCCTAATTAAGTTTAAGACTTGAAATTTTGCATACTTATAGCTGAACATCTCACATCAAACGACAAATCCTAAAATTTTGAAAAAGTCTTATATTTAACCCTCTGGGCTCTATCTTGTGTATTTTAATCTTTTTGTTCTAACGGAGCCCCTAATTAAGTTTAAGACTTGAAATTTTGCATACTTATAGCTGAACACCTCACATCAAACTACAAATCATAAAATTTTGAAAAAGTCTTATATTTAACCCTCTGGACTCTAACTTGTGTATTTTAAGCTTTTTTTCTTTTTTTCTAACTGAGCCCCTATTTAAGTTCAAGACCTGAAATTTTGCATACGTATAGCAGAACACTTGCGATCACACGAAAAATCATAAAATTTTCAAAAAGTCTTATATTATTTACCTACCGGGCTCTAAGTTGTGTATTTTAAGCAATTTTACTAACCTCCGCCCCCCATTGCACCCGGTGGGCACTTTTCTGACTTTTGCCGACACCGCTTTGACCACTCTTTCATATTATGCACATAGCCATATATATTTCAGTCCCACTTTTTGCCGCCAGTGACCGCCTACCTATCTCGGGTGCTATAGACCCGATCTCCTCGACTAATATACCTACGGATAGGTTGTAAAACGAAGTTTCGTTCGGATAGAGGCTTGTGTAGAATAGAGTGCGCCCCCTGGTTGCGAAATGTGGAACTAACAGATTTCGGAAAAGTATAAAATGTTTTGAAAGGAATATTAAACGAAACCCTCTGTGCGATCTGTGATCACACTTACCCACTTGTTAATGGTTTGTATCGGCGTTAATCAGGCCCTGCTCCGATATAAGCAAACAACAGCCTCCATCTTGTGAATATATCCTCAGTTGCTTCACCGGCAATCGGTAGACACGACAGGATCTGCCACCTCCTCTTTTTTCATAGCTTCAATAGTCTGACTAGTCTAAAAATTAAATAGTCTGACCAATGTATTGGATTTAGGCGTGACAATTTGGCAATTAGGATAAATAGTTACATATTGCAAATATTTTTCTGCTGCAAAAAGTAGTTTTATATCTAAAATTTATGTTTATTTTTAGGCATAAAACTGGTATAGTTGCATTGCACAAATCTTGAGGATTTTGTTTCAAAATTCGTGCATACTGGTGGTTTTATAAAAAATTGAATACGTTGCTAAACTTTAATGGAAACTGCATTAATGTATTTTATGATTATTTCATAACTCAATAACAATTGATATTAAGGCTATTTGTTTGACTATGAAACATTAATAATTTTGATAATAATTGAGTAATTAATAATAAATGAGTTTTTTTTTAATTCTTAAAAGATAATCTCCTCAATTAAGAAAACCATCTTTTACAGCTTCACTGAAATCTTAAAGATCATTTTGTGTTATTACTTGTTGTTAATAATCTATATTTTCTCAAATGAAAATATTTTATACTAGATATTAAATATTTTTAATCCAGTATCTTAATCTTTGCTAAATTCACATATTTTAAGTTTTCTCTTTAGAGCCCCAAATATGTTCATGAACACATGCAATTTCCATTCTACATGCATAAAAACGTGACCTAGACTCCCTATGTTTCATGGTGACTATGTAGAAAGGTACTTTCAGTTTCGAAACTGGTTTCGAAACTGAAAGTACCTTTTTAAAAAGAATCTGCAACCAAAATCGGAAAAGCAAAAAAGAGTCATATTAAAGATTGAGCTCAGCTATCCTATGCAAAAAAAAAATCGTTTAAAAATATTCAAATTTAAACGAGAAATTCGAAAACAAGCTCCCCATTGATTTAACATTACAGAGCGCGTGTTTTCAAGTGCGTGAAGAATCCCCTTAACAACTTTTAGTTCTCTCAATGGGAAGTTTCCTGCGAATTTCTTGGAAATCTTCTAAATTACACTTCTAGGAAATGCTTTTCAGCTTGTAAAGGAAAACTATCAGATTTGGAAAATTATAAAATTTCTATGCCTATTCCATCCGACACTCTTATGGTGTGGGCCTCTGGGCAGTTGCCGCCTGTGCCCCCTTCTTACCGGCCTTGCACAGAAGAGCTATAAAGCGGACATAAAGACATCACATCTACGTCACTGCGACTTTACATCATCTGTCAGAAATTCACGCTGGAATTTCTATGATGTTAAAATGCTATACGGGTCATGATGCCATTAAAGATTTTGGAGATTTATGGTAGTATTTTTATAAATCTTGTTCATTTATGTACTTTAAAGAATCTGAATGTATAAATTATCATTATCCAAACACCCGTTCAAACATAATATGCTCCTTTTGCTTTAAAATAGCGTACAAAAAATGGGAGCGGGGTGGAGGCGGAGCATATATTTAGAAGTCATCTAATTGAACACTATTTTGTAGAAAGTTTAAAATACATTCTTACAATCGAAATACTTATAATTTTCATTTTCTTCATGTAAAAATTTTAGGCTAACTTTGCTAATATTTTTGCTACAGTTTCTAGGTTTATTTCCAAGAAAATGTAGAGAAAATATTAACTATAAGAAATCGATATTCGAATTGTCGAAATTCTAGAGAGCGTTTTTTTTTCACCTCTTGGTACTGGTAATTAGTCAGCTTTATTGATGATACCCTTAGTTAAGTTTTCTTAATGTTGATGACCTGACTTGAAGAGAAGGAGATTTGCATAATTACGCTTTACCGAGAATCGAATGGGCCGTGTCGAGTGTAACATTATGATATATACAACTGAGGATGAACCCTTGCAGAAAACTCTTTAATAACTTTGAAGGAAAATTTTAAAGGCATCTTTTAAATGTTCTGAGCATGAAAAGAGAAGTATAACAAACTAGCAAAACGATTTTTTAATTTGACTTTCAAAAGAGGCAACATTAAAGCTTATAATACCATGTGATTAGAAATGCTAATAAATACTGTTCAAACTTTCAGTGAACTTCATGTGGTAAAATGAAATTAAATAGAGTGTTGCTAGTGAATATAAACTTAATGTTGTTTTTGTAAAACGATGCTTAATGTTTAGTTCTTCCAGCTTAGTGTTGCTTTAACTTTAAGCTATGAAAATTAAGAAAAAGAAAAAATTTTATATAATGATTTTGTCACAAGAATAAAATAAATATAAATGCAAATGTAAGTAGTTTTTCGAATTTGCTTCTTTTCCTGACTAATTATTCATATAATACTGGATTTTTAATGTTTTAAGTTGCATAATTTAACCTACTTTGAATATACTCGAAGTTATGCGAAATTTAGTTTTAATAATAGTTATCGAGCATACATCGTTGCTTTTTAGATATCAAGTTCCGTTTACATTTAAGCGTTGGTGCATATATAAAAGGCCAGCATTAAACCATACACTAAATATAAGTGAGATGGGATTTAAATTTAAGAATCTGCTATTACTTTAAATTTCCACAATAAACAGTAATTTCTCCAGTTTTTCATCTATAGCACGTCTACTAAATAAAAAATATTACAGAGGACATGTCGTTTCAGAAAATCTCAGGATTCTAATTCATGAAACTCCCAAAGCCCGCCTTATTCCATTTTTTCTTTTTCTTTATTAATACTCTATTAATTTTCTAATGGCAAAACATGATATCCACTTAACCATGTTAAGCACTTATTTAGAAAAAAGAAAATGTATGGTTAAATTACGATAAATAAATATTATCTTTAAAAATTAGAGTATTTGTGTCATTTACTAAAACAAAGAATTTGTTTGAAACTTTATTAGTTATTTGGGACTCCGGTATAATTACTACTACAATGGTAATAAAAGTATTAAAACAATTTAATGCACTGCATTATATGTACAGTAGTGTCCAAAATTGTGGAAACAGGTGTATTTTTGAATTTTGCTGATTCATAAAAACACTTTATCTTTAATTAATTCCATAAAATTATATACCGGTGAATTTATAATTAGTCAAGTATGTAATGCAATAAATTAATTGAAGGAATGTTTATTAGAAAAATAGTTATAAAGAAGAAAAGTGTAACACGCCGGAAAAATGAGATATACAAAATTTATCACAATGTCAGTTAATATTTAGTTGGGTAACCTTTATTCTTAATTACGTCCTTACAACGTCTTCTCATGGAGTGGACCAAGTCTTTTAGTTCTGAAACTGTTATACTGTACTGCCAAGATATGATACCAAGATGGAATTATTACTTCTATTAATTGGATTTTGCTCTTGGGTTGCATCTGATCAATAAGTTTCTTTAGTCGGCGCTATAGATTTTCAATTGGGTTAAGGTCTGGGCTATTCCCAGGCTATTCCAACACTGGAATAAGATTATCTTGAAACCACTTTTTTGTTCACTTTAATGCAGACTGCTGCGCAGTCTACTTGAAAGATGATGATGAGGACAAAACACAGATGATTTTCTAATGTCACCTATGCACAGTCTCTTAATTCTTCTATCATCACTTGCTGATGTACACCTTTATCTGCTTTTATCAGTTTGGCTTTGTAGTGACATAATCTCCTTACACCGCTTCAAAAATTAAAAATGCCAGCTTTGGTCACATTTCCACCAATTTGACCTTAATTTCTTCATAGCTGCAACCTTGTTTACTTAATAGTATGATTTTATATTGCTTTATAGGTGGCCAATTAATTTTTTGTGCCATTTCTTTAATTTTCTTATGTTTTGCATTCATCTCTAATATCAATAAAATCAAGCACTGACAAATGCCCTCGAAAACATAACAACAACAGTTGAATCCAACTGTTATCTGATTTACTCACTGCCAAAACAGCATGATATTTGACTAGCTCTCTAAACACTCATGCTCATTGGTTTCATTTAAATAAAAGAAAATAACTTCATGTTAACCTAAGCAAGTTATGTTTATTTTTTGTTGTTGTTTATTTGTCTGTAACATTTTATTATATATTAATAATTGTACAAAATTTATTTCATTACATTCTCGATTAAATTATATTTTCATTGATACATAATTCCATTCTATTACTTAAACTGAAAATGATTCTACGAACAGTCAACCCCCTAAAATACACCTTTTCTAAAAAGTTTCCACAATTTTAGCCACTACTGTATAACTTGAATAATTTAAATTCAATGAAAATCATATCGCTTTTATGATAATTTATTTTTATCTACTATTGATTATTTACTATGCACCTTAAAATGTGTTATACATTAAAGGGATATATAAATTGTCTATAATATTTGAAAATATATTTCTACTTTTGCAATTTTAGAAAAATAAATTCCGTTGAATTTATTGCAGCAAAATAAGCATTACTCCAAAAAAATCTTCTTAACACCATGCAATTTCACATAATGCATTTCATTATTATGAATTATATTATAGTTGAACCGTGATGAAGTAAAAATATTCCGTTTGAAGGTGTTTGACAATGGCCGTGATGTAAGGAAAGTCCCAGGAACAGAACATCAGTCTGAATTTATAGAATAACGTTTATTAGATCAAAATAATGCAGAAGAAATTAGAATAACATTACATTAATTTGAACACCGGACGTATGACGGGAGTTAGGAAATTAGCATAACATTAGGATTTTGAATAAAAGGCCATTCTCCAGAACTAGGACACTTGTTGTAACCTAAGTTCATTGCATGCAAAAATGTAAATTTTTGTAAAATTTTTTAATATTTAACGCAATAGAAGTATTATTAGTGGTATTCATTCCAAGCGTAAAATCATGATTTTAATTACTCATATTTTTTAATTTAATGTTGACATAGGTAAATATGAACTCCATGGACTGTAACCATACCCAGGTTCATAAATAAAACACACTGTTTTCAGCACTTAACCTCAATTTAAATATACATTTTTTTTCTTTTTTTGCACAGGAGAGACAGTGAGCTTCTTATGAAGAGAAAAAAAAAATTGTGTCAGTTTTTTAAATGTAAAATCTATGTCTAAACATATGTAACCAGAGCGTTGTATCAACTCCATGTCTATGTTTCGATTAACATAAAAACCAATAGGTATCAGTACTGTAGCCTTTGCTATTTAGTTAAAGAAGAAGGGTGTCATATTGCTGTTATTTCAACAACTGGGTGGATAGCTGCTGTTCTATTTTCACAAAGTACCTTTTCTAATTAAAAATCTAAAGTTGTGTTTTTAAAACATCAGCTCCATAACTACTCTAACATTTAGAGAATATAATTAAAATTACTGTAAAATATATATTTTAATATATTTGTTAGATGCACCCATAAGTACTTTTTTAACCATGTGCTCATTAGACTAAAATTATGGGAGATTAGGCTGGTGTAAGTTGATATTTTCAAATCTATGGGCATCAACTCCATGACATAAGATGGGCAGGGAGTGATATCAATACCCATGAAGTTAAGTGAATTTATTTAAAATTGTATTAATAGCTTAAAATTGTCTTTTAGTTTTATTTATTTCATATATATATAAAATGTGCACATATATAACAAAGTAAAATTATAAGCCTATAAGTTTTTTGTTTAAAATAAGCTGTGTGTTTATAGAATAAAACTACTTTCTTTATAACATAAGCTGTTTACAAAGCTATTAAGCTTTTGTATTATGTTGTTTACCTATATATTTACGGGGTTTTTGTGTGTTTGGAAAATTTTATTATAGGTAAAAAAAATCGTTTTACTTCAGTAAAAGAAAATTGCAATTTTGTTTTAAATTTATAATATTAAAAATAGTGATTTCTTATAAATAAAAGTACTAATATATTCAGATTTGTATTAACACGTTCACGCCGCACAGTGGTGCGAAATTCCGATAAGCTGGCCAAAATATGAAAATGTTATTTAAATGCCACGAAATTTCGTACACATGTGTTTTTCAGGATGCTGATCTCGATTCTAAAATTAAAATTCCAAAAAACAAAATAGCGGATCCAATATGGCGGACTTAAAATTAAAATGCTTTGAAAGTTATTCAGTTTCTGTGAAATTTCCTATACAGGTGCTTTTGAGGATGCTAAGTACGATTCAAAAATTACATTTTTAAAATGGCGAATTAAAAATAAAAACAATTAGATTTAAGTAAAATATTTCGAGTTTCGAAGTTAAAAAGTTTCAAGGGTAAACGTTACAAGGTGCTTTCAAGGAACTAAGATATTTTTAATCGAAATTAAACGATGAATATTTATTTATGAAATTCATTTAAGTACATTAATGAGAAATAAAATACTACAAGGTTTAATTTCTATACATTATTAAAATAAAACAAACGGTATTCTAAAATCCATCTTCTGAATCATCTGTAGTATACTAAGTAGACTCTTCAGAAGGGGAGGCGTCGAAATATTTTACAGAACTTTTTGTGCCTCTAGGGCCGTGGTTCCCAACGTGGGGCGTACGCCCCACCGGGGGAAATTTGAGGCAATTTCAAATTTATACATTTTTGGCATTTCCTGCGTGGTTGTTTGGAAATGAGGTGTTGTAGTCTATAAATAAATTGTAATACATGCAAAATTTAAAGAAGAAATTCAAAAAGTAAATTTTTTGTTGAATTAAGTCCCCAATCAGAGTTTTAAAATAGACTTCAGACCAGAATAATTACAAGAAGAATTCGAGAAATATTATCACCTATCACATCATAATGTTTCTTTTTCTCATAATTAAATTTTTTTATAATTGTTTTGGTTATTAATGTATTTTACAATTTTCGATTATTTATCGGATGAACCCTCGTATTTTTATTCGCTCTGCTATATGTCTGATGAAGAAACTTTTACAACTGAAATTATTTAAATCTATATTTAAATCCAGCAGCTTTGAATACATTTAAGCTAAATAATCTTATCCAGGTACAACTAAGTTTATAAAATTTGGAAATCTTAAACAGTAATAGAAAAGGATATGTATAAATAGTAAATAGCCGTGACTCTAGAGCGGTCTTGCTACACAATAAATAAATATTTAACATATACATTTTGAATTTTAAAAAGTCCTTCCGGCCAGTGCCGGGAGGAAGAGGTAGCTTTCACAATCCTTATTTTAAAAAAGCCAACTTATATCATGCAAACACACGAAGCTCAATTTAGTGGAAACCGAATATAGGAGATTCAATACTAATTTTTATCAATATAATGAATGAGAATTTCGTGAAATTAGTCAGCTTTATCCAAGCTGCTTTTCTTTAAAGTAACTTATATTTGGCTGCCAAATTTGGCAATTTCTTAAAGTGCCTGTCATTTTAAGACAACATGGTGGATGAGGCTAAGCAGTGAACTTGGTCGAGACCTTAGTAATTGCTGTGCACATGCTCACTCACATCGGAATCGGTTAATATATAGGAGTGCTGTCGCATGCAAAAAATCAGATTTTTCAAAATGTCACCCACAATAGAAACTGAAACTGCTATATCTGAGCCATTTTTTAAGGTAAAGACAAACAAAAAATGCTCCTGAATCCTTATATCAAGATCAAATACTTAAGAAAGAAACCTTTTTCAATTTCTAATTTTTTTGCACCTCACTTTAAATATATGTATATATTTTAATTTAAAGGCCGCCATTTTGAAACAAGATGGCTGATGAATCTGGCCAGCGAACTTGGTCGAGGTGTTGATGTATACTATCCACATGCCTTCTTACATCGAAATAGGCGAATACGTGTGTTATCGCGTGACAAATACAAGATCGTTTCAAAATGTTAGCCATGCTAGAAATTCAAAGTGCTATAAATCAACCGTTTTTTAAGATATCAACTAAAGAACAAATTTTCAGAAACAAAAACTGCTCCGAAATCTTTGTATCAAGGCCAAACACATAAAAAAAATCTTTTTCATTTTCCAATTTTTTAATACCTCATTTTGAATTTTAAATTTAATTTTTTTTAAATGGCAACCTTTTTGAAACAAGATGGCGAATGAAGCTGGCCAACGAACTCGGTCGAGACATTGGTATGTACTATGTACAGAACAAGTTACATCCAAATAGGTTCATAAATACGCCTGTTATCGCGTGACAAAAATCAGGTCGTTTTAAAATGTCAGCCACAAGAGAAATTCAAAATGCTATTACTCAGCCATTTTTTTTTAGATATAGACGAAAGAAAAACTGTTCCGGAATCTTTGTATTAAGGTCAAACACATACAAAAAAAAATCTTTTTCATTTTCCAATTTTTTGGTATCTCATTTAATTTTTTTTATTTTTTAATTTTTTTAAATGGCCGCCATTTTGAAACAAGATGGCGATGAAGCTGGCCAACGAATTCGGTCGAGATATTTGTATGTACTATGTACACACCAAGGTACATCCAAGTCGGTTCATAAATACGCCTGTTATTACGTGAGAAAAATCAGGACGTTTCAAAATGTCAGCCACGCTAGAAATTCAAAATGCTATAACTCAGCCATTTTTTAAGATATAGACGAAACAAAAACTGCTCCCGAATCTTTTTATCAAGGTCAAACACAAAAGAAGAAAATATTTTTTCAATTTTCAATTTTTGGTACCACATTTCAAATTTAAATTTTTCTTAAAATTTTAAATGGCCGCCATTTTTAAACAAGATGGCGGGTGAAGCTGGCCAACGAACCCGGTCGAGACATTGGTATGTACTATGTATAAACGAAGTTACATCCAAATCGGTTCATAAATACGCCTTTTATCGCGTGACAAATTTCAGGACGTTTCAAAATGTAAGCCACGCTAGAAATTCAAAATGCTATAACTCAGCCATTTTTTAAGATATAGACGAAACAAAAACTGCTCCGAAATCTTTGTATAAAGGTCAAATACATAAGAAACAAATATTTTTCCATTTTCAATTTTTTGGTACCACATTTCAAATTTTAAATTAAAAAAAAAATTTTAAATGGCCGCCATTTTGAAACAAAATGGCGCATGAAGCTGGCCAACGAACTCGGTCGAGAGATTGGTATGTACTATGTACACACCGAATTACATCCAAATCGGTTCATAAATGCGCCTTTTATCGCGTGACAAAATTCAGGACGTTTCAAAATGTCAGCCACGCTAGAAATTCAAAATGCTATAACTCAGCCATTTTTTAAGATATAGACGAAACAAAAACTGCTCCGGAATCTTTGTATAAAGGTCAAATACATAAGAAAAAAATATTTTTCCATTTTTAATTTTTTGGTACCACATTTCAAGTTTAAAATTTTTTTTAAAATTTTAAATGGCCGCCATTTTGAAACAAGATGGCGGATGAAGCTGGCCAACGAACTCGGTCGAGACATTGGTATGTACTATGTACACACCGAATTACATCGAAATCGGTTCATAATTACGGGAGTTACAGTGTGACATAGGTCAGATATATATATATATATATATATATCAATTTTGAACGGAGGGTGGTTTCGGGGTCTGGGGATCATGATCGATGAAAATATACCAAAATTTTTTGAAATCGCTTTCCTCCGAACGGCTGCAATAGGTAGCTTTTTTGTAAAGAAAGCTACCTAAAACAGATAAAACATGGCCGTCAATTAACAGTAACGCGAAAGCAAAACAGAGAAATGTACCTTGATGGAGATCAATGGATACCAAAAATTGATAAATATGATAAATATGATTAATAAAGTTGTAAATATACAAATAAATTATTTTACGATTAATGCATATTTTGTTTTTTGTATAATTTTCTCTTTACCTATCTACCAAATTCTTAATTTTTTTATTCCTATACAGTCTGACAAGGGAACCACTTTTGATGCTGCTCGCTTCTAAAATGCTTCTTGTGTAATGTATTTTCCATAGAAAAAAAAATTGTTGTCTAGAGCTTTCCATAAGATATTAAGACTGAGACATATATATTACAGAGTGGGGGGGGGGGGGACATCGTGATTTTATAGATGCTTCGGTGGGGCGTGGCCAAAAAAAGGTTGGGAAACACTGCTCTAGGGGTAAGGATATTAATTGCTTCGATTGTAATTTACGTAAGCTTGAAATGAAGAGATCTGATAACATTAAAAGCCGAAAAAAATCTTCCATTGTTCACGTTCTACTGCATTTTAGAAAGAAATCTTCTCGATACCTTTTGATCAATTTGTTGCGCGATTCATGAGCGTCTCCCGACATTTGCCCAACAGGCAATAATGAGGAAGCAATTATTTCTGTACCATGAATAAGTAGTATGTGTACTGAAGCTAGCATATAGAACTAGAAATATAAATCGATGAATTTACAAGCTGTTTGTGAGCAATAATCCACGAAATTGATCAAATGAATGTTAAGAAATTATTTGTAATATGACATTGAATCGTTTGATCAAATCTCCGTCTACGCTCCTTATGGAATAGTTCCGTTTTCAAAGAATAAACGAGCTGTATTGTAATCATTTGTGCTTCCAAATCCGTGCTTTGATTTATCGACGAGAAGTCCTAATTGTAAACGAAATCTTTTTTGTAAATTTTGTTTTGCAATTTAAATTTTTTTCTTCTCGTCAGGAGTACACACTTGCCATTTCTTTATATCCCGTTTGTATGCCAAATGAAAGCTGCACTCTAAACATGTTATACAGGCATGTAATGAGGACATCCCGAATTGTAAATGATTTTCATTCACTTTTAGTTTGAAAATGTCATCACGATTATTAAACTGTTTTGAAGTTGCCTAATATAGGTATCAACGTTGACTTGACAAATTACTACTAATGCCATTAAAAATTTTACAATCAATCATCGTTAAGGTTAGTTTGTAATTAACGCCTACTTATTTTCTATCAATGATTGTTTTAAAAGAAATAAGTTTGCTCTCCTGATCTGTAATATAATCCATTTGTTCACTGACAGTAGCTTCCGTATTTTCGTGCAAAAAATGGATTCTAATGGGCTTAAAAAATCGAGGAGATGAAGATCTCGAATTTTTCCAGATAATGATTTCTGAATGATTCGCAACACTTACGAGTTCTAGTGGCAATAGAGAAGTGAAAAAGCTATTTGAACCTAATTTCTTCCGTCATTTTTTTCCGCTAAAATTTTGCTTAAAAGTACTTACTAGGAGAGGGCCAACCTTGTTAATCACAGATTTTAATTATTAGGTAGCTTTCATTACAAAAAGCTACCTATTGCAGCCGTTCGGAGGAAAGCGATTTCAAAAAATTTTGGTATATTTTCATCGATCATGACCCCCAGACCCCGAAACCACCCTCCGTTCAAAATTGATACATATATATAGAAATCATATATATATAGAAATATATAGTAATATAGATATCATATTGATATATATATCAATATGATTTCTACCATGTAGTTATCTGATACCTATTTTAGGATTCCATTAATTTTTTCATTCCTATCATTGCAACGATTTATTTAATGTTTTTTAATGTTTTTTAATTTTCTAGTTATGATTTTATCTGAATAATAATTTTTTTTTTTATACTTACAGCTTTAATTCATAATAATTGACGGTGGTAGGTTATGTTTAATTAATGGTTATATATATATATATATATATATATATATATATATATATATATATATATATATATATATATATATATATATCTGACCTATGTCACACTGTAACTCTCGTAATTATGAACCGATTTCGATGTAATTCGGTGTGTACATAGTTATTACCAATGTCTCGACCGAGTTCGTTGGCCAGCTTCATCCGCCGTTTTGTTTCAAAATGGCGGCCATTTAAATTTTTTAAAAAAATTTAAAATTTGAAATGGGGTACCAAAAAATTAAAAATGGAAAAATATTTTTTTCTTATGTATTTGACCTTTATACAAAGATTCCGGAGCAGTTTTTGTTTCGTCTATATCTTAAAAAATGGCTGAGTTATAGCATTTTGAATTTCTAGCGTGGCTGACATTTTGAAACGTTCTGAATTTTGTAAGTAAGTAAGTAAGTAAGCACCCACCCTGGGAACCCGCTTTTGGCTTATGGTTAGGTGTAACCCCCAAGCCCAGGGCAGGGAAAAGTTTTACTACCTGCGGAAACAAGCCCAGAACCCCAGTCTCCGAGAAAGAAGACTTCAGAACGACCCGCCTGACACGCCGAAGAGAGCACAAGAGGCAAGTGACGTGTTCCCGGACCGCCTGTGAAAATTTATGATTATTTAAGATGGCGATTCTTTACCAATCACAATTGGCTACCCTATTGTTTCAGGGCGAGCCTAGAAATATATTACGATTATGACTTATATGTTTTGGAATTTACGTACTATTTGAAAAAATTTTAAGTATTTACTTTCTTCTTTTCATTTGATAAGAAATATTTTTTTCCCTTTTTTTCACCCTTTTAAACAAAAATATTTATACATATTTACAATATTTCTAGTGGTATTTAAGTTCTTAAAAATAAAACAATCTCAAAAACACTCTTCCATACACCACGTGGACCCATGACATGTCCACCACAGGCAATCAGAAGAGGTAATTATTGAATGTATTTATATTGAATAAAAGAATAATGGCTATTGAGAATATCATAGTTAGCATAAAGTTTTAGGTAGCTTTCTTTACAAAAAAGCTACCTATTGCAGCCGTTCGGAGGAAAGCGATTTCAAAAAATTTTGGTATCTTTTCATCGATCATGACCCCCAGACCCCGAAACCACCCTCCGTTCAAAATTGATATATATATATATATATATATATATATATATATCTGACCTATGTCACACTGTAACTCCCGTAATTATGAACCGATTTCGATGTAATTCGGTGTGTACATAGTACATACCAATGTCTCGACCGAGTTCGTTGGCCAGCTTCATACGCCGTTTTGTTTCAAAATGGCGGCCATTTAAAATTTTTAAAAAAATTTAAAACTTGAAATGTGGTACCAAAAAATTTAAAATGGAAAAATATTTTTTTCTTATGAATTTGACCTTTATACAAAGATTCCGGAGCAGTTTTTGTTTCGTCTATATCTTATAAAATGGCTGAGTTATAGCATTTTGAATTTCTAGCGTGGCTGACATTTTGAAACGTCCTGAATTTTGTCACGCGATAAAAGGCGTATTTATGAACCGATTTGAATGTAATTCGGTGTGTATATAGTACATACCAATCTCTCGACCGAGTTCGTTGGCCAGCTTCATCCGACATTTTGTTTCAAAATGGCGGCCATTTAAAAAAATTTTAAAAATTTGAAATTTGAAATGTGGTACCAAAAAATTTAAAATGGAAAAATATTCTTTTGTTATGTATTTGACCTTTATACAAAGATTTCGGAGCAGTTTTTGTTTCGTCTATATCTTAAAAAATGGCTGAGTTATAGCATTTTGAATTTCTAGCGTGGCTGACATTTTGAAACGTCCTGAATTTTGTCACGCGATAAAAGGCGTATTTATGAACCGATTTGGATGTAACTTCGTTTATACATAGTACATACCAATGTCTCGACCGGGTTCGTTGGCCAGCTTCACCAGCCATCTTGTTTAAAAATGGCGGCCATTTAAATTTTTAAGAAAAATTTAAATTTGAAATGTGGTACCAAAAATTGAAAATTGAAAAAATATTTTCTTCTTATGTATTTGACTTTGATAAAAAGATTCGGGAGCAGTTTTTGTTTCGTCTATATCTTAAGAAATGGCTGAGTTATAGCATTTTGAATTTCTAGCGTGGCTGACATTTTGAAACGTCCTGATTTTTCTCACGTAATAACAGGCGTATTTGTGAACCGACTTGGATGTACCTTGGTGTGTACATAGTACATACAAATATCTCGACCGAGTTCGTTGACCATCTTCATCCGCCATCTTGTTTCTAAATGGCGGCCATTTAAAGAAATTAAAAAATAAAAAAATTTAAATGAGATACCAAAAAATTGGAAAATGAAAAAGATTTTTTTTGTATGTGTTTGACCTTAATACAAAGATTCCAGAACAGTTTTTCTTTCGTCTATATCTAAAAAAAAATGGCTGAGTAATAGCATTTTGAATTTCTCTTGTGGCTGACATTTTAAAACGACCTGATTTTTGTCACGCGATAACAGGCGTATTTATGAACCTATTTGGATGTAACTTGGTCTGTACATAGTACATACCAATGTCTCGACCGAGTTCGTTGGCCAGCTTCATTCGCCATCTTGTTTCAAAAGGGTTGCCATTTAAAAAAAATTAAATTTAAAATTCAAAATGAGGTATTAAAAAATTGGAAAATGAAAAAGATTTTTTTATGTGTTTGGCCTTGATACAAAGATTCCGGAGCAGTTTTTGTTTCTGATAATTTGTTCTTTTGTTGATATCTTAAAAAATGGTTGATTTATAGCACTTTGAATTTCTAGCATGGCTAACATTTTGAAACGATCTTGTATTTGTCACGCGATAACACACGTATTCGCCTATTTCGATGTAAGAAGGCATGTGGATAGTATACATCAACACCTCGACCAAGTTCGCTGGTCAGATTCATCAGCCATCTTGTTTCAAAATGGCGGCCATTAAATTAAAATATATATATATATTTAAAGTGAGGTGCAAAAAAATTAGAAATTGAAAAAGGTTTCTTTCTTAAGTATTTGATCTTGATATAAGGATTCAGGAGCATTTTTTGTTTGTCTTTACCTTAAAAAATGGCTCAGATATAGCAGTTTCAATTTCTATTGTGGGTGACATTTTGAAAAATCTGATTTTTTGCATGCGACAGCACTCCTATATATTAACCGATTCCGATGTGAGTGAGCATGTGCACAGCAATTACTAAGGTCTCGACCAAGTTCACTGCTTAGCCTCATCCACCATGTTGTCTTAAAATGACAAGCACTTTAAAAAATTGCCGAATTTGGCAGCCAAATATAAGTTACTTTAAAGAAAAGCAGCTTGGATAAAGCTGACTAATTTCGCGAAATTCTCATTCATTATATTGATAAAAATTAGTAATTGAATCTCCTATATTCGGTTTCCACTAAATTGAGCTTCGTGTGTTTGCATGATATAAGTTGGCTTTTTTTAAATAAGGATTATGAAAGCTACCTCTTCCTCCCGGCACTGGCCGGAAGGACTTTTTTAAGTTGTGCCGGGTCATTAATTATTTTTAGGATGTCCTGAAGGATTGTCGTTTCTGTTCTGTGAAATTTAAACTTCATGAATTTGCAGTTGCCGAAAATGTAACGCATCGGGTCTCCTCGACCACCACATTTACAAAGGTCGTCATCTTTTTTGCCGATATTATAAAGGAAAGGCGGGAAGCTGCCGCGGCCTGTTAAAAAGTAAATAGATACTTTATCTTTTGAAATTATTTGGTTCTGAACTTTTGGTACCAGCCCGTGCGTATATCTGCCACCCCCTGAGTGATCCCAGTTGTACTGCCACCTGTCCAGTAATTGGGTTCGAATACATTTTATAAGATAGGACCGAGGCAATTTAACTCCTCGATCCACTGGTAGGTCGCAGTACTGGGCGGCATCATTCGCCAGCTCATCCGCCAGTTCATTACCCGCTATGCCAATGTGGCCTTTTATCCAAGTAATGTAAAAAATTTTATTTTGATTTTGTTTAATTAAATTATGGATGTAATAAATTGAAGGGTTAGTTGGAAATAAATTGTCTAAGGCTTTAATAGTAGATTGACTGTCACTTAATATTTGGAATTTTGTATAAGGGGAGTTAATGGCCCAATTAATTGCCGAAATTATTGCGTGCAGCTCCGCCTGAAAGATTGAATTTTCTGCTCTCAGTTTGACTGTCTTTTCATAAATTTTAATGTTATGATTGTAGGCTACCATTGCATATGCTGTGCCAGAGTCCACCTTAGAACCATCTGTGTAAATCGAAATAAGATTAGTTTTTGTGATAATTTTGTCTGTAACTATTAAGTTATTTAAATGAATTTCCGGATTTATTTCATATTTATGATTTTATTTTCTATATCATCTTTACATATTGGTTTGGGTTCTTTAAGTAATAAGTTTTTATTGTGTAAAATATTGTATTTTAGATTTTTATATTCCAGTGTTATTAAGATTGGTGGTATTCCTAATAGGACCTGTAACGTATGTGTTGCAACATTTTTATATGTTTTGGTTATTGACGTGAGACAAGTTCTTTGGATGGATTGGAGAGCGCGTTTATCTTTTATCCTGAGGTCTCCAAACCACACCTCCGAACCATAATCTATAATTTTTTCTAGTACTGCTATGTACCAGGTTCTAAGATAGCCTCTATCCACCCCCCAAGTAGCCGAGAAGACCCGTTTAATGGATGAGGTTAGCTGTAAAATTTTGTTTTTTTATGCTAGTTATGTGCTTGTCCCATTTTAAAGTACTCTGGAATATTATCCCTAAAATTTTTATTTCCTTTAATGGCTTGATGGTATAGTTACCCAATTTAAAGGTTGGTGGACGTTTATCCAAAGTGTTTTTCCCCAACATAATAAAAGTCGTTTTTTCCTTTGAAATCTGTAAATTTAAGTTATTGCAAATATTATAAAAAAGTTTTATTTTTTGGTTGGTTTCGGTCTCTAAGATGAGTCTGCTCCTCGCTTTGACAACCATATTGAAGTCATCGCAAAAAACATACAGGTCTTCGAATTTACTGTAAAAGTTTATTAAGATTATATTTGCTATGATTAGCCACAGAAGCGGCGATAAAAGGCTTATTTATGAACCGATTTCGATGTAATTCGGTGTGTACATAGTACATACCAATGTCTCGACCGATTTCGTTGGCCAGCTTCATCCGCCATTTTATTTCAAAATGGTGGCCATTTAAAATTTTAAAATAAAATTCAAATTTGAAATGTGGTAACAAAAAATTGAAAATGGAAAAATATTTTTTTCTTATGTATTTGACCTTTATACAAAGATTTCGGAGCAGTTTTTGTTTAGTCTATATCTTAAAAAATGGCTGAGTTGCAGCGTTTTGAATTTCTAGCGTGGCTGACATTTTGAGACGTCCTGAATTTTGTCACGCGATAAAAGGCGTATTTATGAACCGATTTCTATGTAACTTCGTTTATATATAGTACATACCAATGTCTCGGCCGGGTTCGTTGGCCAGCTTCATCCGCCATCTTCTTTAAAAATGGTGGCCATTTAAATTTTTAAGAAAAATTTAAATTTGAAATGCGGTACCAAAAAAATTGAAAATTGAAAAAATATTTTCTTCTTATGTGTTTGACCTTGATAAAAAGATTCGGGAGTAGTTTTTGTTTCGTCTATATCTTAAGAAATGGCTGAGTTATAGCATTTTGAATTTCTAGCGTGCTGACATTTTGAAACGTCCTGATTTTTGTCACGCGATAACAGGCGTATTTATGAACCGATTTGGATGTAACTTGGTCTGTACATAGTACATACCAATGTCTCGACCGAGTTCGTTGGCCAGCTTCATTCGCTATCTTGTTTCAAAAGGGTTGCCATTTAAAAAAAATTAAATTTAAAATTTAAAATGTGGTATTAAAAAATTGGAAAATGAAAAAGATTTTTTTATGTGTTTGGCCTTGATACAAAGAGTCCGGAGCAGTTTTTGTTTCTGAAAATTTGTTCTGTTGTTTATGTCTTAAAAAATGGTTGAATTATAGCACTTTGAATTTCTAGCATGGCTAACATTTTGAAACGATCTTGTATTTGTCACGCGATAACACACATATTCGCCTATTTCAATGTAAGAAGGCATGTGGATAGTATACATCAATACCTCGACCAAGTTCGCTGGCCAGATTCATCAGCCATCTTGTTTCAAAATGGCGGCCATTAAATTAAAAAAAAATATATATATTTAAAGTGAGATGCAAAAAAATTAGAAATTGAAAAGGGTTTCTTTCTTAAGTATTTGACCTTGATATAAGGATTCAGGAGAATTTTTTGTTTGTCTTTACCTTAAAAAATGGCTCAGATATAGCAGTTTCAATTTCTATTGTGGGTGACATTTTGAAAAATCTGATTTTTTGCATGCGACAGCACTCGTATATATCAACTGATTCCGATGTGAGTGAGCATGTGCACAGCAATTACTAAGGTCTCGACCAAGTTCACTGGTTAGCCTCATCCACCATGTTGTCTTAAAATGGCAGGCACTTTAAGAAATCGCCGAATTTCGCAGCCAAATATAAGTTACTTTAAAGAAAAGCAGCTTGGATAAAGCTGACTAATTTCGCGAAATTCTCATTCATTATATTGATAAAAATTAGTAATTGAATCTCCTATATTCGGTTTCCACTAAATTGAGCTTCGTGTGTTTGCATGATATAAGTTGGCTTTTTTTAAATAAGGATTATGAAAGCTACCTCTTCCTCCCGGCACTGGCCGGAAGGACTTTTTTAAGTTGTGCCGGGTCATTAATTATTTTTAGGATGTCCTGAAGGATTGTCGTTTCTGTTCTGTGAAATTTAAACTTCATGAATTTGCAGTTGGGGGGGGGGGGGTTCTAATAATAATACACAACTTAAATACTTACAGTGCAACAGCTATGATAGGTTGGGCGTAGCTCAGTTGTTACGGCGTTCGCTGGCTGACCTGCGGGCCCGGGTTCGGTTCCCGAACGCGCTACATTTGTTTTTCTCATTTTTTGTTTTATAAATATACTTGTAATTATAATTTAATAATTTCAATTACAAATTTTAATATCATACATTAATTATAATGTTAACAAACTTAAATTTATCATTTTTTATTTTTAAACTATTAATTCTCATCCTTTAAAGAGGTTTAAAAAGAAATTGGATCTATTATTGAATGATAAAAATTCCAAAATCGTGACAAAACCTGTTGTGGGGCCATCTAGTTATGATAAAATAAAAGAATATTCAAATAAAATAAAAATAAAAGCAGAAAGAAGTTAAAGGTGAAAGCAAAATATTTGAAAGCGCAAGCATATGTATTACAAATTAAAAAAGGCTTTAATATACAAAAAATGGGTTGTAATTTAATTCTGATGCTAACTTTTAATATAATTATGCTTGTTACTTTAAAAACAGAATAATAGTATTATCGCATTGACTTCCTTTGTTAAAGCAATGAGTAAATGATGTTTCTTTAAAATCACGAATTGACATGATTGCTCAATATCATTGCATCGATAAAGAATATATGAAATACATTTTAAAAGTGATTTTTAAAAAATTAACAGTTTTATGATGTTTTATACAACTATTTAGTTAAAAGTAAAAAAATAAATAGGTTAAAATTATAATTGATATACAATATTATAAATTTTAATTGACAATGATATTATTAATTATACTTACAAGTATATTTATAAAACAAAAAATGAGAAAAACAAATGTTGCGCATTCAGGTATCGTACCCGGGCCCGCGGATCAGCCGGCAAACGCCATACCAACTGAGCTACGACCAACCTATCATTGCGGTTGCAAAGTAAGTATTTAAGTTGTGTACTATTATTAGACTCCCCAGTTTCTCAAGAACTAAGGAGCGTTGGATAAAATCCATTGAACCTGACACTAAGGGGTCTCTACCCTACAACGTATATTAAAATAATCAAAATATGTGATTAACAAGGTTGGCCCTCTCCTTGTTAGACCAGATGAACTATCACATACCTACTTGCAAATAAAATTCAGATTGCTAATGTTCTCGGAAGTCAGATTCTTAATAATTTCCGTTTGCATTTCTAAAATATGTTCAGCAGTATGATCTAGCAAAGATTGCAATTAACAAGATAATTCTTCTAATTACGATAGAATACACAAAATTATTAGCTATAAAGATTAGAAAATGTATTTCTATTGTACCAATGATAGAGAATTCTTTTCATTTTTTTGTTACTAATCTTGCTTATCAAATTCATTTATGCCTATGATTATAATACTTATTTCTAATATAGTACATAAAAATCTACTACAAAACTGAATAATCTAAAAATTTCAAAAATGTTTGCCAGCTATATTACTGTGAAAAGTAATAAATGTCATAGCTTTTGAAGCGACTAAAAAAGTTTTTTTTTACTTGTGGTTGCAAAAACCTGCACTAAATGCAGAATTACAGTTTTTGGCAGCTGGTTTTTTCATGATTCATTAGATAATAGCTTAGGCTATTGTTTCCATTTTATGTCGTTGCAGAACACCGTGGAACTTTTAAACTTTTTGATGTTTGAAAGCAAAAAAGTAATATATTTAAAAAAAATTATCCAAAATAATCATGACATTATTAACTTTTATGTACTTAATATAATTTTTGTAACATGCGCCAAAAAAGTACACGCTATCATCGTTGAATCCATTTTAAAGCATTAAAATCGGATTATATGGGAAAATGTAGCACGTGTTTAGAATAACCATTGTTTTGCTCTTTTTGTTCGTCTCAGATGATAATCCTCCAAGCGTCACTTTTGAAATGGTACAGATTGCCAAAGCAAAGCGAAAAACTTTTTATAAATATAGATTCTGACCCTCCAAACATTATTCTAGCCATCTGTATAGTCAAAATGTCCTAAATAGTAACTTTATTTTTCGACTTTTGGCCAGCTTTTTGGGATTTTGCCCCACTGTGCGCCGGCGCGGTGAATCACACTCGACTGTCTCAGAGCTGACAAGTCTCCGGCTTTTTGGATACCAGTATTTTAATACAGAATATATTGTTTTATTTAATTGGAACAATTGGGCGATTTAAAGGAACAACATTTTATCTAAAATAACAGTGGTGTGCAAAAAGCCAGAGACTTCATAACTCTGAGACATTGGAGTATGACCCACCGCCCGCGTGAACGTGTTAAATAATTGTCCATTATTTTTATACTTTTCTTTATTTCATTTTAAGCACAAGGAAAGTATGCAAAGTAAGAAACAAATTGAAATAAGGCGTCTACAAGAAAGAGTAGCAGAAAGGCAAAGAAGAC